>OU015528.1:53297514-54547514 GCA_907165065.1 Caprimulgus europaeus | reverse complement strand
AAAGTTTCAGTGCCAGAATGTAATGGGTTTCTTGAACTGAAGGTGATTAACTGTGGTTAGCCAAAAGAACTATACATCAGTAATGACAAATAGGGCAGAGAACTTACTCCAAGAATGTACAATATTTACTATTAATGTGTCTGAGAATATTTCAAACAAAGCAATGGGACTTCTGCTACGGGAAAAAGTTGATGATTGTAATGCCCTTTCTTATAAGCACTCATGATGGTGAATGCCCTCAGAAGAGACCATCAGAAGTCACTGGCTTTCTGTTTCTTCAGAACAAGTGTAAAGAAGCCAATGCACCCATTAGAAATAGAAAGCCACAGGAACAGTAACCATGAACTTCCAAGAGTGCTTCCACTTTCAGAATTGGTTAGTGAACCCCATGAGCTTCAGCATGCATAGTAACACTGATGGTAAACCATGGAGGATCAGGGGTGATTACTGCTAACAGAGATGCAAGAGGTATCATAACAGTCTACTTATGGGTGTGGGCAATTCTGAGAATTCAGTCTGTATTCTCTTGTATAGATATTAATTTGTGCTTTACTAATGGCTTGAATTCATCTGTGGTAGTTGTTGGTTTGGGTGGAAACACTTGCTTTTCTTATCTAGTTTTCCAAGATAAAAAAACTACCCGGAGGGCAAGTGGATATAATTTAGCTTCTAAATCCAGTGGTTGGGTCTCTTGTGACCCAACCCATATACTATGGCTAATGCCAGAAAATACCAGCACTCCTTCATGTTACATTACAATGTCTAATACGCTGAAAGGATATTATCTTTCCTTAAGCAAAAAAAAAAAAATCTTTCAGCAGTTCCTCAAATAAGTCACATAACCAGTAATTTTTTTGTTCAGCAGTACAGGCTGAGTTGCTCACTTTGCAGTTCAGAATCGTCGCCCAGCTTCTAAGCCACAACAGTAGGGCTCTTTTAATGGATAATTACAGTTGGACTCGATGATCTCAAAAGTCTTTTCCAACCTAATGATTCTATGATCTATTGTTGCTCCAATATTACTGGTGCCCATTGGCAGAGGAATACCAGTGTCATGTAACCATAAGTGTTCACATGAATGAACTCTTAAGTTGTTAGCAGTTCCTCTGGCACACCCCACCCCATTTCAATGAAGCAATGTACCTATTTGGGGAAAAAAACCCACTGGTTTTAACTCTTCAGTGGTGTTCTGCCTGTGACACTTCTCAGATTCAAATACCTTCGCCTAGAAATATTTCAAATATTTTTTTAAGATATATTAGGACATAATTATGCTCATATTGCATATTCCTGTGTTATCGGTTAGTATTTTAAATGTTATGAGACATCTACAGTCTTTTCCAATAAACTTGTTCTTTAAAGCTTGACTATGTGCTGCAGAACACTGAACTTTAATTCTTTCTGTATGTGCATACATTCATCCTTGCTGAAAACCTTTAATATTAAATAAAGTGTAAGTCTGATGTTCTAGTAAAGAACAGTAGCAATTATATTATTAGAAAAGAAGAAGTTCAGAAAGTATTTTCTGCTTGTAAATAAAAATGGCAGAAGCAGTTTCTCCCTTGCAGACATGGAAAAGAAAAGTAACTTCAGGTCCTTATGGACTCAGAAAGGTTTAAATGTAGAAATTTAGCTTTATCAACAATGTAGTATCATCTGTAACATATGTAATGCTGGAAACTGTGTCTTTAAGAGAGACAGTGAACTTTCTGAGGGAAGGTAAATTTAGTTTTTAGATGGGAAAACAGTATACTCTAAATTGTTGCATGCTACAGCAACACAGATTTCAGCCTTCAGCTGCCAACGGAAATTTTATAATCCTGGTTAAGTAATAAGGGTAAACCAAAACACTTTTTATTTTTTTGTCAATTTTGAGATTTTTAGGAAAACAGTGAAAATTCTGCATGCAGTCACAGAGGTGAAGGATATAAATTATTTTGGGAGCTGATGAGATAAATCCAAGAACATTTTTAAAGTACTGCTGTATCAGGTCAGACACAATCTATCTACTCCCGTCTACTGTATCTGGTAAATGGCAGATACTAAGGGAAAGAATTTAGAAAGGTAGCACACAGACAGATACTTTTATTGGTATGATTCCCTGAGATACATGCTTACAAGCCCAGACACTGTATGTCTGTATTTAAGGGAATTTTATTTATTTGCTTCTTATAAAAATATTTCAAAGCACTTAATGAGCTCATGTATGCAATTATTTTTTTGCAAATCCTGCAGCAAGGAGTTCTATAGTTAAGTAACACCTTGTTGATTAAGTTACTTCTTTTAAAACACTTCCATCAGTTACTCAACATCTATTTTAATAACCCCTAGTTCTTTAATTACAAACAGTGACAATTGTGTCTTTAGCTCTTTTCTAGCTCCTTTTAAAGCCTCAAGAGCTCTAGGATAATGTCTCCTTAAACATAGGCTCACCCACACTTTTGATCCTTCTTGTCATCCTTTTTTTTACTGTTTCTAGTTCTGGCATATTATTTTTGAGAAAAAGTCACCAGAACCACTCACACAGTAGCTTCATGATGTTTTCTGTTTAGGTTTTGAGAGCAGATACTTTGGGAAGTACATTAGAGAAAGTTATCATACATAATTAGTCTATTCTCCCAGTGCCTAGAGTTTAGCTAGGAGCAGAATAGTTCTTTTGTCAGAAATGTCTACAGCAAAGACTAACCCAAATTCCCTTATCCAATTTACTTCGTGGGCCTGCATTCTTTCAGGGCACAAATGTTTGGGTACAGAAAGGAAGAAAGAATTAGGAACTTAGAGAGAGGAAGCAGTGTGAGACTCTGGCCTAAATAATAAAGTCTGGATTAGAATTGTAGAAATTGTTTTTGTGGTTGGTTTTATTTTTTTTGTTTTTGTTTGTTTGGGGTTTTTTAAATAGTTACTTGGGGCTCAAGGGGAGAGTTTAAGTGGTTGAACCCAAAACAAATAAGTACTTGCAGTCAGCCCCAAATAAAATTTTTATGTGAATCGAAACAAATACTCATTGCTAGTAGAAATGTTCAAACCCATATGGAGAAAGTGCAGTTTCTAAGGTCTGATCTCAACAACAGAAGTTCTCGACAAATATTCACCTTTTGCACCATATGATTTCATGACCCATTGTAACCCCATATCCTGTTTCTGTGAATAGGAATAAAGGCTTTCCTATACATGTTTTCATTTTTCCTGTTTCTGAAAGAAATGAGACGTTGTTTAACAGCAAATCTAATTTGGATGTGATTATTACTGTTGAGAGAATAACTGCTGGCTGCCTGGGTAGGAAGCCAAGAAAGGTTTCTAGCCACAATCAAATAAAACAGCAAGATGGGATTCAGCAACTCCATGCCCTTGCCAAAAAGGTAACACCAGGCTTGAGGGACGATCTCTCTCACAGGCATAAAGACCTTTGTATAATGGGTACTGGAGTATGCCACTGATTAATTACAGTCCCCGAAGACCTCTAAGCAAGTGGGAAGAGGTCATAAGCATCAGTAATGAGAAGATAGGAAAAGTACAGGAGAGTTGTTATTTCTTTAAACTTTTTTGTACCTGCAAAAGAAATAGTAGTTCATATTTTTTTCTGATGGAAAAGACTTGGATGCTTTTCTCCATTCATTAGTACCATCATGGCTGTGGTTGGTTTGAAGGCCTGAGCCTTTGTGTTTCCCCCACCCCCACTAGTATTACAGCTATATCCAGCTCTGTGCAAAAATATCCTAGTATGAGAAAAGTAAATAACTATACAATAACTGTGTGTCAGGGATGGAGAGGAGGTGGTGGGAAAGACAGTGAGGAAATCGGAGTACAGGTTACCCCCTCCCCTCCTGAGAGGGGAGAACCACATCTGTGAGAACAGCCAGCACACTATAAGGTCTTAGGCCCTTGTAAGTAAGATATTTAACCCCACCCTGAAATTCCTCAGATTATACATAGTCCCCAGATTCCCAGGTGTGTTGAAAATTTTCTTTAGTAAAACTTTTAATGACAGTGTAGAACAAGTGCAAGACAATGTGAATATAAGAGAAGACTGCCAAAAATTAGTGTCTAGTGTATGCAATCAATAGATTGTATACTTGCATGATCCCAAAAGTTATGTTTCATTTTAGATAGTCTTGCTCTGAGTCAGTTAGCTTCTTTTCTATATTGCTTACATTTCCATTGTATGTTTGTATCACTACAGTTGTGAAGAAGATACAGTTTGTACTAAGCCAGTAGCTGTTTCTCTCCATGCTTGGAGTAGTAGCATGACTGAGAACTATCCCCCAGTTAAGATGAAATGAAGAGTGTTCAGTAGCTCACTGTGGGTCTATGTTGCTTATAAAAATAGAAAGCACCACTAACAATGGAAATTTTGATTGCCTATGCACATCCATTAACTTATAAAGGTTATGAAGAACTCACCCTTAAAATTATTTAAATAGTTTGGTTAAAAATACTTTTCCTTTAGAAAACTCAGACAGAATTTAAAACTGGATGAATATTTTAAGTGTTTGGGTGGAGGGTTTTTTAAGAAAACACTAAAAAAGCCCCTACAGAAAGCAAGTATCCTTGCAAAAAGATGCTAGTTTTGGGGTTTTTCTTGCCAAATCCCCAATTTTCTATTGCATAGTTTCAATAAAAAATTTTCAGACAACCCAAAGAACAAGAAAGATCAAATGAAAGCTGAAGTGCTCTTAAAATTGAGAAAAGGGGTGAAATCCTTGGAAGAAAAGAAGTTATGCTGTTTGGACCAGAAAGGAGTATCTGGGAAGTGTAGTAAGACTTATCTACGTCTCGTTGATTTGCCCTGAAACTGCTAAACAGCTAATGAAACAAAAGTCCAACTTGAACAGTTTAATCTAGAGCTGACTGAAAAAGTACTTGGAACAAAACATTTCAATATAAAATGGCTTTTTTCCAAACCCAGAACTTTCAGGAAAAGCTTTCAGTTTCTTCTAAATTTCTTTTTTTTTTTTTTTTTTTTTATTGGAACCAAAAATTTTGGTCTTCTATTCCTCTCTTTTCTTTTTTTTTTCTTTCCTTCCTCCACCCTGCTTTCTTTTGCCACTTAATACAATGTAAAAACTAATGTCTAGGGACTATTCACTCCCAAAATTTTCTTTAGGTTTGTTTTCTTTTTGTCTTTTTCATTTGTGACCTTCCAAAACATTCTCAACTTTGGAAATGCTGGGGAGTAACAAAAGGAGGGTTGGGAGTAGTGGGGTGGGATGAGGAGATGGATGGATTTATTTGTAATGCTGCAGCTTTTTCAAAGTAGAGAAAGCTTTGAAAACTTGTAAAATAGAAGATTTTCTGCTGAATAAAATTAGTGATGTTCACAGAAAAAGAATGGGCTCAATAATAGAAATTAAATTTAAAATTTGATAAAAACATAGTACTTCAAGTCGCTTATGAAATAGCAACATATATATATTCTGTAAAAATATCTTTTTTTTCCAGAGTCATATATTTCAGTGTCAGGAAGGACCATAAAATTATCCAGTTTTCCTGTAGGTTGCAGGCCATAGCATGTCACCAGTCATTCTTGCTTGAGCTTGGTAACTGTACCCAATTAACATGGGACTTCTGGGATTGCTGATGGACCTCCATTTTGTTCACAGATTTTCCAAGGTTGGCAAGTACTGTTGACCGCTACTCAAAACTTGCCTAACAATCTTGCAATTGGCCAGGAAAGACTGGAGGACTATAGGCATGCTATATATTTCCCTCAAATCTTTCAATGCATTCACAGTAATGGTTGAATTTCAGTACAGATGCGTCTGGGCTCCTTCAGAAACACCTAACTTTGATACCAGTGTTTGTGGTTGCAAAAAAAAAAAAAATAAAAAAAATTCCAAGGACCTGGATAAATGCTTAGGCATTTGGTCTGTACTGAACTCCAGCCTGCTGCAAATAACTTGTTGAGGCAAGTTGGGTCTTTCTGTACTTAGTGCCATTTCTACTGCTGCACAGGTATCTTTAGAGACAAGCTTAAATATTTTACTGACTCTAGACTTTAGTTAACATAAAGTATCAGTCAAAGGAGTAATTGTGATTCTAGGAAAACAATAAACTGGCATAATCTATGGCCTGAATGCAAATGAAACATGGATGCTAATAGCAAGTTCATACTGATTGAAACAACTGAAGCAGACCCCCAAAGAAGGACAGCAAATTACCACTGGGGCTTCTTGAGTGCAAGTCAGGTGTCAGACTTTGAATGTGCCAGGCTGTCACTGAAATTTTGATACAAATCTCAAGGTTTGCCAAATTTTCCAACCTGCCCATTGGAAAGCAACAACTACATGGCACCATTGCCATAGTATCACCACAATGAAACCCTCTGACATTGACAGAAGTACTCTCTTCCTCTTCCTTTGGCTGTGAACAACCTCAGTGTTCACTGTTACTGCTGTTTTCATTTGAGAATGGATAGTGGAAAGTCTGGGAGAAGGGTCAAGGGGCACAGAGGCAATAGGCAATGGAATGTGGCTATGGTTATGAAACAAACAGGAAAGATTTTTGTGGTATCCTGAATTTCAAAGAATGGGTGCACAAAAAGTATGTCAAGAGAAGGCAACAAGTAACTGTGAGACCAGGAAGAAATCCAAGAATTATTCTAGATGGTTATACAATATATGATTAAGATTAGAGGCTAAAGAAAGAAAACAATTCAAAGGAGTAAGAGAATCGAACAGAAGAGCTTTTTGTAGTTGCGAGGAAGGAGAAAAAATATGTAGAAGAGGAGAATTTAAAATAGAGAAACATAACATAAGAAAGAAAAGTAGTGATTTGAGAAATGTGTGTCAAAGTTGACTCTGAAACAATAGCTTTGAGTAGGTGTGAAAGGAAGAAAAGATCACAGAGGAAGTGGCAGGGGATACAGAAAACACACGAGGATGAGAAGAGTCAGGAGCTCAGAGAAATATAACAAAGAATTGTGAGGAGGAATATTCTGGGGTAAAAGGCAAGCTGTTGCAGTCATGTAAAGAAACCACTTCCCCCCGCCCCCTTATTTTTTCTCTGCTGTTTGAGAACTGAGAACAGTGGGATTGTTCTATCTCTGTCAATGGTATTGAACCTCTGGCTTTGCTGGTTTGATAACCATATTTATCACTGGAGGGTTTGGTACAGAGAAGCTAGAAGAATATGACTGTACATATTGTCAACCATGGGTGCTTAGCTAGCAGCACAGGAATCAAGCCTAGACTGACTCTAGCAAATTAAGCAGTGCCAGGGAATGTTCCTGAGAGATGAAGACCACTTTACTTTATTAAGTTGTTAGCACAGATGCTGGCAACACTCTGACCCAGGTCAGATAGCACTCTCCTAGACAATTCCCAAGTATGGCTCAGGGATTAGTGCATGCCAAGGGCAGTTCCCAGTAGGCAGTTTGGATGCACTCACCCCAGTTTGGCAGGTAAGGGAAGTGAATGGGACTGAGGCAGCCTGTTCTCTGCCAAGATGTGCTATGGGCCAGGGAACATTTCTTAGCACATTTAGTTTACTAGCATAGATGCAGCCAAAGAGTGCATTGTTTCCTCTCTTTAAAAGAGAGGATGCATTTACTCCTTAGCTTAGAACAAGATCAGCTTCCTCTAGATAGGAAAGGGTAAAGAATTAGAAAGCTGATGGAAGAACAGCCCCGAGTCTCTGAAGGGGTAGAGACAAGATACACATTGAACAGCAGAAGTACCTCCAGGCAATGAAAGAATGAGGGACTATAAAATTAGGAGTGACTGTATAAACCTTGGAGGAGGCAGGGAACTAAACTGCAGGTAGAGCTGTATCTGGATGTGCTGAAACCATTGCCTGGCATACTGGAAAACATTTGTGCTGTATTTGTACAGGTGATAATATATGAGGACTTGTCCACACCTATGCTCATAGGCACTAGGACAGAATGTTAAACATGGATGTAGGCAGTGTTACTTGTTTAGCATCTTCTCTAGTGGCTATGCTCATGAAAGTACATATACTGAGTTTTGTCTAGGAGAGCGCTATCTGACCTAGGTCAGAGTGTTGCCAGCATCTGTGCTAACAATTTAATAGAGAAAAGTGGTCTTCATCTCTCAGGAACATTCCCTGGCATTGCTTAATTTGCTAGAGTCAGTCTAGGCTTGATTCCTGTGCTGCTAGCTAAGCACCCATGGTTGACAACATGTACAGTCATATTCTAGCTTCTTTGTACTGTAGGCAGGACACGTAGTCTAAAAGCAGCATTAATCTGGTGTGAAATGTGCAAATGCTGAACTTGCAACCTGGCAGATGATCTCGTGGAGAGATCTGGAGGTTAGGTACAACTAGACCTGGAAGTAAGTACACTGCTTTAAGGTCCCCATCCCTGTTAGCATTAGTTAATGTCCAGATGTTGAAGATGAAAGATACATCATAAAGATACAATTAAGGCATTAAGAAAATTATTTTGTTTCACTGGCTTATGTAATTTGTGCCTAGATCCAACCTATCAGCTGAAATAAAATATTGCGTAAAACCAACTTTTAATGTGAATACGGTGTCAATGAATACAGCCTTCCGTGGTGCCAGAAGTGTTGCTTTTCCGTGTTAGCAAGCAGAGTATACAGGAAGATTCTGCACTTTTGCAGGACATTGGACAGTTTAACAGTGGAGTGCAGTGCTGTGATCTTGTCAAATGAAATCCTCTGAACTTATATTCTCTATTTGTTTCCACTCAGGTCAAGTGCACATGCTTCTCATTTATCACTGTCTGTCGTCTGCATGATAGGAACACCTAGAGGCCCCACCTGAGATCAGCTCCTGTTCATCCTGGGTACTGTACAGAGACTCATATTAAGACACAATCCTTAACTCGGAGAGTTTATAGTCCAAATGGCTACGACAACAAAAGGATTAAGTAAAACAGATTCAGGTGGAAGATCAGGAGCTACAATGCAAGCAGATTAAGATGAAATCCTGGTCTCAATAAGAGTTTTGTCATTTCTTTCCATGTGACCTGAATTTCTTCCCTGGCTGACTTGTCCAAAACTGCAGGGGAAGTCTGCATCAGAGACTGAAATCGAACTTGAAGTCCCTGTCCAGTGACATCACCCTTCTTGCCAAAGTGGTAGAATGATTTAGATGTGCTCCATGCATGGCACTCTCAGCAAAATTAATGGAAGTGTGCATGCTGAGGACCTACAGGCTTGGGCCATTTGTCCCTTGTACATCCCTTCCCTTCACCTCTTGGTAGAATCTCTGAGTTCTGACTGTGAGAGATGAGTAAACTCAGCAGGTTCAAGAAAAAGGCACATATGAACCTTTTGCAGCCTGAGTGTGAGCTTAGTTTTGGAAGGAATCCAAACCCTCAAAAGGAAATTCAGCTGAAATGACCAAGTTTTTGCCTGGTTTGGGGTCAAAACCTAGTGAAAACAACACTTCAGATGGTTTTTATATAAAAACACATGCAGCCACCCAGGTTTATAGAAAACCACCTCAAATTTTCTTACTGTACAGCCAGGTTCAGAAAGAAGGTATGGAAAATTAAGTAATACTACTCAAGTTCCAGGTCAATGGCAAAGGTTCAAAATATTTTAAACCTGCTCCACTCTAGATTAATTTTACTTTCAAAGCTTGGCATCAATCCAAAATGGTATAGTACCAAGATACTTAACAGACATTAGTAGTCTGCTCTACCAAACCATTGCTAAGCTTTTTTTTTGCTTTTTTTTGCCTTTTTTTTTTTCATTTTAAACTCCTTCCTCATGGACCAATGTTAATCCTGTCAGAAAACTCATGACTTCTAGTGTTCCTTGGAATTTTATTCTCAAGACTTTTAATTCCAATCAGGACCACTCCAGAAAAGGAGATAAAATACTAAGGTCTAAATTAAATACAGTCCAAGAGTTCTCTTTAAAACAGGCCACCAGCCTGTGCCTGTAAAAAGATAAGGCATTAGAAATGCAGCAAACCAGTTATTTTGGTAGAGTTACAGCTCATGAAATCTTGTTCTTGCCATAGTTGACAGCCTTCAGCTTCGGTATCCTATGGGGCCCTTATTTTCTTGGTGGAATGTGAGACAACAGTCCTTCTTATGGACCAAAATCATGTTTTCTGAAAATTAATGGAGTTAGACAAAGATCTACAGACAATGATACATTGGCCACTTAGGCACAGTGAAAGCACTGGAAAAGAACAAACTTACCTCTTAAGAGAAAAGGGCCCTTGTTCAAATCTCACTGAAAATACACGTGCTGCTTTCTTCATAGAATGCAAGTGCTCTGCATAAGTCCAAACTAGATAGTCACTAGCCTGTAATTAAGTCAAGTGAAAAAAATCGCTACAATGTTTACAAAATCTTTCTTCTTGGGAAAATCTACTAATGGTGACACTTTAATGAAGCATTAAAAAAAGTAAGAATTTGAAGTCACTAAATGTTATTAAAAACTCTTTTCTGAACAAAAGTTGTATGCATAGACGTACTTGAAGAATTCTGGGTAGAAGTTCTAGTACCTCTGGTTCCTGTGCTGCCTGTTATCCATAATGAACTAAGAAATGGTACTCATAATGGAATCTGAGAAAGGTTCTTATCACAAATCTGAACCAGGATAGTACCTTTAGGCCAGGAATGAAACACAAAAGCAGACAACATAGAGATTAAAGGTAACTTCTGAATAAGGCAACATATTAGTTACTCTGTGGTGTATTTTTAGTAGTCTTCTGGTTATCTTCAGTCTTCTCTGAACCAAGAACAGGGTTTTCCTAGGAAAACCAACACTGCGTTTTCAGTTTTACTGAATTTAAAGCCTACTAAAGTTACCAGTAACAGTCACGTTATATGAATACTACTCCTTCTGCTAGTCTTTTTTCTAATGATGGAAAAAAAAAAAAAATCAATATGGAGGAGAAAGAAACAAGGATGTAAAGTGCAAGTGAACTAGGTGACACCTAAGCCATGAAAGAAGAGGGCCCATCTTAGATCATTCTACTTGCATTTGTATTGTGTTTTCTGTCAGATAATAAAGTAGCTGGTGTGATACAGGTGACCTGGGGAATTACCTGCAATATCCTACAAATATTACAAAGGAGAAATTTTGTCCGTCCTATGACAGTGATAAGTGTTTTGATAAGAAAACTGCTCATTTCATTTCAGTACTACCATCTGGTGGGCAAAATGTAGACAGCAAAAATCATATTAAAACACTGGAACATTCTGATACAGTGAGTTTTTGTTTTATTTTTTGAAGGAAACATAAGATATTATTGAAACAACTTGAACATCTGGTTTGGGGATAAAGTAATTTTGCAGTGTTGCTGCCAAGCCTCAGGGCCAAGTGCAAAGAGAACAACCTTCCCTTCCAGCCTCTCTATAATGCATAACACCAAACTGTAAAATTTCATGTCCAACACAAATGAAGAACAAAATATACTGGAGTTATAGCTGTACACATCTAGAGAAATTCACCTGATAGGTTGAAAGCCATGGAGTATGAGATTAAAGCTGCATAATTTTAAAAGCCAACAACAGGAACAGGGAATCATGTTTATTTTAGTATGGGTAAGTTAAAGACAAAGTTTCATCAGGTATTTTGAGGAAAAGAAGTAGAAAGGAAAATCACTAGGAAATCTTTGTAATTAGTTATTGAAAAGTTCTGTCAAGATGCTGTAATGAAGAGAAGTGCTGTTTTCTTTGGTACACTTAGAACTTACATTGTGAAGGTGGAAACAAGGGTCAGATCTGGTCTTCTCCAACTACTGCCTGAATATTTGGGATCTGGAAGAAAAGGGATTAATTGTTCCAATTCTGTATTTCTTACTTTCAAACGAATCTGTCCCCAAACTTCAAGCTTTTATGCAAACTTCTTGCCTGTTAAAATGTACATAACAGTCATAACCACATGACTTTATGTTTTACAAAACCTTAGAAGAGATTTTACTGAAAATGCTTCTTCAGGGTTGAAGTTCTGGTGTTAACCTTATTGTAGCTGAGATTTTATCCCTGTCTTTTTTCATCTTTCCTATACTGTCATTTTCTCAGATTTAAATAAAGACTAGCCACTGATGTTTCAAACGCTTCCAGTCCCTACTCAAATGCTCTCTTTGGCCATCTTCCTGCACCCAATAATGAACTGTCTTTTAAAATGTGACTGAAGTTGCATTATACCATCTGGGATCACTGTGATCTTTAACCTGGCATAAATCTGTGAAAATGAAGCCCAGCTTGGCAAAATATAATCAATAATTTTTTTTAGGAGCAGGTGTGAATATACCATTACTGGTCTCTGAGGCTGATGCATTAAATCCTTTGATATAACTCATCAGACTTCATATAATAATCTTTTGTGTTTAAGTGCTGATATTGGTATTTTTTTGAGTCTTGAGTAATGTAAATCTACTACTCTAGAAGGTCAGCCAGTAGGTGACTTAATGTCTCTAAGAACTTCCAGTAATGAGTACAACAGTAATTCATGATAATTTCAACCTTGGTAATAAGGTTCACAGAGATCTGGTCAAGTATTCTAAAACTCCAGCTTCATCAGGAAATTTGTACTGCGGTTGAACGAGAATAAATAACTGTTTTCTGAGATTTGTCTTATATATTGCTCTTCTGAGTTCTTGCCAGCATGTTGACTAGAACAAACATCCATTCTTCCAGTATAGATTAAAGCAACTCCTATTTTTCTTACTTCAGTCTTGGCCCTTAACTTGCAAGTCATAGTGATCAAATGCAAAAAAAGACTGAGATGAGTTATTGTGTTATATGTAAAGAAATAGAAACAAATTTTCGACTCCATAAAATACGTTCTTGAGGTTTGAGCCTTCTACACCTTTTATGTTGAAAAGGTGAACAATTATTAGAAATTCTCAGATTTTAATGCCAGAAGAGTAGAAAGAACAACTGATGTTCATTTCATCTGGTTTCCTACAGCAAGTATTTCAAAGGCATATGGAAGTTTAGGGTGTGTTTTGGTTTGGCTTTTTTTTTTTTTTTAAATGCAAGTGTTTTATCATTATTTGTCGAAAGATTTATTTTTGCAGAACACCAGAAATCCAGCAATTACTCTTATTAAGACCTTCTACACATGGGAAATGACATATGCTGGCTCAGAGATGCTGCTTCTCTTATAGTGTTCTGTATTTTTTGAGAGGCAATACTGATTGGAACAACTTTTGCCAAATGCTAAAGGACCTTGGCATCTACTTGGGAGTTTAATACTCTGTGTTTTCCTTGGGTTTAAATGGTTAACTAGAGACAGGCTATAGGGCTAGACAGAGCTTATTTGAGTGTGTATAGGTGTTCTTGGTTTTTTTTAGCATGCTTCTGTGAGATGGCAGCTACCTAGGAAGAAATATTTTGTTTTCCTTTATGACAAAATCACTTCAAAACCCCTGAGCCCCCAAAAAAGAAGCTTCTGCAACCCAGTATAGCATGGTCCTCTGACTGTGGGAAGCAGAGCTGCCTGTCTCCCTGGACTGAGACTTCAGAGGAATCTGGGGTTCAAGAGCAGCTGCCCCACCCCAGAGGCTGTATCCTGACTCCATGGTACTGGCTCTCAGTTCCAGCTGAATTCAAAGCTTACCATATGCCCTAATTCCCATAGGGATGGGGTCTTCTCTGCGTGAGAGGAAAATTATTTTGGCTCCCCCTATACTGAACTATATTGAATTAATATCCTTCCCCCTTCATTTCAAGTCCTTTTTTATATCACCAGCCATAAATTATGTCCTCCGAATTCCTTTATTTCACATATTTCTTCTTTTTGATTGCCATGGTATCTTTTAGAAGGAGATTCAGTTCTAATTTGAAGACTTACTCTGATAGATTTTTCTTTCTCTTCTCAACCTGCAGTGACCCTACTATGTAATGTGTGTATGCATTTATTTATTCCTTGGCTTTGACATAGGATAGTACATTGCCAGGGAAAATATGTCAATAACATGCCCAAAAGAAAAGCATTTTTAAAACCCTGTAAGGATTCCTTTCTCAGGTTTTAGTGCTTTCTGAAGAAAAATTGGTTTTGACATTTTTCACAATTTTTGGATTGCTCTTCGTGGCAGTTTACAACAACTATTTTGAGCTAGGTATTCCTTATAGAGCAAGACTAGAAACAACATCTCTGTGTCAGAATAAAGTGCTGGTAGTACTGTAGGAACAACATTCCTTTGAGAAGATCCGTGAGATCTGCTAGGTTTCCCTTTACATCGTACCATTTTTTTCTGAAGACCGACACGTATGGGTATGTGAAAGTTGTCTTGGGCTCTATTCTTCCATAAGCATGATTGTCATAAACTGAATGACCTGCTCCTTTATGAAGCTATTCTGACCCTCATAATTTTCTTCATCACAAACCACAGTAATATCAGTCTTGCTGCTAGTGTCTGTGTCATTTTTTGCTTATTTTCGGAATATCTGTGAGTATGCTTGGAGTTGTTTTCTTCCTCCACAGGGGGTCCAAGTTGATTTTTAAACTGAGAGTAGCAAAGATGGAGTCCTGCAAAGACCTTATATTTTTTGATATGTCTAGCAATCCTAGATTTGAGAGAGACAATTTCCTGTACTTAATGTTTTAGCATGCTGAGTGTTAAAGTAATGACTATTTTCAATGACAGCACTCTTTTCCAATGGAAGCTCATTCCTTTTTCATACAGCAGCTGCTTCCTACAGGATGACTTCAAGGCTGCATGCATTACAAAGAGGTATTGAAAGTGACAATGGCTAAATGCACTTCAGGTATATAGAAGAACCTTACTGGCCCTTGAGGTGCCTGGGATGCGTGGCATGGGATCAGAAGGTGCAGAATGATACTCCTATTGGATCCGAAACTGCGAGAGTCCATCTGCTCTGGGCTTTTGTTGTTAATCTGTGCATTAGCAATACTTTCACATATATTCTGCCAATTCCCCAGGCTTCTCTTGTTGTAAGGTTCCTTCCACCAAATTTTTCTGCCTGTCTTCTGGAGCCCTTCTCTGGGGGATCACTCCCACCTCCTTTATGTCAGAACAGATAACAAGGCACTTACCTCAGTAAGCCAGCAGAGTTTATACAACATCTCTCAGAAGACTCCACTTTGGATAACGAGGCAGGTTGTCTCTGGCAAGGACTAGTGGCCTGTGATACAGTCTTTTTAAAAGCTATGGCAAAACAGCGTTTACAGTGATACTGGCTATTAAGAAGTTGGTTTCTCTGGTGCACTGAACTGAGGTGTTTTGGGGTTTTTTTCTCCTTCAGCTTTTTATCTCTTAGCAATAGTATTCATTCATTTTGTGAACTTATGAAAGCTCTTATGATCCTTTTGCCACCAGCAATTATGTCTGGCACTAGAACATTTGATATGGACAGCAGAAGAGAAAGTGAAAATGTAACCTCCCTATAGAAATTGTAGAGATTTCAGGGGAGATGATGTATTGAATATAGAGATTATAGGAGAACCTTCCTGTGTAACTGGCTGGCTTCCCAGGCTTTTGTTAGTGGTCTAGTATATAATAAATGACACTATATCAACATTTACCTTTTCTGCTGACTTTTTTGAACAGTACCACAGCATAATGAGTGAAATTCTTAGATTTCCACACTAGATTTTCAAGAGCCAGTAGACTCTAGTAAAATTCCTTCTTTTTTTTTCTTTTCTATAGCATCAAGCTATAGACAAATATTTCACCAGACCTGTGGAACTTATTCTAATGACTTTCTTGAGTTTGCCATTGCACTTCAACTCTATATATGAGGAGGGAAAAAGGTTGTTTTTTAAAAAATACTAAATCCCATTCTTGGGGCAGAACTGGTTATGACTGATGCCATTTTCAAATGTGATGTTTCCAGAGTCTGAGTTGCTCCCTGCCCTGTTACCTGTGATAGGACGAGGTAAACATAAGAGTTTGAGAGTGTATTAAAACATCATTCCCGTGTCAGTGGTATACAGACTGAGTGTATTCCTATGGAAGTGGGTGATTATGTTTACATGTTGTTAGTAGGAACTAAACCATGGCATTTCAGATGCTTCTAGCTAGATCTCCTTTTACAGTAAGAAAAAAAGCTCAGGTTTTTGATTCATGGGAAAGGTAGTGAATAGTTTGGGGCAAACTTTAAAGAGCACACTGAGATTAAGTTAATCTCATGCTTTGGGAGACTTAAAAGCTGATCTGCACTGAACAAATCTTCTGTGCTTAAGGAGTGACATCATAACAGATTTCCCCTGTACCATTTCCTGATAATGATTAAACTGGGAGGAAATTTCCCATCTTTCTTAATTTATTTAGAAACTAGGAAATTACCATGTAATGCAGGAGCAAGGCCTTGTGCATTGAAATTTCCCATCTTTCTTAATTTATTTAGAAACTAGGAAATTACCATGTAATGCAGGAGCAAGGCCTTGTGCATTAAACAAGTCAAAACACAGAGGGTTGCATTACATAAAGGACTAAAGAAGAACAAATGATACTATGTCCAAAAAACCTCAGTTATTTTCACAGACCTCTCACAAAAAGTTTCACTGGCATTTAAGTCTACTCTTGCCACTCAAAGCTCCTGAGAGAACATATTTGCATATGTTTTCTTTATATGGGCTTCTGTCAAGACTAATTACACACAAACCTCCTGGCACTATACTTACAATCACACATACCCTTTCCTGTGCTTCTCTATGGTGACACCAGTAAAGTCTGAATTCAGGACAGAATCTTTTCTTTATATGTCACCACAGTATTTTGATCATTCATTTTTTTTACTACTAATTTATTTAGAACAGTGGATATCTCATTTTTTCTTTGGAAGCTCCTCATCTGGATTTTTTTTTAAAAAGGAATTATGTAGTGTTACATACAATCTTGTATATTTGGCAGAGTTTTTCCTCAGTTGCAGAACCATTCTTTACTTCATAGGTAGTGTGTGGCCTAAATGAAGACTACAAATCAGAGCCCCTAAAGAAGATGAACAGAAGTTCATCTCCTGTGCTTCATGCCTCAGGCCAATCTGTTTTAGAGGGCTTAATTAAAAATAAATGGAGTGGGTAAAAGGTACTTCCAACTTCAATGGACTGGATGAGTGTATAATAATTCCAGTGTAAATCCTTGCATATACCTATGTTTGTAGATAAAGTGATTTCATTTGTAACATAAGAATACTTAATAAATCCCAGACATTTGTAAGGCAGACAGTAGACAAAACTACAAGCAAGCAACTAAACTTAAAAAACCAAAAAACAACAACAAAAAAAACCCCAAACCACAGACAATACATTTCCATAAAGGCAAGATAAAGTTCAAAGAGAAAGCTAGACTCAGACATTGTTATAAGAGAGATTTATGACTGTACTGGAGAAATATTTAAATATGACAGTTCCCATGTTTATGAGCAAAATAACAAGTTCCCATGCAGATAAATAAAATGCTTTTCAATATTCTTATGCTAGTCTCTGTTTATATGAGTTTTTGCCAGAATTCAGATTAACGATAAGGATTTGCTACTGCAAATAACTAAAGATTAATCCAGATGTTGGTTTTGGTTCTTAGAAGAGTAGAAAGAAAATGTATTGAAAGCAGTGAAGCTGCTGTTGATGGTTTCTTATCTTTAGTATTGCATTTTGTAATGTGTGGTAGGGATGAAAGCAGTGCATAGAATGGATGAATATTTCAATAGTTGGTATGGTGCAGTTAGTAGGAAACAAATTTTGTACTGGATGGTGGATAATCTTAAAGCATTCATATAGATCTTCACTAAAAATCGGATTCTTCTTGTGTCTTTTTTTGTTTTTATGGGGGAAAACAACAAAAGTGACTTTACTGTTAATATTTGCTTTTTAACATATCTGCAAAAAAAGTATTGTTTTGCTTTGTGAACCTGAATGCCTTGTTATAGAATGAGATGGGACATGATCCATTCAACTCTGCTAGGGATTACAGGGTAAAGTAGGGCAAAAACTGCTCACTCCTAATACAGAGAAGGACAGCTACTGCTCACAGCGTAGTTTTGTTGGAACTATGGAAGCCGGGGGCACCATTCATTTAGATAACCACATTGTGCAACTGGATATGATTTGCCTGGGTAATAGCAATAGCAATAGCAACTAGAGGATACCATGAGGGAGAGACAGTAGGGAATGCAGGGATAGGAACACCAAAGCTCCACTCATTCTTCCAAAAGATTGAAACCTTCTAATTTCCAGCCTAAATTTAGTCCTAGCCAATTTACAACCACTGACACTGTTATTGTCTTTAGATATTAAAATTTCTTCTCCATATCTACTTTCACACCTTCCCTTATGCCTGCTGAATTTACAATCATTGGGATACCCAGCAGCCTTTGTTTTGCTAGGCTGACCAACCTGTTGGTTTTAGTCTTCTTCTACAAGACTGACTGATCTGCTGTGTGGCCATCCTCTGTACCTGCTTCATTTTCAATATATCTTTGTTGCACATGGGTGGTCAGAAATGTATTGTGTTCATAACAGAGGCTTGCCAAAGTTTTTGCAATGACATTAATATGTTCCTTTCTTTAGCAAGACATGCTAGAGTCATAGCTGTCATCTTCTTAGTGGTTGCATCTTGTTAACGACTCATCATCAACCCTTTCTCTATTCTCCTGTCCTGTTAGAGCTGTTCTAATAAAACCTGTAGCTGTGCATTGTAACTAATAAGATGAGTTGTGTTGCAAGGCTGTGCCTGAATATTGCCATAAAAATTTCAAATTAGAAGTTCCTTCTGTTTGCATTTTTCATGCAAAATTCACTGCTTGCTCTGACCTCAGTGGCAAAAATATTGTTTTAATAGATGGTATTTACGAGTAAAGAGTCAAACAAGTGAGGTTGGTTTTATGGTTGAGTTTTTGGGATTTGGTGGCTTTTTTCCACTCTTTTTTAATCTTTTCCTGTGTTTATGATAAAAGAGGCAGGGAGTAAGATTAACAGAGTCAGCATATGCCAGATGATTGGGAGAGCAGAAAGGCTTCACCAGCTGAGTAGTAGGATCACATTGCTTAGGTGATCTACACCTTTCTCACAACCACTTGACTAAGTGACCAGCAGACTATGGAGTGCTCTGGTGGCAGGTCCTCACTTAGTACCATGGTGCCACTTGACAACTGCTCACACGGTCACAGCTGGTGCCTGCTCAGCCCTACCTGCCTTCCCTCACACCTACCTGCAGGAGCTGTGTGGGTCAGCAGCATTTTTTTTTTTTTGGACAGGCATTAGTGCTGAATCACAGAATAATTTGGATTGGAAGGTATCTTTAAAGTTCATCTAGTTCAACCCCCGTGATGTGGACCATGTGTTGATTCATCTGATCTCTAGGAAACACTTTTAAATAAATTTGTGGTCACTGTATGTTGCAGTCATGATCATCACTGTAAGCCAGAGTTTGAGACATTTGAGTAATTTCTACAAACAACAGCACCTACTTCCCCCTGCCTTTGTCTAACTCCTCACTGATTAGAGGATTTTAAGAAGCCTGAATAATTCTCTACCTCTATTTCCAGTGTTAGGAGCTTAAAATCCAGACAAAATAAGACCTGAGATTATGTGGAGTCCATTAGGATTCACTAGAATTCAATCAGGAATTCGTTAGGAATAGAGTTTATCCCTTCAAAGCCTATTGGTATATTAATGTTGCTACTCTTACTACTGTAAACACCAATAATCATAAATGTCACAGTTTCTCCAAAAGACATCTGAAGCTGATGTAAAATTTCATTTATACTTTGGATAACATTTCATTCAATATTTAATTTACTGCATGTCTACCTCCCATGGGCATTTATTCTTGATGTTGGTTATCTTGTCACTGTAGCAGAAGTTGTTTTTAGAGACATGATTCTCTGACTTCCTTCTGTGATTAATCTGGTTTGCTTTCCAGCTTTTTTTCCTGTGGGTGGAAAATCCAGTCATCGGCAACAACTGGCCCTTTTGGATTTAAGACACAGGGCTCTCTTTTGTAGACACAGGGCTCTCTTTTGTGGTAAGACTACTGTGTTTGTGCAAAAGTATCTTTACTGCTATGATCACACTCCCATGATCAAGAGTACTTTACCAAGTCCCTCAGTGGTTTCTCTGCTACAAGAGGGTCCCTGTATTACACTGCTTGTAGCTCCCAAAACTATTTCTCTAGCTGAGGAGCAATAGGAGTATAGGGTCTTTCCAGTTACAGTGTCATCTCAATACCCTACCCAAGGCAGAGAGGTGATCAGAGTGCTATAATATTCCCGAATTGCTATCCTCTATATTAGAGAAATCTTTCCAAAGCCTGTGAAGCTAGGTGTGAGGCGTGTTTATGTCACTGGCCTGCTGCACGGTAGTCTTGCTGGAGCTGGCAGGCTGGCCTGGACCACAAGTGTATTCTGAGAGGCAGGCAATTCAGAAACTCAGGAGCCACTTCTCTGTGCTGGCCACAATTCCTGCTTTCTCTGCCAATATGCTTATGGTTTGGCATTTGTAGACACACCACAGCTGTCCAGTTGATAAACTGACACACTCTGGGTGGCCCTCATCTCTTGAGACTTTACAACTGCTGTTTGCTCCACTAGACGTGAATTGAAGTCTTCCAAACTCTCCCACAGAGACTTTCCTGGTACTCTAGTGTCAAGAATCCAGAACAGACATTTTATTCCTAATAACATTTGTCTTCCTACACTGCTGCTCTCCTTCAGCAGATGCCTGTGTTGAACCCACAATTTTGTTCACTGGTTCATCCTGCTCAGCAGCAGACAGGAGTTATTTACAGTACCCTTCAATCCAGGATCCCTCTACCCTTGAAGGAAAAAAAGACTGTCTATGCTCTATAGTCGAAGTCAGGATTACAGATCAAATGTATTGCTGTGCATGTACATTTATACGATCCTTGGGCCTATTTTTGGTGTTTCCTGAAGGCTCATTGTCCAGGTTAAAGAAACAGCTATCACTCACTTATGTACAGTAAAACAACACTGAAAAAATGCATTGTCCCTAGCAGAGATCTTGAAAAATACAACTACTGGGCTGTCTGAATTTAAGGTAAATTTTGTAGTAACTTATAATGACTGGTATGTGTCTTGGATCTCTCACGCAATTCTTGCTTTACTCATATATTACTCCAGGAATGCCACTACTTCATCTAGTGGAAAAGGAGGAAAAAAAAAAATCACATCCATAAGAAGCGATGTTTCGAGCACAATGAACTGAAATAGTTTCAGTTTTTAGTGGCCACCATCACTACCTTGTCAGTATTGTTCTTTTCTAGCTCCCACATCATGACATTCAGGTAACAGTGAAAATAGATTTACAGATAACTCTTATTTCATGCCAAATTGATAGAGAGAGTATTGAATGAGAGGTATTCATTTCCGTTTGCTTCTGCAGTAGATTCATTGAAATGTGTTAGCTCAGCTGTGTGCATATATGCTGATGTAATCAAGCCAGGTGCATGCACAGGATTTTCTACCAGGAGGTGGAGATGAGCCTAGATCACATAAAGAGGAGATGGAGAGCTGTGCAGGATGTTTAAAGGTCACAAGGATGCTTAACATTTTGTATCAGACATGTGAGGAGGGAAAATAGCACAGGGGCACAGGGCTGTTAGTACACTGAATGGCAAGAGGCATAAGAGTTAGACATTTAAAGGTGCAGAGCTTCAGATAATGTATGGTGGAAGGGAGAGGGGAGGGGACTCCACTCCTTTGTGAGCTTAGATAGAAAAGATAAGGGAACCTGAGCTACCTACAGGAAAGACAGGGAATGGAGTAAGGATTAGCAAAGGAACATTTTACTATGCCACTTGAACCTGACAAAACCTTTTAGTAGGCAAATGTTTGCTTGCAGCAAAACAGACCCAGAAGCAGGTCTCACAAATTGTGTTTTTTTCAGTCATACAAATACTGCATTCTAGTTCAGTCTGTCATTTTAGAAAGGAATGTGGTTTTTCTTTGCCTTCTCAGGAGCAGAGAGAGATACTGGACAAGGGTGTATAGAAGGACACGCAGATAAACAAGTCTGAGCTTGTGGAGAAACCTCTCTAGCTTGATTCTTGCCTCTAGAGACTTGTGTGTTGTTAAACTTCCTAGATAACCTCTCAGCTTGTATAAGTGAAAAAGACATTACATAAACTGTCAGCATTTTTCTCTTTTTTCACTTTAAGAACCACCCTTGTGGGACAGTTGTAAGGAATTTAGTAGGGCTGGCTCTAATAAGTTTCTGTGGATAGTACTCTAAAAATACAGACGGAAGAGGAAGTGATGCTCTTTTTTCTGGCTTTGTTTTTAACAGTTATAGAATTCTACAACAGGGATACAATTCTTTTAAAAGTTTTATAGGATACTGCTGGAAACCTTTCCATTTTCATTGCATTCTATTACACTTTCAGTATAGAGGAGGTGCTGTCAGGTATTTTCAGTGGAAGCGAGTACATGCTTTCAGGTCTCACTAAAAAGTAGTTGGATTATGTGCTTAATCCCCAACCTTCCTGTGACCTGATAACTACAGTCTGCTTCAGTTCTGCATTTTTAACAACAGTCCAGCACTTTGACAGGGACTGTTGCTCTATCCCTAAAAGAAAGGACATATTGCTGCAGCCCCAGGAAGCCTCCTTGTCCAACTACATCTTCACTGACACAGTAGTTGAACGAGGCAATAAGTCACATGCATCCATGCTGGTCATCAAGAGTGCTACTATTAATATCTCCTTTGACCACTCCAAGCAATAACTCCCTATATTCACCCTTCTAAATCCTTTCAATACTTAAAGGAGGCTTGTAAGAAAGATGAAGACAGACTTTTTAGTAGGGCTTGCAGTGATAGGACAAGGTGTAACAGTTTTAAACTAAAAGAGGGTAGATTCAGACCAGATACAAGGAATAAATTTTTTATGAAGGGGAAGTGAAACACTGGAATAGGCCAGTGGTAGATGTTCCATCCCTGGACCCATTCAAGGTCAGGATCAACAGGGTTTTGAGCAATGTGGCCTAGTTGAAGACTTCCCTTCTAATTGCAGGAGGGTTGTACTAAATGACCTTTAAAGGCCCCTTCCAATCCAAACCATTCTGTGATTCTATAATCACAGCTGCAGTCTCTTAATATTGAAATCTTATTAATGGCTTCAGTTAGGGATCCCAGTGGCAATAGTCTGTAGGAGAGAATATATCCTTATTTTCTAGTTTGAATAAAAGTTTATCATCCATGAATATTTGCATGAAATACAAATCCAGTTAATTTGGTTTACAACTAATATGGACATCTGAGATTTCCCAAAGAAGTGGAGTTTGACATACCAGGTAATAGGCATGAAAAACCCCACCCTCATTTATTTTGACCTAGAAGATGCCACCCTAGTGCCTGCTACTGACCTCTGTGGAGGATGTGGGGCAATTCCCATAGATGTGGGATGGCCTCCCACAGAGCTCTGCTAGAAGATCACATAGGAAAGCCCTGGCTCTTACCTGTCCCACGTCATCTCTCTCTCTTGTTCCCCCATGAGGTTGCTCAAAAATCATCTGAATTTATGCAATGAAAGCTGAACGAGGTCTCTATTGGTAAATCCAGCATTACAAGCCTTTACATAACAATTCCAGGAGCAATCTTCCTCTCCATCTTCCAAGAAATTTGATAGCTAAAGATTATGACACCTGTGCAGAGTGACTTTTCAGGATCAGTGACCATTCCCTATGAAGTTTTCATCCATTAGTAACTTTGGAAACAATTTCTTCTAACCCTTTTTATCTGAACCAGTTTGGTGTTACCAGTGTTGCTTCCAAGGTCAAATCTATACCAGCATTAATTTTCACAAGAGTCACTAGTAACCTCTTAAACAAATTACCTCTTGAATGTCAATCTTTGTCAAAGGCGTCTGGAAGAGAATGGTACAGTAGACACATACACATACTGCAGCTGGAAAAAAAAAGGCTCTTCTCAGCACTCTTCTTCATGTGTATTTTTTGTAGCCAAAAACTAGAGTGGGAAAGGAAAAGATAACATCTGAGTTGAGATGACCAAAGTACATAGAGAGAACAATTTAGTCTCTTAAAACAATGCAAGAAGTTAGTTTCCAGTAGTAATTCAAGTGAAGGCAGGGGGTTGGGCCACATCCAAACATCTATGCAGTCTCTGTGACCTAAGCTATCACATGAAATACACCACACTTCTTTATTTTCTTGTTTATTCTGAATGACTACAAGGGCACTTGATATGATAAAATGTGGACAATGTCCTGCATTTAGCTGGAGAGAGTTAGGATATTATCTTTCTGGAGCTTCTCCCTGCAGTAATGATGATACCCGTTTTGGGGTTAATTTTCTGTTGAATAAGCATGTCAGGTTTTAAGGCACTGGTCCAGACTGTAAACAAGTCAGTCTCTTTGGAGCCTGCTTTGGCAGTTCTGCTGAGGTTACTATTTGTATTAAAATATTTGCTAACCTATTCTTCATAAAGCCAGGTATGTTTCTGTGAAAATGAGTGGCAATGTTGACATCTGTCCTCTTGCCAGCAGCAGAATCACATTACCTTGTTATCTCAGCTAGCCCTCCCCCCATGCTGATGCGCTAAATAAGGGACTGCTGACGTTCTGGCCCTGGACTGATTGCATTTCTGCTCTGCACACAACTCTGAGTATCTGTACAAAAGGCAGGAGCAGCTCACTCCCATCATTTGAGTGGCACCAATATCAGAATAAACCTTACTGCTGAGAGAAATTGGTGATAAAAAGCTCTGGAATGTAAATTTTACACAAGGTAGAGATTTTCACATATAGCTGACAAGCAATTTAAAGCACTAAGGAGAGTTCAAGAGGGAGTTAAGTGGTCCACGTAGATATACAGATGCTAGAATAATTTGGATGCATTTAGGATGCAGAATAGACAAAGAAATAATTTCATCCACAAGCTGTTTGGAGTTGTGACTACATTTTGGTTCTCAGCCTGCATAGAGTTCTCTGCAGCGAGACTGGCCCCAACTGTAATAGATCATTGCAATAGCTCTGTTCATATTATAGGGCTGGGGAGTGGAAAGCAAACAATCTTAACAATGTAAGACCACCACAATTACTTCAATTGTTTTTATAGGTTACCCATAAAATTGTGGGCACTTTTCACGCATAGAAAAAGGCGTAGACTTGGACTTAGATCTTATAGCCCAAGGCTCTAGCCCAGTGCATGCTCCTTGCACTTTCAAAACTCCCATTGACTGCAGTAGTAGATCTAGGATAAAATGCAGGATGTTCAGGATTATTATTTATGATCCAAGAATAAATTAGGTGTTTTCAAAAAGAAAAAGGACTAGCTTCTAGGGGACAGAAGGTTGCTATCCCTCTTGTATAAATGTGCAATCTGGAGGCATAAGAGGTTTTATCTGTTTGGGGTTTTTTGCCTTTTGATCCTTCCATCTGCTCTTGGGTAGAGCAGTTAGTGATAACTTTACTTTGCTTAGACTTGCTGTTCTCCATTTTTTTGCATTTCATATAGAGTTCAAAGTCTGATGAAGAAATATTGGAAATAATTGATGTTGCACCCACAATACAAACAAGGAGTTAAATCAGGCATTTCATTGTCTGATTTTTAAATGGTGTCAGATTTACACCTATAAGGCAGAAAAGGTAAGATTTTTCAATGCACTTGGGTCTGGCCTCATCCTGCTCCTGCCAAAGTGAAAGGTTAATGCTTCCACTCCAATAGGAGCAAAGGTGGATAAATGATGAGCATATTCAGGAGCTTTCCCTATCAAGCAATTAGGACTAAGCATGCTGCTGGGCAGATCCTAAAGTTGATTTATCAACTAGTGAAAGCTGATATACATTCACTTTACTCAGTGTAGCTGGATCAATTTATATCTGACCCTCTGTTCTGGGAATTCCTAGTGACAGTATTGATACAGCTATGATGGGCTTCATGCACATGCAAAATCAGTTCTGTGGGAAGAGGCAATATGTTTGTTACTCCAGTTTATATAGATGGAAAGTTGGACAACCTTCAGGGCATGTAAAACCCTTTTTCCATTTCATATCTGAAGATTTGCCCATATTTCTGAAGGCATGCTTGTGATTTTTTTCTGGCAATATTAGTGGGATTGATGGGAGATACTATCTTTTTCTGCAAACTTAGATACGGAGATTTCTTTAAGACATGGCTATCTGTTGCAGCTCTTTCTCAGTTATCTGTGTGTAGCACAAGGCAATCTCTCTTCCCCCCTCCCCCCCTCACTATTCACTACTGTTAATTTCTGCCCTTTCTTTTCTCTTCTCTTTTTCCCACTGCTCATTCCCATCCACTATGGTTCCCTTCTTGTAATCGTCATGCTGAATTCCTATTTAACTTTTTCCCTTATTTGGTGGTATGGATGGGCTTGCTCCACAAAAGACAAAGCACTCCACCGTATCTTTATTATTGTGTTTTGACATTTATTTTTTTTTTTATTCTTGTGTAATTATAGGCTGAGTTAGTTTGATATGGACCTGATCCAACATCTGAGTATTTTATTGGTTTGCATACTGTCATTGTTAAAAATTATTTTTTTCTATTGAAGTGACAAACTTCCCTTATTTTTCTCATCTTGTTTTCATTAGCTTTTCTTGATGGCAAGTCAGGTTAGGTCCTTTGCCATCTCTTCTCCTTCTGTCATCTTCTAATGTCGAAACTGACTTTTACAGAGGCTGTTGTTCTCATCTTTTAGCTCTCAGAGCAATGTTTGTATGTGGGGTAGATTTTTTTTTTCTCTCTCTGTCTTCTTTGCTGTCTCTGCTTCTTGTCTTTTTGGTTTGGCTTTGGCTTTTGTCTTTCTATTTTGGCTCAGCTGTTCAGTAGCAGAGGCAAAGTTATTGTTAGTTCTTGCTGAGAGAAAATACAAGATAGAGATGCTTCTCTCTTCCACAGTTTATTTTGATGCAAGGTCTTCCATTACCAGCCTGATTTTGAATCCAACACTGACTTTTTGAAGCTGAAATTAATCCACCTGAAATTGCACAGGCAAACTTTGATGTCAGACTACAATTTTTTCAAGGAAACCTGGACTGATATTAGGCAACATATTTGGGAGATGGGAAGATAGTTTTAAAAGTGGGGTGATCTCACTTTTTGGATAATTTTCTAATGTTTATTTTAAAGAAATGTCATGACTCAAAACTATCTTGACCCAGAAGCTCCAAATTTGGGTTACTCTGTTGTCCCTGGCAAGGATAGGTGCTTTGGACTCCATTTGGAAGATGGGGAGGAGAGTATAATTTAGATATTTGTAACAACAATGTCTACATACATTAGAAACACATCAGTTTTCTGAATATCATATTCTAGCTTGTGTTTTGTTTATAAACCACATACCAACAGCCTCTGTGCTCTTTAAGAAGTATGCAGCATTATACAGTCTTTAGGAAGCGCATAGCCAAAGGCTACCAGATGCCTGAACAGTTGCTGTTATATCCATCAAGCAGAATGTAAGAAGCACTCAGTTTGAAGCATCTTCTGATCTCCACAGGAGTTTCTACAGAGTCTGTCAACTTCATGGGCATTCTCAGGGTTGTGCTGACTGAGAAGACCCCTCAGTGCCTCTCTGAGCATATCCCAAAAGTGAGGTCTCAATACACCCTGCTTCTAGTCGATGCTTAATTGTGAGTAGCTTCCTGCATTAACTGTGGCTATTAGGGAAACACTTACATGTTTCTCTTAAACCTCAGAATGCTAAAATGTGGAACTTCCTTAATCTAGAATTAAGGCCAAGGAAAGAGCGAAAGTTGACAGGGTAAGTGAGGGTGTGAAAGTGCTTGTGGATAAAAGGGTAAACCTGAAAAAATGTCATTACCTGAACTCCTCAGTTACAGGCAAATAAACGTACATAAAGTACAGAATTAAGGTAAACTTCCTCTAAATATCTTCATAGAGAAAATTACTTTGTTATGCCTGAACCTTAGTACCTTCGAAGACAACTTAATCTGCTATGTAAGCTCTGCACAACCTCTAAATATTCTGGTCTGTAATTCCTAAGTCTGTTTTCTTTTGGGTGTTCTGCACTTAACCTAAACTGATGCAGGTCAGACAAGTACTTTATTAACTAGTATTACCATGGCACATACTAGGACATCTTAAGAGTGACCTTTTGAGTGAACTTTGATTCCACCAAAATGTAAAGGCAGCAGACTTGGCCTCTGGCTGCAGAGGAGTGACAGCAGGGAGATTCTGGCCAGGGCAGTGGGCAATTCAGCAGAGGCTGCAAAATTCTCCCAAAATGGGAAAAGTAGCTGTTACTAGACTCCTCGCTGGCACAGTGCAACAATTTTACAAGTGTGCAAGGTGGATTAGGTTAGGTAAGTTTACCTTACCAAACTTTTTTCTCTGCCATGTAGAAAAATGCTGGAACACTTTGAAGTTCATCTAGCAGTACCTTTATTCATAATGAGACTGGGATATTGTACCACCTAGTTAAACCATAGTCCAGATTTATTTAGAGTTTAAATACTCACAGTAACTAAATCAAACTAGTGGAATAAAATCCACCTCAGAAAAAATGAGATCAACACACCTCCAAGATACTACTTTGTATGATTCTCTGTTGAGTCATGGAGAAAGTAGTGAAACTGGATATGAAGTGCTGTTTCTGAAATCCTCTGCAGAGCATTGAACTGATGAGAAAGATAAGTCTTCTTGTTGTGAAACACACGTATTTTGATATTTTTGACCCTGGACCTCTGTTCCACTCTGAAGGAATGAGAAACAAATTTATTAGACTAGTGAAATGGGCAATGGGTGCCTCTTCAGTAGAGACCTTGTGCACTCCAGTGATTTGATTCACGATAGGTTGTCCTGGCAAAACATAAATGAAGCTAATAAATTTAAGTGCATCTTCAGAGAAGCACTAACTACCTTTTACCTTTGGGAGGGTGAATTTTTTGTCAGGTAAGGATTTTTCTAGAACACAGAGTATATTATTCCTTCAAAATCAGTCTCAACTGTTGTTGCTGTCTTTTTCAAGCAACATCAGAAACACTTTAGGAATAAAGGATCATTTTCTAGAGAATACTTTGGTGAGATGAGGGGTCTCTAGCCAAATATGACAATAGTCAACATAGTTCCTTGTGTACTTCATAGTTAAGAAATCTTATTGAAAGTTCAAAGGATTGGATTAAATTCCTGTAGGATTTCCTGTGATAATCTCAGTTGGATCATCTGTTCTTACATGTTAGAGCTCAACAATGTCTGACTCTGTTAAGGAATTATGACATTTATTAGACACAACTTTCCTTTACAAACCTTCCTCATCTGGCTAGGACAACACGTGCTATTTAAAGGGCTGTCTTGCAGCTAATGAGAATTTTGTGTAGAAAAGCAAAAAACATCAGATGGGAAAGAATGAACTGTATTAGCCTTTTACCTTGAAAAAAAAACCCAAAAAACAAAACAAAACAAAAAAAAAACCAAACAAAAACCCCCATGTTGATTTTGGACTTGGCTTCTCTTTCTTCACATGCTAGAGCCCATTTAATGTATACTGCAATTTCCATTTTCTTTAGCAAAAGTTAAAATCATCCTGCTTTGCATTGCTGCAGGACCTGGTTTGAAACACACACATAATCCAAATTCTTCACCAGAATTATCAGGAGTAGTTGCACAGAATGATCATGTTCAGCATCTGTGTGCCAGTGTGAAGGTCCAAAAGGAGGTTCATGACAAGTAACTTGGTGAACACTAAAGGTCAGAGTCCTTGGACATAGACTTTTATTTCAGAAAATATGGTTTGTGGGTGTTGAAAGATAGAACATCAATCAAATGGACAAATACTTCTTTCGGGTACAAGAGTTATTCTTTGCATTTGCTCTTCCTATCTTTTTTGGCATCCTCTATTAGCTACTTTTTAAGGGCATCTATGCTTTGGGAAGAATGCTCGTATGCTTGTTATATTAAAATCTAAGTAGGCAAGTAGTAAATGTTCAGCTAATAGAGATCATGCTAGCCACACTGATACTAAATTTACTCAACTAGGCATATGTTCTGATATGTATGAAGTCATTGTGACTTGCTGTTGACTTTAGAGGACCACATTTCATTTACTCTTCTAAATATTTAAACAACTACATTTAGGAATTGTGACCTTGGTGAGTGCTTTGAGTACACCTTTTAAAGGAAGTAAGTTTTATGTGTAGACCCATGTGGTGAGAATGCATACATTGTTATTTTGGTTTAGTCTATTTTCACACAGTACTTGAGGAATTTTCCATAAGTTTCAGTAGTTTAGTCTACTAGTTAAGAAACTGTAGTGATCTCTTTTGGACCAAAGCATCTTGTTTCCTCAATTTCTAATGCAATTTCTAAGTACTCTTGTAAAGATTTACCTATATGACAGAGGCAAGTGTTGCTAATTTTGTCTATTAGCTGATGTGGATTTTGCTTGAGCCAGGTTGAGTGACTGATAGTGATCTATGTTATAACTCAGAAACAAGTATGGAAGAAAGTTTGTGCTGGCTTCCCTGAAAGAATGCTTCTGCTGATTTTTTTAATAGGTTTCATCCAAAACCCAATAAGAGAACTCTTCAGTGCCATTAGAGAGACAGAAGCATTTCCAAGAAAAAGGAAAATGTGAAAATCTGCATTTTCAGCAGTGACTAGTATTGGTTATTCCTTAGTTTCAAAGTTCACAAGCAGAGAATTCAAAGGAAAATTTGGAAGGGAATCCAAAAGAAAAGGGGCCCAGTTTCAGGTTGTTGGTACTTTATGCTTTTCAGACTCCTCTTTTGAAGTGTGTCCAGTCAGGCATCTGAATCGCTAGTCATTTTAGAACTCTCAGGCTCATTCTTTTCTTTTTTCCTCATCTTTTTCTCTTTTCCTCTTCTTTTTTCTCTTAAGGTCAAATCCTGCTTCTCCTGATGCCAATAATAAAACTCCCATTGATTTCAACATGAGCAGGAAATATGCAGTTTGCTATTTACCACAACCACCACAATGAATCTCTGGGAAGAATTCATTTATATTCATTCCTACAATGCCATGAAAAATGGGCTCTTGCTATTTTATCACATCCAAACTGTTGCTCTAACTCTAACATCCTAGCTGTTGCTAACAAGTCAGTGATGATTTGTAAACCAACAATTTATGGTAACCACATTCCATCCCCATTATGATGTGTGGTTTGGAAATGGAAAAGTAATCAAGACCTCCTGTTATGAGACTTTATTTCAGTTGAATGTTTCTGTAAATAAAAGGATTTTGAAAGGATCATTGCTATATGTTTCTAACTCCAAATTGTTCATTTGATCTAGGCCCTATCTATGCTCCAAATTCCTGCCAGGCTCTGTCTGTCAGGAGTGTGAGATCCCCAACAGTGGCATGAACATACTGGCAAAATTGTTTCCATCAATACAAGTGTTTTCACTCAACTGGATAGTTTCACTAGACTGGAACAGCAGTTCCATTTCTTGGAGACAGCTATGTCCATTCCTTGGAATACTTCATAATACTTTATCAGCACACTATAAGGGTACTCTGACATAAATAAAAGCCTCCTACTACAGTTACAGTAACAAATGAAGAATTATAGTCAGACCCATGGTATGTAGTAATGCCCATGGGAACTAAGAGCCTGCGTAATTTGTGCAACACTTTGTCTTGGTTGTAGGGATTGTGGGCAGTCAATATGACACTAGGAAGGACTTTCCAGCACTTTGATGGGAGACCACCTAGAATTACTGGTAAATAGTCTCAAACAAGGGAATTTTCTTCCAGTACTAGGTTCTGGTACCAACTAGGTTGAAAACATTCTTTTGATCTCCTTGACACTAATACGCTCTGTCCTTTCAACTCTCTGTAAGAAGCCTAGCAGCTTGGGTTTGAAGTTAGAGCCACTTTGTTTGGCAACCTGCTAAAGGAGGTATCAAATTAGTCAGTCTAGAGAGTGCCCTAGTTAATCAGCACTAACTATGATGTGATATGAAGATAGAGACCACACTAATTAGGAGATAAAGATCTCTTTCTACCCCTTCCTCTCCAGCAAAGATCACTACTTGATTAATTTGTTTTCCAAGACTGAGCACAATTCACTGGGAGTGGGGTGCTCTGATTTTCTGTTGAACAAAAGATTGACTACTAAAAATCACTCTCAAATTGAGTTTTTAGTGATCTAAGAGTATGAAGAGGTTTTGAGTATATATGAATCCTCACAAGGTGTTTAATAACTTTGCTATATCATAATAATGGTTTGAAAAAATAACAAACATTTTGTCATTAAGAAATTTTCTAAGTAGTGGTCTCCATAACATTAATGTGAAGTACATATTTTAAAGGACATTTTAACCACATTTGGTACAACAGACTGAAAAATAGGACACCAATCCTGGCAAGAGAGCTCATTCACCATGGGGAACTACAGACACAGGTCCATGATAAAAAATATTCATGGGCTTAACTCCAGTTTAATGTGCTGTTTCTCATTCCTGACCCTCTGCTGCAAGCACAATGCCTTTTTGTTAGTGGCAGCACAAACTTTCATGAGCCTGTGTTGTGAACTAGACCTCTGAAATTTGGTTGAAACAAAAAAGCAGTGTGTAAGGGAGAGAACAATAATGTTGAAGTAGTTTCTGATCTGTCACAGTTGTGCTGTCAGGTGTGGTGGGCAGCAATGAGCAGTGGAAAGTGGGAAGAGGTTGTAGATGGGACGGTCTGAAGCCAGTAGTAGTGTTGCCAAAGGCAAAATTATAACCTAGACTAGCTTTAGAAAAGAGCCTAAATATTTCTCTACGGAGACAACCAACATAGGGTCCTACAACCTGCTAGATATGGATTCTGTTGATGATAAGGACAAGTTCTACTATGCCTCACTCTGCAGCCAGAGAGCCACTCAAGTGTGATGTTAGGGGCCACTGCAGCCCACCCAGTTCCAAACCCCTTGAGCAGCATTTGATATTATCTGGCCTCACCAGTTCTGGAAACAAGTCAAAATATCAAAGCTGGGTTACATGATTTTATCGCTAACATTCTTTCCAGAAAGCCCTTTTGGGCATGGAATCGATTTCTGTATCTCTTCTTTAACTTCACAAATATTTACTCTCCCAGTGCATATGTCTTTGGCCCAATGTGTCACACTGTTCTTTAATTAGAAAGTTAGCAAAAGGAAGAAGATTGTCAACATTTGTCCAGCCATAACAGCCTGTCAGGTAAGTGGGCAAAAGTTACGGGAGCCACCGTGTTTACATTAATGCTAATACTGCGCTACCACCTCGTGGACAAAATGTAAATAGCACCGAAGCTGTTCGACACGCAGGTACGAGGTCCGTGCGAAATAGATACAGCCCTGCTTGGTAAAGTGACTGTGGGCAGTCTAGCTGACAAGGACATTATAGTCTGGATCCTCCAAACTGAGCCCGTTAAGGATCTAGGCAGCCAACTGAAGCCAAACAGACTGTGAAAATCTGCTGGAGCTCTGAAGTGTGAGAGCAGGTGGAGGGTACCCCTCAAAAGGATATGACAGTCTGGTTCTCCTCTAGGATACAGAGAGACGCAAGTTGGAATGAAATCATATTCCTATGATACTAGAGTACCAACAACTTTATATAGGCAACTCCTCCAGTCTGTCTGCTATCAACTGCAATTCTCTGAGCTTCTTGCAGCTTCCTTGACTGTCTTCTACCTGCTAGCTCAACTGACAAGTCCTTTGGCAGTGTATTACCTTGGAGTCTCAACTCCTTCATGGTCTTCTCTCCACATGCTGGGATTACAGCAGCTCTCTTGCATTTCAGTGCTGTACTTCAGGTAAGAATAGAAATCAGAACACCACCTAAAAGTTCAATTACTGAGCATGTTAGTAATAAGACCGTTATTGGGAGACTCTTCACCACATCAGGATGAAGTGCCGTATGACACAACAGATTCTAAGAGAAGAAGGTGTATTCAAAACCTCATCTTCCTTTTCCCTGAAACTGGAGGAACACCCCTGCAGGACTATCACAGTCTGATGTGCCTCCTCACACATGAACTGCAGAAAGATTTGAAAAACAAGTGCTACTCAGACATCCTGATTACATGTCAAAGATGGTTGGCATGGTCTAATGTGGGTCTTAAATGGCTGAAGGCAAAAACTTTTAGGGGACTGAGCCTTCTGATAGTCAATAGGTTGGAGATCCAGAGTTATACCAATGCCAAATTCTCTCTGTGTTCTGATGTGACACAAAACCAGACTGAGGTTTTCTACACCCAGATAACATGCCCAAAAAATCCAGTTTATTTGGTTTTACAGAACAAGTCTTCCTCAATTGCTCTTCTACTAGAATAGTTCTCTTCACATGGTAAATTAGGTGTCCACTGGAGCAAGCACATGAACTTGAGTCTCTAACACAACTACAGATTGCCTTAATGGTAGGCAATAGAATTCTTTCTGCTCTCTTTTGTCTCACCTCTCCCATCCTCTACATTTTCATAAGACAGTTTGAACATTTTTTCCAGGATCACCTCTTCCAAGCTTAAGAATGGTCCATCCTGACATGCAGGAAGCCAAGCAAAGATGGCAGGAGGCCTGCATGGATGAAACAAGGAGCTCCAGATAAACCTCTAACATAAAAAAGGAACATGCAAGAGATGGAATTAGTTTCAGGTCTCCCATAAGGACTGTAGATGTATTATATCAGGGGATGAGGTTAGGAAACCAAAGCCCAGCTGCAGTCGAATCTGGTGACGGATGTAAAGGGCAAAAGCAAGGGTTTCTACAATTATATATGTAGCAAAAAAAAACGGGGAAAATATGAGCATCTTGCTGATTGGGGTCATTGAAAAGGCTGAGGAGCTCATTGACTTCTTGGCTGGAGCAAAAGGACAACAGGCATCTTGGGAAACTCAGTAATGTGCAAAATCCTGCACCTGAGGATGATTAACCCCATGCACCAGTGAAGGCTGGGGAGATCCACTGGCTGGAAAGCAGCTTGGCAGAAAAGGCCTGCTGGCCTGGGGCTACTGGTAGACAAAAAGTTGACTAAAAGCCAGGAATAGACCGTTGAGGCAAAGATGGCACACAACATCCCAGGATGCCTTAGAAAGGCCATTGCAGACAGATGGAGGAAGGTGATCCTTCCTTTCTGCTCATTACTGGTGAAAACACATCTGGAGTGCTGCAGCCAGTACTAGCCTCCTCAGTACAAGGACAGGGACATACTGGGGTAAGTCTAATGCAGGACCATTAAGATGATATAGGGATTGGAGCATGTGACATACAGGGAGATGCTGAGAGAGTTGGGACTGTTCATCCTGGAAAAGAGCAGGTTCAGTGGGATATTATCAATGTGTATAAATACCTGATGAGAAGAGCAAAGAAGGGAGAGAGAGGCTCTTTTCAGCAGTATCCTGTGCAAAGACAAGAGGCAATGGGCACAAATTCAAATACAAGAAATGCCATTTAACCATAAAAAAGCTTCTCTTTTTTTTTGCTTTTTTTTTCTTGTTACTGTGAGAGAGGTCAAACACTAGAATAGGTGGCACAGAGAGGTTACGGAGTCTCTGTCCTTGGAGGTATTCAAACTGACTGGACACAATACTGAGCAACCTGCCCTAGTTAACACTGCTCTGAGTAGGGTGTTGGACGAGAAAATCTCCAGAGGTCCCTTCCAATCTCTGTGATTGTGTTCGGTAACTTTTGCTGTTCCAGGCACAGTTCTGCCAGGGGCAATGCTCCTGTGTACAACTTCTTGTTCCCTTTTTGGCAGAGAGAGGAAAAACAGTTCTTTTGATTCTGCTTTCAGGACAACATTCAGCACACAGGTATTCCGGGACATGCGTGAGTTCCTGTGCTATCTTCAGCACTTTTCCTTGCCATACTTCTCCTGTCACCCAAAAAAACCTTACTGAAACATCACAGCTCCCTTCTGGCTCCAGCATCTGTCTTCCAAGGAGATGGGAAAGACCAAAGTTTGGTTTTGGGGGTTTTTTTGATGTGGCAGATGCACAGGATAATCTTAGGGCATGAGAGGCAGTAAGTGCACTGCGGGTGCTCTTCCACCCCAGCTCTATGGAAGAATGGTCCTCTAAGTCAGGATAAGATCTCTCACCCCTTGCTTTGCCTCAAGCACAGCAGAATTGCTACACAAGATTACTGTGGATCTGGGTCTCTATCCCATATATACTCACCTGCTCTCCTTTTGCTCCTCTTTTGCACTAAAGAATGCTGTGAAATAGCAGAGGCACAACAGAGAAGTGGGTCGTGTATCAAATACCGTAATCTTAAAGATGTGTTAATTTCATCTACTGAGATCTTGCTAGTGAATGATTTCCATGTCATGCAGAAAATAACTTCTTTACTGAGGGTGGAAGTCTGGTAATGTGACAAATGCTGAATCTGTCTCTGGAGAGAAATTTCTAGCAGAAGACTTTCTGATGGTGTTGTAGGAGGAATTCAGAGAAAAACAGTTCTTACTGGGTTTTGTTGCTGCCCTCAGCTCCAGGAGTGCATTCCTCCTCACTTCTATGAACTGGGTTCCTTATGTGAAAAACTGTTTCTTCTTGCACCATGTTTCCTAAATGATATGATTTATCTTACTCTGTCTTGCACAAAAATACAAACAGGATTCCATAATCTCCAAGCTGATACATTAGAAAGCGCAAAACCTGAACTTAATTTCCTGAATTCTCAGGCAACATAGTGGGCCAGGTAACGTAGTCGAAGACAGCTCTTCTGAAGCTGGTGGTGTAATACCATTTTATATCAGCTTAGGATATAGAACTAAGCCAACAGTGGGAATCACGCTGGGCCTAACAGTCCTCTGTAATAAGTTTTTCTTCAGCTTTTAGTCAGTGCCTAAAGGCTGTAGTAAACTGCTGATATGTGAAGAACAATTTGCAGAAATTAATCAGGAAAGTCTTTGTACAGCCCATCTTTGCCATTTAAGTAGTAAAGAGGGAGGTATTGTCTAGTTTTCTGCATAATGACATCACTGCTTCTTTGCTTCATGTTTTCAATCTGGTTCCTGGACAAAAAGAGATGTCAAGGCAACAGAAAAGTCAATTTTCTCCACTCAAATTTGTTTTGTTTTGTTTTTTCTATCTTTAACTCCATATAACCAAGTAAGATGTCAATGCTGAAATGAATCATGTCTCACAAAGTACTGAGAAAATGTGCTTGAATGGTTTGCCCACATCCCAAGCAGTCAATATCATCATAAAGTCATTACCACATTAGTAATGGGGTGGAATTATTACCAAAATGTGTATGCACTTCATAGCACTATTGAATGATACATTTGTAATAGAAAGCCCATTCTGGTAACCTATGACTTGTTTCCCACCCAGGGATAAAGATTGGTAATTGGATGAAAGTATTACAACAAGCTACAGTGACTAACAAGTTCCATTTATGAAACTCCTTCTTCCTCAAGCTCCCTGCATCTAACACAATGTTTCTTAAAGGGGGCCAAAATTCAGATTTGGTTACAAAGCCTGCCTTTGTAGGACACTAGAGACATAAGAATCAAGTGAAATAATTTTGTTTATTCAGATTTAAACCAAGAAATATGAACTAATACAAGAGTTAGAACCAAACTGAAATGTCTGAAGTACAAGACTTAAACACTGTACAAAATTTGTATCATCATCCAACACACATTCCATTTCTAACCCATCAGTTTTGGGATTTGTTCAGGAAATACTTAAAAACAGGCCTTCTTTTATGGGTTCTATCGAGAATGCTTCTAACATTCTTGTACAAAACATAATGATGATCATCTGTGTCATCTTGTGAGATGCTTTTGAAAGACAGCATGTGTTAATTAACAAATTAATAGATATTTTCCTTCTATGAGTTCAGTTCATTTTAATTGTCTATTTATATCAGAGTATCTAAAGTGTGCCAGTCTACCACTTCAAGGAATATTTCTGTAATACTCATAGTTGGAGGTTTTTTCTCTTTCTCTTAAATATAAGAGTAAAGTAATAAATGCTGCACAGTGATATGACTGTAATAGATCCTTTATTTTTACTTCCACATTTTACCTATTAGCCTGCTCCACAGAAATTTCGCAGATTCAGAGTCTGTAAGGAGGATCAGTCAATGTGGTTCACTAAAATCAACAGCATATCCTACTTTATTGCACAAAATACTCAAACTCCACAACTTCAATGACAGCTGAAAAAGGTGACATAAGTGTAAATGGTATGCAAAATTTTTACAAAGCAGTCAGTTCAGATACTGAACTTCCAGACTGGAGGATTTTTCTAGTTACTACACGTCATGTGCTATATTTTATATTTAGTAGTTCATGTTTAGAGTTATCATAGGTAAATTTGTGAAAGGTATACCTTGAAGACTAACACTACTGCTTGTGGATGAGAGTAGAGATTTGGTTTAGATACATTAAGTGGTAGCTATCACCTTTTTTATCCAAATGTAACCATTTTGCCAGGTCTTAATTGCCTCTGTCAAGGGCCAGGTTTAAGTTTAAGTGGGTCCATTGGTTGCTCAAGTTCCACCCAAAACCCTAGGAAAATAATATTAAACTTTCTCATGTTCAGTGAGCTGATTTTCCTCATTCGCAAATGAAGGTCAAAGAGATCAATAAATAACATTTTAAATAAAAAAAAAACTAACAAAAAAGCTCTTGACAAAATAGTTAAGCAGGTAAAAGACAACACCTAGCATAACAATTTTACAGTCTTCTGCTGGAGCAGCAGTGCTTGGCTTGCTGCTTGCTTCCCTCTCCTAAGGTAGCCTTCACTTAAAATTTAGGACTCTTGTGTTTTGCAGAGTGGCAAGGACTGATCAGCCTCAGCTTTCCCACACATTAGGTAAAAAATTTCTTTCCCAAAGACTCCTTTTTTACTTTCTAACCTTTGTACCTCGTACTGAAAGTAAATGCCTTATGTAAGGCTAACACTCCTCAGGCACAATTAAAAAGTCTTAGCTGACCTCGACTCCTCTACACTCTTATAGGTACGAGCTTTATTTCTTTATGCTAAAAAGCTCTCTATCAAAGAGAAATGTTTCTCAAATATAATGAAACAGCATATGCAAAACAAACATGATTTAGGCCTACCTATCAGTCCTTTCCATTCCTTGTCCCTTTGCTCTGCCAGCTGTCAGCCAGACTTCTTTTCTAGTCTGACTTTCTTTCCCCTGAGGAATTCTTGTGGTGGGAGAGAGTGCCAGAGATTTACTTTCACTTTGGGCCTCAGCCACCAGTGTTACCCAAAGTTAATGTATATTTAGTATGATACAGCCAGTAACCCTTTCTGCCAACCTCTGATCATGCGCCAGCTGAGGAATGCTGCGAAGTAATGTCCTCTAAGTAAATCTCAGACGTATAAACTCCTGATTAGTGGTGGGTGAGATTACTAGGGATGTATGTATATACCCCTCTGTTTCTTTGCCAGCTGGAATTTCTCTAGCTGTAGGATATCTACAGAAGCAGGCTTCAGAGAACCTTCTGTTTTTTCAGTACGCGCATAAGGCAAAGCTACCAGAGAGTTTTTCCTGGTAGCTTCATTTCCTGCCTCAAGCAGTCATGTAACACTTGTGTGTGTGGTTAATTGATGGTCATGATTTACTGGGTAAGTTATGGCATTTCAGTGGTGGCTGTAAGGCAATCTTCATGTGCATAGTTGTAGATGAAACAATTTCTTGGTTTGGGTTTCTTCAGGAATACACTATCATTTCCATTTTTTTGTTTGCTTCTTCCTTCATGAATCAGCAGAGACAAGGAAGAAGAGTGTCACGAGTTTCCTTTATTGGAAGATTCCCCCCCCTTCCCTCTAGTATTTCTTTAGTTGGTTAAGCAAGGTTTATGTTCACCAGGTAGTATCAAGGTCAAAATTTTAAGGGAACCAGAGGGAAGTGATTGAGTTCTTTCTGAGGATGACAGCTCTGCCTTGTAAATACAATACTATTTCTCATGAGAGTGGGTGGGAGGCCTGCCTAAATTTCCTCTTCCTGTCCTGCCAAATTCCCCAAATTGCATAACTGTGTATTCTCCTTACACAGTGGTACCCTTGGCATCCGTAGTAAATCTGCAGGGAAGCAGTGAAGCAGCTGGAGGCTTGAAGGTGGACCAAAATTGGTAGAGGACAGACTTGGTTAGCCAAATAACAAAACAAACCCAAACCCACTAACTGAATTTACTAACTCTCCCATGTATAATGAACAACACAATACAGATTTAATAATATACACTATTTTGTTCTAAATGCACTCCATCTAGGAAAAATAAGTTTATCAGGATAAGCAAAGGACCCATGGGGAGTTCATCAGTTCAGTTTCAAGCCACAGGATGTGTTTTAGTTGGCTTTGGAACCTTCTTGTGCAAGATTAATGTGAAACTGCTGAAATGCAAACTGACAAAAAGACATATTTTTACTGGTTGGTGCCTTTTCCTCTGTGTCATTATTTTTACTGAGAGGCCCCATCACTGCCTTCCCCATCACCTCTGCCTTAGACTGACAGGAGTATGAGGTACTTCGCCTCAGTGAGGAAATGAAAGAATGACTATTGGAAGAGCAGAATGAGCAGTGTACCTCATAAGGATGTAAGCTTGAAGGCTTTTGCTTTGTCACTACACTGAATCAGAAGAGAAGAATTTGGACCTCCTTAGAGGGGAGTGTCAAACATGGCTATCTTGGGGTAGGTTTTGCCTGAGTAAGGAGGGAGAGACTTGCCTGCTTTGGAAAAATATTTATGCTTCTTGAAAGTTCAAGTAGCCAAAATCATTACTTTTGAAGCTTTGCTAAGCTTCACTGGAGCCTACTCGAGCCATGTATGCCGTCTGACTGTCATTAAGACAACAAAAAAGCAAGTACACCCACAGAGGCTTTGATAATCCTGCTCTTATTGTCTGTGTACGGCACCTCAAATAGGCTCAGTACTGTCACTAGGATTGCTCAAGAGACGGGATGCTACTCAGCATGTGTAAAGGGTGGGAGAATCTGGCTCCAAATGATTTCTTTTTCTCTCCTTGCTACAGGAACTGGAAAAGACAAGGGTGTGTGGGCGGGCCTGGAGTTGCTCCAAGGAAAGTGTGAGGCCTTGGGCAAAACAAATCCATCAGGTCTCTCATTTCTTCCAAATATAGGTCTGTTCTGAGTAATAGCCAAACTCAAGTCTAAAATCCACATTCAACCGTTTCAGAGGGAATACATGAAAAAGACCCTACAGCCTACAGAGTTCATCTATAGAAAATATTTTGATAGCTCTTCCGCTCTCGCATTATCTTCCACTTAAAAAGAAAAAAAAAAAAAGAAAACACATAAAACTGGAGCACATGGTTTGATTTTCACTGTAATACAACTGATTAATGAAAATGATACTTCTGAAAACAATCTGTTGTGAGCTATCAAGCATTTTTGCCTATGCACCAATTGGCAGGAAACAGACAGATAAATTATTACAGTATGTAACAAAACAAATTACTCTGAAGACAAATGTTATTTTTGTATGTGTATGAGCAGGATAAGTAGATTTAACTCCACAAAAATACGCTGAGAAATCATCTACCACCACAGCAGAAATATACTGGAAGCAAAGCAACGCACTTCAGCTCTGTATTTGCTTGAATCTCTAGTAAAACAGGGTTTATGATATGCAAGTGTTCTCCTAGAGTAGAATAGAAGAATTCTGGACTTAAATGAAAAAAAAAAAAAAAAAAGAACTTAAGATGTCCCTGCTATTGAGAGGAAGGGGCCTCATAGCCATTTGTGCCACAATACTTCCAAATATTTCAGGCATCACCATGTTTTAATAAAATGGAGCAATTGCAGTAGCTCCCCAGATTTTGAATACTCTACTATTGCCCCTGGGAAAATTTTTCTGAAGTGCTTATAAACATGAGGATTTAAGAGACAAAATCCCATTAATTTTCAATAAGACAGTTTCATTAGAACCTGGCAAGTGGACAAATTACAGTGAGATAAACTCTGTACAAAGTAACAGCGTGTGAATTGCTCTGTTGTGACTCTGTGTATAGGCTCCTATCCCACAGTGGCCAGTTAAGGCAGAGGTGATGACTCCCTTTCCACCATGAGCCAAACCTTCTTACATTTACCTGAGTTATTGGATAGCAGTGGATAAACTTGCCACATGCTAAATATAGTTTTGAAAAAATAAGTAGAGCTTCTGAGTTGCACAGGATAAATCTACCTTGATGTTTGTGGATCACTGTCACCCAGCTGAAGCTATAAGGTCCGCATTGCTCCTGCTTATGCCATACCTGTAACCTGCGTTAACCCCATCTGTTGGCGCTGCTGCTAGGAGGAGGGGGAATCCTTCTAGGTAGGAGTCTCATCATCTTTTCTGGAACTAGTCTTTACTTGTGGATAGTAGAGGAAGGAAAGGAACATGAAGAGCATGAAGGTCTGGAAAAAGCGATTATGGGATTGATTCTGGGAAACGTGATCTGCAGAGTGTAGGTAAATTTCAGACACATCTTAGAGAGGGACTGGAGAGGGATGCAAGATGAGTTGGAACATATATCTGATACTGTCTCCATAGTAAAGCTATATGGCTGCTAGTGGTTGATTGTAGGTTTTACACTAGATATTAAACAGATTTGGCCTTTTGGTTATCACTAAAATCATCATGACATCAATAAGAAACAAATAGTTTTAAAGTTCTCCAGGAGTATCTGAATCCCATGAAAAAACAATGAGACACTATTTCTTAAAAGCTTCTTTGAAAATCCTTCCTCACATCCTCATTTCCTTCCCAGAATCCAAATTTCCCTTTCAAATTAAGCTTCCTTGTATGTGACAGAGCTGGAGTATCATGGGTCTAATATTTTCTGCCTTTTTTTTTTTCTTTTTTAGGCAACGGACAAATATTCTGCAATCTCAAATATGGCAGGAAATTATTTTGCCATATTTGAAGGCTACTGAATGAGTGTCTAAAATATTAAACACTGAGTAGAAGTAAAGGGTTCCTCTTACAAACTCTTGCATTTGCACATTGTAAGAGAACCATTCTTAGTTTGTGAGCACAATAGCTGATAGTAATTTCCAGCAGAAATGAGCTTGCTGCAAGAACTGCTCACTGTAGGCAGCTTGCCAACCTAAAAGACTGTGATCATGTCATTTAAGTAGAAAGTAAAAGACTGTGTGGCTGAATAATTACTGTGCTATTTTGTGACAGATAACTTGAAAAGGTGTCAGGTGAACAAAAAAACCCTGTAAGAGTCCAATAATAACAGATAAATATACTCCAAACAGCTGTAGCTCATATCACCTACCAAAAATCAGAGTAATTTGGTCTTGTTTGTCATTGAAACATACTCAATAGGAACTCATTAATGTGGCTAAATTAGCAGCCTAAATTACAGTGAAAAGATTAGATTGATGGAGGTGTTTTGTGGGTTAAAGATTTTCACATGCAACTACAACTTCATCACTAAATCTTCAAGCGCTGGAACTGCCTACAAGTATCTCAGTGCCAGGTGAAATGTATTGCTGTAGTTTTAAGAGAGGTTTTCAAGGGCCAAGCAGAGATTCTTCAGTTCCTCTTTAATTTCATGGAGTACCCTCTGCATTTTCTTAGGTGTGCTCATAACCTCTATGCTGCTGGTGAATGGGTCATAGTGTAGAGAAAAAGGCTTCTTGATCTTCATCGCATAGTTTCTGTTGGGGGAAGAAGACAGAGTTGCTAGTTCAGAAGCAGTTTCCCTAAGTGTAAAACCTGCAGAATCTCATTTCTCAGTATGTAGACATGGACTTATCAGAGAGCAGAAGCTGCTGTGACACCTCCTCACTGTTACTCCTTAACGTTGTTTGTTGCAGTACATCCTCCCCATGGTTGAACTACTTGCCCAAAAGGTCTGCAGTGCATGCTTTTCAGCATGGCTGGCTCAGACCTGTCTGTGCTCTTACAGCTCTACGTTAACACGGTTCAGAGTTATAACAACCACAAGCTGAGGAATGCAGGAACACAGCATGTCTGCAGCCTTCACTTCCAAGAAATAACCTGGATAGGTCTTTGTGCATAAAATTCTAAAATCTTGTCGATACTAGGCATCCTGGGCTATTTTGCTCTCTCTAGTAAAAGAAAAAACATGACTACTTGTCATTTTCTACAATGTTTCCATTAAGTGCACACTGAGAGGAACCCCCTGTACTGATGTTGCCTTATGCTTTCTGTTCTGACATTCTTGTGCCTTCAGTTATTCTGAGCAGCTTTGGCTGTGCAACTATCTTGAAAAAATATATTAAAACCTTCAAGTCTGATAATGGTGTATTCCTTGTCCTTTTAAGTTCTTTTCAGGTTTTCCTGAGACAAATGCTCTTGAAAGTCCCCTCTCTTCTGCCAATGAGTTTTCAGCCATGTTTTTACACACATGTGTAATTTAATGTGAATCTTCAGATTTAAGATAAGTGGCCTAATTTGCCATTGCTATAACCCCAGCAGACAGTGTTTCTGGGGAAGAGGTGGAGGGAGTAGGGAAGAAGTCTGGCCCAGGTTCTCTAGCTCTAATAAATTCTTCATTTCGGCACCTACATGATCCCCAGTAGCTCCACAACCAGCCTCCTGCCTCCAGCCAGAACTGATCATGTTGTTCTAACTGATGGAGATGAAACTTTAAACCCTGCTTACGTTAAAAAAAAAAATAAAATTAAAAAAAAAAAATCCTTACTGCATAAGATAACACAGTAGAAGAAACGCATTTATAAACACCTTAGGCTAATTTAAAATAATGTTATTTAGGTTGCAGTCAGCTACTTCATAGAAATTAGATTGTGAATGCTGATTCTGCATTCTTGTGCAGATACAATCAGAGGAAAAAGGCAATCCATGTTAATTCCTGAGTCTGCTATAAAATTTCTATTTGACCTCAAGTATATTAGTTCTTCATGACCTCCTATTTGTATGGACTAGCAAACTGTGGAATTGTGCTCTACTCTCACTATTCAGTTACAGAATTTACTTCAGAAGTTGCTAAAATGAGGCATTGCTAAGATGAAGCATGGGGCAGGGCATAGCAACATATGATTTTCTGTGAAGCTTTTCTGAGATAAACAATCTCCTGTTTAACCTTGTTATAAAAAAGCCACATGCAGATGAAGTATGTGGTGAGATAGCTTGCCATGGTTACTGCAATAGAGGTAGATTTATTTGAGATTAGGATTCCAGCTGGTGTGCCCAACTCGATGAAAATACCCACAAACACTTTACTTACTGAAGCTTGATCTTGGCATCTTCCAAATTTTCTGCTATGAAATAGACAGGCTGGAAGGCTTGATCCTGATAGGGGTGAACTGCAGTCATTTCTGGATCAAAAGGCTTGTACTCTGGCTTGTTTGATAAAGCATACTTTGTAACAGGAACAATAAAGGTTAGAGCAGGTGAATGAACAAAGCAAGAATTAGTGCTTACTGGGCTGTGAAATGCTCTTTGTGGAATGGCTAAAGGTAATACCAAGTCCCATTCTTTCACAGGTGAAAGCTGCTTTTCATAATTAGCAGTTAATTAATCAAATAATACTTTTTCTTTTTTAAATAATAAAAAAAAAGACATATATATTTCCTGTATTACAGTGATGTACAATTGGTTACCACAGACACATTCTCAGACAGAGGGGAAAGCTTATGCCATAGCCCAAAATCTAACTCTCTAGAAGAAAATATAATATCATGCTTCTTTTTCCAACCTGTATCACAGAAGGTTCACAGTCCTGTGCAGCACAGTTTCAAAGTTCCCAGCCCATGTCACAAATGTACGTTTTCTATTGCACTGAAGAACAGATAGAACGCTCCTGCTATTTTCTGCACAGCTCCCGTGCCAGTTAATAAGCCTAAAAGCTTCCCTGAAACCCAAGATATAAATATGCACTATAGTTTATGTGTATGTGTTTGTGTTTGTGTTTTGGGCTCACAGAGGTTCTTTTATATTTTTTTTGCAGTTTGTTCTACATTGTTCCCTCAGGCAGACAGGAAGATGATAGAAGCCACTTAGGTCCACACTGCAGTCCATAGGCACATATATCATCTGTTTACACATACTGTTTACACCAGCCAGTAGCAGAGCTGGTGGCAGTGTGATTGCGTAGGTATGGGTGTTGGTTGCTTAGTACCTGCACAGGGACCTGAGAAGGCAGCACAGCTCAGGCTCAAAATGAGTTCCTGAGCAGTTTGTCTGACCCTGAAACCCAAGTGAGATATTTTAAAGCTACCTCATCTCCAGTGACATTTGCGCTGCACTGTACATGTGCCTAAAATCTGGTTTGGCTTCCAATTGGCCAGGTTGGTAAGTGCCATGGATTCTTTGAAGTGTCCTGGGTACAAACAAAGAAGGACAAAAGTAACTCATCCCAGTCAATGTAGAGACCTTTCTTTCTACCTTCAACCTGGACAGTGAGCATCATCCAAGAACAGGCTTTTAGTACCCACCCCTTCTTTGAGATCTGCCTGTTTGTCTTTCTCCCTTCTTCCTCATCTTCAGAAGGCTCCCTTCACTATGTTATGATCCAATTGCCAACTCCTGTGGTACTTGTAAATAACTGGTAAGAGTGGGTGACACTGCTCAAGTTGTTCAGCTCAATCTGCTAACTGGAAAAATTCAGACAGTACTCTTAAGCACATTTTTAGATATTTCACTGAACTGAGCCTGAACTCTCCATCACTGGAGACCTGCTTTAATCAGTAGGTCAATTTGCTGCAGAACTGGTGCAGAAATTAATACAGGAATTTAAAAAAAAAAAGGCAAAAAACCCCCCAAACTAAAAGATTCTGTTTTTCCTGTTCTTCATTTGCAGTGTGTAATTGAAGAATAAACCTTGGAGAGCACTCATACAGCTTAAGATGGATGGTATATACAAACATAAGGCTGCTCTTATAATCTTAGAAGCTCTGGAGACTAATGGGGAAAGATTTCAGAAACTCAAAACCTGACAGGGGTCCTGCTATGCTGTCAGTGTTGAAGCAGAACTGGAAGTTCAGCTTGAAACCGGATGGCCTTAAAGGTCTCTACAAGTTAAGTACTTGTTGTGCTGCAAGAAAAGCATATGTAGCACTGAGTGCTGCCAGGAGTGTGGTATGAGCCATAAGATTTTACAGTATGTAGGACAGAGTCCAGCTGAGTGTTAACAGAAGAAGCATTTTGGATAATGTAGAACAGCTGACAGAATATGGTGAAATAAACAGTGCTATTGGGGAGGAATTCTTACAGTTCAGAGGAGGCAAGGTTGGCCAGCAGTCAGGCCCATTGCAACTGTTCAGTTTAGGCTTGGGTATAGATACCTTGTCCCTTCTGACACCTAGCTGCTGTCGCTGAATGATTTGTTAGATAACTTGGATTCAAGTGCAAGTCTCATGCAGAAGGTGTCTAGCTTTACCTTTCATCCTCTGCCTTTCTCCCAGGTTATGCCCTGAGTTTGGGTAGGATCAGCTCACCCACAGAAAATAACTACATGAAGCTGGGTTCAAACTGGTCCAAGTGGGTGCTGTGAAGAAGAGGTTGATTCCATATTCAGCATGCGGTTCCCTGGGTTATAGTCACATACTCACAGATAGTCAGAACAGGCTGTAGTTCAGGGATGTTCCCAGGCTCCTTGCTGATGCTGAGTCCTCACATGACATTAGCTGGACATACTGCTACTTATTCTCTCCAGCTGGTTAGATGTTATCTTCTTGTAGCCAACCATCCAGCCTTAGTAACTCATGCCTTTATTGCCTCCTCAGTGACCAAATCATCCTGCTATTGCTTGTTCAGAAGCCTTCACTGATGAAGAAACCCCTTATTTGTGGAGGTTGCTGCAGCATGTCTTTTCTATCACATGAGCTGCAGTGAGCCTGCCTATGCCAAATATACCAATCAGCTAAATCATATGGAATCAAGTTCAGGGGCCTCCAAGCCCATGTTTGGGCCCATAATGAGAAGACTGGCAGATAATTATCAGGATGGACACTGACTTTCTGTCAAGCAGTAGCAAAACTTATTTAGAGCTTTCTTAAGGGCCAGTCTAAGACTGAAAAATGAGCTTTGCAAGAAACTGAAGGCTATCATGAGGCTCACTACGTTCCAGTCTTCAACTTCTCTAACAAAACTGCCTATCCACTGCTGTGGTTCTAAAATATCCCTTCTATGAAATAGACACTTCGCTACACGTATTTCTGCTCTTCAGCTGTAAAGGAAACAGTTGGTATACATTTCCATGTTGTCAGCAGGTGCTTAGGCATAGGGCATCAACACTTTACTCACACACACTTTACTGTCTATACTGAAGTTAGAGTCAGATGCTTATGTAGACTAGAATGATTAAATGGAAATATTTCTATTTCAGTTTTGTTCCAAATAAAAATCTGTGAAATTAATCAGTCAGTCATAAAAGGATACTCCAGCACCTAAGGCCATGGATAAAATTAATTTGTGTACAAGAACTTTCAGATGCTCAAGGTGAAGTGCACAGAACCCACTAAGCTGCTGTCCCAGAAACTATGAACTTGCAGAGCTCACATAGCGATTGCTTGTGAACTGCTTGCCCATCTTCAGTCTTAGCTGTTCCATGCAAGATGGATACACTTCTGGTGGGGGGATAATCCTTCTTCATTACCTACTGAATATAAATGCTGTTACTTCTGCATGTGATTTCAGTAATTTGATGGATGAAGACTTGGGTGGACCCAGCTGTATCAAAAGTTTATCCAGCAGCATTACCCAGCAACTACTGATGATAAAAGTAATGACAAAAACCTGCCATTTATCAACTCAGGGACAGTTACTCCTTCCTTTGTCAACCTTAGGTGTAGAGAATTTGAGATGCAGTTATACCTTTGTGTTATACAGTACAATTTTGTGAACAAGCAGTTCCTGTCTAATACTTTAGTAAAAAGCAGAAGAGCTTGTTGACATCTGGTGAAGAAAAGGGTAGAAAGAGAGGAGAGCCACAAGTCTACTATATTCAACTCCAGCCACCAAAAGTGGGCATTTCTGATGCAACTTTTACCTTAATCTCTGTCAAAATTCAACAGAAAAAGGAGGTAACATCATGCAGATAAACTCTATGGTGCATATTACTATGAAAGCTATATATATATGAGAGAAATGATTACTCCTGCCCTTTAGTACCCTGTTTAACATGTAAATGCATTTGATTTAAAACTATAAAGCATTCAGGCAGGCAGAGTAGAATAAATGTTGCCTTGAACTGTGTTTTAATGTTGGACCTTTTTGGTTTTACCAGGTAAAGAAAAGCAAGTCTAGGTTTCCTGTTTGTTAGCTGTGAATATAGCAAGTACTGAACAATTCTCAGAAAAACAGTAGCTTCAGCCTTATCCTAGAACAGATACCAAATGCATTGCACTGGAACCTCATTTGTAGGGGAGCTCATTGATCTGTTGTTTCAAAACAACACATTTCACTGTTCTACAGATGAGTGCTGTGATAGTGCTAGCACGCTTCTGCTTATGTTCATGAGCTGTCAGACACAATATCAGGCTGCTATATAGAAAGGAAGGCACATTTGTTTCCTTAGGGGGCTAATGAGCATGCAGATCTCTTATCAAGAGAGAAAGTTCTGCAAATCATATACCACGGAGTTTGCACACAAAAGTCTCCAAATTGCAAGTGCTGGGAGAAAATCATGCTAAATTTGGCAGGTGGTAAAATGAAGGTTGATGTCTGGGACGATTTGCCTTTCTAGACATTAACTCCCAACTGCCCATCTGTTGGGAATCCTATTACACATATCTTGAGATATGTTAACATACTGTTTCTTCCTTTTGACAATTGTCTGGGAGGTAGGCTGACCAGTATACCATTAGGAGAGTTTTGTAATATGCTTGTTGTTATAACAATCCAACCATGTACAGCTATAGGACAGTCTCCAAACTGTCCTAATCCATCCATGGTTCCATGTGAATGTATCACATAGCTGGCTGTTAGGTTGTTGTGTCTATGTGTTAAACTTAAAATATATCTCACATGAAAAAAAAGATTTTTGGTTTACAAAAATGCTTGAAAAGAGTGGGGTTTTTTTCTTTTCCTTTGCTCTTACTTATTCCAAAAACTCATTCAGTATCTGCACAACCTGAGGCAATTGAGACCTACTGATACCATTTCAGGGGTTTTGCACTTAGAAACTGATCATCTGTTTGAGTGCTTTGCAAAACTGAGAAGAAATTAATATCTCTCCTATGAGCTGTTTGCCCAAAGGAGGGAAAACCCATAAAATTTCTGTAAAGGTGTAAAGTCTCACAATCAATCTCTCCAGGCAGGGCAGTATCAAACCTGGGTATGCAGATTTTCATCTACATAAAACTTAAGTTGGGATTAATTTTGAAACATATTTAGGAATGTAAAATACTAAAGCATTTCTTTTTGTCAGTATCTATACGATTTACAACTTCTTCACACTTTATTTGGTCTGGTCAATCAATGTCTTTCTGATTCATATGTGCATGAATGTCAATTGCATGGATGAAGTAGCAGAGTTCATAATAGGCATAATATTGCCCTCTAGTGAGTAATTCAGAAAGGTGCATGTTTTATGTCAAATCAACGGTTTGTTACTGGCCAGGACCACTAAAAAGCAAATCTAATACTTTATAGGTTGGTTGCTTTCATTTTGTTTAGGTGAAAGACAGGCACAACAGTAGTTTTTCACCTACTCAATAACTTCTGGGAATGGAGAATTAATATATTTGCAAAAGAAAAACCAGTATTTTAAATCACATTGTTTTGTGTAAGGAAACAATATTTTGCTTTTACCAGGAAGTTCAGAAAATTGGATTATAGAAATCTTTCAATACCATATGTTTCACACATACCATAAGCTCTCCATAAGATGAAAGCAGTCCTGCCCCATAAGCTTTGATGGATCCGTTTTGCTTGCAGAGACCGTACTCCACAGTGAACCAATAAAGCTGTAGTAAGAAAAACTTGTGAAAGGCAATGTCAACAGGCAGTTCATTTTTAAGATACTTCTTTTTCCTTTAATTTTCTTTTATCCTTATTCCTTAATGTCTTTGTATCTTCAAATGTTACAGTTATATATTTTAAGAAAATTATTTTTTCTCTCAACATATGTAAAACAGATTATAACACTTTTTTTCAAAACTTGCCATCATTCCCATTCTGACTTCCCAAAAATAGAAAAAAATTGCTAATGATAATTGGATGGATAAATAAAGCCATAAAGTCCTTCTCCTTCTTTCTTTGGAAGATGTTACAAATCATCCTGCAACCTCTTAGCTCTGAGCTTTATTATAGTCGGTGGAAGCTGAAAGATTTCAACCCATAGTCCCCAGAAGGACAGGTAGATCCCCCATAGAGGGTTCAAGCCCCTAGGAAAGCTACTTGAAAGGACAGTTTCTCTCCTCCTTTGTCTGTGTGATAGCATTCAGAAGAACTGGAGAATGGCAGCAGTGTACCCTTTAAGATTATGCCAATTACATCTTTATCATGCTCCTGTAAAAAATAAAGATACATCTCGCTGGGCTTTTCTGGCAATAAAGCATGCTTAGGACCATACTTCCTTTAGCTTCTGGACGGTAGTGGGATAAAAGCAATTCTGTTAGCCCTTCCTTTATTATAGCATCTAAGGAAATGGACAGTGGAGGACCAATTCTGGACACAGACCGGCCCCTGAGCAGCTGGGTAAGTGTTGTGCAAAAGAAAAACTTGGAAAACCTGAGGAATTTCAAGAACATGGCTTTGTGTCACAAGTCTTCAAGGTTTCTTTAGGGACGGACAGCTCTTTGGTGCCTTATACTCAGGGCTGGACCTTGGCTTTGATTTAGCTGTAAGTATTGCATTCTCAGGACCCTTCTCAAAGAACTGCAGGCAGTTTGTACAATAATGTGAAACTATGTTATTCTGTCTATTCCAACTCTTTTTTTCTTTCTCTTTCTTTCTCCTTCCCGATTTCACACATTTTATAACTTTGGTGACTTGGTTTTAGCCTATAAATTTGCCACTAAAGAAACAGCATGCCAGGATCTTTCTTGCTACAGAATCCTGAGCTGCTTTCTCTACAGTTCATCTGGTACTTCTGAATTCTTATTGTGTTAATAATATTGATTCTTATTATTTCACATTGAAAAGACTTTCAAGTAACTTCTCATTTTCCATAAGGTCTTTTGACTGGAGAATGAGACATGGGAGGAGGAGAAATTCTTTTTAGTATTTCCTTAGATATCCTGTATTTGGCTTTTAGTTAGTGAGGTTTTTTTGGCTCTCACCGTTTTAGGGTACAAGACCTGGTACTAGTGGCACTCTGTGGACATATGAACACCGTCAATTTTCCATCTCTTGTACATAGTCCACCTGCTCACAGAATTCCAGGAACTGAATGAAATAATGGCATTTCAAAGTTTTTCTTACAAAAGTCATAGACCATTGCAACAAGCAAAGTTGCAGTTCTTTAAATAAAGTTTTGGTTAGTTTAAATTTCATATCATCTAAGCTAGCTACCTACATTCTCTTTATAATGAACAGAGAATGACAGGGACTTCCAGGGAGAAAAAAGCATTTATTTTAGACATCTATGTCATGATAGAAAATACTTTACAGGTTCTTCCTTATCTTCACTTTCTACTGGAGGAGCCCAAAAATAAGCCTAGATTAGATGTCTAACTTTTAAACAATTGAAGATTGAGATGATAATCCAGAATATGTTTACTGTTCAGAGTACTTGAATAGCACTTACAAAATTATATTCTCACAGATCCTGAACTGAAGGTAGCCCTTTCAAAACAGTGCCCTTATTCTACCTCCCCAAACCCTAGAAGATATTATGACAATTTCAGATAAGAGGTCCATCATTCTTCTAACCTTAACCCTATCTCTAACCTAGTCCTAGCCATTCGAGGGTCAGGGAGCCATGCTTGCAAAGAAATGCTATGTTAGCCACTGGCCTTCACCCAGTCTCACCAAGACCTGGGTAACAACGCAAAATGGCTCTCTGAGACCCATAATTCTTTTAACCCTAGCAAAGGCATGGTTCTTAATCTTACTCTAGACTCTCTAGACCAAGAAGGGGGAAATTTCAGAGTAAATGTGGGCATGTCACTACCTCTTCCCACATAGTCCTCTCACATCACCAGACCAGGACCTGGATGATGTTACGAAAAATTCAGCACTAGTACCTTTTGCTCTCCGAACTCTAAAAATACTACTAGTCTTACTTGGTCCTCACCTAAGGATGGATACATGCAGATAGATTTTAGATAAGCCATAATCTCCTTCACACGGTGCCTCACTCCACTTCAACTATGAGTGGGGCTGTGGGCTGCGTGAGGAATTTCAGGAGTGACACTCTTCTCCCATCCACTCGTTTTCCTGAATGAGCCTCACCCAGCTGGGTGAGGAATAATCACCAAGACTGGGAAATGGCTGTCATTATCAGAAAGAAAAAAAATTATCTGTCTTCCAGCCCACTTTCAGAACAAGTTAGAATGGCAGCAAGGGACTGCATTGGTTGTTTTGGAAGATGTGTACAGCCTAGTGACTCAGAATCGAATGACAATACCTGCTCTCAAATTGCTTTTATGTGCTCACCTATTTTGTGAGATTAATGAATACAGGGCGAATCAAATTCTGATGGTTCCCTTCACTTTGAGTAGGTGAAAATGCAGAAATCACAATCAGTTGGGTGAACCTGGAAAGCAAGTTGAGACCCTCCAATTGGCTGAAATTGTAGAAACTCAGCTTCAGCAATATATTCTTATAGAAGCAAAAAGTATAAGCATTTCCTCAGGTGGAATCACACACTTCTGGGCTTCCCTAGAGGGACTCCAGCCCCTGCTCCAGCTCCTAACCTGTAGATGAGGAAAAGAGACAATCCTGCTGATGTTCCCCTTTTTGTAGCCTATCTGAGACACTGAAGAAGAGCCTTCCCTGCACAGAAAGGGATATGCAATTAATGGTTTGGGTTTTGCCTCCAATATTAAACTGCCATCTGTACTTACTGTGGCCAGTTTCTCAATCTCCGCTTCAGATGATCCAAGAGAAGCCAGTCCAATGTCCTAAAGCAAGCAAGCAATCAGGCAGTGTTACACTGGTGTGATTATTCAGCCCAAGGGAGAGAGAGAGGGGAAGGGGGAGGACCACATCATTTCTAGCATGAATAGCATGAACTATTCATTGTTTTTGTCACCCAAAATGACCTTCCACGGCTTCCAGGATGCCTACCTCTCCCTAGCCCTTAGCTACATACCACTGGGAACCACATTAGATGAACGTTTAATCTTCATCGTGTAAAGCTGTGTAAAGTTAACTATCTCTTGGCTTAGTGCTGGAATATCCCTGTCAGATATATAGGGAGGCATGAGAAAGAAGGACAGCAAGATGGGGTTTTATCTTTGCCGTTACCTTTCTGTCTATCAGTCTCTCTCTCATAGTGCTTATGATTGGGTCAGATCTGTGTGGGAGGATTCTGTTTACTCTCATCTGTGCTCCCTGTTGTCATTCTCACAATAGGAATCTGTAGATGTCTCTTAGCTATCCCGAGAGCCATATCATGCAACAAACAAACAAAATTGGGGCATTTCACTATTCATCGTCTCATGTTGAATGGAATGAAAAAGAATTTTCATGGGGTGAATTTCAACTGTGAAAATACTTTGTGGAAAAAAAAAAGTGAAATGTGAAAATTTGTTTAATGTGTTCCTATGGTGTATAATCTGTGTTATAGATGGGAAAAGAGGAAAGTTGAAAGTTTTGAAATATCTATAATATCTTATTTCTAATGTGTCTTCAGTTCTGGTATTGAACTGAAGAGGTTTATTCCTGAATAAATTATAGTTCACTAGGATGTTTTAAGTACTACTCATCTGAATCTGATAATAACCAGTATTTATGACCAAAATGGAAACTGGCATGTATCCAAGTCAATACAACCAGAAACTACTTTATATGAGGTCAACTGTCTTTCTTTTCAAGATATTCTGACAGAGGCCTATATAATGTAACCCCTCTGCTTTTAGTGCCAGTTTCCACACTGGCCACTGATTGATAAGCCTAGAATGTGAATTATCTTCTTCCCTCTGCTATGGTTTTGAGGCATATTCATAGTTCTGAAGTCTTTAATTATATGAGGTCATTGAGTTCACTTAGGTCTGACACTGACTGCTCATACTAAATAGTCCCTTATTGTACAAAAAATCCTTGTTTGCTTTTTGGAGCCTCCTCACCAGTGTGAGCAATGCTGTGAGAATCTGGTGAGTTGTAAAAGGAAAAACAACCCTAATGAATTACATGGTGACGGACACAATTAAAGTACCATGTGAGATAAAAATGTACATCCAGAGACGGAACCAGCCTGGGGGCTCGGTGCCTGTTGCTGGTTAGGTTCACATGGTGTAGGACAGGAAACCAGGGGAGCAGCATAGCCAGTATAACTCAAAGACGCAGGACCACAGAGGCTCCACTGGCATCCTTCTGCAGACTGACACGGCCCTCCCACAGAGAAGTCCCCCAAGCACTGCATGCCCTTCCTGTTACATGATGTCCATAGGGAGCAGTGCTACCACTCCTTTAGAGTAAAGGTCTCCCGGGGCACTGCTAGCCCTCCACCCCTGGAGGTCGTGACTTAGGCACAATTAAGTCTTAAAATAGTGTTGCAAGTATGGTGAGCTGCATGCCTTTGAGGCACATCAGGACTGCTATCCAGAGCAGTTGATTAAACAGCCAGCAGAACAAGCTTCTTACCTGTGAGAACTGGGCAAACTCCTTGTCAGCTAGCATAGGAACATGACCCAACAACTCATGGCAGCAGTCTCTGGAAAACAAGTGACCTCATATTTAATAAAAGGTTTTTTCCCTGCCCTACATGAACTTCTCATGGAGGACTTAAGCCAATAGACACCCCAAGGGAGTTAGTGTGAGCTCTGCTCTGCAGTATCTGCCTTCATACCTGGCCTGGCTCTTCAGGGAGCATGACAGAGCACTCCCTTCTGCCATGGGGAGACAGCTGCCCCCCCACCTTGGCTGTCGTCTCACTTGGGATAGCACGGGCACTAGTCTCCTGTGTCACAACATCTTTGAAATGCCCCTGTTTTGTCCCAGCATACAACAAAAGCGTCTGTGCGAACTTGTAATTTCTCATGAAATGTTATTGCTGTTGTCTGGCCAGCACTTACTGGGAGAGTTTCACAGCAGGGAATCAAACCCCAGCAGATGGTAACTGAAGGCAGGATGAAAAGATTAAACCAGATATTCTCCAGTCTTTTCCTTCCCCAGACAACTTTGCAAGAGAGACAGAGACCCACACCCTCTCATGCATGACTTCCCCTTCTAACTCTCCAGTTTCTCAAATTGTTTCATTCTGTGGACTACTGGATAGAGCTCTAGAATTGTTCCCAAGAGAATCATCCCCAACACATTCAGAAGGATGGGATTGTGCCAGGGCATCAAACTTACGGTTCCGGAGAATGCATAGGAGAAGAGAAATGCCTTATATACTGTGTACTCTGGAAGACACGGAATGCCAGGCTGGCAAGGAAGTCACGAGCAGACAGCAGTCCTGCAGCTGGTCTCAGCTGGAAACCTGTTCTCTCTGCAAAGGGAAGTGAGACAAAATTTAGGCATTTTCAGGGTTAACTACTTGGCACACTGACTTCAGGTAAGCAGTTTCAGGGGACCTTCTTGTTCTGTTGCAGTAGCTCTCTCCACCTAAGCATCATTATTGATGTGCCCTTGTACTGCTGCTGGGTCCAGTTACTGCAACATCAAATCATCTAGCCATCCATCCTACACATACAGGTATGGGAGTACTGTCTACCTCAGTTTACGTTTTCAGCACATTTACACACATTTATCTACTATGTCCCACATGTCAGTGATGTGTCTGAGGTCATCTATGATCCTTATGATCAAACAGGGCACAGAACCTGCATTTTCAGTCCTGGCTAGTCTTTCAATTCTTGAATTCTCTCTCACATTTCCCATATCACATATCTAAAAGAAAAATAAGAGTTAAACAAGGGACACACCTCACTCCTACCCTTGTCTGAGAGCACCTGACTCTTACCTGATGCTAGGTTACTCTTCAGCCCTCTCCTGCAGACTTTCTGATTCCCTGCACTGAAACCCCTGTTGCACTGTTGAAGACAGACCATGGGTCTTCTCCAACCTGAGCAACCTGAAGAACTTCTGTTCCTCAGTGGACCTAGTTCAACATATCCCAGAGGTAGAATTGGAGCATATTATTCAACTTCATTTCCCTTTGTCAGTGCACGCTCCACCTGCATAAACTAGCTCAGCACTGGAAAAACTTGCTATCAATTTTATCTTTCTGCCTGGACTTTGTTAGAATTGGAACACACAGAAGAAAGAGCAAACAGGTCCTTGTCAGAGATAAGGGTGCTGGAACTTGGTCCTTAACCATTTAACATCAGTTTCCATGAGAGCTCTCTCCTATTTTTCCCCTCTGGTTTTTTTTTTTTTTTTTTTCACTATTATGTTTGCCTAGAACTAACTACACAGCCTCCCAGTGATGTGATCATACACGTTCTGCTTTGAATATGTCCATAGAACAGGACAGAAGAATGCAGTATTTTTGCACCATGATTTTGGCTTGTGCTATCAGTGTTACCCCAGGACAATGTGCATTACTACAAAAGGTCTGTGAGAGACAACTAAAAAAATAACGAGTCCTATGTTCAGCAGAATATAAAAACTACATTTCCATGGGCAACATGTTGGTGGTCTGCAAAGCTGAGAAAATTGAAAATCACTGCTTAAAAAGAGAGCCAATGATAATCTTTTTGATGTCCTATATTAAAAATCTGTGTTGCATTCTCAGCTCCCATAAATGACATTTCATCTTCTTTAAAGGATAAAACTACGTTTTAAAAAAATTCAGAAATGGCTTTATTCTCCCTTCTTTATCCATATTCTATTGTATCATGAAGCCTGGGACCTAATTTATTTTATGTAAACAAACAAAAAAATCCCACCCAGAAACCAAGCCATTTACAAGATTTGGTTTGGTTTGGTTTTTAATGTTTCTTCCAGCATTTCTTGTCTTGCTCTGTCTGGCTATTAGCACTTTTCTCAGTTTTTTAAAAAAAAGAGAGAGAGAGAAGAAAAAAGGCTTCACGGGGAGAATTAGAAATGACAAAACATCTGAAGCTATACAGGGAAAAAAACAGTGGACAACAGGGAATGCTTCTACCTGACAACGTGAGGGACTAGGTGGTTAGCATTTGCCTTGGTTAGCATTTGCCTTGGTTAACTTCTATTGCTCCACTGAACTCAAAGGTAATAGGTACAGAACTGCCTCAATGCAGAGCAACAAAAAAAAACCCTAGGGATATTATGTCTTTATCTTTGTCTATATGCTGAGCATCAGAGTTAACCTGGGAATCAGAAGTGGTTGTAAAGCAGCTTATTATTCTCCTTCAGCCCCAATTGAGAAAGCGGGGTGTTTGAGGAAATAGACAGACCATCAGCTGTGTCTCCTTAGGCAATGGCCAGGAGCTGGCACAAGAAGGGTACTCCCTGGCTGCTGATGCCATACTAAGCCAATCCACAGGAATGTGAAAATCTCAGAATATGGTCATCTTTGGGCTGAAATCTGAGAGAAGTGAAAACTGCACCAGCTGAAAAATGTATCAGACAAGAACTAAGCCTTAAGTAACTCATTTTTGGAAGGACTATGAAAGAGTCTAGGGAAATTTATATTCCTTTAGCATCCATGTTGGAGGAGCAGGAGGGAAAATAAAAATTACAGTTTATGTTCCCTGAGATGCCCTTTTAAATATAGGCCAGAGAATCAGACAGTCTGCTGATGGAACAGACTTGGCCAGTTGCCTTGAAAAGCAACAGGAAAAAGTTATCTGCTGAAGGTAATGTCTGCAAAATCTGAACTTCTATTTCATGACTGCACAATGAAACCAGCAATTGGTAGAGAATTGGGGGTGTAGCTAATTGGACCCACTGCCCAAAAATTTCTGAAACCAAAATGAGTTGAAAAGAAAGAATTGAGCAGTTAACCTAAAATGTTCTGTAAGTCTTAACTCTTGGCCTAAAGAACTCGTGTATACAGGCCTGTGTGTTGTACTGTGGGCTTGCTAGAGTTCACTGGCTGTAATTTCTTCCAGCTGTGGAGGACAATGAATGCCTAAATCCAAACATCTTTCCTAGAAAGAAAGATGTGCCTAGGTTCATCCGGTTAACCCTTTAGAAAAACAGTTGTCATCTTAAACAGTCACATGGTTAACCATTCAAATTCACTTGAAGTAATTATGAAATACTTACGATATAGAGTTCATTTCCATTCAAACCAGCCTCACTAGCAGACCAGTTAACACTAGGAAGATCTGATAGTTCAACTTGTACTGAAATCAAAAGGAATTTTTTGCTTGAGTTCACAGATACTGCTGAGTAAAAGATAACAGGTATGATAACTTTCTCTCCAGGGTATCTCTCTCTCCCTGCATCCCTACAGTGTATTATATCCAAAGCTGCACCAGGGGACATTCAGACTGGACATGAGGAAGCACTTTTTTACCAAGAGTGGTCAAACACTGGAATAGGCTTGCTAGAGACACAGTTGATGCCTCAAGCCTGTCAGTGTTTAAGAGGCATTTGAACAATGCCCTTAACAACATGCTTTAACTTTTGGTCAGCCCTCAATTGGACAGGAGGTTGTAATAGATGATTGTTGTAGATACCTTCCAACTGAAATATTCTATTCTATTCTATTCTATTCTATTCTATTCTATTCTATTCTATTCTATTCTATTCTATTCTATTCTATTCTATTCTATTCTATTCTATTCTATTCTATTCTATTCTATCTTAATAGACCTTGCAGATGCTTCTGACTCAGACCGAGTTTGTTACAAAGGGAACTTGTAATAATGTCAGTCCTCATGCTGTTCTAGAAAATATTCTGCATAGCAAAATGACTTTATTAGAGGGAATCGTTGAAGATAAGTAAGATATCAGTTCAAAACCCCATATAATTGGACTAAAATAGCTTACTCTTAATTGTGTCTATCTGTAAACATAGATCTTTTGAACAAACTTTGTTCCATCTACACATAATCTTTTACAAAGCTTGTATGCTAAACTAATCCATGTTTTATCTACAGTTTAAGTGCTCCTGAGAGCCATTCTTTCCATTTTCCTTACATACCCACTCCAGTATGGGATAAAATACCTATGAAGTGCCTGATTTTCATTCCTAGTAAGAACAGTTTGGATAATTAGCTTACACTAGACACCCTGTGTTTATAGTACATGAGTTGAAACTCACTGAACATCTTTCCAATCATTATTAACACAACTTTCACAATTACTTTTTTTGCTGCCTTTTTTTTGCTTATGACAATTTGCATAGCATAGAAAAAATTTAGAACCTATAAACAAGCAAGAAGAGCCTACAAAAGAAGTAAGTAGGCCCAGACTCCAGGCAATCAAATCCTGTCAACCAACATGAGCAATACAAATAGTATTATGACAGTATACTCTTACCTTACCCTAAATTCTCCCATTTTGAAATCATCTGATTCACTTAGAGAATATTAATATCTGTGGTAATCAAACCAGGATCACAGGATTTCTGGAGCTCCCTACTGTCAGCTACTGCGTAAATGAGATAAGATGAGATCAACTACTTCATGAGAAAAAGTATTTATCAGCCCAGTAGGAAGGAAGGAAGATAAATAGTTGAATAGGAGTGAAAATGTCTGAGAAAATGCATAATACATACATAGAAAAATGCCTACAGCTGGATATGATGGTGCTTATGAGAGACGCTTTTCATATGCCAACCCTCCAGTCCCTTACACAAAAGGTGCAATAAAAACTTTGTTATCAAACAACTTAATCTTCCCTAAAAATGGCAATGTCTTAGAAAACTCTTCAGCAACAGAAAGCTTATTCAAGCTTACTAGCACCACCTACTGATACATGATTCCTGAATATTGTATTTAAATTAAATTTATTTAAAATTAAGCCATACTTTTTATTATTTATTTCATTGTGGTGATCAGCTGTCCTCCTCTCTCTGGCACATCCTGTCACTAAGAAGAAGTAAGGAGGCATTAAAGACCACTTTTCTTTAGTCATTCTTGATAATGGTAGGAAGTCAGCTGGTTAACACAAAGCACCTGGCCTTGGGAATGAATGCAGCCTGTGGCCTCATAAAAATAACGCAAGCTCCCTACACTCTTCTGCCCTTTTCTGCTCTCCTGACAGTCACACAGTATTAAAGACATTTGTGTGGCAAGTGGGGCCATGGAGTCAGAGTCACAAAGAAGCAATGCTGTTTTCATAGCAGCTGCTGACTGATTAACAGGACCTCCTGGAATTCATTTCCTTCAGTACACGTTGCCACTTTGTCTCCTGCATTAGAGAAAAGTGGGCTTGAGAGGTATGTACCTGTACTTGTGTCTGGGTAGAAGCATAAAATACAATCAAACCCATAGAAAACCTGTATGTGGAAGTCATGCTGAGCAGTGTGTTGCTGTGGCTGTACTGATGCCAGCACTAGAATTAACTAGTTAGCGCTGTACAAACTGCAGCCACTTACAGAGCAAACACAGACTTACAGCTTGGTCCCTAGATATGCCTGGTATTAATGCTCTGTGCTACAGCTCATCTTGCATGAGGGACTCTACAACTAATCAGCTCTGCTCACCAGCTTGGATCTTATGAGATAGCGTGTGTGTGTGTTTATGTGGTGTACAACCACATCCAGGAAACCCTAGAATAAGCCATGGTTCATAACAAATGACCTTTTAAAAATCTGGAGACATCCCGAAGTTGAGGTATGTTATTCTCTTGGTAGCCACAGTATTTCTCCAGCTGCTGGAAAGCATCCAGGTACTGCGTACAGGCATGAGTAGGGTAAAGGCTGCTCAGCTTCCTGTAGACTTCTCTCCTGAAAAGCAAAAGCCATGTAGCATGAGCCACCTCAACAAAGCAGTACTTATCTGTCCTATCTACAGACCCACAGGAGCATAAACCCCAGCATAGACAAAGGTCTTAAAATCTGAACTCAGGTTAAGTGGTGCTTGGATCCTGATACCTGGGTGGATGTAGCAAAGTGTGAGGTTTTTTTTTTTTCTCTTTTCCTTCAGAAAGTGGGTTCAGTTCAGAAAATGTGTTGTACTCCTTCCTATACCCTCCTTTAATGTAATAGGACTCCAATCCTGATTCAGAAGTGTTTCTTGCTTAGGTATAAGATTGTTGGACATACCAGGGAAATCCCAGGGAGAAAGCTGAGGCTGTGGCCCTCTCTATGTTGCCCAGTTTAGGGATGGAATGAATCAGGTATTCCCTCCCTCTCTACGTTGGTGCACAACTTGAAATGCTAGTCCCTCCCTCTCCATGCTGAAGCCTAGCCGATATTTGACTCTTACAAACCTCATTCCAAAAAAGCACATTTTTTGATACTGAAAAGTAACATCTGGACAGGGAAAAAGGTTCATACTTCTGCAGTTCAAAATGCCTGGCATGGGCTAAGTACTTGAAAGACATGCCAGCTTCTTGAAGCATTTAGCCCATTATACAAAAAGAGACCAACTGAAGAAAAATATCTATAACCAGATTTGGGTAGTCTTCAAATTTATCCCAAATTTAATGGTACTTGGATTTAGAGCTGTGGTTTGGAATATATTTAGCTGTTGCAAAATAAATTAATAGTAATATGATGGCATTGGAATATATTTAGCTGTTGCAAAATAAACAAGTAGTAATATCATGGCAAAGAACCTTATAGAAATGGTTATTTTTGTTCAGGGTGTTAACAATTTTATAAACGTTATTTTATGAAAATTGAGATCATTCTTGGAAAAGCTGGCCATGGAAAGTGACCTTTTGTTGGTTTTGTATTGTATTTGTGTGTGTGTGTGTGTGTGTGTGATGCTATTGTTGCTATGGAGGTGATAGCCAATCCCTGGTAATGGCTCTCTTCATTTATATGAATGTCTTGCACAGTGTGGGAGTAAAGAAGCAGAGTGAAAGGGGAGGAGGAAAACCTTAGGAGGAAAAAAAATTAAAAGAGAGGGAAACAGTGGTTGCTGTCACTATTGCAAAAGCTGCAGGAGACTGGGCTATTTCCATAGAAGAATTAGGAAAAAATGAGGACTAGAGTTCAAGTGTTGCCCTGGCTTATTTCCCCATAGAATACTACTGACTTCAGTGGGACTGCATAGGATCTGAAGCAGTACACAGTTCATCTCCTGACTGGAGCCTAGAGAGAGCAGGCTTGTTTACACTTCTGCACATATGGTCTCTCTTATCAAAGTAACATTTTATTGTGTGTCCAAACAGTGACTACCACAGAAACATAGGCAGTCTCAGAGACTAGTGATAAATTATCCAAAGCTGTGTCCTTCCTCTCTGAGTACCTTTAAGGCAACCATCTAATTTCACTCTGAAGTCATTAGAGTAGCAGATATTTCCAGAAAACAATTTAGCTTGCCTTAATGTAGCATCACAAATAGGTGTAATGCCTGACTGTATGGAGGTGCTATCACTCAAAGGACCATTAAACTGCTACTTGCTGGTACTTCCGTCCAGAGATGGAAAGAGAAACTGCTGAAAGTGCAGTCTATGAAATACTCTGGAAAGTATTTCATAGACTCAAAATGAAGGATGGCGCCAGCTACTTGAAAGACTTTAAAGGCAGTTACTTTATTTGACATAAATTTTCTTATTCTTTTAGAAAAAAGAGGCACTATTCAGCTTTATTTTGAAGATGTGACAGGTGCATCCCCATAATTTTGTCCTAGATTCTCCCTTTTTCTTATATAGCTTTTACTCATAAGACCTTTTTTTGTGGCTATTTAGTTTCAGGACCTTCCAAGAAATCTGCTTGAAAACAGAAACTCAGATCCTCTGCACCCTCTGTTTTCTGAAAGTGGTATTTCTTCACTTGATTAGTTTTAATTTTTATAACCATGTTGCTACAAACTGAAAGCGTCCAACAACTCTTTAGAGTGAACACCAAGGGAATTTAGTCTGTGCTACAAGTTTCCTGTTCAGTTGCGCAGTGCTCAATTAAGTTATGCTGTAATGCAGCTGACCTCAAGGCACAGCCCCAGGGGGCTGTGATATCTATTGGGAAGTCTAATTTTGGAAAGAGTTTTCCATAACAAGACAATATGGGTTGCTGGGGCTGGCTAGTTGGGGAAATTGCCAGACACTCCTTTAAAGGTCTATTCCGTTACTACAGCGGGAGTAATTCTAGGTGGAGAAGGGTTGGAATGACATAGGTTGGCAACAAAAGGGAAAAACAGGAAAGAACATAAAATTAAATTTTCTTAAATACGATATTTCCACACACCATCCCATGCCAAGATTATTGGCTGGTGGCAGCAATCATGAGCATGACACCAACCATCAATCTTTGACAATTGGAAGATGCTATAAAAACTTATTTAGGCTTAATAAAAATGTGACTGCCTGGATGAGTTGGATGCAAGGTTTCTATGTGATTGTGGACAACATCCTTCAAGCTTTCTATACCACTATAGATTTTATTTAAAATAACTACTGAAAAAGATGGCATGGCCCTTTGGTTGAGGTTCTGGCATGAGACATTTAGTGTATGGATTTAATTCCTGGCACTGACATAAATTTATGTATAATTTTGGGCAAATCACTTAAGCTGTAGATTTTCTAGTTCCACAGTTATAAAATGTGCTCATCATTCTTCCTTTTTCCCACTTTTAGGTTGTCTTTACATTTAAACTGTAAACTTTTCAGAACAAAGACTCTCTTTTATTATGTGCCAATGTGGTACTTGCACAATCCTGGGGCTCTGCTCTTAGTTGGAACATTTGGACATATTTATGTTTGTATTATCATACAAATGTGTAATTATTTGCTGCTTACTGAGACTTGTTTAAGTTAGTGGGAGAAATTGGAAACAGGGGTGGATGAAATAAGAACTCTGCTTTCTTTCAAATCACAGAATCACAGAATATTAGGGATTGGAAGGGACCTCGAAAGACCATCTAGTCCAATCCCCCTGCCGGAGCAGGAATACCTAGATGAGTTCACACAGGAAGGCATCCAGGCGGGTCTTGAATGTCTCCAGAGAAGGAGACTCCACAACCTCCCTGGGCAGCCTGTTCCAGTGCTCTGTCACCCTCACAGTAAAGAAGTTCCTTCTCAAATTTAAGCGGAACCTCCTGTGTTCCAGCTTACACCCATTGCCCCTTGTCCTATCATTGGACACCACTGTGAAGAGCCTGGCTCCAACCTCCTGACACTCACCCTTCAAATATTTATAAACATTAATAAGGTCCCCCCTCAGCCTCCTCTTCTCCAAGCTGAAGAGGCCCAGCTCCCTCAGCCTTTCCTCATAAGGGAGATGCTCCACTCCCTTAATCATCTTGGTGGCTCTGTGCTGGACTCTCTCAAGCAGCTCCTTGTCCTTCTTGAACTGTGGGGCCCAGAACTGGACACAATATTCCAGATGTGGCCTCACCAGGGCAGAGTAGAGGGGAAGAAGAACCTCTCTTGACCTACTAACCACACCCCTTCTAATGCACCCCAGGATGCCATTGGACTTCCTGGCCACAAGGGCACAGTGCTGGCTCATGGTCATCCTGCTGTCCAGCAGGAGTCCCAGATCCCTTTCCCCTACACTGCTCTCTAGGAGATCATTTCCCAACAAATCTGCCACATACTTCACATAAGCATACTTTGCATTGCAGTAATTCTATTTGTTTGTCTCTTTGGGTTTTGGGGGGTTTTTTGAGTGGCAAATCTTCTGGAGAAACAAAGCCCAAGTAAAGAAATGCTGCAGCCATTTAAAGTAACTTGCAATCATTTCATATGACATCAAAGACCTTTTTACAGTGTAAATAAAGTATCCTGGAAGGGCTTTCCAAAATTTCCTTTACCTTCAGTTTGAGAGATTACCTATTCATGTTAACATTAATAAATACTTGAAAGAGAAAGAGCAAGGCTGCTCTATGAACATTGGATTAGTCACATCCTGTGAGTGAACTTCCATCCTGGGAGTGGGCATTTTCTCCTGGTAACAGATTTGACAAGGTGGTAGAATGTCACCATCATAGTTATGATTTAGAGATCAGTTAGAAGAACTTTTATACTATAGGCTCACAGTGTTTTCTGGTTTCTGGTATCTTGATGGAATTGGCAAGCAGGGAGATGGTCAGGAAAATGGATTTTTCTCTAGGAAGTTAGTAGTTAACAGCAGCCCTGAGAATGGATTTCTGTGAAACTAATGACCAAAATGTAACACTTAATCAAGGAGTAAAATTTGAGATGGATAAATAAGGGTTTAAAATGTTATAACTGTCTCACATTGCCAATCTTTCCTGGGACTGCAGTGGAATGTCCCAGGAACTGGAGTAGAAGTAGCAGACTCACCAAGTTTCAGTCTCCTGTGCTGTGTACTCGATGCAAGGCAAAGGATCTCCTCTGTAATGAAGAGAGGAAATAACGCGTGTGTCTACAGCAGGTTTCAAGTTCAGTCTCTAAGTATTATTTTATTTGTCTGCACCATTAATATTTACTGTAATGAAGATAGAAACAGCAAAACAGTAAAAAATTAACAACTGGTTTGTCTTGGTAGGCTCCGATGTGCGTGTTTTCTCCACTGTTCTAGTGTTGTAGAGGGATATGGTAAGAAAGGGAGCCATGCTCTGCTTTACAGAAGAAAAAAGAGGCCTTCAGGCTTACTTTTACCTCTGCTGAAGGCAATCAAGCAACCAAAAGGCAGTGTGTGCCTGGAGGGACCATCCCTAGATGATGTGATCAGCACAGTATCATTGCAGAGAAGCATTCATAACCTCAGACATATACTGTGTGGTTATCACTAATTTTTCTGATGGATGATCTTCTCTCCTCTTCCTCACTGTTGCTTCTTCAGTAGTTCTGGGTCAGGTCAGTGTGTGTTTTTGTGCTGTTTTGTGCTGCACTAGCTGTGATATGTGGTGGTGAAATAGAAATCTCTCAAGACTTGGGAGATTTCACCAGTTCTTGGACACCATGAGGCTGATAATTCACAACCAGTTCTACCTACTTATCTGGTTGACTCTGTCAGACAGTGGTGTGATTCTCGTAGAGTTTTACATGTAAAGGCAGAAACATTTTCAACCACTCACATGAGACCTGAGAGATTTTTAGGTATCTAACGTACATGGTTAAAGAAATTTTGTCAAACAAACAACAAAAATAGTAAATTGCTTTCTTTGTCAAAAATATGCTTCTAAACATTGTTCCTTATATATTCTTGAAAAAGATTAACCTCAGCTCAGAAGCTAGTCCTAAAGGAACTGAAGAATTGAAATGAAAGAGTAATGTTGAGAAATCATCTCTGCTAAATCAAAATATGGCACTGAAGGGGATGTGAATGCGATCCTAATATTTTTATCTTAAGGTATATTTGCTGTGTTGTGGGAAAAATCTATTTCAAATTGAATGAAATCTTCTGTGGCTGAATTCTGTTTTCTAAAAGATAGCGCCTTTGATACACTGACAAAAGATTAAGTCTCTTGTATTTCTTGCACACAAAGATGTCTGAAAGTGCATGTGGACCACTGAAGTCTCTCTTCAGGAGACCTGTACTTACATTCTGTAATTAAAGGCAAGGTCAGCAAAGAATGCCCTCCGTTTCTGATACTCCAGGTCAGTATATCCCTGAGTTAAAAAATAATTCAAAGAAAGTTTTACATTAAGAGAGATTTGTGGGCGTAAAGAAATTTGCCAATAGAAGCATTCAGAAAACCTAGGCCTCAAACAGGTTTTTTTCTCTGAGGCAATGAATCTTGAGCCTCATAAACAGGGTAAGCCAAAGTTTGCAATCAGTTACATCCCTAACACTTTGATGAAAATTTGGGGCTTTTGACCAGAAAGGAAAGTATCATGGCTTGGTGGGAAGGTTTTAAAGTTGTTCATAAACACGACATCACAAACCATTACACTTACAGTCAAGTTTAAATGCAAATCACATTAAAAATTTTATTGAAATAGGGGTGGCACTTCCCCTGGGGAAGAGTTGAATCTCTGAATCATTTTTCTTTCCTGCACTAAGCTTGAAAGTTGCAATATAGGGCTGTGATGGACTTCATAGTACCGAGCCTCACCAAAGGAAGTACACTGTGCCTGCACAATACCCAGCGCTTTGGGTGAAGAAGGGATCCTCATTGACTAGAAATCATTAGAGCTGCCACTGAATCTGTAGAAAGTTCAGGCTTTCAGTTTAATCCCCCTTTGCCCATTTATTACCACGTTATGATAAAGACAGATTCAGTGGTATCTATTTAAATGGCCAGCTTACTTATCAAATACCAGAATTTTCTTTTTGCCCCCCAGTGTTTACTAGAAGCTGAGCTTCAGGCTGGCTTCTCCAGCTATTAAATATAAATAGAGTTGTGGAATCAGATTCCTTTGAATTTTACATCATACATAATAGAAATAAAATCTGAAATCTGGCACTGTATTATTAAAATAACTCATAAAGCAGCGTTGATCTGCATCACTGTACAAATATTTATTATTCTAAAATATTCAGAATTTACTGGAACCCCTTTGCATACTAAAAGCCAAATTTCTCCCTTAGGTTACTCACATAATTTTCAGTGTAGCAGTAATACCAATAATACTGCAGTTAATGAGTATTGTGAGCATGAATCTGAGGAAAGAAGTGGATCTTGAGAGCATGTTTATTTTTGTCATGTGTCGTGGATAATATGTTCATTCAGACAACAACCTTGCTTGTCAGTAGCTGTAACAAGTCCATGCAAAACACATGGGAAAGCTGCCAGACCAGACTACTGCTGATGCTGTGACCTCAGCTTTGTCCCTGTTGTTCCCAGGGCTCTGTTCCCACTCTCTGAGCAGCAGGAGCCTCCCTGGGGAACCACTAAAGCCAGTGTCAGGGTTCCCCAGAGATTGGTGTCAGTATAATTGATTTGCTTCTTTGTCCGTTAAAGAGACAGCAAGGAACAAAGTGAAGCTGTTGAGGTGACAGCCAAAATTGCCTATGTGGTAGTAAGTGTGTGTGCAAAATCTCTACTGAGCCACCTGTACATCAGCATATTTGATGCTTTCCTCCAACCTGTCCATTTTTGAGCCATGCTTAGCAGCATAGTAAATGAGCCCACATCATGCTCCTTCCTGCTCCAGATAAATGATTTCGAGTGCCTGAGCTAACTTGTTTCAAGCTAGTTTAGGTTTTGCTGCATTGCACTTTATTCTGCAGATTTATCCCCACTCAATACTTGGGTAACTTCACCATTGGTGCTTTCTCTCATCCTCTTCAGTGGTCATAACTCCTATTTGGCAAAGTACGAGGGGAACTTAGTTCAATCCAAAGAATTTCCAATGTGAATTCATTTATCTGCTGAGAAACAGCCACAGAGCTGGCTCAGGAAAATCACAACTACTTGGATGGTTTCTATCAGAAAGCTGTGAGTAAGAATGAAAGACATCCTGGTTAAGGAGGATATAAAGCTCTCCTAAAGCATTATGGTTTAATTATTGATTTGCAAAAATAGGAGATAAACTTGGAAAGGCTTTTTGTACCACACAGAACTGTATTTGGCTAATGACATTAACATTGTGTAGGTTAATAAAAGGGACTTAAATAGAATTCAGACATATAGAAAAGGGTATGAAAAAATCTTGTAGATTCTGTTTATATCCATTTAAATTTTCCTCGTACTTTTTCAGTGCAAAGTCTGTGCTTTTTTTCCTTTTCATGCATCAATTCTAAATGTTGTTTGGCAGAACCTTTCACAACAATTCTATGATCTACCTTGACAATCAGCAAATGGCCCTTTGGAGTCCCTTATTTGTACCTAATTCATATCTTATCTGTACTAAAATTGGAAATCTTTTATGAGAAAGAAGTGTTTGTTTGTTTGTTTTTTCCCAGTACTTTGCCTTACAATGATCATCACTAGAGCAGGACTCCATATTGCATTTTTCCTCTTCCTTCTCTTAAAGTTTCTGCTTATGGCAAGGCTAAAAGAACACACACAAAACTGTTACAAGTAAAGCCCTTTTTGCGGCCCACTCATAACCAAGACCTACTGCCTGGTTCCAAGGGAAAGCCCATCACAAACATTCTAACAATATTTTGCAGAGCAATATAAATAAATACTGCCAAATTCCTGGCTCCAAAGACCTTGTCAAAAGTCAGATGTAAATTTGGATTGTAATCATCCTATGCTTCCTATTTAAACTTCAGATGCTCACCTCAACTGAAATCACAAGACATTCTGAACTACTTCTGTCACATTTAAATCTCAGTTCAGGTATTATATCCATTGATCTGTGCTGCCATGTATTTATCTTATTTTCTGTTTAGGTTATTTTTGAAAGTTTAAGCATAATACTCCCCTCTGTGGGGTCTGAGGATCCGGTATTTATTAGTGAGTAGCTCTTTACTACTTGTTCCTATTAACTTTCTCTGTATATCTGCACTTTAATGAGGTTTCTGTCAAATGCAAAATTCAAAATGCAGATATGGAATATCTGAAAGGTCAAAACATAGAAAACACAAAAAACAGAAGGCTGAGGAACTAAATCGTTATGTTGACCAGCTAGTACAAAGTGGACGTACTTCAAATCAGGGGTGTAATAAGAAATAGGTTTCTTTAAACTAAACAAGGAAATAATATGTTGAATAGAAATTACTTCAGCATCTGTCTGATGTTAATCATATGTACCTTGATGAATCAGGACCCATGAGCTTTTTTTTGTTAATAAGTTATTCATTCTATACCCCCTAATTCCATCAAAGATCAGTCTTTATGTAATCTTTCACTTCTATGTCCTGAGTATTTCTTTACTCCTGAAATTTTTCTTACAAAAATTTCCCTACAGAGTTTCTTTTTAAAAAATTAAATAACAGTGATGTCAAACTTACAGGGTGACCATGGTCCAAACTGGGATCATACTTAGTGATCAGATTGTGACACTTGTCCAGATCTTGGATTTTTCTGGGGAACCAGGGCACTGGAGAGAAAGCAGCAAGAGTTAAATGAGATGGGATCAAATAATTTTTAGAAGACACAGAAAATAAAAGTTGTGATGAAGATTACAAGTTTTATTTTCATCAATATCTAAGAATATTCACATCTACATGTCACCATATGCCAGTAGTTTAATTTGCTGACCAAACTGGCAGACTGGATGAAAAATTATCTGAAACTAGTTAGTTTCATTAGTAGAAATGAATTTTAATTAATAGAAACAGTTTTTAAATGCAAAATAATTTCCTTGTAGGTCAAAAAAGATGTTCTATTTGATGCAACACAGCAAATTTATTTCTACATTTTTGATTTAAGAAAATACTTTGATCATATCTACAAAGTAGTCTTAAATGTTTATACCTTTTAAAGTGAAAAAAAAAAAAAAAAAAAAGAAAACCTGAAATCTCTAGAGACAAAAGACAAGAAGTATTATAACTTCAAGTTTTTTCCTCCGGGCTCATTTTAATTTTTTTTCAGCATTAGCTGAATTTCCAAACAGTTTCCTTTCTGTGAAGTGGTGACTTTTTCTGACTAAAAATAAAAATAAAGTGTTCTCATTTTAGTTTAAGTGCCAGCATTTATAACCAATGAATTAAGAAAAAATGCTAAAAAAAGACAATGTTGATACTGCTTTCTGAGGTCAGACTTATGCTGTGATCAGACTCTGTGTTAGAGCTCAGAAAAGGTCTGTTTGTGGTCACCTTAATCTCATACTTGACAAGAGACCAGGCATCTCTGTACTGAATGGCAAATTTAGCTTTAGCCTTATTATCTTACACCCAGGTGCAGCCAGTTCACAAAGGTAAAAGGTTACAAATGCACATGGATGTTGGGAAATTCTAGTTCATTCAGGCAATTCTGGCCAATTCTGCGATAAGAAGGAAGAAAAAGTAGTCTGACAGATGTCTTACAGAATTTTTTTCTGAGCCTTTGTCTTTGTCTCTACCAGTGGTTCTGCATGTAAAAAGGCTGTTCTACCATATCTCCTCAAAACCAGTACCTGATCATAAGTCCTTCAGTGTGTGGCCCCACATCTTGCCTATCCCTTACTGAGTCCTGGGAGAGGGCAAACAGGCTAAAGGAGAGGGGAGGAAGGACCATGGCAGAACCCCTGGCCTGGTCACAGAAATGGATGCAGCCAATAAAGTGGGATAGTGTTGAGAGATACCAGTTTGGCTGCACCTGTCTCTGTTTCATGGAAGCAGAGATAACCACTACTTTTCTCAACTGAATATCAAATTAATTTGGGTGAAAACCACTATGGGCAGGGCATTGTCTCATCATTGTCCTTCAGCAAACTGCCTGGGAAGGTCTGTCTGCCTCAAAAAAAAAGAAAAAAAAAAGAAAAAAAAAAAATGTCCATGTGGGGAAAAATAAATATAGATTAATGATGGAGCCTCAGGTGACAGGGGTAGTCAGAACATATGCATTTACATCTTCCCAGTAAAATAATTGCTGACCAGTTAGAATGTTTATACAACTTAGATATCTTCTAGTTACCAATATGCTCCCACAGGCACCTGCTAACCCAACTAGGAAGGGAAGCTGCAGCAAGCCTCTTTCAATAAGTTGCACTGCCACTTCCAGTAAGATACACCAGTAAAATGGGCCACTAGCCAATATTAGACCTAGGGGCTAGCTGAACTGAGAGTCCTCTGACACTTTAGCACCCCTGAGTTCACTTCAATAGATCAAAACCGCAAAGACCTTTAAAGCCAAAACCTCCAAATCCCTAGTTCTTGCTGGTGCCCACACTTAAGGTGTCTCTGTGGGCCACAAATACCAACTCTCTGACTTTTTTTCTTGGAATTAAATGAACTGCTTAAGGCACTACTGAATTCTAAGGTCTGAAACACACGGAAAAAACTCTTTACAAACTAAGGAGTGCTGTGTGTAAATCTGAGCTAACTTAGAAACAGAAAGATGCTGGCCCTTTGCATGGCAAATATATTAATTCTATCATCATTAAATACAAAATAAGCCAAATTACTTTTATGATTGCTGTTCAAAACCATAAGAAAAAGAAAAATTTAAAGAAAATTTTGTCCCTAAGATTCCTCTACTTTAACAGTTCCTTCTTATCACAGAGCCCAGTCCTACCACACCTGAAACTAACTGCTACTTCTGAGCACAAACCACTCAACTTACAGGAAATCTTAAAGAATGCTTCTTTTCTAATGAAACCGTCTTTGCCTCTCCAGTTTCCCTGATGATTTATACCCTTTTGATATCCCCACAGTCCCCAAGAACAGCTTGGCATGGACTGCCTCTCATCACCAGCCTGAAGGTGAACTTCAAGCAACACCCATATGTGCCCAAACAGGACACAGTTAGTATTAGCTGAAAGGGCTCTGGGGATTTCTGCCTGGTCTTGTCAAGGCTGGGAAACCTCATGGCAATTCAGTAATCAGAGAACTCAATCTGTGCTCTGGACCCTCAGCCTTCTCATCTACCAGGGATACCCCTGGCATCCTCAGGTTGTATTAAAGGTCTTTAACAGCTTGTTATACTCACTGATCCCCTACCTTCCTGTAAACTGGAAAAATATCAGTCTATCTCTGGCAAACTTTCCATCCTGATGACTAGTAGAGATGACTAGTAGAGATGATGACTCAAATACAGCACAGGCAGTGGAATAGCCACTTGCAGCACTTTGCCAGGTAAAATACTGTTCCTAAAGTGCAACCTTTGAAGATGCACAACCTCCAAACAAGCTTTTCAGGTGCCTGGGAAAATGGCTGATGCTTTTTTACTCCAGATTTGTCAGTAGATCTGTTCTCTACCAAAAGCTCATCCCCTGGTTCTCCCATCCTGCCCTGCAGGTTTTCTTCTAACCATCTCTCCCTCTTGAACTCTGAAAGCTTCTTCGAGCTGGTTGCATTTAGCTTTTTTCAGTGAAGGAGCAATCTTCCTAAAGACAATAATACTGAACCCAGACAGTAGTGAACACCATAAACAGACAGCTACTGCTTCTTTTTAACGAAACCTATATGATACATTACAAGCAAATTCAACATTCAGACTCCTTGCCATATCATTGTTTTCCCATCAAGTGTCTTTGTTCACCTCTGAGTGATCAGTTATCCGCACAATTCTCAGCTCTCAGTCCACAGTCTTGTCATTGAGGAGTTTCCAGTTTCTCCTCAGCTTCTTTTTTTTTTGCTCTGTTGTTCTTATATCCCTTTTTGCTGGAACACTTTTATCACCACAGTTCCACTGCCTGTCATGAAGTACCTCCCTTTCTATACCCACAGGAATGGTCCCAATTCAGGGAAAACAGTCATGCAGTGAAGAAAAATGCTCGCCTGCTTTCCTGACTAATTAAATCACTATTATGAAGCTAATGCTAAAAAAGTTATTCTAAAAAGAAACAAAACAGCACTAACAGATGCATAGGTTTCTTACCTTTGTCTTCTCTGCTAGTTTTCACATCCTCTGATACTCCCTTTAAGGAAGTTATAAGGATACTAACATCAGCACTATGAACTTCACATTCAACAAAAACATCAAGATCATCAGCAGAGTTCTTGGGCTTTTTGGCTCGTCTGGTTTCAAAGTGATGGATATGAGTTTCAAGCATCTGAAAGAACCAGATGTTCATATGATGAAGCTTCTCCAAAGACTGAATATCCAGGTAAGTCTAGAAAAAACTTCTACAGCGTCTTTAAAAGGTGATTAGAAGAGGTCTTAGCAAGGAGTGCATGTTGATCAATGAAGCCTAGTAACGCCCAGTTTAGAAGGAGCTAAAATACAGGCGCAGCTAAAGATTAAACACTGTAGAATTAGATAGAGGGAGATGGAAATTAAAGATAAGATACTGTTGACTGTAGCATTTCATCTGTGCAGGAATAACAAATGAGTAGCTGTGTAACTCTTAAAAACCTGTCAGAATAAAAGCAAATCTATTGATGTATAATAACACCATAATCATTAAATAATTGCAAATGATTAAAAATAAGTAACAAATATAATACTTTGCTTTTGAGTTATTCATTTTCACAGATGAGAGTGAGCACCTGGTAGGGATACTTCAAGTTCCCAGAATATATAATGCCCATGTGGTTTACAGCTCTTGTATTCTCTCTATCTCCTGCCAAATATGCAGAGAAAATTCATTGGCTTCTAACAGCCCCACAATTTGAGTGCTTGAAATGCTGGCTTGTTGTTTAGTCATGGCTGGCCACCTCAACTACTAGAAGGAAATAACAGATTGGTATCTGGTCTAAACAGCCCCTATATAAAATGATAATTCTTCTAAATGACTGTGTCCAGCTGCTCCCTCCCTCCAGAGAACTCTCCTTCTTCACCTGGAGAGACCAGACAACCTCTCTGAGCAGCTGTAGCAGAACAGGGACAATGAAGAATGGGGAAGGCAGATGGAGGCATAAGCCAGGCAGGGAGCAGGAGAAGGGTGAGAGAGGGGGAGATGCAAGCTAGGAGAGGTGAAGGTAATCGGGACAGAAGAAAGGGCGCAGTGGAGGAAGGGAACAATGAGGTCTGTACCTCAAAGACTTTGGCTGCCTTAGAAAGCTCAATCTTCCTCACATTGCAGAGGGTGAGGGTTAGGATGAGAGTGGCTCTGCCATCCTCCCTGTTGAAGTCCAGGCTGTCTTGCCTGTTCGGTGACTCTATGCCGCACATCTTCTCCTCGCTGGCCTCTTCCTTTTGGCATGAGATCCCTGCCAAGTCAGTCTTCATTGGGAGACAGGGGAGTGGATTGCAATTGCCAGATGTTGAGTGGAAACTGCTTGAGAATTAGTGTTTCCCCCAGAACAATGGCCAGGGGTTGTGGTGGGACTGGAGATGCAGTGAGTATTTGTGCGTGGTGAGATCAGAGCTGACAGAGAGCAGCAAAGCAAGCTGGCTGCTACTGTGCTAGGTGTAAGGACATTTATGTTGGTCATGCCAAACACATCAAGGGAAACCGCCTACGTGGGATATGCGCAAGAGCCCAAAATAACCCTCCTTCTCTGAGGAACTTCAAAGCACAGCCCTCCTGCTCTGTTTGAAGATGTCTGCAAGCCATCGAACCCTGAAGATGGGTTCATTTGTGGAGAGGCAATTAGCCTGAGGCCCATTTACATTGCCCAGTCTGGATTGCCCTACACAATGTCTGAGATTGCCCTTCCTCCCCACCCTCTCTTATCTATCTGTGACCCTCTCTGTATTGACCATGCCCCCAGGAAACCAAAGGGGCTCTTCCCCCAAACCCTAGCCCAATCCAAGTGATGTCCCCTCTGCACAGACACAATTGTGGGAGCTCCAGAGACACCTGAGCCAGGGACAAATTTCATTGCCTACTTCTAAACTTTTCCTGAGCCCAGTATCTGACCTGTTCTACCCTAGCCCTACAAGAGCTGACTGCTGCCTCCAGGCTAAGTACCTGTGTTGGAACTTGTTTCTGTTATTATTTTATCTCCAGTGAAGTAGACACTCAAAATGTCCAGAGTCACACCCTTCTCATAGCTGGCAGGGCAAGCTCAGGGGGAATTCAGCTCTGCTCCTGCTAAAGTATGGCATCCCTTGACATCCACAAACATTTTTCTGGGTATTAGCACTCATACCTTCATACCCCAACTTAACGGTGTACTGGCCCACAGAGAAGACCACTTCTCCATTCTCCCTTTGCAGATGGAGCCATTTCTGATATGCCCCCTAGCTGATCCTGGCGGGGTCACACACCACAGTTTAACTTCCCTGGCCAAGGAAGTTAAAGATAGTGCAACCAAATTTTGTTCTCCAGAAACCATGGCAGCATCGTGTGTTCTCTTGGCCCAAGACTGAGCACTGGGAAGCTCTCGATTACCCCATCTACTGCCTGGCTGAGACAGAAAACCCAAGGTGAATTTTGGAGCACCGTGTCCAGGAGGACGGCCTCACCGTCCTGAAGACCGTCAACCCATCCAGACCCCGGGCTTTGCCGAACGCGGTAAGTGCCAGCCCGGAAAGGGGCGTCCGCGGGCAGGGCGGGCCTCTGTCCGCGGTGCTGAACCTGGCCCGGCTGCGGCCTGCGGCACCCTCTGCCCGCGGGCCGCCCCCAGTCCGGCTCATGTCCCAGCGGACTCCGGGAGGGCAAGGGCACTCTGCAGAGGCGGCTGGATTGCAGCTGCCAACTGAACAGGGTGCAGGAAGAGTAACTGGACTTAAAGGTGGAAAAAGACTCTTCCCACTCCCACCTCTATCCTCAGCACTGGTGAGGCTGCACCTCAAGTACTGTGTTCAGTTTTGGGCCACTCACTATAGGAAAGACATTGAGGTGCTGGGGTGTGCCCAAAGGGCAACAAAGCTGGTGAAGGTCTGGAGCACAAGTCTTATAAGGAGCAGCTGAGGGAACTGGGGTTGTTTACACTAGAGAAAAGGAAGCTGAGAGGAGACCTTGTCACTCTCTACAACTACCTGAAAGGAGGTTGTAGTGAGGTGAGCGTTGGTCTCTTCTCCCAAGCAACAAGCTATAAGAAAAGAGGAAAGGGACTCAAGTTGCACCAGAGGAGGTTTGGATTGGATATTCAGAAAAATTTATTCACCAGAAGGGTTGTCAAGCATTGGAACAGGCTGCCCAGGGAAGTGGTGGAGTCACCATTCCTGGAGGTATTTAAAAGATGTGTAGATATGGTGCTTAGGTACATGCTTTAGTGGTGGACTTGGCAGTGCTAGGTTTATGGATGGACTCAATGGTCTTAAAGGCCTTTTCCAAGCAAAATAATTCTGTGATTCTTTGAAACTATTCTCCCAGCAGTGGTGGCAAGGCTGGGCACAGGAGACCAAGCTGAGCTGATTCTGATTATCTGAGTCCAAACTAGGCCTTTTCCATGAAGGGTGGGTGCATGCATCACCAAATCCAGGCCACAGGCATGGCACAAACAAGAAATGGCACAAGGTCTCCTACTCCAGCTACATGTGGACATGTTCTTGAAAGCCCTAGGACTCAAGATGAATGTTTAAGCCACTAGTCACAAATACTGACAGAGCAAGGACATTAGGCTCCTACAGTTGTCTTTATGCTCTAGTGTCAGAGTCCCATCTCTATATATTTGTACAGCACCAATATGGATCTGTGTATGAACTGAGGTTTCTTCATAGAGCCAGATTGGACTTATCAGCCAGTGTGATAGTTGAAGCAGCATAGGCAGAGCTTACAGCACCTGTTTGAAGCCCACTGCAAAATCACCACCGAAAGCCTTGGCTCTTCAGGTGGTGAAATGTTCTTGCCCAGCCAGGGGACAGTTCAATACAATCTTGAATCCATGCTTGAGGCAGGCCAAAGAAGGCCACACCCATGGTGTCATGGTGTAAGTCAGCTCTGCAGAGACATCCCAGAGTCCCGCTTTCAGCATTTTTGGGGACCTCTAGGAACACAGAACGAGAGGTCTCAGCCTGGGTGCTGCAGTTTAAAGGTCTGGACAAGGGCTGGAGCACAGTATGTCATCCTTTCCCATGGGGATGTGCAGCTTCTTCCTGCAGAAGATGTTTCTCTACCACCCCAAGAGCAGGCTGACCCCACCTCATGCAGCCTCTGGGGTGGATGCTTTAAAAGGCCATGGCTGATCACCAGAAACAACCTGCCCATTTTTTATCTGTTCCCATTGCAAATACCTCCATCCTGTATGATCACAGTGCTATTCAAGATGGATATAGCATTAATATTTCTGTTTATTTAGGTTAGTTTAAAGGGTTATGTTTGAACACGAAAAAAGTCTTCTCTGCCAATTGCCAGAATGGTTTGAAGCAGTGAAGAGACAGGCTTTAAAAGAATGAACTCCTGTGGGGTCCTATTTTTTTCAAAAAATTCTGTGTCCTTTGGGGAATAAATCATTCCTCCTCCAAGATTGCTGTCACATATGTAGGCATCTTAAGACACACAGAGGAGACCACCTCCCTGTGTAACCTGTGTTGACAATTCCCCCCTCCATCACCTCACTGACCTTGGCCAAGGTCATCTGCAAAGGAAAAGTGCCTCATGAAAGGTCTGCTTTGGTCACCCAAAACAGAGCTGGAGATGGAGACATCAAAAAATGTGATCGTAGTGAGATAGAAGAGAGGATGGTTACTTAAAAGAGTAGTTTGGGATAGGTTATCCAGAGTAGCATACAAAGATGTACAGAGTATGCAAAGGTAGAGTAATCAAGGCTTCACTGTACATTTATAGGTAATTACATAACTCAAGAGATTATTTTTTTTAAATCAGTTTTATGCTCTTATCTGGAGGAGTGATACTCAACCAGTGCAACACAGTGTTGGAACCCACCTCAAATGGACATTTCTACCTACCTGGGTATATAATTCTGATTGACTTATGTGGTAACCTTATAAAGAGGAGTTACACTGGCCAGATAACTGTCCAGTTTGCTACACAACTTTTATTTTGTTTGTTGTGGAAATTGGAAGTCATCTATTAAGAAGCACTATCTAAAATGCAACTTACTTGTATCATTTAAAGCACATGCACAAGCTAATTTGTTCTGCAAGAAAATCTACTTTCAGTATATTTTCTCTGCTCTTAAAATACTTAGTACTTAACTTTTTCTTATTTCTCAGCCTTGTTGAACAGCTATGTTATGCTGTTTTGGCTGGAGTTTTGCTCATAAGTGACACAGCATCAGACATGTGGCATCAGTGCTCTTCAACCATTCCACTTGCATATAAAAGACAACAATGAATCCTGGGTTCTCAATATCACTACAGATTTACTGCTGCTCTCACTCATAACAACAGCCAGAAGCAAAGGAGCTTGGAAAGCTCTCTGAGGATTACTTTGAAAGACTTCACCCTTGAGATGAAATTGTCTTTTCATGAAACACAGTTATTTTATGGGTCCTATTACAGAAAAATATGGGCTACTTTCACACTGAAAATACATACCAAGCAGGACTGAAAGATTTACACAGACATTTTCATAAGAAAAAAAAAAAGAAAGAAAAAAGATACAGAGATAAAAAAGCTTACTTCAAAGCACCAAAATTATACCATTTTGCATAAGTGCATGTCTATTGAAAAGGGTTCCAGCTGGTATGCTTAAATTAATGTTATTACCCATCATAAATATAATGGAAACAGCTGTACTTTCTGTCTTCCTGAAGGATGATGCTTACATTTAAGCTCCATTGATTTTCAAACTATAAATACAAGAGTAGTACAGCAGTAGGTGTGAGACTTGTGGACCTTCAAACCCCCTCCATCTTTGGACTTTTTAACAGAAATGTGACTCTTCAATCATGTCAGTATCATGATGCAGAATTGTTTCAAGCTGGAAATACTATTCCACTTTGCTTTACTCCATTCTGCTCCAATGTACAAGTGCTGATCTTCCTCCTTCAACTAGGGAGCTACACAGAGGCATTATACAATATGGACCAGCTCAGGTGGGCATTTAGCTGCTTTGAGTTAAATTTATTGGCTAAAACACAGAAACAGCTTTCTGAACAGCCAAGCTCTACTCTCTCTATGGCTCAGCAAATGAGTTAAACTGGATTCACCCTGGCTTCCATTTGCCGCCTCATTCAAGCTACACTCCAGAAAGACTAAAACTCCTTTAACCAAAAAAGGGAGATTAAAGCTCAAGTGCGAGAAGGAAGGAGACTCCAAAAAGTATAATGACTTAGGAGCTGTCTTGAAAGATGTGTTTGGGCTTGAATGCACTAAGACTGGGACACAGCTAACTCAGGTCATACATAGCTTTGATGGGGACTCTAGCCATAGATACAGTGAATGAGGAGCTGGAAGGCTCTGATGTCTTCAGCTGCAATGTAAATATTACTTCTTCTCCATTTCCAAGGTATTGGTATCCACCTCTTGGATTGTGAATTCAGAAAGTTAGGAGACATCTCGTAGCAGTGCTGAATGAAGCACTCTCAGAGGACACATGCAACACAAAGTAACCTTCATATGACAGCCTTCCACAGTGAGTAGCTGATCATGTCTGTTAAGAGAGGTCTTCCCATTCTACAAGCTGACTGGTGCTGAATCGGCTCTGAATCTGTGATGTTACACAACATTACAGCCAGCACGGCTCCAAAACTGGATTAATAAGGCCTTTATGTCCTGTTAAAACTTCTACTTAGTTTCTTGCTTGCACAGAGTATTGAAAAACTGACCTCACATCCAGCTGCAAAAAGCCACACAGACTTGTCTTTAGGTAACTCTCCTCTGAAGATGCTTTTTTGTGGGTACAGTATTGAGGCACAGACTCCATGATCTGGATAGGCAGTCTCAGTGCCTTGCTTAGAAGCTTCACTCTGCAAACCAATGATACATCACAGCATACAGCGCTCTTCATTTGCACAAACCTTTTTTTGGGATTGGTGCTTTTGCAAATACAGTATATTTATACATGGTGATAAATCTTTGTTAATGAGGCTGCAGCATACTTGCTGTCTTTTCCACTCGCATTTGTGCTTTGGATCAATGGCAAGATCACATTTTTTAGGAAAAGAAAAAAAAAATATATATATATATATTTTTTTTCAGGATAGAGGTGCTTGTGTGTAAAAGTAGAGGTACAGAGGGCCAGGCAGTATATGTATACCCCCCTGAAAGGTGCAGAGTTTGAGACTCCATGGGAACCTTGCACTAATGTGACAGATGGAGGTGAGAATGACTGGGAGAGAAAGCAAGGTGGATTAGTCAGTCATTGCCATCCTGTCTCTGGGCCCAGGGTGGTAATGCTGGTGATAGCTGCAGCAGAACTATAGCTCTGCATGGTGGAGATCTCCTCCTTCTGCTAACCTTTGGAACAAGAGATATGAAGGCTTTCCTCAGATTCCCACAACTAAGGTGATTTTTTTTCATTACTGAGAAAAAATGGATTAGTGTCTGAAGGTCAAAAGAGACAAGGGTCAACATAGGTCTCTTTCTCTGCTAATCTATAGTAATTAAGATATATAACGTAAGTATTCATGCAATATACAAGAAGATAATAGACTGAGACTACATGAAGACTGGTATTTGCACAAGGCAGCTTCTAGTCAGTAGCCAGCAATTAGCAAGTTACAATGAATCTTCATTTTATCTTCTGGAGAGCATTGCAGAGGATCCCTATCTCACCTGCAAAGGAAAGAATCAGAGCAGTTAATCCCACAGCTAGCTCATTCCTAATACTCCTGTATATGTTTATCCTTTACATCCATTCCTTGAAAGAATAAGGTGAACAAAGTGCTGGACTGGACATATTTATTAGGGTATTACTGGAGAAAACTTTGCAGAGTCAGCCCTTTGCCTTCATCAACCATACAAGGATGGCTCACAGGATCAGAGGTGCTGACTTTTAGCAGGCTAGCCAATGTTAGTGGGAAAATGTATCAGGAAAAAGGCTAGCATGGCAAAAGAAAATGTGATTTAAGCCAAGCTTTTCCTTTTCTTCATTAATGAGAACAGCCCTCTGGCCTTTCCTAAAACCTCCACTAAAACTGAATATTTCAGATGTAACAAACTACAGTCAAGTGGAAATGCTATTTTAAAGCTTAGCTAGAATTAGGAAGCCATTTTTGCATCAAAAAAGAGATGTATGCTGCTTGAACTTGGTCAGGCTCAGAGTATTAAATGCAACTAGACAAAATCTGCTTTGTGGTTGACATTTCTGAACCAAGATTTGAGGAATTCAAGGTAACAAATCTATAGTTCCTTACTGTTGATAGTGTCGGCTAAGTTCTTCAGCTGCTTTGCATTGTCCAAGACTTCAATCCTCTGGGTGTAGGGATTGTACCGAACAGAGAAAGGACGAGGGATCGTCTGAGCAAATTTCCTGAGGCAAAAATACAAAAACACACGCAAACTTGAAAAGCTCCTTTTTTCAGTAACTCACTCTTTTCTTGGTGTGTGTATTTCATGAGGGGAATAAGAAAATCTGTGAGAGGAAATAACTGAAATTCCTGCTGAGTGATCTGAGACCTACAGCATTCTGTAACACGCTTGAGTCTGCATTTGTCCTTACCACCTTTATTTTTTTACGAACAGGACTAATTATGCTATTGGCAAGGCAACACTGCTCCTGGTGTAGGCCAACTGTGTGGCTATTGGGATTTGCCAAACTTGAAAAACCTCATTTTCCTTTCAGTAATGCAAAATATAGGAATCTTGATACAAGTCCGCAATTTCTGGGAAAGTAAGGTCAAATACTTATGCCATCCTGGCATGCCAAGGAGCAAGCAGAGTGCAAACTTTTGGCATGGTTGGTAGCGGCTTCCTGGTCATTGCAAAGATAGGAGATAGTCAATGGAGTGAAGCAGCACTCTTAACACCCCTTATTTGCAGCCTTCCCTTCTGCAAAATTGTTAATTCTATGGCAGAAACATTAATATTTTGGTATCTTGGGAAAACATTAATTTGTATAACCACAGAACTGTGGAAAGGAGGACTCTGAATGGGATAAGATGGTCAGAGCTATTGTTCCAGGCTCCTTGTAGACCCCAGCAGGATACTGGCCTATATATCTGCTTCGAATTACTGAAGTTATTGCTGAAAGAGGAAGGAAAGCACGCAAGAGTTGATTATGGAGGGCCACTATACAGACTGTGACTCAGCATGGTAAATCCCATAGGCCCAGAACAGTGGAATGTGCTGGATGCCACTTCCACATTGCTCTTTCAATTTAATACTAATTATTATCAGCTATGGCCATTGTCTCAAATAGAGTTCAGTGTGAGTAGGCCACAAGGTCTGACAGTACAAAAAAAATATTTTGGCTAGGATGGAAGTGTTTAGTGGCATCAGTCCAGTTTTTCTAAGGGGAGAGAGGAAGACAGTTGTCCTAAATCTCAGCTGCAAGTAAGATCCTAATTAGAAGATGAATGACTTAAGCTGAAATATTTTACATTAGCCTCAGAAAAAATTTCCAGGGAGGTTTTCCGTTACACACAAACACACGTGTCCAGGTGCAAGCCAAGAACACAAACACTAGACCAATCCCAGACCTCTATTTCAATTCAACTAATTTTCCACTTTGGTCATTGAAACAAATAAAAGAAGCTCCAAGATAATTTTTATAGAGTAAGGCAGCATATTCCATCTTCTCAAGGAACTCGCTGTTCAGTTAGAGAAGTATACAGAGAAGACAGAGACTGTATGCAGGATATTAATAGCACAAACCAGAAGAGAAGGCCATCTTTCTCAGGTATTACCCCAGAGAAAAGGGGAGAAGGAGTGGCTTCAGGCTTATGATAACTGAGGAAGCAGCAGTGGAGGTAGCTAGGAAGAATTTGGAGCTGAGGACCCTGAGGCAACAGAATATCTTGGGTCTCAGTATGTGTTTATCTGCAAAGGGGAGAGAGAGAGAAAAGAGATTGCAGGTCCAGGACAAGTTCCTGTGTGGCATCTCCAAGTGAAAAATGTGTTGAGTGTGAATGAAGACTAACCCCCAGTGGCCTGGCTAACATCCAGAAATATGGTAGTGGGTTTTTTAAACAGCAATAGAAATACTGCTGTGAGGTGGAACCCGCACTGAACCTCAAACACAGTCTGAGCAATTCCTGTTTCAAGAGCCAGAACTGAACCTGGGCCATTATTTCAAAGTCTTGTTGAACTGGAACTGAATCTGTATTTCAGTCACAGATGACTGAAAGGTTTACTGTGTAGCCCTGTAGTCTTGTAAAAACACTGCTGGTAACAACCTGGAGGCTATGTATTGAGCTAACCACGCAGGCCTCAGGATTGGCCTGTGTGAGGCTTGTTTGCAGTTTTGGTTAGCTGTAATAGAAATTGTCTAATCACCATGCACCTATTACCTCATTTGTTTTAGTTTTGCTTAATTCTGAATAACTGTGTGCTATAATGCCTATTGTTAATAATTTTTATATAGGGAGGAATAGCAAGTAGTTATGCTGTACAGAGCAAACTAAGTCTGACCCTAAAGTAATGATGCAGCATAAAGGAGTACCAGCATGGGCTGATAACAGAGGCCTTGAAGGTGTGAGCATGGAATGATGCTGGTTGTCCCCAGGCTGTCAACAACTCCCCACCGGTCAGTTACTCATCGTAAAGCAAACTTACGAGCTGAGGAAAAAAAAAAACGGTTTAGAGGAAACAAAAGGGACAAAGGAAAAAATATTTAACATAAATTGTAAAGTCAGAAGTAGCATAGCTTTGCAGACCAATGTAGAAAAATAAAGATGTAAAGCATGTTAGAAAACATTAAAATGGCCCTGAGGAAACCTTGGGCTGAGGAAGAAGAAAACATCAACACTATCCATCTCCTCACAAAAGAGAGTAAGAAGCTCTATTCATTAACACCACAGCCCTGCTCTGAAGAGCTCAAGATGCTGATTGCTTGACAACTCCGCTCCTGCCCCCACCAGACTGAAACTGTTGAATTAAGACACAAAATAAAGTGTAAGGGTGAGTATAAATTCAGAGAAAAAGGAGTAGATACTAGGAGATTTTTTTGTACAAGAAGTTATAACTGTAGCATTGCTAGAGAGACTTGTTTTGCATTAATTAGCTAGTTTGGACCCTAAATGTTAGTATCATTGCAGCTGGACTGTTAATTTTTTATTTTTTTTTTCATTTTGGTTATACAGATGAAACTCTTAATTAGGCAATGTCTTCGCTTCATGTATAAAGCATGTTCCCCTTATTGTCCATAACAAAATTTTGAGTGTAACAACTACTTAGTCTCTTTAAGCATTGCACAATTTTTTCTAATGCCTCTCAAAACGTTACTGTCAACTCAAGACTCATTATGGCAATGGGATTAATTGTATTGACAGCAAACAAGAAATTGGATTTTATATGGAATAACTGGATTACCTTAACTTTTCTTTTGCATCTTTAAAACTTTCAGCAACATAGTAGACAGGCTGGAACTCAGTAACAGGGTACTTCTGCACAGCAGTCTTCTCCAGGACAAGAGGCTGAATCTCAGGCTTACTTGATAAACAATACTACGAGCAAAAGGATAAGAAATCTGTTTCAGTTCAAAAGTGTTTGAATTTGCTGTGAAAGAAAGATAGAGCTACTGAATGCCACCCACTTTCAGTTAGGAAAGAGTTGCTCCTGGGAGTGCAATGATAATGACACTTACTAGGAAAGAAGCAGGTATGAGTCCCCTGTGTATGTATACACTGATACATTTATTAGAGCTTTTCAATGAAGTATGATATTTTGTGCTACTTCCATGCACAAAGTATGAAGCAAAATAAGGATCTGAAAACATTCAGAAGAGATCTGAGTGATTACAAATATCTTAGAAATATTGTTTCATAGAACACACCTGCAGCTCACCAAATGAAGACAGCAGCCCTGCACCATAGGCCTTGAGTGAATCGCCTTCCTTACATAGTCCGAACTCCACTGTAAACCAATAAACCTACCAAGAAAATTAGACAGAAATATATCCTTGATCAAAAGGAGAAGGCGCACATCACTGATCTGAATATTTGGACTTTACATTTCTATTTAAAATGTTGCCATGTGTCAAATATCAACTGTATAAATATAATAAATGTCCCCACAGACTGAAATTCTTCACCTGGAAGGGGCACAGCTCTAGACTCAATGCATCTGAGAATCAGTTCAGTTCCCTGACAAACACAGTTGTGTTTTACTGTGCTTAGGTTTGGCAGCAGAGAAAATGAAAATATAGCAAAAAAATTTCATTTTGGCTGGCCAACCCAGTTGAAGTTTAAACCTTAGTTAATAGAAGTTTGTGTCCTGTTTCACACAGAGGGTGTCTAGCTGCAGTAACAAGACAGGGAATGGGATGTTAGTGCAATATTGAAGGAAGATGACATGTGGCCTAGCTTAACTTTTTGGTCTGTCATTTTGAAGGGATACCTGCTCTGACTTAGAAGAACTACCTAATCTGTCAGAAACAGCAGAGATGGTGCAAACTTTGCCCAGGTGAGTTGGCACCAGGGACACTAATCTCACAGGCATATCCTTGTTTTTATTTGACATTTTCAATTCTGGGTCTCAGTAGTCTCAGGGAGAAGGATTCAGGTGAGCCACACTGACTACAGAGGACATTATCTGCCTGGTATGGTGGAAGAGAAGGAACATTCGCAGGTAGAACAACTACTGAAGCTGCCTCCTGAAATTTCCTGTGGGGCTGTAGTAACATGTAATCTCTTCTTGCCCAATATGTTTGTGCTTTAGGAAATCTTGTCTGGGCTTCTGTGTTTAATCAAAATTGCCACTTTGAATAAGGGGTGCCAAAGTTATTTTCTTTTAATGCAACTGTTTCAGGGTGGGGTTTTCCAATCATGGACTTCACTCTGTTCCCATTCAGCTCTATGGGAGATCTATCAGTGACTTCAGTGGCAGCAGAATTAAGACAACACAGGGTGCTTTGGAAAATTGAGCCCTCATTTATTAAATTACCGTAGCAAGTTTCTCGATGAAATCATCCGGAGCTCCCAGAGATGCCAGTCCAATTTCCTGTAACAATAAACCATTATTCTTCAAGCTGTTTATTGCAAACATTCTTCCTGTCTTGTCTTATGCAATTTCTCACATTTTAAATGTTACCATCACTTACTACCACACACAAATGTTTACAGGCCATGTTCCTATCATGCAACATCAATTTTAAATCAGAAATCTCTCCAGAAATGAACAAAGAGTCTTGTCCAAATGTCATTTACAAGGCATGCTCCTTTGTGTCTGGTACAAAGCCCACTAAGGTCAAATAAAATTTTCCTCTTGCTTTGACAAGCTTTTGATCAAGTCTACAATGCACACCCAAGAGAATGGTACGGTCAAAAGGAGGTAAATCAGTCACACTCACACACCTTAAATATTTCTCTTTGTTTTGATGGGCCCTGATCGTAGGAGTTTTCCTGGAGCCTTGAATTAGTTATTTTTTCTGAATGGCAGGGCACGATTTAAAGGAACTTACTCATACCTTAGGAGCTAATGGAGACTTTCACAGGACATATGCAATAGCTGGATTCAGAAGACAGTCACTCGACTATATATAACTAGGTACCTTTCTTGGTTTGCTTCTGTGACGACTGCACAGTACAAAATCAGAACCCCACACACACCCACACCAAAAGCATAGGAGCAGCCATCACCATGTTAAGCCATGGTGCAGTAGGGCTTATCTTGAAGGAAACCCCGGTTCTAGGAAAGGGCAGAGCCTGAGGGCAATACGGAATGCTTACTAACTACATCAAGTCAACTTCTGACTCTTGAGCAAGATTTTACATCAAGCCCGTTTTCCCTTCCACCCTTCTGTCCTTCCACCCTTCTGTCCTCCATTCTTCCTTGTCTCTCTTTTTTCCTTTCTCTTCTTGTCTTTCCTTTTCCTTTTTTTCCCCTTCTTTCCTCCTCCTTGTTTTGTTTTGTTTTGTTTTGTTTTGTTTTGTTTTTCTCTCTCTGTCTGTCTGTCTTTCTCTCTTTCTGTGTTTTCATGTTTTCTGGTAAGATGCAGCCAAAAGTTTACTAGTTCACCAAGGTTTGGCTTCTTTTCCAGAGACATTAATGCTACTAAAGAGAAAGCTCCTCTCCAGCCTTCTTCCATGCTTGCAGCTGGGACAGTTCCCCACTTTACTCAGCCTCCCCTGTGGCTTCAATAGAAAACAAAAAAAATCTTAACTTCCCCTAACATTTGGACTGCAGGGTGGGGCAATAATTCATCTGACTCATGAGCCATTTCACTTTGCTCAGAAGGATCAACATCAACAAAAAGTTTTAAATGATGGTTTTGCAAAGGGCTGGCCTGTAAAAAGACAACTTGGACAAGACAGATGTTTGGAGTTTGGGTGTATGAGTTCACCTAAGTGATTTGTGTCAAGATTTCAAGTAATAAATAAATCAGCCTCAGCCACTCTTAAACAATAATAAACACCCCACCCCTCATAGCTCTTGTTTCATCCTCTGAGTTATCTAGGCACTGATGTGTTCAATTATAAAGGTAGTAAAACCACTGAGCAACTCACCTGGGAAAACTGAGCAAAACTGGGATCAGCAAAAAGAGGCACATGTCCTAGCAGCTCATGGCAAATATCACTGCAGGAAAATATGACATCTGAATAACTTTAATTTAGAAAAAGTCCACCAGTGCTGGATGAATGCTCTGGAGTCAGCACATAGTCAGGAGTACCAGCAAATAGTGCTCAAGACTCATGGGAAAATGTTCTGCTCCAAAATTATTCTTGTGATGGAAAGGCTTGCACACTCAAAGGTTTTCAATGCTTTTATCATCATATGTCCCTCAGAGAATGGATAATACATTACTTGTTTTTCCTTACAGCTAAAAACCATCCATTCAGCTGTCCATCCAGCTCAGAAAAACCCAAAAAGAAAAACAAAGAAAACATGGACAGACAAAACAGTCTCAAGAACAAGAAACCTCTTTAGATGAAGCTCAGGCTACTATGATAATTCACCCTTGTGTCAATATGCATCTCAAGAGCTCAACTCCAGTCCATGTTCAGGCCCACAACCTCTCACTGAGAAGTGGAAGCTCGTCCTTCCTCAGGTAGGACTATTTTCATCACAAGTTGAAGTTGTCAACTGAACACACATGTTTGGGGAAGAACTCACCTAGTGACTGATAGATTTTTCAAAGACAGAGAAGTGAGATGGAAAAGGGAGAGGGTTAATATGGTCCCAGGAGGGCAATGTCTGTGGAAGATATATCAGCCTGGCTTTGTGAACAATGAGAATGGGGTGAGGAGAAGCAGGGAGGAAAATCAGAATGAGGGATAGAAAAATAGAGGGGGAAAGGAGGTTGTGTGAAGAAGTAGGAAGCAAAGCAGTAAGGGAGAGGAGAAAGAATAATATGAAGCAGAGGAAGAAAACTCTTTTGAAAATGGCAAGTCAAAAAGGAAAATGGACAGGGTCAGAGAGAAACATTAAAATACAGAATTGAAAAAGAGAAGGGATCAATATTCTAGGCTTCCTTTATCTTGCTGCCAGAAGCTTGTTTGCAACATGTTGAGTCATTCCTGCACTAGATTTCGCACCACTGTTCAGGTGCTAATAAGTAAACTAAATGCCTTTGTACACTGCCCTCTCACCTCTCAGCCACCATGCAAGCATGCCTTCAGTAGCAAAACTATCCGATCGGTCCCATAAGAACGTGCAGAAGAGGATGCAGCTTGTTAAAAAGACTAAAAATCTTCTGAAAATGTTTTCAGAAGAGAGCAGTCACTTGACCACTCTCTATTAGCTCTGTTCCCAGAAGTGCCCCAGAGTCCCACATGGTTATTATCAATTGAGCTGACAACGCTGTTAATCTGTTGCAACTTTACACCCTTTTTGTGCCAGAGTACTTACGGCTCTGGTGTGTACATGGGTTTGGATGCATGACGAATATACTGCGTAGAGTGAAACACTCGGAATGCCAGTCCAGCCAAGAAATCCCGAGAGGAGAGTAAGCCTGCAACAGGACGCAGGCGAAATCCAGTGCAGGCTGAAGGAACAAAAAAAATGACATCTTAAAAACAGCTAGCATGTTTGATTTATCCTCCTCTTGACTCCTCACAGTGGAAAAAGTTTGTTAATTTTTTTTTATTTGCTCTTCTTATGTTAAACAGAGTTTAGTTGTGAAAGGGCAGAGAATTTTCTACCCATGTATACCATTATCACAGTATCTGAGTATCTGTACCATCGTATCCCTGTAAGTTTTAGAGGGGGACCTAAGACACAGGATAATGATGTGCCCAAGCACCACAGGGAGCCTGTGCTAAAGCAGAAACTGTTTTTCCATCTCTGAGAGCACCACTCTCACTGCCAGCTGAGGCCTTTCATTTGATTTGATTATTTTACATGCTTCAAACTTACTCTGCAAGAATTTTGAAATATCTTCAAGTTGGGGAATGTTGTCCTCTCGGTAGCCACAGTACTTCTCCAGCAGCGGGAACACGTGGTTGTGTTCGTAACAAGCATGAGTTGGATAGAGACTCTTCAGCTCCCTGAAGACAGTGCCCCATGTTTGCTTTTCTTCTTCCGTGTAGGTGACTCGAGGAATAGGTTGGCCACTGGAAAGAAAATGGATACACTCCATAGCAGCAACAGAGAAAATGTCCTACGCCACCAGCATCATACTCAGGAGCTTTACATAGGCTGGTCAGGAACTGCTGGTGGAGGAGGAGAGACGCCTTTGGTCTGATATATAGGTGCAAAAGGAGCCCTACTTGCCCTTAGGCACAAGCTGGAAAGGACTTTACTGATCTCATATGAGATACTGGCCTTTAGACAACTACTTGCACTATTGTGGTAAAAATAGATTATTGCCTATTTGTCTTTCCAATATATTCCTCTAAAAATATTTGCTGACTGTTGGCTTCAGTTTATTTGCTTTTCGAGATATGGAGCAACTGTGTATTTCTTGCTCTAACACACATTACATTAATTTTTTTGGTTAAAACAGGAAATCCAGCAGCTCTAGAAAACTGTTTCTTGGAGGGGCAGAGGAAATTCTGACAGATGCAGACTCCAGTTGGTTTCACTTTTTACAACTGTAATGAGTAATTTTGAGTCAAATCCCACCCTCAGGCCTGTATGTGCTTAGCTCACATTGAAGCTAGCAGGAATTAGACAACCACAAGCAATGTAGTTTGGCGTGCTGTGAATAGTCAATTCCTTAGCAATAATGATGGGGCCATAGGTGAATCCAGCAGCTTTGAAAAATCAAAGGGTTTTAAGTAACTTAATAGGGTTAACATCACTGCTGGAATAATGCTGGAGCTTTCCAAGCCCCAGAGACCCATTATTAAACTCTTGATGACACCCCACCACCTCCCACTCCCTCATTTTTCCTTGAGCCTCAGGGCAGCTCCTCTGGAGCACTGTTATTTTACGTGTCTCTATATCAGCCCTCCTTGATCTGCAGAGCTTTAAACATCATGTTGAATTATGAGGATTCCTGGGGAATTTTTGTTCCTATAGCACTCCTAAGTAATCCTCAGTCACCTTCTGGGGCTACAGGGGGAAGCTATGGCTTAGAAATCTTTCAAATTTCTATTAAAAAAACCTCAGGGATAAACAGGGCCAGAAGCTAAGCAAGGCAGAGGAAAGAGGCAAGCTAAAAGCAAAGAGAAGTCAGGGAAATTAAGTGTCCAACAAAAATGACCCATAAATTTACTGGGAGAGAAGGCAAAAGAGCAAGGGAAAAAGAGCAAACACAGAGGAGAGAGGCAAAAAATAAGAGGAAATTTAAAAAACAGGTGCAAAAGAAGGGATACAGAAGAGGATTAAATTGATGGCAGGAAGAAGATTATGAGACAACCAACCACAGACCCACCTCACCTGTGTAGCTGACTTCACAAGCTAAGCACATTCACCTTTTCAGCTGTTACCCATGAAGCCTGATAACTTTGGTTGTCCCGTTCCTCCTGCCTGGTTCTCTGCATCTCTGTCCCGCTATGTTGGATGCACCACTTTGACTTCTCTTCCCCACTGCAGACCCTGAAAGGCGTGTCTGCCAGGTGTAGCACCAAGGGCAAGGACATCACAGATCCATCTGGGCCTTCCTGAATCAACGCCCAATGTCACAAAAACCACGTGCCTTTTTGTACAAGCCCCAGAAGCCCAGATGTGGGCTTTCAACCCCTGTTTATTGTTCTATGACTGAAAGAACTTATTGGAAAGTCCAAGAACTTCACATAGAAGGTGCTTTTGGGACATGGGTCCAGGTCTATATAGGCTCTGTTTCTGATAGGTAAAAGACTAAATATTAATTGGTTACATCTTGGAATATAATGGTTTCATCTTCCCGAGATGGTTTCAGTTTGAATCTTGAGGGGCATGGGGTGGTTAACATGTTTTTTTTGTTTTGTTTCTATGTAGGATTTGATTAAAGCCTGAAACTAGAGACCAGAATTTTCTATCCATTATGTGGGAAAGGTAAATCTTCTGTGGGATACCTATAAATGAGCATTAGATCAATCCAAATCTGGCCACAAAGTCTTATCCAAATATTCTAGCTATAAACTGAGCTCCTGACTTTTTTCACTTTCCATCAATCAGTCCAATTTTGTCTCTCATTTTGTGATTAAATTATTAGTTCTTTGGCTCTGCTAGTCCTGTGCAAAAGTGGAGCCTTAAAGGTACAACATGTTATTTTATCCTTTGCAATCACAATTTTAACCAGTCTCAGCAAGAATCAAACCTAGTAGCAGTGATGTAAATGTGTGAGTGGCTCTAGGAACAGAATTTTTTCTCCTTCAGATTTGATCACTGAAAGCAATCAAGCAAGCCTGTTCTAAGCAAATGTATCATCTCTATTCATTTATTTTCCTTGGGAAATGAGAGCCCAAATTGCCTATTGCAGCTGGGTCAGACATGATAAAAGTAGAGTATCAGGCGCTGGATTAGCATCAGAACCATAAGTTATTCATTATTTTAATAGTGTATGCAGCTTCTGCTTTAATGTAAACGATAGGCACTCCTCCCCCAGCCCTGGTTTAATGGGGAGAATACCAGAAGCGGCTTTATTCAATGCTCAGGTCTTTGTAGTAGCAACAGAGTCTGCAGCTCAATTAGACAACAAAGCCAGGGAAGAGGGGTGTTGTGGGGAAAGAAGGGAGGTGACATTCTCTTCTGAACATGTGCCTGGAACAATTTACTTTTGTTTTACTGTGATTTGGGTATAAATGCATGAACAGGAAGATTTAAACACGTCAGAGAAAAGCCAACAGCAGGAGGGTGCTTGTGGAAAAATAGGGATTGGCAGCAGGGTGAGAACCCTAGGAGGGGCAGGAGGTGTGGGCTTGCTTTCCACCCACACACTGAGCACTCACTGTCTGTAGTTGTAGGCAATATCTGCAAACTCTTTCCTCCGGGCCCGGTACACAGGATCTTTGAACCCCTAAAGAGAAAGAACAGTGGTCAGTCCCTGTGTAAGCACAGGTGGTGAACAGCCTTCCTCTCACCCAGCACCGTTGGGCACAGCTGACACAGTCCAACAAATGCAAGAGGATGAGTGGGGAAGCTGCCTTCATCCTGCCTGGCTCCACTGCGCCCTGCTTGCACAGAGCACTGCTCCTTCCTCTTCTGCTGGGCCACCAAAGCAACCATTCAGCCACAGCCTCCCAGCGGCTCTTGCCCCCCAGGTCCTTTCATTTTCTCATTTCCAGTTGCTACAAAAAAGAGAAACAGAGAAACATGCTCCTTTGCAATATCAATAAGGTGCTCCAGAAAGAACAATACACCTCATTAATGGCACTCAGATAACCATGTTCTTCTGGTTTCTCAGGAAGCTTGTTGCAGCTCCTAGCAGAACTGGGTTGGTCTAGAGGAGCAGAGTTAAACCACATTAGAAACATGCTCGTCAACTCAGTCAGAGTTTTTAGGTGGGTTTTCAGCATGAAACACACTTAAAGGTGCTCATTTTCAAACTGTTAGAACAGTAGGCACTTAGCAGGCCAAAAAACCCTATTTCCACTACAAACTCAACCATTTGAAGGGGTTTAATTACTGCAGAGTATGTCTGTTAGACCTTGTGGTTTTGAACTTAACCTTTGTAGCTAATTACCAATAAAACCAGGGATAAGAAATATAATCTTTAAATCTTCATCTAGGATAACCATTCTCCTATCCCAGTGTGCTGGCTATTTAGACTAAAAGTTCCTCAGGGCTAGGAGTGTCTTCACCACTTAAAGTGGAGAAATGCCCTTCCAAGCTAGGACATACTTCTACAGGGCAAATAACAACAAACAACTGGGCACTGTAGCAGTTCATGAATGCATCTCTTAGTGATGCATGGCACAGCTGGACTGAGGAACCACAAAACATGATCAAATATAGGAGACAGCTGAAGCAGAGTGCAGATCTAAGAGTGTGAGCAAAAAGAGACAGCCAATGGCCTAAAAAATGCACTGTCTGGGATAAACCTGGCATAGAGGTATTTGTGTTAGAATCCCATAACACCTAACTACTAAAAATACAGGTCTCGTTACCTTCTCTTTCTCTGCAGTCTATGTACTCTCACACCTATTGCTTTTTAACGCATAAACTGCTCACTAACTAATTCTAGGAACTGGAGCAGAGATGTTCCATTCTTTTTAGTATCTTTTTTGTTTTGTTTTGTTTCCTTTTTAAAATACAATCTTGGTCTATTCCCACATGATACACAAGGGGGCTATTGACTCAGTGTATCTCCTTTTATTCTGCCTTTCATATGACCACACTGAATATCATGAATCATTGTACATGATAGATAACACATCTCGAATTAAGCAATAGGTAGTGAATGACTAATCACCCCATCTCAATTAAACTAATAGCAGCAATTTTTGTTGCACTGCATGTAATTTATTTATAATCACTCTATCTCAATTAAACTAATAGCAGCAATTTCTGTTGCACTGCATGGAACTCAGTGTGTTTTGACAAATGAAAATAAGTTGTTGTTTGCTTGGAGAGGGAATAGAGGCAAGAAAGTATTCTTGTATCTGGAAGAGCTGGAAAACCACTGTATTTATGGAGTTTTTTTAATCACCTAAACCAATGAACAAAACTTCCAGACTCTACTATTTAAACCACAAACTTTTTGAAATAGAGACCTTTTCTTTTGTTTTGTCTAACCACACAAGAATCATGTCTTATCTAACAACCATATAACGAGGCACTAAGCTCAAGCATGTGTATGTGATGAACGATGAAAAAACACTCTCTCTCCCTGTTTCTGGGCTATGATATTCTGCTTCTGAAGTTTTTGTTGCTAGCCATTCACAAAGGAAGGCTGAAGTCACTGTATCAGAGCCACCTGGGAAAACCAGAGGTGTCCTCGTGGTGCTCTGTGCTCTGATGACCATTATGACTTTTAAATTCTCCTAGTATTTGCTCAAATTAAAGCAACCTTTGGGATGATTTCTATCATACTAGGGATTGGGCTGATTCTAACCCTAGAAATGTGGTACCCTTCTTGTCCTAAATGATGTGAGACTTAGCCTACTAGATTTTTCTTAAAACAGAGCAAAAGTAAATGAGAGAAACATCTGTCACAATAACTAGAAACAGGTTAAAAAAAATACAGCTTGGTTTCTTACAGGATGATCAGCATCCAATTCCGCTCCATAGCTTAGGATCTGATTGGCAAACCTGTCCAGCTCCTGGATACTTCTTGGGAACCATGGAACTGCAAAACAGAAAAGAAGTAAAGACCTGTATGCTTCTTCATTACTTGGTTTGGGGCCTTCTTCTGGTCTTTCCATTTTTTCATCATAAATATAACGAAACATACACAGGAGCTAATTTCTTTGGGCAATAATGGTCTTTGTAGTAGGAAGCAAGAGCAAATCCTGCAAGTTGTCTTGAATTCATGACTAGTTTGCATTGTTGGAAGAATACAGAGCGTCAGGAATGTGTAGCTCTTGGTGCAGAACCGGCTTGTAATGTTAATGATTTTCTGTTTGTTACTCTGGTTTCTTGGCTTAGCAAAATGTAGGAATTTTTCCAGAGTATCCTTCCTTTTACAGTAGCTAGAATGAGCCATTTCAAAGGAACAGCAAGAAACCCCACAGCAAGAAGGGTACAGGATTATTTGACCCTCTTAATGTCTCTTTCTAAGACTTACTTGGTGGCCTCACTTAAGCTAGGATGCTGAAATTAAATGATAAATTGCACCCTAATACCTCAGACTAGCATTAATTTAATTAACATTCTGGGCATTGTTCTCTAGTGCCTTGTAACTCACAAATTATACACACTTCCTACGGCACAGCCAGGGTATGAAAAGGGACCACACTGACTATGCAGCATGTAATGTCCATGTGGCTCTCCCTCTACAGAAGTACATAAGGTGGTTTGCAAAAAAGAATCACAGGGCTTTCCAAATTTACATGTTCAGACAGGGGAAAGCGAAAGGTGAGTGTCTTTATGGCAATCGCACTATGAGGAGAAGCTCTTTGCAGATCATGAGGTACATGGAAGAGTTACCCCAGGTCAGACCTCCTTCCTGGAGTGGTGGGCACAGGTGTATTCACCCAGTGGTCCAGGCAGTCTTCTGGCACTTGGCCCCTCACCAGCAAGAGACTTGGTGCACATGTGCAGTGGCTGTACCAGACTGCAGCCTCCTCTTCCATCTCCTCCAGGAGGATCTGGCTGCATACCAAACCACGGACCAGCCACCACTGGGCCTGACCACCCCCACCCAAGCCTTCTGCAACACTGAGGCAGGGAAGATTGATAGATGGAACGCAGAGACCATGGGTCATTTCTCCTCCTTTGTCCTGTCAGTGCTTTGGGAATCATATCTGTAGGTATCACCCCTAGGTACCACTGGCAGTTGCGCACATCCTGGGAGCTGACAGTGCTGCTGGGTTTGGCTTACTTGGCTTTCCCTTTTGCTGCCCCTTTCTTACCTTTTTTTGGCCCTTTGACCTTGGCTGCCTTTTCTTTTTCTCTTCCTCTCCCTCCTGCCTGAGTCAGAGGTTACAGCCATACCTCAAGTTAATAGCCTCTGAGGAACTCCCCCTCACAAATACACTAATTGCTCTTTGAGCCCATGTACACTTCTGCCTCCAGGACACTCTGCAGCACTGGACTCTATGGTTGCTTTATATGTGACAGGAAAATAACTCCCTTTTGTTTTAAACTTGATTATTTCATATGGTGATAATTAGTTCCTGCATACAAACATCATTTGTCATTATTCACCTTCCCCAGGACACCTGTCAGATCCTCCATCTACCATCCATTGTCCTGGATGAGACCTTGCTTGTGTAATTCAGGCATGGAAAACTGTGGGCTACCCTTAAGCACTCTCATCACTTCTCTCTACACAACTTCCAGTTCTACCACATTTTTTGTGAGGAAAGGACACAAGACCTCCGTCTAAGGATGTACCCCATTCTCAAGCCCTGCAATCATGTCCTATAAGCTCCCAACACTGAGTACAAGTCAGCTCCGTGGATTCTGAGGCTAATATCACCCAAAGGTCTGCTGGTCCAAGCCCCGGGGCTCTGAACAGTCTCTCTATCAATAAAATGTTGCAGTTCATTTAGTGACTTTTTGCATGAACTGGTGTTGCTTGCTCAGACAGTGCTTGGAAAAAAGCACGTTCCCCTGTGTGTGTCTCTGCTCACTGGGAGCCGTGCCACTCAGACATCTCCTCATTCGATTTTGGGTTTTGTGTCAGGTGAACCTGATCCCAAACCAGCAGCTGCTGCACGAGCTGCCTGCAGCGTCTTACTGACGTGGCTCATCCCAGACCTGGATGGACCACCTACAGGATAAGAGGACCACGCTCTTTCCAGGACTGTTCAGCCTTGCTTTCTGCTGAGCCTAGCCACATGAAGAGCGCTTCTGGCACTGGGTTTCTGTGAGGCACCTGCACAGAGGGGCAGTGGAACAACAGCAGATTTAACGGGCACGCTTTGGGTGCCCGTAGCTGAGCCCCACGCAGAGTGCTCTCTCCCGCTGACCTGCTGTCCCACCACCAGCCCGGCTCCTTCCAGCGGTCCTGCTGGGGACCCTCAGATTTGGTTCAGTCAGGCCTGGGAAAGCCGGTAGCTGGTGGCTACCAGCCGCGGGAGGCCCCGGGCCCGGGCTGCCGAGACCCGGCCGGGATGCTCGGCAGTGCTCCCGGCTGTACCTCCTCTTCTCCCACCCAGCAGAAGCGGGTTTTGGTCCCCTCCTTTCCGAGCTCCACACCCTTCTGCTTTGCCCTAAAAACCAGACCTGAACAAGTCACTAGATGGCAGCAGCAGTCCCAGGAAGATCTCCCTAAAATGACTTTCTCTGCTGGGTGTACCGCTAGCTCTAGTTTCTCCAGAAACACTCTCTCACCTTGCTGTTAGCAACCTTCATGCGCCTCCAGCCCCTTGAGTTAAACTGGTCAGAAAAAGTGAGTAGAAAAAGGTGTGTCTGAGTCCTGGAGAGGAGTCACTACTCACACCACGTGAAGGGTGAGCACACCCAGCCATCCTGCCCTTATTTTCTATATGGGCAGCTGGGCATTGGGTTTATCTCCTAGCTCTGCCGCTCAGCTTTGTGTAATGGTGAGGGAATCACTTCACTCATGTGCTTCAGACTCCCCTCTGTCAGGCTGGGGTGTTGCACACTGATAAATATTTTGGGATTAGGCACTGGAAAAAAAGCTGTCTGGCAGCTCCACAGCAAAGGATTTGTCACTGATAGAGTGAATAACTGCTATTCTCAGGGATGCATCATGACCTGAAGGGCCCAGGCTGTGCAGACAGGCTGGTGGGGGCTGAAGTCTGCAGTGGATTTGAATCATTGCAACTTCAAGAAGGGATAAAATGGATATATAATAATATAATAGTGTCTTACTTTCATTAAATACATTTTACTCTCAACATCCCCAAAGTACTTGCTGCAGAGTTTTTGATGAACTCTGAGACAGACTAACTCCCGGGCTGATGCGGTGTCAGCCCTGGGCATAGAGATGGGTGGCTTGTTTTTCCCCTAGACAGAGCAGCACTCTATCTTCTAGGCATGAAGCCCCTAGAGGTACCTGACCTATTTTCAGTAGATCTCTGGCCTTCTCCAAGTTCCCCTCAGACACTGGCAGTAGCTAAGAGACAGCAGCTCTGAACTCAGAGAGCTGGATGAAAGGGGTAGGCTGTGAAAGGGAAATCCTGAGGATGCTTAGTGTTATTTGCACCAGCACAGATAATGTTAAGTCCTGAAAAGTCCTGAGCCTTCTCAGCTCTTGTGGAAACAAGAATTGAAGGTCCTTAGCACAGCCACAGAGCAGGCACTGCACAAAGTCCATACAGCCCTCACATCAGGAACCAGGGTGCAAAAGGGCTACTCGGTCTTCTGCCTAGCTGTGGTGCGCCAGGAAGCTGTCCCCAGCCCTCTCGGCAGCTATTTAAAACATCAAATCAAATTACCCCCCTTGACTGAATCTATCCCATATTTTGTTTGCAACATCCTCCTCCATCCCATTCGCCAGACTCGCTGTCTGTCTGCATGGCCGTTAATGAATTGCCAGGGCAAGCTGTTGCAACACTGGGCCTCTGTGAAGGTCTGAGGAGCAAACATGGGCTGATCAGTAATAAATATTGATTTGTCTGTAAGTGAAACAGCAGCATTTATAGGATCATGCTGGACACCCAAGTGGTGACCAAATTACCATGGGGTCAAATGCTTAGCAGAATACTAATAAGCCATTTATATGAGAGGCAGCAAAGCAAGGGCAGCAAGGACTTCTGCAGAACTCCTCCATTTGGACCGTTGTGAGGAGGTCAAAGACAGGTCTATGCAATTTATAGCAGTTCGAGGCCCAGGTTTAGACCTTTTTTAAACAGTCCCAAATGCTTTGGCGAGCCTCGGGGTTTAGCAAACAAGGCCCTTACAGAACCTCAGCTCCCAGTCTGTCTCAGAAATGCAATAAATTGTCTACATTTCCCTAATGATGCAACAGAATAATATTTAATTATTTTTATTCATGGGCTCCAAGCAGACTGCAGATACCCAGCTTGTTTCCAAAAAGAGCCATGAAGAGATGCACTGTGTTTCCACAACAAATCTTTCCATCTCTACAAAGGGCTTTTGGCCTATTGACTGCTAGCCCATCTCATCTGAAAATCTAAAATCACCTTTGGATTTAGAGCATTTTGCTGGCCTGCTCTCAGCTAAAGTCACACTATTGATCTAAATCTGGTATTTGTAACTATTTAAGTGTGTCAAAGGGAAACTAAAATTACATTTTGCATTTAATTGAGAAAAGACCCTGAAAGCTGTTAAAGTGACCAAGAAAAAAAAAAAAAATCAATTTACCCCTTGCCCAGTAAAGCACGTACATACATGTTTAATACTGAACTATACAGAAGGGGCAGAGTACTGAAATTTCCTCTGACAGTTTCCAAAGCTGTGCCCCAAGAATGGCACTGTGTGCTTCCAACAGGAAACTGAGCAAAATAGGGATTTTTTCCTCAAATCATGAGAATGAGCGAAAGGAATCCTTAGCAAGGAAAGGCTGAGAGCATCTTTAGGCAGCAGTGAAAGAATTGATCCCATAGGAGCCTGGACTACCTTCAGGAGAAAACCTTCCCAGCCTTTACCTGCCCAGTGAAGAGAGCATGACAATATCCTCATAAACAATATTTCTGAGATTTTGCTCCCTGGAGGCATATTGCTCTCGTTCTGTTTTTAGGAATAAAAAAATCACACAACTGCATCTGTGGATTATGACCAGATTTGCCAGGAGGATATATTTGAAAAGGAAGTTTAGCTAAAAGGCACCATGAAGCTTGTTATTTCTTGACAGCATCAGTGATAAAGGACAGCTCCTTACCACACTTCCTACAGCTCGGGCTGCTCCCATCTTACTTTGCCCTTGTAGCTGCCTCAGCCCAGAATTTGCCACCCACAGTTCATCCCCAAAGCAAGGCTTGTTGAACCTTTCAAAATATGGATCTTTGGGGATTTCAGTTTGCTGGACCCTTACTAGTCATGAGAGAAGTTGAAATTTTTTTTTTTTTTTAAGTGGGGGGGAGGAAAAAGGGAAAGGGCAAAAATAAATCTCAATCTTCCTCTCTTTATTTGGTAATAAATTGCTCCCACTTTATACTATTTCTGAATTACTGAAACTAACAAACGAACACACGTTATCCTTTCAGACAGAAGGGGATCAAGTCCCTTTCTGCAGCACTGACAGGATAATCTAGCTCAAAAAACCCTTTGATCAACGCAGTAAAATGCAGCGAAATCCTAATCCTACGGCTGACCACAGGAGTTTTGACTTCTGTGAGGTCAGAATTTCACTCACAAGCCTTTCTTGGCTCTTATTTAGAGCTGTATCTCTGTCTGACTCTGGCCTATGCTTATACACAACTTTATTATTTAATAAAGTTTAACATTAACTTCTTAACAATGATTAGAAAAACAGAAGTAATTGCAACCCTTGCTAGGCCCTGTAGCTTTCTTCTGGAAATAAAAAACCCCCCAAAAGAGAATCTCTTTGACTTGACGTGATCATAAATCACCTAATCAACCTTTTGTGCCTTCATCTCATGAATGGAGAGAACTGACTCCAGAGTATCTGCCTTCTTCTTTTTCATCTTCAAATGTAATGTCATGGGTAGGACACAAAGGAAGCAGTAAAAGGATTACCAGCACTGATCTCAAGAAGGTATTAATGTCCTTTCATGTTGTTCCTAGGAAGGAAGAGGAAGATCCAGACCTAAAGTATTTAAAGTCTGAAATCCTATTAAATTCACATCTGTTATCTGAAGAGGCATTTCAGTATGTCTCAGCTAGGATGCTGGGCAGCCACCACTGTACCAAGCAGCCTCAACTCCAGCAAATCTCTGAGAATTAGGAGCATGGATAACTCACAAAATCTTTCCTTATTTCCCTTCTAAGGCAGAATTACAACTGACCTCCCTGGGATTTCTTACAAGAATGGAAAGTTACTCCTGCTCCCACCAAAGTGGGTGGCAGAGCCTCCCTAGTTTCAATAGCAGGAGTAAGGGGCATCCACAAGCCCAAAAAGTGGGAAGGCAGATGGATGTTGTGGGACTCATATGGATCTATGTGAGGGAGAGTGGGGAGCAGGGGACAGTCACCCTGTTGGACTTTTCCTCCCCACCTCTCATCTCAGCCCAGGGGTGCAAGGGTCCCACAAGGATGGGGCTGCAGCAGCCAGGGTCCACAAGACCAAAATCAGAAAGTAAATCCAGGTGTTCAAAGGGGCATGCCAGCCCTGCAGAGCACAGGAGGACAATCCCTCCCTCTGCCCCGTGAGGATGCCACCAATCCATACCAGGCCTTGCACGAGACTGGGCTCTTGTTGCCTCTGCTACGCCACAAGGTTTTTTGATAGAGTGATTTGTGAGGTTCCCAGAGATATTTGGCAAGGGGGAAGGCACTGCAACAGCACTTCACTGTCACTTTTTATTTTGTCATGTTGCCCTTTACCATCCGTTCCTGCCTGAACAAGGAGAATCTGGAAGGCAGCTGGACCTTGTGTGAAGGATCGCTCAAATAAACAGCAAATGAGCAACAATTGATTCAATAAATAGTTAATTAATTGTTCAACAGAGCAATAGAGCCCTTATAGACCATAGTTCCATTTAGCTTTTATCTAATCTACTGGAGACACTCCAGAGAAGAGCAACAAGACCGGCCATGAGCCCAGAACCAGACATCCTGAGAAGGGAAGGCTGAGGTTGGGCAGGATGCTGTCACCAGAGACTGAAAAGGCTGATCTAAAGAGAAGTGTCTTCTGTTCCCAGTGTTCAAGGCAGGTAGGGGGAGAAGTCACAAGCTCTCAGTGCAGCAAGTGAGACTGGTCAGAGCAGGGCAGACCTGCAGTGCAGAGCCAGGAGGTCTCCACTGCTCAGGGCAGATGGTGGTTTAGATGGTCCTGCCTTTTGCCAGGCCACAGACTACATAACCCCTTGCAGGACTTTCCTCTCCATCTTCTGATTTAAAATTTTACATCTATTTTTTAAGATGCCCTCTATCACAGTTGTAACGTATTCACCTGTCACTGCTGGCTGTGTATGGGCTGACTCTGAATGGCCTCACTATACAAGATGGCAAGGTCTGACTGGGTTCATATGGTCTGTGTATCACTTAAGAGTTAAAATACAGCTGCTTTTCATCTGAGTGCTCTCTGAGAGAAGTGTTCAAAATAAGGTAGTCCCCCAGCTGGGACACACAACGCACAGGCATTGTAAAGGTTTCCAGGACACCCCATTGGTGACCCCCTGGGAACTCCAGGGAGCCATCCTTCCTTAGGAAGGCAAAAGGTGGTCTTCAGTAGGTGACATTTTTCCACAAAATGGCATTGTAGTGGCTTGACTCTGCTGCATACTGAACAGAGACTGGGTAGGAGGGACAGGGAAGGAGGGAAAAGAAGGCAGATCAAGGCCTGGATTTTTCAGGGGAATTGATCTACCTCGTACAAGCCAAGTCCACGCATGTGGCTGCAGATTTTGCTGGAAAGGTTTGCCATTTTAAACTGTGATTAAGTTTATGTGGGTTTTTTGAATAAAGGCAGAGAGTAACTAGACAGGTGTAGTGCATTCCACATGGAGACCCTTGTCTCTCTTCTAAGTTCTCATGTGGGCAGAAAACATAGGAAAAGGCTAAAATTGTACAAGCTCTGCAGTGACTTTCAGTGCTCAGTGGTCCAGAGGTTATGGGATGGTGGTCAGACATTCAGGGGACATGTCATTGTGCTTGTTGAGCTAATCTATCTGTATTAAACATGGTAGTATGCATCCCTTACATTCCTTCATGTGACAGGTGTGTATCCAGAACAAAAGTTGCCACCCTGCATGACTTGCCTGAAGCTGTGTATATAAATGCTGCATATTTTAAAATAGGGCAGAAACTGGGAGCAGAAAATAGACAACTTCCTGCACTATGTCTTAGGGTTTTGCAAGCTGATCCCTCAGACTGTAACTCCAATCATCCTTTGATCCCTGTTAATTTCTGCAAGTAGTGTAACAAGCCGCCATAACAAGGCTGTTTCAAGAGGCTGTGAGCGCTGCCAACCAATAAGACAGATGACAACAGAACACCATAACACCAGTTCCCAGGAGACCTAATCAGAAGCACAGCAACAGATGGAGCATGGCAGTTTACACTGAGAGAAAATCTCCAAATGAAAAAGCTTACAACATAAGCAAAACAGGCAGAGGGAGGGCAATGCAATCACACAGATCCAGGAGGAACTCTTTTGCTAGAGGAAAAAGAAGTCACATATTTATGTGATGTAAATATTCCTAACAGGTCAATGTTATCCTGGTCAGTGTATCCTTACCAGTGTCCTTCCTCTTTGTTCGTGAAAGCTCGTGGACAGTTGCTCCAATATCATTTCTCAAGGACTTGATGATCTTGTCCAGTGCTGGGACATTCTTGCCTTCCAAGTTAATGAAGAATTCATACTCATCTTTGTTGAGACGGGAAGGTCGCGACTCAATGTGGGTCAGGTTTATACCTTTTTCCTATGAGAAAGAGAGATTTTGGTCCCACAGGTCTTGCAGGAAGAAATATTACATAAAGACTAGCTAAAATTAATGTGTCAGTCAACAACCCACACTACACAATCCAAATAACTCAAAAGCAGAGACTTGCTTTTGGTGGCCACTGGACTGAGGACTTTCACAACAAGAAGAGAGCTAAAAAGGACAAATGAGGATTCAGGATTCACCCTTATGCAGAGCACCAACATAAAGACTATGCACTACATAACCTTTGGAAAAGGTGGAAGCAAGATGCAAGTTGTAAACAGGGTTTGTTTTGTAAATGATGGCTCCAATACTGCAAGTCCATAATGGAGCTTGTCTGCATGGACAAGAACATTTCCCCAAGATCAACACTGGAATTAGGCGTTTCACCTATGGAGAAGCCTCTAATGAGAAAGTGAATGCTGTATTTATGAGCATCTTGAAAGTAGGTTGGAAAAGCAAGCAGCTGGGTACCCTGTGAGATAAGCTTCTGCCAAGACACTGCACAGTCACCTGCAAAGCCACCTGCACAGTTTCCAGGGCTGTGAGCAGGTACTGGGTAGAGATCCAATGGCAAATGTGGATCTGCACCAGCAAGGCAGCCCAGGTTTGTGCAAATAAGAACACGTGTGTTTTAAATCACAGAATTACTGAGTTGCTGAGGTTGGATGGGGCCTCTGGAGACCACTAGTCCAACAGTCTGCTCAGGCAGGGTCCACTAGAGCAGATTGCTCAGGACCATAGCCACTTGAGTTTTGAGTTTGTCCAAAGGTGGACACTCCACAACCTCTCTGGGCAAATGCTCCAGAGTCTGATCACTCTCATAGCAAATTTTTTTTTTCTTTAGCAGAGAAATTCAAATTCTGTCTCACCATATATCTTCACTGACCAGCAGCAGTGCCTCCTAGCTCTGAAGAAAGGGATCATTGGCAACTATAGTCTTGATACCTATGGCCAGTGGGTATCTGATCTCAGACATGCCACCATGTCAATGTGTAAAGCAAGAAGTAGCTGAAAATCCTGTTTTTCCAGTCACTTAAACACAAGTCCAGGAAAACCTATCTCAGTTTAGCTGAACTTGAATGTTTTCCTGAACACTGTAATTTGAATATGAAAATACTACTTTGGGTTTTTTTGAGAAAAACTTTTGAAACAGATGTCAGTTGGCGTTGACTTCACCACCTGACCTTCTTGTCAGGCTCACACTGGAGCCGCAGCCATTGCACACCAAGCTAGGTCTGAGCTTCTGTTCCCTGGGAGAAGGAATAAACATACACCTGGAGGAAATTTGGGTCTGAAGATCATCCACAGAAGAGTCAGAGGAGCTGACACACGGCACTCAGCAGGCCTGGAGAAGCTTTTTCTTTGCTGCTTTCAGGCTTAAGATCCCAAACTAGATGGGGTGGAATAATGGCCCCACTGGTGTGAGTGTCAAACCCCCTGCTGCAGTGGGGTCAGGATTTCATCCACAAAGAAATGCTGCAAGGATCTACTTGTGACCTACAGGGAAGAAAAAGGGAAGCTTTTTTTCTGTACCTCCCTCTAGTTTGAGCTTCTCAAGCCATTCAAGGTTTTCTTTGCCCTCTCAGTGCTTGCACAGCACAGAGGGCATGTGGCCATCAACGGCAAAGGCCTCATTTACTCCACCACAAAAGGCAGTTTATTACTTGGTAGGAAACAGCATGCATGTCATTCCTCTGTTTCCTGAGTGTCACACGCTACAGATGAACTTAAGTTGTTTGGCTAGATACCAATACAATAAGTTGAAAAGGTCAAAAGCACATTCACCAACTGCTGCTCTTGAGAGATGCTGTCCTCACGGGGCCATCTGAGGGACAGAATGGCTGCCACTGTCCTGGGCCCGAGGACAATTTGTTTTAGGCCTCCAAAGCCCCGTTTCACAAACAGACAGCACATTGTACCCTCTGCTTGGTGAGGAGCTGGGAGGTGGGGCAGCCCGGAGCTGGAAGTTCAGATGACTCTGGGCTGGAAAGCTTTTGACAGAGAGCAGGCGCAGGGGCTGCCGGCCCCTTTGCCACAGCGACGCCATGGACAGCAGTGTGGCAAGGTGGGGCTGGCACCCAGAGCCCAGGGCCATTCACCTGCTCTGCCCAGCTGCTCACAAAGGTGGAGAATGGGTGTAAAACCTCCCCCTGTCAAAGGCTTAGCTCAGGCACACTGAGGTGCTGCTTTAGTCTCACCTTGCACTGACGTGTCAGGGTGTTATATTCTGTCTGTGCAGATTCATAGGGGAATTGGGTCCTGGGCCCCAACTGGGCTTTCTACAACTTGCAGAGCCTGTATAACATGGACTTCTCTTTCGTGGCCTGTTTCCCTCCCCCAACCACAAGTGTTCATCCCTGCCTCAGCATCCCTCTCCTAGAGACAGCAGAGCTGTTTCAGAGTTCACACGGGTTCCTCAACTATATCCTTTTTTTTTTTTTTTAGCCAGATGACTTTTCTGCTGTAACAACTACCCAACCTTGCTCAGGGCGCAACTGCACAAACAGCAGTGCCCACAGAAAGGAGGGGATGATGTGGGGTTTGGGAATGAAGAGACAAGCTGCAAGGTGGGCACAAAGCATGCTTAAGGCAGAAGGAACATCAATGCCTCACAGAGTATCATCACAACCTAAGAAAGCAGTGACAAGGTAAAAAAAAAACAGGGAAGAAGGAGCTTATGGAGAGATTCATCTCCTTTCTTACATTTGAGATAAGTAGAACAGCTTCCCACAGAGTGTGAAGTTGGTTTGCTGTTTATTTGAGGGGTACCTGCAGTTAACCAATGCACAGAGCTAACCTGTTACCTCTTCGTGCTGAGGCTTCAGGCTCACAGCAGAGAAGCTGAAGGGAGTACCCTTCTGGTGACTGTTTTTAAAGCAAGAATTCAGCAGCACACATCCAACTCCTTGAACTAGCACTCCTGGAGAAAAACATTCTCATATACTCTGCCTTGCTACTTAGCCTTTGATTTCAAAATATTTACAGTGGCTCTATTACTAGAGTGGCTTTACAAATCTCAATTTCATTCCAGTCCAACTACTCCATCTAGTGTTTATTCTTCACAGTTTTATATTGTTCAAAACTTTTTTGTATCCTCAGTATTGCCAAATCTTGCAGTTACATAAGGTCTCTCACAGTAGTTGATGCCTTATTTAAAATTCCAACTTCAAAGACAAAGTTACCTGAGAAAGGAGAATGGGGGTATTTTTTTGTTCAGTTGTTTATTTTAAGCAGTTTTTAATTTCTCTGTGTTTTTTAGTAGAGCTTGAAAGCTTGGTGATGTATGCCCTTAAAGAACAGCTAATAAAAATTCTGTATCTGTTTTATGTGAGTTCATGATTTCTGAGTTATTTTTTTGCTGATGGAACCTAACTCTTAACCTAACTGGTTTTAGAAGATCTAGGCTGTCACATGTTTGAGGCTGGATTCACACCTGAACTATTAATGTTAGTCACTTCTACCTTTTCTATTTAGAGCTCATTGATAGGAAGCAGATGAGCCCATGGCTTGAGATTAGATGTGCCTTTGCTTAATTCACCCCATTACAGATGCAAAGAACTTGCAGCAAGTTGGTGCTTTCCTGCTTCTCCTCAGGTTTATGACCAGCATAGATGTTGAGCCTTTCCTACACAGACACACCTTATCATACAACTACATATCTGCTGGAGTTCTTCCTTGTTGGTAGAGCAGGTATAGCTGCTCACCTTAGATTTACTTCAAAGCAGTGTACTAAGCCATTTCTAAAATACTTTTTAGCAAGTATTAATAGTTGAGAACAGATTTTGCCTTGAGGACTGAAGTAGCATTAAGTATAATACCTAATGGAGACCATAGGGGTACAGTATTGCCAGATCCCTTGAAGTTATCGGAACCAAATTTCTTGGGTTTTTTCTTAAAACCTGCACTCCTGGGAGAGAAAGTTCTCAGCTTTCATTATTTGAATATCCAGTTTAACTGTATCTCTGTCACTCCCCATTAGAGAAAGAAGTCTCAAGACATGTTCTCAGAGCTCAAAAATCAAGTTAGAACTAAGTCCATTTTGTATAAGTAATAATTTTTGAATCACAGGAGCTGGCGATACAGATATCAATTTACAACAGAGGCAATGGTGGATGCAAGAGGAGATTGCCCATCTCCCTGTCTGACTTACCCCAAACTGATGGATCTCAGCCTTGGCTTCGTCTCAGAGGCTATGAAGGGGGGCCAGCCTCCTCCTCAGGTTATTCCAGTTATGCCATCCTGACTGATCATCTCCTGCGCTGCAGCTGCCCCGCACCAGGGCAGTGGGATTAAACCAGCCTGGTGTTACACTACATCACCAGTCTTGCAGAGGTCAGCACCAAGAGAACTTAGTCCCACCCTCGGAGAGTTTAGTGACCTGATCATTGGAAAATAAAAGTTGTGTTTTCATAGCTGCATGGGGAAGTTTTCAGTGGGGATGGATAATTTCTGGGAATGTTATAGGTTATTACTTCTCATGGCATTCACATGTCCTTCTGTTTACGCATTACTAAATGCTCCTGTTTATGGCTGCTAAAACTAAGTACAGCTGTGAAATCAGTCTGCAGCTTGTTTTCATGACTGTTGTCATTAAGCAAGTTTGGCTTCATCAGGACACCGCACATTGTTACCAGATGAAGAACTGTCGACAGCGCTACGGTGATGCTAATCAACATTCAGTGAGAACTTAGGTGAAATCTCCCAAAAGGAGGGTATACCTGCACTTTCCTGATTTAAAAAAAAAAAAAAAAGAAAAAAGAAAAAAAAAATGGCTATGTTCTTTTAATCCTTGCCACAGCCTAATTTGGGGCTTCCTGAAACAGGACACTTTCAAAAGCAAAAGTAGAAACTCACTGCCTAATTTTCACAGGAGATCAGGGGAGTTAGGAAGTTACTGTGATGCCTTCAGCCATGGTTTTTCAAAGTGAAGGCAAAGGCAGCCATCTAGTTCAGCTTTACTGCCCGAGGGCCTGCTTCTTAGCTGAAGACTGTACTTCACCATCTTCTTCTCATCTATTAGGATGTCTCTCACGTGACAAGCTCACAGAGGCAAAAGGTCCTAGAGCTGGCCCGTGCCAGTAAACAGCTCCAGACGGCAGCTGGCCCTGGAAGAACCCCTGTGTTCATCACTCAGCACTTCTGCTCCAACCCTAAAGTTTGGTATGAGGTGTTCAGCACAATCTAGCCACATAACGCATGGAGCGAGACAAACCAAAAAGCATATGTGACAGCATGTGGCACTGCATAAGCACCTAGCAAGAGGCCACTCCTCTCTTTATACTCGTGTTGGTTTACTAGATCGAGGAATCCTGGTCTCCTGGCCATGGAAAGAGGAGAGCTCAGACTGAGGAGACATATTTGGAGCAGTGAGTTCAGATGTAATAAAATTATTGTAGCTGTGCATACACATACTATGACGAAAAAACAAGTCTCTTGGTAGAGGCATGCCTGGCTGGTTCACCTATCACTGCAGACACCTCCAACACACCCCCTGGTCAAAGTGACCGCTTGCTTCTCCTGATTTGGAAACAACCCAAAATACTGCAGAGCCAATATCTTCCCAAGGGACAAAGAGATAACAGACACTTTGGACTTTCTGTTGAATAAAGTAAGCTCCTAAACAGAAAAAGAGCACTGTCATCTTTGCTGGCTCTGAAAGAGCAGGGTGTTACTTAGTACAGCCCGTTACTCCCATCCAGTCCACCCATGGAGCAGTAACTTACACTAGGGGCAGGAGTACTCCTTAGTGCAAATCAATTGGGCTGCTTTGGAGCTAGAGCCCTATTCAATGTAAGTAACACAGCTGATGGCTGGACTGAAGTGCTGCTCTGTATTTGGGAAGGTCACATCAGTGAAGAGAAGATAGAAGGCTCCTCTCTAAGAATGGGTTGAGCAAAATTGCAATATATTCCAACCCAATGTTTGCTACATACTACAGCTGACCTGTCCTCTACTACTTGTAAATCCATCAGGAAAAGAACTTTAGAGGAAATGAATGTATTCACAAATCCACATGGAAAAACCTCAGTTAAAGCTGAGGGCAATCCTTTTTGCATATTAAAATGTTTAGTTCTGACATTTTTAATGATGAATTTAGCTATGGAAATGCCAGTCTCTGAGGGGAGATAGTTTGGGGGTTTTTTTTACTTTTTTTTCTTTCAGAATGGACTTTGTTATTCTTTTTAAAAAGTTATATCAATTTCAATAGGTTTTTATCACTACAGAGGAAAATAAACACTCCCATCAAGTGCAACACTTGGTCTAAGCCAAAATGCTCTGCTTTGTTCTTCAAATTCTGACAAGACGCCTGGAAGATTTCTGTCTTTTTGTGACCTGGACTTACACTCTGTAACTTTTCATTGTGTCCAGTGAATCAAAAAATAAATCATAATTTCACCATAACTGTTCTGTCTTTCTGATTTTAAGCATGATATTTTACTTATGTGTGATGTACTCTTTTGAACTAAGGTATTTATTTGAGTTTCGTCTTCCTAGCTATCATCTCTTGTAATAGCATGAGACAAATAAACAGCATATGGCTGCACCAAGCAGTGCTTTAGTGTACAGTGAGTCCTATCAAAATGAAGTTGATGTTAAGACTCTGCTGGTAAGTTTATGCTGTCTCTACGGCCACCCTCAAGCCTGCAACAAGAACAGAAGCGTTGCCCAAGCAGAAGCCATAAGGAAGCTGTATGCACACTAAGACAGAAAAAGATTATGGACAAATAGGCTTTTGAAGTGCAAAGTTTGGTAGGCAGAAAGTAAATCTCTACCACATCCCAATATACATGCAGAGCAGCTCATGTGGAGGCAAAGTGGATTCAATTTTAATAATCTGCTTATTGCTGGGTGTGACTGGACTGCTATTACATTACAGCATATAGCATATAGGACTGTGAGCCTGGCCCTGCAGACACTACCTCTCCACAGGGGAGGTGAAGAAGGGACTGCAGGGACTTTGCTGTCAGCAGTGGTTCAGGGTACGACACTCTGGATACAGAGCAGACCAGGAGGAGCAGATTCACACAGTCAGGCAAGGATTTGCAAAACACAGGGAGAACAAGAGCCAGGAGTCAAAAGAGCTCAGAAGACTGATGAGGTCTGTTGTTTGCGAAGGTCTTCTTGAGTGCTGCTTATTTTTGTGTGTGAGACTGGGAAAGGACCCTTCTTCTACCCAAAGTGGATGTTAAACCCTTCCATAGACATGCTCTGGGTTTGCTTTTAGAGACAGAAATGCTTTCAGCTTAAAAAGCCATATAGTCTTTCTTTAAATATGTGTCTGTCCTTCTGAGTGTCCAGGCCTTCTTTCATACAGACTGTTTGCTCTTTTTGGATTGTGCATTGGCCCAACACTGGAACACATTAGAGAGAATATAAATCAAGAGCAAACATAAGAAAAAAAGTGGATATAACCAAGCATATTTTGGACATAAAGCCAGCAGACATAAGGAGCTGAACACACAGAGGACATTCCTTGGAAAAAAATCCTTTAAGCTACATAGCAAAAACAACAGTTGTCACTGTGGCCACAACTGGGACATGAACAGAAATCAAGAGTTTGACTCTTTGAGCAAAAAACCAAACATGAGAACATGCTGCACTCTGTTGACTTCATGAGCAACCCTGAAGGATGTTTGAGTAGGACAAACCTTAATGTTTCCCCAAAACACATTGAAATTATCTTAAACTTGGCGTCTCAGTTACAGGATTTAATTATGTGCCATGAGCACTCTCTCTGTAGCCTTTGACCTTGTGCCTTCAGTTACCTGGATATGAAGCTCCCCTACCTTAAATCCATCCTGACTCACAATGAGGGCTTACTCAGTACATCTAAGCTGTGTTTGGACACTTCTTCCTTCCCTAGGAGGTTTGCCTCCTGGGTGAGTGCAGATTATGTCTGGACTGGGGAGCAGCCGTGGTGCTTGATAAGCCAGCAGTCCTGGTCCTCCTGTTATGCAGGTTCAGGGCCAGGCAGGAGCACAGTGCAGCTTCATTTGGGCTCTGGCTCACCATGGAGATCAAGCTGTGGCGGGGGCTAATGCCTGGCCAGTTTTTACCCTAGTGCAGTAGTAGGAAATGGGCATGACATAAAACTGTGGGCGAGGAGCCGTCCCAAAGCAGGGACATAAGAGTGACAGAACAGCCGTCCCAGAGTAATAGTATAATAATAATAATAGTATAATAATATTTTTTCTTTTCCAGCTCTTAAACCAAGGAGAGAATGAAAAAAAACCTGGGAAACCTCCCCAGGTCCACACAAACACCTTCTTTACAGAAAGGCAGTCTGTCTGCCGATAGCACCATAAGATCTCTTCTTTCTTTAGGAATCCCCTCAACTCCCTGTGTCTCAGTCTAGATCTTGCTTCCACACTTTCTTCCCTGTCTTCAGAGAGGATTTACTTTCAAGACTTTTAGATTCACAGCTCTCTTAATCCTCCTCCTCCCTGCTTTGTGTCCCAGAGTAGTTTTATAGTTTGGTTACAGAAGAGGTAAAATCTGCAAAGCCAGTGCTGGAGGCACTGTCCATCAACCACTCTCAAGTGCAAACTGGGAGGAGGAGGGGGTTGAGCTGTGCTCTCCGCCTGCATTCCCACGTGCAAGTGCCTGGAGAGACTCCGGCAGCCTGGGCAGTCCTCAGTCTCAGCAAGGATCAGAGAGGCTACAAATGTACCATGCATGGCCATCAGCACCAGTGGCCACACAAGGTCTGGCCCTCCATGGGGGTCAACAGCTGCAGTGTTACATCCACTCTGGGGAACACTCTGATCATATTTTGTGGCTTTTGTGTTTTCCCTTTTTCTACTTCATGTGGTTGCATGAGGCAACAACAGCCAGAACAGCCATCCTCACATCTCCTCCCTGTGCTGCCCTTCCGAGACAAACACATTGCATTTTCCCAGGCTAGCGCCGAGTCAGCCACAGAAACCCTGGGGAAAAGGGGAGGTGTCTTCCTGCCCAGAAGAGCCCACCAACTGAGAGTCTGAACTAACTCCTGTAGCTAGTCTGCATCTCACAGTTGATTTTATTAAAGCAGGGAAGGGATACAAGGGGAAAAAATCCTCTCCACATCTTTCTCCTTGTTCCCACCATTCAGCTGCGTATCACCACCTTCCCCGCCTGCTACAGATGTCACTGAGCACAAAGGCTGTGTCTCTGAGGCACCATGGTTATGGCCCAGGTGAAAAAGGGTGGAGGTTATCTCAGCCATACATGCGTATGAGTCTTACATCGCCATACACAGACCGAGGTCCTTTGCACTGAGTTAGAGCAGCCCAAGGGCTGCTCTGGTTTACATACCCCAATGCTCTTGAATTCACTAATGACAGCCCTGAGGAGATGAAGCTTGCAGGTCAGGCTTGTACCATTAAACCCCTTTCCTCCAGACACTCATCTGTTTCCTTGATACATTGCCAACAGCAAGCAAAACTGATATAAGAGCACCTATGCCAAGTTTTCTGTCAAGCCTTGGTGCTGAGGGAGACTGCAAATTTGCATAGAAAGAATTTGCTTCAATGGGATGGGAAACCATCCAGTCACCAATGCAGAAATCTTTAGCTGAGCCCCATCCCCTCAGCTGCCATTAGGGTCACTGCAGAAAACCATGACTCAGTTGGTCTAGTTTAGGTACTTGCTTTGGAGCGAGAGTCACATCTAAGAAGTGGCTACATCTCTCTTTCCTATACTGGCTCTCCTGCAGATTTTCCTTTAGAGCTGACAGCAGTTTGGTTAGTAGACAGAAATGCATTTAACCAGAGAATATCAGCAGACTCCTTAATTCACTTGCAGACATACATGCCACCATGTACGGACATTTTGCAGAACTGTATTACAATGGTCAACTCACAGATTTACGTTAGCTCTGTTGTTGTTGGTATGAATTTTCCTTCATCTTAATAAATCAGGTATGTCCTATAAATCCTAACTATTTTTCACTTGTACTAACATAACACAAATCTTTGATTTCCTAGTCAATTCAGTTTATGAGTAGAAAGTATGCAGGCCACAGCTTTTTACAGTGTTCTGTAGAAAGAGCTACTTTCAGGCGCAACTATTACATGATGATGCTCTAAAAAAAAAAAGGCACAAAGCCAATATAACAGTATATTAGCTTGGGAGCACAGAGTACACAGCTGTGTGTGTTGCAACACAACCATCCTAAATTTCAAGAATTTCGTGCTTTCTAAAGAGCATCAATGACATATGGGAAATATTTCTGCAAGAATAAATAGGCACACAGTGTCCTGAAAGGTGAATGGCTCCTTGTTTCCCCAAAAGCTTTCCAAATCAGTCAGTAGAAGTTGCTGAGTCCCTTTGGTGTAAACAAAGCACTGTCATTTTGATGCTGTTTTGTATGTAGCCTCTGCCCCACTCTGTAGAAGGACAACTGGTAGGAGATGATGGGCTTATTTATTTACTGTGGTGGACAAAAGGACAGTAGTTACCCTCAGTAGAAATACTTCACGCAACGTATGCACTGTGAGCCACGTGGCTCACATGCAGGTTATATCTGCCTGTCTATACGTATACATGTAAATATACACACTCAGATATCAATCTCAGGTTATGGCTCAATTCACTTTTAGCTCTTACTCAAACTGTTACAATGGAATATTTCCTTCTTAAATGGAGAAAATGCATTTTTTCCACCTTCATATCAATTAAAAGTAGAGATTTTAATTTAAAAGGTTGAAATAAAATTTTAAACTAAAAAGGCTACTTCTGCTCCAAGACTTCAAGGGATTTTAAGCGCAGAAAAAAAAAAAAAAAAAGCATGCTGTGAATGGAATCACAAACATGACCACAAATAACCTGAGCAAATATTGCTGCAATGCAAAAATATAAAGACCTGGTCAGGTGACTTGAAGGAAAATATTTACCTCAAATGTGCGCAGAACTTTAGCCAATGCCCCAACTTCTTCTTTCAGAGAGAAAATCAAAGAAATCACACCATTTTTATTTGAGGACTCTTCAATGTACATAGATTCCTGAAAGAAAAGAAGGCAAACAAACAAAGAGATTTACTTTCATCCTAGGAGTCAATTTTGTTTTGTTCCATTTCCCTTTTTGATGGCATCAGCAGTGTAAAGCGAGTATAAAATTGCTTTAAGTGGGAATCAAGGCAACTGTTGTTGCCAGACATAGAGTGGCTCTGGGGCTGCTCTGATTTATGATGGCAGAGACACAAATCCTTTCTCTCTAACCAGGGCCCAAGTGAGAGCAATGTAGTCAATAAGGACTTGAAAATAGTCTAATATAATCTCTGCCTTGCTTCATCTTGGAGGTGTATCAAGCTCAGAGGTGACTGGAAACATTACTGCACTTTGGTTTCAGCTGCAGTGAAAAGATCTTCCTTCAGGCTTTCTTCTCATTAACACTGAGGATTAAGCAGAGCAATGTGGGTGAGCTCTGTTCAGAGCTCTTGTCTCCCTTCAAGTCTGTTTGTACCTTCCAGGTAGCTCCAGGAGAGGTGGTATTCACAACAGGGATATGGAAGGTGGTTCAAAAACAAAATAACAACAAGAAACAAACAAACAAAAAAAGAAAAAACATTATAGCAAACCTTTAGGTCTTCTCTAAATCCCACAGTGAGTAAAGACTCAGTTAGAGCAGGATGTGGTTTCATTTATGTTTGTTCCCTTTCTCTTATTGATTTTCCACTGATTTTCCCAAGCAAGGAGAATATTTATTTTAATTATTTTCACAGTTCTTATTAGCAGAATATCTTAGTATGTCTCAGGACATGTGTTTCTTTTTGGAAAACAAAAACAAAAACAAAAACAAAAACCCAACCTGTTAAGTAGGAAAGAGCTATTTCACCATTTCAGAAATAGGAAACTGAATCCCAGAGTGGGGCCAGATTTTCAAAATTATCTGGATGCTTGACATGGCAGGTAAGTTCCTGCTGAGATTTCCAGAATCACTTAATTTTTCTGATGTCAGAGTAAATTTCATAGAATCATAGAATGGTTTGGGTTGGAAGGGACCTTAAAGATTCCAAACCCCCTGCCATGAGCAGGGACACCTTCCACTAGACCAGGTTGCTCAAAGTCTCATCCAGCCTGGCCTTAAACACTTCCATGGAGAGAGCATCCACAACTTGGGCAACCTGTTCCAGTGTCTGACCACCCTCACAGTAAAGAATTTTTTCCTAATGTCTAATATAAACCTACCTTCTTCCAGTTTAAAGCCATTACCCCTTGTTCTATCACTACCTGCCTTTGTAAAAAGTCCCTCCCCAGCTTTCTTGGAGGCCCCCTTCAGGTATTGGAAGGCCGCTGTAAGATCTCCCTGAAACTTGATGCACAACTATCACAAACCTTTGGAAGTTACATTAATGCCTTATTTGTTAGGGGTTTTTTAACATCTACTGGCCTTGAACAAATTGCCACTGGTTGGTATTTCAAGGACCACACCACACATCTGCAGCACAGATGGGTACTGATGCAATCAGCCCTGGGCCAAAATTTGACTCAAGGTATCAACTGAATTTTTCTTTATGAAGATCTGTGTTTTCAGTCAGAGTCTGTCCTCATTATGGCTATTGCTTAATTTAACATATAAATCAAAGTATAAAGAGTCCCAATTCCCAAATATTGTCCTTAGAAAAGACAGTCTTTGTAGCAGACAAATTGATAATCAAATCCAGCTGCCCTGAAGACATAAAGTTCTTGGTGGGACTACATTTTCTGAGACAGTGTTGTAAGGAACTGCCTTCTTTTGCAAAGTAAATAATTGCTGATTCTTTAGACTGCCTCTGAGGCTGCTGCTATCCTGAGAATTCCTTGCCAGAGACTGGCAACAGATTTTTCTGTCTGGCTTTATTTCCAGAAGTTGCAAAGATTATACAAATGTTTTCTACCTTTATGGGGAACCTCTAGTAGGAACTGTAATAGAAACACTGGTTTTATGCACCAAAGGGAAGACTGTCATTTGTTCAACTGTGACACTTCCCACAGCATCTCTGTCCCCTGGGTCCTCACCCAGCCATGGACCCAGCCCAGCTCTTACATGGTGGGGACCAAGAAAAGAATCAGTCAGAAGCGATGTAGCAACTGGCTAATTAAGCCCATTTACACCTTAAGCAACCACTCAGGAAAACTTTGGGGTAGTTCTACCATTCTGTTATTACTGTAATCATGATTAAGAGATGAACAAATTGTTTCACTATCATTGAAATATTGCCTATATGATATGTATGTGATTTACAAATATAGTATGGAATAAGTTAAGCTCTAATTTGCTTCCAGTGCCTTTTTTTTTTTTTTTTTCCCCCAAGAAGTGCAATAAGAACAGGAACAGGAACATTAATTCCTGGACCTAGTACAATCTCAAAGATAGGTAATGTGTAGGTGAAAGGATGGGTTTACCTAAGCACAATGCAAATCTGCATTTTCAGTTAACCACTTTGCACATAGATTGATACTGCCTTTCTGACACACATGGCAGCAATAATGCAGACCTATCAGCCTTCTAATCCATTTCTGAGCTGGCTCGCCAAAGCCCTTCAGAGTGAATTCCAACACTGTTAAAGCCAGAGGAAGTTTTGCTTACAGTTTCAGTCAGAGAAAAAATTAACCTCTATGTCATAAATTCTAGACTTACTACATATACAAAATGGGGGGTGGAGAAAAAAAAATATTTCAAAGGAAATAAGATTCCTAAGTTACTTCTGAAAATCGAACTAGTTTCCAAGTCAGATTTCTTAAGGCATTTAGATGCTCAGCTCCCATAGATGCCATTGGGACCAAAGAATTGTACAACTTGGAAAAGTAGCAAGGTGAGACCCTAGAGAATTGTGGGAGTCCAACCTCACCACAGAAAGCAGTAGGAAACTAGGCTTCCTTGACTGCTCCACTCTTAAAAAGGCTTGTAGAACCTGAAGCCCTTTTTGTGCATCTTCTGCAGCTTGTCTCTGGCTTCAGTAGCATTGCACAGGACACACATATGCAGAATTTGTCCTAATAATTAAGCTTACTGGTCTCAGGTTATGTCACTTGCCCCTACAGTAACTATAGGGTCTGTAATCGAAAGGCACAGGCTTCAGGACTTGCCTGTATTTCCCAAAGCAAAGGGTTCAAAGTCAGTAAACATTAAAAAAGGGGACATCAGAGTCCCAAAATTTAACAAATAGCTCCACCAGAAGAGTATATAGCTTCAGCTGCTTTGCTTTAACAGAAGAAGACATCACACAGATTTAAGACCTCTAATTAGCTGCTGGTCTTTGTCACTGCTTCTTCTACTTGCCACATATGCAAGGATACTGTTGCAATGTTTGTTTTAATTCTCACTGCACTTTTGTGAGAACAATTAACAACAGACAGGTGTGCCAGCTGCCAAAAGGGAGAACGGTGTCAACCAGGCACCGAAAAGCATTGAGACAGGCGTGTTGTTTCCTCTCATCCTGGGTCACACTGCCTTGCAGAGAGCGGCGGACAAGATTTGCAAGCGGGTGTGGGGGAAGAGGGAGGCAGCCACAGCCCCTCCTGTGAAAAGCAAGCACGCAGACCCCATCACTTACCTGGAAAGAGTCTCCATTCATTTTGCAGTGCTGTGCATCCATGTTGCAGAGGCAGCAATACCCACACAAGGAGGCCCCTTTGTCACTGCAGGTGAAACCTTCTGACTTTCCTACAGTGGCCAGAGCTCTCTGCAAATGTATTTAAAGTGAAGTAAGAGAGGGAAAGCCATCCCCTTCCCCCCCTTCCCCTGCTCCCTCCCCCAACACCGTGCCAAGGGGGCGTTCTCCCTACACACCCCCCACCCACCCCTGGCACATGGACAAGCCACTCCACACTGGCCGGCCCCCTGTGAGTCCCACTGCGGCGCATAGCGGCTCTCCAGCATATTGTTTCTATCTGCACCAAACAGATAGAACATGGACAACCAGCATGCTTTGAACTAACAGCCTTCCTCCTTCTGATTAACAGCAGCCGCTATTTTCACTTTCATGTGTCAATACATTGTCTCCACTTCAGCCTCCCCCTGTCCGTTCCTACCACTGCATGTGTGTTCAGCCTCAGGTGGGTTTCCCATCAGGGATCGCTCCATGTGACCAGAGATCATATGTTCTCCTGAATCTGCTCTTTGGATGCCAGACATGGGGCCAGAGAGGGCTGGGGCACAGTGCAGCATCTCAGGGATATCTCCTTTAGTAGGGCCTTTTGGGCTGCATCCAAGAGGTCAGAGAGCAGAAGACATCGTTCCACACATCAGACATTGGAGAGAGATATCCAGTGCAAAGGAAGACATGAGTTGTGTGAATCTTGTATTGGGATATGAGCCTGGACATGGAGAAAGGGAAGAAGGTAAAAGAAGAAAAGGAGCAGAGAAGAGTAGGTCAGAGCTAGAGGGCAGGACAGGACAATGGAGAAGAACTGCAGAAGATGCACATGTGTTTGTACATAGTGTCAGCCATGCAGAGCTACAAGGGGAATGGGGTGGGGTGTTTTAACTATTTCCAAAAAGGTTGGTAAGAGGCTAGACTTCATTTAATGTCCTGGTTTTGATGGGGATATGATTCATTTTTTGAGTTTTTGGTCAGCGGATGGTGAGCAATTAATGTGTGTCTGGAGTAACTCAGAGTTTGGACGTGAATACATACCTTTTTCAGAAGAGCTGTTTGTTTGTGTATCCTGCAGCTAAACACAGAAATAGAAAGTTATTTTCTGAAATGGCCAGCAAGTCTGTGGTATGGGCTAGCAGGTCAAAGCAGGCACCTATATGCCATATACACATCTATATGCCATATACCCATAACACTCTGGGCCCTGTTGACGCCAGGGCAGCAGGTTGGGCCAAGGAGAGATGGGGCAGTAGCAGAAAGGGAGGTTAACCTTGGTAATTGCCGGCAGTGTAAAAACTGCTAGTTTTGAACTGCTCAGACAGTAAGTTCATTACAGGGGGCAGTATTTTGTGTCCTGTGTTTGCGCAGCACCAGGCATGGTCCTACCAATGACAGGGACTTGAAGGCCACCTTGCAAAAAAAAAAAACCAAACAGTGAGATGAGGATGGTGGCAACACTGATTATAGTGGCACCTGTGCAGGACAAGGCAGCCTCCAGCAACTGGTCTTGTTTACTTTCTCCATGCACCATGCCTCACTACCTAGTATATTTGGCCAAAATAACCATGGCATCCAAAGTCATAAACTATTTTTTCTGTCACTTGTTTGTGCCTTCTTCATTCTTTCTTTTTTCCTTCTCTTTTCACTAATCTTTTGTCTATCTCTTTTTCTTCTCTGCAGCTTTTACATGTATTTAGTCTATTTTTTCTTTTTCCCATCTCTTCCTCTCCTTTTCTTATGTACTACACCTTCTGTTCACTCTACCCTGACAGCAATAGCAAAGCAAAGTGAAATACTGGATATGCAAAATACTGCTCATGCCAAATAATGTGTAGTTTTCTATTTTGACTCCTCCTACTCCCCGGTTTTTCTATTTATGTTGCAAGCTTATCTCTTACTCTTAATGCTACATAATCATAATAATATCACCAGTGTATTGCCACCAGTTCACTGTTTAATCAGCCTGGACTGTCAGAGGTTGCCTGGAAGCAAAAAACACTGGCTAGGGGAAGCAAAGGTCCTTCTTGTCAGGAGGGATTCCCAAATTCTCTTGTTCTTGAGCAAAGTTGTGTGTATGTGTGCGTGTCATTACCGTACGAACACACAATTGCATCAGTGCTAGTTACCTTGGACCATCACAGAGTCCAAATTGCCTGAGCTTCCCTGTCCTCTTTGAAGTATTAGTTCAACATACCAGGCACGGGTTCATCACCCCACAGTGACATTGCTAACTGGGATTTCCCATTGGGTTTTAAGTTGCTCCATGCATCTGGTTCCCCAGCCCCTGGGTGAGCTGCTGAGCTTTGGGTCCACTAGTCATGCTCTGGGCTCTTGCTGCAGCACTGTGCAACCCCATCCCTTTCAACCACATGCAGATGTGCACTGACATCCCACATTGCTTCAATCTGGAAACACCTCAGAAACGCACACCTTCTTGGGGTACACACACACATGCACCACACACACACAGTCCTGGCTGTGCTGCTCAGCCACAACTAAGACGGCTTTTTGCACTGAAAGTTGGCTGGTTCCCCTGGCTGGCATGATGCAAGGTCAAAGGGCCACGGACTTTGGCTGCATTTCAGACTGCTCTTTCCCGCCTCTGCTTTTAGCCAGTATTTGCAGAGTGGCGGCTTCCCTAGAGCTGCGTGTTTGCTGGTTTGGGTAGGAATGTCCCCTCCCATGCATGGACACTGAGTGTTCTTGGCCTGTAGCTCCCTGCTGCTGCTGGATGTCCCACTCGATTTGAGGGAGCAGTGAACAATGGTGAAAAGCATTTCTAGTAAAACTAGAAGTTCCTGAAAAATTCCCAAGTAAAGATTCAGAGAGTACCTCGGGGGGGGAGAGGAGGGGTGATGGCAGGGAGTGGGGAGGGTCTCCCTTATCCATATTGTGTGCATTTACCAGAGGTCTCCGGGTGCTGCAGCTCTCCGTTTCGTGCCGGCCACGTTGCATTTCCTCACACCTCGCACTACATCGTGGTTGCGAAACCGCCCAGCCTCATCCCCTATCCCTGCAGACCCGAGCTCCCCGGCACCTCCCGCAGCCCGCAGCTAAATGCTTTTTGGCCGCACCCCATCCTCTCCCTTCCCAGGCAAGTTTCCCCCGTCCTCTCACCTCCGGAGCGCGGCGTGGCCGGGAGGTGGCACTGTGTCCCCACGGCAGCGGCCGCCGAAGTGGGCGGTGGGGGGACGGACGACGACGAACACCCGGCTGTCCCCTGCCCCGGGGGGGTCAGCTTCCCAGGCTGCGGCAGGCACCACCCACATCCCCTGCCACCCCTCCTGCCCGCGAACTGCCACCGCGGAGGTGCCGGGAAAAACAACCCCCAGCCTCCAAAATCTCCAAAATCTAGCTCTCCTCAAAGTGGCGATGGGGGCAGGCGGCGGGGGGCGCAAAGCCGGTGTGATTTATCCCCGAGGGCTGTGATGGACGCGGGACGCGTGGCCGCACAATGGGGCCACCCGGCGCGGCCGGCGGGCGAAGGGCTCCGCTGCGCGGGAGCGGAGGGCCGAGGGAGCCGCGCAGCCCCCGTCGGGATCCGCGGAGGGGCGAGCGGGCCGGGGCTGGGGCCGGGGCTGGGGGGAGCGAGTGCCCCGGCTGCTGCTTTTCTTTTTTCTTTTTTTTTTTTTTTTTTTTTTTGCAGCCCTATATGCAAACTGTCACTTCAGGTTAGCACAAGACCTGCTGTAGCTCATTAGCATGAGCTGTATCTAATATGCTTAAAACCTCTAATTATTTATTATGCCCTAATTGGCAGCCCAAGAAATGTCTGCAAAGTGATGAGTGTTCATCCCAAGACGCCTTTCGAGAAGACTTCAGCAGTGTTCCTGGTCAAACGTCATTTTTAATTCTTCACTGTGACACAGGCTTTAACCCTCTTGTAGACGATACAACGCTAAGAAAACTCGTACAACTCACTATCCCGAGAGCCAGCGCCCCCCCCCAGACCTGGGCAGGATGGGCAACAATTACTCACGAACACGGTTTAACGCTCAAAGTCCTCCTTTCTGTGAAGGGACGCTTACGAAGAGACGTTAAATTTCTTCAAGTATGCAAAGGTGTGGGCAGATACTCCTTGAAGGAACTAGTCTTCAGGGAAAAATCGCTTTCCGGCCTTCTGAAAGTAACAAAGTTTTGAAAATTATATTCAAGTAGGAACTGTTTCAAGATAAGTTTACCTCTCGCCCTCCCTCCTAATTGTCTTTTTTTTTTTTTTCCTTCCAAGTCTGTATTATGTTTCTTCGGGTTGTGCCAACTATTTATTTATCTTTATTCTTTCTCTCTTTCTTTTCATTCATTATTCTCTCTCTCTCTTTTTTTTTTTTTTCTTCCTTGTGTGTGTGGCTTCTCGGTCTGATCTGTAGCTTGTTACCACCCACTGCACGCTCTCTCCTGCAGCCGAGGTGTTTCTATACAAACTTCAGCGTCCAGTTGTCATATTAATTATTACACTGAGTAATGACTGAAATAGTCAAAATAAGGGGAGACTCAAGAGAGCTTTTTCTTGCTGCTCAAAGATTCAGCAAAGAAGCCTTGCAACAAAGCACTAATTGGTCCCCAGAAATACTCTGACAAGGCATGGAAGATAGGTTTCATAAAGCCCAGCAATTGTGAAGGGGGAAAAGATCCTTGAATAGACCCCACGCTTCTTTTCTAAACTCTCTTGCTGAGCAAAAAATGGACTGCTTCTTGAATACTGGACTGATCTTGAATGCTATACCCAGCAGAGAAAAAAATGCACCATTTATTGTAAGTTTTTTTTCCAGCTATTCATGTGTTCTATGTGGAGAATAAGCTGGTTTTGTTTACCATGAAAGACCTTTTACTTTATTTTCATTCTTGGGGGGGAAGCTGGAAAGGAGAGGGGGAGGGCGAGGGGAGGGAGAGAAACACATGTGCCCAAATCCAGACGAGCTGCCTACTGTAACAAAATGGAGTGTAACAAATCCTACAGAAGTCCCGAATGTATCGATTCTTTGAAGATCTATATAGATTAACGACTTTCGTTCTGCTTTTCCAAGACCGTATTTAATCATAACGTAAATGGCCTTTAAAAAAAGAAAAGAGATGGTGGAAAAAAGCATACTAAAGTGTTTCTTTCTTTTTTTTTCTTTTTAAAAAAAAGGCAAGGACTTCAAAAGACCTCATGAGTGTGGCTACAATCTAGGTACACAAAAAAGCTACTATAAAATAATGACAGTTCAAGTTTTTTTTTAAAAAGGGGGGGAAATAAAATGAGGGGGGAGGGGGAAGCCCGATGAAAAGGGCAAGGACTATTTATCATCGTGTTAGAATTAAGAATTTCGAAGTGCAGGTGCAGGGTTGTGCATACGAGTGGGTGGAGGCGGGGGGAGAACTTGAAACAATATTTATTATCTATAAATCTGGCAGCCCTAGAGCCCTTACTCTGCGCAGTGAGCGGACAGGGGAGCTGGCAAGACCAGCATTACCTCGGACAAGGCGAGGGGTGCGTTTGTTCCCCGAGAGCAGTGGATGCCGAGGGACCTGCTGGGTAAAGGGAGGCAAAGGCTCTGCCCTCCCCCCTCAACCCCCGGGCCCCGGAGCCGGGGAACCGAGGAGCCGAGGTGGGACAGAGCCACGGAGGCAAAATTACATGCGAGTTACACTCGGTGACCTCTGGGACTCGCTTCTTTGGCCTTTTTAAGAGCAGTCTGAGACTCGAGGAGGAGGGACCCAGAAACTCTGGTCTCATCCTGCCCTTTAAGGGAAAAAAGGCAGGAATTTCCCTACATGGTGTTTCCACGTCAGTTCTGGTAGTGGGCTGCTTCAGATGAATGACTGTTTAAATATATATATAATTCACAAGGCTGCAATTATTCTGGTATTTGTGTTGCCACTTACCAAAGCCCTGGGGTGCAAATTGCCACGCTGGTTCATTATTATTCATTACTCCCATGACATCACAACATAGAGCTTATGATGCAACAACTATTTCCAGCATGGAGAATTCTGATGTCAGACAAGGGACATTGAACAAACCATCCAGATGACTCAGAACTGAACTGGGAGAGCTTCCTACACAGAACATAAAAATGGATAATGTATCCTGCCCAGGTCTTGCTGTCCTGGCCGAGAGACGTTAAAATAATTTAATGTGTTTCGCATATGATGAGACAGTAGGCTAAAAATCAGAAAGAAACTCAGTGACCAGTGAAGAGTGCCCTGAAATAAATATGACAGAGGTTAGACCAGATAGAACTACTTCACCTTTTTCATCTCATGTGCTTTAAGAGCTGTCACGTTAAAAATTACTAAAAGATTAGTTAGCAGGTGCACATTAAGTTTCTGCCATACAACGTTGCTGCTTATCACTGTTTAAACTCACATGCCCAGCCAGGGTCCAGTGGCAGATGAGAAGATGCAATCTCTGCAGCTCCAAGCTACCATAACTGAGACCAGCAGCAGAGCAGGACTTATTTTTGCACTCATTTCCACTGAAAACTGAAGAGGGACTGTGCAGGTCCCCTCCTTCCATGCTTTAAGGCTGGTGTGAGCACCAGGGATGAAAGACCCTTGCCAGGGACTTCCTAGAGACATAATCTCGCCTGTGGTAAGACTGTCACACCATGGTTCCACTTTTTGGGGAGGTTAGAGAGCACACACATCTGAGTTTTCGGAGTGGGAAGGTGCATAGAGAAGTGGAGGTGAGGCAGAGCTGAAGGCAGAAAACATGTTACAGTTTGCACAGACATGGGGATATGTCAAAGGCAGGAGGGTGGGGAGAGAAGGCCACACTGGGGTCCTCACTGCTGCTCATGCCAAGAGCAGGGCCACCAGCATCCCCCAGTGTTGAGCCAGCCGTGTTACCCAGGCTGCCCACATCCCCGCAGCCCCAAGGGTCGTTGTGACCACCGAGTCATGCCAGCCTCAAACTCTCAGCACCTCAGTGCTGCTTCTCCAAATTTGGCCCTGCGCCATAAGCGAGGCTTCACCTGGCAGCAGGATTCGTTTCTCTTGCATAGGTCAGGTCCATCCTGACTGCCCAGTTACAAGTAAACGCCATCACCCACTTGGAAAGGTGGTGACCTGCTCCCACTTTGCAAGGTGCCATGGAAGGCAGCAGTGGCTCGGAGGGTTCCCCGGGACCGGCAAGCGGACTGCCTGACCTGGGAAATGAGAGCTGGAAGCGAAGGGAGAGCTGACTCCACACCTGCTTGTTCTGCTTAGCACACCCAGACTTGATGTCGCCCTCTGAGACTAACCTCCTCCTCCTCCCGTGCCGGTGACAGGACGGTGGCCCGGGTACCGTCCGGTTCGGACGCACCTAAAGGAGGTTGGATTCTCTCTCCCCAGACACGCTTGCCCCTTGGCCCTCGGCATTCCGAAGGGGTAACTCAGGGTGACTCCTCCCGAGGCTGTGCGTGCTGCTGCTCTGAGCAGCGGAGTGTTCCACTCCTCCTGACACCCGCACGGGTTCCCCCGCCGCTGCTGCAGGCTGACGGAGCCCTCAGGCCGCGCGCGGAGCGCCCGCGGGGAGCAGTCCCAGGGTCGGGCCGAGGACACTCACGAAATTCGGGCTCACAGCACCTGCTGAGCGAAAGAAGCTGCACCGGGCACCCCAGTGCTTCCCGGGGACAAGGGAAAACCCGCCCTTTCGCGAGCCCGCACACGTAGAAGTTTCCCTCCTCGGCTGCCTGCGCACACGCACCCACCGCGGCTCCTCTGGTGGGCACGGCTCGGCACGGCACGGCACGGCACGGCCCGCCCGCCCCACGGAGCGCCTCCGTGCCGGCATTTTGGGCACGGCAGCCCTCCCCTCCGAGCCACAGGCAGGTTCCGATAAGGCCGCCCCCAGCCTGCCAAGGCCCCGGCGGCAGCGGGAGCAGAGGATGCCCCGCACCTACCGGGGCTGCCCGCACCTGCCTCCACCCCGGCTCCCTCGCGGGCCGCCCTCGCCCTCCTCCCGCTGCCGCGGCAGCGCTCCGGCGCGCACCCCACCTCCGCGGGGAGCGGGAGGTCACGGCAGCAAACGGCGTTCGGGCAGCCCCTCCCGGGGCCGGGCTCCCCCTTTCTCTTCCGCCTGCACCCCTCTCCGGAGCCGCGACTCCCCCCCCCTCCCCCGGCCAGCTCCCTCCCCGCAGCGGCCCACGCGCGCCGCCTCCCGCCCCGCCGGGCCGCCCCCGCCCCGCGCGGCGCCCCGGCGCGGGTGTTTGCTCAGGGCCGGGAGCGCGGCACGCGCCGGGCGCACGCACTTGCAACAACAAACCCGCGAGGGGCGGGGGCGGGGGCGCGGGCACTGGGGGGCGGCGGGAGGCGGGGCCGCGCGGCGGCCAGCGCGTGTGCACGGGGGGCCGCGGAGGGGGTGGGGGGAGCGCGTGTGTGCGCGTGTGTGTGTGTGTGTGTCCCCGCGCCGAAGAGGCGGCGGCGCCTCGCGGCCGGCAAAGCCCGGGAGCGTGGAAGGCGCAAGGTGCAGAGTGTGCGCGTGTGTGTGTGTGAGCGCGGGGGGGCGGCGGGGGGAGTGCGAGTGTGTGTGTGTGTCTGTGTGTGTGTCTGGGGGGGGGGAGCCCCGTCCGCCCCTTATAAGAGACACGATCCCCCGCCACTTTTTTGCAAAGGGGCTTTGCGAAGCAGCCTGCGACCACGCGAGCGCCACGAGCCTCCCCGCCGCCGCCGCACGGAGGGCGAGAGGGAGGGAGGGGGGCGGGCAGAGCTGCCCTCCAGCCCCGGCCGCCCGCCCGCTCTCCCGCCCGGCTCCGCCGCCCGCTCCCCTTTGGTCGCCGCTGTCCCTCTCCCCCTGCCCTCCGCCGCCTCTCTCTTCTATTTTTTTTTTTTTTTTTTAGCGAACGCCGCAAGTTATTTTTTTTTCCTCTTTTTTAACTCTTTTTTTTTTTTTTTTTGGTGGTGGTGGTGGTGGGACGGGGACCGGCCGCCGCTCGGGCGCCCCCGCCTCGCAGGACGCCCTCGTGCCCATGGCCAGCGGCAGCCCTGCCAGGATGGCCAGCGGCACTGGGCAGCCGCCGTTCCTGCAGCCGGCCTGCTTCTTTGCCGCGGCGGTGGCGGCCGCCGCCGCCTCCGCCCCGCCGGGGCCGCCGCCGGCGCCGCAGCTGAGCCCGGCGGGCGGGCAGCCCTCGCCCGGCGGGAAGGCCTCGGCGCCGCGGGCCGCCAAGCGGCAGCGCTCGGCCTCGCCGGAGCTGATGCGCTGCAAGCGGCGGCTGAACTTCAGCGGGTTCGGGTACAGCCTCCCGCAGCAGCAGCCCGCGGCCGTGGCGCGGCGCAACGAGCGGGAGCGCAACCGGGTGAAGCTGGTGAACCTGGGCTTCGCCACCCTGCGGGAGCACGTCCCCAACGGCGCCGCCAACAAGAAGATGAGCAAAGTGGAGACGCTCCGCTCCGCCGTCGAGTACATCCGCGCCCTGCAGCAGCTGCTCGACGAGCACGACGCCGTCAGCGCCGCTTTCCAGGCCGGCGTCCTCTCCCCCACCATCTCGCCCAGCTACTCCCACGACATGAACTCCATGGCGGGCTCCCCCGTCTCCTCCTACTCCTCCGACGAGGGCTCCTACGACCCTCTCAGCCCCGAGGAGCAGGAGCTGCTCGACTTCACCAGCTGGTTCTGAACGCCGGTCGCCCCCGCGGCAGGTGGGTGCGCGCCCGCGGAGGGCCGGGGCGCCGCGGGGCGGGGGGAGATGCGGGGCGGCGGGGGGTGCAGCCGCGGGGGCGGGGGGTGCGGCTGGGGTGCCCGCGCAGGCGGGCACCGCTCTTCCCACGGTACTTACGAGCGGCTCCGGCAGCCCGGCGCTGCGCTGGTCCCGGCGCGGCTCTGATCGACTCTCTCTTTTATTGTTACAGGACAGTTGCAAAAGGGGGAAAAAAAAATCAAGCAACCCACAGAGATATATCACACACAGAAAGACAGACAAAAATCCGCCCAGGAAAAGGACCTGTTGCGTTTCCCTCTCCCCCGCCGTCGGAGGGCGGTGCGGGCACGTCTCTCGGCGGGCGGGCACAGCGCTGTGCGCCGCGGGGGAGGTCGAGGCGGCCGCCCCCAGCCCCGGAGCGCGGCCGGCCTCTGCGCTCCGTCCCGTCGCCACGGAACGTGCCCCGGCGGAGCGGGTGTCCCACGACCGCGGGGCAGGTCGCCGCGCTCCTCGGCCGGCGGAGGAGCTCTTCCTCCTCCCAGCAGAAAGGCACACCCCCCGCGCCCCACTCCGCACCCCACCGCCGCGGCCCCTCGGAGACTGGCGATCATCACTCTGTGGACAAAGTTAGTTCCCCGGTGCCTGTGGAGATGTTGAAATTAAGCTATGCTCTACTCAAAGAAGCCCCTGGAGCCCCGTCTGCTGTCCTCCCCGCGCCTCTCCTGCCCCTTGCTCCCAGCTTTTCCTCTCATTTCCATCATAGAATGCTTCCAATTATTTTTTTTTGTGTGAATTTTTTTTTATTATAAGAAAATCTATTTGTATCTACCCTAACCAGGTTGGGGATATATTAAGCTATTTTTGTACATAAGAGAGAGAGATTTATAGAGGTTTTGTACAAATGGTTTACAATGTGTATATCTTGATACTTTTTTTAATATGTAATGCTTATTACCTCTTCATGTTTAGACTTGTAGTCAACGTTATCTTACAACTGCCATTTTTGTATGTGGTTTTGTAAAGGACTTGGATTTCCTCCAGATGTACTTTAGCACCAACGTGTCTTACTTTATAGAAACTTTGTTAATGTATTAATAATGTTATTAAACAATGTTCAAAGTGAACAAAGTTTATGCAGCTATTGTCCAAACGCGAAATGGTAGCCATTTGTTTTTATATGCTGCCTTCTGGAAAAAAAAAAACCAAAAAACAACCCACACAAGCAAACAAACAAACAAAAAATCCCTATACCACTGCCTTTTCTTACTGTTTTATTACAAACTTACAAAGGTCCTGTATAACCTTTTTTTATATAAACTAGTTTCATAATAAAACTTTTTTTAATTAAAATGAACGGCTGCCTACTGCATGCAATTTTTCTTTTTTTCCTTTCTACCATTGACAACGATGAATGTAAGAACAAAAATGTTAAATGATGTTATGCCGGATCTAAGTTGCATATGAAGTGTTTGTATCTGATGGATGTAACATATATATCTTTATATAAATATGCAAAGGTCTAGCGGTATCACCATTGTTTTCTTGCCCTCTGTGTTGCAAGCGTATCCAAATCAAAAGGCGAGGGGCTGATTAACGTTTGCATTGTCCTTCCTAAAATCACTACACATTAAAGAATTCCCCACAAAGCCCAAATCCTAAAAAAGAGGGCGCTCCATCCCGCATTTCGGCGGGGTGACCCTGTCCTCCGCGGCTTTGACCCGACGGGGCGGAAAAACACGGGGGAAGACACGGCTGCCACCGCCGAAAACACGAGCTGCTGCTGCTGTGTGGCCTCTGCAAGACAGTGGCCGGATAAATAAAACCGTCGGGGGAAGACGGGAAGCGATAGAAAAATAAATAAATAAATAGCGTAGTAGAAATGGGTGGCAGCTTAAAGACATTGGTCTTTCTAAGAGCTTGTTATTCTACCCAAATAGCGTGATCTGCCTGTAAAAGTACCCAATTACCAAGACTCAAAAAGAAATTGGACTCTTCCCCCCCCGCCTTTCTTTTTTTTTTTTTTTTTTTTTTTTTTTTTTTTTTTTTTTTTTGGCTAGCCTGCTTGTTGTCAGTTAGCAAGGACGTGACCAGAATTCACCTTCTTCTTTTAGCCTGGCTCCTGCATCACTTGCAAATTCAGTTTGCGTGCACCAAGCCAAGCGGAAAGCAAAGCACAAAATGCATCTTACAAAAAAAAGAAAAAGAAAAAAAAAGCAAAAAAAAAAGCAAACAACAAAGGCCCGGGAGAGCCAGGGTCGTACGGAGTTAAAGAAAAATCTATTCCTCTCCGCTACAAATGTACCGTCAAGTTGCAAGGGATGCACTATTTTAAAAAAGAGGAGGGAAAAACTTTGGTAGAGCACCCCGGAATTTTCTCTCTGTGTGTATGTATGTGAAACTACATATATATGCACACACGCGTATGCACAGATGGACATATATACGTGTGCATATCAATGTATAGTCCTTTCTACATTGCTCTAGCACACATTTGCTCCGTCACATCCAACCCCCACGCCCTGAAATGATCAATACGTGATTTAATCGGAAGGGGGGGGACGGGGGACGGGGACGTGACACGCTGGGGTCACGAAATCCCTCGTTACTTCAGCACAAACACTCATTGTTTTAACCGCTCGTGGAACTAATGTTTAGTTATGAAAATAATAACCGTTATGTGCCTCCATCCGCTCTCCCTTTCTATTTACCCACTTTTGCAAGTGTACAGATAAGGTATGCAAAGAAAGTGTAGTGAGTAATTTATAGCTATGAATATAACATTAGGATAATGTTTCATTCTGTTACAAAGGCGAAATTTCTCTTCCTTGTGTAGACAGGTGTTCTTTTTTGCTCACTTCTGAATAGTAAATATCCAGACTCATTAAACTAAAGGCAAAGTTACGCTGTTGTTCGCTACAATGTATAAGGCAGGCTCAGAAATTCACCACCTCCTCCCTCCCTTTTCTCCTCAGCCCCCTCCCGAAAGAAAGAAAGAAAGAAAGAAAGAAAGAAAACACACACACACACAATTTTACTGAAGATAGGGAAAGGGCAAAGCAGGATTGGGGTAAATCTCATTACATCTGCTCTAATCGCTTAGCAACACAAAGCCTTTTCTTGTATGAGCGCGGAGAGCCTTTCAGTGCTCCTGACAGACAGTATTCAGTTGGCATTAGTAAACTCCATAAATCAGAGACTTCTTTGGGTGCAGTGTAAGTTTTAGAGTTACTCTGGGATGGCAGAGGAGAAGAGGGGGGGAGATGCAGATGGAGGTTGCTGGGCCACGGATTAATTAATTTATTTACCTGTGTATTTATTTTTCGTAATGCTGGAAGAGTGCCCCGTTAACAAATGCCTCTTCCCGAGTCCCCTCCTGCCCCCAAAATCAAGACCCTCGGGCAGGGACGGGGAAGTACGGAGAGACCCCCGCCGTTGGGCCGTGGAGGTGGGCAGGGCTGCAACCCCTACCCAACCCCTTGTACCCCCGACGTGCGCGGCGGCCCACGAGGTCCGTGCTCCGAGGGGAGAGCCGAGGGGAGCTTCTGGGAGTCCCCCTGCAGCGCGGCCTTTCCCTTCGCTCTCCACTACTCCTGCTCCCGCCGCTGCCCCCTCCCCACAGGTCCCTTCGCTGCCCCAAATTTTTCCGCGCTCAGAACCAGCGCCGACCCCGCGGAGCCTCAGCACCTTCCTGCCCCCTCCCCGCGCAGAAGGCGCTCCGGTGAGAGCGGAGCGGGGGGGCAGCCCCGGCCCTGCTCCCTGCCTCAGCCCGCCTCTCCTGCCTTCCCCTGGGAGAGAGGTGCCGGCCCGCACACAGCCCCGCAAGTACTGGGTTTTCGGGAGCCGGGGGCGCTTTCCTGCTTTTAGAAAACTTTTTTTTTACTTTTAATTTTTTTTCTTTAAAAAAAATGTTTGTTTGTTCCCTCTCCTTTTCTTCCCCCCCCTCCTTTTTTTCCTTCCCCCCCCTTCCCCGCGGCGCAGGTCCTGCCTTCTGTGTGCGGGGCACAAAGGGGGGCGGCGGGGGCCGGGCAGGCAGCGGGCTGCGCTGCCCCCGCGCGTGTCACGCCTCGGCCTTTATCACGGCGGCGGGGGCTCGGCAGGGGCCCGGGGGGCGACGGGGGTGCGCCCACCAGCCGCAGCTGCCGCCCGTCCGGCCCGCTCCGCGCCCCGCGTGTCCCGGCCGTGGGGTGGCGCGGGGGGTGCAGGCAGCACGCGAGGAGAGCGGGCACCTGCCCAAAGCCCGGCGGGCCCTGCTGCGGGCGGGGGAACGCCCTGGCTCGGCGCTGTGCGCAGCTCCATAACGCAGCGCCTGTTACTCAGCGCATTCAGGGATTAGCTCGCCTTGAAGTGCAGGGGCGATTCTGTGCGTCCCCCTCCCAGCCTCTTGGACAAGGGAGCGGGGAGAAGCGCCCCCCCCACCACCGCCCGGTCCGTCCCGGCGCACAGCAACTTCTTGCTCCCAAGCGAGCTCGCTTTTAGAATGTCAGCCCGCACAATGCAGGGCTAATTCCTGCTGCAAAAGGCAAGTGGTGAGGAATCAATCGCAGGCTTTATGCAGTCAAAAGGGATGATGGGTTTGGGGTTAGGATTTTTTTTTTCTTTCTTTCTTTTTTAAAGTTCCCTGCCCCAGACTGAATTTCTCCTGCTCCCTACCCCCGTCCTATTAATAATCCCATGCAAGCGATTGCAAACCGAGGTAAAGCTATCATTTGTATGCGCCTGAAGATTAATTTCCCCCATGTACCAACTCAACGGCATAGTTATCTCTTTAACAGGGAAAACAGTTTGGCTCCATTGTCGGGTTGCCAAGACCGCCTTTTGAGAAAGGGAGCCCGGCTAGCCTCTGATCAAACTCAAAGGTTAGTTAAAAGACAAAACCAGCTGAAAATCTTCATGAATAATGCTGTTTCCCCGAGCCCAGTGTAGTGCAAGCGCACATTTCAATGCCAGAGCATTTTGTTATGCTGCTCGCCTAAGTCAGGATTTCACAGAAAAGGCAGAGAAGAAAAGCTCCAACAATTAGAGGGGGCCTGTCAGAAAACATTAACGCCTTCCTCGCCCAGCCTGTCAAGCGTGCTGGAAATAAAAAACTGGCATAGCAAATCGCACCTCCACCCTCCGGAGCTGCAGGAGGGGAGAGGGAGGGGGGCGTTTAGGGACAGAGGGGTAGAGAGAGAGACAAATGGACAGGCCCAGGCTTTTAACAGTCCCCCTTGGCTTTGCAGTTCATCGAAAAGGTGGAAAAAGAAGGGGAAAGGACCTGCAGCTGGATTTTCTCTCTTAATATTCAACCCTCTGTTTCATGCTCCAGAATTATATTTTTGCTCAGGACCATCACATGCACTCACACTGTCTTTCTGCATCTTCACCCCTTTCCTGCATCAGTTCTGCAAAGCACATGTGAGGTGACCAGTGAAACAGCAGCATGGCAGAGATGTTACCACGTTTTGCTTTCTGCTCCCTCCAAAGTTCCACTTCTAAGTTTCTGTGTCCATGCAGATGTCCAGTTTGACTGAAGCAGCTCATGTCAGAGGAGCTGTGTTCATGTATTGAACCAAAGCTATCTTACTCTTTAATTTTTTTTAAGAAAACATATTTCAAATGTACAGCTTCCGCTATCCAGACACACTAACCACATGCTCAAGTCCTTTTCCCTGGTGAAATACCTACTGAGAAGGACACCAAACTATTTAAAGCCTCCCTTGCGCTGCCTGCAAGTGAACATCTCAGCTTTGACTTTCCTGGCCAAAGCATGGATTTTCCCCCAAGCATCTCAATTACGACAGAGTTCTGCTATTTTCTTACAAGCAAAACCTCAAACCATCACTTGTATAATTTTTTTTTCCCTTTTTGTCTTTGCTGTCCCATTGCAAATACATGTATATGTTAATATCTGTTAAGGACCAGATCAGTACTGTACAGCTTTTATAGCTAGCCTTTTGCTGGGATGGGGGAAGAACAGGGGAGCGGACAGTACTGCTGTGTATTGTAGTATTCCCATGTGGGCTGGAAAAATAAAATTACAGCAAAATAAGAAGTGACTGAAGAAAAAGGAGTGCCTCCAAATGTCATTTGAGGTGTTCTAGAGGGTTATACCAGTAAAGGGACACAGCAACACAGCTCAGACAACATGTGAAAGAAGGACAAGTCAGACTCTGCCCAGGGTTAGAGAGCTGTGTGATTCCTACACATCCCACAGGGAAGGAGCTGTGGCCTCTGGGATGGGAGCCCCAGCCCTCCATCCCACGCACAGCCTGGAGCAGCACCATGCATCCAGGCAATACGGTGATTGCTGTCCCCCTTCAGGGAAGGCAGCTGTTTCTGCGGCTTTGGAGCCAGATGTTTCCCCAGAAAGATGTAAGTGAAGGAAGACCTCCACTGAGTGCTGGTAGTTTCATTTGCTCTGACACTTTTGCCCTGAGCAAACACAAGCAACCAGTAGGAGAGGAGAGAAGTCTCAGGTGGTCCCTTTTCTCCTTCTACATGCTTCTCTGGTACTTACCATACTAATTGCAAGGGGAGAAGTTGGGTGAGAATGCAGGGAAGGGTAACTAAGGGAAAACTGCTTTTTTTTTTTTTTTTTTTTTTGGTCACAAGGCATTGATCTTGGTCTGAAGCTATCTAGATTCATTGCAGGCTATGATTTGGTTCTGTTTCAATCTATCTTAGCCTGAAATCCACAAATGCTCAACAGAGACCATGAGTAGTTCCTCACAGATGCCTGGGGATGCAGCACTGGGAGAAGGTGAGACAGCTGGCAAGAGCAAAGGGGTCACTGCTCCAGACTCTGCTCTTGTGCAAAGTGCTGTGGGAAAAGCCAGTGCATATTAATAGTCTGGCTTATTTTTCCGGGGGACAGACAACCCATGTTTCCTTTCACCCCACCGCGAACAGGATTCAATCCTGTTTGTGCTCTTACCTAGCACCCCAGAAAGGGATAGTCACACATTTTTCCCAGAAGAGCTTCACTTCCCCTAAAACGTCAGACCAAACATCTGTATGTTGTCCTATATGCTACCTGGAAGCTGCTTGGGAGCAGAATTCCTTTGAAACTGAGACTCACCAAGCTGTGTGTTTCAACCCTGTCTTGGACCCTGTAAACAACTGCAGCAATCAAGTTGCCCAAGTTTTCTGCTGGTCACTCTTTGCAGCAACAAGTTACTTTCTTGCTTTCTGCTTTTATAAACTCTGAATAGCACTAGGGAAAGAAAGGTAAAAATCACAAAGACCCCTAAAACCAGCCCAGTGGTGTAGTCCAGGCCTTTGTGATAGGGGTGGAAATTGTCTTCTGAAATGAAGCCCAAACTCATTTGGTCTGGTTTCACAGAAGTAGATGACAGAAAGAGCCCATGTTCCCCTTTTGGTATGGGGTTCTTCTCCCTCCTCCCTCCTCCCTTCCCTGCCCCCCCCAGCCACACCACTGTCTCCTTTGCTCTCCTCTCCTGCTGATGGTCAGAGCTGTGAGTTATTTTAATTTGTACTTGCTGCACCAGCTGGGCTATATTACTCTGGAACAGGAAAGGAAAAGCCCCATATTAGTAAAGTGTGAAATACAGTTTTGAGTGAAAAGGGGAAGCCATTTCAACAGGATTATACTGTGACAGCACAGATTAAAATGCTGCCATATGGCCTAAGATAGGTTTGCCTTTACTTTCAGGTAACAACACATTGCTAATTAAGTGGCGATGACATTTCTAAATTAAAAAAAAAAAAAAGAAAAAGAAAAGAAAAAAGAAAAAAACCCCACCTGTATGTGAAATAAAGACAGTCAAGTGAAGGGAAGACATTAACTGGTGCTAATAATACTGTAAACCAGCTCTCTTATTGTTGCGGTTTTCTTTGAATAGGAGAGGGAATTTGTTTGATTTGTTATTGAGTAAAAAATAATTCACATGTGCACTCAGAGAAGTGAACACAATGCTTCTGAAAGGTGCTTGATTGACAACGTGGGAAAGCAAAGTCCTGCGTTATATCCAGGGCAAACATGGCCCAGGCAGGAGTGTGGAGAGGTTCCCCACCCAGAATCTGCAAGAGGGAGATGGAGGGTTTCCCTGAGCAAGGCAGGAGGGCTGCCTGCCTGCTTAAGCGTTGCTAACTTTTAAGCATGTGCTTAAATGCCTCACTGTACTGGAGATCTTTGCTGTTACACTTCTAAGGGTACACCAGCGAGTGATGGTATAACCTGTTGACACAAAACCTACAGTCTCTCCCACATCTCCTGCTGTGTTATTGTGGGACAACAATAGCTTTCAGGCAATATATGGGATAACATCAAACTGTTGGTCTACAAGCAAAGGGTCACTCATTATTAATAACCCCCTGAGCCTTTCAGATGAAGGGTGTTCTTCAAAGATTTTTACCTGAAGTTTCTAATCAGTGTCTGTGGATATTTCTCCTCGCCATACAAACTGCATTTTGAGCCGCTGATCCAAAAGACTGAAGAACAGACAGTGGGACACACTTTGCTTCATCCTGTTTTAAGTTTCATAGCAAACCACATTTTAGGTTACTATAACACACATAAGGTTGGTCTGCTCAGCTATGGGCCTGGACCTAGCAAGGAGACTTAACGGTGTTTCACATACTGCTAAACTTGAGGTACTGCCAAACAAAAAGCAGCTCAGCTTCTCTCTCACTTCTCTCACTGACTTGTGTTGCCACACAGATCAACCTCAATGTTTCATGTGGTACTCACAGATTTTGCATGCTTAATGGTATGAAGTTGGAACTGAGCACAGATGTATGTCCATGGATGAGCCTGGCAGCACTTTACACTTTCTGCTGTCAAATTTTTGCTTCCTTCTCCACCACAACTTTGGTATCCTCTTTAGCCTCCATTGCTTCACACATCTGGGGCTGCAGCAGCTTGAGAGCTACACCCCTAGCCAGCTTCCAAAGTAAGTACCTATTAGCACATATCCTCATCCAGGCACTCTTACATCCCTCACCAGCATGGTATATCAAAACCAAGTGTGCGGTGGAAAGAAACCACCAAACCAAGGAGAAAGCACTGAGATGCCTTTCAGAAGCATCTCATTGCAAATGCTACCCACCTGAATTCTACATTCCCCTGGGCTTCACCAAAGATTTATGTTCTGCCTCTTAGGGACCTGCTGGGGGGAATGGTGGCCAACTTCTCCTGTCTCTGAGGCCAGCGAGCATGTGAGAGATGAGTGAGAGCACTGACAATTGCCCCTACCTGGATAGAAAGGGGGATGGTATAGACCTGCAGTATGACAGGATGCAGTACAAGGTGCTATGGTAGAAATTCACAGTAATCACGGAAGGCAGAGAGGGTCCCTACCAAACAGCCATGCCACATACTCCTGGGCAGGACATCGGCACAGAGCAGGGCTGCTGATAAGCAAAACAGGAGTGTACAGAAAGAGCAGCACTTGGCAGACACCCCCGAGACCCAGTCAGTGCCAGCTCCAGGAGATGATCTTGTAGCAGCAAGCAGCATCCCAGGTCTCCTGCAGCTCCCTTTCCTCTTGTCCACACATATCTCAGAAGAGAGATGTGTTTGTGCAAGTAGCTAGTAGAGGAGCCTGGCAGGAGTATGAGACAAGCACAGGAAGATGATGGCTTTATCCTCCATTCACCCACCTTGTCTCTTTCTGAACCCAGATACATTTTTGCCTTCTACAACACCCCGTGGCAACCACCACGAAGGGATTATGATGTACAGACAAACAGAAATCAAACCACTACTGGCAGAAGCAGTGAGTAAACGCCCTCCTTTCCTCCCCTGCTCCAAAGTTTCTTGTCAGAAGACCACCACGGCTGCAGAAGCAGGTGATGAGGACAATGACAGGTCCACAAGGGGCACTCTGCTCAGTCTGGGTTGTCCCTTGGCTTCTCTGCATGGCCAAATCGTGTCTTCTTGGCACATCACTTTTAGTTACTACTACTTCTCACTCTCTGTGTGGGGAACTGCTACTGACCAATGGAGCATTTATAAATAGAACAATGTTTAATTAACACAACAGTAGGACAGACTTGTTGAAATACTTCCCAGACAGCAGGCAAGAGTCCTGACAAGGAGACTATTATGGGAATTTTAATGAATCCTTCCAGAATGGGACAGCTTCCATACACCTACGTTGCAATGACTAATTTTGTTTGTGAAAATTGTATTGGTAAATGATGCAGAGTGACAATAACGTTGAGGACCAGAGAACTGAATAAAGTCACTGGGTGACTATGTGAAATACTGCCTACAGGACAGAGCAGAGTGCTTACTAAATGCAGTGCAGTCAGGGGTCCAAGTGCCCAAAAGCCCGTGTCAGACCCAGCTACAAATGTAGTTTGCATAAGGCAGGCAAAGAAGCAACTAAATAACCCAAACAAGGATCTAGCTGTGCCAGATGCCACCACAGCATGAAAAGAAGCAAGGGCTGCATGATTGCACAACTACTTCTGTCAGACACGACCAGGAGCATGTGTCTTACTGACACCACTGTTAAATGTATGCCTGCTAGCTGCTACTGCTGTAATTGAGGAAACACACATATATCCTTGCTGCCTCCCTATCTAAGAAAATAGGAAATGAAAGTTGGCTACCTCAGTGGTGGGCCTGTGTAAGGTTCCCACCTACCATAAAACAGCCTACTTGTTCTATCAGGGATTTGTGAAGAAACGTGAATCAAGGGGCACAGAAAGGACAAGGTTTACAGTGTCAGAGAATTTCCTTAAGTGCACCTTTTCCTAGATCTGCAAACTATTCCTTATCCTCCAGCAGAGATGTTGCACATCATCAGTAATCCAGTGGCCATAATCAGTAACTACTAATGAGCTCAGAAGTTCAGAAACAGTCTCTTATCTTTCAGGATCGTATGATAGAATGATATGGGTTGGAAGGGACCTTAGAAATCATCAAGCTCCAACCGCCCTGCCATGAGCAGGGAAACCTTCCACTAGACCAGGTTGCTCAAAGCCTCATCCAGCCTGACATTGAACACTACCAGCGAGAGAAAATTCACAACTTATTTGGGCAATCTGTTCCAGTGTCTGACCACCCTCACAGTAAAGTTCTTCCTAATATCTAATGTAAACCTACCCTCTTCCAGTTTAAAGCCATTTCCCCTTGTTCTATCACTACCTGCCCTTGTAAAAAGTCCCTCCCCAGCCTTCCTGTATGTCCCTTCAGGTACTGAAAGGCAGCTATAAGGTCTCCTGGAAGAGAAAGAGAGAGATCTTAAGCAACAAAGCTCCTAGAAAGACAGTCTGCAACAACAAATGGGTTATTCTTGAATTTGCCAGTTCAGCTGTCCACTGCTGTACTGTATAGATAGTAGCCAGCAAGGGACTCTCTGCAGGTCCTGTTCTTTTGACTTCATTGTCATTATGCATCCAAGGTTCTTTTTCCCAAAATATCTAGATATTAATGGACATATTCAAGATGTGCATTATCTAGCAGGGAGCCTGGGCATAGCCAGTTTTCTTCCCTAGTTTTGCCATTTTCTCTCCCTTACAGGCATGTGACCTTTTTTCTGGATTTTTGAGAATTAAGTGAAAGCACGTTGATTATTGAAATATGTTGCACTGCACACCAAACAAATTGGTGTTGCAACATTAGCTTTCTATGGAAGTGCGTGCTAGAATACTAATAATTTCAGTCAAATACAGGTTTTGGTGCATTATTTCAGACATTCAGGAGCAAAACCACCTCTGATTTAGCGAGTTAGACAATGATGACATACATAGAGCTGACTAAGAAAGCCAAAAAAATTATTGCTGAAGACTTAGGTAATATATAAGGATTTTGGTGAAGTGAAACTTTGCAAACTGCTTGCCATAAGCCTTGGTTTGCTGAGAAAAAGAGGTGAGGAAGGAGAGGATATGTCCTTCCAACTGCTACAGATGCTGCTGCACTTGGAGGTGCAGGTTGTGAAAACACTGATTAGTTTTAGCCACATACATCTGTTTCCCGTTGAATTCTTCTTTTTGCATAATGTGGAGTCTTGCTTGTCAGATTAACACAGTGCTTCACCCCCAAACAAAAGTGCTGGCCTCAGATAAATCCATCTACAGCACACCTAGCTCCATCGGTGGGCATATTATAAAAGGTAATGAGCTTGACACTCCCCTTAGCTCCAGCTGCTGTAGCAGTGTGTAATGAGCCCTGCTCCATGGGCTCCAGCTCTCACACTAAAACGCCATTGAGAAGTGAGACAGCATGCCACTGAATTTAATTTACTGCTTAGCATCAGCTGGCCCCAGATGATGGAAGGTCATCTGGATGGAGGGTCAAGTGGTATAAGCAGCTCCAAATCTCCCTTCTGCCCAAGGGCTTGGAGCCAGCAAGCCCCACAACAAGCAGGCGCAGACCCGATGGGGGCACATCGACCGAACAGGCTCCACAGGCAGATTCCTTCGGAGCATCTGCTCTCCTAGATGAGGAACCCTTCCCATTGACTGTATCCTATCAGCATTTTCACAGCAATTTAGAGAAAACCCAATGCAATAGGACAGGTCTCGTGGAGTTTTTCTGCTATTATAGTTACTTCTCTGTTGAAGAAGTAACTTTCCTACCTTTATAACATCACATGATGCTGTGTTTTGCTTGTAAGGTATCAAGAATTTTTAGATCACAAAGTACCACCATTCTGTTTTAAGAAAGAGAAGCTGTAGGGAGGGTTTTGCTAGTCCAGAAAGGTCCAATTCCAGAGGTTGAAGTGAAAAAATAAGAAAAGGGGAGTGTGCGAAGATACAACCTCCAGTGATGTACAGCTCAAGGACGTGCAGAGCTAAAGGCACGGCTATTATGTTTAATTGCTCCTAGAGATCTTTTCTGCCATGGACTTGTCTAAATATGTTGTTAAGTGGCACTAAGCTTTGGGCACATTTAAAACTAAGCCTGATTCATAAGAAACCTTAAAAGATTCATTTGTTATGTACAACCTAAGAGCTGGATCTGTCTCTGCTGACAGAGACTAACTAGTTATCCTGTGCTCCAGAAGATTATGATTTTGGGAGAGCAGGACTGAAACACACCATCCTAGCAGGGGAGGGATGCTCTTTCCCATTGGGAAGATGGTTAATGCTGTTTAAGGATGTCCCAGCCTTAAACCCAGAGACATGACTGACCAGTAATAAACAGCACAGCCAGATTTAGGTCTCTAAAAAATGGAAAGCTGCTAGTGGGGATGGGGACCTAGGGCATGATGTGCTCCAGGCAATTTCTGCAGCTGCTCTTCAGAGACACAATCATTGAATCCAGTGAAACCACCTGATGAGCAGGAAACCTTTCCAAGCGAGTAACACAGACAGAATGAGACCCCAAGGGCATGAAATATGGGCCTTTGAAAACCTACTTCATTGTGTGGTGGAAGTTTTTTAGCTGATCTGTGCGCCTGGATGTTTGCTCTCATGTCTCTGCTGCACAACACGTGTGCTTGGCTCCGTGCAGCCCACACGTGCGTGTTCCTTCCCCACTGACAGCACACCGGGGGGTCAGTACAGGCCACAGACACACTTGTGGGGTTGCGGGGCCCCAAAGACAGAGCTGCACTGCTACATCCACACGGGTAGGCTATGCGGCACAAAGCCAGGTACCATCGCTCTTCCCACACGCTGGTACTGCATGGTCTGAGCACGCGTTTGTGCCCCAAATGTTTCTCTTTCTTTAGATGTTGCCATCTCTTGCAGCAGGGACAAAGACCTGTTTGTGAGGCTGCGCTCCTTTTCTGCGGGGATGACAGGTGGGAATGGAGATCTGATACAAATATACCCTGATTTGAAGTGGGTTGTGAGTGAGATCTAGTCTAATTTTCCACCCTGAACAAACAATTTTACTTTGCGCAAAACTTTCTCTAAAGAGAATGAGCCCAATTAAGAAAACCACACCGACACAACTTTTAAAAAATACAGTCGTCATTGTCCATGTGGGTTTTGGGTGGGCTGTGGAAATTGATTTACGAGTCAACCACTTTTCTCTTTTCTTGCCATCTCTCGCTTGAGTGGTTTGTAGGCCTTGGCCCTTTCTTTCACTCAAGGAGAATAAGGTTGCCTATGGAAGAGGTCAGCATTTCAAATTGGTGGAGTTCAACTGCACAAATGACATAGAACTGACAAGAAAAGACAGGGGGTTTGGAGGTCATAGACTGCATAGGTCTTGGTTGGGGTTTTCGCTTTGTGATGGGACCTGGCACCAAAATGAATTAAATAACAGGCTTAAGGACTATTGAGGGAGGGCTGAATGCAAATCAAAGATAAGTAGAAGTTTTCTTTCCTAAAAGGGGAATGATTTTTTTCCTTACCTCCCCCTTTCCATATCTGCACAGGCAAGGTCTGCATGTTAAACATGATTTAGCAGGCATTATTCTGGAGCCTTTTCATCAGGTTTCTGCAGTGATTGCCTATCTTGGCCTATGATTAATGATCTGCTGTGCAATTTGGAGGCTATAATGACTCAACAATCCACACACAAACTATATAGTCGCATTCCTTTTGCAGATTTGCCAAGCTGTTACCAAGGGGCCCACAACCAAGCAGGATTGTTAGAGAGATAGCTAAGCATTTCTGCAAATGCCATTCTGTCCTTATCTTGCTGAGAAGTGCGTTGGGCAGCAGGCTCATTTACAAAATTCAAAGCCTAGATTTCAGTGGTTTCTTTAAAAAAAAAATTCTGGACTGGAATAATCATTAAAAAGGCTGGTAAGAAAAGATCCTGGTATATGGCCTCTCAGTGATTATACAGACAAAATACTTTCTTTGTTTCCAAATTTTGAATCTGATTAATTGAGGCCTAATGCTATTAATGCAGTTTGAAAGAGCAAAGTTAATCTTTGGAAACCCATGCCATAAACAAAATCTGAAAATCTAAGCAGATTTTGAAGCGAGAGCTTTGTCTTCATTTCATTTTCCATATAGGAATAAATTATGAGGATTTGCTTATGGATTTCAACAGGATCTGTATCTGGTTAAAAACCGTCAGTAGAGTACCGGTTTTATAAACTTTTTTCATTCAAAATATGGGTCCTGATGAGAGTCACCTTGGAAAATCCATTGTTTCTGTTTGTGAAGTTTTTTCAATAAAAATAAATGCAAAGAGGAAAAGCGAGGACAGAGCTACAGATGGATTCCATCCTTCAAAAGGACATCAGCTATCTTACGAAAAATAATTACAGAATAATCTATATATGTTCATGTTTCCATTATTATTGGATAATGGAAATAATATATATTACCCCGAATAATTCAGTCATAACCAGAAGTGTTCTGATATTGGCTCATTGCAATCACATTCACTTTAATGATTCATTCAGTTTTAGTTTCCTTTTTGTCTGGCTTGAGAGGAGGGGAACTAGAAGGGTATATAGCAGATTCATTCTGTTGTTGTTGTTGTTGTTGTTGTTGTTGTTATTAATTATGGAAGTGCCTGTAAGCTCTAGACAAGGATGGAGCTCCACTGGGCTGACTGAACCCTCATAATAATATTGTACCCTCGTGATGAAAGGTATCTCTTAGTCCGGTAAGTAATGGTCTGAGACTAATTTTTGGAAAGCCTTCAAGGTTGCAGATTTAAGTACAAGTGTAAGTGCTCCTCTGCATCCAGGCTTAAGCAAATGCACCACACTTTAGCCCAAGTCCAGAGTGAAGACTGAGATGTCTCCAAGCCATTTGGGAAGGTCTTTCTCTGAACCCATTGTAGGCAACAACAACCTCCCCCTGCTCTGGCTTCAGAGCCCAACATGTTAATGTTTGTTTAAAGAAACATTTTAAAACCTCCATCTACAAACACACTCAAGCAACACAGCTTTTACCCTCCTCGCTCTGTATAAAGCCTTTCACTCTTACGGCAAGAGCCAACACACGGTGATATACCATGGAGGTCCTACTGTTTTGTGGGTTTTTAACTAATCTTTGCCTCAAATGCACATCAATAAATAAAATCAGCTGTGAGCACACTGCTGTACAGCCATGATAGTGCTGCTGTGCATTTAAGTCTATTAATCTATGAATGGCTGTGTAGCTGACACCGCCTTTGGGGCAAAGAGATGGACTAGATCAGGGTCAACAACCTTTCAGTGGTGCTCTGCTAGCCTGTGGTTATCAGCCCTCAAGCAGAGGTTACACGGGACAGCAAGAGCTCATCAGTAACTAGAAGATATTACTTCTCAGAGAGGCAAAAACCTGCTGCTGCAGTGGGATCATTGGCCTGTGTTAATCAACCATTCCTCCTGACTCAGGGAGTAAAGCAAAGGCAGCAGCAGGGAGTCCTTAAACCTCCAATTTCACTGTCAGGATGGCAAGGCCTCTAGCTCCCAGCCTTGCCTGAAAATCAGTGCCCATCCTCTGAGGTGGATGGTGTCTCAAAATCTGCTTAGGACCCCTCTTTGACTTACTGAAAGTCAGGAAGCAGCAAAAGTATGCGCTTGCCACACAACAAAATAGGACCACAGCAGGTCTATTCAGAGGAAATATTTTGTCTGGGAGCCCATAGATGATTCTGAAAAGGATGAGAAAGTTGACAAACAATGAATGCTAATTTAAAAGCATCTTTAGTTGTTTTCAGTGTGAGTGGAGCTTGTTCTGTACCTCCACATCCACATGGATAGTAACTTGGATGGGAGCAAGATGAGGATCCCCACTGTCATCAGACCTCTACCACTCTTTGTGGGAAGCTTAGCACTGAGATACACATAGTCTTCACAACAGTTATGTCCTTGGCTTTTCTACTGGAACCAGCTGTTACAAATGTGGATTTTTTTTTCTGTGAGACAGCCAACTGCCTGCTAGGCGGTGTGATGAGGTCAACCTTATTTCACACTGGTCATCACCTCTCAGTTCCTTGTGTTTAGTGACCTCAGTTTGAACTGTTGCTTAAAGGTGAACTGGAATGAGATTTTCAGAGGTCATGAGTGAGTTCAAAGACCACTTGGATATGCAAGAGGGAACATTTTAGGAGTTTCATTTTCTTGAAGGATGTTTTCAATGCTTTCCGCAAACCATGCTCCTTCAAGGTATATCTCCCTGAACACTCAAAATTACTAGTCTTTTTTTTTAAAGCTCTTTTGCAAATTTTGTCATATTCCCAGTTATCTGAGTGAATCAGCTTAACTCTTGAACTATGTACATCCACAAATTGAACTAGAATACGGATGAGAAGATGAGTTGTCCATCAGGTTTCTTAGCACACCACCTTGAATCCAGTCAGACTGGAAGCCTGATAGAAGCAAGTATTTTGAAGTATTTTGGCATTTTCCTTTCTGACTTAGAAAAAGGAGCACAAACAGGATCATGTGGCAGAGAAGGGAAGTCATTTAAAGCATTGCAACCTTCAGAAAAAGTTCGGCTGAGGTGTGGCTCAAATATTACCATTGATTATTGACAGGGCAGGCTTGCTTTCTTTCCTCTGATTTCTCATCCCAAGGCATTTAATACATATTAAGTTCCCAGGTGATCCTTGTGCACATATATTTATATGTACTGCTCCATGTGTCGCAAGCATAAGGAAGGACAATAAGAGAATGCAGAGAAAATAAGTCATTCTCTTTGAAACAGAGCAACTTGGTAGTATGAAAGAGAGAGAAACTATGTTTATATGGACATGTCATACTGAGGTCACCATCAGTTTGCATACATGTTAAATTGAACAGGTAGACACAGTTTACTTTTCAAGAATTGCTTGCATATGAACACAGGAGGAATAATAATCACACCAGCTTCGCTTTTGGCAACTTGCTGTAGTCCAGGTGTTCCAGGAGGAATGATGCTGGTGTTGAGTGATGGCTCAGCACTCCTGGAGGGACAGAGTTCAAGCATTGGGATTCAAGTTTTAAGGAAGTAAGATATTTTTACACATGGCTGCAAGGTACATACTAACATGTTTTGGAATCTGAGAGTGACTTAAGCCAGACCTGTCCTTTGATGAGAGAGAAAGTTACTTTAGGCAAAAGTACTGTAGCTTCAAGAACACAGAGAAGTGTTTATTTTATCATATGGAACTGAGAAAAATATTAATTTAATCAGAAGCTGAAAAATCTGCCCCAAAATCACACAGAATTACTTCAAGCATTGGCATATATATCAATGACTGTGCCAAACTACCATACAGTGAATATCTGAGCTAGCAGATAATTTCTTTATGTATGAGATGAGTGTAACAAAGAATTATGCCAGCTGTTGGCAAACAGCATCTGACATAATTTTCATGGGTTATTTTGGAAGTCATGAGTATAAAGTTTGAGACAGGCTGACAGGGATGATCACAGCTATTTCTGAGGAAGCCTGTCCACAGAACAGCTTGCACAGAGTTGTATCTCTCTCTTCAGCCACAACCATCATTTTTGTCCAGCTTACAGAATCATATTTAGAATGCATGCCAGCCAGTTGCAGAGACAGGAGCTAGAAGTTAACCCTTGTAAATAAATAAAAAGTACTGAGTCATCAGTTCTTCTATAGGGAATCCTTTTTTCCATGCCTCTTTAAGTTCTTTTAGCACCTTTAAGTGCCAAAGATAGGTTAAATGGCATCATGGGGCTAAAGTAGCCAAGAAAATGGGAGAGACTTTGCAAGTGATAGGAATTCCCTCTGTCTGCACTGCCCGTGGTCATGCAGAAGCACAATGGTGTATGTTCTAGAAATTAAAATCTTGCTCTTCTAATATATTTTATTCTGCTTGCTAACTAAATGCAAGGCAAGACAGGTATTTCTATCATCAAGTCCTGCATACTCTATTGGTTTTTAACAGGAACTATGGGGCTGACTTTTCACAGATAAAGCTGCTAGGTTTTGCTGTATTTGCCTTCAGCTGAGCACTGTAATGTAGAGATTAATAGAATAAATAGCAAGAGCTTAGACAAAGTATTTTTCAAAGTTAAGAACAGTTGCATTATGAGGGCTGGACCGAAAAATCTAAGCTTCAGATTACCTAGTAAGGGATCAGAATCACATAAAGGGTTAATATCTGCTTCTCCAGATGTGAACTTCATTAATTTAATCTAAAACAGCTTGAGAGATAATAATACACATATTTTCAATTACAACAATTATTTAAACAGCTCTAATCTTGCACTTCATGAAACCATTTACATTCACTCTAATGTCAAGCTCTGCAGGGGAATATGTTAACAAAAGAAATGTAGCATCTTCTAATTACAGTACTTCTATAAAACAGAAAGAAAACAGAGTTTGTGAAGGCTGAGCTGAGAGCAGGAACTATTCCATGTCAGATAGGATTGTAGAAGCACCAGGGCCAGTTGCAGACAGATAAATATACTATATTTTACTTCTCTGTGGAGACAACAGCACACATACCTGGGAGAAGATGTATAACCACAAAACGTGCATGTCATTTTGGAGTAAGAACACACTTTCATTGATTGAGTAGCTTCCAGAGTTATAGGTCATAAAACAGAGTTACTATTGGGTTTGCACGGCAAGGTTTTGGTAGCAGGGGGGCTACAGAGGTGGCTTTTGTGGGAAGCTGCCAGATGCTTCCCCTGTGTCTGACAGAGCCAATGCCAGCCAGCTCAAACACAGACCCGCTGATGGACAAGGCCAAACTCATCAGCAATGACGGTAGCGCCTCTGTGATAATATAATTAAGAAGGGGAAAAAACTGCTGCACAACAGTAGGCAGAAGAGGGGAGTGAGAATATGAGAGCAACAGCTCTGCAGACACCAAGGTCAGTGAAGAAGGTGGGGGAGGAGGTGCTCCAGATGCTGGAGCAGAGATTCCCCTGCAGCCTGTGGTGAAGACCATGGTGAGGCAGGCTGTCCCCCTGCAGTCCATGGAGGTCCATGGTAGAGCAGATGACCACCTGCAGCCCATGGAGGACCCCACACTGGAGCATGTGGATGCCTGAAGGAGGCTGTGACCCCATGGGAAGCCCACACTGGAGCAGGCTCCTGTCAGGACCTGTGGCCCCATGGAGAGAAAAGCCCACACTGGTGCAGATTTGCTGGCAGGACTTGTGATCCCTGAGGGGTACCCACACTGGAACAGTCTGTTCCTGAAGGACTGTACCCTGTAGAAAGGACCCCCATGGGAGCATTTAATAAAGAATTGCAGCCCATGGGAAGGATCCACATTGAAGAAGTTTGTGGATGATTGTCTCCTGTGGGAGGGACCACACAGTGGAGCAGGGGAAGAGTGTGAGGGGGAAGGATTGGCAGAGACAATGCATGATGAACTGACCACAACCCCCATTTCCCATCCCCCCTGTGCTGCTTGGGATGAGGAGGTAGAAAAATCAGGACTGAGGTTGAGCCTGGGAAGAAGGGATGAGTGGGGAGAAGGCGTTTTAAGATTTGGTTTTATTTCTCATTACCCTACTCTGATTTGATTGGTAATAAATGAAATTAATTTCCCTAAGTCAAGTCCATTTTGACCATGATGGTAATTGCTGAGTGACCTCCCTGTCCTTATCCCTACCAGTGAGCCTGTCATAATCTTTTTTTCTCCCCTGTCCAGCTGAGGAGGAGAGTGATTGAGTGGCTTTGGTGGGCATCTAGTGTCCAGCCGGGGCAACCCACCACAGTTGTTATACACTCTGATCTTCCTACAGGCCTGACACAGCTCAGCATAGAAGGTCACAGCATAAAATCACATGCAGAAGGAGTAGCATCTACACTATACTTTCAGTTCTTCAGTCAGAACAAGAGAGTCAACTTTGACCTCTATCATCTACTCTGAAAAGAGAGCAGCAAAAGACAGCATGGTATTTCCCTGCTAGTCAGACCTGAGGCTATCTGAAAGTACCAGTTCCATTTCACTCCTGGGGCTTTGCCTCAGCTCTGAAGGCCTCTATGGTGCTCACATCTTGAGTGGCTGCCTCAGATTGGCTTTCTGCACAGCTCTATGCAGCTCAGCTCTTGAGGCCACCACAACAGCTTAGAGATTACAGCTAAGAAATGAGTCCCCAGGGGAGGATGTCTTGTTGATGTACTGAAACTTTAAAGGACATGTCAGGAAAACTGATATGAATTTACAGATGGGAAAACTTCAGATTATGACTGCAGATATGGTGCTGAGGCTGCATTGGTGTGTTGTCCTTCATGTCAGTGGAAATGCACCCACTGCTAGCAGATATATGGGTGGGCACCTCAGAGATGTTCACAACCTATGTATGGGTACCGTGCTGCTTCAGCTGTTTTTGCAAATCCTGGCCTTACATTTTGCCATTATCTAATAAGATTTTCCCAACAGCTACAATGACTTTACTGCTTTGTAGCAGCAATGATCTGCAAATAATATGATGCTAGCAGGCAAAGACACCAGTTTACGCTAGAACCCTTTGCATGACATGCTGCACAAAGAGCAAAAACTATTTCTACCAAGGGAGACTTGCTGTAAAGAGCTTTTCTGTCACATCATTACACTTGAGTCATCAAAATGTGTATGCATCATTTTGGAGATGCAGCAGCTTAATTCCCTCTTGGAACGTGACTGGACCACTGGCTGTCTATAGCTGACAAACTGACTACAGAAGGCAAGCGTGGAAATATGTCCTTCTTGGAATATATACACACATGTTTTCAAACCCAGCATCTACCACAAGTGATTGCCTCAGCCGTTTGGTGGTGTAACGTAGGGCTTCTATCTCTATGCCGTACAGACATACAACTGTGTCCCCCCCCCACCCAACCTTACGCTCCTTTTGGTAATAGGCCATTTGCCAGCAGCCAACACAAGAAGTAGGGTGTTTCTTGTAAAGGCTCTGACACACAAAGAAATGAATATCTGTCTTAAAATAACAAAGCAATCTTTTGTGTAAAAAGTTTCCAAGTGTAGCAAAGGCTCATCCATTTAATAAATGCCCCCCAGCCCACCCGCCAGTAGAAAAGCTCAGTAGTGCAGGGGACTGGGGCTGGGAGAGGGTGATGGGGAGGGATTTTTTTTTTTAATTGCAATTGTTTGGGTTGCTGATCCAAGGTAAATGACAAGAAATTGAAAAACACCTCCAACACACATATTTCAACCAAAGCAAGCACTTGGGATTATTTTTTTCCCCCCTCTGTGTCTATTTGAAGGTATTCTCCCAAGTTGACAAGCACGTGTTTTGGAGACCATTGAAAAGTTTCTGCCATAAATAGAAGAGGCAGCTTGGCTTAAGTGTTGCTAGGGAATACCTGGCAACAGGCAACAATAGTCCTTTTAGAGAGCCCAGGGCAAACAGTGACCGTGGTAATGGGGTGGGCTTAAGGGAGGCTCCTTGCCCAAAGCCCCTCCACTGCACTTCGCCTCCAGCCCTGGGCTGTGTTCCGGAAATTCTCCGCACAAAGCCCTCCATTCAATGGGAGGCGGGCCCGTGCGTGTGCTTTTCTGGCAGGGAGGGGGCTGCAGAGGGATGGAGCTTTCTTGCCAAAAAAAAAAAAAAAAAAAAAAAAAAAATCTAAACTTTTTTTTTTTTTGCAAAGGCTAAGGGAAGCACAGAAAGTGCTAAGTTTGTAAAAGAAACTGAAAAGGTTCAGAAAGAAGTATAATGGGGCCAGGGAATGCCCCGTGAATTTTGAACAGAGAGCAGAAAGGAGACCCTAAAAAGCAATTAGTGATGCTGCTTGTCGCTGAAGAGAGAGCTTGAAGGAGGTGGGAAGGCGCAAAAGGAAGAGGGCAACTCCAATCACTTAGTAAACGTACGAGGGAAAGCAGGGTGGGGGGAGCAGGCACAGGGAGAGAGACTGGCGCCTTCGGGAATTTTTCTAGTGAAAGCGGACGGAGGCACACGGCGAGGGCAGCGTCTGAGGAGCGCCTGGAGCTGAAGGCACATGCCAAGCTGGGTCTTGGCTTTGCCTCCCCTGCTCATTTCTGCAAAACCAGGGATACACCAGGGCCAGGCTGCTGTCTCTCAGCCAGCCCCATGTGCACCAGACCGCCTCGAATCCTCACCCATCCCCTTGAGGAGGGCTCCTCAGCCAGGCGTCTCTGCCTGACGGATGAAGGCGAGGGGGATGTTTCTGAAAGACCTCTGGTCTCTCTTCCTCTCCTTCCAGAGCCATGCACAGACGCCTATTTAGCCATACATTCCCTGCACAAAATAAAAATAACGCTGTCTGCTCATTAGCTGGGAGTTGTTGGGGTGGGGAGGGGGTGAAGAAAAAAGGGCTGTCTGAACAGGGCTGAATAGCTATAACCTTAATGGGTTGTCAGAAGTTTGCTGGCAGCAGGGTGAGGGCAGCCAATCCCCCTCCAGTCTTTTGTCCTAGACATTGTTTAGGATCAGGGGTAGCTCATTAGGTCAGGACAGTAATATTCCTAACGATCTTGTAGGGCTGAGGCTTCAGACTGTGTCTTCATCTGTTTTCTTGATGTCAGTCTGATTCAAGGAGTGGTATTTATCTCAACAGAGATACTTCGGTGGAAAGTGTTCTTTACCTTTCATATCCTTTGACAAAAAGTTACAGCTGGAAGGGGAAAAGAGTAAGATGAGAGTCCTGCCTGCATGAACCGGGGTGTGTTATAGTGAAAGGCAAGCTGGAAAAGCCAAGTAGATGTGGCCTTGGCCTGCAATTTGGCCCTACAGTTGGCCTCTTTGTATTTCAGATTCCATCTATATGTAAGGATAATCACTCATTTTGCATTCTGGGGGTGGTGGAGGAGAAAATATTAGTCTGAGGCTTCCAGGCAATGGGCCAGATAAGCAGCTAAAATTAATACCTTTCCTGCACTCACGGGTCCTGGAAGGGCTGGGTTCTTTTGTTGGTTTGGCTTTTTCTGGTTCCTAACAAAAAATATATTCTGCATTAAATTCTAAATCAGAATGGATTTTTTAGTAATGTATAATTCCTTTTACATCCTATACTTATTTTCAGCATAACGACATGAATTTGTTGAGGAAGGGAGCAAAATTAAACCCCCATATTCCCTCAGGCACCTCCACTTCTGAGATACTAGGTGCAGTCATGGGGCTGAGCAGATCCCATTCACTGAGACAGGCCAAATCTCCAGCCTTGGTCATGTGCTGTCTGATGGTATCACAAATCCAAAATGCCATATTAGTAAAGTGATGAAACTAAAGGATAATTTATCATATGGTCGATTTCCTTGTAATTAAGCAACACATTATCCACCCATTTGCCAGTCTTCCCAATCACAGAGGGCAAAGTACTTTGTCATTCTCTGCCCTCTCTAAGACTTTGCTTCAGTATTTAAGGTCTGAGGTTTTCTAAGGAAGCTCTGAGAGCTTCATGCAGCTGCCCTACGTCCCTATTAAAAAACAGCCAAACTAACAAATAATGATGAAATTGTTTCCTTATTTATTTTGTGTTAGAAAACAGAGGACAATGAACCACTCTCTGAAACAAAGGGGCAAGAACTACTCATCTCTTTCATTCCAGTAAGAGGATGGCACGCAAAGGTCAGCATACAGACACTGAAAGGTTCAAACCAAGAGCATAAGACAACAGGAACAACACCGCCTGATCCTTGATGAGTGTAAAGCCCACCAGCAGCTGCCTCTGTGGTGCTCCAGACTGGCCAGAGCTGGAGCAGCTGCTGGGGGCATCCTGTGGACCAAAATAGCTCCCCAGTGACTGTCACATTCCCCACACTAAGATCCTGGGAAAGGATTTGGTGCCCCACAGGATGCCACCACAACACTTAGAGAGGCACACAGAAAGAGGCTTATGGCTTCTCCACTGTAACTTAGCTGTGATTGCATTTGGATAACTCTGCTACCTGGGGCTAGTTGTAAATTAGTGTCATGAGTTATGAGTTCTTCATTAAGAACTCTCCCACCACCCCCAGGAGGGATAGAATTTCAGACCCAAGTCAGTATACTCTTACAAATGGGGATATATTCTGCTGTGAGTGAAAGGACTGCAGGTTATTCTTCATGGATTATCTGATTATAAGGGAGCATGGGCATCAACAGGTGCCTGCCACCAACAGCACACAACGAGCAGGCCTTGTCTTCATCGACTAGATTCAGGAATGGATTTCTAGCTGATGGGCAGTGGAAAGAACACTTCCCAGAGGTGAAGCAATGGAACATGTCTCATCAGCTGCAAGACTGATTTTACTGGACACCTTTGACAGGCTCCCTTTGCTGGCTGGTTTCTCTGGTACCCCAGAAAAAATTTCAATATTCAGTCCTACACCTGGGCTGCAGCTGACATGGGTGTGCCTGTATTCACATAAATTAACCAAGCTTGGCAGGATAAGCAAAAAGATTGGGGGTTTGTTGGTTGGTTGTAAGTTTTTTGGCGGGTTTGGGGGGGCTTTTTTGGGGGGAGGGAGGTTATCAGCAAGTTGTTAAACAACCAGCAGCATTTTTATCACATGACTGAAATACTACAACTAATAGGACACGTTCTGCTCTCTACCAGCATCAAGTAGAGAAAAAATTAGCAACAGAATCACTCAAAGGTTTCTGAAATATTTCAACCTATTTTAAAACAGTGTCTGTGTGGCATTTCTAACAGGGAAAGTAAAGGGATATGAAGACAATTGTAACTCATAGCATTCCTTCTGGCTCACACTGGTTTCCCTCTCTTGTGCAGGGTTTGAAAACCACAGGTCTGAGTCTGACTCTGTGTCTGTAATGATAAGATCGAAAATTAACAAGACTTTAAAATATTAATACTAGAGCTGAAGATTTTGGCTTCTACGGAGAGCTGTCATTACGATAAGCAAAGATGATGACTTTTTTGGTGCTGTTTACAATTTTAAGAACAGATTATTTTGTCCTTTCAGTATGTGCCTTTGAGGGTGACAAAGATATTAATCCACTATTAAGGGGTTATGCATTTTAAGTGCTATTAAAATTCCCACTCACTGGAAAAAATCTTCTATCTTAACCACACTTCTGTGTGAGCAAGCACATGTTTGTGAGTAGACAGGAGCCCCTATACTCACAAAAATGTAGACTTGCACATATCTCTGCCCACACACACATACAGCCATGCCCACCCAAATACATACGAATGCACATACATTCACACACAGACACATACACGTATCACACATGCAGAAAACCACTCGCCCATAGGCACACTTGTACACAAGCCTGCACATATGCACATACATGTGTGCACACACATTCCTAGACACACCCACACACTTGCATACATATGCATGCATCCCTGTACGTTCACTGATGACCACAAAGGCACATGCATAAATAACCACAGAACGGGCACCCACCCATACATACCTCTCTGGGCACTCATGCACTTGCACACACACATACACACTTGAATGCATGATGCACCCCTACGTGTGTGTACATATCCACATAAGCATCCACTCATACTCACCCACAATCAAGCACATACTCCCATACCTGTGGGCATAGGCATGCTGTCCTGGTTTTTAGCTGGGACAGAGATAGGTTTCTTTTTAGTAGCTAGACTAAAGCTGTGTTTTGATTTCAGTATGTGATTTGTTATGAGAAGAACATTGATAACATACCAATGTTTTCAGCTGTGACTGGAAGTCAAAGGACTTTGTGTTTTGCTAGTCTACAGATGCAAGGTCTAAGGGGAGCAAGGAATATTAAAATTAATAAGCTAGATTGACATTTGGATATCCCAATGGGATATTCCATATCATATAACATCACGTTCAGTATATTAATGAGGGTGTCTTGTGGAGGGCTCTCTCTGGCTCTCACTTGGGCTCTTGTTCTTTTGGGATTGTGTTTTCTGTTTTGGGATTGTTGCTTCTCCAGGATCATTATCTGAGAATTGGCTTGGCTTGGTTGGCAGGTGGTGAGCAATTGCACAGTGTATCACTAATGTGCATAATTTATTATAATTATTATTTTAAAATCCTTATTATTTTAAGTTTTACTTTATTTCAGTTATTAAATTGTTCTTATCTCTACCTACAAGTTTTCTTGCCTTTACTCCTCCAATTCTCTCCCCTATTCCCCTATGTGCGTGTGTGGGTGTGGGGGGGAAGTGAGCAACCATCTGTGTTTGGCTGCTAGCCAAGCGCTAACCAAGTGCAACCACCCCACATGCACAAACGAACGCACACTTGCGTACACACGTGCACGGCCACACTCATTAAACGCGTACAGCTCCACACACATACAGGCGTGCGTGCATCCCCGCACTGATGCACTCTTGTACACAACCATACGCACGACCACCTGTGCACATACCCTTGCACTCTTACACGTGCACACGCGCACAGACACGCACAGCCGCCGGGGCAGCACCTAGGACAGCGCCCGCCCGCCGCGCCCCGCTGCCCCGCCCGCTCATCCTCGTGCTCGTGTCCCTGCTTGGAAAACGCGGAAACACTTCTGGGAGCGAGAGGCAACGTCACGCTGGAAATATTTCGTTTTCCCAGTAAAATGCACAAGCCACAATCCCTGCCGAGTCCCTTTTCTTTCAAAGAGAAAATTTTTAGAATCACCTCGCTTAAACACTTAGGAAATATACCTACCTGGAAACCATTCTTACAACCAAGCACATCAAGAGGAACTTTATTTCCACGCTGCTCCACAGGACAGCAAAGGCATGGCCATTTTCCCTATAATGATAATGCTTTCTCATACTCTCTCTCTTTTAGTAAGTCATATCCAGCATGGTGATACAGGCCATAATAATAGTGCATCCCCTCATGCCCCAGCACGAAACTGCAAAATAGTTACTTCCTTCACCAGCAAAGATTCAAAAAGTGATAGTTTGGTTGAGATGATACTTTAATCCTAGTGAATACTGTACTATACTTTAATTGGGTGAATGTGGCTGTTGTTCTTGCTGAACACCTAATGGTGGAACAACAGCTGAAGTTCACCAAGTCTCAATGCTCACTACTTGTCCAAGAAAGAAGCTGTTTCAGCAGCAAGATAAAGTGAGTTGAGCCTTCTAGTGATGGTTAGAAAAGTAGATTCATATATGTTAGAAGGATGACATTGAATCTATGTGTAGAAATTAGCTCCAGGACTGGCAGGCAGGTCTGAAAGACATCAGCAGATCGAGAGTGACGCGGTGTATGCTATGCTATTACTGCATTAGTCTAGATGTAGTGCAAGGTTCACAGATTTCAGGTGCAAAGTTTAATCTAACATCTTCAACATCAAGGACACAGTCAACATATTTATTGATCAACTATACAGACACTCTTTTCTATGTCAACAACACCTTTCCTGGTACTAAAAGCAACAGATTTTGGATGCTAGGCAGCAGTATTTACCTGGCCAACCCTTGAGCCTTGTAGGGCAATGGCTGTGAGACTAAATACAGAGTTAAACTGCAATTCTCAGACATTTTGTCTTGTCAGTCCTCCAGGATTAAAAAAAAATATATATATGTCTAAGAGAAAGGGTGTTCTGGGTTTCTCTGAGTGTACTGTGCAAAACATGGATTTTGTCCAATGTCCATGAGACCCTTCACCTCTGTGGTGGTCTGCCATCCATAAACACCCCGAGAGACTCTTGGAATTAGCCATACTTATGGGAAATAAGGGTGTATATGTGCCAGGTACAACCTCTTCACAGCTGTAACAGTTCTGACAATCTGAACAGGCAAAGGGTGGGAGAAAATAAGCTTTGCAGCCACCTTTTTATAACAAGCAAACTGCCTGTTCCCCAGGGCAGTCTGAAATAGGGGCAGAGCCCAGGGGAGCACAGTGTCCACAGGGTCTGCACATCTGCGCAGAAGAGCACGCTGCCATGCAGACACACCTGCAGCAGGATCAGCAGCTTTATCAGCCTGACACACACCCAGGCTTTTCTTCTTGGCCAGGCATATTCTCTTGGGCTCAGCACTCTCTCAGCACATGCACAGCCTTGGACTAGTGAGTTCAGAGCCAACAGTGTCTTTTCACTGACCTCCCTCACAATACAGCCATGATCTCTCTCTGTCTAAGGCTCAGCCAAGCATGCAGAGTATAAGACCCTCCACTATCCCTCCCCCTTTTTAACTTTCTGTTCGGTGTTTAAGATATAGTTTGAAACAGGGAAAGACAGTTCATTTGCTCCTATCATTTGTCACCAGTCCTAACTTTTTAGATTTCTTTGCAATAGACCTACATGACCAACACAGTACCAGATAGGCACTGACTTTATTACTGTATTTTTATTTTTAGAATTGTGGCTATCATCTAGCATTTGGGTCCAATTCATGGCATCCCCACAGAGGCTGAATGCAGGCAGTTCAGAGCTGGGCAGCATGGGATGCAGCGTGTGCTTGGAAATCCCCAGCTGGCGTTTGCCCAGAGAGGAAGCAAGTTTGCAGTAGCCCAATCTCTTAAGCAGCTTGTCTCTTCCTTTCTGGTGCAGTCAGGACTCTAGCCCCTGTCTGCTGGTGCAAAGCCACCTTGGACTAGACAGGGTTAGGATGTTCTACAGAAATGTAAGAAACTGAAGAGGTAAATCTCTGCATTATTGGAAAGGAGAATTGAACATGTCTCCTACAGGCAAAGGAGCAGATGCACAAACAATCTTGGAGGTCAGCATCTCTCTGCTCTGGTGAATAGCTGGTTAGTGATACAGCTAATAGTGATGTTCAATAAATCAGTATAGATCCTACACGGTGAGCAGAGCACAGTTTGAACCTCCTGTCTGGGACTTACCATCCTGAATATTACAGCCTGAAGAGTGGAAAAAGCTGTAAGTGATTCCAGTCAGTCTATTCCTTAGATAAATCACTGGCAATTAAAACATCATAATCACAAAAAAAAAAGTCATATCCATAACTAGTGCTAACAGTGGCCTACAGTATTGTTACCATATGCAAAGAAAAACTCAACACCACATTAGGATGGGCTAATACCCACAGATGGTCATCACTTAATAAATGTATTCCTATTTTGAAGAACAGTCATGTAATTCCTGAATACAGATCCTGCAGTGAACCCCAGAAGAAGCCTTAACTCTTTTCTCTTAAGGGTGGATGGGCAGTTGTGATTTGTGGAGCTCACTGAAAGAAAAATATTGAGACCAAGATGTAATAACGCCTTCAAAGACAAATTATCAACTCCTGGCTGACATCATTAGCCAAGAAAGCAGACACAAAAAGACTAATCAGAGAAAAGCATTTTTAAAACAATTGTGAAAGAAGGTGAATCCTTTTAGGATCAATGTCCAGTAAAGAAGTTGGAATATTGTCCCCCAAGGTAAGATAGAAAGTGACAACATGAAAGAGAGGAAATGAAATTTTAGGCAGACTCATCTGAAATTAATCTGAAAAAAGGACCAGATCAAATTGTTGTGTTTATATTGTATAGAAAAGTGTTTGTCACACTAGCTGTGATGTTGGTGTGTGCTGCCCACTTGCCTCGTTCCCACATGAACGGGTGGCAGCAGCATGGAGCTAGGCACACGTGGGAGTGCTGGTGCCAGCTCTTCAGAGCCCACATCTGTCCATGTGTGTGGTCTGTCAGGCCTCATGAATGTCTACGTGGAGACTCCCAACAGGCAGCATGGACCTAACCTTGTGTTTAGCACATGTTCAATAGCTTCCCTCCACGCCCTGACCACCCCAAGGCTATGCCATGAAACAAACCAGCAACTAAGAACAGGGTACCTCCTTAGTGGCCACTCTGTATCATGGGACACTATGTGAAGACACCAGTGAAGTAAAGGAAGCCTTGTCCTTGATTTTAAGTAGCCACAAGCACATAGATCAACAGCAGCAGCCATCTATCTGTCTCAACTGGGAAAAAAAGCTGTCTTTGCCCAGGTAGCAATCTCTACGTTGCATTTTTTTTTCAATTGTTAAATAGAATAAGTGCTTTCAGACTAGGACACTTCAAGTCTGAAATAACTAATTCTTGCAAAGAGAAGCAAAGGGACAGACTTAATCGTTCTCTTTCCTAAGTGCTGCAAAAGTGGGCCGTTTATTGCAGACTCAGCATTTATTAAGAAATGTCCCTTCCCTTTGATGCTGGGGACTGAGTCCATTTTCCCCCAGCTTTAATTCTTCAATGCCAGTTTTAAAAGTCTTTTTTGTCCAAGAAAATTTTCTCTGGCACTGCAATTCACTTGTAGTGTTACCTGTTCAATAGTGACCCACCAGTATGGGGCAAAATGCTTTCTCTAATTCTTGCAAAAGATTGCTTTCAGTAGCACCAAAAGGGAAATTGAGGAACTCTATATTGTGAAGAAATAAGCCAGAAATCACTAGGTTTAGATATGAAGGATCTAGCAATGACCAATTACTTGCTGAAAACTGATCTTAAAATTTTTTTTAGCTGTTTTCAATACTGTTGACAAGTTTTAGGATTTTTTTTCATTGTAAGAAATGCCATCTCCTTTACTATATTAAAAAGAAAGAAAGAAAAAAAAAACAAACACATTTTTTAACTAAAGATCATTATTGAATTTGGGATTCAAAACAATGCATGACAGCCAAGGATGTTGTCCATCTCCTCTGAACAGAAATTGTATCTTCACCCTGACCTCCCCCCTAGGCTGACTTTACCACATGGAAAAGTCTATTTACCAATTACTATTTATTGGTTTCTCTTGGCTTACATCAGCCTCCAAGAAGGAGATCTTGACTCTCCATCCCTTGTAGTGCTGGCTATTTCCTCTGTGAGATCACTTTGAGTAATTTATTTCTAAAAAGCCTGTCTCTGTATTTGCACTGTAAATACACACACCGTGTCAGAAATCTCTTTTCAGTACATTCTGCTAAGCTTAAATAAAACTCTTCATTTTGGAAACACCAGACAGGACATTGTAAATCACCACCTTTGAAAGCATAAGGCAATGACTTCCTTTTACTAAGTACACTTGTAAAGCTGCACACAGATATTTTCTAGAACTTTGAACAAAATGGTCTCCTGGTAAGATGAGAAATGGTTTGCTTAAACACCTGTATGGAAAGTGATATTTAATCTTTTATGTTCACTATTGGAGAATGCTCAGGTCAAACAACAGTCAATAGAAGGTACTAGTAACTCTTATTTTCTATTTTATTTTACAGTCAAGGTTGAGTATTTGTTTTTGAAAGATTGGAGAAGTTGGCTGGTAGTGCCGGGAAACTGGACTCTTTTTATCTGCATGTTTGTTATGAGGAGGAGGCAGGTGTAAAGCAAGCTTTCTAACACTGTCAGCAGCAATAATCCCCACCTGAGCATTGACTGGCCACCTGCTCTTCAGGCACAGAGATAATTCAGTCTCTAAGTTAGCATAGTTCTAAGTAAGTCTCTGCTAAGTAAAGACTCATAAATAACTAAAGTTACAGTAATATCAGTGGGTATGTCAATATATAAATATTTGATTACTAACAGTGATTTCTTCTGGATTCACCCCAAGGCATGCTGTCCAACCTGAAATAGCCTAACCCAATTCAGTGCACTCATGGTTTATGAATGGCCTATTTCAAGTGCTGCTAAAGACAGAATGTAACTTCCTGATAACCTTCATGCCACCAGCTATCCAGCTTATTATTAGAATCCAGGCATCCTGAAAGCTGATGAACATAGTACTTATATTCCAGTCAGTAATCAAAATCCAAAGGCTTTTCACCCAGAGCTTGTGCCTCAATTTACAGTGGAATTTATCATTTTTAATGGGAAATTACTTTTCTCTACTTAGTGACACTTCCATCCTAAAATACATAGTGTGAGGTGACTGCTGAGAGGCACAACAGACAGGAAAATACAGAGATGTGAAGAAGCAAGTTTGTTAGGAGGCAGTGCAACTGCTTTTATGTGTGTGTTGGAGGGAGGTGTAACAAAGAGACAGATGAGGCTTGGCCTTGTTCTTCTGTTATCTAAATTGATTCTTTTGTTCCCTGTAAATTACAACTGTCTACATGGCAAACATTCCTATGAGCCAAGACCACAACACTCCTTGCTCCCAAGTCCTGATACGATGCTGCTCCTCCCCACTGATTGAAACACCAGACTTTACTCTCCTGAGATACTTTAAAGCTGTACATTACAGTGGTGCCACAAAACTGACCAAAGAAACCACCTGTGGTAGCGAAGCTCTACCACAACAGAGCTCCAAACCTCTGTTCACATCATGCTCACTTACCTGCAGGGTAGCTGTCTCTGGGATAAGGGCAGGTGGGAATGGGTGAGCCCCAGCTGCTGTGAACACTTTTGGCACTTGAGCTCAGCTGAAAGGGTTAGAAGAAGGTGTGTGAAGGAAAAAATACTCAATAAACACCTAATTAGCATACAATTAAGAACCAGGGAAAGTTATTTAAGGCTAATTTTGCAATTATGCTAGGTGAAATTGAAATAAAGATATTTGCTTTCCTAAGTTTGCAAGGGGCAAACTTGTCCATTATGTGGTGGATATGCTAAAAATGACAGTGTAACTGAACTGGTCATTGGTGACTCCTTGTTTAGACCCAATCAACAAGCCCTGCCAAAATCTAAGTAAAAAATCTAGCCCGAACTATCAGATGGCAAAAATCAGTTTTGGTTTGTTTTGATTTTTTTTTCCCATAGGAAGCTTTGCTAAGATTCACAACCTACCCTAGGATCTACAGGTGGAGCAAAGAGTTACCAATACTACCTTTCACCAGTGTTGCTGGGTTTTTGTTTTTTGGGGTTTTTTTTGAGCTTAGATTGGTCCTGATGTGATCTAGGATGAGCCACAGTGCATGTAGATAGAAAATGGAGAGGTTAGATGAAATAGGGGAAAAAAAATAGAAGGGAGAAAATAAAGCTATCTGGTGGAAATTAATGAGAGGAATGTACTGTTGGTGAAAGATGGACTCACATTATATTGTGAAGTTGTTTCATACTCTTTCACACCTGATTATGCAAAAAGATTCTTATCTTTTAAGTGTATTTTAAGCATTATTTGTCCATACCACCTTTTCAAGTGAGGGGAAAAAATATTAAAAAAGGAAGAGTCAGTGACTCTCCTGGTGACAGGGCTATAAGACCTTTTGATGCTACTATCTTCATTACCTGTAACCCCTCTAAACCTCACAAAAACATTAAAAATATCATAACAAGTCAATTTGAAATGCTCCATCAAGAAAACAAAGGCAGAGTCTCACATTTTCTAGAAGCTCTAGAAACTAGTATTTGTTAAGTCTGTGAATGTTGCTGGTCAGCACACCACGTTTCTCTGAGCACCTTTCCAGCTTAATGATATTGTGTGTTCCTTTTGCCAGGGCTTGTCTTTCACTTTGTACATACATGGTACATCTTCAAAACAAGAGCTGATGATGGATTATTTAGGATACACAGGCAATAAAGATAAACTGCAGCTGTGCTGTAACTTACAAACAAGGCCCAGAATATTTTAGCATATTCAGGAAGAAGAAAAGAAAAACAGCATGCAGAAAATAACTGCTCTGAATGAAGCAGGTACACTTACTTCATGCTGAACTTATTTCAGCACAACATTACAGCTTCCCACAAAGTAGTTTAGATGGAATTTCCAGGTGATTTGTTGTTGTATTTAAATATTGCCTGCCTAGTATTTAAATAAACAGCTTTTATAGTAACTAGAAACAAATCCTCTCAATTGAAAGGTATTAACTGTTTCTAAATTGCACACTTAACAGTTACTCAGCCTTTGATTCAATTACATACTCTTAAACTTGCCAGCTATTCATAGTCTAATATGCTATAACTACAGTTTACAACAGTGCAATGAAATATTGATTCAATTGTTTTGACCTTTCATTGATTAGCATAACATGTAATTAAGTCAGTGTACACCTTTCCTTGGAGACGAAGCTCATTGCTAGCACGTCAGCCTTGGTACATATTTATAGCCTAAGCCTAGGAGAATTGTTTTACACGTGTTTTGCAGTAATCCATATGCCAATTATCTCTTTGCTGGTTTCTGATTATAGTTTAATCACAGACAGTCAATGCTATGCAAGTAGGACCTGATATAGATTGCCAGTCTCTTCATTGGCCAAGTAGATTGATTTCACCAGCTGAGAACCTGACTCAGATGCTTAGTGTTACAGAGACAGCAAAATCCTTATAAGAGGACCAGAGACTGCCACAAGGCACAGGAGATGTTGTTAGATGCATCTGATAATGGCAATGCAAAACTCCCACTGAAGCAGGGCAAAGCTTCCTTTTTAAATCCACAGGGATATCTAGTAGCTCTAAAGTAGCTACAGCCCCAGCATCAGCCATCTTCATAAGATAACAGCCTTGTCTGACTCCTGGGAGCAACGCTCTGCTTTTCTTAGCTTTGACCCCATTAGGTAAATCCATGTTTCTTTTGTGGCTGACTAGCTGAAACAAAATGTTGTTTCTCTTGGTTTTACCTCACCCCATCCAAAAAAATCTAAACAGATTCTCAAAATGTTTGTGATCAGATTGAATAGGCTAAATTAATCCTTTGTGCTTTCAGCCTGTTTTTCATTAATGAGTAGAAACCCAACCTGACAATACTCAATATCGCAGTCACCAGACTAAGAGTGCCTTGCTGAGATAAATGGAGAAAAAGGAAGACGTCAGTTCCTGGCATTATCATCCTCCTGTACAATAGCTTTTTGTTTGTTTATTTTAATACATATATGAGATTGGCAGATAGTAATTTTTTTTTTTTTCAGAGCCTAGGATATTTCTGTGAAGTCATGTAAATAAAATATACAGACAAAGAACAATTGTAGTTACACAGAATCACAGAATGTTGGGGATTGGAAGGGACCTCAAAAGATCATCCCCCTGCCGGAGCAGGAACACCTAGATGAGACCACATAGGAAGGCATCCAGGCGGGTCTTGAATGTCTCCAGAGAAGGAGACTCCACAACCTCCCTGGGCAGCCTGTTCCAGTGCTCCGTCACCCTCACCATAAAGAAGTTCCTTCTCAAATTTAAGCGGAACCTCCTGTGTTCCAGCTTACACCCATTGCCCCTTGTCCTATCATTGGTCATCACTGAGAAGAGCCTGGCTCCATCCTCCTGACACTCACCCTTCATATATTTATAAACATTAATAAGGTCACCCCTCAGTCTCCTCTTCTCTAAAGTAAAGGGGCCCAGCTCCCTCAGCCTTTCCTCATAAGGGAGATGCTCCACTCCCTTCATCACCTTGGTGTCTCTGTGCTGGACTCTCTCAAGCAGTTCCCTGTCCTTCTTGAACTGTGGGGCCCAGAACTGGACACAAGTTGTCCAGCTTTTTTTTTGAAATCTCCATAACCTTGTATAAAACTCCTTTCTTTTTATGGTGCTTTTGCAACAAAACATTACCTTAAGAGGTTCTGATTTCCCTCCTACTCATGCCAGGTTAGTTTGTCACATTGTCCTAAAATTCCTCAGTGGGTTGTCAGTGGATCCAAAGGATGAGGATTGGGCAGGTGTGATGGTTTGGCTGGGACAGAGTTAATTTTCTTCATAGTAGCTGGTATGGGGCTGTGTTTTGGATCTGTGCCGGAAGCAGTGTTGATAACACAGGGATGTTTTAGTTATTGCTGATCAGTGCTTACACAGAGCCAAGGCCTTTTCTGCTTCTCACCCCATCCCACCAGTGAGGAGGCTTGGGGTGCACAAGAAGCTGGGAGGGGACACAGCCAGGACAGCTGACCCCAACTGACCAAAGGGATAAAGGATATTCCATACCCTATGACATCATGTTCAGCACATAACGCTGGGGGAAGAAGAAGGAAGGGAGAGGACATTTGGAGTGATGGCATTTTTCTTCCCAAGAAACTGTTACATGTGACAGAGCTCTGCTTTCCTGGAGATGGCTGAACACCCACCTGCTGATGGGAAGTACCAAATTAATTCCTTGTTTTGCTTTGCTTGTGTGTGTGGCTTTTGTTTTACCTATTAAACTGTCTTTATCTCAACCCACGAGTTTTTTCATTTTACTCTTCTGATTCTCAGCCCATCCCACTGTGGGGGGGATGGTGAGCGAGCGGCTGTGTTGTCGTTTTAGCTGCCTGCCAGGTTAAACCACAACAGTAGCTTAGGAAATTCGGGATACCCGTCGGACAGATGTGTTGCAGTGCCCTTCTCCACAGCTCTGTTGTGTCTTTCACTTCCCCTTCCTGCACTCAACTCTCCTCAAACCTGCCCCATTTTTGTGTGAACAAGAATTGATGTAGCACACAAATAATTGCTGGGAAACAAGGAGTTTATTCTTATTTAGCAGTTTCTGCTCAGCTTTGGCTGGTTCTAAACTCATAATTCCCATTAATCACATCAGTTTTTTGTGAGGCCATCTTGGTGCGAGTCACAGCTCATGTCCAGTGTGGCAGAGGGTGGCAGGGCTGTTTTCATTCCTTTAACACTGAGGGCAGCCAAGGGTGACCCGATCCCTCTGCGTCAGACAGAGCAGCCACAGGACTGCTGTAATTTATTCTTTGGTGATGCAAACTGCCCATATCAGGATGTGGTGGGATAAAAGCTCTGTATCCAGCTGCAGTGAAAATTCAAAGACCTGCTTCCACTAAAGGGGTATGGAAACACAGGACTTTCACCATCCAAATTTCAAGTAACATCAAAACATAACTTTATGTCTCTCTGGGCATATAGAGGAATGTGTCTGGAAGGAGGAGGAAGACAATATTTTTTCATACTTTGCAAAAGTGCTAGTATCAAGTTGTACAGAATATAAAGAGAAATTATAGGAAAGATGCTTCTGAGGACTGATGATAGGAAAGAAAGGAATGAGATTAACAGGGACCATAGACTGTCCTTGCATTTACTGGAGAGAAAGGAGACAGGGCAGGTGGTTACAATGCTTCCAGCAAGAGATTTTAACCAGAAGTTCTACAGCAGCTCACATGGGCAGGTGACAAGGGCATGCTAGCAAGATTTTAGGAAGGATGAGCAAGCCCTTCACCCACATTCCATCTGCAAAACAGTGGAGGGTTCCCCATCCTCCTGTTTCGGTGTGACAAAAGAGCTCCTACATCTTTTCTTGTTTCTAATGTGCAGTGCAGTATGTAACTGCTGATGACAGAGTTACATACTCTGACAGAGTAACTAAAAGACCTCTAGATAAAGTCCACTTTTCTATTACCCACCATGTAGAGAGAGCTTTAAAGATATTTGTTGAGGATGTGGGGGTATTTGAGGTCTGGCAGCCTGAAGGCAGTAGAATAAGGTAGATAAAGAGGAAGGTCTTCTTTCCTATGTACTTCTGTGGCCGGAGCTAGTTTAAGATTGTCTTAGCTGTACTGCAGCACAGACCTATGCTTAGGAAGTATTGTAAATTGTGACAGTGTCTGGACAATAAGTTACAAACAGAGGGTTAAAGAATTGCAAAGGTGCTAGAGTTTCAAAAGGACTTCAGTCCAGCTGCTGAATTCCCTCCTGCACACGTGCCGGGTGTGTGTGTGTATGTGTGCATGCACCAGTGTTTACCTTTGCAAATGAACAAACCATTCGTTTAAGCAAATAGACTTGCCTTGTATCACAGGTACTTAATTTATGAGCACAGATTTCTGGCTAGTAGTTTCAGAAGATGTCACCTCTGAACTTAAGGTCCAGTGGTTCCCTTCTGATCCTGTGCTCAGCCTGGGAGAAAAAAAAAAATCAAGGAGTATGCTGACAACAGCTTTTACCTACTTTTTTACATCATCTTCAGAAAGAAAAAAAAACCCTGTATCATACTTCTTTACTCACTGTCCTTGCTGCCAAGCTGATTGACCCATACAAAACCAAAGAAGGAAGCTCAGCTTGCTCTGAGAGATGGCTAAGCAAGGGGAGCTAACGCATGGGTACACACTGCAACATCCCCTTGCTTCCCTACCAGCTCCAGCCTTGTGTGCCAGCAGGGGACTGAAACCAATGAGACCATTAAGCTCAAAAAGAGCATGAGATCTCATAGCTAAGTGGGGACACACTTAGGCAATACTTGAGCTGACCTCTCCCCCATGCAGAGTTCAGTCCCTCCAAATTAAAGCTGAGGGTCACTGATGAGGCTGGTTGAGGAAGCTGACATGCAGGTGCAGTGTGCTCTTTGGGATGGATAAAACAAAAAGAAGAAAAAGGAGAGAAAATTGCCTTTCACTCATCATTTCTGATGTACAGTCTCTCCTGCTGTAAATCTGTAGGAATTCATAAACCAGGGGGAAGCAGGGCATGAGTGAATGTAATAAACAGGGGTAGTTTGGAGTGCTTTTATCTCTATCAGCAAACTTTTTCTAGAAAGCAAATGTAACCTGCCAGTGAGGGTATGAATACTTTGCTAGGTGAGGGGGTGATGCTGAACTCCCAGAGCACATTCCCTCAACACCCCCATTGCCCTTTGCTTTGTGCCTTCAGAGCCTGGTGTGGAGGAATACAGTGTTTAAGACAACTTCAAGAGAAAAACTGCCCCACTGAACCACTACTGTAACCCCATGGACCCCAAGACTCCTCTGTCCTGCTGCTTTCTGAGCCCTCAGCTGCCCCACTGCGTATTCATTGCACTCTTCACAGCACAGAGGAGTGCATTTGTTATGACATTATTATTTTCAGAGAGGCATCTACCAGTTTCTAGCTCCAGGCCATAATGCCTGTGGTCAGAGGAAACCAGCTACAGCTGTTGAGCACCCTACAGCACAGCCTGGCACAGCTCTCAGGAGAGCCAAGCACACACCACATTACCTGGGTAATCAGCACCAGGTATCACAATCTCACACCGAGACAATGGTCAAATTGCTCGTGCTTTGAGCCCATGGTCTGACACCATCACAGCTGATCATGTGCAAGTGGGATAAGCTCTCATCTGGCTCATCCTCCATAAGGCTTGAGCAGAGACCTCAGCTCCAGCCAGCTGTGAGATGTAAAGAGGATCATGATAAGAATATTGCTTTTTTCTAGATTTTGTCCCTTTTAAAATAGACAATTACTGGCAAGAAATCCTTTAAGTCTTTCAGATGGCTCCAGAAAAAAACTTTAAAGTGAGGAATAAGTATAAAGAAAACCCAACCCAAAAAACAAACAAAAAGCCAATAAAACATCTAGGTGTTCCTGTTCCAGCAGGGGGATTGGACTAAATGACCTTTCAAGGTCCCTTCCAACCCCTAACATTCTGTCATTCTGTGATTCTGTGAAAACAATACACAGCTAAAACCAGTCTGCCTCATTTGCAACCCTCATCCCTTGGTATGGAAGAATAAAAACTTTGCTTCACTCAAAGGTTTGAAACCAAGCCCCTATGGGCTTGCAGGGTATTCCACATGCCCGGTGAACAGAGAGCAGGCTGTGGTTCCGAGCGGAGCGCAGAAACAACAACCAGAGTCGTCAGTCTCTTGTCAAGGCTCTTGCATGTGGCCACACGTCACAGCTGCCTCGCTTCCCCTCGCAAATGTCCCACATGCTGCCCAGGCAGCGCTGCACGATGATACCTCTGTTCTGCTTCCCAGCAGCTGGGACGCCTTGCTTTTTGTGCCACATGAACCAAGTGGACAGCCACCACTTTCCTCATTCTATTTACTCCATGGCACCTTAAAAATACACAACTATTTCTCTTTTCCAAGGATCTGTTTCTCCATTAGCAGTGTTTTCCTGGGCTCTCACATTACTTCTGGACACAGTTCTGCTTACTAATGTGACAAGCACTGTGCTCTACACACCATACTTACTCCTGTCATATAGCACTTTTATAAAGCACAATTTACTTGAATTTTTTAAATGCTGCATAAGGGGCTGGTCTCAGCTCTGTTGACCAAGCAATCTTTATTTATTTTAGCTCTAAACTGGTCATTATGTGCCTGAGCCTCAGCTATGAATTGTTTAATAGCTGGGCTTTTTGCCTCTGAAAAACTTCTCTACAGGGTCTTTACTCTCCTAGTTTTACTTGATAAGTCCTATGAACGCACTAATGTAGTCTAAAATGTAGGCAAGTTCTGTGGGGAAGACCTATTGCTGATGGAAAACTGGGGTCATCCATGGAGAAGCACTGGTTTGTGTCCCCTGGCAATCTGTCTTACAGAAAATTACTTTTTTTTTTTTTTAATAGGAAAGGCTGGGAATGACCTTCTCAGCCTGACAACAAACTCCATGTGGTTTAATCCTTCTCAATGAAACATCTCCGTAAGACACGATGCCCTACCAGAGGTTGAAGGAAGGAGGCACTTTCCCAGTAGACCAGCTGGAGATCTGCATCTGCATCTCCCTCACTCCCGTGTAAATCCTCATTGTTAACAGTACAGCTGAGATGAGGTTACAATCTTTTTTCTTATAAGAAACATCCATCTGCCTGCTCCTCTTCTATCCTGCAGTCAAGTTCAAAAATTAAAGAGAGCTGCTACCTAGAGACTTATGGAGCCAGCTTTACCTGAAAAGGAGAAACACAGAAGAACCTCATCATATCCATATACCAAACTCCAGGCAAACCAGCAATGCAGAAATGCCTCACGTGGTGAACTCTGCTGTCAGCCACATTTAGTGAAGGACTACCTTATCTTAGACAACTCAGCTGATCCCAGATACTGCAGTATCACTTATGAAATAGAAATCTCACAAAGGGCTTGAACACCACGAGCATGAAACATCCACCTACTGGAAACTGTCCTGAGAACCACGCATCTGGACTTACCCTGCATTTTCAAATACAATAATTACCTGTTAGGTAATACAGATCCCATCAAACAAAGCTGAGTTTACAGATTTGTTTACAAATAATAGTAAAAAAATATTATTTTTTGATAATACCAAACCATTTATTTTAGTAATGTTCCACACCATAAGGAAGTGCAATTTACTCACATGTATCCACATAAATTATAAAGTTACTCACAGGAAATTAATTTCTGTTTTCTGAGTTTCTCTAACCCAAGCCCTGATCTCAGATGTCCCCTCTTGGCTACTTTATAGTACAGAAAAAATAAGACAAGCATGGTCAGTTACTGTCATTAAGTCAACACCACTTTAAATTCAGATAGAAACCAAATCTCATTTACCATAAAGTCTGCTGTGTGTTATCTCAGGGCTCTTTCTGGGACAGGAAAGTGTCAGTCCTTCAGAACCCTAGCTGGACAACTTGGAGCATGTCAGCTGAAGAAGTAGGATCAAAACGACAATCAGGAGGGTGACGGGTCTTGCTGGGATGACAGGCAGGGCGTGCATGTGGAGTGAACACATACATGTGTACTCTGTTGCCCTTAAACTCCCCGCTGTCCCCTTTCTTAGTGAGCCAGCGGGGCACTGAGCCTGCTGAGAGGACTGACTTGTGCAATTTCAATGCCCTTTAGTGATGCACACGAACAGAGCCGACAGGAGAGCAGAGGGAATGGGGCATCGTGAGGCTGCTGTTTATTTGCATAGCCGTGAAGCCCATGATTTGCTCACACTACGTGATTCAGGGACCAGCAATTTCAGATTTTATACTGACAATTCTTTATAGCAAGCATTCTCAGGAGGTCTCTTTTGAGTGACCACCACACTCTAATTACAAAGCAAAGCCATAGGTGCCTTTAAGGTCTTGCTTAGAATAATGGAAAAACCTCTATAGGGCATTAGTCAGGGGAAACATCAATCTGTCATTCCAGACCTGTCCCACCCTATGCTACTCAGTCATACAGAGCTTCTGTGATTTTTCCTGGCATTGTGGGGAACAAGGTGGACAGTAACAAGTCTATAGTTACCAGGAGGCGTTCCTCAAACACAGGACAATCAATAAGCAAAAATATGCCCCTGTTCTCAGAGACAGCCAACAGATGGAGATAATGCAGAAATCTGCGAGATGGGCCACTTTCCCCAGTGACCCAAATCCCTGAAGTCCTGCTTCTTCCCACCACAAAATGTTCCCAAAGCAAATCCAAATCCTTAATCCTTAACAGCTATGTTTGTGGTAACTCACAGTAAATGCTGAAACACATCTCTTGACACACAGCATTTCATATTCAAAAGTGGCACCAACACCCTTCTCCTAGTTTAATCTTGCAAAGGAACTGTGCAAAAGTACATTGTTATTTTCTGAGATGAAGAGACTAGGAAATGTCCACATGGCTCTTCTGATATACTCAAATAAATCAACATACAAAAATTAGAAAGGCAGCACCAAAAAAGAATAACAAGGACCATGCTTATGGTATCTGTTTTGCTTGTAAAGACATTTTTAACTTTATTTAGAGATGCCTCCCCCCTCTTTCTGAATATACACGTGGGACATTCAAAGAGAAGTCCTGGTTAGCAGGATCTAGTTTGCAAAGGGAACTATTGGCAAGCAGTTTTCAGAGATCATATTATTCTTATGAGTCACTTTGTCTGCTGCAAAATTATTCTGATGAAAAGACTTTTTTTTTTTCCCCCGAGGTGAAGCACAATTAAGGTTGACCTCCTTTGCTTAAATTAAAACAGGAGTGAAATGAAGAATCTGACTCATTCCTCTAATTTTACAGGCTCAATAGTAATCTAGCTATGCTATTCATTTAGAGAAACCATTAATTTTGCTATGTGGCTGAAACTAGAAGGCCTCAGCTTGCTTTCTCTCACTTTTCCCCCCTCTTTTTGTCCTTTGTCTGTGCACCTGTTTGCACCACTTTACCATCCTATTTGAAAAACTTTAGGTAATCCTCTGGCACTAACCCTGGTGTGATAATACTTCTGTTATTCAGCAGTGTAATTACAAAGGACAACACAGATAAAACATGTCTTTCACTTCTGCTGTGAATATGCCAGTTTTGCCAACCTTCAAGGTGAATGATTTCTAAAATCTTCTGTATTTAATGTTAATCTAAATTTTTCACACAATGAAACTTCCAGCACCTTAGGGAAAAATGGTTACTTTTGACACATCAAAGTCAACACTAATGGTCCAAATTTTTACAGCAGCTCTCTTAGCAGCAGCACCTTCTCCAAAACACTTTATGAACCTTGGTGAACGAACTGCTCAGAGACAGCTTAGTATTAGATCTTGCTTTGACAAGGGGAAGCTACAGCAGGGAGAGGTAAAATGCTAGGAACAAGTAGCAAGTCAGTGGCAAAAGCAGAAACAAAATCTTTACCTACTGCATCATAATCCTTTGGGCCTGGATAATGTCACTAAAATTTACCAGTCAAGTGTCATTTGCTTTCTTTCAGTATTTTTCTGAGAACTTTAACTAATCTTCCATCTGCAATAAAGTTTGCCACCCACTAAATGTGTGGAAAGATCAACAAGGAGATTAAATATTGCCTAGTTTCCTGATCAGGGAAAGGGAAAGCCAGCACCCTCACACTCCTTTTCCCCCTCAGCTTTGTCCCTCAACAGGGAAGGCCAAGGTTTGTTCTGTTTTGTGTCTCATAGCAGGTTTGGACTTATTTGGGCCAGTATTAAGGTAGAAGGGTCCTGGTGGCTTGAGTCTCTCCTCATAAACTCCAGCCTGGGAGCCACTCTGGTTATATCCACAAGAGCATTTGCCTGAAAGTCTTATGTGTGTGCAATGGCTGAAAGATGACCCAAGAAGAAATCTCATTCAAACAGGTAAGGCAATAGGATCTGAAGGAGGTCTATAAAACAAGATAAATTACCCTGTGTTCTCTTTTCAATAGCCTAAACAAATAATCTAAATTTAGAACCAGTTTTTCTTCACCACAGGATAGACAAATGCTGTTCCCTTATGTTTCTCGGACATATTGTTTTATTTTTCTCAGAGTGCTGAACTATTTGGGGCAGAACAGCTGTTCTAGACCCGCGCTTAGCTCTGGGCCCGTGGTTAGGCACAGTGATTATACAGTGATGACAACAGTAGTAAATTTGATGTGCAAAAGGAATGGCCTCCATTTTTTGTGGAAGATGTTGATCTGAAAGCATTGCACTCTCATGCTTTAAGAGTGCCTGGTAGCAGCTCCTACCTCATGCCTTAAAAGCTTCTCCACTGAATCACAAATGAGCATGTATCCTCAGTAAATCTTTAAAATATTTGTCAATTTTTCTGGCACTTTCCCTCATCTGTAACAACATATATTTTCCTGTTTTTACTACCCAAATATAGCCAACTGCTTATCATCCATGCCTGGCCTCCCTCAAAGCTGGTAGCTGACAAAAAGTACAATTTTTCAGCAGCACTGACTAGAGCTAATGAAACTAAGATTGAGAACTGAGGATAACCAGTAGAGCTCCTTGACCCCTGTCTACCTCACCTAACAACCCCATGGACACAATGAACCAAAAGGATGACAAGAAGAGTCACAGACAGTCCTCAAGGACAGCGCTTGCAGGGCAAGGGCCAGCCCAGCTCATTCTCCTATGATCCCTGAAACAGAAGAATAAAGCTATTCATCAGTGCCTAGAAGCAAGTCAACCACGCCACGTGCTCCAAATCAGCAGGGAGACACTCTCAAGTTCATCTCACAAACCTCTAGACATTACTCTGTCCCCTAGAGAGACTGAATAAGGCCTAAGGAAAAGAAGGACATCTTCAGTCAGTTCTTCACAAATTTTTCAACAACCTTTAGCCAGAATAGGAAAATTGTTACATAGGAACAATAATTAGACACATTGTCAGCAAAAGATAAAACAAAACAGAGGGAAAGATGAACCTCTTCAGCTATGGGTTTTGCTCTCCATAGCCTGTCCCGGTATCTCAGATTGCTCTGTAACAACATCTAGCCCAAATCCAACTATATCCAACAAAGAGTGGATCTCCATATACTCCTTATGATACTTGCAGAAAGGCGATGGTCATTTCCAATTCCTGACATTTTTTCCTCACAATGACAGCTGTTTGGCAACAGCTAATCTGGTTTAACCAAGATGTCCAATGTTCAGATCAAATCTGCTGATCAAGAGTTTGTGGGTGATAGGTATGGATAAAAAATGAATAAATCATTTTTTCTTTCCATGCAGCTATAGCATAATATTTAAAGCATGCTTATGAGCCTTTTAGTCAATGCTGATCTAACACTTTCACCTCTGGATGGTGATAACCTCTCCTCTGAATCAGTCACCAGTCCTGTGTACACAACATGAGCTGAGAACTCAAAAGGTAGAAGAGAAAAGCTTTGTGAAGATGGTAAGAAGCCTTCTATGACTTGCTATACTCAGAAGACAAAGAGTATGCCTGGAGGCCCTTCAGTAAGAGCTTAAAACAAAAAATCTTCATACAGTAGTACTGAGTAATCTCCAGGGTGCTCCCCTAGAGCTCTCTGAGATAACTCAAATGTCATTAGTTGACTGAGATAGACAAACTGCAAGATCAGTGATTGAGGTTGTAATCTAGAGTGACAAACCCTCGTCATAATAAATAAAATCTTCATTTGTCTCACTATCACATTGACCATGGGATTGAGAATGAGTTTCAATGTCTGAATCAAGACAGAGATTATCTAGGTTTGCGACTTAGTGTCCATGAAACCTTGAAAATTATCCCAAAGGGAACACAAATAGCCTGTGTTCATATGAATTCACTGAGGACCCTTCCAAGGTCAAGCAAAAACAACACTTTCTGCACAAAGAGGCAAACGAGAAACAAAATGAATTCTCTGTACACAGGTTTTTCTGGTGAAGGATGTTGCTTGAGGATGGGCATATTCTCATAGTTTCGATTTAATTAGGATAATTTTCTAACAGTTTGGCTGCTCATCAGAATCTCACCAAGATAGAAATTGGTCAAAAATCCTTCTAGAACAGACCTTATTGTGAAAGGTCTTTCATTCCATGGTCCTAGCCAACTGGAAACACTGTGAATAGCCTCTTCAATGATATTTCAGTCTCCTGTTTTTGGACCCAGCTGAAACCAGGAAGTGCAGCAAAACTGTAAATACCATTAAAAGACAGAAAGGGAGAAAGATTAACCAGTTTTTGGCAAACCTCCAAAACTCTGCATTTCAGTTTGGGGCAAATGTTCAAGGTGGTTTTCCCAGATGAGCTTGTCCGCCTTAGTTATTTCCCACTTTAACACAATATAAAGTGCATTTGCTTATCTTTCACTCCCTTGTATATCAAGCATTGCTTGTACTCCTTATACATCAGACAATGTGCATGCAAAAAGAGCAAGAGAATTGAAATCATGGCAAGACTCCACAGCTAATTTGCGATCAGAAATACTGGGTGGGAGAAGCTGATTCTGGCTGTTAGGGGTTACATGGAAGTACGCCTCTCCATTTTTCAAAGTCCTGTCCCATGTAGCACTGTTGTTCATTAATTAGAAATTATAATATGTATTATTTATCACAAATGAATGGAGAAATTCATTGCATAGGCCTGCTGAGGAAAAAAAAAAAAAAAGAAAGCAAGCAAGAATAAGGCCCTTTGGTTTTTGTTCTGGTTGTTAATTGGGAGAGGGGTAAGGAGAGGTCCACCCCCGCTCACCCGGTCCTGGGTCCTGAGAGTCAGGAACATGGTAGGAGAGCAAGGGCTGCTTACCCCTTACCCTCCTCTATTTTAAAACAACTATTCAATTGAGCACAAATGTAAGTACTCTCCTGCGCAGAGATTGGTGTCTGCTCCTAAGTTTAGAGACCAATTCTTTTCAGGTGCTGAGCAGCTCCTGCAAGGACAGTGTGCCTTCAGCACCCAGCCTCAAACTGCAGTGTGGGGCACTGCTGCAATATTTGAAATTGTCTTGTAAGATCATCTGAATGGGATAAACTGACTACACTAGAGCCCTGTGAAAGTATGGCCACCGATGCTGAACATACCACACGCTACTGCTGAAATAATACAGAGTGGACAGACACATCCAAAATAGACCAAGGCAGCAACAACAAAAAATAGCAGGTAGAAAGCAGCATATTATTTTTAAAAAATTATTTTCAGACCAATACGTTTACTTTTCCTTTTTGGGAGGCAGGGGTTGGGGGTGGGGGGGGGGGGGGGGGGTGGGGGGCGGAAAAGCGAGCTGCACGTCCTTTAGAAACAGTGCTGGTATTATTCACGCTGCCAACCAAACCACTTAAGCTACAGAACCTTTGCAGTACCACAAGCGTAATACAAAAAACAACCAAAACCCACTTACTTCCTTTTTTTTCCCCCTGAGTATTGACATTCTTGTGCAGTATTAGGAGAGCTAATTTAGCTTCCAGTTCTAAGAATTTTTGAATCTATAGCCAGTAATTATTTGCATTCAGGGGTACAAAAGAGGAAAACAAAGCCCACAAATTCTAGCACATTCATGTGGGATTGGGAGTTGAATTAGGATCCTCACACCCCATTGAATTATCGGCCCCCCTATTAGAGCCTTATTAAAATGGTAATGATTATAATGCCAGTCATAGGCAGGCTGTCGCACCTGTCAAAAAAAATACCCCGATTATCCTGTTCATTCAACTGTCTGGCACTCGAATCCGTGTCTCAGGTTTACTATTCTGTGAAGTTTTTCTTTTTCTTTCTTTTTTTTTTTTTTCCTTTTTATGAGGAAAAAGAAAAGATATAAGAACAAACACTTCCACAAAGGTGATAAAAAAACCCCAACCCTTCTGATTTAGCACATCTACTATCCATGTGGTGCTGTGGTATCTAGGACAGCAATCTCAGGAAATAGATACTATTTCACTGAATTTCTCTATAGTGAGGAAGAATACAGAGGGCTACACTAAAATCTCTTTATAACAAAGAACATCGGTTTTTAAGAACAAAAAAAAAATTATCTTTCCTCTTTCCACACATACAGACGCCATTTCTACACACAATCAGGATTATGTTACTCAGAGCAGTGAAGTCTTTCTTCACACACAAAATAAACACCTCCGACAGTTTAAAGGAACAGTCCTCAAAAGACTAACATTAGTCTCCATCCACAGGCTTTACTATGGAAGAAATGGCACTCATTCATTTTCTCCTGTAAATTAGTGAAAAATATATTTTGAACTAAGCAGCAGAAATCTAGGGTATAATCTTGACCAGACATTTAGTAAAAGATCATCGAGGCTTGGAGACCTCAGCTAACTTTCAATTTTAAATCCTACAAGGATTATTCTAATTGCTGTTTTTAATAGCAAGAACAACAATAATGTTAATAATAATGAAAATGCACATAGATATTTGGCTTCTCCCAAAGTAGAAAACAAGTAGAAACAGTGTGCACAGGTTCCTGAGATTTTTAACTTACAATTAGGTGGAGAGAAAATTAAATATTTTCCACCCTATTCAAAAGACGTCTTTCCCCTTTCCTCTGCCCCAGTTGTATAGGTTTGTCAAATACCACAGTATAAAAGAACGTCAGTGGAAGAGCATTTAGGGGCTGAATGCCTTCAATAGCATCTGAGACAGATGCTGTGTCACTAAGTGCCTGGGACCCTTTTGGGAAGTGAAACGACCAACAAAAGACTGGTTGGGTTCTGTTTGTTTTGGTTTGTTCCAGAAAAATATTTTTGATGAAACACAGAAAAAAACCTCAGGTTTTCTTAGCATTGGGAATAAAGAAGTATGCAAGAACTGCACTTAGCAGGCATCAGCTCCTGAGTGCAGAAGCACTAGATTTGATCCTGTTTTCACTGAAGTAACTAGAAAAAATCCCTTTATTTTAGAAGCTCATCTATTAACTTGCACAGTGATTTCCACTCTAAGATGATGGGGATTGTAGCCAGACTTTGGTGGAAACAGCCCCTAAATGTCACTATTATTTAAGCCATTCATCACATTTCTAAATATATTTTTTCTAAGCTCACAACAGCTCAGAGAATATTACTTAAGATGAAAGGAAACAGAATTTGAAAGGACGTTGTAGTGAAAAATAAGAAGTGACCAAAGAATTTTAACCAAAAAATGAGTGAGCAAACAGTGTGCAGCTGCTGCCTACCACCTCCTCAGTCTGAACACACAAATTTTTATTTTTGGACCTCGATATTCTGTTTTCTGCTTTTTTAGATGATAGACACTTCACAGTAGGGATGGATGCTGCTTGTTCAGTGCCAAAGAGGACTTTGGGTGCTTTAATGACACTGTAATGCCATTTTAAAAAACTCCAGTTGTCTCCATGCGAATAGAGCTGTGCCAAGCCTGAGCGCTTTCAGAAATCCTGCCTATAAATAGTCACCATCACTTAACCCAAAATCCCTCGCTGCTCACACTATCAGACACATCTCAATAATGTGGTTAAATAGTGAGAAATAAGCAGCCTACAGACACTTCCATTCTCTACTCCTAAGTTCAGGAAGCAGCCAGAAGGTCGAAGCAGCCTTTGGATCAAATTCAGGCAGCTTCAAGGTCGCCTGAACTTTCGCAAAGTTAAGGATGTTCTGAAACAGTACCACTAACCCCAGAGCATCTACTGCCCTGACTCTCCTGCCTACTCACTTTTTTTTGCCTTGCTTCTGCCAGCTCAGAGCTCACCCTTGCCCATCTCCTTACTGTCTGAATTGCTGGAATGAAGATCCTTACTCCTTCATGCTGTCCTTAGGAGAGTTGCAGCATGCAGACTGGCAGTGGAGAGCTGCAAGCTCCTGAGGAAATGAGAGAGGCTGTAAAGGCTGGTGAGGGTGGAGTAGGGCAGATCCAGGAGCTGTCTGACTATTTTTGTAGGTGGCACATTGCTTGGACCTAGCAAGGAACAGCTGAGGCAGTGGAACAACAAGCTGTTTCCCACCATCTTGGTACACCTCATCTCAGATGCTTCAATCAAACATCTGCAACAAAATTCAGCAAACTAAATTCTGAAAGCATTACTAAGAAAGTCAGGACTGATAAAACACTACCATAGCAATGACAACAAACGTCTCCACCAAGAAGGGTCACAAGATTACTCCACCGATGGCTCACTCACCCGGAATTAACCTGCAAGTAATCAGAATGTGAATATTGGAGGAGATTCTCCAGGCTGCATTCACCTTTTTCAGTCTTTTTTCTGCTTGAATTTCATCAACACTAACATGGTTCTATGGCTTTTCATTTTGAGTGAATGAGTGTTGTCACCCTTGCTGATGTGGTAGCTAGAGAAACTACCCATTCCTTCAAAAAAATCCTCAACCAGGAGCAGGCCACCTACACATTATTAGCCAGGGCTACCAGTTAAAAACGTATAAAGGGAATCACATGAATGGAGGGCAGTGTGCATGTTTTATTAGTTTGAACAACAAGGGAATAGATGGATGAAAGATAAGGTAATGATTTGTGACAGGGGTCCAAAATTTGATTTCAACAATTAAATTACCCTTCTAAGAGATCCCCAAGGAAATATATTAAAATACCATCTTCCCCTATCCCCAAAGTATACAAAAGCTGCCTAGTAACTGTCCAGTATCACTTCCTTTGTGACATGTTGGATGATTCCCAAGACAAAAACCATATGCTGTCCAATGAATGGTAGTGCAATCAACAAGGAAAGGCTATTCTTTAAGTTACTTGCCCTAAAAAAAAAAAAAAAAAAGAAAGAGAGAAAAGTTAATAGCTATGCAACAAAATTTGCTCACTTAGTTTTTCACTGGATAATCAGAATTACTCCCAAGTCAGAAAAAGCAGGATTACATCCCTAGAAAGTGTGAGGGAAATTGCACTTTTGAGGCCATGAAAGCTCTGTACCAAAGGCAATCTCCCATGTTCAGAGGAGCACACAGCAATGAGAACTGTGTTGGCTCATGCTTGCTCAACGTATTAACCCTTTATCAGTTCCCTGCGACTGGTATTGAGCCTAAGCTTTCCCCTTTACCACCACTCTTCAGCTGAATTACATTGTTGTTATACTTAAGGTTGCCACTGCTTCATAAACACCGCTGTTTAAACCTAGGAGCTCCAGATGTGAAGCATGGAAGAGATATCAAGAAAAGAAGGTAGAATTAACTTCTTGATAGAAATGAGGGAGATTTTTATTTGACTCAACCTAAATATATAACCTTGGGGCCTAAAAATAATACTTGTGGCCAAATTTGGAATGTGGATCAAGACACCAAACAATACAGGACTTCAGTTCTTACACACCTACGTAGCATCTCAGATGCTCATTTTACTTACCACTGAATAATGTATCTGATGATAGAAGAAAAGAAGTCATGGTGCACATGTGGCATTTTGAAATACCATCGTGGTATCTGATACTAGAAAGCAGTATCCTGTACTGATGTTGTCAGTACCAGGGACAAAGCCTGCCCCCAGCCCGTTGTTCAATAGAGTTCAGAATAGTTCCTACATGCTATTTTTGATGTCTTCTAAACTTTCATTCTAAGTTATATTAAAAAACCAGCTTCCAGTTACTGACTCTATATACTGAGACATTCTATATTCAGATATGATTTTGGAAGCTGCAAATAAGAAGCATTTTTTAATGAGAAAATCACACTTTGAGGGGTAAGCACACCTCTCAGTTTACTGTTTTGTCCACATGCATGCCCCAAATTCACAAATTCAGGCATTCACATATCTTTCACTGTATTTATCTGTCAGAATAACCAAAACTCAAAGCAATGTGTGGAACTTCAAGCAAATGAGCAGTTAGGTTTTTGCAGAACCTGGAATTGAGAGAAGATCTGGTATCCAGCTGTAGTGAGCTGCATGAAACTCAGAGGGGAGCTTTGTCAAGAGCACAAGACTGCTTTAACTACCCAGCCTAGAACATTTTCAATTCCAAGGTCTTCAAATCCATGGAGCTGATAAAAAAAAAAATCTCATAAAATCACTGCAAAAATTCAACAACAACAACAAAAAAGACATTTTTACATACCATGATTTTCTTTTTTTTAGGGAAATCTTTCAACTTTTAGAAAAACTAAAGAAATTTCAGAGGCTGTTATCTATACATTTTCCAAATAGGGTTTCCCCTCTATATTATTATTTAAGATCCTGAAGTCCTGAAGCCAAAACCTCAGATCTGAACAACTGCTCAAACCCTTCTTCAGTCTGGCCCGAACTCTAGTTGGCATTCAGTTCAGAATATCCTGCTTTGACTGTGAAAAGGAGCAGCTACCTCTTTCATAAGCTGCTTAAGAGACAGGGAGGTGGGGCGGGGGGAAATGGGAAGAAAAGAAAAATTCTGTCCTTGAAAAGCTTCAATAGATGCATACCATTATGGCTCTGGTAGAAGTGACTGGGGCAAGTACCTGAAAACATACTGGGGCCAAAAACCCCATCTGATTGACCCAAGTCAAGATTTTGCTCCATTGCTCCACAAGACACATTTGCTCGTTCTTCCAAGTTGCTGCCTAACCTAGGGGTCCGTGTTCTAATATTTCTAAGGATCCTTAAAGATACTGTGTTGAGCATGGGCATGCCCATTTAAGTCCTGGTGCCTGAAATGATTACATCTAAATCTGCTGAGAGTCCTTGTCGTGTTGTTCTCCTGCTTATCTTGTCTGCAAAACTTTACAATCAGCGTTCCTTGTGCCCCTCTACCAGATCAGCCACATGCAAAATGCAGTAGGGGGTATTTCTAGACTGGATGGTTCCCCTTTAGCTTTTGTGGTTTCCATTCCTGCTTGCCTTTGTCTCCTCAGTCTTACTTACACAGCTTCAGCACTTAGCTTGGGGCTATGGTTGCCCCTGGATGATGAGTACTCTGAGCTCTTGAGGGTGCAAGGTACAGTTTATGGATACAGCCATGAGTCCTTCACTGAATAAATCCCTGCAGGGGGGCCTGGTGTAGCTAGGACTTTGACTTCATGGTATTTATTTTACTGTGCTTCATAAAGATTTTACTGCTGGTGATGACTCACCCAACAGTTATACATGGCAATTACCACGACAACTGGAACTCAAGGTTTTCATGCAAGAGTTTGACTCCTCACAGTGGTATACACTACACATGAAATGAAATCAGCAGGATTATTTCAGCCTAGTTTCAAAGTAAGACCAGATCAAGGTCATTAATTTATACACAAACTGTAAACAGTACTGAAGCATACTGCAGGCAGTGGTTTTGCTTTGAGTATTCCTGTTTTACACCATGGGAGGCAAGAAGTAACACCTGCCCTGCTACAGTATCAGTTGGTTGTAACTATACTGAAATCAAGAGAGAAACAAACGATAACCAGGAATTATATACAGACAGGTTTTCAGAGTTAGTTCCTTACACATGCTGCAGGTCTTCGTGTGATAAAAGGAAACTCAATATTTACCAAATTACTGGTTTGTGACTGTTTTTGAATGGCAATGGTCACAAAAACAAGGCCTAAAAATGTTCACAGTATTTTCCATTACCTTTAATGGTACAGACAGCTGTAGCTCTACACCCAAAACTTTTGCCAGGAAGTGTGTGTGATAGGCATGCAATACTTCTCAATACTTTTATAAAAGCCTGGGCCATATACTGGGTACTGTCCTGTTGGGAAAAACAAAACAAAATAAAACAAATTAATAATTTTGTTCTTTTTTTCATTCAGATTATTGTGACAGGCAAGAAGAGAACTATCTAGTTGATATACAGTGGACAGTGGAATAGGAGACCAATTTTAAGCACTTGTACTGAAAAGCATCCTTTGCTATGATTGTGTTCTATTACAAACTTAGTCTTCCAGTGACAGACAAAAAAAAAAAAAAATCACCTTTGCCTTTCTTGTGAACACTCTTTGTCCTCTTGTATCTGGCTTGCTAAAATGACTAGGAAGAGACTATAGGACACTCACAGGGAATTCCAGATTATCCTACAATGAATTCCTCTTGACTAGGATGCAGCCATTAGTCCTTACTAAGGCAAAACCAACACAATGTAAAATCTATGAAAGAGCACACAGTAAGGAAGGGGTGGAAGTGTCCAGCAAGCTCTCTGTCATGTGCTGAGCAAACATCTGATGGCACTGTTATGCACTGTGGTCACAGTGCACCATTTCCACACCACCCAAAGTGGAGCCTTTGGAGGATGCTTTGGGTGTATTGAGCATGTCTGGACAGTAGCCTGTACACAATAAATGACTGTCTGTTTTGTCTAATGTTCAAGCAGGCAGGATTCAGCCCAGTCGCTTCAGATGTAGGGAGGAGCATGGCAATGTAAAAGTAATACACCAAAATAAACTGGAACACACATGCTCTAGCTTTGATTCTCATCTCTAACCTTTACAGTGTGACCCTGGTGAAGTCACTACATCTTCAGATTTCAGGTTTCCAGGTGTAAAACATCCATTCACTCTCCATTTAGCAAAACAGGGGCAAAATGCTAACCTAATACAAATAGCAAGCAGCAGGTGTACACTTCCAGGGAGCCTTTTGCCAGTCATGCTTCCAATAACCAGGAAGAAATTCTGGTTATTCCCATGAATGGAAAGAGGAGACAGGGTCTGGAGAGCTCGCTCAGGGACACCCTGTCCCTGTGCCTCCCGGAGCTCAGCAACACAAGAGCTGCCTGTGCCTTCTCACAAAGCTGAGGGACCGTTTCCAAATCTGTGAGCCAAAAGCATGATTACATTTTTTTGGACACACCTCCATTTCCCCAGTTGCTCCTTTCTACACCTCTCGTTCCAGCCGCAATCTCTTTGTCTCTTATCTCCCCTCCACAGGTTCTTTTCTTGTTTTAGCCAGAGCCATATCAGGTTTTATTTCCTCTTCTTTCCCTCTGTCCATCCCCCTTGCCACAACCCCCCCCAGCCACCATTCTGTGCATTTGCAACAAAACTGTAAACTTCAGAAACTATTTGTATTTCATGAGCATTCACACATTATGCCAAAACGATGGCCCAAAAGTTTGGCGGGTAATCTCAACCCCAGAATTCGTGAGCTGATGATGAATGGCTGTGAAGCCTTTGTGATTGCTCAGGCTCCATTATGGCTGGAACAATGGAGGAGGACACAAGTCTGGCCCAGGAGAGCAACGGATAAAACTGTTGGGGAGAATGGCGGGCTCCTGCCGACATGACCACTTGTTGACATTGAAAGGATTCAAAAACAAGTGAGCAGAAACAGAAACGATTCTGTTCGGCGAGGCTATTAGTTGCAACGTGTGGCAGTGGAGCGGTCACTCCTGATGTGTTTCCTCGCTAATGAGCCCTGAATGCCCTATTAAACTGGGATGCTATAGGCCCAGTGCCACTGGGGCAATGCTATGCATGAACAACTCCCCCAGCACCTATTGGCTGCCTGCATAGAGGAAGCAACTGGCAACACTCAGATTTAAACGGGGCTGACAGTACAGTTAAATGATCATTAATTAGAGTTGGTGAACAGATAGGGACTCAAAGCAATTCTTAATGACAAGATAACAGTCTAGCATTACTCAGCTTTGAGCAAGTTCAAGCTTGCACTCCATTTCAGTCTTTGTACTGTACAGACGGGTGTCAAATTGATTTTGGTTTTATTCATCCATTCACAAACCATAAGAAATCCTGACTGTGTACTGAAGCAGTATGAGAGATTTTTATACACAAATACGAAAATAATCCTGTGTTAAGAATAGATTTTATGCAGAAAAGCTCGCATTAGAAAAGGAAAAGAGAACAGTAAAAAGAATCCTTCATCTATTAATATGTTCAGAGAGGAATTCATAAGGAAGCCACCACTCACCCTTTTATGTGCTATTTCATCTGCCTCTCTCCCCAGTACTTAACATGCTCTATTCATCTAACCTCACTCCAACCTTGTAACTCAAACCCCTGGTTTACTTTACTTGATCAATCCCTGAGTACTTATCTGGGAAAATAAGAGAATGTAGCATAAAAGTATCAAGCATTAGAGGCACAAAGTCAAAAGAAGAAATGAACTCTCTGGCTTGAGGGCATCATCCCCATCCACTGGTTTGGGAAGAGCCTTTCCGCAAGAGCACATTATCTCCTAATCACCAGCTTCTGGGCTGGTTGCATCATTCTGTGAAACAACATGTATGGCCCCTTCTTGCAACAGGATATTGGATTAGCATGAGGCTGATTTCCTATAAGAAACCCTGTTTGCTGAAGATTATTGTTGACTATATATTCTTAAGGCACAGTATAAATGCTTCATAAAAACATACTATAGTTCCTAAAGGCTTACAGACTCAGGGCACTTGTACTAGTTCTACCAGGGACTGAACTGGCAAAACAAACAATGTGTATTTGTGACTAGAGTAGTGAAGATCAAAGTATTTGGCAGTGTATTTTTATTTGGCATTGGGTTTTTTGTCAGTATATATTCTTAAACTGTGGAAAGTATACTGCAATTACTGCTTGTGTCCTACAACAGGTTATGTAGGAGTATATGTATATACCTGACACAGTGAACTAGGAATAAATTTCTTGAATAAAATACAAGATTACACAAACTCTTAATAGTACATTATTCTGAATCTTCTTATAAATCCTTTTGCAGTTTAAGGAACAAAGACATTGTAGTGTGGGAGGCAGATCATGGCTATGATGACAGAGATTGTTGCAGACTTGAGAAACTCACTTTAGCAATTATTTATATTTTATATTCAATTCTGCAATATGATGCATACAACTGAATGTGATTATATTACACAACTCCTAAAACATCTTCATATAGCATCTAATACAAGAGGGCCCTGGTCCAGAGAGTTTCTGAGTCATCACCGAATACAATTGTCAAATAAACAAATTTTTGCTTTCGTCTCTTCCCTCCTCATCCTTGTTCAAGGGAGGGTTTCTAAAGGAGATAACAATGTCATGGTAAGTGGTATCAAATAATCTAAGAAATGTGTCATCATTCTTTATCTGATTTTAATTTTTTTTTTAATGGTAGATTTTCTCTGTTGGTTTTTAAATTCTTTTCCTTTGCAAACTAGGCAGTGAAGGCCTAAGTAAGGAGAGAAGGATCCTTTGCTCTAAATGAATGACCTTATGATGTGGACCATATCAGTGACTAGCATTGTACCAATTATAGACTGCCAGTGCTAGTACAGCCACTATGTGCTTCACATGTGGGTCTCTGTGTGTGTGTGAACATGCACAGACACATACATCTTTGTAAGCCTTATTGTTAGGTGGGATATGTCAGTAAAGGGCAATAGCAGGAAAAGAAGAAAAAAAGAAACTTACAAAACTTAAGCATTTAGTTTAATCAGAAAGCTATATTCCTTTCAAACTCTTTATGCGGGCACAATAATCATGTTGTCTTTTCAGCCCTCCCTGCTCTCTCCAGTACATGCAGTCCAGATTCAGAGTATTAATTTCTCTGAAGGGAAAGGAGGTAAATGACAGTCAGGCCTGGGATTATGGGAGGAAGCAGCACTACTCCACAATCACTGCTGAGGTGCAAAACTGCTTCCGAAATGACATATTGCTTAATAGGTTTCAAGTCTTGTTTTACAACTGTAAAGTTTTCAAAGGTAAAGAGGCATCAGAAAGATGCTAAAGCAAAAGGTATTGCCATTCAGGTAATGTGAGCCTCATCATTCTTCACTGACCAACAGGGTGGGGGGAGAGGTGGATGAAGCAGACTCTCTCCTTGCTTCCCTCTTTATCTTTCTTTCTTCCCCCAACATGCTGCCAGCATCCCTTCCAGCACACCCAGGCTTGGCTGTAGTGGGTGATGGACTTACACATTTTGATCCATTAAATGCTGGCCCAGGGCATGGCAAAACTCAGTCTGACATCATGAGGTTGGGGGTCTATTTTATAGGAGCAGCAGGTGGTCAGTCTCTTTGTCTGGCAGGAAAGGCAGCCTATCTACATCAAATTCCAGCACTGAGACGTTCAATCAAGTCTGAATTTTCGGATGTCTCAAGAAAATCTGCTAATTGGTTTCTGACTTCTAGACATTAAAAATAGTCTCAGATAGTAAATATCAAGATTTTTTGAGCCTGTCATAACTAAAACCACATTTTTTTTTAATGAACAAATTCTAGGCACTTCCCTAGAACTGTGAAATAACAGAGTTGACTGACAACGTGAAAATGTAGCCAAAACCCTTGCATTCTTCTAGAGAGACTCACTGATTTTATAAATCCCTGGAGCTTTCCATGACATATTCTGTGGAGCTTGCTATGGAGCAGATGAAAACATCAGGGGACCCTGTAAGAAATACAAGTGGAGGGAGTGGCATAGATACGAATTCAGCCGCTTGGATTTTTATTGCTATTTAAAATTGTTATAGAAACTGGAAGACAACTGTGCTGCTGGACACTTTCCTCAGAGAATTTGTCAATCAGCTTGTTGTGGCAATATTTATGTAATAATCTCTATTTTACTTCTCCTATTCAGGCCTCCTTCATGCAGGTGGTTGATGCGATGTCCAGAGGTCCCAGCTGAGAGGGGCCGGGGATGCTAGGTGCAGTATGACCATATAGGCTTTGTTATGTTCAAGCCCACACAATAATTACATCCTCCTCTTGGTAAAGGGACCATTGAAGAGGAGTATTGTGCGTTTGCTATTGTCTCTCCCTCCTTTGATGACTGGGATGAATTCTCATTAGGCCTAACTGGACGTTTCCAACATGCCCTCAGTGGATGATACACCTGTGTGTTCCCCACACCCAAGGACTGCCTGGGGAATGGGATATCTCCTTAGGGGAGGTTTTGGGGCTGCGCTGTGCTGGCTGGCTGAAGACCCCGGAGGGCCAGCACCACCACAGCATGGCCAAATCAGCCCCCAGAGTGGTGGCAGGGCTACAGCCAGGCTGTGTCAGCGTTGAGACCTTAGCCACAGCAAGACAAAGTCCTGCAAAGTCCCAGGACCCCCCCTTGCTTGGTGCAGAGTAGCAAAGGGGTGCCTGGTCTGAGCACAGTTTATTCCAGTGGGCTTACTTCCTTCACTTTTTGTATAGCAGTGTTACAGCTTTCAGGTTGGATTACACTTAGCCCATGGCACGCAGGCAACCCATCAGATTGGGCTTATTTGCAATAACACTGAACAAATTCCACTCTTTTGCATATGCTAGGGTCTATTTTAGTTGTTAAGAGGCAGAATAAATAACATCATTGCATTTAAGGCAAGCTGGGGAGCCAATGTGTGGCCAGCCTTCTTAGCCATCCGTGTATCTGCTAGATATTTCCTCTGTTGACATAAAGCCCAGTGCTCATTTATACACTGTCTGAAATTAAAACCAAAACAAAAGCAAAAGAACCCAACACTTTTGTCAGGGAATATTCAAAAGAATGTAATGTCAGCGAAGTTTCAATGAAAGCAAGGAGCATTCAGATGCATAAAACTGTAAAGTCTCCAGCCCCAGATACTTCTGTACCATATGGCCAGAGAGAAGCAGATGGGCCGGGTCACAGCAGGGGAAGAGAGGGAGAGACTCTGGATTGTTATCTGACCCAGTGGGCCAACACTAACAGACTGTCCCCAGTGACCGGGCTATTATTACCAGAAAGAGCTGATAAGAATGTGATCCTCACATTTATTTGCCCTCAGGTAGTTCTTACATGTGACGCCCAATCAAAATGTCCTTCTTTTTCTTTTTTTTCTTTCTTTTTTTTTTTTGCAGATGTTTATTTTGGGGCTGGAACCTTTGACTCACAAAGAAGCAGCGGGCTGTGCTGTGCTTGTCTTTTATTGATTTTAGATGCAGGCTATTCCTATCTGTTTACTTGCCTAAAGTTCAGAAAGCAGCTTGTCTAAAGAAGAAAAATTCAACAACAAATAATTCAAATAGATTTTTTCATTATTATTATTGGTGTTACATGGCAGTATAAACATTAGCCCAGCAAAAAAAAGCAGAACAGCATGGTTCCTGTCAGAGAAATCCTGTGATGTCTGATAGGATTTCAGCAGGAGCTTTCTATGTTACTGTGTTTCTCGCATAGCTGCCTTGTATTAGCAATAAGAAAAGTTCCTCAAACTATTCTATTGTTGTATAGTTACCTAAACATTACACAGAAAGAGTTTTGGGGGTATTACTACCAGAAAAAACAGGTACAAAAATTGCATGAAAAATACTCACATAGCAAAGTTGGAGACAGAAACCACCTATTTCTGGTTGTGATTCAAAGACACTAAATATTTCACCAGAGCTGCAGAATGGACCCATTAAGGGTAGTTACACTGCAGGTTTTCTTTGTGAGTAGAGGTTTCTGTGTTGAATTTTATGGTTCTTCCTCTCAGGCACCTTACAGTCCACAGCTGATGCCCTCCTGAGGGACCAAGTATTGCTATTCTCAACTTTGCATCTAGGAGATCACAGCAGAGGAGAGCTCAATGCCTGCCCTGTGGTGCAGAGCTCCTGGCATCCCAGATCCTGGCAACAGCTCCCCCAAATCACAAAACCATCCTTGCTCCCACTGCTGAAAGAGGGACCTCAGCCATGACTGTGAGGAACCAATGTTCTTGCTAGAGTCAGGTCCCCCTGTCTTTGCAACAGTGGGATTCAGATAGCTCTGCAAGACACCCAGCATGCCCAACAGAGCAATGGGCTTCATGAAGTGTCCAGCTGTTCTTCAGCAACTGGGCTGAAACTAAACTCACTTTATACAGACTGATCAACACTCGCCAAACAGTGACGACTTTTGATGAGGAGTGACCTTGGCATGGATTTGTTATGTGGAGGTGAAAAACAACCTGAACTGTGCCTGTCCTCTGCAAACAGGTGACACACAGAGCAAAACTGCAACTGCAGAGGCAATGGTCACGGCACATTTCCCAAGCAACATCTCCCTGACCTGTTCTTTTTTTTTTTCCTCTCACAGGCCCCTGCTAAAAATACGAGTGACTGAAACATGTCCGCTGCCCACTTTCATCTGCTGGCCAGAGATTATGGGTAAAGTTTGCCCTTTCCCATTTGGGGAAGCCAGTACTCACCATCAGCAGCCACCCACAGTGCTCCATTTGCAGGGCCACTGTTGGGATTAGCTCACATGTTGGTACTGGGGAGGGGAGAGCACCCCTCCCATCCTCTTTCCCTCCCGCCTTCCCTCGCTCCCTCCATCCATCCCAGGCCCACTATGCTCTGCACCCAAAAACAATTGTGACCTAAGAATGAAACATTTATTTTAATGGCTGAAAAAGATCATGTTTCAAGTCTCTCTTTCTACACAAAACAAGAATGAACAAAATGATCACATCACTACTTTGTATCTCTACCCAGCTGGAACGTTTACCAAAGTTTCTTTTGCCCAAGATTGAATGCTAGAGTTCCTTTTGGGTGAGTTATTTCATAGCTTTGACACTTGGATAAACAATAGGCAACGATGGAGAAGCCAGTTTTACAATTAGGCCATTTGCTCATCCCATTCTAAGCTATTTTGTAAAAGGAAGACTTTGCTGACCAGACTTTGCTGTTTGACCTTGAGCACTACTAACTAGTTATTATGGGCTGCAAAAGGAGGAAAGCTCTGTGTCCAGAATCTCCAAACCTTATTAAAATGGCCATTTGTGACACTGTCATTCAAATTAAAACAGAGGGAGTTATTGCTGCTAAATTATATTATTAGTGCTCACAGAGCCTAGGCAGATCACTACTCGTTGCTGAGCTTGGAGCCGCTGGCTGACCTCTATGTTGCATCTTCTCCTTAATACACTATCCTTGGAAAACTCAATGCTGGCATAGAGCCAAGGACATTTGTCAGGGAGAGGGATGATTTTTTTTATGTCCCAATAGTGCAATGGAGGGCCTCTGGGGTCTCCCTGTATTACAGCACTGACTGCAGGTTGAAGATGTGCTGAGGGAAGGGGTGTGTGTCGATGTGTGTGTGTGCATCTACTTATGGTTACGAGCAGTGGAAAAGGGATAATCAAGCCCTTCAAAGAAAATTTTGTCCCTCCAGGACAGTCTATACTGTTTACTGGTGTTTAGGGCTATGGGTTAACTCTGGGTTAGGATCCAGTGTGAACTATGGGTGAGCACACGTTTTGCTGAGAAATATATTCCATAATTATTCTTTAAAGACTCTGTGGGTTGTAATTAAACTTTTTCATAAGTGGTTTCCAGTGGGACAAGTATTCCTAAACTGCAGGAGCACGTACGGAAAACCCATCCCTCATCTGTAAGGGTGTCAGATCACATCTAAGAGGGGAAAGGAGTGATTTCTGTTGGTTTTCCACTCCTGGACTTTCCCCTCTGTTGATAATTTGGTAAGGCTCCTACTGAAAATGAAAGTTATTCAAGGTAATTCAAACACTTCTGGGTTAAAAAAAGCCCCCAGAGTCCCTGCTGTGAGCACAGGTACAAGGACATGGTATATCTGGCCGTGCCCCAGTGGAGCTGGTGGTCCTGGTGTGGGAGATACAGCACCTGCCTCAGCCATACACTCCCTGCTCAGATACATGCCTAGCTCCCTCATGCTCTTCAACAAGATTTTAGCCAGGTTACATAGACTAGTGTATAAATATGGCATAATCTCAACAGGAAGCTATGAGAAGTCAAACTTCAATCTCAACTCTCCATTTATTTTCAGTTCAGTGGAAGCTCATTTGACCTTATCTTTATTTTTGCGCTCTTCTGCCTCTACAGTACATTAATCCAGGCATTCTACTTCATGTTAATTTGATCTAATCTTAAAAACATAAACTAGCTTGGGTATGAATACCTGACTGACTTGTTTTAAAGATGCTCTTCTGAGCTGATTATTTTCTCCCTGTTTCCCCCTACTTCCCCTACAATGGAATAAAGAGCTTCCATTGACTGGTCAGACACAGAAATATTTCTGAAAAGGAAGCAGCTAGATTTCTGGGAAAGGGAATATATTCAGAAATTTCTTAGAGATGACGAAAGACTGCATGAGGGTGCCAAAATTGTGGTTACTTACAAGAACTCTTTTAATATATGTGTACAGAAACAAGAATTACAAAGAACAAAGAAAACAGAAGAGGTAAAGAGGGCAGCAAAATTAATTTCCCAAGTATTAAATGTTTAGTGACAGAATATTGGTCATTTAGTGCAAGTGATTTCCCCTGCAATATGAAATACAATAGAAACAAAAATCAAAATTTAACTCTGCTCGATATACATTGTCCCAGCTTGATGCTGCAAAGTACTTTTCATTACAAGCCAAAAGAACAGCCCTCACTGATGCTTGCTCAAATGTCTCAATTTCTGGATTAAGCTGTCCCATTGTTTTGAAGCATAGTTATGGCTTAGAGATCAATGGGACATAGACTATCCTAATCTACTATGAACAGCCTGTAGCAGTGAAGGGATACTCTGCACTAGAGAGCCATCTAAGTCTTCTAATTACTTCGGCTACTGATAGATTGGCTCTTACCCCCTTGAATTCCTTTGTCACCGAGGAGTTAAAATTCATGAGCGTCTATGCCACTGAATACTTACTCCAGTGCTGCTATTTTCTGCGCCAAGCTAGCCATCACCGCAAAGAGTCGGAGGTCTGTCAGGCCATCTGTTACATAATAGTCAACAATCTCTAAAATCTGGGGAAACAGAGATGGAGAGAGCAAAGATGATGAAGGGTTTAAAAAGAACAGATTGCTGCCTTGCTTAGAGGGGAGGGGGGCAGGGGGAAGGGGGGATAGGCTGGATAATAAGCCCTGATGGAATCAGAGACAAGCCTGATTAGCACAGCCAGCAAAACAACCCCCCAAAATATTAATGCTAGTCACCAAGGAAGTTGACAAGCACACCAGAATGATAGGGGAAAAAAATGCTTTGAGGCAGGATAGCTGAAGAAGGCCCTGAAATATTACAGCTATAATTTAGACATTGCCATATACAACTAGGCACCTAAGGGTCTTTGAGAACAGCCTCTAAATCAGTAAGGAAGCCCACCCCAAGTCTTTCTGTCTCTCAGTATTATACCACGCACTTTCTAGCGTACCACAAGAAAGTAAGTGTAATTCTTTCCTTCCATGCCTTGTCCTTTCCTCCTTTCTGCCTCCCTTTGCAAGGGAGATGTGCTGATTTTTAAGGCGTCAGAATGGTGAAGACTTGCAAGTAAGGCTCAGCTACCTCATATTTGTCTTGCCACAAGTCCACATTTTAAACAGGACTAACTATATCATGTGCAAAATGCTCTCAGGAGACATGTTATCCATTTAATTGCCTCTGCAGTCATTGCAATAGTTCCAGCAATAATACTGGCAGGGTGAGCCACCCAGCTGAATTAAAACTCTCCTAACATGAGCTTACTCTACCAGCAATAAGCATAATGCCAGTGTTGTCTTGATTTTCTTGTCCTATGGGAAGGTGCCAGCCTAAGTGCACCACAGGTCACTTGGAACTCCGTTTGGAGCACATGGATGCCCGTTCAACCTCAAGGTCCAAATTTTACCCCCAGACTCTCTTAGCATGAAAGTGAAAGACCACTGGAAATTGAAGGCCTTACAGCAGTTTCAAGCAGTTATTTCTGCTTGAACAACAATGTGAAACAATGATCACACTTTTGGGTTGAGTTTTGTCAGCCTCTTTGTCTTTCGGGGGCTGACTGCTGCCCACAGAACTTCTGTGGCCTTTCACAATATGAAAACATGGGATCTTAACTCCTGTAAAGCTCATATGCTTCAGAGCATCTCTTCAGATTGAACTTGAGTCATATGTGCTCTCTCACTCAGGTGTTTTACTTTATTATCCCTCTGAGCTTTGCGAATCCCTTTTAAACTGTATCAGAAAACACAAAACACGGCTGCTGAAGAAGGGAGAGGAAAGGGATGTTTTCTGAATGCACATATACAAACAACTAAAGATGCTGGGATAACTTTTCTAGTTAACTTTTCATATTGCAGTAGCCACTGCCAAGGCAAACACATCATAATGGAAGTAATTCAAATATGTGCTCATTCATTCGTTGTTGTTACTATAGGGAAAGGCGGTCATTAACTGATATCCAAGTGTAATGCATCCCTCTTAGCTGTATAAATGTATCACATAAGATAATGCTGGCAGACTGAAAAGATGAGCTTTATAGGTCTGATAAAAATAAACAACAAACGCAGGCACTGCTGAACTGGATTGTCATTGTGCAACATGAGTTGTGTAACAACGTTAGCACTGGCGCCTGCCATAGAGCTGATGCTTCAGAATACTAACATCAAGCCACTTGATATGTGTTTGATGTCTAAACAAGTCACATCCTTTGCAGAGAGGAACAAATTGCAATGGAGACTGGCTGCAGAGTTCCAAGTTTCAGATAAAAATCTGCCCAGACGAATTCCATGCAAAAATAGTTTGTCCAAAAGACTTTATTCTTTTAATCATATGAAATACATGGTTGGAGCCTGTTTTCCTTTTTAAAAAAAAAACAACATCCAAATAAGTTGGTCCCTGCTCTAGTGCTAAAGCCTTGTCTAACATTTCGTGATGGGAATGTAAAGCAGGGCACCAAGTACAGTAGTACAAATAACACTTTATTTACAGTTTCATGGCTTTCAGATTTCCTGTCTCCATAATCACTTCCTACTAATTTCCTTCTGTTTTGTTTGAAATGGTAGTCTTTTCAAAGAAAGTGCCCAAAGAAACAACGCCTTTGTAAGGTTTGGATTAAATCACAGAGGTTTTTATACTTCTTTTTCTTGATGTCTGTATTTCCTAGTACCGGTTTTCTGTATTAACAGACTTTATGCTGTAAGTCTGGATGGTTCAAACAGGATCATGATAAGAGAACTGCAAAAAGGCCAGCAGTGAAGGGCTGAAGTCTCAGCTGGAGGAAGCTGGCACAGCTCCACTGATGTACCTCAGTTACAAACCAAAATCGTTTGAAGAGCCAAATGTTTTAATGCTGGGCACAAAAATCTTTCAAGCACTACCATGCAACTTGGAAAAATTGCTAATACTTGAGCATTTGGATATAATCAAATGTTTGTGTTGTAGAAAGTCAATAAAAGCAACTAACACAGAGGTGGAGTTGCTACACAAGGAGACTAGCTTGGTCTGAAATTAAATTCACAGAGTATTTGATACACTTTTATCTTGTCTATTGGTTTCAGTTGCCTAAAGAGTAACTTCTCTTACAGCTATATTTAGGCTCCTCTACCCTATGCTAAGTTGGCTGGCCAAAATGGGACGGATCCCAAATCCCCTCTCACTTTTCAAAATATAGCTATCAGTTGAAAAAAGAAAAAAATCTGTGCAAAGACATAACATTGAACAGCATGAGTAGACTGCACCCTTGGTATTGTCTCTTGGTCATGTCCCAAATACTTGGCCAAAATTGCCTGTATAAGAACCAAGGCAAAACCCCCATTTCCACTGCTGACCTCTGGCCTTCCCCTTCTTTCAGAGCTTTGATTTCTCCCCAGGCCTTTCATCTTGTTAACTCTACTGTTGCTCCCAAAACTGAAGAAAAAGAAAGTTGTGTTATTTCATTTATTGGTTGGGTTATGTATGGAATTGTTTAATAAAGAAATATCTCACATATGTGCCAGTTCTGCTGCTGGTCTTTCCTTTATTTAAAGGGAGCTTTGACCAACCAAATATCACAAATAAATGATGAAGATATGAATACTGAAAGTGTTTGCTACCCCCTCCAACACCTTTCCAAGAATGGATCTATTGGCTTTACTTACTCTGTAAGTCAGTGCTTCTGAAGGGGAACGTTCTTTCAAGGCCATTAAAACTTGCCTGCGGTTCAAGTACCCATCTTCATCAGTATCAGCCTGGAAAGAGACTCACAATACTAGTTTCCAGAAAATTAGCCAGTCGTCTCTGGGCATAACTCCAGTGTCTCAGAAGTGTGGTTTTAACAATGTGTAGTTAAGATCTGCTTTCATTTTTCAAGCTGAGGGAAACCCTCAAAATCTCTCACTCTCTCCCTCTACTGAGCACAAAAGCACAGTAATTTAGCTTTTTTTTGGCTCCACTCCACCTTCTTCACCAATTAGTCATTTCCCAATAAAAAATACAACACAGTAGCACCACAATAACAACTTTTAAAAATCAAAAATTGTGTGAATATAAAGAACTGCTGAAAGAAAGAAGGGAGTTGACATCTGTCTTTGGCTTGCCATTATACTGAGGTAACACATACTGTAAACTACAGTCTTTCTACTGTAGGGCCACTAATGTTAGTTAAGTTTCTCAGTGAGATGATGCATCAGATATGTCTAGGGACTACAGAGCCTAAACAGCTTTACGATCTGGAGAAGACATGTAGACAGAGGAAAAAAAGATTTGAACAAGCTAAAACTGACGTGGTTTTCAGCCACTTTTACCCAAACCAACTCTTTTTACTTCAAAGCCTTTCACATATAAGACTATCACCTTTCCTTTTTATTTTTTGTCACCTCAGTTGTGTCTCACAGTGTGCTCCCTCAAACCAGGAAGTTGGAGAGGTCTCCCGTGTACCCTCTGATGTTTCCCTGTCTGAGACCTCACCTCTTCTCTTATCTTCCTACAGGCTAAATAGCTTCCCTCAGCCTTCTAAAAGGCCTACCTCTTCAACAAAACTTTCAACGTCTTCTCTAAATCCCATGGGCCTGGCCACAGAACCTAGCAGAGGAAGAAACTTTGTGCATCTCCCTGGTACCTGATAGTCTAGAATAACTCAGAGCATCCTGAAATAAACAGCCTAACTCCTGCCAGCTTCATTGCTTACCTGCCTAATTATAAGGAGCACCCAGCTTTTGACTGGAAAAGACATTGTAACAATCTACAGCACTCTCACTAGATTTGAAAGATATAAGTCACACAGAAGATGATGGTCATGTCTACATCACAAACTGGAGGACAGTGCAGAGATCCCATAGCTGATGGAGACCTGAACTGTATACTCACATCTTCCAGTGTGCCACGGCCTATGCCAACCAGCATAGGTATGGGAGGAAGTTACTCACAGTCAGGGCAGTGCCACGCTTGAATTCATACACCTCATCCCCAATAGGACACATTGGACTGTGCACCTTTTAACAAAGCTGTTGAGCTTCTTGGCCTGCTTTTCTTCATACCCAGCTGCATTAGCTCCCTCTGGACCACCAATCTTTACATGTCCTATTCAAAGATTTTAATGAATTAAGATAAGTAAAGGTGCCCAGTGTAGGAGATATGTTCATACTGACAGCATGTGCTCTTATTACACTTGAAGATTTACTAGTCTCATCTGTCTTAGTCAGACTAACATACTGATTTATATATGTTCCTTACACAATCAATGTAAAACATTCATTCTTCAAATTCAGCAGTTCAAGTAGAATATGGTCTGAAACTGTGACATTTCTTAGAAGTTTGTGTTCACTCCACTGTTTACTGGTTCTCTGGGTGTTAAAGCAGAAGTAAGGTCAGCACTCTGTCATTGTAGGGAGAGACCGAAAAGCTTTTCTGAAGAAGAGCTTAAGTAGGAGCAGGATAGACCTCTTAGAGACTTTTATGAGCCTCTGCTGGTGCTTAGAACCTCCCAAAATAATTAGTAATGGCAATTAAAAAAAAAAATAATTAAAATCATTCCATGTTAAAGCAGGTCTTGTTCACAAACCAGGAAAATCTTTTGTAGGAAAAGGCTATAAATACTACTGCTGTAATGCAGAGATTGGGTGAAAATAGCATGGTTTGTGTTTTACAGAGAAAGAGAGAGATTGAGAAGGAAATATGAAGGTATTCCATGCTTCTTACAACCACAAAGTTGTAGATTCCCTCCCCTGCTCTCAAGTTCACCAGCTGCAGTGGTTTATGCTTGTGGTTTAATCAAGACCATAATGTAGCAATATGAATAAGGGAAAGAAGCATGGAAAGGGAGCCTAGAGTGAAAGAATAGTCTCAGGGATAACCTGAAACTTGAGCATCCTACTTCAATCAACTTTACACCCCAAGTAAGGAACTTGTAAGCGTGAGAGCTTAGCAAAGCCCTTCAAATATGCCTTTGATCTGTTCAGATGGTCAAGGAAGAGTCCAGGGCCAGAAACCTGGTATCCAAGGGAGCCTTTATCCAGAGAAAGGTGCTTTGCAGGTCCTTACTGAATGAGAAGAGGGGCAGAAGCTGTGTGGGAGGTGTTCTCCAGCTGTGGAGAGATGCAAACACTTTGCTGCTGACCTAATATTTCACACCCCAGTCCAGGCCGCAAGGCAAACAAATGGGTGTTGTTCCAACTGTCTCATTTGACATGGTCCAACATTACAAGAACTGAAAGAAAACCTTAGCACCCCCTCCTGCTCCTCTCCTTGGACCAATTGAGCTGTCACTGTCTGCACAGAAAGTGATTGTTCAGTCGAAAACACATTTCGGCCTGATGCAAACTGAAAAGTCTTGAAAAGTGGAGTTTCCTTTTGTGCCTCCCCTCCAAGGAAAGTGAAAGGCGGCAAGAGGAGAGGCAGGACAGAGGGAGGTGACTGCTTTTCACTATCAGCACTCCCTGCTGCCTGCTCCGTAGCCCGGCCTCAGCAGGCAGTCCCCAAAGGCAGGACACAGTGATCATCCTGGTGGGGTGAGCAGTACTGTGCCAGCAGTGACAAATATTTGTGGGGGAAATGTTCAGAGGGAGCTGGGAGAAAGTGATGGAGTAATGAAGTTTCAAAACCAGAGCCTTGTAAAGCAGCAGGTGGTAACCTTCAGCTGAAGTTTATCTTCTAGAGGTTCATAGCTTAGCAACAAGGATTTTTAAAATTTGTTTTCTACACACAGAAGAAGTCAAGGCATCAGGGGAGAATTACCAGGAAACTGTTTTGCAGCAGAAGTACACAGAGATACCCCTCTCCAGCAACACGTGACTTTTCTTCATGCGTGAGAATGAGATCTTCAGGAAATGGAAAGGATTTTCCAGATCCCATCACAGAATCACAGAATCACAGAATGCTAAGGATTGGAAGGGACCTCGAAAGATCACCTAGTCCAATCCCCCTGCCAGAGCAGGAACACCTAGATGAGTTCACACAGGAAGGCATCCAGGCAGTTCTTGAATGTCTCCAGAGAAGGAGACTCCACAACCTCCCTGGGCAGCCTGTTCCAGTGCTCTGTTACTCTCACAGTAAAGAGGTTTCTTCTCAAGTTTAAATGGAACCTCCTGTGTTCCAGCTTACACCCATTGCCCCTTGTCCTATCATTGGACACCACTGAGAAGAGCCTGGCTCCATCCTCCTGGCATTCGCCCTTAACATATTTATAAACATTAATAAGGTCACCCCTCAGTCTCCTCTTCTCCAAGCTAAAGAGGCCCAGCTCCCTCAGCCTTTCTTATAAGGGAGATGCTCCACTCCCTTAATCATCTTGGTGGCTCTGTGCTGGACTCTCTCAAGCAGTCAATCCAAGGTGAAGTTGCTCCCATTCAAGTTTACACACAAATAATGCTAAGATCCTATCGTAATTTTTAGAGAAGATGTCCATGAAGTTTCCTGAATGGAGCTGACTTCCTATTTTGAGGAGTATCTCTGACTACTAAAGCTCACTTTAATTTGAGTGCAAAATAATGTAATATATGAGATAAAATTGGGGGGAAAAAAGGAAGTCATATATGTAAGTAGCAAATAACTGCTCTGCCATCATACAAACTGGGGATTTGTATCTTCTTGTCCTTTTGAAGCATAACTGGACTATTGATTTCTGTCCCCATTCAACATCTTTCCAGACAGCAGTTTGCATTTCAGGTTCACTACTGAAAAGCAACAATGAAGAAGCTGTCACATCCTGTCACATCAGTTCCTTCATTCACTGCCTTGAGAACCTACATGCATAGCCAGTATGCCTTTCTGCTCAAGCCAATAAATATCTTGATGTCTGACTACCAGTGCATTTCACAAACTCCCAACAGAGCAAGTGCAGCAGCAGAAAGGAAAAGATGCCATCATTACCCACAGGAAATGAGCTCAGGTTCTCATTACACATTTACATCCCTCCCTACTGCTAATGAATTCATTATGCAATAAGTGTTGAGTAGCACAGGGGAAAGCACACTTTACACAGCCAGTCTGATGAACAGCTCTGACACTGTTACACAGGTCACCTCCTGCTCTAGTAAGTTTTCACCCTAAAAAGGTAAGAAGTAAAAATTCTCCACAGTTTTCTGTTCAGCAAAACTTAAAGCAAGTAGAGCAGGGACACCCTACATCAGCAGATGCTTAGGGGACCACACAGTACCCCCACGGGACTCTGCCTGCTCTCTGTGCATGACCAAGACATGCAGTGAACAACGCAGGGCTCCATAAAAGAGAGGAGCTGTCACCATTAGCACAAGGACATTCCTCTTTGAAAGAGAAGCAAACTGCACAGAGCTGCCCTCCCCAGATAGACAAATTTGTGCAAACAGCCCTCAGGCCACAGGTTGACATGAGTCTTACTGACACTGGCAGCACCACAGGGTCATTTGCACGTAGATGATGTGGGCCTGGCAGCACACGACAGACTAAGGCTTTTGTTAGATTCTGCTACAAAGGTCTTGTTGTCTAGAAGTGTGTTTGAGCAAGCCCAGTTGTCAGTGTGGAAACTGATGTAACTGTGTGACTGGAAAACATAGTCCCTTCTTCATATCCAGTCACTGCACTCCCTTTCACTGTCTTGGAGAAGACTGTCTTTTCAGCAAAATATCAAGGAAAGAGAGCGATTGCATGGGGACTTAGGAAACCATTAGGATCAACTTGCCAACTCCTAACATTCAAATGTCTTAAAGCAGACCCTCCAAAACCAGAAATCTTATTAATATGTCATGGTTTTGTAGTGGGTGGGGGGAAGGTAGAAGGCTTGGTGTACTGCTGTATTTAGTGTTATGTATTCAACTTCTCACTCTCAGACACACAAAAAAATACACACCTTTTACAACTTACGTGATATACAACATGAGTTTTGTCAGGTTTCACAAACATTTATCCTGGGAAACCCACTATGTCTATTTCTTGCAAGTACTCCCAACAAGCAGAATGTCCCAGCAGATCTGCAGCAGTACCTCACCTGAGAAAAATATCAGGGTCCAAATTCACCTCCCCCAAAGCTTTCAAAGGATGAGAAATGTGGGAGTAAATGTTCACACCTAAAGAACTTAATTGGCTTCATAACTGCCAAGCTGCCAGATTAAAATCTTCCCTAAGCAATGATCCATGTCCTCAACGATTGAAATTTTAGGACCAAGCTTGTTTTATTGAAAGGATAAGCTTATTTTCTCAAACCAAATTGTGATACTTCTGCACTTCTGCCAAAGGGTCTTTCATCTCTGCAGTCAGGCAAAAACATCTTTGTTACTCAAAACACAACTCAACAAATTGTCCTCATGATAATGTAAAAGAAATAGCTGTCACTAATCAGCACACTTTCTTGAAAGCACAGCTCAAATTATGTGAAACAGCAACTGAATGCAATTCCAGGCTCAAAATTCTGAATGAAAAGTGACTCTCACAATTATAACTACTCCATCTTTAAAAGAGTAGGTTGAGAGGACAAGAGAAAAGAAGGGCATGGAAGGAAATAGAGAGAAAGAGAAGGAAGAAGGACATTTCATAGAATCACAGAATGTCAGGGATTGGAAGGGACCTTGAAAGACCATCTAGTCCAGTCCCCCTGCCAGAGCAGGAACACCTAGATGAGTTCACACAGGAAGGCATCCACGCGGTTCTTGAATGTCTCCAGAGAAGGAGACTCCACAACCTCCCTGGGCAGCCTGTTCCAGTGCTCTGTTACTCTCACAGTAAAGAGGTTTCTTCTCAAGTTTAAATGGAACCTCCTGTGTTCCAGCTTACACCCATTGCCCCTTGTCCTATCATTGGACACCACTGAGAAGAGCCTGGCTCCATCCACCTGACACTCACCCTTCATGTATTTATAAACATTAATGAGGTCACCTCCCAGTCTCCTCTTCTCCAAGCTAAAGAGGCCCAGCTCTCTCAGCCTTTCCTCATAAGGGAGATGCTCCATTCCCTTAATCATCTTGGTGGCTCTGTGCTGGACTCTCTCAAGCAGTTCCCTGTCCTTCTTGAATTGTGGGGCCCAGAATTGGACACAATATTCCAGATGTGGCCTCACCAGGGCAGAGTAAAGGGGAAGAAGAACCTCTCTTGACCTACTGACCACACCCCTTCTAATGCACCCCAGGATGCCCTTGGCCTTCCTGGCCACAAGGGCACAGTGCTGGCTCATGGTCATCCTGCTGTCCAGCAGGAGTCCCAGATCCCTTTCCCCTACACTGCACTCTAGTAGATCATCTCCCAACCTATACTGGAACCTGGGGTTTTTCCTGCCCAGGTGCAACACCCTACACTTGCCCTTATTATATTTCATTAAATTTTTCCCTGCCCAGCCTGTCCAGGTCTCTCTGAATGGCAGCACAGCCTGCTGGTGTGTCAGCCATTCCTCCCAGCTTTGTGTCATCAGCAAACTTGCTGACAGTGCCCTCTATTCCCTCATTTGTGTCAGAGTGAGTCACAGATTTATCAAATTCAGAAACATTCACAGGATGAAAGAATCCTGTAATTCCTTTCCTCTTCCTGGACAGCAGCACCAGACTCAGGTGAGCAAATACATAGCAGGAGAAGCAGTCATTCAATCATTAAGAGGTTAAAAAGAAGAAGAATCAGTCTCTCATAGAATTGGAAGTTATTGAGGACTGGAGGAACAAAGTTCAGGCAACTGTCCAAAGACACATATTTCGGGACTAATAATAGGATTTTGTGCTGTTAGACAGGGACGTGCCAAATGCACATGACAGAGGAGGTGGAAGTTCGTGTTAGATCGGTCAAGAAAGAGAGAACTATAAGCCAGATATGAAAAATGTGATGTAAGGTCTGTCAGGGGGGATATTTTCAGTAGAGAATCATCAGTAAATAGCAGTGGAAAGACTTTATTTGCGCTGTTGGCTGGAGGTCTTGTTACCCCGCTTCCAGAGCCCTCTCTGATCACCTCAAAGGGCTCTGCCACTGCTCTCCTGCTCCTGGGAACTAGGCTGCTCCAGCGTGGGGCCAGCCCTGGCACAGTGCCGTTGGCTAACCTTGCTGATCGGACTGCCATGGAAAGGGCTATGAGAAACCTTGTCATGGTGTCAACCCCTTGGCTCAAGAGCTGTGTTTAAGCTCCGACACTTGCCCTTGGTCCCTGCCTGAGCTACATTGTTGACCCTGACCTGTGGATTGACTTCTTGGCTTGACCTCAGACCTGCCTCATTGCTATAGATGCATCTGTGATCACTGGGCTGTGTCTGACCCTGCTGACTGACGATGGACGTGCCTTGCTCAATGCTCGTCAGAGCTGTGTGACAGGGGCCTTGCCAGAGAGTCCACCATTCTGCCTGTCCTGCCCTTGCTGTGCCCTGCCACAGGAGAAGATAGACAACCTGGAGCAGGTTCAGAGTGATGAGAGGAGCATGAGAGAGACTGAAGGAGCTTGCTCTGGTCAGCCTCGCAATACCACAGCCAAGCTGGAGCACAACTGCCTCAATATCTCCAAGGGAAGCAGATGGAAAGAGATACAAGCTAAATGAGTGGGCAAAATTAATACAAAAACAAATGGAATCTGTAAATTAGACACAGATTTCTTACCACCAAAGCAGTCCAGATCTTAAAAAGCCTACGAATCAGTGCAGATGGAGTAGGCATGACAGCTTTCAGATAAAGCCCAAGGAGGTCACAGAAGAGATTATACGAGTGAGGGACAGATCCAAGGGGTCCTTCGTGCAATGCCTCTGGGAGTGCAGCGATGCTAAGCAAACTCCCAAGGCTGGCAGGAGGCTGGGAGAGGGGGCGTACCTGTGGAGACCAAACTCCTTCTTCTCACTTGCCTTTTCACCACAACATTCATGCCTTGTTTCCCTGCTTCCTTCTCCACACTGCATATTCCTGGCATTGTGACTCCACCACAGCTGGCTAAGGGGAAGGAGACAGAAGTCCCATTTATCTTTTTGGTAATATTCTCCCTTGTTTTAAACCCTTTTTTAATATCTAGTGCTACCACATTCATTTTAGGTGCATCTGATTAATTTCTCACTTCTTTACCTGGCAAATACTGAAGTTAATTACACTTGGCGTGTTCACCACAATCGACAATTTACTCTGTGCTGTTCCCTCACGGTGAGCTAAAGAGAAAGCCTGGGTCCATATTTGAACTCCTCATTCAAATACTGCTTTCAGTCAAGCAGTTTTAAATTGTTTTTGGGAAGGGAGAGAAGAAGGAGGGGGCTTGGGGAGGAGTATGGTCTTGTACTTGGTGACTGCTATGGAGCTGGAACAGCACGAGGAAGGAAGGTCCTGGTTTTTTGCTATGCATAGTAGGGAATTTAATTTAAGGCTGATATGGTGTTGGTTGGAAATATGTAGTAAATACCCAGATGCAAGAGAAATGGCTACAGAAAGCAGCAAAATAAATACAGGATATTGGCTCATCTATTCAGAGGGCTGATTTCCCAAACCTGGCACATTGAGGATTCACTGCCTGCCCTGATTTTGTGTGTCACTGATTTGGCTAGGATCTAAACACAGAGCTTCACAGTTATTGAACCACTGTCCCAGACTCAGCCAAGGCTGAACACAAAGCAGGCCTGAACAAACCAGCAGGCAGACTACAAAGGAAAAGCAATTGTTCTGCTTAGCAGCAGCACTGCTTCTGCTATGCTTAGCATCAGAACAAGTTAATTTGGGAGCACAATCTTCTTCAAAGAAAGCATTGCTCAGCCCAGCATCCCTAGGTTTCATGCAATGTGCTGCCCTTTTCACCAAGCATGAGCCACGGATGCTACTGATGATATATTTTTTTACTATGCAAGGAGTATAAAAGCTGCTGATAAAAATCAGCTCTCTTAAACCTCTGGCTGGCATCTTGTTAAAAAATGACATCATGTTTGCCTGTCATAATTGGCTCACAAGGAAGTTTCTCATATGATTTAATAAGCAAGAGGATTTTACTGCTAAGACTGCTAAACTACAATATCAAAACAGTAATACAATTTTTCCTCCAATGCCCTTGGTCTAAAGTACTTGGTCTTAATTAACCCTTCAAGAGAGGTAAAAACAGATCATCATGAGTGAAAACCATGGCCAAAAAATAAAGAGCAGAGCCCTTGAATGCACATAAACTGTCCATAGCTCCATCCTGGTTAACAGAGCCACCAATGTCCAGAAGCTCAGACAACAGCAGTTCAGCAGCCCCAGAGCCATGAGCAGGAGCAAGGAGGGGGCACCTACAGTACAGACTCACTGTGCTGAGACCCGCAGTACCTGGCAAGGGCCAGAGGAGCCTTCAGGGTGAACAAACTCTTTTGGTGTAGTGGATGGAGGGAAATCTGCAAGCAGTACAGAGCAGAAATCCACATCCTCTCCGCAGAGTATGTGGGCAGCCTTAGCAGGAAGGAGTGGATACAGCTTTGTCTTTTCTTTACTGCTGTGGTCATCTTCACACGCTTCCACATTTTCTGGGAGCAGCCTACGTAAATTAAGAGCAATATTCAACCCCCTCTAAACCATTCAGGGCACACAGCGTTGGGCTGCCAGAGATGTAGCCTGCACTTTGCACTGGCTGCTGGCTTAAGCTGTGCGCTCCGCAGCTGCATTAGCTGCTCCTCTGCTATCTGTGGCCAGTTACCTCATAGCCGCATGCCACTGTGCTTTGTCCTCAGACATTTTTGTGAACAACAGCACTGAAAAATGCCACAAAAGAAGAGCAAGCAGCCCCCCAGACCTACTCTATCTCACCTGCCAGGGGGCAGGGGACACTGCGGAGAACAAGGAGCGAGAGGGTGAGAGCCCCTTCCCTCCTCTACGCAGCAGCAGAGGTCTAAATTACGCTCTGGCCTCATTCACCGGAGCCAGCCAGCTGCGCAAAAGCTGAATGAAGACTTCCAAATCCAGCCCCATGCATGGGTGCTGTGCTGGCAGCCAGGGCCAGCGCTGCCCCTTGGCCATGGGACCGGCTCTGGGGCCATCGTTGGTATGACAGCAGAGGCATCAAGCCTCCTACTTGGGCATTGCATGCAGGAACAAAACAAGGGCTGGATATAGCACCCTCGTTTAAATAGCACAATATTTTAGCACCAGAAATAATACCTTTTTTTCTTTTTTTTTTTTAAAGCAAAACTACTGACAGAGAAAGATACAGCTTAGCATGAAAATAGGTATCAGAATGAGGCCCTAGCTGAATAGTCAGTACTCTGCATAATTCTCTCTTTTCATCCCCTCAGCCTAGATCCTCTCCAAATATTCAGACCAAACTCTGCAAAGGAGCTCCAGCATTTTGGCCATTAAAAGTAAAAGCTGGAACATTTGGATTCTGCTTCTTTCATATCCCTTTATTTTGAATAAAATCAGCTCTCCGATTTTGATATCAGGCTAATTGTGAAGTCTCTTTTCCCTTTTCTCTCTCTGTCAAACATCAAAGAACTGAAAGAGGTATACTTGCTAGTAAAAAAGAAATATACTATTTGTTATTATAAAGAATGCATTCAATTCTCCTCTCTACTAATATTTTTTATGTGAAACATCTTACTCAACCTTCAACATATGTAAAAGCATTTAAGGGGCAGGACAGAGAGAGAACCGGAAGTCAGGATAAACTGTGGAACGGTATTACTGTCATTTAATGGTAAAAGTATTCTTCAAAGATCCCAGCATCCTTCACACACTGTCTACATTTGAATGATGCATTGTTAGACAATGGAGAGGGCCAGCAGAGGGAAGCAGTCTAAGATTATAAATGAAAATTACAAATTACAAGAACAGAAATACAAACACAGAACAGGAGACAAACACAACCACGCAATTTTCATTTTAACTCTCCGGGCAGTACAGTAAAAAGGCTAGCATACACTCCCATCAAAAGCAGTGGGAATAATCCTAAGAGCCATCTTTCTCAAATCACAGATGAATTAAAATGGGAAGACGCACACAACAACAAAAAAAATAGTTGTTAATGCATAAAACTACTGTATGTCTTCCAATAGCTGGACTCAAGAACCCTGGTTAAATACTGACTTTCTTTCAGAGTCAATCAGATAATAAGACCCCTTTAGAAGCACAGAATAGTTAAATTCATCACCATAATTTAATTGTGGAAGGTTATTAAAGAGCACTTCGACTCCCCTCCTGCTTCGGCGCTGCTTTTGTGTATTAAACTCAGACTAATCAAATTGCAGATTCCAAGAGTACTGTATTAGTCATCCCCATCCCTTTTAATTTGTTTAATGGCCTCCTTTTTTCTCCCCCCTCTTGTGTGTGTGTTCTGACTGGCTGTGCAGCGCTTAGGCTCACGACATGTAAATAAAGAATGGATAGGGGAACAGTTCGTCGAAAAGAATAAAGCGTGCCTCCATTCTAAAGTTACATTTGATGTCAGCGTAATTCATGGGACGTGTACTGCAAGCAATGGTGCTTATTATTTCTGCTTAACTGTCCACAGACACAGGAGGAGAAGGGAGAGGGAGAGGGAGAGGAAAAAAAGGAAGAAAGAAAAGAAGTCTGAATTTACACTTACCGCTTCAAAAGCCCTTTTGTGCTTCGCCAACTTCTCCTGGCTGAAGATGCAGTATTTTGCCAAAAAGTCGACTCCAAGAGCAGACAAAAAAAGGATAAAACTGCCCATAAAAGAACTCTTTCCCCCACTTTTTCTTAAGAATTTTTGTAAATTGCAAAAAAAAACCCCTATTTTTTAAAATGCACAACAACTTTGGCCACAGAAACCTCCTCTTGTAGAAATTTCAGTTTATGGCTTGTTTCTGGTGTTTTGGGTTCCTTTTTGTCTTAATCTTTCTTATTTGGAAACGTCTTTTCACCTGGCCCAGGGCACAAAGTCAAAGTTAGCTCTGAATAGGAGATGCTTAGCATGTATAATGCATAAGAACTCCATCCCAGTCAGGCAGTCGTCTGGGAGTGTGGCAAGGGCTTGTTGTTGTTTGTTTTAAATGTCCCAGAAAAGGACCTCTTCAGACTTGAGTTCTGCTGAGCAGCATCCTCCATGTATACTTCTAAGCCCAGAGGTACTAATAGAAACCAAATTCCTTTGGTTTGTTCCAGTCAGAAGACTATACAAACATAAACATTTCTCTTCCACTATTAAGTAGCCATATCACAAAAATGACATACCTTTTCCTATTTCTTTCTCTTGATTAAGATCAAGCAGGACACACTGTACCATTAAAAATATAATACGTGATTTCCTCTCCTAAAGTTTTTTGCTTGTTTCCAGGCCTATCATCCAAGAAGACAAGGACTTTGAGTTATTGGGCTATATGAAGTTGGCCTTGCTTCCTCACACCAAACACAGAAAAACTACTGGAAGGGGGATGAGAAAATTGGAGGGAAATGTCAGGTCATGCCACAAACGAAGGCTGAGCTCATGAGTTCTATGGATGGCACCGACTACATCATATCTACATTCAAACTCCTCCTAACATTTATTCGTTCCCTTCTAATTTCTTCCTCCCTGTCCCTAGGCTGCTGTTTCTATCACTTCATCATCACCTTCATATGAAAGAAACCCCATTTTCACTTCAAGGGAAACTGCCAGCAAATTCAGGACCTGACAGGGAAAAAGCGTTGGGACTCAGCTCGTCTAATTTCCTGTTCATTTAAAGTGAAAACTGGAAAATAGAGGTAATAATTTGCAAAAGGGTACCAGAAAAATATTCTGAATTATTATTATCATAATCATTACTGGTAACATTATTTAACTGTAAAAAGAAAGGGAGTGATTCACAGGGTGGTGGCAATGCAGTATTCTGACTGGCATCTAAACAAGCTCACAACATAAATCTCCTGCTTTTTTTTTAAAAAAGAGTGCATTTGTCTTCAGGTTGTGTTTTGAGGCATGTGCAAGAAAGGTTCCTAATGGGAGGGAAGACTCATTGTTTGTTATAGCCTAAGCAGTACAAAAGGACAAATAAAGATGCCTAAATACCATTGTCTCTTATCCAACACACTCCAGATGAACCAAATCTGTATGATAACAACAGCAGCAAAAATATTCTGGCTTTCCATGGCAAAACAACAACAGAGGTTTCTATTTCAAACACAAATTGACAGATGCTTCAAGATTGTTGTTATTACATTATGTGCTTCTGAATTCAAGACTAAACTATGATATTGAAAGAAATTAGAAAAATAATTTCTGGCAAAACTGGGGTTGCACGTATCTATCTTATTGACAGCATCTAAGAAAGATTTAAGTCAAAGAGGATCAACTGCACTAGTGGCATAGCTTCTGGAAAAAAATTGCACCACGCTTAGTACTGATACCTATTTTCCCCATAAGAAATTTTCAGAAGTTGCCCTCTTTTGTTTGCACACCGATGTGGGCTTGGGAGATGGAGATGTTCGAACCCTCTGTGAAACATCACTGATAGGATGGTCCGCATTGGCGCCATCTGGTGATTCTGGAAAATATCAAACCACTAAAGAAAACGTGTCATGTTTGCTCTTAATAAAAGCTTGGCATTTCTTCTCACCATGTATTTAATAACATTAGAACTTCACTTTCAACTGAGTTGCTAACCAAATAGCTCCATAATAACTTTGGGAGAGGGAAGAGGGAGAGTCATTTCTCTCCCAAAAATGAAAGATCAGGAAGTATTTAATCAATTTTTAAGGTCAGATTAGGCTCTTAGATCATCTACTCTATTTGGTGCATAACAGAGGCTAAAGGATGTCATATAATGCTGTGTAATCAGTACAATTATTTGTACCTAGCCAGAGCACAGTTTTCTGGAAGAGTGTCCTGTGTTAATCTGAAGCTGTCAGAATTTGGAGAATCCCGTACGGATGTATGGTACATTATTTCCAAGATCAATGCTTGGTTTACAAGCCACTTGAACTTGTGTTTAGTCTCAACAACAGCAGTCTTTGCAAGGTTAAAGAACCTCTTAATACCCAGTACATCCTCCCTGTAAAATTACTTATACACTGTTCACACTCAAAAGAAATGAAGTGGAGCTCTGTCAGCATTTCTGTCAGACAGTTTTACCAATCCTTATAGGATTTTTTAGTGATTCTTGTCCCTCCTACAAAGGTTGACATCTTTTTAAAACATGGACAGCAAAACTGTACGAACAGCCTCACCAGTAGCATACATGTCCCCTTATTATTTCCCTCCAGTATAGCCAAAGGGGCAAACAAAGACTGTTGTTTGCCATTCCAACCTTGGGCAATAATTTCGACTTCAAGGAATGGGTTTTCTGCAGCCATATTCCTCATGCATCTGTTTCTCTTTCTTTGTTTATTTCCCCCATCCCCAGGAAGTTTTGAAATCACTGATCAATTTTGACCAAGTGCAATGGAGGCGTAGAGGTTTGACAGGAATTAAGTACCTACAAGTTTCACGAAAATAGGCAGCAGAGTAGAGGGAGGGAGGGAGGGAGGGAGGGAGGCTCTATTAATTCCCTCATTGAGGGAAAGACCTCAGCATGAGCTCAACCTTTGTTACAGCCTGGAAATCCACACGAGAGAGAGATCCTGGAAAGCAGCCATCATTAGTAGCACCGCTCATGGAACCACCTGTTTAATTAATTATTCTCTGGTGTAAAGAACTTTTTAAAAACAGCTCCATAGCTTTCAATATAAGCTTGCTTGCAGTGCCCCCAGTAGGAGTCACAGAGACTGAGGTCAGGGGAAACTGGGCCCCACACGCATTGTATCTCTATAATATATACCCCCTAAAAGGCTGATAGAGGTCTTTGGGCTTGGGTAGACCCAAATGTGGGTCTGCTGCGTTTGTCCCACTATTGCTCAGTGCTTTACACACTCTTCCACTCTACTGCTGTCAGGCTCTTTTCCACTCCCTGTCTTTACCAGAGTGCCCAGAGCTGGTGAAAGATGTGATTGCATCCAAAGTCATCCTCAAGCCACCTCTTCATAGCTATTCAGTTTGCATAGAGCTGGAGAAAAGCTAAGAAAAACTAGATAGCTAACTCAAAACAAATCTGTACCGAGCACACCTGTACTGAAACAGTGAGTGTCATGAACTGGGCAGCTTTATGGCAAGGTGAGAGGGTGTACCCCTCATGCTAGACTAGTTATTCACCCTGTCCAAATGTCAAGTCTTGACTCCTAACTATAGATTTATCCCAGCTTTGCAGCAGCACACTTGCAAGGCTATTACTTCCTTAGGTGGAGGTAGAATAACGTACTTTTCCCTAACATTGAGGAATAAAAAGATTGTTTTTATTGAAATCAGAAATTTAACCAAATATTTCAGAGGTTATTTCAAAACTAAAACTTAATCTCTTAAAATAAAAAAAAATAGTAATGAGGACTGGAACACTTTTATAGTCCATTATTTGTAAGATCCTACCTCAAAAAGGCACTTAAGGGAAAAATAAGACATATTACTGTGGTGGAGAACAGGAAAACTTTGTTTCTTTGTTCATAAGCTGTGCACCACCTGTAGCACTTACTCCATACAGACATTCATGCCTCTATAACTGCTTTCTGCACTACTCCTCTGTGCTTCATGGAGTACACAGGAGAAGTCCCAAGACAACAGGCATAAGTTTGCAGAAAGAAAGGGCCCAGCAGATGAGTATGAACAGGAGGAGTTAGGGAAAGGGCATGTAAGATGCCAGGGGGAAAAAAGAGGATTCAGGACACACTCGGGGGAGTGACCAGGCTGGAGGGGACTTGCACGGGGACCTTGTGGCCATGCAGAGCTCATGGACCACATCAGCTTTGGTAGCACAACCCACTCTCGAAGAGGGGAAGGTGGCATACTTTGCTTTTATAAACTGAAAAGCTCATACTTACAGTAAGCTTCTAACATTAAAAGAACATTAAAATTAAAAAGTCAAGTACTTAAAGGCTAGAAGATTGTGGAAAATATTAGTCCTGCAATTTGAAAGGCCATGTCATGATGCAAGAAGGAATGTAGAAGTCAGACTATACTGGGAATTTCATCTTTGGCATTCCAAAATATTTCAAAACAAGAGAAGACTTTAGGCAGCTGTAACATGAAGTCAGTAGCAACCTCTATTCCTACCCAGCTCCACAACTTCCACTTAGATTTTTATTACTTTTGTTGTATGTTCTTAAAGATATAAAGAACTTGTAACATTTTATGAACATCAAAGGATTAACCTTCTTAACCTTCCCTGAACAATATATTATTCCCCTTTTACACATAAGGAAATCAAGATATTAAGTAACATTTCCAAAGCCAGAAAACAGGGTGGCAGCAGGCACAGAAAATCACTGCTCTTCAGCACTGTGCTTTAACTGGAGACAATGGTCTCCCACGGGATATCTGTGTCAGAGCTTTGAAGGACATCAAACTACACCAGGCTGTCAACAGAGATAATGGAATATTTGGCAACTGTATCTATGATGCTTCTCCTTTCATGAAAGGTGGATTAGGATCTTCAGCCAATTAAGTAATGCTGTTGACTGGGCAATCATAGATGTTTATGAGACAGATAGAAAGGAAACGACAATGGAAAGAATAATCAGGGCTCAATTAAATACTAAAACCAGTATACCACTTAAAAGGAGCTGAAGAAGCTTTGCTGGAATAGAAACTACCTTATATGGGACTTTAACAGCCAAATATCAGAGATGAGAACCCAAATCTTCAGGTTCCCAGCAATAATTCTGAAATATCACTATGAAGTTAATTGCATTTCCCATGCAGTTAACACACTTGCATTTCAGAACCAAGTATTTCATATGGAACAAGAGGGCAGAATAATATTGTGTAAAAGTATAAACTGAATGTCAAAAGTATATGCACGAACACACACACTTCTTTCCAAAAATCAGACCACTTCCAGTCCATCAGTATTTTGCAAATGCAAGGGAATTCTTTTCTTATTTGCATTTGTCAGGCTTCAAAATCTCATGTTAGTATTTTTAACCAAAATAAATTATTTTTATGTACCCCGTTTTATGTACCCCAATAATTCATTCAACCAAAAATGCTTCCTAAATGGGGCTTTCCAACATTTTTACGGGTTTTTGATGCTTGCCATGAACTGTGTGCAGAGCCAGATTTGACACATCACTATGGCTAGATAAAAGCACAGAAAAGGTTCAAGAGTCTGTAAAGTCTGTACTGCCATGCTACACAAGTAAAAGCAAATTGAGACACACAGCAATGCTGTTTCATATGACACAGTAGACCTTTTTCCTAGGGTAAGGGCGTCCAAAGGTCAGGTCCTTTTATAGGCCTCCCCAACAGACACTCCTGTAACTCCCAGGTGTGGCATCCATGAAGCTTTGTAAATAACTCACTTTATTCACCCTTAAAAAGAAATAAACCTTATAAATTCAAGATTCAGACTTTGCTCTGAAACTAATTTCGCCTTGCTTCTCACCCTTTCTTCTCTTTCACACACATACACAAAAACACAGACATCCTTAATATTTTGGATAACTCTCCCTAGGTTATGCAAATGTTACTTTTTGAAAATAAGGGTGTGACTGCCATTGTAACAGCAAGGGACAGCCAGTCTCCCGTTCCTAAACCTCTGCATACTAGGAAGGGCCAAGAGGAAAAAATTCACTTGTATATCAACAGACTCAGTCTCCATGGGTAGAAACATATAATGCAACCAATTAGATAAAGCATGTGCAGGTAAGATAAGATTTTCAATAAAGTAGGATGACACTGAAGAAGGTCCATGAATACCCCTCACACACACACCCAATAGGTGGGCAGGGCAATCTATTTCACAACACCTGTAGCCCTTGATAAAGCTTATGTATTACCATATTGCATAGCTCAAATACTGACATCTGTTAGGAAAAAACCAATTTCTCTCAAGCACCCATTCTTTTTGGAAAGGTATAATTTTTTGAAACCAGTTTTTCCTTTGATAGCCCAGCTGCCCAGTCCAGTCATGCTTTCCTGACATATTTTGTGCAAGCCAACATACACAGTTTGTCTTCACTTCACCAAAGCAGAAGGAGACCTGCACCTTTTTACACCCTCCTCAAGATTTTCCACTGACTTTCAAATATGGTCTGGCTCTATAATATCAGGCAGATCTTCCAATTTGTGCTACTTATGTCTCATGTTTTCCTGGTTAGGCACAAGCATAAGAATAAGGATTTAAGTTATTTATGCTTTACGTCTTTAGGTTTTAACCTTTCAGAGCAAATTAAAGTTCAATACCATTGTAGCTTGATACTTGGCTTTGCAACTAAATTTTCTTCCAAGATGCTCTGTCCATAGACCTGTGGGTCACTGGACACTTTTCAGTTTCTTATAATCAAAAAAAGCGCCAGTAGAAAAAGTCTCAGTGACCCTGCCTTATGGAAACAAACAGGAAATCCAGCTCACAACAGATACTCTCACCCTTGGCACCAATGTGAGGTGTACGTCACTTAGAGTAGTACTCTAGTACTATACTTAGTAACCATGAGTGAGCTTGGGGCTTAATTCTTCCCTTGCGTTAATTTCTGTGGTCAGCTGTCAAAAACTTGATGAAATCAAATCAATTCCAAGGCAGTGCCTGTCTTGTCAGGACAAAATGGGAAGCCTTTCGTTTCTGTGGGACTTGTGCCTTATCAGCTCATTCTGTCACTCATATTTCCTCACCCTACTTGCAAATCCTCCTGGATTTATTGCAGATGTATGAAGCTTGCTGGAAATAATAGTACAAGCAAAGAGGCTAGTCAGCTATCAACTCCAAGCTCTGGGTAATACCAATGGGAAATTATTCACACAAAAGGTGCGCTGGGGTGACAAATGAAGAGCGTGCTTTGACCCATTGAAGGTGCTAGGAGCTTGGACAAAGCTAACACACTAATACCAAGCAGCTTGCTTTATCTGATTACATACTGAGCGCTTGCCTCCCCTTCCTCGATACCAGCACCCTGCCCACCCCTCCACACTTTCCCTTAAAGGTCACAGGTTGCTTTCTTCTACCCAGTATAGCATGAAATGGTAATCTACAGGAGGAACCTCTCTAAAAAAAAGTTGTCTTCTCCTCTCCTTCCCCAAAAGACATCCTCAGTGTTTAAATGCATCAAAAACAAAGTGTTCCTCAACAAAACAGGGGGAATGTGAGCAGAGATTTATGCCATATTTTTCCATTTCTCCCACCCACACCACTGAGACAAGTAAAACATTCTTTTGCCCCCTTTTTAATATTTGAGTTTCCTCCACCTCATTGTTGTATACTCATGCCTTCCTTCTTTATCTTTTTTCCTGAAGGTTATGAGTATGTTTCTGATGGGTATCCTGCAGGGGCTTTATGGAAAGAGCAGCTTGGTCCTTAGGTCAGTCGGTAAGCAGTACAGTCCACCAAATCCCACCACTACCACTGTTTCCCCCAAGAAAGGATGCTCCATGAAGCCAGCATGGGCTGAGCCTCCAAAGACCTGACTGCCTAGGCTCTTTTGGGTGAGTCACACAATATCGCATTAGGCACGGTGACAGCATCTAGGTGTGCTCTGAAGGACCCTGGGAAATTTGCTGTCTTCCATGGGGCTGAGCTCCTTAGTCATATTGTGGGTAATTTTGGAAGCCAGCTCACCTAAAGCTCATAAAATGCTTTGAGGTAAATGAGCACAATGGAAGATTTAAACTATATCAGAAACAAAAGGAACTCTAACAATGGCATTAGTGTACTGACAGTAAGAAGAAGGGATATAAAGGCCAATAATAGCAATAAAGAAAAAGCAAAATGCTTCATCTATAGCCTTTTGGTGTAATAAAAAAACCCCACCAAACTGCTATACTGAGCTCATTGTTGTAATAAAATCATAAGATGACCATGAAGTGCCTTCCATCATAATAGCAACTTGCAGGTGTATTAAAAAGAAAACACAGAAGTTAGACATCAGTCAACCTGGAAAATTGTTTCCCAGAGTTTTGACAGAAGTTGGAGCAGTTCTTTGTCTCCTCAATAATCAAACTGAGGAAGTGTCAGAGCTGTGAAGAAAGCTAATATTGTGCCACTGTTTAAAAAGGGTAAATGGCACGACCCAGGTAATTATAGACCTGTCAGCTTGACATCAAACCCAGGCAAAACAGTGCAGCAGCTGATAAGGGATTTGATTAATAAAGAATGGAAGGAGGGAAATATAATTAATGCCAGTCAACATAGGTTTATGAAAATAGATCTTGTCAAATTAACTTGATTTCTTTTTTGGATAAGATTACTGGTTTGGTTGATATAGGTAATAGATTTAGGACTTCTACTATGTATTTCACTTGGTATCACATGAAATTTTGATTAAGACACCACAATGACACGAAACTATCATGCTACCTACTCAGTGGGTTAAAAACTGGTTGACAGGTCTAAAAATGTGATTACAAATGAAGAACATTTATTGAGCTGTATCTTGACCCACTCCTATTTAACATCTTTGTCAATGATGCACGTGAAAAACTTGTCACTAACGAAGACCACAGAAGACCAGTTACTCAAGAGGATTATAAATTATTAAGCTTTGTTGCTGATTCAGAGTAATCTGGAAGGTTTGGCTAGCTGAAAACAGGAAAGCAATATGAGCTTTGAAGTGAACAGATGTAAAGACTTCCTAATAGAAAGATCCAAAGGCCATAATAAATAGCCTGCTGAACATGAACTTCCAGCTCAGTACCATGGCCAACAGCTCTAATACAATTTCACATGAATAAATCAGAGAATATGAATGAGGCCTAGGTTTGTTACATTACTTCTGGCTGGAAACAGAGTCCCTGGAAATGCTCTCAAGGCCTAATTTCCTGACCATGTACACTGAACAGATTCAAGCTCCATCCCTAAGTGTCCTGCCAGTACCCAGATGGTATGGAAGGCAGGGCTACAAGCATGGTATCTCTCTTATTGCACTATTCAGCACACCTACCCAGCAACCATTGTTTCCCTCTGGAGCTCCCAAGGTTGGCTAAAATGTCTACAACACGGCCCGGTCACCTCCACCCACACTGCTCCACAGGTTGTGCAGTTTTCCATGAACATGATCTTGCTGTGGTTAGCTCCTTTGCTGAGATCCTAGGATCCCATGGCCTGGGTTGCCTCCTGTTCCCAAGAAGAGGTCCATGCCCTGTTTTCCACATGGCTGATGTACACCAGCTGTAGATGGCATTCCAAATTTGCCTAGGTCTTCCAAAACCAGAACTTGCATAATCAGCTTGTTATCTGGCTGGTCCAACAGGGAGAGAGGCCTGGAGTAATCTGAGGGCACATTAAGGGTCTTTTATGTACATGATAATTCAAGTGCTGACATGCTTATAAAGGCAGCCCTTGGAAGGGCCCTGGTGTCCACATAGTGTTGATGTGATATTGATGACAATACTGCAGAAAAGCTGTCCAATTCCCTCTTCCCAGTCCACTCAAGAGGGTACCAGAGAAGAGCCATGCCGTGCAATGTCAGTGGAGCAATACTCTTAATTATGTAATAGCTGAAGAGTCTTGGTTTGTGACACCAAGTCACGATTATATCAGAGATACTCTGAGAAGAGGAGAATCATCCAGGCACCCTCTCAGCATGAAGTGAGAAAGCTGCTCCAAGGATCTTCATCTAGGGAATTGTTTCACTAGGGCAAGGATTAGGACTAGGCCTTCACTGGCTTGCACCATTTCCAGAAAGACAAAGCTGAGCAAGTGACAACATCTGAGATGACAACTTGGAATTCGCCTGTCAGGCTGAACTACTTTCAGTTTTATTGAAGAGAAAAACAGGCTCATAACACCACAGGAGTCAAGATGCACTCAAACTGCTGTTGTAACTTTGGTGTGGTGTCCCAGATGCCTTGTGATGAGACAGATTAATAAACAGTTGCTAATTTTCTGACTTTGACTTTGTGCAGAGAAATCAGAGTAATTTTTTGGTTTATTTTAGGATTCTGTTAGGTACAGCTTTATTTTAGATTTAACACAAATATTTCTTTCTATCCAGATTTTTGGCATTGAACAAAACCTCAGCCTTTGTTATATTTTTATGGGCCTGTTGTTCTTTCAGAGATATTTTAATGCATATTGTTGTTTCTGTTTTAGTGAGTGTTGCTCATTTTGTCAGAAGCAGATGGTGTTTGCTGAATTTTGTTTGTTCCAAAAATAAGCAACATCCAACTGTTCACTACGGAGGTGTGAAAGAGGAAAGGCCTGATGCATAAACACAGTTTCTCCTTCCTACTTCCCACTGCTATTCTTCTGGTGAAAGGAACTGTCACGTTACAAGCCTGCAAAGCTGTGGAGTTTGTGCTTCTACCAGAGAGGGCACACAGCTCCAATGGGCATCCCTGCCAGAGCAGAGCAGTAGCTAACAGCTCCTGGGAGGCCAGCCAAGAGGGCTTTGTGAGAGCTTCTTTGCATCCCACCAAAGGAGGAAGACACTGCTTACTAGCTAATGTTAGTAGATAGCCTAAAGTAGGAAACATCAGGGTCCCTCTGTAGTCAATGGAGAGAAGTAGGTTTTTCCAGACGGACAGCAGAAATTGTGTTTCTGCTGACTAGAGACAGCCTCACAAACTCACTTCATGTTACAGCTTCATAGGCAAATAAGGTCTCCACTCTGCTGACCTCCCTGCACATGCCCCTCGGCAGGAACAGCAGTGCAGAGGCTATATGGGGTCTCAAGGGCTGGATGCTCCTGGGCAGATTGCTCTGAAGATCACAGGGGAACCACTGGTTTCCAGGACTGGGCTCTACCAGGAGGAAGGAAATGTGCCAGGGGCAAGATGAGAGATACAACCTGACTCACATCTAGGAGCTCAGAACAGCACACAGAAACCACAAAGAGCCTGTTGTGGATTCATATAATTATTTTGTGAAAATAAAGGCACATCATTACAAAAATCATCTATAACAACCCGAGCAAGGACAAAGCCCATCAGTCCCTCTTTTCCTTAGTGTGCACCATGATCCCCAACACCAGCTCAATATCTGAGGCTTACTCCCCAGGGTTAGACACAAAGGCCCAGGAGCACCAGTTCACTGGTATCTACACACACCTCAGAACATCAGCATCAAGCCCTTCCTTGGCATTTGCACCTCTGCTGTGGTGGTTCATGCATAGTCCTAGCAAGATCTTTCCCCGGCCTTTGCACTACCTCATTAAGCTTCCTCATGACATGACTGAGTCAAGGCCCAGTTGTTTCAATTTCATTAATTTAGCCGAACTATCTAGCAGCACACCTTTAAATCTTCTGCTAGATAGGGCCTCTGACTGACTCTCGAGGGCAGCCGCCTGCCCACAGACAGGGCTCAGACAGGGTCTTGAAACACTAGCCATTGCGCAATGCCAAACAGGAGGATCTGTGGCATCTAGGAATATCTTTTCTGAATAAAGTATTTTTAAAAAGTTAACCACTGCAGGGTGCCCTATTATGTTTTTAAAATACTTCCAGTTTGCTTAGTGTTTATCCAGAAAAGCTAATTATACTTGTCGCTTAATGTAAATTGCTGGATAAATAAACACAGAAATAGGAGCTTAGTGACTGCTATGTTTTCTTTTAAATGCCGTCTGAAGGTTCATTATGCTAAACACAAAAGAGAAGGGAACTTCTTACAATGCACTTATTAAAGGCACATTTTCTATGGAAAAGATTGTAGCATGATTGTACAATAGCATATAATTTGCTACGTTGGCATTTTCAGCGTGAATCTTGCCGACAGCAAGTATGGATGAGATAAGTGGCTGCAGGGCAGCCACTTGCACTGTTAGGAGCTGTCAGCAGTGATTCAGAGGAGAAGGACACCCCAGTCCAGCATTGGCACAATGCACATGGCTGACAGCAGGGCAGGAAACCCCACAGCTCTCTTGCACACACACATATCTCCCTGGTAATGGAAAAACTCACATTGACACTGACATCTCAAAAGACTCGCATAACACCACTATGATCATTAAAAGCAGAATGTGCCATAGCAGGTCCCAGCACTATAAATGGGATCCAAACCAGGCATGAATACTCGGTTGTATCTCTGTCAAGGGAGCCAGAGATGTACAACATACAGTTATGCCACACTAATGTCCTGGTGCTGACTTAATGCTGCCTGAAAGAGGACAGACAAGACTTAATACAGGAAAAAAAATAAAGTGTCCCAGGTGATCATCACCTCACCTGATACAAAACTGGCAAGTACAAAGTTGACCCTTCAAAACAGATCATGACTTTGTGCCACAGCCATGGTTCTTCTGACACAGGAGGAGGCCTAAAGTCAGTGAAACCTTATCATCACAGAATCATAGAATGGTTTGGGTTGGAAGGGACCTTTAAAGGTTATCTCATCCAACCCCCCTGCAGTGAGCAGGGACATCATCAACTAGATCAGGTTGCTCAGAGCCCAGTCCAACCTGACCCTGAATGTTTCCAGGGGTGAGGTATCTACTACCTCTCTGGGCAACCTGTTCCAGTGTTTCTCCACCCTCATTGCAAAAAATTTATTCCTTATATCTAGTCTAAATCTACCCTCTTTTAGTTTAAAACCATTACCCCTTGTCCTATCACTACAGGTCCTGCTAAAAAGTCTGTCCCCACCTTTCTTATAAGCCTCCTTCAAGTATTGAAAGGCCCCACTAAGGTCTCCACAAATCCTCTGACTATTTTTCTGGCTCTCCTCTGGACCCACTCCAACAGATCCATGTCTTTCTTGTACTGAGGACTCCAGAGGTAGGGCATCCATCCACCACCTTGGAGGGAGTTTTGAGAGAAGCAACAGGGAACACATCTTAGTGGAGTTTGGGCTGTGGTTTGTTTTTTTCTTGTACAGATAAAACCGAATAAAGGGAGCAGCTACTGGAAGAGGTAAACATAAGGATGATATACCTGAAACTGGTCACTGAAATACTTACTGATTCTAAACAGGAAACACAGCTGGATGTGAGTTTGGCTCCACCTAAGTTAAATTTAACATCTACAGATCCCAGATGCAATTTTCCATGCATGGCACCAAAACAGCTCCAGAGCCGCCCAGGCCTTGGCATGCACAGTGAGGAAATGGGGCTGACGAGGCCAGGAGGGCAGAGACTGCTCTGGGCAGGCTACTTTTTTCACACATAGCCATGGCCAGGCTGTAGGTCGCTGGGTAGATTGAAACACTCACAAAAGAAATTTGTTTTTCACTTTTCTAGCCTCTTGAGAGACTTTTATTTGCCATCAGTTTCAGTCTGATGGATGTTTTAACTTTTTCAAACTGTTCCTAGGGGTTGTGTATTAGTTTGTACTGCCTTTGAAACTTGGTTGTTATCCTGAAAGGGCAGGAAGTGGGGATTAAGTCCATTAGATGTTGTTTGAACAACTCTCTTTTCACTCTTCATTGTGACTTTGCAGCCTGCCAGCACATTTCAGCCTCTTTCCAAGAACTGGCACTGTGGGATGAAGCATGGCTGGCTGAAGACCTGGCATCTGTGCTGACTTTCATAGGTACCACACTGGGAGAGTCAGAGAAGGAAACTCAACAGCAGAGGAAGAAATGTCCCTGGCACCACCCTCTGCAAGTGGAGCATGGAGGACCTTGGTCTCAAAAAAGCCCACTGCTGCCTGTGGGATACAGGAGCAAAGTACATTATTCAACTGGAAAATGTGACAACCTAATCATCCTGAAGGGTACTATTATTGTCTGCTTAATATGCTTTACAGTCCTGGTGAACAGGGAAGGCTGGCTGACAAGTGTAGTATGATGTATCTAATGGCTCAATACTACCGTGATGGATCCATAAAAGGAATCTAATTTCACAGTTTGAGGGAAATACAGATCATACAGTCAGCACTTTAAGGCCACTGATTTCAGAAATCTAGACAAATAATTCTATTTTAGGATATTCTCATGGGTCAGCATATTGCTTTATTTGTTGCTGTCTAGTTTAAATCTGGGATCTACTACTGAAGCCTCTGAAGGCTTATACATTACAGGATGCAAGTCTTACTTGCCAATCACACAGTGACATCAGCAAGGATGTTTCTAGTTCTAATTAGATGAAACAGAGCATTTGAAAACTCTTTGAGTCAGATTTATATAGCAGAGCAGTTTACACTGAACATGTGAAAAATTGTAACTTTCATGCATGTCACTGGTGCAGATTCAGAATTTCTTCTAGGAAATTGCACATGACAATTTAATTATTTAATTCATACAAATTGGTCCAATTGTGTAAAAGGAAGGCTTGCTTGGGTTTTGAGTGTATTACGTAGCTTTGAAAAGAAACCTCCTGTCTCTCTTCTGCTATCATGAAAAATATCACTTTACAGAGGACATAATCTTCAGGAGTGTGTTCCTGCTAATTAAGGGTTATTTGATAATCATTATCATGTCTGAAGGATAGCAACATAATAGAAAACAGTGTGGGGAGGGGTTTGTTTGCAATGGTGCAGCTACCCTCTTCCTGTTTGATCTCTGGAATCAAACACAAGCTTACACATAAAAACTCAGCATCTTGGAAGCCAGAGTTGGTCATATTTTCAGTGTCTTAGCAAGGGGGATCTGAGCCTTCTTGAGTTTTGAATTAATGTGAAAGACTCGTGCTTCCTCCTCTTTTTCTTCCTATCACTGCTCCACACTTTGGGGCTTTCTGTAGTCCAGGCTGGATGGTCTTATGCAAGCCTTCCCCAGAGTTCAGAAATCCCACCTCCACCACAACAGCTATCTTCCTTTTCATGTGACCTGGTTCTTATAATGCTAGATGACAAAAGGTAAATGATACATAAAGGTATGAATAGTAAGAATTGTTCCAAATCAGAAAACAAAAGATTAGAGACTAGGTATGCACCTCTTTGGCCTTTCCCTGGTGAACAGTTAAGAAAAACGTGAAGTAATAGTTCAAAGCACCAGTGTTCCTACCTCTGTTGCCAAGTAAAAAGGTGCTTACCTCACATTCACAACATTAGGAGTACTCATATTTCAGCTCTGTCCTCAGAAACTTTGCACAACGACTTTGGTACATGTTACTGGAATAACTAATGTGCAGGCCCTGTTCATAAAAGCCTGGAAGATTCACCTTATGGGCTAAACTAGCTGCTAGAAAAAAAAAAAAACCTCAGCCAAATCTGTCTAGAGTTCAACCTTTTAATATTAAAAGCTATGCTTGAGTAGTTAGTTTTATTTCACACTTTTATCTGTCCATTAGGAAGCCTTTAGCTTGCCAGCCATCATTGGATGGGGATGAAGGACCTCTGAAAACCCCTGGGCACCCTACGTGCAAGGAGTCTGCCCAATGTGACTGCCCTTTTCAGAAAATCAAAGACTTTCTGCAGCCAATTGGAATGGTTGTAACTATGTGGGAAGCATGGGCTTTGCTGAATGATTGTAGTAAGTTAAGCACAGAATGCCACTGGATATTTAATCCCGCTAAATTTATGCAAGTATTTATTTCAGTGGGTGATTCCTGTGAATAAAGTGACCAGGATTTGGCTTTGGTTATGGATAAGTGAAGAGGACACCAAAGCGTGGAAGGAAGGAAGGAAGGAAGGAAGGAAGGAAGGAAGGAAGGAAGGAAGGAAGGAAGGAAGGAAGGAAGGAAGGAAGGAAGGAAGGAAGGAAGGAAGGAAGGAAGGAAGGAAGGAAGGAAGGAAGGAAGGAAGGAAGGAAGGAAGGAAGGAAGGAAGGAAGGAAGGAAGGAAGGAAGGAAGGAAGGAAGGAAGGAAGGAAGGAAGGAAGGAAGGAAGGAAGGAAGGAAGGAAGGAAGGAAGGAAGGAAGGAAGGAGAAAATTGCCCCTAAAAGAAAAATCCATAATCGGGAGGACCATCAATAGAGGAGATTCCCTGTTGGTGAGGTACCTTCTTTCGAATGAGAAAATTCCCTACATTTGTTGATTCTAATCCAGCTGGCCTGACTTGGATTTGTAACCACCAGATGCATTACAAACAATTATGGATATTCTAAAGATAATCAAATAAAGGCTTTTTTAAACCAATAAGTAGCATTCTTGCAGATGGATGCAGAAGACAATTGGTCACAAAATGGATAAAATTGCTGCCCCTCTCCGCTCCAAAATATTTAAGATGCCTGCATCAAGTTGCCTTTGGTTTGTATACATATCAGATTATAGAAGATCTGCCTCTTTATTTTTTTTTTAAAGGATAGCAGCCTTAGTTCAATAGAGTTAGTGAGACAATCCTTTAAGCTGTGTCAAAATGCCAGTTATCCCAAGATGCCACCCAGATTTGAATAATTTAGAAAGAGACAAAACCACAGAAAGGAGGAATCATCCTTTGACTACTTTTGCTTTTGACACGGCTGCCTCCCTCTCCTTTTTACCAAAGCATCTTCATCTCTCTATCAGCCATGACAAGTGCCAATCAAACCTTCTGTTTCTAAGGTTCTGGGGGAAAATGAAACATGAAACATTTTCTAACAATCACTGACCAAAGGTCCACTATCAGTGTGTGGTCTGGGGGAAGCCAGTCTTTTCCTTTTTCACTTCTAATCTCTGGTCCACTGTTTACCTCTTTTTTTTATATACTTTAATCTCTTTGTTACTCCAAAGGATCGTAAACAAATTGTAGGTCAGCATGGATTAGGCTGCTTTGTTACCACTGATTAGTACATTTACTTTTGCTTTAACATCTTCAGCAACAGCTGAATGTCAAAAAGATCCAGCAAGAGTTTGTTTAATCACAACGAAAACTATACCCACATAGCCTTACAATTGCATTGTCAATCTCAGCATAAAAAACTGGGATACAATAGGAGACAGTGACCGTGGACCTGCATTGTTAACATGTGTTTTCAAAGGTACTATTCCAGTAATTCAGTATTATTATAATCAGATTTACAGTAATCTTCATTCAATTGGGATAATAATTAACCTTCAGATATTTGCCTAAGAGTCTGAATTCTGTTTCCATTTGCACAGCAGTTGCACTGAATTCAGAAACAGTTTATGCATCTTGACACTTGTGGAAATATTTTCAGTAGGAAAATGATAAAAGTTGCTCAGCAGACAGGCAAATGTATGGACTAGAATTAAAGAAAGGAAGTATTAGGCACTGGACTAATTTCAAAGGGATGTATGAGGATCAAATCTCTTAAAGCAAGGCATACTGTCCTAGACTTACATAAGCTTTCTTAAATCAACATTGCATTTGCCCAGCCTATGCACACTGGAGAGTATATTGATGTGATCTACCTATAATAGGCCATAAGAAAATAAAAATGGACAGAAGAGGAGAGTAATTTTGTTTAAAGTCCCTTGACACTGAAATTGTACCAATTTACATCACCTTATGCATTAGCAAGGTCAGGGCCAGGAAGTTTTTGTATGATCCCCACAGCAGCTAGGATCATCTTTTTACCCTGTTGCCCCATCTTATTTTTCCATATCAAGTTCAAAGTTTGTGTCATCAAGTTCAAAGTGACTTTATTATTCTTGACTGTGTTTTTTCTCTTACCTGTCCTTGCTTCCCATCCTCCGAGCACCACCAGCAGCACCTGACCTGGCCCCTATTTGTCCACACCTCTGACAAACACCGCCATTGGCTTCCCACATTTCCTTGATGTAGAAAGTGACAGTCCCAGCCTGAATACTTAGACATCCCTTTGAAATTAGTCCAGTGTCCAATACTGCCCCTTTTTAATTCTCATCCATACATTTGAATGTTTGCTGATCAATGTTTATAATTTTTCTACTGAAAATATTTCCACAAGTGTCAAGCTGCATAAACTGCTTCTGAGCCCAGTGCAACTGCTGTGCAAACAGGAACAGAATTCAGTCTGAACTATCAGATCACTACCCTCCTCTGCACCAAACCACTCCTGCCTGCTATTGCCATGTATAAACCCTTTTCATTCAAATTTCAATGGGAAATTGCCCAGACAAAAACTGCTAGGATGAGAAGTTGTTGGCAGTATCTGATATACCTGACAGCTTAGTAAAGTTTCCAGTTGCTTTTTTTATTTTAGATCTTTGTTTTTGGGCTTTTACCAGTAGTAATAATGTAGTGATATGTCAGCAGCTATTCATAGGCTTCTTTTCACTGACAGAAAAATAAAACTCATACACAGTGAACTTTTAGAAATATTGGAGTGACTCAGAAATTGTGATAATACACACAGATACACAAATCCATATATATAGTATCTTATAAGATTCATACAAATTTCCCAGTTTAGTGTTTATGAAATACACTGTATGTATAAATATATCACTAAAGTCCAGTGAAAGAAAGTACACAAATGCATGTAATATTGGAGAAAAAAAAACCAAACAATAATTGAATTATAAACCAGCCAAGAGCTTTTAGGTCCCCAAATCAAGCAATCAAACCTTCAAAAGCAAGTGGTATTTGAGATCGACCTTCATTCAGCAAACCCTGAGATGTGTATTAAAGGCAAACTGAGAGATCAGAGGAAAAAAACCACCATGCATGAGCAGATATTAGATAAGAAAAGGGACTAGAAACTGAGGGATAAACCAGCAGTTATCAAGGGAATCAGTAGTGTCTGCTATTAGATATACAGGCTGGTACGCTTTAATGAGAATGTAAACACAATATACAAAAGTTAAGAAGGCTTTAAGGAAACAATCCTCAGCTTACCTGTACCATCCTGAGTCTTAGACAATCATCCAGTAGAGTAAGAGTCTCAGGTCTCCAGCGTGGATTCAGTTTCATGCAAACCTGTCAGAAAGTGTTAAAACAAATGAGACTGAACAAGGGCAAGAGATTTTTATCATATTCTAAATGTTAACAAGTTTATCAGCACAAGTCAATGGTCTTCGTTTTCCATATTATTCCAATCAAAGGTACCTGAAGAAACACTTGACAATAACAGTGTTAGAAAATTTGAAGATCAGTGGAATATTTTTTTTAAATCATTTCTAACACTAAAAGGCCTTTTAAGAGGCCTATTTTTTTCTTTTGTTTTCTTTTTTATATATCTGAGAAAACAAAAGGAAACCATACTAAAAAAGAACTTTCACCTGGATGCTTTCTCTGCCAGTTTTTGCAAGAGTTTCTCTAACAAAGGTGACTCACATAGTGCAAGTTTAGCCCAGACTGCCTCATGCCCCAGCAAGTCTCCCACCCTCTGCCCAGCAACTCATGGGGAGGCAGCCCCAAAAGCAAGGATCAAGCGTGTGTTGCCTGCATGGCTCCGTGACCGCTTCTCTCCTCAGCCACTGCAATGGCAAGGCACTTCAAGGCAACAGACCTGGATTTGCAGTAAGGACCACTTCCACCTGCACAGTGGAAAGCTGATTTTGGAAGCTATTCCTGCCGGTTGCCATCACTTGGCATAAACTTGTGTGTGACTCACTGTTGCTTCATCCCCAGTGATGGGGACCAACCTGCTCAGAAAGGTTTGCCTCAGTCTCTCCCTCCCACAAAGCCCTCAAATCCAGGCTATGGTACACAATAGCCTGGCTTTGGCAGGTAGCTGGATAGATGGACCACAAGCTACAGCATAAATTTGGGTCCAGATCTGAACCAAGCACAAGAGGATGGCATCCCCCAAACCAAAACACAAGCTAGGAAGGAGCATCACTTCAGTCACCTCACTTCTTAATCCCCAAACTTGATCTGCTTTCACTGTGTGTTTTGCTCTGCTGTGCCAGAGATTATAAAAATATTAGTTAAGGGTCTTGGCTCCTACACAGAACCTTTTGCCTTTAAAAAAACTGTGACTGAGAGAAAGGGTGTTTAGGTCCCCAAAGTACAAGCCATTGAGGACAGATATGTATCTCACTTGGTCACTCTGAAAAATCTAGAAAATAATTAAATACTATATTGACAAAGAGAAGCAAGTACCATAATCTGCAAAATAAGCTGTACATTTAAGTTACTTTATCCAGGTAAAATTGCAAGGAACTGAAATCTCTCTGCTTCTGAATGTGAGAACTCTCAAGGGAACTCAGGGGAACAAATTATAATCTACATCTTGGTCTGCTGCTGGGGTACTTTAAAAAAGCTCATGTTCAGGTCACAGTTGATTGCTTGGTCTTCAGTCAGGCAAAACATCCCAAGGAATTGGCAAAAAGGTGTAAATACTTTACCTGTAAAGTCTGAGATAACACAAGCAGAGTGTTTGTTGGAAGTACATGCACACCCCCTTGCTCCATGGAAAAGCAAAGGAAAAAGGGTTAACTTAAATAAGTTTAAGTGAGGCTTTAACCTGTTGGGGGCTAAGACCATGCACATGTTCCACTTCTGCATCCGATCTCAAGAGCATCATCTCCTCTATATGTGCTGTCTGAGCACGTCCTATGCAAGAAGTAGGGAGGATATAAAAATGAAAGCATCTATATAAGTAACACTGTTTTAGCTGCAAAACATTTATATATCAGGATTTCCTTGGTCACTGTCTCCTGTAATTAACTTTTGAGAATATTTTTTGCCAACTTCAGCTCATAAATAATTGTGGCTAGTTCATCTTAATTACAGAACATGAACAGACCTTTCATAAATAAAATACCACTGATGTCTTCACACTAATTGTTCTGTAATTCTAGCCTCGTATGTCCAGGAGTAGCTGTGCTAAAACACTGTAAATCAATTTATCAGTTCCATTCACACATTGACAGACCCTGTGACAAACAGGATCACATTTCCTACCTAGACAGCCCCTGCCAAGCAGTCAGTTGGAAAAGAGTAATTTGAACAGGTTCACATTGAAAAAGATATGATACTAAAATAGAGGAAGCTGTCATGTTCTTATTTCTACCCCCATCCCTACAACAACATATTATTCTGTTACACGGCTAAATGTTATTTTTGTGGACAAATTCATTATAGAACTTCAGCAAAACAAAAGAAAAACATTAGGTAATTAACAAAAATAATGGCTACATGATTCCTTAAGAGGGCATTTTAACTGCTGGCAGGTCTTGGTGCAGTCCCCAGGTCTGCAGAGGCAACCCCCATCCAGCAGCCTACCTGTGCTGTTATCAGAGCAGGTCTGGGTGCATGTGGAGCATGTTCCCTTGAGCAGGACAGGCACGGGTTAGTGACAGGGATAAGGAGTGTCTGTTCTTACCCATGTACTTCCAGATTATGGGGTTTTGTTTGTTTGTTTGTTTGTTTCTTCAGCATTAGTGTCCTTCATCCACTATTCAGTCTCCTGTTTCTCTCCAAGGAAAGAGCAATCATACTGCTTTTTTTGCTATATACATCTTTAACACTGAATTCAGGACATGCTATTATTTGTATGTAATGTCACAGCTGCTAGCTTTTTTAGTTTTGATTCTTCTTATCCAAACATCTTATTTTACCCATTCAAATATCTCCTCAGAGAGGGAAAATGCCACTGCCATACTTCCATTAACTATCTAACATTGACTTTGATTTTATAATAATTCAATATTACATGGAACAGTACAGCACTTGCTGAAGGGAGTATGTCTAGTGTATGTTGTCTGATGTTAAAATACTGCAAACAGGTCACAGGCAGATTCTTAAAGGACCATGTCAATTTTTTTTTTTTTTTGGAAAGAAAAAAAATGTAGTCTAGAAAACAAGCTGTTCCTGATGTCTTTTCCCATACAATTGAAAAATTCAGCTTTTGTTCAGTATGAATTCATTCAGGTAATTAATTTCCACAGGCAGGAGTGGGAAAGGAGCAGGAGTTTATATTCAACAGCTATTACCACAGAGTCAATGTGCATTCTCCCCTGATGAGCTCTGCAGCCATTTATCATGCAATTCCAACACAAGCAATTTGCTACTGCTATGAAAAATAGCCCTGGTATAGTCCTGAAATTGTTTGTATGTTGTACCTCTATCAGTTGTTGGTAAAAAAACTGACAGCAGCAACCAGACTTACGTATCCTTTCTCCTTGGTGTTGAACCACATATTCACACTGTTCCTTTGATCTCTTTTTTGCCAGGTACATCGTGGTTTCTGTTTTGCACAGAGGTACAGCTTCAGCAGGTGGGTTATAAGGGCCAGTGGCTGCAGTGCAGGACCTTGTGACAGAGGATGTGGGGTTGAATCCCCTCAGGCAAAGGCAAGAATTGACCCTGAGAGTCCTGTTCTCTCCGTGACACAGCTCTCTGTCCTTGTTGCTGATGGTTTTTAGGAAATGCAACCAGAACTACATTTCGGCTCAGTTCTGCTGGTTGTGTTGGGCAAGCTTTGAGGATGCTTGCTGGACCAAAGCTCAAAGAGGGATTGTACAGGAGAAGCTGGAGCTCCCTATTCTCCTTCAGGCTCAGGGCAAAGGAGGGATGGAGCAGATCAGTGTTGGCTGAACGGCAGCAGTAGTAGATCTGTGGTGCCTCTGGACCTGACTGTCAATAAATATCAGCAGGGAAGCAGTGACAGCAACTTTCCCAAGTGGAGAAAAGCCAGCCAAGAGCTTATAACTCTTGAGGCATCAACACTATTTATCTGCATTAAGGTAGAGCAAATTGGTCAGAGGATCTGGTAGTGTTAGGCACATCAAAGAGAAGAGGCCCTTGCTCTGAGGGCTTAGGGTCAAAACAGGAGAGACCTGGGGTAAGCCAAAACACAGAGAGGTGAAATGATTTACCCACGCTTGCCTAGCACACTAAGCTGAGAATTGAGTGTATTTCAGTGCTCCCCTCTGTGGGATTCTGAGAGCTTGACATGACCTTTAATGCTGGAGGTAGGGAACAGCTGCTATTACTCGGGAGTTTTTTTGAGAATAATCACTACATTTGTTAGTTTTGTTTCAAAACAAAGGCATGCTCAAAATTTCTTTCTGATAAGTCTAGTCACAACTTTTTTTTCAGTTTTCAATGGTTTTCTCACTGAAGACTGTCTGGCTTACAGCTGGTTTCCTGCTGTTAGCAGGTTAGACAATACTCACTATACTTGGTTTCAGTGGTAGTGGATTAGTCATTTACACAATACAAACTAACCTCAATTGCAAAGGAAGCAAATTTAACTAAATATATATGGATCAATCAGGGAGCTTATGAATTTTCAGTAATACTTATAAAAACCATAATAAATTTTTAAAATCATCTCACCTTCCCTTCTATCCCCGTTTCCCCTTTTAGTTTCTACAATGAAATCAGTGTAAGTGGAAATCTCACCCAGAGGCCTGAAATGCCTTCATGGTTAAGGACAACATGTAACACATGCCTGTTGTCTTGAGGGCTGAGGAATTGCCTTCATCAAAGGCAATTTCTCTTCCTCCTGAGAACAGCAACAGACTCGGTGCTCCTGTCCAGGAGAGCAGGATTTGCAGGTGCTCAGCACTGGGAGTAGCATAAGCCCAGAATGGAAAAACAGTATGGCTTGGAAAAACAGCAACAGTTTGAGCATGTATTGATTTTCTGTCATCTTCAATGCCAGACACTAGTAAGACAAACTGTACATTTAGTGATAGGAGTAGCACTTCATTAGGACAAACTACAGCAACCTCCTGCCCTGCCTGCATTAGCCAAGAATGTAATATTGTGTTGACAATGATATTTCAGGATATTTCAGGGTGCTATATTAGCTATACCATCAGTTTCCCTTTGTTTAATAACCTTATAGAGTTGGTTTGCACTGACTGTTATACTTAGTTCATACAGTTCAGGTGAACTTCCCCAGGAAGATGATCTACTCAACATGAAGATAGGATATTTGCTGAAAGGAAAATACACCTTCTCAAGTGGGGCTTTAAGATAGCTATCTTACCATTTTGAGAAGTGCTGTATCTAGCAATCTCTCTTATTTTTTTGTAGGTCTTTCCATATCTCTTCTCTTAGAGAAAGAAAAGTAGGCAGCACCTTGCACCTTGAACACTACAGTTCAGCTGTTTCTGCTTCCTACTTACCTGGTAACTGTTAGGATAAGCAACAATCTTTAACCAAAGAAGATTCAGATAATTTTATTCCCAACTGCTTATTGCAATGCATTTCAGGAGTAGATAAAACACTTCTGAGTGTGCTTGGTGATTTTAATTCAGGAGACTGCAAACAAAAACACAATGAGAATTTACCTTCAGAAGTACACTACATCTTGCAATTATGTCCTGGCAATGAAGAGATACTCAAGGCTATGTTAGACCCAGTCCCACCCTTATGTAAAACCCAAGATCTTTGACACTGATTTCAGTATGGCAAATCAGACACACAGTGCACATTAACATCCTTCTTAGTGGTTACAAGGCTGTGCTATGAAGACACTCTGCACTACGCATAAGGACACTCAGATTGATGATTTAATTGCGCAAGGTGCTAAGTGCTCTGGTCATGAACTAGCATGTGAGCAGCTACATTGAGAATAATCCATAAACCAGCAGTCTGTGCATGCTGAAACGCTCTGCTGACAGTGAAAGGAGGGGGAGGGTGTGAGCACACCTCAGGACTCAGCTCCAGAAACACCCAAACCAGGGGATGGTCATCAGACAGACCAGGCATGGTCAAAGGTAGGAAGGAAGGAGAAGCACTTCAAAACTGGGGGTGACACATATCTGTGCAGTGCCAGTGAGGACCAGAAGAGACTGCATTAGCTCACCTTGGGGATCAGCCTGGTACTCACAGCCGTGTATAAGCATGAGAGCAAAGACACCAAGCTGTAATTTTACCTTTTCCCTTCTTCCCACAAATGCTAAGCAAAACCATGGTTTATACTGATTCCAGGCTGCAATGCCTGTGCCATGCCAGTGAGTTACCTCACACGTGTTAGCTACCAGAGTGCTTCAGCGAGAATGGAAGTGCTAACCCTGGTATGATGTTGCAATAAATCCTCACCAAGGGAGCTCTGAACTCAAAAATCAAGATGACTGTAACAACATTTTGTTAACATGTGTAGGAAAGAATTCTTTACTCAGTTTCATTTTACAGCCATGATACCCACAATTTTCTGTGGTGTCTTTTTTCCTTCCTCTATGGCTTATAAAACACTTCAGTTATTGAGAAGAGTAAAAATATATTCTTAAGTACTTACCAAAAAACTGTTCTTACTCCCAGAGAACCATCAGAGTCTCAGTTCACAGTCACCCAGGGGTAGTCATTTGTTTCAGTGCCAAATACATGCCTACTGTTATCAGTAGTTATTTGCTTTATGCAATATGTGAGGTCTCCAGGCATGGATGAGGACCTCACTGTATTGGGACTTATATGCCTATGGAGAATATAACCTGGAGCTTGTTCTGCTTATTTTAGACTCCCTTTGTGCTCAAGCAACATGTGTAGCACACAACATTGGGAATTCAAGGAACCTCTTTTTCTACCCAAGACCTTTGCTTTATTTATTTGGTTTTGGTGCTGATAGCTTTTCTTGATTTTGATGTGGAAATTTTCAAAACAATTGGCTTAGCTTAGTCACAGTTGCAGGATAATGGAAGTGTTAGTAATTTTAAAATTATCTTTAAAATAGCTTGCAACTAATATACTAACTAGAATAAAGCTTTTTATCAGCTAAATTACTTATCATTAAAGGGAATATGACTTAGCTTGAGAGGTGTATTTTGACCACTGGAGGGCTCCTAATTTTTTTTCAGTTAATAAATAAAAGCACTAAACAGTGGCTGGCCTCATTTAAAGTTACTAAAAGAATAATTTGCAGTTAATAATGTATTTGATATATTTAACCTGTATTTCTACTTGGATCACTGTGGACAGACTGTGAAAGTGTAGAACTTATAAATTATTCAAATCTAGTCACAAATACTTTCATCAAATATTTTCAGATTTGTAAATTATTTGTATGTTGACATTCCAGTGAGTATCTGGATTGCAATTTGTGTGGCCACTTCAGATATCAGTGCACCAAAGCCAATCTAAACTTTTAATTGTGTGTTCATTTGTACAAATCATTGAATATGCATATCATTTGCCAAACAGTACAAATGGCCTAATAAAAGGCCACTGAAGACAAAGGAAAAACTGCTGATTTGTGATGCTTCTGGATGAGGCCAAGTCTGCATATTGCTCATTCCTTCTGCAACTCTATCAGTGAGAAACAGAAAAAACTACCACTACACTGTTCTTAACCAGAAAAAGCAGCCAGGATTTGCAACTTTTATATCCCCAACACACAAATGAATTGATGTTTTCAGGGACTGCTTGAGCTCTAAAAACTGATCTGCAGGCTTGTTTGGGACAGGAAGGCAGGATCCTCTCAGGTCTTTGTGCAAAACAAACAAGTAGTTATTTTCAAGGTCCAGACCGAATGTGTTGTTCTCACACCACTGACCCTCACCTGTTATACACATCAAGCTCAGACTAAATCACAAGCTCTCCTCAGCCTGCTTGATGATAACGGGTCACTCGATACATTCAATGGAGCTCTGCTGATTTAAAGAATCTGAACCTATTTACAGTTCAACCCAGTTTCTTCTTGTTCCAGACCTCCAATGCCTTCAAGGCCAATGGAGCCTGTTGACACTCCCTGAAACGTCTCACTGTTTTTTTTAGGCTACACTTGGACCTTCATGTGGAAGTTACTGTAGCCCTAAATCCCATTACTTTCCATTTCCAGTGGATAAAGGCTGTCAGTCCTTTGGGGTGTGCCCAGACATACATATTCCTCCTGTCTTACCTGGGTTGGTGCTGCTCATGCTACCAGCACAGAAGTTTTACTGGGACCTCAAGAGGAGACTACCATTTTTCATCTTTCCCTTGCAAATGCCATTTCTTTTATAAGACCATTTTGGCTTTTCCCAATAATTGCATGCTCCATTCATGAAACAGGCCTTTGGTAGACATTTTCCAATTGAATGCTGTATGGTTGGCATCATTTATATGACAGAACCAAATTAAACATGTCAGGTTGACAAAAATCTCTTACTACAAATTAACAAACTAATTTATACACTTCTGATGAAAGATTAATGTTTCACACACATTAAAATGAGAGGTTGCTGGGAGCCTGAGGAACTAAATCCCTCAAGTTCTCCGGTTTCTGATAAAATAATGGATCAGTAAATATTTATCAAAATTATAAGTCCAGCTTATAAAGTATCTGCAACAACAGAGTATCTTCTACAGGAGAACAGCAGTAGCACAGGGACAAACTAATTCTCAAACATATATTTTAAAATTTACTATGGATCTTTAACATTTTTAAACATTCCAAAAAAACACAGCACAGGGTTTTTACCCTTCTTAGGCTTTAATACTGGGTAGGGGGGAACACTTCCTAAAACCAGCACACAATATAGTCATTATTGTCTGCATTTTTCCATTTTCACTCAAAATCCATAATATTTACCAAAACTTTCACAGTGATTTGGAATTTCTCAAGGAAGGACACTTACCTTAAGCCCATTTACCACTTGTGAGTGTACCCATCTGTGATTCTAGCAACATAACACAGTTTATCTGCTTTGATGTTTTGCCTCACTGCCCACTGATGCAATGAAACCTGAGTATATGCAAGATAAACCAGACTGGCAATAGTCAAGTTCTTAGTACATTTTGAGAAGTCTGTGGCTCTTTTCCTTTTGGAGTATAGGATGATGTTCTCACCATCTGTGTTAGTTTGATTCCGATCTAAGCACAGAGGAGAACACTGGATGCTGTCACAGTGGGAAGTTTTTGCATTGGGAATGAGCAGCCATAACTTGCTAGTGGTAGTGTGACTTCCCGGTACTTATGGTCTGGGTTTGCCTTTTCTTCTCTGGAAGATTATCTCCAGGTTGCTTCCTCTCCCCTGGCTGCGCTTTCTTGCCTCACTGCCCACAGATTGTTGTAATCTCCTCTGTGGAGTCTTTGAAGCACAGATTGGATGGTGCTGACTTAAAACAGTGAGTTTTTCCTCACAGAAACTGGAGTGTAAAAAGCTGCATTTTACGTTAAAGAAAAATCATCCCAATAGAAAAACTCCGCCTAGCTCATCTTTTGGAGTCTTTTCTTTCTCCCCAGACAAATGTAACAATTTCCACTCCAAAATTACCAAAATCATTGAAAGTTATATTTTCCAGCTTAGGCTAAAATTTGTCAAAAAAAAATCCAACCACCAACAAAATCATTTCCCAAGTGCTGATTGCTGGGCTCTATTTCAGTCTTTCGTACCTAGTGCATTGCCCAGATTGTATCTGCTTATTGACCATGCAGACCCACAGGTCCTGTGTAACTTCTCTGAAAAACAGGAGTGACCCAAGGGATGCAATAGCATCATCAAACTCTTCCCAAAAGCTCTCCGACTGGTGACACTCATGCGTATAAGCAGAACAGAACACAAACATCTGCAGTGACAGCAGACAGAGGACACTGTCTCTTACACTCAAAAAGTATGCACAGCTATGGCTCAGGTGTCAGGATAATTGTTGGAAGAACTGAGCCTATAACCCTCTCCATGGGCTATTCTGATCCCATCTCATCCCATCTTCTCGCTGTTAGCAATCCCGTTGTATGTAAAACATGCTCCTATTTCACTCTTCTTTTTAATTATGTCAGGAAAGGTTTACCCTTGAATTAAATGTGGTTAAGAAAGCTCCTGAACCATCATGAAAAATAACCCCTTCCTGTTTTGTATCTTTAATACGGTTAATTTTCAGGGTCCTTTAAGAGCAGCTGCTAGTTTAATGTGTCAAAAGACTGCCACACAAAAGAGATGGTGGCAGTGAGCTGTGGGTTTTGCTGACACTGCACACAGTTTCAATTGAAAACAAGAAGGAGAAGGAGCAGTTTGAGAAACATGACACTAGCTGTTACCTTTAGAAATCAAAACTTAACAAAATAAAGGCAAGCATACATATTACATTTTTCTTTTTTAAATGAAATCCCGTTAGATGCTGTTGGAGACACAGATAATCAGCAAGTCCTTCTGAGGAAACCTGTTACAAAGGAGAAGAGAAGGACATGGAGAAGGTGCCATTTTTCTATCACTATAGTAAACACCTAATGCACCGTAAACAGAGTAAGTCATGCGGTAAAACATGAAGACACTCTTTTTTAATCATCTGAATAGAAATTTAATATCTTTCGCATTTGCTAAGTAAGGCAACTTGCCCAAGCAACCAGATACACAAAGCCTTATGCATTTATTCTACCTTTGTTGCTACTGAACAAAGCTTCTAAGTCACAAGCATTAAGGCTGGTATTTACTAAGCAGTTGCACACGAGGACTCATTAGGAAAATTAGGGTATCCAAACGTGTAAGGAAACCTGAGAAATCGAATAGCCACATCTACAGTATGACATAAGAAACCCCACGAGCATTTCCAGTAGTTTTGCTCTTCTAAATTATGAGGGCCAACAGTTAGGATCAATTCCCCAGGCCATTCCCAACTGTATGGTGCTGAGCAACAGCAGCACAGACCCAGATCATGCTATAAGGATTGGAGGACTCTGGCTCGTGTGGGGATGATATGCTGCAGAAAGCCTTTGTTATCAAACCTGTCCATCGCTACAGAGCTGTATCAGTGCTACAGCAAGAACAGAACATAAGAAAAAACAAAAAAACCCCAGAACAAATGAAACACAAACAAAAACCAAACCCAAACCATTACCACCCAGGACACCTATGAATTCTGGTAGTACTGTTTAGGTATCACATCGGTACTGTTTGTCAGCTTCCAGGAGTTCACAATACTCAGCCTAGGCTCTTTTTAAAGGATGATTTCATAAGGTAAGAGCTCTGCCACTGTGACTAGTGTGCTTCAGTTTTCTCTCTCTTTTTTGCACTCCTGGCAGGAAGTGTGACCTCTGTCAAACATCAAGGTCACATGAATGTAGCAAAATTCATTTTTCCAATCTGGGAGAATGAAAACCAATTTACTAGTCAAAATTGAGTAGCAATAAAAAGACTCATATTCAATATATCAGCAAAGCTCTCACACTGCAACAGCAATAGAACCCTCCATCAGCCTTTTGGCACAGCTGTTTGCACCACTGCAAGTACTACAACAGAGGAAAGTCTTCCAAGAAGCCTGCCAAATATGCAGGCACCCTCTCCTAACCCTAGGGATAAACGCAGAACCAGGTCTGCAGACCTGCACGAGTTAGCAAAGATTTCTAATGCTCAGCACACCAGGACAAATTAGAAACCCTCCTGTGTGACAGTCATAGAATTAGTTTTGCAGAAAATTAGAAAATCTTCCCTTTGCATGGGCAGAAAATAAAACAGGACCTCAGCTGAAGACTGGGCTATGAATAAATGCAAATTCCTAATCAGAATATCAATATGAAGAATTATTTCAGAGAAGAGAGAGAACAGATTTAGCCTCTGGATGAAACAGCTCTTGCAGATGGTATTTCGGTAGGCAAATGTGACATTCTGAGCTAAAATCTTTCACAACATGAGCTTTAAATAAACAGCTTGCCTTAAAATACTTTGTTGTCACCATGATAGTCCTTCTGTGTAGCCACATTTAAAAGTTTTGTGCAAGACTGCAACATCTCTGACAAGAAAGAGGGCGACAGGCCATTCCCCAACCCCAGGGCACTTGCCTGGCACAGAGATTTCTGAGTTTAAGTTCCTGTTTTGAGGTGAATACCTGGAAGAAGTATTTTGTCTTTTAATGATTTGAGCAGCTCTGCAGGGTACCTCTTCACTGTGCAAGCTACCTCTCTACAATGCTACCTCCTCCTACAGTTATGACTTTTTTCCCCATTAGGATCCATCTGGCAAATTTATGGGAGAGAGAGAATTCTCTGAGGTCAGCTTTTGATTTCCTTCTTAGCATTTATATGAAGATATTTTAAAATCTTGAGTACTTCTATCTATGCACCACTTGTCTACATATGCTCATCCTCTTGTCACTTTTCTCTTAATTGCTCTATTCTCACTGAGTGTTTCTACCCCCTCTTTGATTTTATTAGATTGAAAGCTCTCAGGCAAGAATTATCCTTAGTTCCAGCTCCTAACATGGAGGGTTGTTGATATGGATTCTTAATAATCAAACATAATACAGTATTTCTCCATGGAACATAAGTTGGCTTTATCAATTACCATGATGTCATATGCAGTTGTATCATTCTAATATTTTATATGCTTTGGGTCAAATACAAGATGCTGACTGCTGTCTGCGTGTGTCTTTGATAACTACACATACACACAATGCATAGGGAAGGGATACAATTAATTGTCTTACAGATGGGAAGTGGGGCTTAGAGAACCTAGAGGCTAGTCCCATGGGATTGGTAACATTGCAGAGAGCTGGTTTCCACACTTCAGGCTAATGCTTTAACCAAAGGACCCACCTCCCATGCCAGCAGGAACATGACATCCTGCTTCCTAGCAGTTATGCATTTTGCTTCCAGGGACGCTTGTAATATGCAGATTTCTGGTAAACCACACGACCTTTCCTTTCATATTTGTGAATAAGATTTTATGTAACCTTTTTATAAAAAGTTCCTACCATTCTCTCTGCATCTCGACTCATAGACATTGCCTTCATAAACATACATACTCACACGCATATGTAATATATGCATGTTTCCTATAGAAGAAATGGAAATAAACATATAGTTTTGACTCTTCTTCCACTTTGTTTGCCTATAGAGAATTATTAAGACATAGTAGTTTAATGACTTGAAAGATGAGACCATGATATTGCTGTTTCTACACTTCCACGGAGAGTGCAGGTGTTTCAAAACATTTATGAAATTGCTTGATTGACTCTTATATAGAAATCTATTGACAATAAGTTGAACCTTTGCAGCTAGGCTGTAAAAGATTTGATTATAGTAACAATACTAACTGTCATGAATGTCATAAATCTTAAGAGAAAGGACACATATGTCACATATAATGCATGAAAAAGTTGTCCTTTTATCATGGATAACTTACCATTGTGTAGATACTCCGCTGATCAGCTATTGCATTATTTGAATAAGTATCTGATGTCTTGTTTTCTTTCAAGGAGGCAGGTGCAGAATGAAGCAGGAAGCCTGCCAAGAAAGATGATAAATTGCCACTCGGTGCTGGGGACCAGTGCTTAACATTAATGCAATGCTGCCAGGAACGAAAGCAGTAGAGCAATAAGAAACTAGGAAGAAAATAACTTCTCATCCCCCATTAAACAGATTGGCTCCATTTTCTTTATCCATTATAATTTCTAGTACAGCTAAAACAAAACAATGTCATTGTCTCATTACAAGCAAAGTAAAATAGGTTTGGAAAACATCCTATGACTTACAAGTGGTGGAACTATATAATAATGATACCAGTTGCTTTTCTGATAGAGGAGTAATCTTGAAGCTAACAAGTTCAAATAGAATCATACAAAAAATAATTTGCAAAGAAATATGGCCTAGAGTTTGAAATCCTTACCCACCTTGGCAAGTGTTACTCCCTTGGTGATCTGTCTCATTTAGTAACTAGATCACAGTGTAGCTGGAAGTAACAGAGGGTATGTGATGTCCCAAGTTTCCTTGTCTACTGTTTGTCCCTCATTGCACTGAATCTGGATTTATGTGAGATAACTTTGAAAATAATTCCATGAGGTGGAAACAAAGATAAGCCTTGTAGCAAATTTGCAATTGGGTACCTACATGTGAGTTAAATACTGCACAAAACACTAACTGAGTGGGAAGCTTGTCATGCATGTTGATCAAAGATAAAGAAAACGTTTAATGAAAAATGGATTCTTAACACTTTGACACTAGAAATGAGATTATCCAGTCACCATATCACCAGTCTAAGGCCAAGTTACACACACACAATTTTCACTTTACTAAGCCAGCAAGTAAAAGCAAAACAAATACATAATTTATTTCTCCTTTGTGCCTACAATAGAATACTTGGGGAAAATGAAGTTTGCAACGATTCCAGGTCTTGAAAATTTTGACTAGTCCTGCTCATATAGAGCCAGTTCAAGAAGCTCTGTTCAAACTATCTGTTTTAAAAATGTTCACAGTTTTGCCAACTATAGATCCATGATTCCCTTCCTCTCCTTCATATAATTAAAATATAAATACAGATATCACTTTAGGGCATCTAACCCAAATCTTATCCAAAAGATGTGGGGAAACCCACATCAGCATTTTACAGGAATGCTGACACACACAAAAATTAACTAAATTTCAACATTCATCCATCAGTAAAATTAAAACTAAGTTGAACAACTGGTGATCAATGTCATTCCTCTTCTTGCACTACAATAACTTATAGTAATCTTTATATTTTTTAATTTGGCCATAAGTCAAACACTTCATCTTCGGGAATCTTCACCTTTATATAGGAAAGCTATCTTAAAGCTATCGAGATGAAAACCATTTAAGAAACATTTTTGTAAAGCTTGCACAAGATCTATATTCTCATCTGTATTATGTCCACAAAAGTGCATGACAGCCAGAATATAACCTGAAAAGCTGTGTGCTATTTAATTTCATCTGCATTTCCTCCAGAACTATGCATCATACCACCAAGACAAATCAATGCCAGGACAGAGAAAGATAGCTCACCATTTAGGTGCTGATTTTTCAAGTTGTACATCCCTCTGAAACAATTCATTAGTAAATGATAACATCCTAGCTTTACTTGTTACATATGCAGCATGTCTGTCCATGTCTCAGTTTATCTTACTAAAGGCAGGTTTCCTCTTCACAGATGTAACTGTCATTATTAGTTCAGTTTCTCACATAATGTACATAGTAGGAAACCAAAGACAGCAAAAACTCAAAATACATCTCAAGCCAGTAGGACTCATTTTAGAGAAGGGAGAGAGTAAGGCTGTGGCAAAATCTGAGGAAAAATGTGCCTGTGCCTGAAGTTAATGTAATGAGCTGATACCTGGGAACTGAATGAGATAGTACCATAAAGGAGGTAACTCATCAGCACAGGAGAGGCACAAGTCCTAGTTAATAATGAAATTCCCTTCTCAGTTACGCTCAAACATCTTCATGATGCCACTAGCATACACACAACCAGGGAAAGCACTAGGCCTTGAGAACCCGAATTATGGGTTTACCTTCAGTATTTCTGAGGGAATGAGGAGGTCTCAGGCTCAGAACTTCCTATTTATGAGCCTTTATCTCATGACAGCTAGAATGAAAATGAAGATGAATTCCTGAATAGCATTAATGATTTTATGTCCTCAACCTCAGCCACTGAGGTGTTACCCTTGACGACAGGGACTATATGTAGGAATCCTTCAGGACTGGCCTTGTAACTTCTTCACTAAAAGGAAGAGACCTCTGATCTCAGTGACAACATCCTTGGCCTCTGTAGATTGGTACAGCTGACACACATACCCTCATAGCCAAGGGCTTGGGCTCCACTATCCTGCCAATGTGCCTTCTCCTCTTCCATTTCTGTAGCCTGGCCACTGCACCCTTTCAGTTTCAGTTTCTATTCAGCTGCACTTTCTATGTGTTTGTTTATGACATACAGGAACCAGTTTCAGACCCAGAGCGCCATCACTGTTTGATCTGGGATTATCTCTCTGTCTTTTTCCACTTCTCATTCCTTGCTTTGGCTGAAGGAAGATCCTCAGCAATACTGCCTTGCCAGTTGGTTGGACTTAGTATATTTGCAGGCAAATATATTAATTGCTGTTCAAATGACACTCAGAGTCACTCTGAACAAAGGCCCTGATGATGTAAATACCTTCCTACCATTTATGCTGGTGGTGGTAGGTCCAACAATAATTTGCCTCCTATATTCTGAAAGATCTTCTGAAACTTTGCTTTGTTCCCAAATATTCTAATTATACTTTCCATGGTATATCTTTTCCTATTTCTCCAGCCACTCATTCACTGCTGTGTATGTAACCAATGCTCAAATCTTAGTTTAAACAGGGGGAAAAAATGCTATTAATTACACCAAAATTTTCCAAAAGGATAAAAAGACATTTGCACAGATTGCTAATTTTGCTGTGAATACTTAAGAAATTCTTAAGAAATATAATTTGTCCTGTGTTCTTAAGAGATAAGGAAGGAAAATATGCCACAAAATTAAATTCCAGCAAACGAGGGGTTAAAGAACTAGTATCCAGATTCTCCCGTGCCTTTCTGCATGTGCAGTCATGTAGTCTATACAAAGTAAGTGCATTTGTTGGGCTTGACTTCCAGAGTTGCTAAGTGTTGACTCAAAGTAGGTAACAGGGAAGAGACAGTGTCCAAGAATTGTTTACATTTCACTGTACATTTTACAGACAGGTTTTTGCTATAAGGACAAAGAAAAAGGATCTTCAAATTATCTCTTTTTTTAGGAAAATAATTGTAGTATCCCTCTTGCAACACATACTAAATGCCTTTTGTGATCCTTGTCTCTACAGTCAACATTAGCAAGTGTATTTTAGATAAAGTTGTTACAGGACCAGGTGAAATAAATTGCATTATCAATATAAGTCTCAGTTAAAAAGTATGATTTATTTCCTCAATTTACTTATCAGTCACCCTACTAATGCTAGTGGTCATCCTGACTATAATTAGGAAGATTAAACCCTCGCCAAGCTATATATATCAATTCTCAATCAAGCAAGACCAAGAAATCCTGAACCAGCAACCTAAACTCAGTGGAACAAAGAGAAAGAAACAGTTGCCAGTTTATTGATTTTCTATATCATGTTCAAGTCCGAGAAACCTGGAATGAAAAACATACAGGAAAAGTGATGAGCAGCATCTAGTATACTTCTAACTTAAAATATGCTATGTTGATATTTCCCATGGAATCAGAATTACAAAACTTTGTTGCAGAGATCTATACAATGATGGATTTTGTTTTGACATTATCAAATGCTTCATATTGATATTTCATCATACTATTTTATTTTCTATCTTGTATCATAATATAAATTATAAAATAATGATGAATAAGAAAACCTAGAACAAAGTAATCTGCATTTATAAGAAAAATATCACTTGGAAATTTTTAGTTGAAATAGTAATAAAATCAGTATGATTGTGGGGAACATTGTTTTTCTAAAATCAAAATTTTGTAAAAGGAAAATACATGACAATGGGAAATTTTCAATCAGTTTTAATAAAAATTGCAGTCTTTCAGAATTATTTTAGAAATTATCTAACTCCCACATAAAATATTTCAGTAGGATTCACAGTAATGAGAACTTTGCTTGCCCACTGTGCATAATTTCTTTCAGTTCATCCTTAAATTCTTACATGAGGAAAACCATTCATTAATGAATAATCTTAATGATTGAACATCATCCTTATGATGTAGACAAGAGACCAGAGGCAATTCATTCTCAGTATTTTCTTCACTACATAGGCAATATAAGTCAGTGCATAAATGAACTTTTTAATAGCTACGTAACCTAAGACTGCAGTTATTTATTGTAGCTATTAATTTACACATTCAATTTTATTAAATACATCAAATACAACAAATAAAACATTGCCGAGTACAACATCTGAGACTAGCCTTACCTAGTTAAAGAGATTAACTTTTGACTACCTGTTTGGATATAAGGCTAGAAGGACATCTTGACATTTTGACCATGTGTAAGTAGTATCAAATCAGCACTGAACTGAGATGATTGATAATAGAATTTTATATTGACCTACATAATAATAAAGATGAAAAATTATAGGTCCACCCTTTCGTTTTAATCTAGTCACACAGAAGTGTACTTTGAAGGCAAGAAGCTCTACTAAATAGACTTGTAACTGTTTATGCCTTTTAACGGAGATTTCATTATCATCATTAATTTTGTAGCATGCTAACACGCTTTGAAACAAAGTAGAACATTCAGGAAATAAATGTGGACTTAGAAACTTAACTTTAAGGTATTGGTTGATTTTAAGCCTCGATGAATACTGCACTCAAAGTGCCATAGGCTTTCCTAATAGATTGTAGTACATATGAGTAAGAATCCACAGGAAAACATACCTAAGAAGTATTGCTCTGTCTGTCAGATGAGTCATTTTGTGCTGGGACAAAGAGAAGCCTGTGTATGGATTCAGTTTTCCAAATTCATTAAAGGCCTCTTGGGAACCACTAAATTTGGATGTTCAAGATGCCATCTCACTCATGGGGTCTAAGAATGCAAAAATATATGAAAGAGTCACATTAGGTTAAAGTTTGTGTTCAAACAAAAATATATGCAGATTATGGTATTCAAAGTTTCATAAAGCAAAAAATGTCAAAGGTTTTGACCAGAAAGCAGCTGTCTAATAACACTGATGCTGCTGCCTCTTGCTTAACTTAGTGCTCTAAGACCTAAGACTTAGTGCTCTAAGTGCTCTAAATTACTGCTATCAATGGAAAGACTCAGTAGAACTCCCTTTCCTGCCCTATGGGCCTGCGATAGCTCCTGAACACTAACCAAGGAAAATAGTTGGCTTTGACATGTCCTGTCACTCTAGGGAAGCCTGCATCAATCCAGTGTTATTCTGCCAGACAGATGAAATTATTCCCATAGGAAGAGATGTGCCCAGCGTGTTTTTTTTGCTAACCGTGTGATCCAAATTTTACCACATTGGTGGAAAGATTCCCAGTTGGTTTTAATTGGCTTTTTATCAGTAGATTCCTTACAGATTATTCCACACTCAACACTTTGAAGGCAATGGGAAATGATATCAGGTGGCAGGTGCACCTTTTAGGGAGCACTCAGGAGTCAGATTGATTACCTGGTGAGCAGGCACAGCTCTTCTCAGTGGTGGAAACACATGGCTTGGCCTCAACCAGCTTTGGGGTGTCTCGTTCATAGTGCATTCACTCACAGGATTAACATGGGAATTAGCACAGTCAGCTCCCGTATGAGCAGTATTATTTTATCCGATTTGCATAGTCTCCCCATGCTCAAACACGATACCAATCCTGACAGTAGGAGCCTATGCTTTCGGAGCAGAAGGTACAGCGCTCTATCTCCAGTGACAACCATGACGTCTATATGGCAAGGGCAAGCAGAATACTTGACAACCATGAAGTTTGTATAGCCTGAAAATTGTTACAGTGGGCATATTTTGAGACATCAGCAGCCTGTGAGAGCTCTTTGCACATTTTCCTACTAGACCTGTTCTGCTTCCTTACTAGAGCAATCAACTTCATTTTTTTGAGAGCCCTATAGAAATTTCAGATACTGATCAAGTAATAAATAAGCATCTCACTGATGACCATAACAAGGACTCCATCATGCTTACACTGGACTCCTGTGAAAAAGGCGTGGGTTCCCCTTCAACCTATTCAGCCATTCAACATCCTCAAACAGTGAAAGGGAAACCATAAAACCTAATGTGATGCACATCATTCCAAGAAATTCATGCCTTGTGAGTCCTTTAACAAAATTCTTCCAGCAAAGAAATACTTTACTTTGCAAAAGAGCCTGAAGCAATTTAACATTGGTTCTATTTGGTTCTTCCCTGAACAATGTCAGATCTCTTAAGATGAGAAATTTCCATGACACATACTAATTAGAGATGGTGTCAGTAAATAGGCCTCTATTTACCGTCAAACAACCTTTGTAAGAACCTGTTCTCAGCTGCCTACCACATGTAACTATAAAAACCTCTTTTCAAATTTCCAGTGTTGCAAATATATTTACAATTGTTGTGACATAAGGAGTTTCAACCAGTTATCGGTCAAGACATGAATAGATCTGCAACCAGAGACTAGTGGTAACAGGTGAGCATAGAACATGGATGGCAAAAATACAGTGTTTTCAGCTCAGGAGAAAAGCTACTAAAATTGAGAGATTTTTATCTTGTTTGCATGACTGACTTACAAAAGCAAGAGTTACAATATCAACAGGAATTACATGAGAAAAAGTAACTGAAGAGACAGAAAATTTCAGTGATTCCTAAGAAGCACTTTTACCATCAAGTATAATTTTACCATCAAGTATAACAATTATTAGGACCCTTCTATGGTAGCAGACAGCACTTCAGACACTGCTTTAACCATGTATTTCACACCGATTAATCTCACATGCTTAAGCACTGCTGGAGAACACTTTGCAGCACTGAGGCATCTATTACTAAAAAAAAAAAAATAGCCATTCACTGTTTGGAGTATCATAAGTAACAGTCAAACTTTTTTTTTTTTTTAAGAAAAAGTAATTATGTCTTATTATTATACCTTACTGTGTTGGACTGGATGATCTCCTGAGGTCCCTTCCAACCTATGCGATTCTGTGATTTTAATGCAAGATTACCCACTATATACCCTAATAACACACACAATTTTTAAATTGTCAGGTATGACAAAACACTAAGAATACTCCAAAGCATTCCTCAGAGCCAAGCAGGTGTCTGTGGAAACCACAGTATTTTATGTGTTCTTGTCATTTTTGGAAATCAGGCCAACAGGTCACTCTACTACAGTTTACAGAGATTCAGCTGCTAGTCCCTGATTTTTAAAAATCTTGGTACAAATATTTTAAACACATATGCCATGAGCTATTAAGTTCTCAAATGTTCTGGAAGGATTCATAAAGCAAAGTTTTCCATCCCTGTTACAGAAAATGATGTCCATTCCTCTATTTGACTGGAAGCTTTTAGATCTCTCTTCCCCATCGAGTTTATGCCATGTGAAGCAACCGCAAAAGAAAATCTTGTTTTCAATTTTTCAGGGTCAGATTGTGTTTCAGTAACATGGATGTCATTCATGATACAAGGAATGAGTCACACCCAGGCAACCAAAAGAAGGGATGTTAACTCTGAAAATAAAACCAAAACACCAAAGGTAATAGTAGGAAAGTTTGTTTAAGCACAAAACAGTCAAGCAGGCAGAAGCAGGGACTGATATAAAAAGATACTAGTAAGCACAAATCCCAACATCTTCTCTGCATGACCAGTTTAACAGTGCTGCTATTTACAATACAATAATTCATAGCAGGACTAAAAACCCTCATAATTGACACTGCAAACACATTGTCAACAAATGTAGAGCACACTCTATGCACTCCAAAAAAAATGAAGCTACCAGATTAAAAAATACTCTCTGTGGTAACTTTAAGATTATTAACAAAGAAAGAAAACATCCTTGTTAGGTGTAAGCTAAAACATTTATTAATTTCAAAACTTTAGCTTGGAGTACTTTTCCCCTCAAACCAGTCTTGATTATGTGATGGGACTGTGGTTTGTTTTCACCTAGGCCGATCCATAGATGAGAAGAGGTAAATCTTGCCTGCTCTGAAATAACAGCCCTGTAACAGTCTTTTTTCATAAGGGCATAGTTAATTGCAGCCAGAGATTAGATTACAACATGATTTTATTTGAGGTCATGCTTTTGTGTATCAGCCCTTTCTCTATTACCATTATAATTTCTTGAGTTATAACTGTCAGTTATCATGATCAAAAGGTTGGAGAGAGAGGTTTAAGTCATGGTCACTCTGCCTTCCCATCTGGATTAGCGACATATATGCAAAGGGCCAGTAAAAAAGTAAGAGAAAGATAGAGAAAAGGAGGATGGAAGGCTTCACCACACTAAATGAAAAGCAAACAATATGCATATCAGCATCCTAAGGAGATGTACCACTCTGCTGGGAAAAACCAAGACAAAAGAATTATCTGACACAACAGTTCAAAGCATATTGCACCTGTCAAAACGTCTGTCATCTTCTATAGAAATTCACCATTCTAAAAGAAAAAAGGGAAACTCTAGCAAAGTCACTCAGAAACAACAGACCACTTTGTCTCCTTCCTTCCAGCCAACTCCTCCATCTGAAAGCCATTTAACTCAATGCTAAAGATTGCCTGGAAGGACCAGACAATAGGAAGGTCTCTTTCATTGTCAAGGACAGTTACACTTTGAAGATGATGCTCAAAAGGGGTTAAAATGGGTCAACAAGCAATTGTTGGGTCTATCCAAGGAAATGTGAACAGAACATTGTTAAAGTCACACACAAAAAAATCTAAAAGAGCACATCTTTAAACTGGGGAAGTATTGGGGGAGCAACACAAAATACTGATGCAATCTCATGGTGAAATGGAGATAAAAAACCTAGCAGTACAAGAGGATAAAAGGTGAATTTCAGTCTAGATATGGCAGTTCTTAGCAACATGCATCCAAAGCACAGAAAAGACAAGAGAGATACAGGATGATAGACAAAGGAAAAACAACAACAACCTTGAGAGAAATAGATGGATTTTCCCATGACTTTTTCATTTCTCTGCTTCCAACTTCCACAACATTCCCTAGGAATCACTGTGTGTTGCACAGCTAGATGGAATGGTGCATCTTAGGTACTAAAGTGGATTTACCCATCTGTCAATACTAACTTTATTAAAGGAAAAAAATGGGAAATTGCAGAATTATTTTTGCTTACACGCAAAATATCTAAGTCAACACTTATACAGCCTACCGAAACTTTGTTGTGTGTGCACATTCTCTTCACGCTTACATGAAAGACAGATGTTACCATTTTAAAAATCTTCCGGACTTAATTTACACAAATTTAATTCTGAAAGTAAATCTTCCATGCAATAAAATTTTTTCTAAAGTCATTTATTTACCTAAAACCATTTCTTATTTTTATTACTAGAAGTCAAATTTCTCTATTCATTACATTTTGACTTTGTTTTGATTCTTAAATGGAGCACTGCATAGGAATATAGGTACCAAGCCTGAAAAAGCCTCAGTTCAGCAGAACTAGTCACGAAGTGCATTAATTTGCATCTGCATTTGCAGCAAAGAGACATTCTATTACAAGTGACTTCAGACAGGAAAAATGCCTGAATCTCCACTCTGCTGAAGTCAGTGGCAAAACTTCCAGTAACATCACCGGGGGCAAGATGTCAGCTCAGTTTTCACATGCTTGTGCTTCTGAACTAGGTCAGTGATGGTCTTGCACATGTTGTTTATTAGATAACTTCCCCCTTTTCACTCTTTCAAACCTTCAGGCAAGAAAACAATGGAACAGAAAATTGTTTATGAAACTGTGTAAACAACCTGAATGGGTCCTCAAATTTTTGAAAATCCTTGAACCTGGGGCTGAAATTTCTCACATCTTCCTATATCTGTTGAAATGCAGAACTGGCCTCTGATGTGGTGTAACTATTTATTTCCTCCAAGTCAATGGGCCAGCATGCAGCTGCTGAGAACATGTTCTCTTTTAGTCACTAATGGTGTTGGACACTAAATGCATGAAAAATGAAATGGTTTGAGACTTGAGGAAGTTCAAATTCACATCTAATTTCAAAATCAAGGTTTGTATTCATTACTCCTTTTCTACAGAGTAAGAAATAATGAATGTAAAAACCACTATTTACCACTATCTTTTCTCCCATTAAAAAGCAACTCCAACTACTGAAAACTTCTATAAAGTTTATTTTTTTTCCCCCTTGTATTTTCTTCAAATCAAAGACAGCTATTCCTAAAGTATTAATTATAGCTCAACATTTTCAAGAGTTTGCAAAGTCATTTTTCAGGTATAAAATCTTTTTCAACCATCTTTTTGATAAACTAGCACTGGAAACTTTTCTTGTAACAAGCTGACATGGTTTAACCCCAGCTGGCAACTAAGCACCACACAGGCACTCACTCACTCACCCCGGTGGGATCAGGGAGAGAACTAGGAGGGTAAAAGTGAGAAAACTCGTGGGTTGTGGTAAAGACCATTTAATAGGGAAAGCAAAAGCTGCACTCACAAGCAAAGCAAAACAAGGAATTCATTCACTACTTCCCATCAGCAGGCAGGTGTTCAGCCATCTCCAGGAAAGCATGGCACCATCACGCATGACAGCTACTTGGGAAGACAAACACTGTAATTCCGAACGTCCTCCCCTTCCTTCTTCTTCCCACAGTTTTATATTCTGAGTATGGCATCGTATGGTATGAAATATCCCTTTGGTCAGTTGGGGTCAGCTGTCCTGACTGTGTCCCCTCCCAACTTCTTGTGCACCCCCAGCCTACTTACTGGCTGGGCAGTGTGAGAAGATGAAAAGTCCTTGACTTAGCGTAAGCACTGCTTGGCAGCAACTAAAACATCATGAACATTCTGCATATCCTAAGTCAGTATTATACCAGCTACTAGGAAGAAAATTAACTCTATGTCAGCCAAAACTAAGGCACAAGGCCTGGTCAGTTATTATAGATATGACAAAATATTTATTTCATCTTCTCAATTTCTTTACTTCTCCCTCATACAGTGAATTCCAACAAAAATTTAAATATTCAAAGATGTTAATGTCTCAGTGTTCATCTGTTACCATCATTGCTATGAATGTAGTTGAATGCCGCACAAACTAATCCTTGCTACTGCACATCCTTTGCCCCTGGATTCAGAAATAGTCTTTTCATGAGCTTTTTATGGCCCTACGTGAATGATTACCCAGTACTGAAAAGTAATGGTAGTCACAGTAGTATTACCAGTTTTCAACAGCATTTGTGATTTTTAGTCTTGCTGTAAAAGCAGTCTCAAACTAGACTACCAGAAAATTGGTAGAATAATTTCAGCTTTAATATTACTTTAGCAAAGTGACACATATGAAAAAAGGTTTTGTGATGATAAATGTTTATAGACATCACTAACAACACCATAAATTGAATAAACTGAAAATGCGGTATTAAGCACAAAGACTTTTCATGACCAGTGTGAGTTAGATTTTGTTGGGATTTTTTTCTAATTAGAGTATAATTCGGATTTAAATTTCCCTGTGATTGACAACATTCTGTAGATAACACAAAAATGCTGGGTCATATTTTCTGCTGGTGTATCTCTGTGAAAGGCAGAGTTGCACAAGCAGCAATTTTTTTCCTTTTTTTTAACTTGGCCACAATCATGTGCTTTTCATACAGGTCTGTACAGTGTTAAGGCACACAAATTTTCCAATAGCCTCCATCCTCCTATATTTGTGTATGAACATGTGCCCAAGAACAATCTTTAATCACAGCTCATTACTCTTTAGAAAGACCCAGTCCTCAAATCAAAGGAAGGAGACAATCACATGTGACTTAGAAAAGCAATTATCATCCATGAATAACAACGAGCTATGGATCAGAAGGAACAGTTCACATAAAACACAGGTGGAAGTTTTCTGAAACAAAATTGTTTCAGGCAGCAAAAAACTTCAAAAATTCAGTGTCTTTCAATTAATGACTAAAGAACAAAAGTGTTAAATCCACCTGATAATATATTTGCAGCGAAACATTTAGCCAGCTAGTGCACATGTGCATTTCATTTATACTCTGAGGATAAAAAGTGGGGGGAAAAAAAGATTAAAATAACACCTTCAGATAGCTGTTTTCAGCACCTTCATAAGAAATCAGGGATTTTCCACTCTAAAAAAGTCTTTTTCCTCTGATCTCAGGAGTGTACACCTGACTGGCACAATGCAATTCACTTCTGTCATTAGCAGAACAAATATAGCTTTGTTCTCTTTCATGTGTCACCATCAAATTGATTAGGTACATTCATATCTCAGGATGTTTTAGGAAAAAGTGAAGTTCTAACAGCAAAAAGACTGTGCCTAGATTTTCAAATTTCCGTCAAATATGGTACCGGTCATGATTAGGAATTTTTAACTTTTTTTTTATATTTAAACTATGCTGTGAGGACCCCAGTTCTTGTAATATTTCATGGGTAAGCTTTCTCCTTTATAGGAAGGGTTGCCCTTTATAAGAAATAGGGGTCCATGCAAACTGGATGTGGAGGGTCACACATTCTCACTTACCTTGGCCCCTACTGTAAAAAGCTGTGGTTGAGGGTGCTCTGAGGTATTTATTTAATAACAGCTGAGTGGATGGCGCCATTTCAAGGAGCAGAAGGAAACCGCTACTCTGATTTAAGGCTCCAAGAAGCCTGTAAACATTTGATATTTGACCTGAAGCTGGATTCCTTCTTGGAAAAGCCTGGTGGTAGGCAGGGGGAGGCTCCAGGTAGAAAGACTCTATGACTAAAATATATCCTTTAGGGGAACCCCAGTAATTTCATTCAATCATCTCTCTATCAAACCCTTTGATTTACTAGGGAATTTCCCCCACTAGGCTCATGAGAAATTTGCTTCTGTCCCGTAACAAGAACAAGGAATCACATACAGTCTCCTCCTTGTCTTTCCAAACAATTCCCCACACAGGTGAGGTCCAAAAGCCAGCAAGACCAGGTGCACACTGTAAAGTTTTGCCAGCAGAGCCACAGCAGCAGGGATGTGAAAAGCTCACACCGCCAAGAGCTGACGCATAACACCAGCCAAACTGGCTGGGCTTCATGTGGCTCCCATCCCACTGTCAGAAGGGAGCTCTGGCCACCTGCCCAGGACCAGTGAGTTACGTCACCAGACCCCCAACAGCACTGGCTACATCTCCTCGGGGCTCTGCTGGTGAGCGGTGCTAATAGCCGTCGCAGCAAGGCAAAGGCTCTCAAAATCAGAACAACTTAAGAGGTCACTGGTAAGGCAGCGTGAGTAGGGAAGACAGCAGCTGTGAACAACAAATGACAGTCATGTTGCTTAATGCAGCGCTCAAAGGTGTTCATTGTACAGGGATGAAGGGAGAGGCAAGGCAAAGTGAGAGAAGATGAGCTGAATTCTTGGTTCCTCTTGAGAAGTTCTGCAGTCTCCAGGAAAAGAGAAAATAAAAATTGTGGGAACAGGCATAGCAAAAGCAACAGCAAATATTGATCACCAAGAACTTCCATCACCAAAAATCTTTATCTTTAGATTCTCTCTCACAGTCAATTTAATATTAAGGTTTTCATCTTTCTCCCATTAACAGCAGTTGCAATTTTTTTATTTTATTTTTTTTTCTCTGGGTTTTATGCATTAATGAAATGTAGTCTGAAAGAAAAAATATCTCACCAGAACCACTGAAGATTTCCCACAAGAATTATATTTTACAGAAGGGAAAACTACTGGTGAAATGCATGATCTTGCCCTTGGAAATACAAAATCACGTTTGCATCTGAAAGGCACCGGGTCTCAGTTCAAATCCAATTTGTATAGTTCCAAACTGTGCACACACAGAGATGTATCAGTAGCCACAGCTGGATTTTTGGCATATGATGTTCAGGGCACCCACAGCACTGTCACTAGCTCAGCAACTCTCACAGCTACTGCTTAGCACACCTGATGCTGCCTCACTCATCATGACGGAAATCAATCAGGTCACTCAGATCTGTTGCTCTTTTCCACCTGTTGTCAAAGCCTGACAGCAATGAACAGACTTTTTTTCCCCTGTCCTCTGTGTGTCCTCTCACTTTTCCAGCCCACAAGGTAACCTCCATATTTTTAATTACTGAACTAAACCCAACTTGTAGGCCCAATCTAGGCCCTTCACAGAAGAACTGTTCTGCATCTACTAGCTGTGTTACAAGGGCTTTTCTTTGAACTTAAACAATAAAGTTAGGCATGTTGTTTACAGTACAGAAAGGTAGAAATCTACAAATCTCTCAAGTCAAAGGAAAGATGTTTCATGGGCAATGTAAGTACTTTGGGTTTCTTCCACCAATATAATAATTCCATCAATCATTTGTGAAAGGAAAAAAAAGCTCCAACGCATTCTAGGAGCATTCTCTAGGATGTCCAAGAGATCACTTTATTTCTTTGGACCATCTAAATCAAACAATACAGTGTGACTTACATGGACAACTGTGCCGTGTATTAAAGTACTAGAGATGCATTAGACAATCCACACCATGAAGGCCTTTGAATCCTTCCTAGGATTCTTAGATTAATTTCTCAGAAGATCACACATATTTTATTAGAGAAAGTATCAGCACAGACTATATCAACATTCCTTTTTTTTTCCTCCAGCTGTTCAAAAAAACCCCAGACGAAACCCTGTAAAAAAATCTCATACTGTGGAAAAAAAAAGACTGAGATTTTTTAATATTTAAAAAAAAAAAAAAAATTCAAACTCTGACCTCTTGCAGTAACTAAATATGAACTCAGAAAACAATAGCTGTTACCAATGTAACCAAGGAAGCATGTAGCAGAGACTGAAGATACCTTGGGGATTAATGACTGTGCATATAGACACACTCATGTTAGAGTCAAGCTAGCCACCTCAGGTACCAGCAACACCCCAGCGTCAGCACGGTCTACCTACCCAAAATGCTTACTGGGACCCATTTTGCAGCAGTGATGGTGCATTTCTGAAGCTAACCACATTAAAGCAAATTCACACCCACTGTCCTTTTTGCCCCGGGAGGAACTGTGGTTAAATATCTTCCTCTCCTTGATAGCAGAGACCTGAGCAGGCTGCAGCTCCTGCATGCTGTACGCAGAAGGCAGAGATGCTGGGCCAGGTCAGCTGGACATCAGGAGACTGGGGATCACCCCTTTCCCCTCACTCAAGGCTCTGGCAAGAGCAATGGCCAGAAAGTGTCTCAGCCTTGCATGGCTACACGTAGTCTATTTGAGGAAAAAAAGGACAAAGCTGTTAGATTGCTATTACCACTTTTATTCAATTTTTCAATAACTGGAGAACCCCCTGCACTTATTGGGATGAGAGCCCCATTGCCTTAGCACTATTCAAATTATAGGAATTAGTCTACCCCAGAGCACTAGCACCAGGACAACAGGAGGAGTGGGAAGACCTCCCAAAGCCTTCCAAAGACCACCACGCAGGTCCATGCCAGCTTGCTCCACGGGGACACAGCTGGGTGTCCCCATGCTCAGGCAGCAATTTACCCACTGCAACACAGCCTCTGCTTGGTGCCCACTTTCGGTGACAGAGAAGCCACCACACGTGACAGTTTGGCAACCTCTGTCACCAGCCTACAAAGACCTAAGACAGCCACTTTCCCTGGGCTGTCCTACCTAACAGCAGGAGCAGGTTCCCAAGAAGGGAAGTCCTCAAGAAAAAAAAGACAAGGGCAAGATGAGCAGCAAACTTCACCCTCAGAAGACAGACATCTCCTGCATTTTAAAAACTACTCTGACACAACGATTAATAATTGGTGTATTTTAAGAAGTTGATTGCTTTTTCTGTTACTATTTTGACAGGTCTATCTGACTGTAGACATATATAAAGTGTTGAGAATGATGCTGTTCACAGCCACTTTGATTTGACTCTAATAATTTTTTCCACTCATTTATAACAAAATTATTTTTCTGCTTTATTACAGTAAACCAATGTCAGCTTTTGTGTTGTGGTTTTGGGGACTTGGTTGGTCATGCCCTGCAGTAGTGTTTCAGTAACATTTGATCTAAGATACAATGAAAACTTGAAGGTATTAGAATTATTGTTTTAGTGAAACACAAAACAATTCTAAGCTAACCCTAACCTCACTCTAAAACTCATGTGGATCCACCTAAGTTTACAAGAAAAATTTAGTATCTCTCAGAAAGAGAGATTTCTGCTTTTTAAAATTACACTGAGTTTTCACATATTAGGGAAAAGTTCAATGTAATTTTTTCTTATGTTGAAACATAAGAGAAAAACATAACTATACTCAAAAACTATTATTGTACCTATCCTATCCAAGAGATATGTTTTATCCAATATTCCTCTTCATAATTTCAATAGCAAAATTAAATTCTTAATACTTCTTTTTAAACTTTCACACAGCTTTTTAGGTGTGGTTTTTTTCTTTTCTTTTCTGGTAGATACTTTGATGATATTGTTATTTCAATTCTGACAGAAAACAATTATTACTGCCTCAAACCTTCTCCAGAGAGATCTTTTATTTTGGTTTGAAATTAAATGTTAAATTTGGAAGACAGCAGTTTAAAAAAAAAAAAAATCTACAAAAATTCTATTAGTAAAATATCTGCTAAAACTGATAATTCCCTGCATAGGTAAAATGCATCTCTGTTTTCAGAGGGGCTTCTTCAGGTGTTTTTTCCACACCTCAAATTCATCCCCTTTTCCTGCACCAACAGATGAAGTGAAGATATTCCAGGATTTATCAACAGTTTAAAAATGCCCCAATAGCACTCATTTTTGTCCCACTCCAAAAGGACACCATGTGCTGTCCCGTACCTGGTGTTCTATGAGCCGGGGCTGGTGGCATCCCCAGTTCCCCAGGGAAGGCACAACAGCCAGCTGTCCCTGCTCCTGCCTCCTCTCCTGCTGCTCCACCATTGCCACAGCTCAGGGACCAAGAATGCTGCACCCCTGTGCAAGGACATTCCTTGGGGTATTTTTTGAGCATCAACTGTAAAGGAAAATGAATGCAGACATAAGTCCACTGAGCTATCATCAGAAGTATTAGAAGTTTGATTTATCCAGCCTCAAATGGAGTTTCATTCTCCACTACAATTTTAGTGAGCTGCAATTTGTTTTACACCCTCCCACATAATGCCACAAGTAAGCAGTTCCTACTGTAGGTCTTCTAATATTTATTTCTGTAGCCAGAAAACAAGCTAAAATATCTCTTTTAGCACTAAGATGAAATGACTTAAAAAAAATCCACAGTATAAAACAATTGTTTAATACAGATAGCATCCAACAGTTTGGTGCCACAGAGAATACGAATGCACTGAAAAGCGATGTTTGACATTTTACCCCAGAGCCCAATTAAATAAGTGAAGTATAATGCACAGAAATAAAATGTGCCTAGCAAATATGTTTCATCCTAGCTCAATTTACCTTACACTACTGCACGGCAGAAAAGGGAATATTATTCAACTACAGATTAAGGACGGCTGAAGTTTATCATTAATAAGTACCATATAAGATATAATGAATTGTGGTGAGTCTCAAATTAGAGTTTTTTCCAGAATAAATAGTCATTAAGATCTAGATTAATAGGTATTACAGCCAGAAGAAACTACTGCGATCATCTTTGACCATTGTTACTGTTTTTCAGTGCATAAAGCAATTGTTAAAACCTTGCTTTAGACATAATTTAATTATGAGTTATGCAACAAAACACAAAGAAGGTTCACTGAAACAGCATATAAATAAGTTCAGTGATTTGTTTTCCTTCCCTTCATTCTATCATTAGTAAGATTCAATCCTCCTGTAGTTTGTGAAATGTAGTAGCATTTACAGCACTGAAGTTCCAAATGATATGGTTATTCAAGAAAAACTAATGTTTATGTAAAGAAATGGGAATACTTGTCCAGAAAAGAAGGATTTTTCACCTATAAATAAATAAATAAATAAATAAATAAATAAATGGCAAAGCGGCACGCGATATACTAGGTTCCTATTGTGAGGCACAAATTCTTCACAACACTGGGAGACATTGCAGAACAAAAATACTATTAGAACTGATTCAAAAGGAACATTTTTGGCTAGGATAGAGACTTTTGACATTATTTATTAGGTTCAAAAATGCTTTACAAAGGCTTAACAATAGTCCTGTGGAAACCACTACATCTGAGGCACTTTCTGTTGTTATGTGCAGGCATTGATTTGAAGATGGCCAGCATTAGTAGAACAATTCCCTCACAGCAGTCAATGCAAGTGAGCATTCATACACACAGAAGCAAAAGCCTGTGAACAAACCATATGGAAACAGGAAAAAAAGTAAACATTTATTAACCTCTTTGTGGGGAGATGCGTGGAAGAACAGGCCAGCGGCGAAGGAGACGGTCATGCCAAATTTCTGCGAAAGAAGGTGTTTGCCCTGAGCATTTTTTCCACAGAATATGAAAAAGCCTGGAGAATGTCTCCAGTGCCATGGTAACTGGGGCTGCTGGGGCTGCCAGCACCGCCGCCACCCTCCACCACCCAGACACAGCCTGTGTGCGGTGCAGGTTGACAGGTTTGGAAGTTGCTGTCTGCGGCCGAGGGGATCCTGGCAGACGCAGTAAAAGCCAAGTAGATTTCTGGGACAAAACCATAAGCGAGGATTTTGCTCAGCAACTGAGCTGACATATAGACATATACAGAAAAAGACCCAGAAAGACTCATACATTATTTATATATTTATACAGAGATACATAAAACCTGTGCAACTGGTGCAGGCAGAAGGTTGGCAAATGATGGAGGTAGATTAAGCAATGCCTGCAGACCACGCGACACACAGGCTGACTCTCTTCCTACCATAGCAGGGCCAAAAAGTCACCTCCATCCTTATCCGAGGACAGACATACTAAGATGGTAACCAAAACATCATTTGAGTCACAAGGTCATCAGGAACCCAAACATGTTACCTCTTTGAATAGGCTCTATTCAGCCAGAGTAACATCTCATAATTAGGCAGGTTGTGATTAAAACTCAGTTCCTCTTCTTTTTTAATTAACCTCAACATAAGCTTCCTTATGGCAGAAATTTCCATTTTCCAATGTAATCAGTATTTAGATTGGTCACGGAGGAAAGGGAGAGGACTCCAATCTATGGACAATATACTCTAAAGGTAGGTTTTTCACTTGCATTTAAAACATGATGAATGGTGCCACTGGTTTCTGAAATAAGCTACAGAATATTTGCTGATATGAAGACATCTCAGAGAGGCTTGGTTTGGTGCTGCTGAAGTCAAGACTGAAAGTAACACAGATCAAATGAGTCCATAAAGGGAAGGAGAGGGTAAAACGGAGGTAACACTGACCTGACCCAGCAGCCGCTCTCTTGCACCTCACCTCTGCTCTCACCAATGAGCAGCCACCTCCTGAAGCTTTACCAGCACACCTAATGCTGCATCTTCAGCCACACCCTTGTTAGCCCACAGGATACGAGGAGGTTTGGGTCCTTTCTTGCCCTCAGCCCGGTGGGAAAGCCCCCCTGGGTGGGGAGGACATGGAAATGCCATGTTCACAGTGCACTGGGACTTGTGGTGGCACAACCCATTTGTTCTTTCCTCTAAAATGGGCTGAAACAGACACAGAAAAAAGTTAAAACACTATAACGTGGAGCAACAACAACTAAGCTGAAGTTACTAATTCACCACCTCTTTCCTTTTTACATTGAAATAATGCCTTTCCAACCCTTGCAGAATAAAAACAAAGATCCTGAATTTCTAAATGCCTAGCAAAGAGGTGGTTCAGTTCATGATTTCTGAGTGCAGGGACAGAAATGCTGTTTGCTTAGATCTAGCAGCTCTGTGCCTTTAAAATTAGCCCATAGATCCACACAGCTGCTCTTACTTTGTAACCAGGTTATGTGCACAAACCTTGAGATCCACATACCTTGGATTGCTTTTAATTTTACACATTAATTCAGTGCTTCTAGCCTGATCAAAACAGCTTTTCACTTGGCTTATTTCCATCCATTCCTGCAAATCAGATCTCTAGCACTGGACACTCCTGTTTCCTGTGCAGCAGACCTTGACAAGCAACGGCTGAACATTTTCCCACACTACCTCAAGCCTAGTTGGGAGGGATGTGCTTTTATATGGACTCTTTATTATATTAAATATTCATACATGAGATTACTAGGGTGATAGGCTAAAGCCAGTACTTTGAAAAAAGAGAGTAACAAACATGCAATCCATATTATTTAACATACATACTTAGTACTACAAAAAAGTTCCTGGGTCCATTCAATAGTTCCATATTTTATGGGCAGATCTCACTGCATTCCATTCAAATACAACTAAGCATGTGCTTAATGTACTATGTCCATTCCTATAGTAAATAAGCCTTGAACAGGGAAAGTGTTGCCTTTGAGGGCAGTTCACACATATGCTTTTAACCCTGACTGTTCATTTAAAGTCAAGTCCAAGATAAGACATGATTTTTAAATACACACTTTTCTGAATGATATCTTACTTTAGGAGGCCACTTGAACATATTAGTGTGACTATTATATAGTAATAAATATAAATAATAACAATAATTTGTATTTTAACTACTAAAATATTGTTTCAACTATTTTAATTATTATAAGAGACAAAATTTTATGGCTCTTGCTGTACATAATAGCTTGAGGTGAACTTTAAAGTTTTTATCATTTTCATAAATTGTTTACTGTCTGTATAAGTTAGTTTCAAGACTTACTAAACATGATGACAGCTTTCAAAAATAATCCAAAATGTCAAGTTATCTACTTTCAGTAGTCCAGACAGCTTTGGACAGAAAGTGTACATCAAAAATTTTGAAATCAATAAACATTTATGATAATAACAGTAATCTAAATATAGAGATAACAGAATTTGGAAATCAGTAGGATCATGGATTCAGAGTTTAAGTTTTGGAAAGAGACAGAAGTCCTTAGCTTATGTCCAATTCAAGAGGAATTCATGGCATTAGTTCCCAAGAGCTTCTACAGATAAGACTGTAGTAGAAGCACTAGGGAAAAAAGTAATACTAATAACAGGTCTTATGCTGAGCTTCTTATCTACACATCTCTTGGGAGTACCTGTACATATACAATTGATTTGACATAAAAATTATGCCATTAGCTGCTCCATCACTCATTATGTTCACGTCAGGTTTAAAATATGTTCTGGATGAGATGTTAAATTTCTTTCTAGCAATACTTAAATATAAAATGAACTAAACCAAAAAGACAATGAAGTGTCATAGCCCAAGAAACACACAAATAGAAACATGGAAACATAGAGGAAGTTTTGAAGCACATTAAGGGTTAGGAGAAGGCAGGGAGCTCTCTTAAGGCTGTTATTTGAGGATTGCTGTAGAAATGTGTGTTCAAACCCTCCTTCTGCCAGCAAGCACCTGGGAAGTGGTCAGCAAAAGAAATGTGACAGCCCTATTCTTGTCCCAAAATGATGCAGTATGTAAAGAATGAAAATAACCATCTATGCTTGATTAATTAGGTTTGTAAGTATTGTTCAAGAACTAAACAATATTTCTAAAGATTTCAATAGTTCAAAGATTGCCCTATGGCCGTCTGGCCAATACATCTTCCAGCACACACAGTTTACAAGCATTTTTCTTCCCAATATGTTGTCTTCGTTTGGTGCGACATTGTTTGAGCGCAGGTCTGTTTGGGTCAGCGTGGTTTTCTTCCCATCACAGCAGTGGTGCTGAGGACGGCACTCGGACCATACATCTTCCATGTCATTTCAGTCAAAGGCACATGATGCTTCCCGGTGCCCAATCAGGAAGGGTCCGGCACCGAACCAGGGGGGCATATTGGCAACCTCAGCTTTCTTAATGACAGCCATTGTTCCAGACAAACAAAAGCACGGTTCTGAATATTAGCATGCGGCCTTGTGTAAAGGTCATCTGTATGGCACATTCATCATCGCCCCAAAACAGGGGGGCAAAACGCTTTAAAAATTCTGTCAAAACCTGTTGTTGTCAGAATACGTCTGAAAGTTGGCAAATGATGCACCCACAGTGACCACTTTGAAAGGTCCTCCTCCTTCTTATTGGCAATTCTGTGAGGGGCTGAATGCACAGGGGCAGTTGAGAAAGAGAATGCAAGACAATAGATACATTCTTCCTAACAGCTCGTAGGGGGGCTACTTTAATTAGGCTACTCAATTAAAAAATTAATCTAATAATCTGTAATAATTAGGCTGAACAGCAGTTCTTCCCATAAGGTAAAGATCCCACAATAGCTCTTGTATTGCTATCTAGTAGCAGGTAGTCAGCAATGATGCACTGGTTTTGAGGCTCGATAATACACTTTTCACTTGTAAAAGTGTTTGAAAACCTAAATAAAAAGGATATAGCACAGTGGGCTAAAATCTTTAACCAATTCTTCAGTAGTCATGAAAATAATGCCAGTGAGGTTACACCAATTAAATTCCAGTTGTATTATTTACATCAGCAGCTGTTTCTCAGTATATGACATTCACCGTCCAGCCCTTAGATGGCATGGAAGGGACAAAACCACTACAATCGTTTTAGAGGTCTCTTTAGTAAAATTAATGAATGACAGGAAAATTCCATTATCAGTGTTCATTAATTTAGTTACACTAGATAGTTTGACTCCTTTGTTCACTGAACAAATACTGGCTTCCACATAATTTTCTGCCCCACTAAACAGTTAGAAGCCAGAAAGGTAGTATTATATGTTGGTCACTTTGGGTCTAATAGTCGTTCAATGTACAGCAGAATTGTACAGATACATGCTTAAAATATTACATGTTTCTGTAATTTTTTTTTTTTTTTTAATTTGGGAAGACTATTTACTTAGCAGCTGAGCAATGAAGAGGAAGCAGAACATTCTGATTCCACATCAGTTTTACAGCCTTACACCAAGCAGTCCAGGAGAGAAGAACAACATGGACAGGCTTCCACCAGCCTCAGACCCAGCAAAGCACATGCTGTGCTGCTCACTGCTCAACGGAGAGGCTGAAGGGTAGATGGAAACTGCTTCTCTCCTCATCACAGTGAAGATTCAGACTGAGTTTGTGGCTTCCCAGGCACCAGAGGACCTGTACTTTTGCTCAGGGCTTCTCCTGAGCTGCTCCCCTCTGCTCTAATAAACACATGGTCTGAGGGAAGGTTGCTCCCAAGAAAGTCAAACTGCAGCCTTCAGCAAAATGTGTCAAACATGAAATTCAAATTCACTGGGAGTCAAACCTAATTAAACCTTATGTTCAGAGAGCAATAGTTTATTAAGGCTGTTATAGCTCTATCCTACCTATACCATAGCCTACACAGCCTATTCAGAAAGAATACAAATTACGGAAAGTGTTAAATACCTTCAGTTTAGAGTCTGAAGCACAACTTAATCAGAATTAGAAGTCCGTGGTTTAGTAAAAGCAATACCAAACTCAGCTGTGAAACTATCACAGCCTATATGCCCTTAATAATCATGTTCCAAGACTTTTTGGCTAGATTAATTTATTTTTTCAGTGTTAGCGAATTTTGTAATGAAATTCAGACAGCACACCAAGCACAAGAATATCTGAAATATATTTTTTTCCATACTTAAGGAATCCACCGTGTTTCACAGAAAAGCAAAACTGAATGGCAACGTCCACAGCAGAACAAAATGGGAAATAATTTCCTAAGAGGTTTTTAAGAAATAAGCTCCTTATCTCTACTGTGGGCGTGGCTTAGGAGGACTCACCAAAACAGCAGGAGCTCTCCAACTTCAGCTCAGCAGAACATTTCTGCACCTGTTTAGCCATGCACTCCAACTCTGCAGACAGTCCGGCTCAGTCCCATCATGTCCTCAGCCCTGGACTCCAGCGCAAAAAGCTGCAATTCTATTCCTATAGCCTCCATCCCATACGTGTAAGGCATAGAGCTAGCTCCAGGACAACACCAGGTATAGGGAATGTACACTAACTGCATCTAGATCTTAAATCTAATTAATCCAGCATGTGCCAGCTAAGTGTCTGAAACTATTTATCCTGTGTAACTGCTCACTGAAATTCAGTTTAACCAGTTGGTCAAACAAGGCAATCATCCCACTGCATTCAGCGTTGGTCTGGCCTCACCTTGAGTACTGTGCGCAGTTCTGGGCCCTGCAATTTAAGAAGGATATGAAGGTCCTTGAATAGGTCCAGAGGAAGGGAACAAAGCTGGTGACAGGCCTGGAAGGCACGTCCTATAGGGAGTGGCTGTGGACTCCAGGCTTGTCTAGTTTTGAGAGAAGGAGGCTGATGAGCAACCCCATTGCTCTCTTCTCCCTGGTACTCAGTGATAGAATACACGGGAACAGCTCAAAGCTGTGCCAGAGGAGGTTTAGACTGGACAATAGGAACCATTTCTTTATTGAGAGGGTGGTCAAAGCCTGGAACAGGCTTTGAGCCTGAACATCTCTCATTCTAGAGATGTGGTTGATGCCTCAAGCCCGTCAGTGTTTAAGAGGCATTTGGACAATGCCCTTAACAACATGCTTTAACTTTTGGTCAGCTCTAAATTGGTCAGGCAGTTGGACTAGATGATCACTGCAGGTTCCTTCCAACTGAAACAGTCTATTCTAATCTAGTCTAGTCTGTTCTAACTGCACTAAATAGTAATATATTAAATCCAATCTTCATCACTATTTAAAAAGAAACAAACCAAAATGGGACAATCCAAATTTACTTAAAAGTTCTGCTGATGATGCCTGTTTTACACAGGTAACCTTGGGGCAAAACCAGGAATCTCCAGAAGTGTGAGTTCAAAGCGAAGCAGGAGGTGAGGTTAACAGATACTGTGGCTCGCTCTCCTGGAAGGTCCTGCTCCTGACCTCACAAGGATTTCGTGAGAGCATGGCTGAACTTGGCTTACACACTGAGCTGCTGTGGCAAGCGTAGGTGGGCATAGTCAGCACGGCCCTCCTGGAGGCTCCCCCCAGCCTCAGCACAGCCAGGCTGCACAGAAGTGCCTGAAACCTTATGGGAAAGTACCTGGACACGTGGCTGAGCTCCCTGAGCCCAGAAATGCTTCCCAAGTCCTTTTCTTATGGTTGCCTGCTCCCAAAAGCTCTCTTCCAAGCCTAAAATCTTGCAGAAGTGGATCACTGCTGTTCTTAACCCTCTGGGTGTCTGCTAGGAGCAAAGGACAGGTTTGGTCACTAACCTCTCTAGTCACCATGGGCGACAGCTCATCCCATGCTCCGAGGCTGTGAGCAGAGGTCAGCAGGTACCAGCACTGTCCTGCTGGAGGGACCCAGAAGAAGGGCTGGTACATGGAAAGCAACCCCGCTGCCATGGCTGTGCCATGTCACTGATACTGCCACAGAGTGGGAAGGGACCCCTGCTTCAGACCTCCTGTTAACCTGCAAGTGTTTTTGCACTGAAGATCAATTTCATCTTACAAGTAGGCGGCCCCTGAGTGCTCCCTGCTCTGGAGGTGCATCCTCATACCCAGGGGACATCAGGTGGGGATGACCTACCAGCGAGCAGTTGGTCCCTGCCACCCCTACCAAGGCTGGACACACCTCCCTCCTGCATTTCCAGTCAAATTGCACCTACATGGCCTATGTGAAGATGTGGCTTTCATTCAGGTAATACTAATGAAAATCCTGATACAAACCCAAACTTCTCACACAACAAATATTTTCATTGTTATTAGAATGACAGGGTCAGCTTCTGCATTGACTGCAAAACTGCACTTGTTCAAAGACCGAGGGAGCAGCCAAATAGACAAATGTGCATGGAAATTACATTTAGGGATAGGGTACTTTCCTATTTGAGCCACAGAACCAATTGCATGTTCACACCTGGAATTTGCTTTGGCAGTGGGTCCTTATTCACTGAATTAGTGACTGTCTGAGTTTCTGTAACTTTCTCAGAACAAAAATTAGATAGCTACAGAAAACAGCCACCATGTCAACACATCCTAGATGTCAACACACATATCTCCTTTATATAATTATTTCAGAGAGATCAATGTTTTCCCCTACTAACAAATCCTGTCTTTTAGAAAAAAAAAAATATAAAAAAATAAAAAAAAATAGACTTATTAAAGTTTTCATTATTAGGGTGAGGAAAAAATATTTCCTCCCTCCAAAACCATGTTTGTCTTTAAGTTTCTGCTTCCCTCTCCCTGCACAATACAGTTCAGGAAGATTTCCTTAGCAGATGGTAGGTGGTAGAAACAACTTTTGGAAACAGTTTGGAAAACTGTCATCTGCACTAAGCAACCAGAGAAAATAAGATTCCTGTATTGCAGCTACAGCCACATGATACAGCTACATCAATAAGCTCAGAGCTTATTTTGTCTAATAGCATCTGTATGCTTGCTTGTGTCCATACACATATGTTTACATGACTGTTATAAATTCTCATGAGAGCAAAGCTACATGGAGAAAAAAGTAAGCTTATCAGCTAAACTGTGATGGACCAAAACTGAGTCTTTTTATATGCAAAATCTGCAGACCACAAACATTTGTATTCTCATTCTGCTGTACCATAAGGATATCATTATCACTTAAGCCACGAGGAAACTATCACCCCTTCATACATCCCTGTTTTTGTCTTTGTTATCACTTTTGTCATTTTTATCAATCCTAGTGTCCACCACCTCATATGTTTGGCAAGTTTACCAATATAATAAATAAAATCAACCTACTGCAAACATTTACTCTATTTAATTCTGTGGACAAGTGTAGACTAAGACTCCCACAGTATATACAAACATGTGACACCTTTTCTGACATCCTTACTCTTATCATAAAGCACTCTGCTCACCAGTCACTTTGCTTGTGTTTTTGCCAACTTTCAGCAATGTTGAAGCACATCACCAAAAGGAGTCACACAGTGTAAATGGTTCTCATATTCACAGATAATTCATCATACAGTCTTTCATCATACACTTTCATAAATGGAATGACATTACACACTCTCTGATAAATAGAAGAAAACCATAAGACCTGTTTACCATCAATCTTTTGTAGGTATACTTCACAGGTGATGCACAAAGCTGACACATCAAATGGAATACGTTCAAATAACAAGCAAGGCATTTTGTGGCATTAGGATGAGCACAGGGTTATGAGACCACAGGAGTATCGACAGTATGGTAATGGGATTGACATTATTTGTGTCAAAAAATCCACCCCTATGTGCCAAGCCATATGCAGCTAATCTGAAGCAATCCACTTTAAACTCTGACCACCAGACACAACTCAAAAGTCTTCCAGGGCTCCCAGTTAAATTGCTTTTGAGTGCAGCGGCCAACCCATGAAAACTAGTCCCATGCAAGGAGGGTACATACAACTGGGTTACATTGCCTTGGGGGGGCTGCAGAGACCCTACTTCTGGAGGCCTTGACAAGCTTGTGAGACAAATTAGTCAGGAGCAGCACAACTATAGCTGATCTTTGCTTAATCGGTGGCTTCCAGACACCCTGAGGTCCCCTCCAACCATCAGGTTTAGTGGTTAGTGCCAGTTTTGTGATAAATTTTCTTCTGAGAAGAATTATAACTGACAGCAGGGAGGTTTGCTCTCCACTCTAATCCAATTAAAATCAAATTCAAGTTAAATTGCTTCCTGAGAAATGGACACTTCAGTTTTGGCTGAGATTTCCCTAAAAAGGGGTTGTACAGGCCTTGCTTAAGCTCCCATTTAAACCATCTGCTTGAACTTAACTGCTTGAGGATGAAAACCTGTTGTGATTTCACTATATGTAACACAGGGAAATACAGAAAAAAAAATCCAGACTCTCTTTTTTAATTGTTTATGGCCCTGAAACAGCTAACGTGTGACAGGAGAATGACAGTGGAGTATTTCCTAAATTATCTAATAGCCTGCTTCAGCATAGCAGAGATGGTAGCAAAGACAAAACATCTAGAAAACAGTTATGATGATTCACAAATAAGGCTGACAAAGCTGAAATGAAGCTAATTCAAGAAATATTTAACATGTTCTTCCTGGAAAAATCCTTGTACTCTGACTGAGGATTTCTTATTACTCTCTGTGTGAATGGACTTAGAAAAAAAATACACAATAGAGTTTTAAATACCCAACCTAACACTTAAAGACACATATAATCACCATGCATCCCTCACTTAATCTCCCCCTAAAATCAATTTGGTTCATATAATCTACATAAGATGTGTACTAAACAAAGATGAGAGCAATACAATTCAGCTGTTCTTAAAGTAAGAGGCATTTTAGCCTAGCAACAAAATAAACAGCATATCCTACCCAAACGAGTGAGTCCATCAGCTCAGCAAAAGAGCTGATATTCCCTAGATGAAGGTCATGGCAGATCACATGCCTTGCACAAAAAGAAACCTTTTCAGTATATCTGGGCTTCAAAGCTCTTCTCTTTCTAGATGCATCAGGGTGAGTTAAACAAAAGCTAAACTTAAGCCCTACACTTAAATGTCTGAATGGCTGGTATTTAGCTCAATGAAAAATAAAACCCCAAAACTTTTTCCTACAACATATCTTCGTAAAACAAATCATTATGCTCATCTATCATCTATTTTAAAAGCTTGCACACTTTGATAAGGTTCTTGTGAAGCAAACTTTAAAAACAAAACTGTTCAGTGAGCAGCAGAAGTACCAAAGCCCAGCAATAGATTAATTTTCACACAAGGAATTGTTGTACAACCCATCCCCATCTCTAGTTCATGTAGGAACCCGAGCAAGCGAAAAATTTCTGCCCGATTTCAGTCTTCCAGCGCACTTTAAGCAAAACAGTCAACACATTAAATCCTATGTCTCCCACAATGTGTGGTATTCCAGGTGATTACAAAAGAAAAACTATGTCATTTGAAGTCTCAATAGCTATTAACACATAGATTAATTAATGTCTTCTGCAACTGGAACATAAACTGGAATATTGCCCCCAACACAGATACTTGGGCTATTCACCTCCTTTATACCAAGCTGCTTTTTAGATTTTAAAGTCTAAAGATCACCCTGTATGTTTAATGCATTTCATAAGCAGAGGAGGAACACAGGAACACTTCCATAATTGCACTGTAAATAAAAGAATGTACCTACTTTTGGAAAAATACTCAGATAAGAGTCAAAGAAACGAGTAGTTGTGTATTTTGAAATCACTTCAAAATCACCTTTTGCATTAGAAGCACTTTATGAAGAAATTTGTTTTCAATGTTTTTCCATCACTGTCTTAGGGCAATATCTGGCTTTGTAAAAAAGGATTGCCCTTGCATTCAAGTTCTTTGGCTTTGTTCTTTGTGACCTAGTGTAGTTAATATGCACCTTTTATTTTTTTAAATAAATTATTTTGCTATTAAATATATGCTGGAAAATGGCATGGAAGTGTGTATGTATATATACTGTATGTTTATGTGTAAGTGTGCATATGGACACACTTTCATTCCACCTTCTCCTCTCTTCAAATCTGCAAAAGGCCTTTACACCTCACCTGAGGCCTTAGGAATTGTGTTGAATTTTCCTAATAAATATTTATCCTCTTCTGGATTTTTCTCATGGGAAAATAAACTATTAGCTATCACATTTGGCAGGCATTCAAATTTATAAATTGCATTCATAAAGATTCCTTGCAAATCTCTATGCAAAATCTAAGGGACTTTTTCCAGCCAGGTGAGCAGAGAGCTCTGCAAGACAGGTGAGCAGGTGGAGCACACATGGAGGAACATCTAATTAGGTGCTGGGAGTTTGGCGCTACCTCCAAAAGCTAAAGAGAAGCAGAAAAAAACAGTCCCCTAGCAGTCTAGCAGTGCACTGAGACATGCAAATTTTCTCCAGCAACTGCTAGAGAATAATGGTCCTAGTCATCTGCTGGACCCACTTATTTCTGAAAACAAGAACAACCCTTTCTTTAACATGGATAGAGAAACCACTGAGGGAAGGTGGGGCAAACACTGGCTGAGCACAAGGGCCATTACAGACCAAGGAGATCACAAAAGGCCAGAAATGCAGGAGATACAGGGCACGGCTAAGGGGAATGCAGCATCTCCCCAATTGCACTTGCTCAGACCAGCGCAGGGAAAAAATAGCTGATGAAGTTCACCAAATAAAATGCACTGGTTTACGCCTTCTCCAGAAGAAATACTTAGTGCCAGCCACCTTATGGGCTAGTGAACTTCCTTCTCATAGAGATAAAGCTGGTAAATGTGTTCCTCTGATCACCGACGCAAAAGTATCATGCCCAAATGAAAACTAGTGCTATTTACCCCCACCTATTGTAAAAAGGGGCATGAGAATCCAAGATAAAAACACATTATTTTATTTTTGCTCAATCTCTCCTCTGTACTTGCACCAATGCAGTGAACACCAGCCTGTGAAGAGGCTCCTTCTGAGCACCACCACAAGAGCAGCAGATCCCGCTTCCTAAACCAACATGCCAGGATTTGATATGGAAGAATGGAAAATGGGGTTTGCATGAGAGCTGATGTGAGGACACTGAAAGCCACGTGGCATTCACCTGATAGCCTGCTCAGTGTCACTATGACGTCTCTGCAGCACACAGCTCCAGAAATGACAGCGTTGCTTGCAAACAGCCAACAGTGTGATGCTACAGTGACAAGCCACACGTGCCCTTTTGCTTATAAAGAGAAATCTCAAAAACAGTGAATTGTAAAATATTCCTTGAAGTTTGCTATATAAGTGGTTTTCATTTCTTTCTGGGTTTTTTTGTTTGTTTTTTTTCTGGGAGGAGGGGAGGTCCTATATATGTTTAGGTGAAATACAACAGCAGGAAATGTTCAAGGAGTGAGAATCCTGAATCATGACCTCACATACCATGTTTCACTTAAGAAACTTCATCTTTTGTTCCTGACAAGATGGACCCAAATCCCAAATGATTTTGATTGATTCACTTGCAAACCTTCTCTCAGCAGTCCTGCTTTCACTTTACCTCTCCTTTCCCATCCTACTGCTACAAACCAGTCCGACCAGCACCCATCTGAGCAGGTTGTTCAAGAGGGGCCTGGCAATACCTTTGCTGCTCATCAACTTTTCCTTCCTTCACAAATCTTGTGAAAGGAGACAAGAGAAAATTCTCAACTGCCACAATTTGCTGTGATCAATTAAAATTTAATTTACAGATAGTTCAAACCCAGCCAATTTAATTTTGAATGGCACTAAAGCTCAGCAAACTTCTTCTTGGAAACTTTCAGTGCCTTCCCCATTCAGGCACTGTTGGGATGATATGAAATCCAGAAAGCATACAAGTTGCAAAGGCAGCATGCTCAAATTAATCTTACCCCCCCTCACTAAGCTCCTCTGGAAAAAAACATTAACTCATTTCAGGTTTGAGTATTCTGAATCTAAAACAGCTCTTATCTTAACTTGCCTATGTGAGATTTACAAATGAGAAAAGAACAAATAAGGAGTAATTTAAATTTTAATTTAAAACCCCTCCATTTTCTTATCCCTTATCAAACTGCCAGCATTTTTCCTGCTAACAATGAGCTGAGTGTCATGGGCACAGCACAGCCCCCTACCACAAACCAAGTAATCTCTTTCATCTAAAACCCTGATCCCTTTAATAAACAAAATACGAAAAGGCAGTCAAAATTACGCTCTGGCTTTATGAAAGAAGCAGGAAAATCCTCAGAGCACAATCCCCTACTTGTTATTTTCACAGCCCATGTGACCCAAAGTCATTCTGAAGGATAAAAAGACAGAGGCTGCCACCAGATCTCTGCCATGATTTTTCCACAGTTCCCAGCCTTAGCCCATCTGTTATGCAGCGGCCACATGAATGGCATGTGTCAAGAGAGTCATCACTGTGCAAACTGCCCAAAGAAATCAACCAGCTAACTTCCTTTTGCTTCCATGGCTTCAGCGATTGTTGCTGAGCCGGCCACCATATGGTGAATAATTAGTTTTTCGACCCCACTCTAGAAAAATGTTCACTCCATTGCCAGGCATTAGCAATATGTGTGTTAATGAACAGCAGATGATGAATGCCTATACATTAACAAAAGTTGAGATTTTCTGGCAGCAAGCTGCACTCACCGCAAGAATCGCGGTGACTCTTAAGTGTCAAGTGATGGACAGCAGCAAGCCATGGCTGAAAAGTACAATTCATCCAAATTTCTCCATTTCTCAAACATTAAAACAATTTTGCAATTAACCATCCTGCTCCTCTCATCTTGCAGCTCCCTTTCTTAAAATGATTAATTCAACCCACGTAAAGGATCGGCAATGTAGAGCTCTCAAACAGACATCTTCTGTTCTCGGGCAATTGAGGTGCATTGTGTAAATAGCCAGAATGTAGGTTCCACTACACTTCCCTCTGAGTGCTTGATGCATATGAATTTATACTGAATATCTACAGTGTGCAAATCTCTTGAAGGGTCAGTCCCAGACCTCTGAGTAAACACTCACCTCCAAAGACTGTGGCTGGTAAATATGTCTGATGGTTCCATCAAATGGACTTAAAAGCTCAGCTAAGACCTCTAAGCACATTTTGCTCCCTGAAGTGATTTTTGTTTCTAGTCCTCTAATTAAAAAGAGATCTTGCCTACATTCCTGAATAGAATGAAATATCCCCATATTGTGCAGACATCATGAACTGATGATCACATTCAGGAAAGCTGATGGTTCTGGCTATTGCCTGTTATTAATGAAGTCCCAAATCTACCCCAAAGCCATTTTAAAATAAAAGCAATTATTTAGAAACAGATCTCTAAGAAATGAACTACTGCTGTTGGAAACAACAACTCTGCCACATACACTGTATGTAGCACAGACATGCACTTTTTAAAATGCTTCATAATTGTGACACATTAAGTTAAAGCTACTTTTCAGAAGATAGGGGCTAGTGCAAGCAGCCAAGACCAAGACCCCTCAGTTTCCTTCATGTAGATCCAGTGGTGCAGTGAAAGGCACAGAGCAGATGCAGGTGTCCAGCCTGATCCCCATTCAGATCCCATCACTCTCACTGTTAAACCTTGGGCACGTCATTCAGCCTCTCTGCATCACACAGCCCAGCTAGACCATGGTACCGATGGTGCCCACCTCTCTCCCCAAAGCATCTTCTTGGCCATATAAGTAACCCAGAAGCAAGCAGAAGTCAACTGGACCACAAAGGCTAGCTGGACATAGGTCTGAACTCACTTTCTGGATCTGACTAGTAGGCAGGTCTTGAAATCTGTATCTGCACTTGTTATTTTATCACGTGTTAAGGCTGTCCATTAGGCAGGTGGTTTTCTCCCAAGACTATACCAAATTTTGGACACAGCTAACATGCATGGGTACTGCCAATAGTTTTTCTTACATTTTTATTAGCAGAAAGCAGTTGCAGATTTAGCTTCTTTTGGTGCAGGCACTGATTGTTCCATTTAATTTGTGTGAAAGTATCAAATGGAGAAATCATCTGCCAGCTGAATACTCCACTCAATCTTGTTGATAACAGTTGTAAGAACAAACAAGAGTTCATCCTGTTTAGTTCAAATGGTAGTATTGCCTATGGAAAAATGGATTTCACCTGTTCCATTTCTGTTATTCTTTTTATTCTATTTTCTTCACTACCGTCCTGGTTTTTGCTAGGATAGGGCTAATTTTCTATTTTGGATGTGGTCAGCTTCATTCAGCGGACCTTTCTGCGTGGTTTGGACATTCTGGGGTCAGTATTTTAACTTTGATTACAAGAAGCAATGACATACAAAGAACACGGAGTAGAATTATCTCCATACAGCAAGAGGTGGAGTGCCAGTCATCAGGTATGAAGCTCTGATCCAGTTCCCAGGCCAAGTCTGAGATTAAGGCTGGTAACTCCCAGATACAGTTTTGTGACTCACAAACTTGCAGGCAAAGCTAGTGTAAGACATTCTTGTCCTCTGTGCTACTGCCTTCAAACTGCTTCCACCACACTCTCAGCTGTGCATGATAAGGGAGAGGTTCTGTGTTAAAAAAAAAAACTTTGAAAAAAAAACCAAAACAAAACACCTTGGAACTCCACCCCAAGCAGTAATTAGCTGGGACACTAGTCGTGGAAATTATCAGCATTCAAAGTAGAGGTGAGCTGTGCCAATAGTCATGCCTAATAACAACATATTTGGCCAAAGCATTAGGCAGGTTATTCAGGTTTTTATGTTAGTAGGATTTTTATGCACATAAAATACACTGAGAAAATACATCAACAGTTGTCTTTCAGTGTTCCAAGATCTGAGAACTTTTGTATTTTATTTAAATGAAATTCTGATTGTTTGTGATCAAATTGATTGGTAAACAAATATCCATTTTAAAATACAGATTATGATTAAAAGGTGAATCTTCAATAAATTTCTGATCCACCAGCTTTAACTGTGGTTGAGATAGTATTTCAAATCAAACTCTTCTCTTCTTCAGGCAAAAGTATGCTGATTTTAAATAACACAAGTAAAGTTTGTAGCCTTTTTCAAATTGTTCGAGGAGAGACATCCATCACCTTGTAACTATCACATCCACTGGTCATGACTCGTCATAATGGATATTTCAGTGGCCCTAACAAGCTGGTATTTTTAATCTCTTCACTTTGTGAAACAGTTTTCCAGCACAAGTAAAACAGACTATACTATCTTCCCACTGTCCAGACAAGTTTCTAAAATTCTAACCACCTAAAGCATCCAGCCAAGAGACTAGCTATAGCAGCTACAAAATCTTACCCTATTTTATTGAAAAATAAATCATTTTCCTGTATTACTCACAAATTTTCAATCCATTCTTGAAGAATTAATATCTATATAAAATTTTTTATCACTCTGGAAAATCACAAGACATACCAGGTGCCTTTCAACCCCTATGTGAGGAGAGGGTTCTCCAAGGCTGACCAGGCACAGTGTGAAATCACAGAGGCCCAGAGAAGGCCACAGAAAAGCTCTTAAATAGAAACTGAAATGATTGGCATGGTCTATCTTAGAGTGGAGATAACAGCAGATATAAGTGCATACAACAGTAGACAACCTAAAAAATGGAAGCTTTTATGAATACTGGCTCAATGACTATAGGAACAAGGGGACAGTCAGTTGCAAAGTGCTTCCAGTCACCAAATATAGTGACATTTTTCTAAATGCCACACTTGAAAAACACTTCAGATGCTACAAGCAGCCTGGGATATTACCACCTTGCATGTCAACAGTAATAGCAAAGAGAAAAGTCAGCCATTTCAATTACAAGTTAGGTCTTGAGATGGTGGTTTTGGTAACACCTGTAGAACTCCACTCTGCTTTAGAGGGTTTGTAAATATGAAGGTATCAGGTAAAAATAACCCATTTGCACAGTGGAACCACAGCTCCATTTTTCTTTTGCAGGATTTCTACTTCTATTGATAATAATCCATACAGGACAAACACATCTTGATTGTAAGCAGCCAAGAAACTATATTGCAGTGATATCTGGAAAAGATAAATCTTATTTGTTAACTAATTAATTTCAAAAGCAGTGTGACATCATGAACACAGAACCCTTAATGCTATTTTATTGTCATTGTTCAGGTAGAACTAGAATTAAATAATGGGTGCCTGGGAAATCTATGAATTCTATCCTCGTGAAAACGATAGAAGGAATTAAGTACATTCATTATCTTTACAGAAAAAAAATAAATCTGACTTTAAAAAATAATAAAATATATCAAGAATAATTAAAAAGTCTAGTTTTTATAATTATGTAAAAGTTACAATTCCTACCATCAGAATAATGGTAGGAAACACAAACATACAAAATCATTGTGCAATCTAAAAAGTTTAATTGTTTTCAAAAAATCAGAGAGATGGAATTAAGGTATCTTTAAAACCTGCGGAATATATTTTTCAGCTAGGCTGTGAAAAAAAAAGTCCTTCCATTTCAAAAAGAATATGTTTAAAAGTCATTATGTAGTTGAATGATCTTAAAAGGCCACATAGAGGCAGCCAAGGAAAATTCCTGACATGCATTTTAATGGCAGTGGTGCAGTGGCATTTATAGTAATGTTCAACATAAGCAGCAAGAATGTATACCATTATTTTAATTATTTCTGGTTTATATATCTATCTTTCGGACTACTCTCATAGTTAAAGAATGCATCTGTCTAAAAGATACATATTTTCTACAGTATTTGTCTTTAAAATATTGAAATATTTGCCTAAATAAAGGCCTTTGAAGCAAAAGGGCTAATACCTTTGCCCAGATGAATCCAAATTTTGCCAAACAGAGCTACGCTGGCAACCTGCCATAAGCTTTAAGGCTGAAGCTAATTTGCATGAAATGGAGGAAATTGCAGCTGCTCTCAGAATTAACATGGAGATGCAGACAGCCCCAACTGAGACAGGGCATTGCACAACGAGATTTGTGAATACAAACATGCCACACTTCCTTATTTAAGATGAAAGTAGCTACAGGCAACAGAATAAGCCTCCATGAAAGCTACTTAGATACCTTTACCCCCACCTTTCAGGTCCAATGACCTCATTTCAAATCCAGGTGGGGGCTGTCACTAGACCACAAATGGAAATGAAAGTTGATTCCAGAAGACAACCACTTTCAGAAAAGGTGCTTGAGCATAGGATTAAATCCCATTTAAATACTCTCTTGGAAAATAATACAATTCAACATATCCTTAAAAGCACTTAAAAATTCCCTAATCATGGCCTCAAAAAGCTCCTCCTAGTCATTTCTTGTTGTCACCATCTACACATGGTGATATAGCTCAGGACAGCATGAATCACTGAAACTGGATACAGAATGCTTGCCCATCTACTCTGAACAACTCCCGAAAAATTGCATCAGGTTATTAAGTTTGATCATACTGATGATATTTCATGCTCTTTAGACAAAATAACCTCTTAATGTTATTTTCAAGATTTCTACAAGATGTCTAACTACTGTGTTTGCTTAATTTCCCAATTTCAAAGGATCATAGAATGGTTTGGGTTGGAAGGGACCTTTAAAGGTCATCTAGTCCAACCCCGCTGCAGTGAGCAGGGACATCTTCAACTAGATCAGCTTGCTCAGAGCATTATCCAAGCTGACTTTGAATGTTTCCAGGGATGGGGCTTCTATCACCTCTCTGGGCAACCTGTTCCAGTGTTTCTCCACCCTTATTGTAAAAAAAATAATATTCCTTATACCTAGTCTAAATCTACCCTCTTTTATTTTAAAACTGTTATTCATTGTCCTATTGCTACAGGCTCTGCTAAAAAGTCTGTTCCCATTTATTAACTTAAGTACTACTGTTGTGACTTGCAATAGAGGAAAGACATATTGCATTAGATTTTCACCATACTCCACATCCTATACAATGTTGGGTTAACCCCCAGAAATACAAAAACCTTAATGCTTACTGCTTACTGACTGATGCTGGAAGTTGTATACAGACAAGTACACCACAACAAGTTAAATGCCCAAAGATAATCTCAAATTCTGAGCAGAAGGACACAGGCTGCCATTCTCAGTAACCAGAACTGGCATTATCAGCACGTTCTATTTATTGTCAGTTTGATCTTGTAACACTCTTTCAAGAGGGTGGGTTGGTTCCTTAATTCTGTAAAACACATTGTCTCAGAACAAAGTCCCAGTGAAATCATGCTCTTTCCTTTCTTTCCTGGCTGTAGCAATTACCTTCTCCAGTACTTGCTACTGCAGTTAATACAATCACTGCTCCAGTAAGAGAGGCCATTTACAGTACAGTCAGTTGTTCACTTTTGGGCATGTATTACAGAGGATGTGAAGCCTCTCCTTTATTAAAGTAACACCCAACTTACCTGTGACTTAAATTAAGGCTCTTCACTCTACTCTCCCTTCTCTTTCTTCCATATCCCATTCTGCAACAGCTTTAATCCTGCCCTAACCAGATACCCAAGTTTTGCTTTACACTGCAAGTGTCGTTACTTCCTTTCTGCAACTTCAGGACTCCTCTAATGATAAAGGATGGAGGCAGCCATGTAGGGTCACTGGGCAGAGACAGGTACTCCTGCTTCTAAGGCAGATATCTAATGCAGAGAGCAGGGATCACCTGAAAAGGTGCTTATCTTTCTCTCCTGCCTGTAAAAACATCTTAGAAAAATAGGCTAGTTTAGATTAGTTGCCTAATCTAAACTAGACAGCTGAAGTCTGGTAAGAAAAAATAACACATCAATCTACAGAAATTAATGGAACAAGACAGAGCAACTACTGATTTCTGGTATCCTATTTTCTTGTGGGACTCCTCCTTCTCCTGAAGTCCACAGACTTTTCTGGTAAATCTGCACCTTTAGGTGATGAAGTGAAGAGGGTGACTGTGTTTGTATGCTCTACAGAGAACACAGGACTCACTCGTTCCCAAACAAAGAGGGTATCTCTGGGGAAGGGACATACAGTAGCACCTCTAGGAATAGGCACACACCCACACTAGTGGCCTGCAACTGTTGGATGTGTCTCTACAGATATGTAGTTTCTTGGAATTATCTCCCCTTGCTGAACTGATGGTTCTGGCATCTTTTCTGCTGAGCAGAGCTGCACAGCAGGACTGTCACAGCATACAGGCTCTCCCTCTGCTGACCCACCAAATGCCCTGTGCTTTGGAGCAGCTCCCTCTCTGCTGCCAACCACTGCACAAATCCTCCACAGCCCTCACACTAAGCAGATTTTTCTTTATCCTTTCCTTACTTACCTTTCATGTCACTTTAGCCTTCTTCATTCCACCATGAGGGGTTTCTTAAGGGGATTTTGCTGAAGCCTTTTTTTCATAACTAGGACACTTGGGATCTCTCCAGATCCACCACATGGTCAGTGGTCTACCTGTCACCCTATTCTCTCCTTTCTGCTTGTAGAATTTGTGCTTCACTCTAAATCTTACCTGATTAGTTGAAGATACAGGACCCAGCAGTCCTTCCAAAACCTTCTGCTGGCAGGCCCAAAATTACTACATACCAGACCTTTGGTTGAATGATGGGAACAGCCTTGTAAGGTGCATCTGTTCCTCTCCTCCTCCCATCCCAGGAGGATGGGAAGAGAGGAAAAAAAAAAGTCCAAACTAAATTCTGAGGCTGTAGTTTAAAAGTATTATGTCTTGCCCTAACAGGCATGGACAGGGAGAAAAAAAATTACTCCCTTCTTCTTTGCAACAGCCTTTCATATTTTTGAAGACTCCTCCCCAATTTGCCAAGCCTTTTTTCATCCCTTCTGCTCCAAAATGAGTGCTACGTCTTTTCTGCGATCTGCTACTCAAGTCAACAAAACACGCAGGTTCTGCCCTGCGTCTGCCGAGGTATACCATATTCCTTAAGCCATCATCTCAGCCACTGCAAATTGTAGCTGTTCACCTGGCTGAATAGCTACCAAGTCAGTTTTGCACCCAGCCTATTCTAAAGTAACGTAGACTATAATTCTCCAGTTGCTTAGGAGAGCGTCACAGCAGGTGCTCTCTAAAGCCCTAGTAAGTTCAAAATGTATCGTCTAACACCTCTCATCCAGCAACAAAAAAAAATAGACACATTTAGTTTATCATTCAAACACTTGGGGGAACGAAGTGTTTTCTTTTGTCTCGGTGAAAGAGGAATACCTGAACAAGAAAATGTTACAGGAAAATGGATAGGTGTTAGCTGCACCTAGCAGTCATCACTCCCACTTTGGGCAACTATTAACTCTACAGTTGTTGCTCATGTTGACAGTAATAGTAATACATGTTCAGATATAATATGTGATTCCCTTGCAACATATCACATATACCAGTAGCCTTACTATATTTATTATCAGGGACATTTCTTCTTTCACCACAGTACTTTGTTCAGCACCTAAGAGATAGAAGGAAGATGTAAGAAGCTTTATAGTGGATACTTACATGACACCAGTCTGTAGGGGAAAATGTTTCTTCATTAATCATTAATGAATGGCACTTGTCACAGAGTGAAAGATCTTATACCCCACATGTTTAAAATTCTCTTTATTGAGAAATTCTTTCCATGTTGTTACCCTTTTTACCTCCAGAATTTCTATGGAAAATTATGCTGCACAACCCCGGAATCAGTTATCACCAATAGATAATAGTCCCAAACTATATTTCAACATTACTGGCTACAAAACACAGTATCAGAAGTATTCTCAGCACAATAAAACTGCAGAACAAAGTGCCACAATTTCACCAATACATGGTAGAAAAATAAATATTATGTAGTATGAATCAATTGTACAACATGATTCATAGGAGAATTTCTAAAACTCAAAGAATAAAACAGGCTATAGAAAAGGGAATCCAAGGCAAAGCAGATATACTATGAAAGTAAAGGAGGAGCTCACTGCAGGATGTCCTGCTGCTTGAAATTTGCCTTATCAGCCTAAAAGAGATTCATTTTCAGAGCAGCATTTGAAAATAAAAAGTCAGATCACTGGTGGTGTAATGCTAGTCAATCAAGTACCAGCATCTGGCAAAGGGGAGGAAAGTTGGTCTTTGCAAAAGTGAATGGAGGCACAGAGAAAACACGAGTCTGAAGAGCTGTATCCCACGAAGGTTAGGGAAATTTGGACAACTGCAATCAGTGGGGATGGACCCTGGAGCATACTGTAAGCAGTGGGTACAATATGACAGTCATCCAGTGCTGTAGCAATACATGCGTACATGGGATGCTGCAGTAGCATGCCAGGACAGAGGTGTGGGTGGGAAGGTAGAAACAGAAAGAATTTCGTAAGCCTGATAAAAAGTGAGGAATGTAACAAGAAAGATGATCCCAGGCCATGTGATAAAATGTCCATCTCCATAAGGATACAGAAAATCACTGAGAAAATTATTATGCCCAGGATAGAGGATATCAGTTCATATGCATGCTAAGTTACTATAACAGACCATGACACTCTAATTTCTTTGGTTCAATGTAACCCAGGTGTCCTGAAAGGTGGAACAGCTGTGAAACTGAACTAAGAGATAAAGGCCTAAATCACTAATTACAGTGGACAAATAATAAACACAGGAACACTTATAGGGACTACTTGAATATGTATAAAATCTGGGTATGCAAAGTCATGAGCAGAATATTTTAGAGAGCCTTCACAATATTAGGATTCTTTTTTTATTACTCTATACCCAAGTCTATGAGTGATAAACAAACACATCAAAAAAACTTCAAGTACATTCTTCTCATGAAAAATAACTTATTTTGCTTCTTTGAAATTAACTCCACTAGGGTCATCCAGAGACCCTATTATGTCCTGTTTGCAAGGTTTAAAGCTTCAATTTTAGTTCCACTAAACCCTGAAATTTTAGAGCTTTAACCTTCCTATAACATAAGATAGATTACTACTCATCCTATGTTCTGTAATAATGAAAAGAAATGGAATCCTACAGGGACCCCTACAGAGGAAGGGGTCAGACTTACATTTACAAAGCAGAACATATGCTTTTTGGAAACCAGATTTTGAAAAACACAGAGAGCTGGAATCAGTGCACAGAGGAGGAGTTGAACAGTCAGGTGCCAGACACTGGCAGCTTATCACATGGCTTCACAAAGGCTAAGCTTAGCATTTACTTTCACATGTGAGTATATTTTAATGAAAAGTGCAAGTCTGTACCTCCTGATTCACTCCTGCATATGAAAGTTGTCAGTTAAGGTTTTCTCTGAAGCAGTCCCTTGCCCCCCAGCTCCACTTTCCAGGCAGTGACTAAAATGATACACAAAAGTGTTTGCTCCACAGAAGAGTCTAACTGAGAGTGTTCCATATGTGCTGCCTGACACACTCTTTGCAGAGCTAAATAGAAACACACTGAAAGAAAAAAGCACAGGTTTTAAACTCAGTGTGTTTCAGGCAGATAGGAACACTAGCACAGAGCTTAGCATACACAGACAAATCTGCAGTGCATGATCCATGGGTAAAAATTCAAGAAGCACATCTTATACTGGGAGAGGTTTATAGAATTGCCAGTGCCTATAGTACTCTTATAAATGCTCCATCTTTTGTTCCTGCAGGCCTCCAAAGAATAATAAAAGAAAATACAAAGCAGAGGAGGCACCACTGAGTGAGTGCAACAGTGTTTTATTAATCCATGTGATTAATCCAGCATGCTGAGGAAGATTCTTTACAGAATAAAACGTTCGTGTTTTTGATCCACATGGATTAAGGGAACACTGTGGCATTCGCTCAGTGGTGCCGCCTCTGCTTTGTGTTTTGGTTTTATTCTTTGGAGTCCAGCAGCAACAAAAGAGGGAGCATTTATATGAGTACAGCAGCACAGGGACTTGGATAACCTCCCCTCCCTTCCTGAAGGATGCTGCATGAATGTTTCTGAGGGCTATGTCTCGTTTGTGTCTACAGCCTTTCCTCCAGAAACCAAACCACTACCAAATAATAGAAGGCTGTTTCTGCCAAATCCTGAATGAATTTTGTGCTGCTGAGTGGGCTTTCTATAAATCAGGCACATACCTGTGTGAAGTAACCAGACAATAATTAGAAACACGCTATTTTCCAAATTTATGTTGGAGAGGAGGAAAAAAAAACAAACACAATGTAATTCAGTAGATCTCTTTTTGGCAAAACAAATGACTCAGACATCATACTTGGGACCTGACAAAATACTTCAGCCTATGCATAGGGTTAAAGCCAACCTCCTTTAAAAAAACATTTAACTTTTTACATGCTCAAATGTTTTGCTGTATAGAGCCTGAACTTTCCCCTTGTTTGAACTGAGAGTGAATGCAACAGCAAGTTTCTGTGTAACTAAACCATATTTAAGAGCCAGAGGACAACCTTTCAGTCTAACTGACAAAAAATTCAGGATCTGATTTCCTGTGAGCCGTGTCACTCACATTCAGTGGATCAGTTATTTGCTAAGCATCTAAGCAGAAGCATGTGAAAGTTTATAAACACTACCCAGTACTGTAGCAGCTCATTTCTTATGCCAGCATCTAAATTTTGTTTTGCCAAGCTCAAAAGCCATCAGTAGTCTCTACCTCTATTTCTGAACTTTAACTACAGGCTTCCATATACTCTCTTCTTTCTCTTGTGATTTGCTTCTTTCCCACCTCTTGGGTCTAGCTTCTCCCTGCTACCCCCCAGTCTTGCTGGTTTTAATCAAGGTGAACTTTTTTCTTGGGAAATTAGCTGACTTTTATCCTTCCTATACTCAGAACAAGAAAAGAAATGCATGCTATCCAAAACAAAGGCTAACTTCACCAGCCCAAACAGAGAGGAGCAATTCTGTTAATTCATCTCTAAATAATTGTGCACAAATATCAGGCACACATGGTCACAATAAATTCTGTGCCTTTGGGTGATTTGTGGTGAAAGGCAGGACGGGAACTCAGACACGAAGTGAGCAGGTCTCAGCTGACAGAGAAGCAGCAACTGATCTGAAGCTCTGTAACTCCCTACGTTGCCTCTGTGATTCTGAAGCATCTTCAGCTTCCTCTGTGCTTCACAGCTGTAATAAGAGACTACCTGAAAATGTCCCAATCCTTGGTCTGCCAGCCCCATACCACTGCAGCACTGCCCAGGCAGGCAACCCCAGGAAGGGAGTTTCAGAGGCATGCAAGGGCACAGCACAGCCAGTGGGAAAGGAGGGAGCTCCCAGGGTCTGTGGACTTTTCCAAGACTTTAGCTGTCTAACCGTTTTCTAAGCACAAACTTTTTTTATTATTTATTTTTTAAATTATACACTTGGCAAAGGTAAATCCTGGATAGAGGCATAAATCCTGCTTGAGATCTAGTCCTTGCTCCCAGGGAGCACCACTGTTTCTCGAGGAAACAGACAAATCTTTCCACATTAGCAAAGTAAAGTTGTTGTCCTTGACAGTTTTCTCAGAAGCAGCATCACCGTTGCAGCTGAAACTGTTAAAAAGAAAAGATTCTGCCTGAGGCTGATAGCAAATACAAAAAAAATAAACCTGAATAGTTAAAATTTGTCAGTGTGTCCTTGTTGCCTTCAATCACTGATAATAGCATGCAACTTTAAGAGCAGGATGTCCATACTTTATAATAATTAAGATTAAAAATTGCAGCAGCAGTACACGATAATCAAGATATCAATAAAATATTTTCCCTCTTATTCTAGGAATTACAACTTATTTACACACTCACACAGGGGGAAGTTAGTCCATGTGAAAATCTGAAAAACACTCAGAATGTTCCAACTTGTCTATTTTCCAAAAATTGTTTTTGTTGCCCACAAATCAACTATTTTCTATATCTGTTTACGTCAGTCTTCTCTATGTCAGACGTTCAACTTGCAATCTATATACAGATGCAGTCTGAGGACACTTAAATACATTATGAATTAATGCCAAACAATCTTGCAACCTAACACAAAGAATATATTTTGATTTTTCCCCATATATTGCTGTAAATTATATACCTAGGTTACACTTGCACTGTCACTTTCAAAATACATTTCAGAAAATTCTCACATCCCTAAGTCTAGAAGCGAAAAATCAGATAAATCCACCCCCCCATTCTTGCCATGTCTTTCCAAACACCTACTGCTAAGGACCTGAGGCAGTTCCTAACTTTGATCTTCTCATCAAGACTGTCCATGATGAATCTCAGCCTTCTCTCAGCAATAATTTGAGACAAACTGTAGTCCTTAGTCTATTGGAAGAAATTTCCAAGGGACTTGACCTCACACCAGTTCTCCTATGAAGCTGGAGACTATACAGAAAATGTCTTGTTCCCCACTGAGCAAACATTTGACCCTAGACTACTGGGAAGGAAAAAAATGGACCTTCTCCTTTTCAGAGTAAGCTAAAAGGTTATATAGTCCCTCCTGTTGAGTCCTGAGAACCCAAGGCAATATTCTTAAGTAGGTTCTGCATGCTGAGGTGTCGTCATGGCTCTTTCCAAGACACAGAACATGGTATTCAGGGAAGTCAGTATGACATGTTTTTGGTGCACTTCCAGCTCATCTTGAAAAAAGTGGAATTTTGTGTCAGAGTCGTAGAGAAACACTGAAAAGAGAAGCCACGTTGAAAGCTTTCTCACCTACGGACTGCAATATGGCAGGAGAGAAATGCCAAAATTCCTACCTGCAAAAATTATCTTGAAGATGGATCAATAGATGCACAGTATTATCCAAAAGCAGGAAGATGGATGTAGAAAAGGATAAAGTGCTGAGGATGACACAGCTGTTGGGACTGTTGGCCTGGAAGAAATACAGCAGCTTCCTCACTCTGGAGAACTCTGTAAAGAGAGATTGGACTGCTCTGCTCCAAGGCTCCTGCCATCCATCAAATGACCTATTCTGGAGCAAGATTAACCAGATAATTGAAACAGTTCTTCTTAGCATGAAAAAAATGTATGGGTATGTTAAGGCAAATTACAACCATCATTGTTGAAAAAGACAAAGGTAGCAAGAAAGTGATTCAATAAGCAACACAATGCATTTATGCTGCTAATAATAAGCAAGAAAGAGGAATTAATTGCCATATGTTATTTTTTTATCCATTCACAATTGCTGAAATTTTAAAAATTATCATAAAAAGGGAGTGTGATCTGATTCCACTGTATGTCTGTCACAAGAGAATGCTACCACATGCATTGCAAGAATGATTTTATTGTGTAAGTATAGTTATAGCAAATAACTCCTCTCCACTTTGAGTCCCATTAGACACTAAACACTGAATGTTTTTGCATATAATTGTTATTTTTGTACTCATACTACCAGCACACATCTAAACTTCTCTTTGATATTTTATTTTCTTCTTAAAAACAGTCAAACAGCAAAGCTTCACAATTATAGCACAACCTAAGCTTCCCTTGACTGAAAATACAAATTTATTACCTGAATTTTCAGTTTTTCTTCCAAGAAGGGAAACACCCCAAGTTTGACTCCTCTGTTTAGCTGGAAGGCCCTAGAACCTGGTGCTGAGCCCAGGACCATGCAACATCCTCAAAGGTGCTGTAAGTCAGGGGCCAGGCAGCAAAGGCTCCTTTTCTGAGAGCTGTGAAAAGTGAAACACAAGTGAGATTCAATGCATATCTGGACATGTTGCGTGAGATACTGTCATCCTACCCCAGAGTAACAGCACTGGAGATGTAGGAAATATTTTCCAGCATAATCTGTCTTTTTTCAGTTCCAGGCATATGAAGATTAAGAATTTTGCAATAAAAGGAAGAAATAAATATATATATATATATCGTTTTGATACAGTCTGAAATTTAGACAGGTTTTTCCATTAATCTTCACTACCTGTTTTTTCACATTAATTTTCAAACAAGTAACTTCATGTTCATTTTTTAAGGAGGCCTTTTTAAGGTTAAGCAGCAGAAGCTGAGCAAGATAAGGCCCACAGACTCCCAGGAACTACACAGAGACAAATTAAACATCACAGCTTGATGACTACTGGAGAATCTGTTCTGTTTTATGCAGAACTAATGTTCTGTGCCCTCCACCTCCCCTCGCATCCTTCAGTGCTGCTCAACCCATTGGCTGTCAAGAGAGGCATTGATGACTGAAATTAATTTCTTGCCTATATTATACAGCAGCTCTAAAGTATTCACCTTGGGCACTTAACCCCAATCTCCTGGATAAGCCAGCAAACACCATGAAAAGCCAAGGGAGGAGGTTTTGGCAGCATCAGAGGGTGAGGCTCACTGGGAGTTAGTGGGAGGAAGGAACTCAGTGGGAGAGATCCTTCTACCAGCCCCCAGAGTCAAGCCCTGGCCTTGAGAGACTGAACATGCTCCTTTAGCTCCCTTGTCCACAGGCTCTTGTTCCCTGCATGTAACATGTTCAAAAAAATTTCACAGAGTCATAGAATGATATGGGTTGGAAGGAACATTAAACATCCCCTAGTTCCAACCCCCCTCCCATAAGCAGGGACATCTTCCACTAGACCAGGTTGCTCAAAGCCTCATCCAGCCTGGCCTTAAACACTTCCAGGGAGGGGGCATCCACAACTTCCTTGGACAATCTGTTCCAGTGTCTCACTACCCTGACAGTGAAGAATTCCTTTCTAATATCTAATCTAAATCTACCCTCTTCCAGTTTAAAGCCATTTCCCCTTGTTCTATCACTACCTGCCCTTGTAAAAAGTCCCTCCTCAGCCTTCCTGTAGCCCCTTCAGGTACTGGAAGGCCACTATAAGAGCTCCCTGGAGCCTTCTCTTCTCCAGGCTGAACAGCCCTAACTCTTTCAGCCTGTCCTCATAGGAGAGGTGCTCCAGCCCTCTGATCATGGCCCTCCCCTGTATTTGCTCCAGTAGGTCTATGTCCTTCTTATGTTGGGGCCACCAGAACAGGATGCAGTACTCCAGGTGGGGTCTCACCAGAGCCAAGTAGAGGGGCAGAATCACCTCCCTGGACCTGCTGGCCACGCTTCTCTTGATGCAGTCCAGGATATGGTTGGCCTTCTTGGCTGTGAGCACGCATTGCTGGCTCATGTTGAGCTTCTTGTCCACCAGTAGAGTGGACTTGTCTTTCTCCTCAAGGCTGCTTTCAATCCATTTTCCGCCCAGCCTGTATTTGTGCTTGTGGTTGTCACGACCCAGGTGTAGGACCTTGTACTTGGCCTTGTTGAACTTCATGAGGTTTGCACGGGCCCACCTCTCAAGCCTGTTAAGGTCCTACTGGATGGCATTTCTTCCCTCCTGCGTGTTGACTGAACCACACAGCTTGGTGTCATCAGCAACCTTGCCTTCCACCCTTTAGTTGTGCACTGACTCCCACTTCCCCTCTGGATTCCCAAATCCTGCAATCCTAGCAAAGATGACAAAAGAGAAGTGAGTGCAATGTAAAGGAGCAAGAGGTTTGACTTGGGAACTCTTATTATTCTCCACCGCTCCATTTTTTCATTACGTTATAAGCAGCGCTCATAGTTTCTGACACACTTGAGAGACTTCCACAGGATCAAGAGTTTTACAAAGCAGAGGTTTATGCTTCTGCATAACTGAAAACCATAAACAGAAGTTAAAGTGTGGTATTGTAAACATCATTTGCCTAATAAACCATGGAAGGAGGGAGAAGAGCAAAGCTGAACAGTGAAATGAACAATAATTTCCATTCCATAAGTACCAAATCAGCCCGAAAACTTCATAGCCTCCCTACAGCCATCCCTAGTATCTGTTTTCCTTCTTTATACAACCCCAGTAAGAATTTAGAAAATACAGATAGAAGGCTTAGTGCAGGAAAAGGTAGCATGAGAATTTATCACAATGGATTAAACTCTCTTTTTCATAATATAGAGTGAAAAGTGGTGGTGGTGGGGAAATCAATGCAAAACAGAGATCTGAGTCTTTCCAGTAAAATGTAATCTCAAAAAGTAAACCATTATTACTGGGAAACTGTTTCTGAGATTTCTTAATTGTATTATTCATTACAAATGTTTCCTTGAGGGCAAAAGTTTATTTCCCCAAGTAGTGTGTAGACCTGTATTTCAGCACTTCTCTGTACTGCAGGCTAGATGCTGGCCCTTGCTGCAATCGTCACCAGAAGAGCTGCACTCTCGCAAACTGGGTTAAGGCAGAGGTCCAGGGGTCTTCACTGGGGCCGGGGACTCACCTTCCCTGCTAGTGAACAAGTATCATTTTTACCATTGTTATTAAGCATATTTATCATGTCAAAACAAATACTTTTAAAGAAAAGAATGACCACAAGCACCTCCTGGATCTAACCATTCAGTTGATTTCGGTTTGTTTGGGGTTTTTTTTGCATAATAAATGAACAGACCAGGACTATAGGACATGGAGGGTTAAGTGTGACTCATTGTAGAGAACCTGCCCTTTTCAATAATACCCCTCTTTCGATTAACTAAAAGCAAGGCCTTATATATTATACACAATCCTCTTTTTAAACAAGGCAAACTCCCACACCACAAAGATACTAGAACAGTAAATATTGATCTTCTTGGCTGATGGTACACCTCATGCCACATAGCCCACTCAAGCATCTGCTTGTTACCACAAGCTATCTCCTTTGTCAAGGAAGAAAGAAAAGTGGCGTTATGTGCTATCGGTTGTGGATTGCAAATATTTAAAAGAAATAAATTTCACGGAATGAAAGGTACCTTCTTTTGATTAAAAAAAAAACCAAACAACATAACTATTTACTTTAGGCTTATACCCACTCCTAGCACCTGTACTTTTCAATTGTTGGCTTGCCAAGAACACTGCAGTTTTCTTCCCAGCTTTTCTCTTAAATAACTATTTATTATGCACAAAATATCTATTTAAGGTGTACAGTATTTTACTAGAAAAAGAAGATAGCTTGAAAATGCAGTGGAAAACTCCAGCTAGGTTTGCAAGTATGCTGGATCACTAACAGTTGCTACACATATGTTATGAAACAAAAAGCATGCACTAAAAAAATAATTTATGTACTCTTACTCTTCCAGTTTTGTGATTGATTTAACATTACATTTTGCTAAAGTTACTTTTTACCACAACAGTAACTATGGAAGCAGATTTGCAATTACATCTGAGTAAGAAAAATCAGGTAGCATAAAATAATCTTTCTGGTGTTTTATAGAGAATAAAAGTTACCACTGCAAATTAAAATATTGTATTTAGTGGTGAAAAGGGTGCTTCCAATCCCCTAAATAAATAAAAAGAACAAAATATAAGGATTTCCCAAGCTATATATATAAAAAAGAAAAAGCGTTTCCTGTGTCAAGTGTTCAGAAACAAGAAGCCAGTGAAAAAAAAGGATTAGAGAAAAAGACAAATCAAAATCTCAAATGTATGGAAAGGCAGAAACAGGCAGTTGCCAAATGCATCTTAAAAAGTCTTGCATACAAAGAGCAAGGCCAGAGAACAATGTGTCATTGCTTGCTTGAAACTATGGTATAGGGCTTCCTATGGGTCTCCTTTTCTGCTTTATTAATTAGATAAAAGAATCATAATTCAATTACTTAACAATTTAGTACAAAATACTTTGCCCACACAAGATTTTTCAGCATGTAAACACCATACTATTAGACTATCTACTATTACAGGCCTAGCATTTCAGATTTCATTAGTAAATAAAGCCAGGTTTATTTGTAACAAAGTTAAGTCCTTCCAACAACTGACCATGGAAACCAGATTTTGAAATAATTCAGATTTGTGTTTCTGTTCTTTCTAATTAAGGGTAATATCGGGAAGGACAGACAGTGGGTAGCATTGTTCAAGCACCATGGATTTAAGCAAGAAAATCTGATTATCAGCTCATGTCAGAAGCCAAGCGATAATGCAGCTTAGCATTCGTTTGGGCTTTTTCTTTAGCCAAAAGATAATTACTGTTCGTTAAGTCTTACGTAAGTGTATCTAATATCTATGGCCCTAAAAATTATGAATAGTAAAAGCACACAACAGGCAAAGAAGAGTTATTGTATTTATTATTTACTTGGGCTGTTCCACCATGATAATTTCATTAGCCAGGAAAGTTAAACTTAATGTCAAACTATAATTTCTTAAAGGCCAAAAGTTAAACATCAACTCTCATGCAACTGACACCAGAAGTTACTTTTTTTTTTATGAGGAAACAAAAGCCATATTAAAACTACATCACGCCCACTGATGCAGGATCCACTCTTTGGGCTGAGCATCTCTGCGGGATGCCCAAAGCCTTCCGCTCCTGCTGAAATCAGCCCAGTTAACTTTTTACTGTTAGAGCCCTTTGACAAAATTGTAATATTTCATCACAAAAGCTGGTGCTTTTCCAGGTATCCCATCACTGAGATGATGTGTCAAACAACCTCTGCGCCTTGATAACTTCTCATCAAGGCACCCTAAGGAGGGAGCTGGGAACCACACTGTTACAGCTGGGACCCCACAATGTGCATGTAACAGAGGTTTGCCCATGACAGAAACCTCAGGAAATTAAGCAGCAGGGTGCATATTTAGCTGCCTAAATAAGGAAGCTCAGCTTCCTAAATTCCCTATAATATAAACCAAAATAGAGAGACATCTCTGGCAGAGAATTCAAAGAAGGCACCTGACTTGCACACTTGAAATTGCAGCAGCTGCTCCCCCAAAATGCCCTTCTGCTGAGCACCTCCCTGGGCAGGAGCCTCAGGAGCTTCAGGAGTGATTCCTGTACACGAGCAGCAGCAAGACCCTACCTACCCCACTGGGAAATAACAGACCAGCTACCAATGCTGAGGTCTGTAGGAATATGACCTTTAAGTCTTCAAATTGCCATGAAAAAGTAGAAAGCAATTCAGCAAAAATGTTAGCATGGATCTGCCAAGCTCCACGCACCAGCCACCTGGTAAGCCAGGGAGTAGGACCTTTGGACAGTGCGGACCACCTGTATTTATCCCCAAACCCCTCCTTAACTCAAATACAGCCTTTAAAGGAGTTGGCATTTACACAGCCACCTCCACATGCAAATTCTGTATAGTGCTTTACAGTAGCTGAAAGGCTTCATTAGGCATGAAGTATGCTAGAGATGAAAAGTGAGCCAACCACATGTGCAGAGCAAAGAAGTTCCCCGATAAAAACATTTGGCACTCACGTTAAGAAGAAGAAGCCCTTAGCAGACAGAGAGCATTTATAAAACACAGATAGTCTACACTTAAATTTACTTCCTCTCACTTCTCAGAGGCACAGACCACTGGGAGACTCTATCCCAGAGAAAACTACAGCCTCATGGCCTCATCCTTAGGGGGTTTACACCAAACTCATCTAAAGTGGAAGGGACTGATTGCTGAGCAGAATAACACCTTGCTCAGGTTGTCTTTCATGCTAAAGGGTAGGAGATGCGTCTCCAAGACAAAAGATAAAAGCTGATCCAGAGTTTCTGAACTGTCTCTGCCCAGGGCCTGATTCAGTTTATACAGTCGCACCTGCTCAAAGTTGTAATTGGGTTCACTGTAAGCATTACCCTTGAAATAATAAATAAATTTCTCTAATGAAAGCAAAGCACAAGCAAGATAAAAGGATTCTGTACCTGTCAAGCATCCTGAGAACCAATTTGAACAAGTTGATCAATGAGAAAGGAAAAAGTCAGCTTATATGGCCCAGCAGATGCAATAATTCTAGCCTCCCTGTTAATGACATGTAACAGCAATTAGGAGACAAAGTGAGCAGAAGAAAAGAAATCCTAACATTGTCCATAAAGTAAGTCATTTTATAAAGACATAGTTTTCATGAATAATAGAATATCAAACAGGGAAAACACAATTATCAGGCAAAGAGAAACACAGGTGTAATTATGAAACTTCACCTTCTGATTATTTTTTATGTGTGCATTTTATTCCTGACATGGATCATTAAGATCGCTGATAATGACTTTCACCATAAGGCAGGGCATAGATTTGGCACCTTTAAAGCAAGTCACAATGGCTATAGCAGAACTGGTAATGCAAAAATCCTTTTGCTTCTCAGAAGAGCAATTATTGGGTTTGTAATCATAGGTTTCTTTCATACAGAGGATGGTTCTTTGGAAACAGAGCAAGTGAAGCACCACAGAATCATCTGATTATTAGTTGAAGGGAGATTAAAAAAAATAAGTAGCAGCATAGCAACAGGACTGGGAGACATGTCTGGACTGCCCTCTCTCTGAAGGTACCTATGTCTCCTCCATCAACAGGCAGGAAAGTCTCCCCTGGAAGAACTGTCAGGCTGCTACTTGGTAAAGCTTAGCTCATAGCCATGGAGGCTTTCAAGCACCTCTTCCCAGAAGGCATTACCTGGACGTAAATGAGAGTTTTCTCATTTAAGGAGAGAGTTGGGCAGAAGTTCACAGTACTCTCTGATCCTGAAGATCCCAGCTTCTGACACATAAAGCTCTGGAGAAGTGGCTCTTTCCCCTCAGTTCTTCATCAGGGATGCTGACTCCCCTTGGAGGTAATGAACACAGGTAAACCCGAAGTGGGGAAGGCAGGGTGGGTATCCCCCATGGGACTGTGCTGGTAGTCACCTCCTGGCAGTGGCACCCTCCTGTGCTTGGACTTCAAAAACAATACTTGACTTTTCAGGACCAAGCTGTTCTTTACATTACCCTGATACCCAGAAAGATTTTATGGGTCTAAAGCCCATCTGAGGATAACAATTTCTCACTGTCCTAAATTGTAACACTCCTCATCACCTTCACTATCGTCATATAATCTTATACTGCCACTAAAAATCTCACTGTTATTAATTAAAAAATACTTGCTCTAGAAATTGACTAAACATCTTTTTTCTTTCTCTTGCAAACACTTGTGACTATATAGTGCCTCATTGTTTTCTCTCCTTGAATAGATGTCTTTAAAAAGTGCAAATAAAGAGAATCAAATGCTATGTCAAACTACTGGTACTGCATGTTTAAACACCTGCTTCCCTTCATCAGTCCTTCATAACATTGTTAAACGATAATTATACATACTGATGAGTAACGAATCAAAATACTGTAATCTATCTTGAAAGGGGTTTTGCTAATATTACACATGAAGCACTAATAGGATATTTAGACTGTTCTTGTGAGAGAAAATACACCTCTGTATACAGAGAAAGAAAAAGAGCAGGAGTACTTGTTGCATTTTTCTCTCTACAGCTGGCATCGTACAAAACGTGGTTTACTATTCCTTCAGGAATTTATATAGAAAAAGGGGGATTTGGGGCTATTTTTGTGTCTTGGTCTGAATCACATATTGCAGTGAGTTTCACAGTTTTTGCTAGAGGAACTGTGGTTTAATAAGTGCTGTCTCCCCTGTGTCCTTGCCTCCTGGCACTGCCCTCCCATGTTCGGTCCTGCAGTGTGAGCTCCCCAAGGCAGCAGACCCAGCATCCCTCCAGAGCAGGATGGGGAGACCAGGGTGACTCACTGCCCGCAGGAGAAGGAAGGATGGTCTTGCATTTCCCCCCATCCATTTAGCTCATGGCCATGACTGCTCTAAGGACAAAAGAATTCAGGGCAAACAACATAGCTCCTGCAGTAAAAGGTGAATTTCCCTTCCCCTTCTACTCAACATTTAATTTGGTAAAAAAGAAAAAAAAATCACCGCAGATTAATTTATTTGTACTTTGTCTGAGCTTGACAAGTTGTATAATTCTAAGGGAAAAAGGAGTCCCTTCCAAAACGGTAAACAAAAAACAAGCAAATGTTTTACTGCTGTTTGACAACATATTTTAATTTCGAGAATCTAGGTTTTGTTCTACAGTTCTTAATAAAAACAGTGCAAACCAAACTCCAGAAATCTGTGATAAAAATGTGTGAACCACTAGCAGGCCAGCACCTTGCAGACTGGCTGCCTTTCAGATCACAGCCAAAACAATCGCTTCAGAGCACAAACTGTGAATCAGAGCGCCTCAGAGGACCTGCCTGATAGACGAATTTAAGTCACTTATACCTGGAGGAAAGATTACACAGCTCTGTTGCTGCGCCTCGTGTTGTCCATCGTCTATCCTCCCTCACACCATATAATAGCCTCACACAATCCTAAGCTGCAATTTCATGTCATTTTATCTTTAGAGATGTGATTTTTCCCTTGAAGGGAAGCTTTCCTCACAGAGTAAACAAGCCATCTGCGAGCTCATCACTCCAGCACCGCTGCTGTCTCTTCCAGCAGCATGTCTTAATCAATGTCTTAACCCAACGTACCTGCTTTGCTGTTCAGAAAGTAACCTCAGCTCCTGGTTTCATGTTGCACTCACACAAATTTAATGTCGTACTTAGTGTGCCAACGCACTTTCGCATAATGAATTATGTTGGCTTCAGCAACCACACAGCGCTGATGGGATTTTCAAAACTTCCACCTAATTTCAAAGGAAGCAGCGTTAAGTCAGGCCTAAGCACTTTCTTTAAATGCCACTCTATCTGAGCTTGACTAAAACCCCAGGAAGCAATTTAAAAAGCTGAGCCCATAGCAATTTAAGCAGGCAACAAAACAGGCCTAATTAACCTTGTTGTTTGTGTAAATCTAGAGTCAGAGGTCAGCAAAACTACACCAGGTCCCAGATGAATCCTGGGTACTTTCACCTTGGAAAGCAACATTCTAGACCACTGAACTACCCTCTGGTGTGGACAACCAGGTTGTACTTTATATCCTTTCCAGTTGTGTGCAAAACAAAATGATACAAGCAGAAGCAAAGGTTGGACTTTGCATACAAAAAACATCCAAAATCCAAAGGCATGGAAACTTTTCTCACTTAATTGGGTAATCAAATCAAAAAGCTAATTACAGTATAAGCATTGATATGGTACGTGTTGATACTAAAAGATCAGCATTGCTCTTTTCCTATTATTTTTGATTCCACAATACCTGAATCATTTTGATTTCCATCCAAAAAAAAATGTAACCGCTAAAATATTTTATGTTAAAATGATTCCCTATCTGCAATGCTGATAAAAATACTGTAAAATAATATCAAAATTATGTCTATTGTATTATTAAATGAATAGTTTCTCACATAGCTTTTGTGAGTGAACGGTAACTTGCAAAATTGCTCAAGAAGCAAAACGGGATAGATGTCCAACAGATTTTATTCCTCCAACTTAATATATTGCAATTTGTAGTAGTATCCTTTACTTAAGTGATAAATTATTCAAGGCAGAGACTAGAGATTTTTTGCTTCATGTATATTGGCCCCTTCTTGAGGTCCTCCATGGCACTGGTGCTATCTCATAACAAGAAAGAGACATCACAAAAGAGCAACATGTCTTAGTTCTGTTCCTACTAAAATCAATGTGGTTTATAACAGAAGTAGAAGATACGCCAGACTAACAATTACTGAAAAATATCCGATCATCCCAGTATAACATTGCTATAAATCTTGACAAAATACCATGCAACTTCCCAAATGCATATGACTTGGAGAAAAAAAGAAAGTTTTGGTGTTGTTCATTTATTTACATATTTATTTTTGAGCTGATTTCCAATATTTCTCTTTATTTCACCATCAGAAATTTCATTGTTCCCATGGAGTTTGCAGAGAATCACAGGAGTAATAGCAGTGAGGAACAGCACAACAAATTCTCACCTCTCCTACCTGCAGTCATCAGGAAAACACAAGTAAAAAAGAAAGTGCTAACAGCCTCTCTATTCTCTCTATTGTGCAGTTATGCAATACAGAGTGTAAATTACTTAATTGGAAATACAATGCTGTAATCCCATGTAAATGTGTAACACCAAGAATGATGTCTCAAAAGACTGGTCTACACTACACAGCTCTGCCTGCCTAATAACAGTGGCCAGGACTCTCAGAAATAAATCACTTTAACTAGCACAAATGCACTAGCAAAATATTCCCTATATACAAACCTAAAGGAGTCATACAGCTATTCAATAAAGCTGCCCTGAAACTGTTCAAGTTGACGTTTAAACCTGCTGGCAAACCCCATCCTTTCACTGGCAGACCTCGTGTCTCCACTAGAGGGTATTACCAGTATATCTATATTGCCATAGGCACACCAGCACCGCCTGCCTCCCCCTCTTCCCTTTACAAGGTCAGAATTTGCACCAAAACCTGCAGGTCTTGCCCATCGGAGACCAGCAGCCTCTTTGTAGCTCTGCAGTCACTCAGAGTGCCATTCCCTAGCTCCTGCATTACGGAGAAATACACCGAGAGCCTGCAAGCTCCTGCATACCTTGGCCAGTGAGAAATTATTTTGTTCTAGATGCTGTAAGGCACTCAGAATTTAAATTATCAAGGTAGCCCTGCAGACCTCTGCACACACCCACTGCTGGCTCTAGCAGCTTTTGGACACCTCAAGGCTGTAAGACTGTGGACTTTATTTTTGCATGTCCCAACAACTGGAAGAGAAGAGGAAAACAATGTGTCTTGCTTTGAGAGATGTTTATAGTAGAGGAAAATACAATGTAAAGAAACTACCACAAACACTTGGATTATTTGTACAGCAGAGGAAAGAAATGTAAAGTGACGGAACAGATGGGGAATCTTCCATATGTTGTCCAAATAAAAGCATGAGCCCACTGGAATGGTGATTTGGATTTGTACAGGCAAATGTCTACTAGGTAATTCCTTAGGCTAAGGTTTGTCAGTCCATCTCTTTTCCTCTCCCTCCCAGACGGATTGTCATCTTTGTAACTATGATTTTTACAACCCTACAGCTTGAGGGACAAGAAGAACAGAGATCAATCATGTACAACACTGCATGGAAAACAAGTGACAGATCCTGCCCCAAAACCCTCACAGTCTAAACAGACAGTACAGGCAAGGAGAAAGGTCTGCGGCCAAGCTGAAGGGACACAAAAGCCAAGAGGCCAGGAACAACTACTGCCTTAGCATCATCACAAGTAACATTGACAGTGACATTTACAAAAGATAGTGGAATAGCACCTTATGTGAAATTTCTTCAGCTGCTCTACAAGCTTTGCCCTAAAAACCTCATGGCTGAAGAAATGCACAAAGTGACTACAGTTTGGGACTTTCATGAGAAATGGGAAAGAAAATGGGGCAACTGCAGCCCTAATCCTTCCTCTTCCTGCTACAGTGTTGGGACACTTCATTGGACCACCTTCTGTGGGCAGCCCGAGTCTTTTTCAGCTACACGCAACCTTAAAAAGGTTAGATGCTATCATTAAGTGAGGTGCGTCTCACAGCTTATCATTAAGTGAAGTGCATCTCACAGCTGAACAAAAGAAAGGAGAGACATTTGGTCTCACTTTCCAGTTCACATAAAGTTGAATAAATAAATAATTTTAATTTAAATAAATAAATAAATGCCAGCCAACAAATTTGCTTTTATGTTTATCACTGTTATTAATTATATTATTATGCACAGTCAGTAGATAATAATTATCAACCTTATCTTGGCACCATTTCTAAATATTGCTTCTAAGTGTAACAACCTTAAACATCTCCAGCCACAGCGAAGTCGCAATACTCATCCTTGGGGTAAAATACTGGTCTCAAATTTAGAAACAAATTTGATTTATCTACATTAAAGCAAATCACCCACTTGATAAGTAACAAAGATTTTAAAGTAACAGCAAACTAGATGTACATTACTCAAAATCATCTTAAATTTTCTTCATTTAGTAGAGTAAAAAGGACTTTAGCTGCAATGAAAACAAGCTAAAGCACTCTTCTGATACACAGTAATTCTTTGTTCACAAAAGAAGACGTCTGTAGAAAGAGACAGGAAGACCTTCTGCACAGGTATAGCTGACATGGACTCAGAGAGGAAATATGCAGAGCTGGCACAGGTCCTGTGCTGGAGGTGGAGTTCAGACCGGCAGCGATGTACCAAAAAATCTGACTCCTCAGACCCCTTAAGAATTTCACACAATTCCCATCCTTCCCTGTGGAACCCACAAAGGTCATGCTAGGGTACATGTTTGGACACAGATGTTTTATTACTGTTTGTACAAGCCCAGATGCCCACTGACATTTTGGCACTGCGACCACCCCCCATGCTGGCACAGCAGCGGTAGCTGCAGCAGAGGCTGCTACCCCCTGCTGTGCTCAGAGCAGGTCACTGGCCTTTACACACAGCAACTTGTGTTCAGCATACACCTAGTCTCAATACAAACAGTAATGGAAAATATAGGCTAGTCAACATCACTGCAATCTTCAAAAAGGGCAAGAAGGAGGATACAGACAACTACAGGCCAGCCAGCCTCACTTCCATCCCTGGGAATCACAGAATCACAGAATCACAGAATATTAGGGATTGGAAGGGACCTCGAAAGATCATCTAGTCCAATCCCCCTGCTGGAGCAGGAACACCTAGATGAGTTCGCACAGGAAGGCGTCCAGGCGAAGGTGATGGAACATACCATCTCTAAGCAATTGGAAGAAAAGAAGGTTATTGGGAGCAGTCAACATGGATTCACTAAGGGGAAATCATGCTTGACCAATCTGGTAGCCTTCTATGATGTCATCACCAGCTGGGTAGATGAGGGAAGAGCAGTGGATGTTGTTTACCTTGATTTCAGCAAAGCTTTTGATACTGTCCCCCACAACATCCTTGTAGCAAAGCTTAGAAGGTATGGGATTGATGAGCGGACAGTGAGGTGGATTGAGAACTGGCTGACTGGCAGAGCTCAGGATGTTGTGATCAGTGGCGCAGAATCTAGTTGGAGGTCTGTAACTAGCAGTATTCCCCATCTTGTTTAATACATATACTGGGTCCCATCTTGTTTAGCATCTTCATCAACGACCTGGATGTAGGGATAGAGTCCATTCTCGCAAGTTTGCTGATGATACAAAGTTGGGAGGAGTGGCTGGCACACCAGAGGCTGTGCTGCCATTCAACGAGACCTGGATGTACCAGAGAGTTGGGTGGCAAGGAACCTGATGAGGTTCAACAAGAACAAGTGCAGAGTCCTACACCTGGGGAGGAATAACTGCATACATCAGTACAGGTTAGGGGCTGACCTGCTGGAGAGGAGCTCTGTGGAAAAGGACCTGGGTGTGCTGGTGGACAGCAGGCTGGCAATGAGCCAGCAGTGTGCCCTTGGGGCCAGGAAGGCCAACAGTATCCTGGGGTGCATTAAAAAGAGTGTGGCCAGCAGGTTGAGGGAGGTTCTCCTCCCCCTCTACTCTGCCCTGGTGAGGCCACATCTGGAGTACTGTGTCCAGTTCTGAGCTCCCCAGTTCAAGAAAGACAGAGATCTTCTAGAGAGAGTCCAGCGGAGGCCACAAAGATGATGAGGAGCCTGGAGCATCTGCTGTATGAGGAAAGGCTGAGAGAGCTGGGACTCTTCAGCCTGAAGAAGAGAAGACTGAGAGGGGATCTTATCAATGTCTACAAATACCTGAAGTGTGGGGGCCAAATGGATGTGGCCGGGCTCTTTTTGGTGGTGGCTGATGACAGGACAAGGGGCAATGGGCAAAAACTGGAACGCTGAAAGTTCCATACAAACCTAAGGAAAAACTTATTTACTGTGAGGGTGACAGAGCACTGGGACAGGCTGCCCAGGGAGGCTGTGGAGTCTCCATCTCTGGAGATGTTCAAAACCCACCTGGCGCTTTCCTGTGCAACCTGCTGTAGGGAATCTGCTTTGCCAGGCGGGTTGGACTAGATGATGTCCTGAGGTTCCTTCCAACCTCTACGATTCTGTGATATTAAAGGGTGTATTTCTCTATTTAAAACACTGGTGAATTCAAGCAAGTGCCAGAGCTGGCCAAAACAGATAGTAGTGTGGAACCGAGCACCATATGCTAAAACTAATGATCAAAGCACTGTCAGTTCTTACACAATATTTTATAGGTCACGAGTATGTAAGTATCTAAGCTACAGCATGTTGTCTCCCACTGGTAGATCAAGGCAGGCTAAATCCTTTCCCTGCGAGAATAGCACACGGGAAAAAAACATGGACAGACTGTGCAGTTTGAGTTTCAAGAGTGTAGTGGTCACCACTGACAGCTTACTCCCCTAACCATTCATTGTAAATAGGAAGGAAATTAGGACAATTAGAATAGTTAAAATGTAAATGACAAAAATAGCTGAAAATCTTTTTTTTTCTTTTTTTTAAACAGTTCCTACTTGTTTAAACAAAGCCCTAACAAGCTACAATCAGAGAGGTCTGCAATGGATCCATGGCAACGAAAAGCCCTGTCCTATGGCTACCATCTTCCTCAGCACACTGACATTAATTTAACAGATATACATGTACACATGCAGGAAAAATCACCAGGCTCAAGCTTCATTCACTGAAAAAGGAGATCATTAGCAAATGAAAGAAAAAATATAACAGGTCAGCAATTTCCTTGATGAACTCATCTATTTATTTTTATTTGAAAGAGAAAGATGAAATTATTCTTGTAATTTTTGTGCTTTGTACCTCTAGTGAAGAGAAAATTGCACCTATAAAGCTGATTTTGATTTTTACAGCAGATGAATAATAAAATCAATGCTTCAATATCTATGTATTCCTAAAACGTTCTTCATGGAGTCATCCAAATAGCACAATAAATGCAAAAGGTGATAGTACTAGAAATAGTACTAAAGATTATACCAAGCAAGGTTTTATTTGTTGTTGTTTTGTGTTGCTTTATGATCCTTGTGTGTGGGAAAAGGGGTTATTTAATCAGTCAGAATATTAAGAGCTATCCAACAGCACAAGAATACTAGCTCCAAGCCTGATGAAAACTGAAATTCCCAAAAACTACACAAGAAATCAAGTGTACACCAAAAATAATAAAAAACGTTTCCCACTGTTATGATGGGAATTTTGGATACGCTGTATACTACTAATGTGGTGGCAGCACTTATTAAAAAGAGTTAAAAATTGTTTAACTTTGTGGGTGGAAAAGGAAGGTCTAGGATGGTGTTTCCCTTTGGATGTTTGCTTGCTGTCAACTTGTAGGTCTGGCTCATCTGGCAGAGATGAGCTGTTCCATGCCATGAGCTCCCCATGCTATGTACCAAGCTCTGTCCCTCAGTCCAGGACTTCTAGGTGCCCTGGTATGTCCCCCTTACCTGCCCCCACCAACCCTTCCCCAGCTGCCAGCAATGAGTCACCAAGCATGTCTGGTGTCTATGGTCTACAGGTTACACTTTTTGCTACCGGGGATCTTTCTCCTCCTTGCTGGAGAATGGCAGGATCAAAAATACAAGACATCCCTATTCACGTGCAATACGCTCGACAGCAAAGAGCACTCAAGAGCCAAACAGCTCCAGTAGAGTAGAGCACACAAAACAAGACCGAATGCAGCACAGCGTGATACTCCACTCACATGGGCTATGCAATAAGGGATATCCCATAAAGTATTTAAAAATTAGCTTAATTTATTTTTACTCTGTTCTTGCAGGCTGAGCACATTGCTTCTAGAGATTTCAAAAAGAGATTTCAAAGGTATAACAGACCTAAGGATATTCTTAGGTGGCAGAACAGAAATTTTAGCTCATATTTTAGTATTGCCTTATGTATGTTTGCAGTATGGCAGGGTGATTTGTCATAATCAGATTTCCTCAGTCAGCTTCTCAGCTCTGTACAAGTCACACTAGTACACAGTTTCTGACATCAAATACTCAACTGCTAATTTACTAGAGACTAAATCATCTAGGTCTATACACCATTTAAAACCAGACTGGTTGAACTACAGTTTCCACTCCCCAAGTCTAATGGAAAGACAAAGCATGAAATTTCTCCACCATATATTGGCTGACATCCCTGACCCACTCAAAATAATAATAAATTAGTAAAATCAGATACCTGGAAATTAACTCACTATTGTTTTCATAGTAGGTTAAAGCCTCATATCAGTATTAATTGATCAACTTTCCCTTTCCAGGCCAAACCCAGAAACCCATCATACTTGTGTCCTAAAGCCACCCACAAAATATTTGCCTGGAGGTACCACAATGCTCTTCTGTACTGCATCTAGCAGCCATTTCAGTTGTCTTTGCCTAGTGAGAAGTGCCAGCACATGCCTACTTTGGCACTTTGATTAAAGTTCAGTCATGCAAAGTGCTGAGCACACAGAGAGGAGGCTGATGAAATCTGGGATGTCAGTAGAAAAAACTCAGAAAAATCCCCTAGCATGTGTTTGACTTTCAATATATGAGATAAACTCTTGGGAATCATTCTGACCGTCAGCATAGAGCTACTGCCAGAGATCAAACAACACATATAACACACACCTAGCTGTTATGCTGATATAGGACCCTAATCCTGACCATGGTTACTACCAAACTACGAACATTAACTGGGAGCAGATAAAGTACTCTGATACAGCACTACCACTTATATATTTTCATTAAGTATTAAATACAATTTACTGTCTTTCATTGCATAAATTCTCTCATCTTATTTCATATTGTAATTTGTTTGATAGGAACATTATAAAGAGTCAATTACATTTTCACTATATTATGGGGGGTTTTTTATTACCTGCAACACTTGACAAACAGCAGTCTGCACTGTCACTTGGGGACTCTTTTTCACACTATTTATAATTAGGGCAAATGAGTTCTTTCAAGGTTTAGTTACCAATAAGGAGTAATTTCTTTGTAACTGTAAGGAGCCGTTGTGCTTGGGGTGTCCAGCAGGACCATCTTCATCACCATTATTGTTTAATATGTTTGTGAAGTCCCTTAAAGGTCTAATAAGGCAAAACAGGAAGGTTGCTGATGGATATCAAGGCAAACAGTACAAGATATTTTGTTTCCTGAGCCCTCAGAAAAGCTATGGCTCCAGCTCAAATGCTTCTAGGATCTCCAGGCTTTCATGTTACCATGGCAGAAGCAATAGCAAACAAAGATGAGTCAACGCTTTCTAAAACAAAATATGAAATATAGCCTAGTTATTATGGATATATGACTTCAAATAGACAACCCTTTTTGGCAGGCAGAGCCTTATAAAGCAAGACAAGATATAGTATTCAATGTTAATTATCTCTAAATATCTACAAAAAGACACTACACATGCATGCCCATATGCACATTTGTATTTAGATAATCTAACATGATCAGCATTACTGAACCCTTGTAAATTTAAATACAACATTTTAAAACATTTCACTGTAGCCAATATATAAGTGTTGCTTCATTCATCAAAATGCAGACACTTCTGGGGCAGGAGATACCAACCACGGTAATGAATTAACATAATGTACAACAGTTTTTTGAGACCAGAAACTAAAATGTGCTACTTCTGGTAGAAACAAAAGAATGTTGTTAGCTAGAAGGCAATTTGGTCAGGGCAGTCTCACGTTTGCTATGGGAAAAGTTCAGTGAAATTTGATCTACAGAAAATGTCAGGACCCAGTTTTACCTCTGATTCAAAGAAGGTCTTTCCCAAAGCATATTTCCTGAAGGTCTCAGGTCCTCAAATGTCTTATGACTGTAGAAAGGCATCTAGGAATTATGTTTGTCACCTTGACTGGACTAAAATGTTTTTAAGAACATGATTAGTCCTCTAAGTAGATTAATCGCAAACTGAGGATAAACTAGCAGTTACAGGTTGTCTGTCTTTGTCAAATATCTTTAGCGCTCCACCTAAAGAGAAAGCACCTGCAACATGGGAACGGTTGTGGGGTTTTGCAAAGGTTTGACCTCATCATGTTTCAGTTCATCTAACATGCAGGTATGATTTCTTTGTAGATTAAAGAAGTATTGTAATCAACAAGGAAAAAAAAAACATATTGAAAGAAACAAGTAGCTCAGATATTCATTACTAGCCATTAACCTGATTTTCTAATGAATACGACATTAGGCATTCATTAACAATCATTTGTGTTTATGTGGAACAGTGGCTGTATAATGAAGGTTGATAAATGAATAGAAATGAAACGAGGGAATTTTGGACACTTGTAAAGCAATTAACTTGTTTGGCATTAATTACATATTGAAAAGCTAAATCAAGTACATTTGGAAAGCCACTAGGACAGAGACACAGACCAAGGGTATATATAAAGACTAGATATAAAAGAAAAGCTTTATTTCTTTTAAATAAAGAAATACAGGCAGAAGTATGGTATTAATGACAAACAAAGTTCATTTCTAGCAAAAAGAAATTGGATTGCAGCCTGCATGTTAATAAAGAAAAAAAGTTAATGAAAAGTGAAACAACGAAGCCAATAAAATAACTCCTCACAGTTGACAATGAAGTGCAAACAGGTGGTGTACTAGAGGGCTAATGTTTTTGTTTCTTAAAGAAAGAGCCATACAAGTGCCCAAGCACTTGAATGTATGCTAATAAATGAAACCACCTAGCAAATTAGATGCTAGAAATGAGGGAATATGGAAGCTCATTTTACAGTTACCAGGATGCATTCCCTCTAACGAGTTGTAATTTGATCTTTCCAGGCAGTTTTTACTGCATGATTTCTGCTTGGTGTGGCCCCAGCCCCAAAACCAGATGCTTTCCACAGCCTTTGCCTGCACAGAGACACATTAACTCCGAGAAAGGTCACACAGCCCCAGCAAACATTATCCACATGTCTCTTTTGCAAGATTAAAACATACAGTATCAAAGATCAGGTGCAAAAGGAAGAAAGAGAAGACTGAATAGCAATTGCTGGGGAAATTTTTGCTTAGTTGGATTTGCTAAGGCAGGTCTGTCTTTAGCAAAGGAGAAGGGGTTCCCCATGGTATATTTTAATCCTTTGCTCTATCTCTTCCCACACTCCTGTCCCACCGCTCTCATTGAAGCAGTGCTGCTTCACCTCCCACAGCAACACCCCAGACAACCCACAAGCACGGGAGCTGCTCTTCTGCTCCTGTCTGCCCTGATTGCTCACAGGGAGCTCCTGTCCCACTGAGAAAGGACCTCCAGCAGAACAGGACCTGGGCTACCAGAGAGGCCGTAAAGCTTGACCCGGGAAACAAAGTGAGACACTGCAAACTGAGAACCCCATGTGCTGTGGCAACAGGTAGCAGGCAATGAGAGCTGCCCCTCCATCAAGACATCACTCTTCCTGTCAAAGACTTGGACCTCCTTCCCTGACCAAAACAGTGACCTACATGCTGCCAACTCCCAGCCTGTGCCACTGAGAGCAGGAAGGGACTTCCCTCTGCCTGTTGCTGGTGCAGTTAATTTTAATTTTGTCTCCACCAACAACTCATACAGATAGCCACACATCTTCTCTTATACTAAGATTTGGCAGTAATGCTTCCTGTTTCTAAGAGATTCACCAGGTGCAGAACCCAGCCCCATTTCCAAGATTCATTAACAGCCTTCTAGTCACATGTTCTGCCACTGAGTCCACGTACAAAATCCCAATATGATCAAACCAAAAGAAGCATTTCTCTCCAGATATTTCTGCAATTAAAAGAGCTTTACTTATGACAGCACACACTTCAGCTGGCAGGTGCTGTCTAAATTCAATCAGTGTTCTGGATTTATATCCTATACCATAAAAACTGCTTATTCTCTCCTCCATTGCAAGTGCATTTCCACAACAGAGGTACTAAATAAATCTCATCTTACTGCAATTAATCTTGTTGGGGCTCACAGCCAAGCTTTGGTGGATACATGTTCCATACTGCATGGTTCAATTAAAGACATGGACTAACATAGATACATCACCAAGTCTATAGGAGGAATATAATTTTATTTACCTTGGACCAACCTATACATCTACTTCAACTATTTGGAGTAGCCTCATTTAAAATGTGTTTTTAAGTTGTTTGGTGTGCATTTCCCTCCACTGCTGTGGTGCTCCAGTGCTAGATGAGAATCCTGGTGGATCTTCAGAAAGACCCAGCACCACTATAGGAAACCACAAATCCTTAACTAACATATGCTAACTTTTCTCTTCAGAACAAAAGCAGCATCTCTGTTGTCCCCTTAGCAGAAAACACCAATCAAAGACGACTCTTTTCAGGAACAAATGTTAGCCAGGAACTTCAGTTGTGTTTAATTAAGTTCTTCCGAAAGAAACTGCATGCTGTGGCACTGAAAAGGTTATCAGAGGTCAGCTGCCTGCCATGACTTTGTGACCCCCAAAAGGCAAAATAAAAGATAGTGGTATCCCTGCTGGTAAGATTGGCTTCCGCATTTGTTTCCCTCCCTTTCTGCTTTAATTTAATAGCAATCAGCACAATATGGCTGCTTTTCTCTGAACAATAGGATGGGCAGAAGTTAGATTTACAGCACTGCAAGGGGGAAAGCAGGAGACAGGGGAAGCACGCTATAGTTCTTCATCTACAATAGGAACATCACTTTGATACACAAAATAACTTGCAAACCTACTTAAGATTCATTGCTGTCAAGAGCTGACAGATGTGTGCTTTTTTAAAATTTAGTATTACCTTATGAAGTCTCTCAAACACACCACTGTTAAGTCAAACAACTGCCTTTAAAAAGAGAAGATGATTCAGGGTACAGATCCATGTTGAGTATATAATGTATTCTCAATATTTCTCTGAACCATTATAGAAGAGCTATCATCATAGGTGTACAAATCCACATTTAAACCACTGACACAGAAAGCAAAACTACCAAGGAGGTTGAGACAACACTGTCAGGTTCCTCCTTTGGGTTACTTTGGTCACAGCAAATGTGTGCTACAGTCACTGTGATTATCAAAGTGCACAGAATAGACAGGATTTGACCTGAAGTATCCAACGGAAAAGTCTGTGTAATTCCAAAGATTTCAGAACATTTGTTTCTACGCCACCACCCTCATAATATGTTTAAAGCCCTTCCATCAATGTTAATGAGATTGCTTCCCAAATTTAGTTATCCTTTTAGTGACAATAAGGTAAAATGGGGTTATTCAACATTCAGATTTTGTTTAATCATTTTACAATGCAAGAACTTTAGACATTAGGAGCCAATGCTTCTGTTATTGTCTAAGAAGACATAAGTTGAGTGGAGGGTTGGTGGGTTTCTTTTAAAAAAAACAAACTATTTCCAATCTCTCCAGCTGTAGTCCCTCATGACTTTAAGTACTTCTCTGTCTCACTCCTGCCCAGAAAACTGCCTTCTGTTGAATATTTCCATCATAGGAAATTTGTCAGCAGCTTCCTTCAGATCCAGCATGGGATGGCTTCCATGGCTTCTCCCATCACACAAAATCCTGACCCTATCCAAGTCCATGGCAAAACTCTTATTGACTTCAGTGGAATCAGGACTGCTCCCAGCTCTTTGTTCAAAATCAGGCTCATTCTGTTTCCTTATCCAACCCCACCAGTTTGCTTTCTAAAGTGTGGAAGACTCAACTCTGGTCCCAAAGCCAGGGCAGAGGTGGAGAGGCTTGGAGCAGAGGCAGTCTCAGCCCAGAGAGGGAGCCTGAGACAAAAGTCACCACAAACACTCATCCTGGGTGTCAAATTCTGGTTGTTCTTAGCAGCTGAGCCATTCACCAAAATGAAAACACATAATTCTACCCCCTTTTAGGTCACATTCATTTTGGTTTAAGGAGAGGTCAGGAAACAGGAGGATAATGTGCTGTGATACTACAAAATCTCCCACTGAAATCAGTACAATTCTAGGTATATTAGAAATACAATGTATTCGTACTGTGAATATCACCTTAATTTCTAACCTCATTAAATACAGAAAATACCTTTTATACTTTCTAAATGTCTATAGTATTGACTCTCAGGTCATTATCATGCTAAATAGCACAGAACAGAAAGTCAAATATTATTGCAGGGCTGTGCCTTTTTACTTCCTCAGTAATCCTTTTAGTGGCAAAGTATTGGTGCTTTTGTTTGGCAGGTGAGTTACTCTCTAGGAAATGCAGTTGGTCTTCCAAGAAGGCGTATCTCTCTTACTATGCTGATGTGCAAAATTATTATCGATAACTGTATTAATTCCAGCAGCAAGCTGAGCTTTGCAGTTCAGAGCATACATTTTAAAGTGAATCACAATTAGAAAAACAGTTCCAAGATTAAAGTTACCAGAGATAAAAAGACACAAAACACTGCTAGTTTTCTGTAGCAGCAATCAACCCTGTTCTTCCCTCTGCTCAAATTTTCTCCTCTGTTGAAACACTGTAGCCACGCGGCTTTAATCAATACACAAAGCAATTACTTTCTAAAGTAAAACAATCTTAGGTCAACTAAAGATAATGGAAATCATACAGGCAGTTATTCATATCTAAATGTCAAGCTTCTGGTTTCACTTCCAAACAAATCCAAATGACAAGGAGTACAATATTTGTTTTCCCTAGTAACGCACTGGGATAGCAAAGCATATACTTTAACTGAGTACAGTCTCCTGTGTTTGTCCTCAGCTTGTTCCACATCATTCAGTAAAATACATAGATGAGTGCCACATCTGGATTTGTTACCTAGGCAGCAAATAAACTTTGTCTGAAACCTCACAGCAAAACATGCAGTTTGAAATTTTAACTGGTGCTGCGAGTGCCTCGTTTATCAAACCCACAAGGAGAAAAACAAAATGCAAGTGATCAACAGCATCTCAGTTAAAAATCAAGTTGCATTGGGGATTTTCAACTTTAATTACTTTAATTTCCTAGCTCTTAGTTTTATAAAACAATTGAATATTGAAAGCAGCAGTGGTATCTGTAACACACCAATGTGACAACAGACTCCTGGCCCTATTCAGAGAATAAGCTAAAACCACCCTCACGACATCACTTATATGACGTTAACAGCACAAAATGCAAAGGGGAATCCTTCTGGTTCTACCTACTGTATCAGGTGTTTTTAATAAAAAACACATTTTGGAAAAAAACAAGCACAGCACTTCCTAAGTAAGAAAAAAAGTACTGAAGAGAAAGATTGATCAGTTTTCCATAACTCTGTACACTTCAGTGTAGAGGGTAGGAAAACATTTTTCACGTTTTCATGACGCTGGATTCAAGGCTACTTTAAAGAGGCTGACAACATCTTGGCCTTCAGGAGACTTTGAGCCAGTAAGCAAGTAAGATCTTCAAACTCATACTCACCTTATTTAGAGTTCTTTAATCTGAATTGCTTCAAAATATTTTTCCGAAACAAGTGACCAAGCTGCCATATTCAGCACCAACTTAAGATTTTTCTTGTTCCTCTGAAAATAATAAATCTTTCATCTCCCCTGTAATAGGAAGTTATTTATAACTTGCACAGCAGACTACTTGGTCTGATTTTTTTAAGAAAGCAAAACAGGTGTCTTTGCTGGCACTTCAAAGGATTTAATAAGTCTGTCTTAACCTTCTATGCTGTGGCTAAAGACATAATGTTCAAAATCTTCAGGAAGAGGCATGGTACAGTGGGAAAAATAAATAAATGCTTACCTGAGTATTACCCACTTGGCCAATGGCAGCCAAGTGGTTGTTCTCAGGTGTTTTCAGCAAGGGTATGAGCTCATCTTGTAAATGGTAAACTAGTGGACGAATGTACACTCTTGAGGCCTGAGGAAAGCAAATAAATGTGATTACAGACATAAAGGCTGGTTGTTTAAGGGATAAATAACAATAAGAAGAAACTAACATTTTGTAGAACACATCAAAACTGTCCAGCATATGCAAGTCCAAGATACCATTACTATTTGTGTGTAATAAAGAAAGAGGAACACTTGGAAAATAGACTGTGTACTGGCATTAGTCAGAGGTGCTGCCAGAAAATCATATTTTATTACTACTCTTATGCCTTTACATTAGCTTTCCAAAAACAGTAAAGCAACCAGGTCTCATTCCTGAGATTATCTAGGATGAACTCAATCATCCCTGGAGCAGAATTCAAGAAGGCATGGGAAAAAAGGGAGGATTATGTCTTATTAACAAAGCAGTTTATATAATCTCAGGTCATTTTGCCAAGTGGCAAATGCTAGTGTATAAGGAAGAGATGCAAATACAGACCCATCAGCGCTGATTTTGAACCTGCAAAGAATATGTGCATCCCCATCTGTAACAAGTGGTCCAACTGAGTCCAAGTTAAGCCCATGCACAAAACCTGGGCATATGTGGGACCCTGACCATTGCAGCCAGGCTTACTGTGGAGAAGAATATTGATGAGGGCACCAGCTGTACTGATATACTGGTATACCCTTAGAGGCTGGGAGGAGATGCAGCAGGAGGACTCTTCCTTCCTTTCACACCTCAGCCACATCTTCCCTTTCCTGTGTTTACCCCAATGTCTTCCCTGCAGAATCAAAGCCAATTCCAGAGGCCTGGCTGAGGAAGTGGTGCAGATCAGGACCAGAGTTCCCAAAATGCCAGTTCTCCATGTGGAAGGAGGAGGCAGAAGAACTGGGGTCTCCCTTTGAAGAGCTGGCAGGTTTGCAATGCTGCCGTCTGCCAAGTAAAGTGGACGTGAGGGAGAGACCAGGAACTCAAACATCCAAATTTCTCAACTCCCTACATCACTAAAACTATGTGAGTCCAGAAGCAACATCAAACCTATCAGCCACGCAGCCTGACATCCGTGACAACCGCTTTCACAAGTCAGCATCCACCACATTATTTTTCCACTAAGTTTTACCCAAATTATAGCCTCTTCTTGCAAATTCTGTTTCTTTCGTATGTTTGACCCTGAAAACCTCAGTAGAATTCCTCCCCACTCACCAAGCACAGGTTTAGAGAAAACTATGTATATCACCTACAACAGCATTGAAAATTTAAGTGCACTGGAGCTAAATATTTCAGGATGAAACCTTTGAAAAATTACCTAAATAGCACAAAAATAAGTCAAAAGTGTCTCAGTATGTCATGAAAAGACAGTATCTTATAAACAAATACACAACTTTTTGAAAGTCAAACCTTTAAATATACATATTTTGAAGTCTTGGAATGCAAGACCATTGTTACCAGCAGAAGAAACAATAATGACTGACTTAAATCAGTGCATCTCTACAGACCTCAGCAGGGCCATGCTTCTATGAGAATCTGGTAGAAAACTGGTTTGAATATCAACACAAGTGAACCTTGGGAAGAGATAAACAACAGAACAAACATAAAACATAACAGAACAAAATAAAACATAAGAACCAACTGAGCAAGACGGCATGGAAACCACAAGTGGATACTTAAAACAACTTGACTACACTTGCAATTGTTAATCACAGGCCATTGCAGGTAGGTTTTCTGAAATGCTCTGCATTGTCCCAGTTCCCTGTAGGCCAGCACAGGGTGCTCTGTAAGACATGATCAGAGGTTATTAATTATTATGGAAAGCTTTGCCATTACTGGCTGATCCCTTCTCCTGACCACAAAAGAAGCAAGAATCGAATAGTTGAGTGCAGCAAGATGAAGCCATTTACCTTCAACTTCACTTACTAATTCATAAAATATTGTCTTTCTGTGTGGAAGTAAAATGGCTGTTTCTTATGAAAATTGTAAATTATAGCCAGAAAGACTGGTTGGGATCAGTCCAGTCCTTCCAATGGATGGAAAGATGCTTCTCTTCTCATTCCTTCCTACCACTCCCTCCATCCCTTTTGCCACAATGGTTTGGAATCAGTTCAGCACCAGTTCTGCTATTGAAGGTGGTGTTCTTCTCACTGTAGCCATAAACAGCAGCAAAAATATTGAATTTTCTTTGGTTGAAATATTTTTATCTGTTTTTCTCTTTATTGTTGACTTGCCTTTTGAACCATCAGGTCCTCCCTGATAATCTGTAACTGCCGTCCTTGGCTTTCTTCAGAGTTACTGCAGGCACAGAACACCAGGAGCATAACAAGAGGACTCTAACCCAAAAAGATAGGTGAGAACTGTGTGCCCTGTGTAGAGGCCCTGATATGATGATGTGCCTTGCTCTCCCTGGTAGGACAGCAGTCTGTCTATGAGAACAAGGAGCCTCACTGCAGAAACATGTGTTTCACTGAAACCTAGAGTCCCAGGTGGTGTCTCTGATAAAAAACAAGACAGCCTAAAGCTAAAGTAGGTTTTAAGCCTGAAACTAAAATACACCTCATGGTGAGAAAAATAGCCGAGTATAAATCACATTCAGATTCTATCTCTGAATCCAACTGAGCAGGATTCAACCTTGTATTACACAGATTACAACACGCTATCCTAATTAGCACAGCACCCACTCTTCTGGGCTGGTTCTCAATTTTTAATTTTTTATTTTTTTTTTTAGGAACTTCTGAATTTCATCCTGAAAAGTGAAAAAAAAAAAAAAAAGACATTTTTGATAGCATCAGTTGTTTGTTCCCTCTTTTTGTTTTTCTCTTCCGAATACTTTTTTGGAGCAGTCATTCCTGGGCAGTATTTGTGAAGCTTTTATTCACTGCCTGAAAGTGGAAAGGATGCTTTGGGCTTCTGCTTTTGCTCATAATTTCACATTGTCAAAGTTTGTTCAAATCCCTTTAAAACCTCTAAACCTATATGCAAGCCAAAAAGGTACAGCTTCAGAAGGCAAAAGAAATAAATCTCTTTGAAATGCTAATGGAGCGGAACATCATCTGCTATTTCCAGAAATAATCTAGGCTTTTGGAAAATTTGTAAAGAGTTTGCTCTAATGATTTGCTCTAATGAAGATATTTTATGACTTGCAATTAGAGTTCAGTGAAAACAATATTGCACCCTCACAGCCTTGTTCCTTGTGCTGCGTAAATGGAAATGCTATTCTGAGAAAGAAACTGCTGCTTTTAAGAACACCCAATGTTTCACTGGCTTTGTTGAAGATGAACAAAGCTCTGAGCTCTGTGTAGATATCCAAAAGGTACAGTCTTCTTTTCACAGTGACACTTCAGTTACTTTTCTTTAAGTGTTTTTTCAAAAAAAAGAAAAGTATCTAGCATGAGTCTGTCAGGAGCCTTGAGGAACTGGAATTAGAATACGTACAGACAGTACAATGCTTGGTATTGTACCAGCCTCCACGCACACGATTAAAAGCCTACCTAGGGCACCAGGCTGAGTCCCGTAACAGAGAAAAGACGCCATGCCCAAATATTGCTTCCGAACTAAATTATGGACCTGGGAACATGAAAAAAAAAGAAGAAAAAAAAAAAAAGGCTTCAAAAGAGAAATAAAACAATACTCCGAAAATAGGCCTGATTATGTGGGTCACTAAGTACTGTGTATTTCCCCTGTAGCATTTCATAGTCGTTACTGTTGCCAGGGGAAGCTTGATCTTCTCATTATGTATGTTTGTCTTTCACATCAGAGCTTCTCTCTTTCTTTCCATGCCCCAGCACTGTAACAGAAATAAAAATAAGGAATGAACCCCCATTATTACCCAAATACCTACAAAGCAGAGGGAGTGACCCCGGCAGGTCGGCAGGTCAGCCCCCTCGCCATTGATGCACTTGCTCCAGCAGACCCCCGCCTTTTGTCGTGGGGTCAAAGCCAAGACCTCTGCTGAGTGTCCTCAGTGAAGAATTAACAAGTGTGACAATTTGCAGTCCCTCCCCCCCCGGCCCCTGGTCCTGCCTGTGTGAATGCTGTAAATAGAGACATCTGGATGGAGGCCTTTCACTGCAGTAATTGAAAATGAACATGGATCAAGTTCTGGCCTGTTGTATTCATAAATCTTCAGGCTTAATTACATTAAAGGGAAATCTAGGGCCCAGCTCTATGGAAACAGCAGATCCTATCAGACTCTCAGATCATGAATCTTTAAGATAAGCGTTTTTCCTCTCTTCAGGACAGTCAGATGAAAAATTTTGATCAGGTCTTTCCAGCGTCAGAAACCCGGCAAATATCTATAATAGTTCTTTGTGTTTTCCTTTTCCTTCGTACATGATGTGTTTCCACTAGCAGAGAGCTGGAGGACTTGGATGTGTGAGGCAGCAGGCTGCCGTCATATCGGGCATTTCAGGAATTGATCCTGGAGGGTCACGCACACGCTCCGCGTGGAAATTTAGTAGAGGGAAAATGTGTAGCTAGCTCAGTGCCATGGTATTCACATGAACAGAGTCCTCAGTCCTGCTCCCCAGCTAGAGCTGGGGCACAATAAGTAAATGGGGTCTGCAGTTCCTCTTGCTCATTTCAAAAAGAAAATGGATTTTAGTTCAGTGGAGACTCTCTTCATGTCTGTCTTTTAAAACTTAGCTTTTCTTGAAGGAAAAAAATTATATTCTGAAAAATCAATAAACAAATGGGTAGCAGGACAAAAATTTTGGATTTTGAATGAAACTAGTTAGTAAAAGCTGGATGTTTCACAAAAACATCAACACTTTCAGCAGTATTTTCTGCCTCTGTAAAGAGCTCTCATCACAGTTACAGACACAGCAGTGAGCTTGTACACAATGCAGGTTTTCAATGAAGCAGAAATTTTGATAAAAATAATACCCCAAATGGAAAAAAAGATACACAAGAGCCAAGATATTTTTATGTGAGGGAAGAGTTTTTCTAAATCCTACCCAGAAAAAGAGCTGGTGTAGACAGACCTCTTTAACTAAATTCTGCGGGAACTAATTTGATAGTATATAAGCTGACTACTGTCTCCTCAGCCACCAGACAATGCCAGTAAACCACAGTATGTCCAAATAAAACTGAGCCCTCCTGTTCATTGCAAGACCATTGGAAGAATATGGCACAGCAAATAAGGAACTCTAGTACCTTGGCCTTTATATGCATTCTGAGTGGTACCATGTGGTGGTTTTTTATAATTTTATTTGTGATCACTTTAAAGCTAAAAAAATATTGAAATCCACGAGAGAAAAACGTTTTAACCAGTTCAAAAACAGCATGTAAGCCTTTTTGTAAAAAATAAATAAATAAATAAATAAAGGAAAAAATCCCCACAAAACCAAATGACTTCCCAATTGCAACTTTGCTTCCACGAAATTTCAACCTGACTGAACTTTAATATCATTACTACAATTTTTCAATTAATAATAGCAGGCTGAGTTCTACACAGAACCAAAATTCAGTCCTCAGTCCCCACAGCTACAGTTTCCCCCTAACCACGCAGGTTTCTCCACCCAACTTCTTGCAGATCAGGGAAGCTCTGCCACATTAAGAGGCAGCAGCTAGCACACAGGTCCTCCGAAACAACAACCTCTCCTGCCTCTCAGCTTAGGGGCATATTACAAGAAATAAAAGCTCCTAAAAAATATCTGCTGAACTGGAAACAAGAGTAATCTACCCTTTTTAATAAATATTTATTTTGTTCCAGGACTTGTACAAACTGCTGTGGCAGAAAACTACCAATAGTATTTGGTAGCAGGAGAAAAGCAGGGTTACCTCCAGCCTTCAAAGAACCAGTACTCCAGTAACAAGTGGGTTTGCTCTCATCGTTTACCATCCTATTGACAGAAAAGGCCGGGCAATGGCTCTGGGATTATTTATATGAAACCCAGACCTAGTAGCACTGCAAGTTTTGGAAAGAGGACAAGCTCACGAAGCAGCAGTCATGTGTCTGAGTGAGAAGGGACACACTTTCTGTCAGTGGGGCTCAGGGGCTGCAACACAGATCCAGAACTACAAGCTTGCACCTGAGCTCATACATATATCCTAGGCCCCCTTTCTGCTGCTTTTAACTACCATGGAGCTACTACTCTGGCAGCAAAATTAGCAAAGGTGACAGAACCGAGTCCTGGGGGGTATAATCACTCACACCGTTAATAGCATTTGGGAGGTGCTGAAGTTGTTTTCAAATGTGATGTCTTTCCCAATTCTGCAACTTTCAAACCGTGCTGGAGACTGGGGCTAATTCCTACTACACAGGTTTATTCTTTTTCCTATTCCCCTCCTTCTTCTCCCTCACCAGTACCCGGGCTTGTACCCTCTCCCACACCCCCTTCCTCACTGAGTAGGTCAGAATTCAGCCCCTGCACAGCACAGCAACTCCTCTGATACGGGCTCAGGCAAGCCTGGATAGCGGTACTGAAATATCCTGTGGGATACTCTGCTCCTTCAAATTCTTTGAAAGGAAAGTGAGTAATTTTACATTCCTATTCTTCCTGGCAAGGAGTATGCAAAACTAGTAAATTAGTAAAAAATAAATTAATTAATTAAACTAACATTATGGATTTAGTCCTGCTCACAACTAATCAGTGTCTGTCCAGAGTCTTCTGGAGCTAGTCAGCCTAACTCCCAGTGATATCTTTGACAGTATCAGTTTGTGTTATCTGTTTCTGAAAACAAAAAAACAATGCTTCAAAAATGTAAAATAGGGTGGATTCTCCAGAAATAACCAATGGCAATACTTTATAAATCCACTAAAAACAGTCAACTTTACAACAGACAACCTGTAAAGAAAATTCAATTATAATAGTAAAATTTGACACAACTTTTGTTTACTTCCATTCTTTACCAATCCTAAATGTACAACTGTTGATGTATCCCACCATGTATAATTCAGGTGAAGATCTGTAATGAATGTGATGGATACTAATGAAAAGCTTCTGTTCAACCATGTTGTACAGATCCAGCCAGCCAAAAGTCACCCTGGGAAGTGAGGATATGACCTCTCTAAGGAGCCTCATTTCCCTACACTCTCAGACCTCCTGTATATTTACTCGCTTCCCAGTTGCTATATTTATGTAGTCTCTCCATCTAACCACACAGGCAACTGCTTTGAAAGAGGTAATTATTAGGGCTTTAAGGTCACAGCAGTAACTCTTTTGCTCAAGCTTAAGCCAATGCTTTGCTCAGACCAGTTTCTGCACAGTTTTTTCCATGCAGGACCTATACCTTGTGAAACACTAAAATATTTGGGATGAAAATGCCACCCCTTGTGCTGTAGGCCAGCACCAAGCCCTACTAGCAAAAGTCTGCATAGGGAACATGAAACTATGCCCTAATTTCATGGGGATCCTCTTTAAAGACCTCTGTGAATACTGACGCATAAAGCCGTATTGTGTCATTACTGTAGCTTTTTCCTTTCCCAAGGTAAGATGTCTACCTGAGCTAGTTACTTGAGCAGTACCTGAAGTCCTTCATGTCCTGCATTGACGCAGGAGTTGCTGCCATTCCTGGGATGCATAAGCCTGCCCGTGGAAGGAAGACATCAGGAGGAAAGCATTTCAAGAGCTGCCAAGAGACAGGCAGGGGTGGGGGCCTCCATTTTGAACAAAGGAAAATAAAAAAGCCTCCAAACACCGTAAAACTTACACAGAGTTCCCAGTAGTTTGCCAGCTGTATGAGTTAGGAAGTGATTGAAGGTATTTTCATATTTGACATTGTTTCTTATTTATGTTTCTTCTCCTTTTGACTCTAGGACAGACTTTTGACAGATTTCACAGTCTGGCATACCAGGCATAAAAGTAAAGATTCTTTATGATGCAGCTGTATTGTGTCTTTACCATCAAACAAGATGAATATATGTGTTGCAAGCCTAGAAATCTTGGAAGACAGAGTTTAGGGCAACAATACATTTAATTTGTCAGTGATTGCACTGCCTCTTTACATACATGTAAATTATTTTTTTTATAGATATATATAGAGAGAGAGAGAGAGATAGTCGAAGTACCTTTGAAGTTTCAGTAAAACTTACTATGGCCAAAAAATAGAGCCCTCTTCCATCGCATGGAGGCCTCACAGTGTCTCTGCATATGCTGAAAAGATCCAGTGACAGCTGGCGAGGTCATTGTAAATGAGAGAAAAAGAGAGTCTTGTCTCCATTACCAAATGGCAGCAACTAATCATTGTCACATCATGATGTGGTTCTGGACTGTCCACAGGTTTATTGTGCCATTAACCTATTCAAATATTCTAATTAAGGAGAAAAAAGAAACTCTGGGGCCCAGTCTGAATCCTTAGGTCTTCAAGCAGTCATTTTAACCACTACAAAGTTACCAGAAAACATCACCAAATCAGATCACATCTATACAAAACAAATACAGTGAGGCAAATTAGAGCTTGAATATATAGCATATTACTGTCTACAGCCCTCACACATGACCTTTCACCTGCAAGCAATGCAAAGTGGCTTTTGCAGCTTGCATTGAAAAGTTGAGCCTTCTGGTATTTACTGCGCAACCAGGGGAACTCACCAGGGAATGACTGAGGCTTTGCAAGCTCACATACCACTTCACCCCACAGCAACCTGTTCATGACACCACACTTTCAGGATGACAGTACTTTATGGCCACCTTGCCATAGTGCAAATAATTACACTGGAGCAGAGAAAGGGTAAAACAGACTGCAGGAAGGAAGGAAGGACAGGAATTGCCTTTTTCCTCCCATTCTGGAGTTAATGCTCTTTGTCATATATTTACTTTATCTTAACAATAGGGGAGTGATTCCCACACTGATTTTCTTATGGGACGTCAACATTGTTAAGAATTATACACAAGCAATGAACAGTTTCTCCAGCCACCACAGATCATTTTAAGTGAGTTTCATGAGCTCAAAAATATGTTAACTTAGAGTCATCTATTCTTTTGGTTGGGTTTTTTTGCCTCAAGGAAATGAACCACATGAATGTGAGACCAAAATATTATATTGGGCATATGCCTACACTGCATGAGGCTGATGCTCTTCACACACTACATGCAGCCACTACCATGCCTAGAATAGAATAATATCTAGTAACCAAATATACAGCAGGACATCCCACAAATGAACATTACACAAATATTTATACACAGAAAAGTTCCTAACAGTGTGGAATCAACACTCTGTGGTGGTCAGACACAATGGGAAGTTTCTGCATCTTTGCAGTTCGTGGCTGTCACGGTTTAACCTGGCTGGCAGCCAAACACACAGCTGCTTGCTCACTCTCCCCCATCCTGGGGAACAGGGGAGAGAATCAGAGGGGTAAAGGTTAGGGGACTCATAGCTTGAGAGATAAACAATTTAATTACTGAAACAAAATAAAATTAATATAATAATTATAATAACAGTAATACTAGAATATACAAACGAGTGATGAACAGTGCAATTGCTCACCACCCACCAACCAATGCCCAGTCCATTCTCAGCTAGCAATCCTGGAGGAGTGAAAATTCCAAAACCCAATCCCAGAAGAAAGAAAGACCCAGCTTTACAGCCAGTCCCCATTTAGGTACTAAACATGATATTATATGATATGGAATATCCCATTGGCCAATTTGGGTCCTTTGCTCTGGCTATGTTCCCTCCCAGTTTGCACAAGTCCTTGTGTACTTGCAGACTAGCAAAACATGGGAAGTTGAAAAGTCCTCAACTTCTTAGCAACAAGTAAAAACATCAGTATATTATCAACATTCTTCTCATGCCAAATCCCATACTAAATCCAAAATACAGTGTTATTGAAGCTACTACGAAGAAAATTAGCTCTATTGCAGCCAAAACCAGAGCAATGGCAAAACTCAATTTATCTTCAAGGATAATTCAAGAAAGGAGGGAGGTTAAGACACAAGACTGAATTTCAGAAACTGTGGCTTAAAATTGCCATGGGCAGGGCACTCTGTGTGACCTTTGGAGAAGACATCCAGGCTTCCCTGATAACATGGCTGTAGTCTGTCTGGATGCACTCCCAAGCTAGTGCCAACCACTGAGCTCAGGTAGTCCGAGGGGGGCAGGAGGGGCAGCCTGGAATTCAGCACACGGTAACCTCCTATGTGTTTTGTTTCAGCCTCCCCAGCACTCTGTACTGCCACAACATCACCATTAGCAGTGCCTAAACTACCTACTGTACATCCAGGTGATATGTGTTCACATGACCTTCACAAGGACTTTCATCTGTTGGAGAGGCACTGAGACCATCTACCCAAGGAACCTGAGTGCCTCAGTTTGCCCTCCCAGCATCTCCATACTTGAAGAAGCTATGCTTCTGACCCTAGACCTCAGGCCTTATCTGACCTGTCTAAAACTGGCTTTGTGAAGTACCTCCCACAGGAAACTAGGTAAAAAAAAATACTACCTTAGGTGCCTGTCTACTTCAGAACCACTTTAGAAGCTCAGTGTCACTCTGCGATTTTATTGTATCTAATTCTGTAAAGATGAGGTCTCAGATGAGCTTCCTAGGTGATGCTCTAGCAATTGTTAAAATAATGATCTTTTGTAATAATCAAAGTAGTTATCTCATGGACAAATGCAGCCCCTTGTGCTCTTCTTAAACTGGTGCCTTAGAAAAGTATTCAGTGTAGAAGAAGTTGTCAGGAAAATATAATCTGAGCAATACTCTTTATTTTAAACTAAGCAAGTAAAATAAATAGATTAAAATAATTTATCAGTGTATGAACCCAAACTCCCATGCATGATATGCAGTGCATTGCAGACACTTAATGCATCTGCCACTCTATAGCTGCATTTTATTTAGCACTCTGGAAGTACAAATGCTTCCCCACCAGTGGAACCACATAGTTTCCAAAAGCTGTCTTCCATTGAGAGGACAATTGTTTTCTATAGAGATGAGAAACAAATACCCATGACCCACGTCACCTTGCCCCAGCAGGCTTTTGCTGCGGCTTCCTCTGTGCAAATACAACAAAGTCTGGCAGCAGTCAATCCTGCCAGCCCACACTGAGCCACCACAGAGTGCATAGCTATTTACCCTTCCTATTAATCTGTCAGTGTTCTAGTCAAACACGTAAAACAATATGGTGTGTGCATATCTCGACTGGTCATTGCTAAGTTACTGAGGAGCAACATGAATGAGTGGAAAACCATGCAACAAACTATAACGCTAGATTTTTAAGGTATGGAATATTGGAGTTTTCAATTGTCAGCGTGAAGGAAGCAGCCATGGTGTTCACAGCACGGTGACAATAATGCAAAAACCAGAAACTATAGCCAGTCTGCCCCTTTCAGCATACAACAAATGAGTCATGTTTGTTTTGCTTAGATGCAGATTTAATCCCAACTCTTTTATAGGCTCCCTGCTCTGTGCAGTCAGGAAACAATTAGGAAACTTAGGATCCTGTCTCTCAGTTTACTTCACACAGACTGCTGCCACAGTGAAGAAACCAATGACTGCAGTTACCAGGGAAGTGGGAGGGCTATATTTTGAAGTATTTGAAAGTTGAAATACTTGAAATACTGTTTACTTACAAACCCTGTTAGAGAAACCTGGTTGAATCCAAAAGCTGTGTAGTGGATAAGCGCATAGCATCCACTCCAGCACTCCTTACTCAGATAAATTCTGGTCAGTAGTAGCAAGTCTTGCCCAGGAGAGCACCTTTAAGAACACGTCAGTGCAGTGTCAGGCTGCCGAGCCAAGCACACCGCTTGCCCTTCTCATAGTAATAATTGTGTTTGATGATGCTTCAAGGCTCTGTCAGAGCTGAAAATTCACAGTGCCTGCTATGTCTTTAATCTGTTTCCTTGCCATGAACAAAAGGAAGAGTGTGTATACAAAAAAAGCAGAAATAGAAGATATAGGTCAAAGGGTATATTCCGAGGGTCAGGAAGACTTTATCTCAAACAGAATAGTCTTTCCACAGTCAGCAAACTCCCCAGAGCCATTCAGAACTGCAAAAAAGTATGATTATAGACATTACAAAACCATATGACAAAGTACAAATAATATTATTTAGCCATTTTAAAAAACATTGACTCATTCTTTGCTTTATGGTCAAGAAAGCACTTTGGCACTGTTGGAAGAAAAGATAAATTTTGCTTATGTGCATAAACATGTATATATAAATATACATGTCAGAAGGCATTTGTATATATACACCAAATAATGTGAAGCGATCCATAATGAACAAAGGTATATCAGGGATTCACTGCTGCAAGCACTTGCATGCATAGCTTTGCACTTCTAACTAGTCCCGTCAACTTCAGTAATACTATTTATATATGAAAGTATACAGATGGATAATCCTGAAAGGTTTTCGCCTCATGATCTCACACTTGATTGGTATTAACAGAACTACACAAGGCTGTAAAGAATTCCTGGATCAGTCTGCAAACTAGTGATTTACAAAGTGATAAATTGCAATAATTAATTATGTCGTAATTGTCCTAGCCAATACCCATTTGAATATGAGGTTCGCTGCCTGATCAACTTCAAGTTGACCAAAATAGGCCATAGTATACATCTCTTTGGACTTCTGAAAGATTAATAGTCCAGGGATGTCCAAAAAAGTGTCTGGAAGAGATCCAAAGGCAAAGAAAACATCTTAATCTCAGTCCATGCTCAAGCAACAACTAGTGAAGCACACAGAAAGCAGGTCTATCCCACACAATGAATCTATCAGTCTCAAGTACTTACAGGCAAAATAACACCCTTCTATAGTAAATCACTGCTGGTCATGCTGAACTTATTTAACCTCATTATCACAAAAGACAGGTAAGCACATCAGCATTTCAAGGGGAATCAGAGAACCACTGTTTCACTGGTAACATAATCAAGGTGCTAAAATCCCTGACTGCACATGGCACTGCAATTTCTTTAAACTTGGAAGGAAATGCCATTTATTCACAACCCTGTTTTAGTAAAGCCCACACAGACTGGGAATGCCAATAGCTCCCCTGCCCCATCTGTTGCTGCATGCTAAGGTCTAGAAGTGACAGTGTTATCACCAGTGCACCCAGTCAGAATCAGGTTTTCACTAAATATCACAAGGTTTGTCCAAAACAACAAAAAAAAAAAATGGTTATGCTTTAGCCAAAGATTAACTGTTTAACGCAGGGTAATGAAAGCAGTTGCCAATTCTAAGATAAGCATATCTAATTCGTAACAGGAGAGGAACGCAGGTAAGTAGGTTTGATTTGAAACTCCTAGATGTGACACACTGTGGTGATTAGACTTGCTGAAAGGGGTAAAAACTCACAGAATCAGAGTAGCATGTCCCTGCTCAGCAATTTCACTTAAGTTTTAAGCGAGCCAAAGCCTGACAAGGTCAACAGAGATGCACCATACTTCGTTCCAATGCTATAGTTAAGGTCTATCTAATGAGTAAAAAAACATTCATTCCAATCATCTTAATACAAGAGAAAACTACTAGAAAACCAAGAATCGTGCATTAGTAACCAATGTTTTGAACTATACTACTTTGAACTGTAGGTTTAATAGGACAAGCTAGACCCCTATAAAGTTAAATTGTAGGAGTAGAGTTTTCATACTAAATTCTTCTTGTGCAGGTATCTTCAGAGTGCTTAGATAAAACTGAAAAGCTCCAACACACCTTAAAAAAAAATTAAAAAGAAAAGAAAGAAATTAGGTGTCCTTTTAATATAATATATTCAAATTGGTTGGGGAACAGAAAAGATCATTTTATTTATTAAGAACAAAGTAGACCATATTGTTCTGTTCCTCCTTTATCATAGTGGCTCCCAACTCATTCCAATTTGCAGAAAAGTTGTAAAGAGGAGCTGCAGATCTCAGACTAGTGATCTTAAACTACCAAGCTTAAATTTATTTTTGTAGATTCCTCATAAATGCAACTCTCTTTCAAGTGATCTGAAAGCCTGCCTGCTTTATTTAATTGTGCACCAGTTTAAAAAGTCATGCTTGAGTCCAGAGGCTCCCAAATGACAAATGAATCAAGATCTATTAGCTCCAAGCACTGAGGAAAGTCGTACAAGAGACAGATGACCACACTCTGATTTCCCCACCTTTGGTTAATTCCTGAGCCACAATACCAGATAACTTTCCAAGTGAGCATGGAGCAATCTTCTCTGATTCAAATATACCATATTTCAATAAATCAACAAAGTTGCATGCATAATTATATTGATAGTTGAAAGGAGGTAAGAAGATGTAGAAGATGTAGGATGAAGTATGGGGGCAACTGAAGAGTCTTTTTTTTTTAGAATTTTTTTAAACAAAGTTCTTAACAACAGAACTGATCAAGACAAAGAATGTTGGGGGGTTTTATAATTTATCGAAGTAAAACAGGTTTTGGTAAATTTAAGACTGCAGAGTTAAAAAAAAAGAAAAACATACAGAGAAAAATATGAAGTCTTAAGGAATTGTATCCAGAAGGAAAAACTAGGAACAGAAAAGGGGAATGGGCCAAGGATCTAGAGAATCACAATAAATTATATTATTTTTTCCAAATGGCAAGAAATTCTGCTTCAGGCAAATTTTAATTTCATGAAATAATGAACAACTTGGTTGCTCCAGGAGATGAAGAGGTTTCTCCCTGGGCAGAGCTCTCTTGGATGCTAATAGCATCTCTGTTACAGGTTTTAAAAGAAAATAGCTGTCTATTCTGAAATGAAAGTGCACATCCAAATGTGTACCCCAAGAAGGTTTTGAGACCTTACTCATAATACACTTACAGGAATGAGAAACCCTGGGGTGCAGAGACATCTACTTCACCAACCAGGAGAGAACCTTTGTAGGTTCTCTTAATCATATTTTGCTACTTTACTCTGACATTAGAGGAAGAGGAATGGGTTTTTTTAACAATCTAATTGTATTGAACTAGTTCCTAGTACATAGGCAACAAGAAAGTCCAGCCTCTAGCACTGAGCCCCCTTGGGCTGGGTGGTCTACGTAAGGATGCTCCTCAGACTTCAGTGTAGGCCCTTGCTTCGCAGAGCAATTACAGAAACATGCTTCAGAAGGAATAATAGAGTCTTAGCTCCTGCCACATCATCGCAGAGCAGCACTGATATACTGCTGGATTACTGGGCTGATCTTTCCATTTCTCTTTTCATCAAATTTCTCTGTCTCAGCATCCTCTAAATGCTGACATTTGTATTCAGTAATATTTCTGGGGCTTTTCTGAACTCCATAGTCTCAGATGAGTTAAAAAACCCACCATTGTGCACAATTGTGACATGCAGTGTAACCTGAAAACAATGTCTCGCCCCTCTATTTGTATATATTTTGTGTGTGTGTCCTTTACAGCTCCCTCTTTGCAAACCACAGGTGTTGGCGGGCATAATGCTCCCAGTGCTGTAGAAAAGAGTTTATTGTGAGGAGCCTTTTCTTTGCCACTTGTCCTAAACCTGTTCGCAAAGTGCTACATGCGTTCTACCGATCACCATAAAAATCAAGGAACAAGAAGTCCTCTGTAAGGCTGCCCAGCAGCGCCACTATGACATTGGTTGCGACAGCTTTGTGACCCTGCATTGTTTTCCATCCATTCACAAGCCTTTTTCTTTGCTTTCCTTTTTTTTTTTCCTCCACTCAGAAAAAAAGGGACGGGTGAAGCCTTTACAGGCATTTTATCTACTGTACAAAAAAACAACCAAACAAAAAAAAAACCCACCACCATGTGTGTGTGCTGGGGTAATAGATTTTTTTTTTTTTTTTTAAACAGGCACAATGTGACAGCTACTTTAGAGAACACTGTGTGGAGTTACAGTAGTTACAGTTTCAAAAACCAGCTGCAAACAAGAGCAGATACCATAGCAAACTGCCCTTAGGATCTCTTTTTTCATTTTGCTTACATGCTCATTCTTTTTTTTTTTTTTTTTAAAGTTCCCTCTTGCCATTCTAAGCATGAAGTCAGCAATGAATTTATGTGACAGCTATGAAGCTAGTATTAAAATCGTGAATAGTGGCTAACAGTGCTCATACCCTCGGTGTTAGCATCTTCACACAGCAGTGAATACAGGGCTGAGGCTGGTGAATTGGATGGGAGCGAGGGGGGGAGGCAGGCTGATAGCCCAGGTTTTCTCTCCTTTATCTGTACATAAGCGTCTGAGAGGGGACAAGGAGGGACACATGATGGAAAGAGCAGAATGCAGACGCCAGGGCTCCTTCTGGTGCTTCTGTCAGTACATGCTTAGGGAGAAGGGGTGAGAAAGAAGCACAAGGAGAGGTTGGGGACATTTTTGTCTGCTTGTCTGTTGGAGGAGGGAGTGTAGTCAGGAAGGGAAGCAACAGGGACAGGGAGTGAAAGGCATCAGCTTTTGCTTTCATTTAAACATGTTAGAGTGGACTGAAGGAGTTGTGGCCACAGACAGGTATAGGACAGGACAGACAGGGCAGCAAATGGCGAACTCTCACCCCAGTGCAGGTGGGAGCCAATTTGTCACCCCCTCAGTCTATTTTCTACACACATGCACACAAACGAGGCTAAGGGGGCAGGATGACAACGAAGGGAAAAGTGCGTGATGAGGTGAAGGGTGCCATGCCTCAGTGGGTCAGGCTGGGGGCAGAAGGTGCTTCACCATCTCCTCACCCCATGCTGGATGGGAAAGAGGGAGTGTGAGCAAGTCTTGAAGGCAGCAGGAGGTGGCTGCAGCCACAGCAGTGAAATCACGGGCACCCTTTGAATTCCCGTGCTTGCAGAGGGCTTTTCAGCAGGGGAGGAGACAGAGCTGGAGCTGGGCAGGGTGAGGGCTGGGACTCCTCTCTCCAGAGAAGTGCTGACGGGCTGTGATGAAGGGGGGGGGTGAGGGAGGGGGGAGATGTTATTAGCGGCGAAACCTCAAGACCGAAGTTGAAGCTGAAGAAGAGAAAAGGAGCAATATGATCAATATGGTTTCATTGTTGAGCCCCACTTACCTCGGTGGGAGACCATCTGCTCCCTGTCAATGCATCACCTGCTTGTCTGGCTTGTTGGCTGGGCAACGCGTGGGCGGGGGGATTAAGGGGGCCAGGGGGCCCTGCTGGGGGCTGTCCCCCCGCCACCACGGCCGGGGCAGGGGGAGGCTTGCCCGGGCGAGGTGGGAAGGTGGGCGGGCTCCTCGGGGCTCGGCTATTACCAGTGGAGGGCACAGAACACACGTGGAGCTTCCAGCCAGCGGGGCGGTTTCAGGAAGGCCCTTCTTGCCCCTGGAAGTCGGCGTTTTGCTGCACGCGCTGAATTTAAGGATGCATGAATGAGCCTGCCACAATGGACACCCGGGGAGGAAAGGGCAGCAGAGGGGTCCCCGCAAAGCCAGACGCAGTGCCACTGCAGTCACCAAAGGAAGACAGGGCACGGTGCTCTCGCATCCCCCCCAGAAAGAAAATTCAGTGTGGAAGGAGACATTAAAATAGTGCAAGGATATTGCTAAGTCATTTTAATGCCACCACAAAATTGGTGCATTTCCATAGGCTGAATGCAAGGAGAAAAAAAGCAGAAATCCTCAGATGTCGTGTAGGAAAAAATGCAAATAAGGTATTGAGTCTGTGCATGTGTGATCCACAATTATTTGATTTTTTAATAATTTTGAATATATTTTATATGAAATACCATCAAGTTAATAAGCAAACAAATTACAGCTCCCTGAATCCCAGACTGGGCAGTACCAAAGTGCTAAACCAATCCCTCAGAAACTGCCAGACGAGACAAAATGTTGCCGGTGTGGAGTACCATTGGTTTTGGCACATGCACAGGAGGGGCTGCCTCCTGCTCCTCCCTGCAGCGGGGTGCACCCCTGCACCAGGTGCATGAGCACACTGCTCTGTGCAATATAAGATGTCACTGGTTTGGGAGGGAGGTTATATATTCATACACTGAGTTTTAAGTACATATATATGTGCACATGTGCATAAGACATTGCCACACACATCATCCTCTCGAGAGCTTGCATCTGCCTTATCCCACATCACCATTACTGAAGCAGGGCCTCCGTGTGTTACAGCTGCAGTGCAGCCAGCCCAAATGCTCACAGCAATCATGTTTGGGCATTTGGTTACAAACATCACCTGTGCAGTAGATTCTCCCACAAGCAGGCTGAGGTTCTTCACCCTTTGGAGTCGATGAGTGGCCATATGGAGTTACACTTCTAAGTCAACACCACCAGGATCTTGGGACAGTGTCACACCCTCCTGCTTAATAAACAAATTAACAAAACCCCTTGGCAAATCTTGGTGGTCTGCCAAGTTTCTCATTAGCAATTTTTTTTAACTTCTCTAACCCCTAATAGAAGTTCCAGGCAGGTACAAGGGATGTATAAACAGGAGTGTGTGAGAAACCAAGTTAAACTCTCACCCTTGCAGAGATTTCCTCTTTACACACCACTCATCAGGAGCGGACGCCTTGTATGAAAAACTATCAAAATGTTCATTACAAGCAACTGTATTTGGATATTGTTATGCATTGCAAAGCTAAGCAACTCTTTCCAGTCTTAGAAATACCTCCTTTTACACAGAGCAAGAGCAGTCCAGTGGCATATGCACAGAGAGAGAGGCTGCGAGCTCACAGATGATCAGGCCTTCAGCAAATCTTGTGTTACCACTGTTCCAGTATCACCATAAGTCAAACAGAGTAGCACTTAACTTATCCTTCGGAGGTGAAATAAGGGTACTAACCTAATGCTTGTAAAGCTCTAAAGCTAGATGTTTTCATTAAATAGCTGTGTGAAAATGGCAACTTACTGTACCTACAAATGGAGCTTGTTAAGGCTCCACAGAGATTTTTTTCCAAGCAGTTAAATCAAAACATTCAGTACATAATACCCATCAAGATGAAGAAAGGTGCTTTCTTGTTACTTTATAATCACTGTTGAAGCACTTTTTCACATGATGCCACACTCAAATCTCGGTAATGTTAATGGGGTTTTCTATTGATGCACTGAACACAAGTAGTAAATGCTTTTAGGTGTCACAGCTAATAGTCCTCACTGCTTACATGAATCAAAAAGGAGAAATCAGACTCTTAAGTATGGGCAATTTGTTGCCCAGAATATTAATAATCTTTTGCCTATTGTATAGCTCAGAACAATCTACACAGAAGGAATATGAAATATCTGCATTTTGGATTCACCTTGCATTTTAAATAATGTATTTCTAAGCCAACAAAAGGTTACTGCATCAATTACAAGGTAAATGTGGAAGAAATGACAAGAATCACTTCTAGGAAAACTAAAATCAATAGGTGGATAACTAATACCAAGAAGCAAAGGTAAATCACACTTCTCATGACAATGTGTAAAGCACAACTTCTGCAATATCCTTTACCAACTTGTTGAGGAAGTGGTTTGTGTCTCCAGTGCTAGCTTGTTTTCCTGGTTTTTCCAGAAAGAATATTTCAATTAATTCATTGCTTACAATTCAAGATGCAAGCATCAGTACAAGAAAGCTAAAGAAACATCCTGTTTTATACAAAAAGTGTCTGTTATTTCTCTGCTGCCTTATGCACAGATTCACAAAGACATTTAGAAGATTCCATCCACTAGGATGTGATATCCTGAATACCTTTTCCAGGCTCAACTTTGGAAGTCTAAACATTGAGACCTACCCTGCACAGAGGAAGCAAAGTGAATGTTTCTGAGCACTTAAGAAAACATGCCATTCAGGTGGATGAATACCACTACAGATACGTTATTAGCTAGAGTTCCTCACTCTTTTTTACTGCACAGACTGTGTTGATACAGTGCATTTGAATTTATACAGGACATCTAACTTAGCAAATGGCAACACCTTGAGGAAAACCAGCATTGTAGGGAATGAACATAAGATGCATTGGATAACATAAACACTGATTTATGGGCTCATTTCTCAAACCATAGTTGTTACTGATGAGATGTTTTGTCAAAGCAATGAAAGAGAGACTTCCTGAGGGAACTGTGCAATTTGGAAATATTTGGACCAGTCATGAAAGGACTGTGTGCAGAAGACAGGATTAGGAATTTTCTTACAGCAGAGTACAAACGCTAAGCTTTCTTGCATGGATAAAGCCTGGGGTGAACAATGTATTTTGATCAACATGAACACTCTATCCATTTGAGAATTTCCATATAATACTGATTTTCTTTACCCATTCAGCCACCTCTTGTCTAAGCTGTTCTTTTCATTTGGAAACACAGGGGAACACTAATAGCATCTAGCCAGCTCACCCCTGCAAGACCCTCAGAAATCCACTAATAAAATTGTGTCATTATTCCTATTTAAGCAAACCTATCTAAGGAAAGTAACATTAGCCTGACTGACCATATTTACCTGAATTAATTACAAAGTGGAAAACTGTAGAAAAACTAACAGAACTGCGGCAATGAATACAAATGAATGTTTTTGGAAATCACGTTTTCTATAACGGTAGAGAAGATTAAAAGTCTGATCAGATCTGTATTGTACACCAAAACGTTCAAGGCTGGGGAATGGGGAGGGCTGCAGAGTGGCTCTGCAGATTTCTAGTCTCCTGGGTGCAGGAGAGACTGAACCACAAGAGGGCAGGTGGGAGAGAACACCTACATCAAGCTCTGCTAGAGGCTGATACGGAATAAGAGCATATCTTTCCAAATTACCTAGGGCAGCAGCATAAGGACACTAATCTCCAGCGCTAACAGTCCAAATTTAAGTATATCCAAAGTATTTTTAAAAGTCTATCACAATATTGTTGACCTAACATTATGGCTCCCAGGCAGCCGTGTACAGCAGCAATAGGGCACTGAATTAGACCCATACTGATGCTGGCAAGTGAAAAAAACTTCTGATGCATAAGACAAGGAACTCTGATACTACTTTCAAATATTTTTCATACAATGTGCCATGATCCTTAAGCCTCCCTGCTTAGTGTATATATCCCATACTCAGAATTATCCTCTTAGCCAGTACTAACAATGTTTCTGGCAGTAACAGTAATTTCTAGGCTATTGGGCCAAACCGGAAATGCAGGGAGCTTTCTGCAAGTCATGCAAGGCTCCTGCCATGTCAAAACACATCTGAAACACCAGTACCACTTTTACTCTAAGCATGATCCAAGCAAATGCAATTGAAGTTTCGTCCGTGTTTTGAAGCAAGAATTAGACTTGCTCCATGATGCAGTAGCTAGAAAATAACAGTGATATTTAAAATAGAAGTCTAGCAATCAGATGTCAAAAAGGCATTCAGACTTGTGGTTTCAAATCAGCAAACCTGCCTCCTTGTACAGCTGAGATGTTAATGACAACCAACAGGCACTGCAATAATGAGAACAGTGAGGCTTACATTTAGCCAAGGTGGTTTTATTGGAATGTAAAGCCACAGTTCTGACTCTTGTAAATCACAGTATTTCTCCTAAGAACTGAACACAAAATAAGTCTGAATCCAGCCAGATTGGCCAAATATGCCACCAGGAACCCCCAGACCTTCCTGGCAGGGGATGGGCACTCCCAAAGAGATGAGGCTGTATGCACAGGCTGAAACAGTATCCCCCTTATGGCACAGAGTGCTACTTACCTTAAACATACTTAAAATTTAGCATGGTCATAGCTCCAAAAATACAGAGACCACTTTCTGGTTAAACAATTCAAAGTAAAACAATGCCTTTAAATTTTCTTGTCACAACATTGAACAATTTTAATAGGCTCAAAACTTTTGCAGAGGATAACTTTGATTTTGTAGAAACTGACTATTTGCTCGGGAAACCATCTTGACAGAAAGTTCCTCATTGGTCTCCTAATCAGTTTACTAATTCACTGCTTCAACCATAGGGCATGACAGAATTCCCAAATCAAAGCTGTAAGGGACCTTTTGAGATCACCTAGTCCAACCCCCTGCTCCAGCAGGGTACACAGGACTGTGTCCAGTCAGGTTTGGGGTATCTCCAACAGACAGAGACCCCACAGCCACTCTGGGCAGCCCACACAACAACAGCAACAACAAAGTGCTTTCTTGTGTCCAAACAATTTCCTGTGTTTCAGTTTGTAACCATTGCCTCTTGTCCTGTTACCAGAATCAGCAGGACATCCTGCTGATAGCACCAGCTATCAAACAGGAATTATCCCATATTTCCTTCTGGAAATGTATAGACTTGGTCACAGTTATCAGGAGTTTTACTATTTATACTAAATTAGTACTTAGGGCCCCATTTAACACCAAGTCTCCCTTGTCTTCAGGCAGTATCTGAAAAGAAGGACAACTTCTGGTCCAAACAAGTTTGTCTTATTTAATCCAGTATACCTTGAAAAAGAAAAAATTCTGAGAGAGTAAACAGAAACAGATGCAGGTAACATCAGTAAGATTTCTTAGTTGCACAGGCCAGCTGTATGGAGGCTGTCATGCATATGAATTATTTTAATGATCGTTTGCTCTCAGCTAGCATTTCAACAAAGAAAAGGTGAGGCACAGACCTGGAAAAAGAAGCAGCAGCAGCAAAGTGTAGCTGGGGACAGAGAAGTCATTTGCCATAACCAGTATCACTGAATAAAACAAAGGCAACATAGGGTGGTGTTTTTTTTAACGGAGCCTAGATACAGGAAATAAAGATGCTGTAGAGGACAAAGTGAAAAAAAGCAAAATCAGGATACTGAAATATAGGGAAAGTTGGAAAAATTACTCCAAGATGATGGTAATATTCTCTATGTGATGCAAAAGAAAGACCTAGGCAGGTACACTGGATGGGCAGGCACTCAGGAATCTACAGAAGTTAAATTAATCTGCTTGGGTGAAAGTTTCTGCAGCGTGGACTGCGAAGAGCAGCCTGCCTTCATGAAAATTAACAGAGGAGCACCAGATGGATTTAGATGTAGCAACACAGTGAAGGAAAAATGAAAGACAAGTTAAAGCCTGAAGAGAGGCTTTGGCAGGATATTTTGTTAAACCACTCTAGTTGTGGTGAACAAGACTCTTCCTTATAAGAAGACGTGCTTAGCTCCGGGTCTGAGCAGAGGCAGTCCGGCTGTGATAAAGCAGCATGTAGGGTAGAAAGTTTCCCTTCAGTTTTGTTTTACTTTTCACCAGAGGAAAAAGAAAGTCTCCCTTGTGTTGGTCATGGTAGTAACACAGGTTTGCAGGAAGCCCTTCCAGTTGGGATTCAGTGACCTATATATAAAATCACAATTTATGATACTTTCTTCATTTTTTTTTCTGACTGTCAGCAGTTCTGAAACTACAGGTCACAGTAATAAACGATATTTTTTTAAATTTTTTTTTTTTAATCCCAGGGATCACAAGTATAGTCCTATGAAACTCATGCTGCATGGAATAGGTTATCCTTAGTCTCAAAACTGTTTCCATCCCTTCCACTATTATTTTTTGGAAGATCATTCTTCTTAACTTCCATACAGATTTCTATAAAATCAGTAGTAAATCCATTAAATGCAATAAAATTGCATTTTATCCAACCACCACAACATACATATATTGTGTTATATTCTCATGTGCACTCAAAGCATCTACCTGTAGGTAATAAATAAAATACATAATACCAAATGCCTTCTTTTGACAGTTTAATGTCTAAAAATTAAGCACTGGAAAGATAACAGCTTATCCATTTAGAAGCTAACATACAGTTCCCTGCAACAGATCTGTGCTGTCACTCTCTTACCAAGTTTATTCTGTGGCCCAGGATTCACTTTTTTCCTTTTTTTTTTTCTAAAAAAAAAAAAAAAAAAGATTATCAATTTAATGTATGTGACAGTTCAAATTGTACTAGGATATGAAGAGGGGAGCCCAGAATTTACTCCCTTTTTAGCAAAATTTCCTGTGGTTGGCAAGCAGAAAGCAGAGCTCCCTAGCATCCCTGGAATAATGCACATCTAATAACTTTCAGTGCAACCTCTGCTCAGACTGAAGCCACAAGGATGACATGAAACTTTTTCAAATAGGAAAATCTGTCAGCACAGGTAAATACAAATATTTGGACCAAGTTTAGTGATGAGGAAAAATGTCTCTGAAAGACACTGATCCACATAATTAGGTGGTAATGAATGGAGAGCTGCACTTGGTATTCCACTCCAGCACACTGGGGGCGAGTGCGGGCAGGATGAGGAGCTGGGTCTCCACCGCTCCTGCCATGCATCACTGAGGCCGTACACAGCGTGGCCTCAAGTTGATTATCACTGCTTTCCAAGAGGTTGTCAAAACATGTAAACTGCCAGCAGGAGACACACTTTTAATAAAACTGCCTAGTCTCCAGTGATATTTTTCAGTTATGAAAACAGCATCCTTTCATATAACATGGGCATGTGAGCCAGAGAGCACGTAAAATGCTGCAGTAGTGTTCCCAGAGAACAGCATTTCATTATAAGTAGGCAAATTGGATGTTCTTGTAGACTATGTCCTCCATGCTGTCAGTTACCTGGCAGTGAGATGATTTATTGTGAACTGACAAATACACTGTATTTGCAATGTGAGTAACCTGAAGTTTCATTATGTCAGTCAGTCCCTCAATTTTTTCAATTCATGCACCTTAACTCTTATCATTTTGGGGGGGTAACAAGTCCAATTCAATACTGCTTGTTTATACGTTGTCTGTCAACGCATGAGTGTGCATCTGTGTGCATGGACAAGGAATGCAGTACTAAGGTTTTAGATGCACCAAAACACCCTTAGCACTCACTATTTCCCAAGACTCTGTAGATTCATTTGACAGTGTCTCTTGTGCTTTTCTAACAAAAGAGGTGGAGATGGAGCCCCGCTGGTCCACAATGCACGCAAAAGTAATCTTTGGAGATGTAGGGCTAGAGCTGATACAAGCATGTCTCATATGTCCTATGTCCCATTTCAAAGCCCAACGAAGAATTTAACAAACAAAAATTTCAGTAATTTCACTGAGATTTAAGATGCTACATTTCTAAGATGCTTTAAAAATCTTACCCACTGGGGCAGAGAGGGGAAAGAACTAAAGACATGCTATGGATGCAGCAGATTCAGGAAGAGGATGAGGGCTGCCTCCTTCTAAGCAAACATTAAGTACCACCTCCCCTCCATTCACAGAGAAGTATGAATACAGGTAAGCGTGTAGGTGAGATTACCATTAGAGGTCTACACGTTCTGAAGGGCTGGATGGGCCTGACTGTGGAGGAAGCCAGGAGGTCTTTTTCAAAGCACCTTGAATCACAGCGCTTGGCAAAGGGAGTAAAGGTTGTAGTGACCTTGTGCATACACCAGTCACCCAGCCCAGCAGTGGCACTCATTTCATCATGGGTAAAGAGCCAAAACAGAATAGCAAACAAGCCCTGACCTTTACCAATTAACAGCTTTTTCCCATTATGATAAATTTTGTTAAAAGCTGCTTCAAGCAGCTAAATACACAGGTGTTATCTTGTTAGTGAAGTCAATTAGGATGGCTTTTTTGTGTTTTCCCGCCCCCTATGGTCACAGACTCAATAACTGTGCCAGTGCTTGATTAAATAACTTTCATTTTTTTAATCCTCTAATAAATGATCTTATTTGAAAACATGCTTTCCATTGCATTGATCAATACCAGTGGGAAAAATAAAAGTAGCCTTTTCAAGAAAGACTAAGTAAAAATGGAAAACATTACTCCATGTAGTTCATTTTTCATAAATACAAATCCGTTTTGCTTATTTGCATTTGCAACATTTGTCTTTTAGCCCAGTTTGTCTAAGGTTTAATTTCAGATAGTCTTTGCCTCTTCCATTAACTTGTTTTTCTTATCACTTTACTCTTCCTTTATACATCATTCTGCTCTGAAGTTTCCTCCACCTATCCTTTGTCTGCTCATTGTATGGGGTTGTTTTTCTCCCCTGCATTGTTACAAATGTCATAGAACTACCAAAAGCTCATTTAACATTTCTTTGCTCTAGGAGAGATTTTAAATTGTGTCAAAAAATAAGCTGACATTAAGGGAACCTTTTAAATAAAGGGGAAGGCTTCCTCTAAAGTAGCACTGCCAAAACGGAAGACAAAACAAGAAATGGTCATATTTTGTTCTTAGTACCAGAAATAAACTTTCTCAATCTCTGTTGCCAAAGAGGGCAAGGACTGCCTTCTCTTTGCATCTCAGAATCAAAGATCAAAACAAAGCTGGCAATAGGTATGCCTACACTAGCGTTTGTCTTCATAAACAGTTGCTTTGTATCTAAATTCATCATTTGCTAAGGACAGTAAGCTTCTTTTGCTTTTTCCCTGCCCATGACAATGCCTTGAGCAACTTTCTGTCAGGGTGCCCCATGATTAATAACCCATCACAAGCAGGCTAAGATAAGTATTGTGCTTGATTCCTCTGCTGATGGAAATGTTTATAAACATGGCAAGGAAAAAAAAAATCACATTATGTTTTCATGAGTAGTTAGAGAACAGGAAAGTCAAACACAGAAACACCCAGGAGCCAGGCAAGCACCCATAGCAATTGTTTCCTCTCTGCTCAGCCAGTTGACAGCAGGAAAAAAAGATTCAAGCTCTTTTTCAGTGCTTTCCTTCATAGAGAAATATGTATGTTAATCAGGAGGCTGATAGACAAATCAATAAACAATGTCTGTCAGGGCCCTAATTAGCACACATAACCCAGTAATTCATAAGAGATGCTGCTTTTACCACATTGTTTTTGGAATCATGCAGCAAGGAGACTCAATAGGTATTTTCAATCTTCTTTTATCAGAAGGAGCTCTGCTTTAACCTCTACCTTTCTAATGACTTTAGTTTTATTGGTCAGAGCCCTGCCTCTGGGAACACACTGGTTCTGCATTGAGGTTCTCCTGCTGCTGGTGAGCCGCACAATACCCACTGGGACAGCATCCACAGGAACAGTGGCAGTGGGCATCCACACTGGACTCGCCTCCCCTGGCTGCAGGATTCTGCTTCTCACAAGCTGACCCCATCTACCCCAGCTTTTGTACCTTCCCACCCACACTGGACCTTGTGCTGCTTTTCGCTTTCTGTGATAACTGTGCAGGTTTTGTACTCTTTGGGTTCTGACACAGAGATATCTCTTTCTGTCTCAGCCTTTCTTTGTTTCTTGATGTCCTGACTGCAAATCCAACACAACCATGTTTCAGGAAAGTGTTGACCCTTTAATATAAAATTCATCCTGGAGAGGGTAATTTCTATGGATTAGCAAAATCAAACTGTGTTTTTTGGGATTATTTCTGATCTGCTCAATTATGTGAGGCGTTCAGCTCTGGGCTGCAGTCAGGAGCCGACCCTCAGAAAATGAGTTGCCTCCCACAAAGAGGAAAGATTTAACCTCAGCTCACTCAAAAATGCTTCATCTTTCATTTTGGCTTCTGTTACAGATCAGTGCAACACTCAGCAGAGCTTCACACCTAGCCCACTCTGGCAGATCTAACTGAAACTACTAAAACACAACAAAATATGGAGCTAACTACTGCCTAGAGAAATAAGAAGACCTTTTTTACAGTCCTCTTTTACAGGCACACACTGCTTGCAAGCATGAAATGGTGCACCATTTAAGGCTCCCCATATTTTTGGAGAATTTCACCAATGACAGAGCATTTAATTGTTTTCCTAATCATTTTTATTCCTGGGACACTGTGGTGGTTGTGGAAGTCACTGTGCCTGCAGGAGCTCTGTTTTAGTCAGTCTGCTTCCTAAAAGCTAGGCTCTGTTCACTTTTCACTGGGACTCTTGCAAACTAGAGTGTCATTCTTCAATTAAGAGCTGTATGATAACACATGTACTGCAGGAGATGGCTGAAAGTGATTCAGTTTGAGTGTTTCTTGACTCTTATACATCTTTTTCACAATGTTAATGTTCTCAGCGTAATTTGATGTGGCATTTTAAAGCAGCTTACACAAAATTAGGAACAGAAGTATAAATCCCAGAGGCAGAGGCACAATTATGTAAGGAGCCATATCTTCGAGACAATATCATGTACAATTATTGCAATAAAACTTTATGGGCAAAATGCTGAGTGTGAGATAGCACAAAGCAGAAAGCTTCCTTTCATCCTTGTCTCATGTCAGTCTGAGAACAGGACTCCACAAAGCTTTGTTCACATGGACCACATCACAAGTTGGAGGTCACAAAATCTAGCCCCAGGACAATATATAGAATGATAAAATCATTTAGGTTGGAAAAGACCACTAAGATCATCGAGTCCAATCGTAAACACAGCTACCCATCTTTTAAATACCTCCAGGGATGGTGACTCCACCACTCCCCTGGGCAGCCTGTTCCAATACTTGACACCCCTTTCAGTAAAGAAATTTTTCCTAATATCCATTCTAAACCTTCCCTGGAGCAGCTTGAGGCTGTTTCCTTTTGTCTTATCATTTGTTACTTGGGAAAGTTTATCTTCCCCATTTCCCTCCTTCTTTCTCTCTCTCTTTCCAGCTTCCCCAGTCCTTCCACCTTCTCCAACTAGTCTGCCCTGTCTCTCCTTGCCTCTCTCTGTCCCTGAGGCTGAGGACAGGTATCAGACTGGCCTGACCCAGCATCACAGCACCTTTGGAAGTGCCTCCCAGCAGGAGATGGAGAGGAAGCAAGAACATGAAGGATGCAAATTCTGGTCTAGAAGCTCTTGGCTCCATTTTGCTCCCACTAAAGTTAGTCAGGGTTAAACCAGAGGACATCAAGCTCCAGCATGTTCAATTAACAGAAACAATTGCATTATATGGAAAGATATTTATCTACCCTCCTGCCTTTTAAAGAGGACTCTTCTCTGCCACCTTCATGTCAGTCTGCATGTTCCAACATGTTCCTGACATGGCACCATGCTACCTTGGGCTCTTTGTGTTAGCCAGTGCCATATACATCTAACTGTTCTCAGTTCTCTGTTGCTGGTATACCTAGTTTCATCAACTCAAGTTACAAATATAAATGTGATACATATAATTGATATTGTTTTCTAATTTTAAGCCTTGTTAGACTTTACAGTAAGGGACATATTCTATACTCAGCAGGCTCTACCCAATCCCAGCGTCCATAGTGTGGTACACAAGTGAGGACACAACTTTTCCTTAACTATATTAAAACTCCAAAATTCAGCCAAGCTAAGCTAGCCTTGTTTTACATTCAGCTTGCAAGTAATAATTTATTCCCATTTCAAAAAGTTGCTCTTCACAAGAATAAGCATAGTCAGGTGGGCTTTAGTAAAAGTGCAATGTTCTGGTAAGTTAGGTATATATGAAAAGATATATAGGGCTTTTTAAATAATTTTTCAGTGAATTGGGTCCAACTTATCAAAAAAGTAATCACAGCATTTGCAGCTGGTAAGATTTGCAGTTCACTTATAAAATTAATCTTTTTATGTATGCTAAATACTGAAATATTGAAAATAGAATTATGACGAACAATGCTTTGCTAATGATCTGGAACTCTGTTTAATTCTTTAACGTTTCAATCTCTATTTCTAAACTCTGCATGAAATTGGTATGCAAATGGTTCTATACACCTTTTTTTTAAAAAAAACAACCTAAAGAAATTTGAAATAACTTAGCTCTAGTCAGCTTCTCTGGATGAGAGTATGGAAAACAAACACGCTTCTGCTAAACAATGGACTACCACACTTATATCTAATCCCACTCCTGTCTGAGCTAACATAAATCAGGACAATAACTAAAGCCAATAGGATGACATGGGGTCAAACCAGTTTGAAATCTGAATGAAGACCACACACTTTTCATCCTTTAGAAACACTCATACCATTTTGCTGTTGCTTCTCCAACTAGGCTTCACTTTCTGGATTTTACATGCCAGAGTAAGACTAAGACACATACATTCGTGGCTTTAAAATGAAATGAAACAAAAATACATTCAGTTAAATGCTTCTCTCCAAGGGTAAGTCAGACAAGTTATAAGCTTTCTGATGCCTCTTCCTTTGATGATACAGAGGATTATTAAAATGGTAGTTTAGATGTAGTTTTCACATTGAAAATGGCTTTAGAAAAATTCCTGGTCTGGTTATTTTTCACTGCATGGTGAGCCTAGAGAGTTTTTTTAGCTTGACCAAGGCATTAGGTGAACAGTCCTTCAGTCTCTGACAGAAAAACAAGATAGTCATTAACTCAAGAGAAGGGACAACATTCAAAAGTTCACTGAACTCAAGGAACCAATGGTAATTTGGAACTGGGGTGAGTGAAAAAGGAAAAGAGTGATTTCAGCAATAGTTCATCATCCAAAAAGGCAACAGACTCACAAGACAGGAAAAGCAGCTCTCCATTCTGCATTCACTGATGTCTAATTACTGGATAATAATGTATATTGGGGTCACAAGGTGATGCATTAAATACTACATAATTAAATGTATTTCACATGTTTTAACATCTTTTTTGCTGTGGTGGCACTTTCTTTCCTTTTTCTTTTTTCTATTTTCTTTTCCTTTTGATGTTTAAATTCATACTAATGAAAACATTCAGTCTTGGTGCAATGTGTTTCCTTGTTTCATTCGAATTGCCATGGAGAACTTTATTTAGATTTTTTTTTCCTTCTTACATTTTATGAGTTTTTTCCAATTAGCTTTATGTTTTATTTCAAATTTTCTTCCCTTTTGGTTTAAATATTGGAGTTCATATCTCCACTGTATGGCATATGGATTCCTTCTGCAGCGTCAGATGGGATGTTTTCACACCCTTCAACTGCTCGTAGTTCATTTTAAACAGTAGCTTTTGTCCTCTTCAGTTTGAGATAACAATCCTTACAATCAAAGGCTACTAGTTAGAAGAGCCTACACTTGAAGCGCCTTGAAGTCTTTGGTTTTCCTTTCATTTCTGTGTGCCTCAAATCAGCCTGTATAGTACCCTTTGTTCATTTATAACCACAAAGAGGAGATTCTCTTTCATTTATCAGAACCACAGCCACTCAGATAAAAATTATTTTTTTTTATAAGTGATGTGACAGAGTTACAGTTATTCAATGATCTTATAAGCTAAAGGCTCATTTTGTGTCTTTTAGAGCCCTGCTAAGGATATGAGCAGGACTAGGCCACGCACAGAGACTGGGCTGATCTAACTAAGCTGAACCCGTGTCTGCAGAAGATCCAGGCTCGTTGGAGCGTGTCATCAGACTAAAGCCAAGCACGAGCTCGGGGTGGCTTGCCAAAGCCAGTGGGGTAAATGGTGAGCTGGGTTTGGCCCCATACGCCTGTGCTGGAATCTGAGCTGTCACTGCCACATGGAGCCAGGATTGACTTATTAAGAGTTTGACGAGAGGCACTTGGTATTCTGCAAGGAAGGCGGCCCTTGCGTGTGCATTGGGAATGAAGGAGTTATGGTGTTTCTATGGGTCCTGCGAGCCTTTTATTTCATTCAGCTCTCCGCTGCTGCACAGCATGAACTGACTGAGCCCCAGAAGAGGTTAACGAGCACAACAGCCATCATTTGTGAGGAGTGGGAAAGAGCCATGTGCTGCACCAGCTTCTTTTCAAGGCTCCTGATTTTTTTTTGTCTTCACACTGGCACAAGGGCAAGCACCCAGCATAGCTTGTCTTGAGGAACTTGGCAGCGCTCTCCTCCCCTGGCAAACCTGACGAAGCCAAATAAAGTAATCTGTGCATTGTCTATTCCTTCGCTTGGGTGAATTTTAAGTTGGGAAAAAACGGGGCAGGGGGATATAAGACTTTTGGATTTGGGGCCCTGTTACCATTCATACCATAAGTGTCTTGCTTTGGACAAACTAACTGAAATTGTCTATTGAAATCCGCTTTATTAAGTAGAAATTATTTTTTGAGACAGCTCCCTCTCCCCCCATCTTCCTCCTCTCTTTTCTGAAGCCATCATTGCATAGATTTATTCTATTCAGCCCTCACGTTAGCAGATGTGAATGAGGGAATCTGACTGAGCCTGTCAAGGCAAAGAAAGCCATGAAAGAAGAGAGAGAAGAAACATTACACAACTATAATGGCAGCCACAATAGAAATATGCTGGCGTGAAAACAATTAATGCAATTGGTGCTCTAAGTTCACGGCTTACCCTGAAACCAAGCAGCCCCTGGCAGCACGAACCTCGTCACAACGTAGGGACCAACCCTGAGCCACTGAGGAAAGCACGAGTAAAAAGGTTTTGCTGTACATACAAAGTGGCTCTGGGAAGGGGCTTTACCAAGTGACTTCTCTGCCATAAGCCACTGCAGTGGCTGCCACATGCCAGAGCCCCACTCGGAGACCAGAAGGCGGCTGAGATTAATGTACTGCAAGGCTTCGCCTCACTGACATGCATGAGCCCTCACAACCACACCCCTGGGTGCAAAAGCTGTCCTGAGCAGCCTTCCTCTCCTCCACCCATCTGAATACAAACTCTTCCCCTTCCCAATGGAACAAAAAGACAAAATCCTGAAAAAGTTTGTAAATCAATAGCGCAGGGGACAGAAAGATGGGAAAAGTCTGCTGAAATGTTGTCTTTTGATAATCTCAAGTGCTCCAAACCAGAAAAATAAAAATTTTCATCTAGAAAATGTTGAAATAGGCAGTTTCAAGAATTTGTCCTTTCCTGAAAACAGACTTTGTTGTAACTAAATACTATCTCACAGTAAAGAAGCAAGAACATTTTCTGGAGGTAGCTAACTAGCTCTATTATGAGTACATCCACCTACGACTGACTTAAGATGTCCCTCATAGCACTCATGAGCCACCGGGACCAGCAGTACAGTACAATATCTGCACCGTCAGACTGCCAGTTTCCCATAGTTTACACCACTAATGACCCCTGGTAGCAGAAGCAATAATTGGATCACAAAGTGAAATATTACAGACTATGCAACTCCTTACTAGCCTACATTGCAGCAGGACTAAAACAGGATTAAAATTCAAAAGCTAATTTGGATCTTTTTGCCTTCCAGGATTAATATAAACAAGACAAAGGAAGAAAAGAGAGGGAAGTGGAAGTGTTCTTTCTGAGGTGTTACAACATAGGAAGAGATACAAGACAGACCTTCTGCTGATATCATGGATCAGACGCGTGACCATCTAAATCACTCACCGTCTCCTGGTCCTGGAGGGCAGAGATCAGGCATGCCAGGAAAGGAGTTGCTAAGGCTCCCTCTGAGCACTACCAAAGATTTTGCCCACCCATCTCCTCCATTTCCAGAAGCACCCTGAGAAGGCAATGAATTTTACCCTTTGATGCAACCTGATTTAGTGTCTTCTCTACAGCCCCAAATTTAAGGCCTTTCTTCAACCTGCCATACAGTTACGGCAGCACTTTGACACAATTGTCACTAGATCGCCCATCTGCTATGGACACGTTATAATTGCTCAAGAGGGCATCCAATAAACTTAGCTAGTCCCTGTTCCCTTTGCTCATATCAGGATTTACTTTCAAAAGAATTTAGCAATCTGAATTATAGGCTGAATAGATTGGCAATATATATTTAAAAATTTTCTTTTTTTTGTTATTTATAAAGGAACTCTTTTTGTTTTCTAAAATATTTGCATATATTATGCGACAGGTTTCTAGCTGTCTCCCTGCATTGTACCATCTTATTTGCATCTTGTTTCCTTTTAATGCAGCAATAAATAGAACCACAATATATATACCATCCATTTATAACTTATCTCCTTGTATAAATAGAAATGATCCCTCAAAACGCAAAGGAGATTCATCAGGGTCTTTCTTGTTTCTTTCTTTCTTTTTAAAATCACCTCTTTCCTTTGTAGTCATAAATAAGGCTTCTTTTTTTCCCTTTTGTGAAGTCTAGGGTAGCTATCAGTCACTGCTGTAGGTCACAAACTCGTTACCCACTATGGTGATAAATCACTGTCAGGAGGCAGCTACTGTATAGTTAAACAGGGCTCTGTGCCACATTAAAGCAGCAACACATACAACTGAACCTGCAATATCCCACTTCACCTGAAAATCCTAAAACCCACAGTTATTTTCTAGAAGTAAGAGTCCCCAACAATTCTTTTCTCCTTTACGTTTTCCGGAGGAGATGCATGTTTTCATGGAGCTCTGTAAGAGCCTGGGTGCCCCAGGTCAGCCACTGTCAGAGCGCTGAGTTGGGAGTTCTTGGGGGAATTTCCTGCTTTGCCATTCCAGATCTGCCCAGGAAACAATCAATGAACCAGAGGGAAAGGATAGGAGGGAGAGGGAGAAGGTAGGTGACACAGAAAATCTGTCCCTAAAGAAGAAAGGCTGAACAATATTTTACTGTTACAGAAAATAAATGAGTTTAGAGTCAGTGCAAACAGAGTGCTATCAAAAAAGTCAGCTTGTTAGGAGAAGCTTTACTGAATCTCAAAAAATAAACCAGGTATCGAGTGTTGTACCTCAACTGCCAAATTAAAGTCTGATTTTCAGACTTGGTACACTATGGAATTAGTTCAAATCTCAAATTTTCATTTCAAAATGACAAAACTGTAAATACATCATACAGTTACCTAATGCTCTGCTTCATATGCGGCCCCTAAGGCAGTACTTAAGCTATCCAAAGGAGCATATTTTTTCTGCTTCTTTTTGTTCAAAATAGAGCAGACAACATAAACAAGATGTTATAAACCCACTATGCTAATTAGATTATTATTAGAACACGCAACTTCTAAGTATTTGACAAAAAAAGCAGGGAAAATGAGGAGAGCAGCAGCAAGCAGCGGTGTTTGCCAGCTCCCTATTATGACAGGGTGTAAATAGAGGTTAGGCTCATGCCTCCGTCTGCGAGGAGGTCACATCAAACCGCTTTCACCCCACAGGCAAGGTGAAAACAAGACCACACAGACAAAGAGGAATTGAGCTTCAGCTGGCATGACTGGAACCAATGCCAGTCAAAGAGTTCATTGAACAGTTCAATCATTTATCTTGACAGGATATGATTCTTTTCAGTCTCCTTCTAGCACTCAAGCACAGCCAGCTCCTTAAATACTGACACAGTATTTAATAGCTCTAATGATCCAAATGAATATTTAGTCTAGAAAATTAACTTTTGATAACAGTGGCTGATATACCCTCTTATGGCATACTGTGTTTATCAAATGTTACGGTAATTTATCACAGGGGAAAATGGAATGTTAGCTTTTATGGACAGACTCCAGTGCTTCTTTTTAAATGAAAGTTTAGAGAGGGACGTACAGTGGTCCATACCACACAGGTTGCCAAAGTATGAATTTGACATCCTTAATGCCAAAATATACCTCTGTTACTTAAAAGGAAGAAGTAGTACCACCGGACCTCCCATTCAGCAGGGTGTAAACTGTGTTTTACACGTTCATCCTGCTTAGTCTGACTTTCAAACTTGTAATTACCAAAGAATTTTCACATTCTTGTGAATTACATTATTGAAGTGTTTTAATATCCCTACAAAGGGAAAATAGGATTTTAATAAAAAAGATTTAGCCAAGGTTGAAATTAGGCAGTAGCAGGTGTCAGTTTTCTTGTAGCTTTGGCGCAGCTGAGGAATTTCCAGGTTTCAGAAGAGTCTTGCTGCAAAAGTGGACATATGAGGATAAAAGCACATAAGTTTGCAATAGGGTTTCTTCCCTGATCCATCCCATGCTGCATCTCAGCATTCTGTGGCTTTCTGTGTTTTATCACTGATTTTAAGGGGAATGGATCCAACATGAATTATTTTTGTGGTCCCACCTATGACATCTCTTGGCCAACTGGACACAAAGCCAACACCTTATTCTCCCTTTTTAACCAGCTTTGGATAAATCTCTCCTTTTCTTACAACTAACTGGCTCTTTTTCTATCTGCTCCTGAATGGATTTTGGAAATACCTCCTAAAGTCACAAATAACAGTTTTTCTCCCCCAGTTCTGAAAACATTTCAGTTACATTCAGGGGCAATTTCTCTACTCTCTACTGCCACAAAACCAGTTTTTGGGCTGCAACAAATACAGTATTCAACCTACCTGATAAATTCAGCTTTGGCATCATTAACATCTCTCTGATAACAACCCAAAAATCAGATTATTTAAGTGAAATGTGCCATCTTGTCTAGTCATACTTCAAACATGTACCTAAGCCCAAATCTGCAAAATGGCTAAAGACCCAAAGTGCAACTTGGGCAGAAGTTAAGGACCAGTCCTCACAATCCACCCTAAACCCTCCAGCACAGCACTGAGCCCTACTCATAACTACTAGTACAACTACAGTATCTGCTTTTAAAAGATACCTACAACCTTCATCCAGTGCCTGGAGAATCCAGCTCATCCCAATAGGTTGTTATCTGGACTAATTGCCCCAACTGTAAAAAATATGTTTTACTTTTTTCTTCTGAAATTGTCTAACTATGCTTTCCTCCTACTTTACTGCCTTTAATATTGAAGTACCAGCTAGTATTTTTGCCTTTAGTTACTTCTTGGCTTTGTGTAATTAAACAGACTTAGCCCCTGGCACACACAAATGCAAATATATATGGCATCCTTGAACCAGGTACATCCTAAATTTGACACAGACCACACCACCTGTCCTACTTTCCACTACAGGTGAGGAAGAGCTGTTGTGCTCCTTGGTGGCAGGCAAGGACTACAATATCAGTAGCACCACAAATTAATGACACAACACATACACCAATACAGGCCTGGTAAGCATTTATGAAGGACAGAGAGAGCTGTTTACAGCTCCATCAGGTTACTTGAGCCAGTTAAGTGCAACAGGCTCTTGAAAGGATGCTTCACCTCTTTTCAGGCTTTGCTCCATTTCCGCCAGGCTGGCGGTGTTTCCAGGCACCCGCAGTCCAAGAGAGGGAGGGGCTCCCCAGGCCGTGGGACAAAACATGGGTGCTCACAAGAACAGAGCTGCCCAGGCATGGTGCTTCTAGGGCTCTCACCATTTCTACCACACAGAGAGAGTGGGACAAGGAAGCACCCAAATGCTTTGGGATCCCAGATATCCATGTCTTCAGCTGTGCTCATTTGAGTTTTTAATTGATACGGCTGTAAGTCCAAGCACTTCCTAAGCATTAACTCAGTAAAGAGAACAAAACCTAAACCCCTTCTGAAGTCAGCAATAACTTGAATGAGAGAGATTTCTGAATATTTCTGTAAAGGACTCTGTGTGATCAGAACATCTTGGTGCATCTATCACATGGAAGGCAATTACATAATAGCAATCTGTAGCACTTGCTGACAAATAATAATTTGGGAAATAGAGAATAAAATACACCCCACCTGGTATTGTAAACTGTAGTTTCACCAAGGAATTTTCATGTTGTTATTAAGTTTGAGAGATAAGCTCAAGTGGTTTAAATAATAGAAAGAAGAAAATACAACTTCCACACAATTATGTCTTGAAGCGTACTTCCTAGTATGCAATATCTAGAGCAGCCTCATTCCAAATACATTTGAGATTTTCTATTTCATATTCTGCAGACGTTTGCAGCTCTGTGCAGGTATCTAATTTCCAACCAATCTAAGACATTACGCTAGGGGCTGCATGAGGTTATAGCAACAAGCTAGTCAAAAAACGAATTATTCAAAGACTGCTCAAAATAATATCATAATTCTATCTATTGCGCAACCTTTGCTTGCAAAGGATAGAGTAATAAGCTGCTCACTGGACAGAATTTTCATAAAAAACAACAAAAGATAGTTTAGACATTCTTACTCAACTTCAAGCAAAAAATATTAAATAATTCTCTTTCTTATATCATTACCATATTTTTTTAGTTCTGCATGGGCGTCAAGTGACCAAACACTTTCAACTTCTCTCCCTCAAAGGGTAAAAATAAGTGGGAGTATAAGTCTGCACCAACATCTTGGTTTTGGATAAAACAATGATAGATGAAATACAAAGTTCATGGGAAGATGATGACGCATTTGAGGCATCTTGGCCAAGGAACTGAGATAATAGATTTTCTTATGCAGCACTTGCAAGAACAGGAATAGATGATTAGAGATTTGTGAATTCTTTAAGACAGACTGTTCTGCCAAGGAGCGTAGATCCCCAGTTCCATCAGAACTATACCCATTTATAAGACCCAGACATCTAGGTTGCAGAGTGTAACAGCCCTTTACAAAAGCCTCTGAAAGAAATCAAGTACAAATGGAATAAAATTCCTCCAGTGGATTGCTTACTGACTGAAACACAGGAACTAAAGGAAAGGAATAGATTGTCAATTTTTTCACATTATAGAGAAAATATTGACAAAGTGAACTGCATGACTATGCTGAAGGTGTAGGTAAAAATTAACTTAATGGGGCAACAAAACATACCATGTTACAAAAATATATAGGGAGGTCAGCTGTAAGGCAAATTGAGCGGAGCTGCAAAAGGATTTCACAGTAAGTCAGGGGGGACAAACAGTAAATTAAATCCTGCATTAATCCACACACATGGAAAAATAACCATGACCCAAAGATGGTCTTTAAATCAGTATTTGTGTTCCATAAAAAGATCTGGGAGCCTTGTGGCTCCCTCTCTGAAACATCAGCTCAATGTTCAAGAGCAGGTAGAATAGCATGTACAATGCTAAGAATTTAAAGGAGAACTGAGAAAAAAACAGAAAAAATACTGTTATATAGCAACAGAAACCTATGCAGTGCAAACATCTTAAATGCTGTAGGCAGCTTGGCTCATTCCATTTCCAAAGCAACGGAGTTGAACTAGAAAAGGTTTTAGCTCAGAGAAGGACAAAACTCAGGTCAGAGGTCAAGAAAGATTCCTGTATGAGGAGAAACTGGATAAACTATAATTCTTGTACCTGGAAAAGAAATAAAAGGTGCAGAGGGTGGAAGGATATGAGGCCATTCCACAAAGTCACAAACAGATTATTATCTATTTCTCACACCCCAGCATGTAGGGACACACAGCCACAGTATCTGACAGTGTTACCGAAAATCCGGAATAAGAAACTTATCACCACCAATGTGGTGCGGATAAGCAGACACTTCTTCATTACGGCCGGGTGCGTGAGTGAGTCCTCTCACGATCAGCGCACACCATGCCCCAAAATCATACATCTTATATAGAGCTTACTCGTATGTATTCATTAAGTAGTCATACATAAACATGTTATTTCCAAGAAATCATTAACATATTCTCCTCCTATTTCCGATTCTGCACAATAACTGTTAGAACCATCTGGAAATGAGTCTGGGGTGTCGAAAGGGTGGGCGAACCATGTATCGGTGGTCGCAATCTCCCCCTGCCAGAATTACCTTTTGCTTAAGGACACGGTTTCTTGGCAGGCATCTATAAACCGTTACAGTAGACTTCCCTTTCCTGGCAACACCTACAAAGCGTTACAGTAGGCTTCTCTTCCCATTGTTTCCCCATTCTCATTAATCCAGATTTTGACAGCTACACGTATTCTTCTAGTTTTCCATATAGGTATCATAAATCAGTTTACAGGTCAACTTGTACTTGTTACGTAAGCTATGGTTCCTACCAAATGATTTTGACCAATCCCTTCGGCCTTAGTACCGGCTGTACAGGGATTTCATAGTAGCATTCGGTTGTTGTGCAAGCATACTTTTCATTAAAATATTTCTTATAATCTTATATTATTAAAATCAAAACTATTCATAAACTATAAACTAATAATTAATTCTAACATATCAGTAACAACAGGAGGTATGAACTAAAAGAGACGGGCTTTTTCACATGGCATGCCACTATACTGTGGAAGTCAGTGCCACAAGGTGCTGTAGAGGCAAAAGAAAGAATATAAACCAAGTAAAAATAGCTGGATAGAGGTGAAAGCCTGAAGAGGTACTTTAAAAACATTATTCTACATTTGGCACGTTTCTTACACTCTTTTGCTAGACAGCCAGTACTGGGCACTGTCAGGAAGAGGTTACCAGACTAATGGGCCTTTGATTTTCCACGGTGCAGTTCTTGCCGTGCTCTTCTTTTTCATATACGTTAAGGGTTAAATTCAGAATAATGTCTTCACTCAGGAGTTTTGCCAAGATTACAAATTTGGGCATTTTGCCTGTTAAGCACTGTGACAGGAATTAGTTAAATCCAACTTTGTAATGTACACAGTGCTTAAAACTTTCACTGCTGTCCTCAGTGCTGCTGTCCTTGGGTGCAAGTCTGCCATCAGCACAGTCTCTTCTCCCCAAAGTGGTCTTAATGTATAACACTAACTGAAGAGATTTCACCCTCACTCTTCTACCATATCTCCTCTTGTTACTGATCAGCAAACCTGGAATCTTGGCTCAATAATGGCATTTAAGTTTTAATGTGACAGATCCATCAACAGAAAAAGGCTGGATTGTATTGATCCTGAATTAAGAATAGTACACCAAAGTGCAACCTATAGCTTCTCTACTATTCTATTTTTGCAGAAATTGTATTTTAAATAGCTCAAATGCTGAGAAGATATAAAGCGAAATCACATACAAGGAACATGAAAATTTAAGGTTGATAATATACATTGCTTTGCGATAAGAATTTCCAGAAAGAGTCAGATTTTACAACCAGACTCAGATGCTGTTTACTCACCTAAATAATTAATAGGAGCTTTTCAAAGGAGCTCAGCACTCAAAGTGCTGAAATCTTTTGAAAACTTGGTCATAATAGTCACAATGGGAACTGAGCTCTTTTGAAAAACTAGTCACAGCTGACAGTGCCAAGCCAGCAAGAGCTGGATCTCTGACAGAAAACTTGCATCATAACATCTCTTTAAATACTCAGTGGTGGTTCATAGAATCATAGAGTGGTTAGGGTTGGAAGGAACCTTAAAGATCATCTAGTTCTAACCCCCCTGCCATCAGCAGGGACACCTTCCACTAGATCAGGTTGCTCAAAGCCTTATCCAGCCTGGCCTTGAACACTTCCAGGGAGGGGGCATCCACAACTTCCTTGAGCAACCTGTTCCATCACCTGGTTGATGGCAACAGATGAGTATCTACTCTACCCTCTGATTGCAGCCTGTATCAGATGAAAAATCAGTTGTGATTTTTCCATTATATTGATATCCCAACAGGAAATCTGGGTTTCAAAAAAACCTTTTCTGAGAGAAGATATTGATTTTGAGGCATCAGTTTGATTTTCCCTCAGAACATCTTTTCCATGCTCTGCAGCTCCAAGGACCTCCAGGCAGCCTGTGCTTCCCAACTTGTGGATCTACAGAAGCCAAACTAGTGAGTAAGAAGGAAGTCTGCATCTTAAAAATTGTGGGTTTTTAACCTAATAAGGATTTAGAAAGGAGATATCTATGGTCATCCTGGGCCTAGGCCTCTGTAGTCCCATAAACTCTGCAGCTCTTCATGCTTTCAGGTTTCTAGTTCCTGGGAGTCCTTATGCCATAAGGTGTGGTTTTGTTACCTAGAACAGTTTCAGATGCCTAATGGTATCCCAGTGTGGCTACCAAGTGCTACTGCAGAAGGCCACATCACTTACTAGTCCTGACCATCCAAAGGCATCTAAAGAGGCACTAGGTGCCTGTGTTTTGGCACCTGAATTGCTCCAAGATTTTCTGCTCCTCAGCAGATTTTGAGACTACAACATCTCCGAGCTACTACAACTCCAGTAGTATCCCAGGTAGATGCTTTATCCAGCAGCCAAGGTAAAAAAGGTGAACATTTTCTTTTTTTTTTTTCAGTTACATTTCTTCAACTTAACCTGTGAATGCTTACATTCTGAGTTGGAACAAAATTAAGTTATTCAAAACTAAAATATTTTCTGCAAGAAAGTTTGCTTCTTACAGGTTCTAACTAAATGTTGCACAGGAAGTCCGTGACAGAGAGTTTTCTACCTGGTTCCTCTCAACCACATAGTCTAAGAAATATGAAGGCTTACCTTCCTACACTTAGACAACAAGAAAATAAGAAGTTGCACTAGAAGAAAAAACTAAATTTTTTTTAACATCCTATTTACAAAGAAATAACTTTTTCTTGTTTTGGTTTTGGGGTTTTTTTTAGAGGTAATTCTTTCAAACATTCTCCTACTATGGAATTACAATAAAAGAAAATTCAAGAATTTCCCATTTACCCTCTCTACACATTTGATAATACCTCTATTCATTTAATCTGTTTTTAGTCTTCTATCTACTTCACACAGCCATTTATCACTACCTATTTTTCAAGCCATTTTCACTCTCCAGATCCTTCTAAAACCTTCTGTAATCTTCATGGGATGGGATGACCAGAACTGGACACCACAGTTAGAAAAAGGCTGAGGAGAATTTCTGTCATTAAAATATTCAGGTCACATCTTTAACTATCTATTTGGTCTCCTCCTAGGAAGCAGAGGTCTTTCCCTGAGGACGTCAAACCAGAAGCTAACATTTCATGCACCTTAGCATATTTATGCTATTGAACAAGGTGAGGTTCATGAGGTTACGCCACCCTGTTCTTCTGAGATGCTATTTCCCCAACCAACATCTGTACATAATTTCACATCTGCAGGTTAAAATTTAAGAACAACCAAAAAAAAGCTGCAGTTTGAATTGGATTGTCCTACAGTGCTATTACATATCCCTAACTAACTACACACAGCCATGCATTGCTCATGCTAAATAATATTAAGATACATTCTATAATCACAGAGACAGAGATCTAGTGCTGGATGAGAGTCTTGGAAGGCTATCTGGCAGATCCAAGAAAAGACACATGTGCAAAGACAAGTGATGTTCTTGGGGATGAAGAGTTAACATTATTCCTACTTAGAGTTTCTCATTGTCAGACTGATAATTTCTGCTGTTTATAACCTCAACGAATTTAAAAAGAAAAGAGATTAAATTTCTAGTTTACATGTGTTTGGGGTTTTTTGTTTGTTTGTTTTTTCAGAAATTAGGTGATTACATCTACAAAAACTTAAAAAATAAATTTTTAATATTTGAAAACAAGTCAAGCACTCAAAACCTAGAAAGTTTCTAATTTATAAACCTTACATAACCTAACTTTTCTCTCTTTAAGTGAATGCTTCATGTTACTCTCTCTGATTGCTGAACTGAATAAGCCTCTTGGAGAGAGTATTTAATTTTGCGTTCTTCATACTACTAAACACTTGACTTCTCCATCAAAACTTTCAAAACTTAGCTTTTTTATTGTGTTATATTGGACTTATCCAAAACTTATCTATGCTTGTAGCTGAGGACTTTGCATGGGTCTTCACAAGTGTCTTCTGACTTCTGTACAGATCTTTGCTACACATACATATGAGCCCTTTTCTGCATATGTGTGCTCAGCATAACCTCACTGCCAGTTACACTAACTTTGCATTTTTGTGCTTATTTAGACTTTCCCGTGTTTAACACAGACTATAGTCATTTTACTACACCTTTTGTATAATCAGAAAGGATCGCTCTATGTTTTTTTTAATCACAACAAGAAAACAGTAAACTTTCTAATGAGATTTAGTCTTCAACATACAAAGCAGATTCTTTTTGACAGAATTTCAGTAGATCATAAAATTATATGGATTGGAAGGGACCTTAAAGATCATCTAGTTCTAACTCCCCCACCATGAGCAGGGACACCTTCCACTAGACCAGGATGCTCAAAGACTCATCCAGCCTGGCCTTGAACATTTCCAGGGAGGGGGCATCCACAACTTCTCTGGGCAACCTGTTCCAGTGTGTCACCACCCTCACAGTAAAGAATTTCTTCTTAATATCTAATATAAATCTACCCTCTTCCAGTTTAAAGCCATTTTCCCTTGTTCTATCACTACCTCCCTTTGTACAAAGTCCCTCCCCAGCCTTCCTGTAGGTCTAGTGGAAGGTGTCCCTGCTCATGGCAGCAGGGTTAAAACTAGATGATCTTTAAGGTCCTGCCCAACCCAAACCATTCTATGATTCTATATCCTCTGCTGCAACTAGATGAATGCTTCCAAACTTCTCTATCATATAAAAAACACACATCATTTTAATATTCCCATAATTATATTTTAATATATTTATTGTATATATTTGTTTTATATATTTTTACATTTGTTTTTAATTTTTTTTAATACTTTTTATATATTTATTCATCCCACATGCTCTGAAGCTATTTTTAGGAAATCAGTACACCTCAATCATAGAAACTTATTCACATGTTCACACCTCGGTGGGTCCCCTCTGGGTTGCAGTGGGGTTACCCACTCAGGGAGCCGCCTCCTGCACGGCTGTCACAGGGGATGGTGGGGATCGAGGAGCCCCTCGTAGGTGCGGATTCCTGCGGGTTGTGGGGTTGAAGCCGTGGCTTGGGCTCTGCTGCCCTCCGGTGGTCCCGTGGGGAGGCTCCGAGATTTGGAGGAGGCGGGGGGCGGCCGGGGATCCGCTCCCTCCCGGGACCCCTGCCCTTCCCTCGCCTCCTGCAAACGTACCCCAGGACAGGGCAAACCGGATCCCGGAGATGCCAGGCAGAAAGCTCACTCTTGTCTCTTCCCTCCCCAGCGGACTGCGACAGGAAATATTTAATTTTTAAAAAATAATAAAATAAAAAATAAAAAAATGCATGCGCTGAACTACAGAGAGATGGAGGATGCGGGGAGAGAAGCTGCATTTTACTCTGGTACTGGAACCATCCTCACCCGGGGCCTCACTCTTGGAGGCACTGACACACACCCATAGTGAAAGGCAGACAAATAAAAGGGCAGAAAGGAGAGGAGATGTAGCCAAGGTAGAAGGGAGAGCAGCTTGTCCACACCTTTAAGCTATAGAGCAAAAAATGCAGCCTGAGCTCCCTTATCCCAAACCCAGCTCTATTTCTTAGGGCAGTGGTTTGCAACCTTTGCTGGCCTGCAGCCAGCTAACACATGCCAAGGCAGCACCACGCTTGGCTCTTCCCAATATCAGATGTGCCTGTGGGCAACTTGTTGCCCTTGGGTCATGGCCTAGGGATTACCATGCTGCATGCCCACACTGTGCTACCCATCTAGCACAGCACATCACAGATCCCTGTAGCCTGACATAAACCACAACAAGTTTGTATATCATAAGGAGGAAGACAATGAAAGATGACATTGTGTTATTCTATTTGTGGAAATTACACCAGCTTGTCTTCTGCGTGATTTTCTTTCTCAAACAAATTTTGAGATGGTTTTTCTAGACAAGATAATTGGCTGAAATCAATGCACTATAGCCATAAATATGCACATTTGGATAATGTTATAAAGGCTGCATTTAAAAGAAAGAAAAAAAAATTAGCAAAGGTTGATTGCTCCACATCATTATCTGCAATTCAGTTCTATTACTAGTAAATTATTAACTATATTAAGCTAACTTTGTTTATGTCTGACTAGCCAAAACAAAAGCATTACTATGAAAGCCCACAAGCTCTACATAGGCCAAAATTACAGTGAACTCTCTGCATTGTGTAGAGCAAGAAAGTCAGTCAGCAGGTAATGACACCACAGTAATAACACAGCCTTTGCTGCTTCCCCTGATTCAACAAGCTCCCTTACCTTATGGTGCCTGGGGTTTCCAAACATCCCCAGTCTACCACGGCCAACTACTAAGATCTGAAATGTGCACGCCACTCCGTCTTGCTTCTCCACCATGGGTTTGGAGAAATCAGTGTAACACTGACACCACCAGAGAAATCCATGCTCTACATCCCTCTATCCATCCCACATCCGGGAATCTCATGGTTTTATGGGTATTTTGGCCTTACACACTGCAACCTTAGCAGAACTGCACAAGTACAAGACACAAACAACCCCATTCTCCTTCCTGCCTGGATGTTTATAAACTGTAAATTAGGTTTCCTTGAGAACTGCCATCAAGATGCATTTGAGCCACCTTCTCATCTTGTGTAAGCCTATTATTTGTTCCTAGTTTCCAATATCTTTTGATCGCATCTTAAAGCTGAAGCTTCTTACATGCTGACATTACACAAACAGGCACATCTTAATTCAAACTACAAGCTTATTTTGGTGCATTTATCTAGCAGCTCATAACTGTGATTCATTTTATTCCAGATGTGTGCAAGGAATATGTGTTATATTTACACTCCACTAAATATGAGACAATTATTATGAAGAGTGTTATAACTCCAGGAAGAGCCACAGTGTTCAAAAAAGTCAAGATTTTGTACCAGGGCGGTACCTTCTGTATTTATCACACTGTTAGCTGGCAGCAACATGGGACCAGAGTTTATGCATGGTCTATCAAGAATGACAGTGTAGGAAATACAGAGCAGAGACAGGGACACAAAAATGGCATTAATATTCCTCTATGCTACCTGCACTTTCAGGTCCGGGTTACTAAGTCTTTCCCTTCACCTCCAGGGCATCACTATCCAGAAGCCCCATATCTTCATCGTCCTGTACATCTTGGCCTGAATGTCTCACAGCTAAATATGGAGAATGCTTCCCACAAATCACGGACTTATTTGTAAGTCCTATATCCTGCTGGACCTACAGGGCATGGGGTCTTACCTATGTCTTGAGCATGACTCGTTTTTTTAAGCAACATGTTATTAAAGCATGAAAGGCTAGCAGAGGTCCCTGTGAGCAGCCCCTGATTTTGTGGTTGCTCCCTTTAGGGCACAGTGCTGATTATAAGATCAACTTTACAGCTCTCCCACCTAACACTCCCTTAAAATTTGTAGTAAATAACATTGTCCAAGTTAGCACCACATACGCTACTTTCCTTGGGTCTCCCCAGCAAAGCCCTCTCCTCCACAGCCTCAGCTAGAATGCCTTTTGTTTACAATTTCACCAGCTGAAAGACTCTTTTGAGAACAAAACAAAACAAAACAAAAAAAAAGAGAGGAAAGAAAGAAAGCTGAAGAGGCCACTATGAGGATCTAATCTATGGCTAAGACCACCCCTTGACTGGCAGTCTGCATTGCCATCAGCTGTATGCATCATGAACGCATTTGGGTTTAGATCAGCTGTCTGTGCCTTCTCCCTCATTAACATTGATAAAAGCGATGGCCTCTGCCGGGCGCACGGCATTCCTCAGCATACCAGCTGCAGCTCTATCTTAATGCATCCTATGGGCTTGGAGAATTAATTAGTTCTGATAGTCACCATGTTTCAAAATGATGGCTGTCATAACCCCACAGATAAAATTACACACCCCTAGAATTTTCCACATTGCCCATTCAGACTCTCTGTAGGCAACCGTTGGCTTCCTTAGATGTATGGCACTGGAAAGATTTAACTTGCCAAACCTTTTTTTTTTAATTTCTTTGTTAGGTTCCAATTAAGTCTGTGTTAATCAAAGGCAGTATTTCCCAAATATTCCCCACCCCCTCATGTGCACCCCCCACCCCCCCGTCCTCCTAGGCAACTTGATGGTTTGTGCCCCCCTTCCTCCCACCTACAATTAGCATTCAGATGTTTCTCTTGGCAGAGCCAAAGCCTCCCTCTCCCTAGGAAGCTTTCTTCTTCTGAACACATTTTATCTTTTCCTACCCCTCTGCAAGGTGCTTTAGCCAGTTTCCAAACAAAGAGCAAAGTGACTTTCTTCAGACATGTGGAGCCTCAAACCGTATTCAAACACCCCTGGGACAGTTTTCCTGCTGTGAACAGCTTTAAAACAGAAGCCAGTACAGTAAGAAACAGTAATTTATTTTCTCCTGCTTACTTTCAAATTACTAAGTAAGAATATTAAATTTAGATCAAGACTGCCCTCACCCTTGACACTTTCTAAAACCTCACTAACAAGGCTGTTCCCCTGGGAGAGGAGATGAGCTGCAAGTAGGGTGGGACGTACAAGAAAAGCAGTACCAGCTTTTATTCCACAGAGCTCATGAATGTTCAGGCTGCAATGAGTGCTCTGCTTCAAAATGATCATATTTCTTTTTTTTTTTTTTCTTCCTCTAAAATGGTGCTTTTGTCATATGATTGTTTGTGAAATGGCAGAGCTTTGTATGAGACCTGGAGCTCATCATCTGCTGTTCAACCACCTCTGGTTGAGACACCTTCTTGTTCAGAAAGTTTAAGGGAATGATATAAAATTCAGGTCATGTAGTTTATAATCAATTAAGTATTTTTTTTAAATGCAAGAAATTATGTGGTTATCAAAACTGTGTAGGGGAAAGCAAGTGCTGCAACCATCATGGCTGCATCTCCACTGTTTTTTATACACTTTTAAACTGGCCTCACATGCCAGATGCCTGGCTCTGAGAAAGACCAACTAGCTCATTGTAATGCTGAAATCAGTTGCAGCACAAAACACAGTTTTCAAAACACTTGCATAAATGAACCGTTGCATTTTCTCTGGTTGGTTAACATTTTCAGCACAGAAATAGCAGGAACAACTTGGAGAGAGGTAGTAGGTGGATGAAGAAAGTAAAAAGGCAACCAGCTCACATCTACTTAAAGTAGGAGTATCTGGTCCAGGAATGCAACAGCAGAGCGGAGGGAGGCTGAGACACACACAAGGGTATGCCACAGCACGTGGTATTTGCAACGTTACAGCACCCAAAATGACTCTTACTTGTCTTTTTCACTGGGATGCTTGCAACCTGAAATTTTGCAGAGGTACAAGGTCACTAGCAGCTGAGGCAGGGAGCATCCGAGCAGCCAAGATATCCCTACGGAGGCTTGGCTGGGCTCCTCCACATCATATTGATCGCAGCTTTTAGGTGTATCTGTGCTCACAGTCACTGTCACTCCTACATTCCTTGCTTTCACTTCCCTCACCTGTATCAACATTATTTAAAAGAAAAGCCAAGGGGACCAACTCCACACACACATTTGTATTTTGATATTTGTCGTCTAAAGCTTGCAAATGTTTCAGCTTCTTGTAGGAGTGAAAGAGACCCAAGACAACCACTCCAGCTGGACACAGAAAGAGGCAGAGCATAAAGCTAGAATAAAATATCCTGCTAAAGCCAGGAAAAAGTAAGAATAGGAAATGCAAAAGCACAAAGGTCTCAGCTGAGCTGTATAAGAGGCAAGATAATAAGAATGTGATAACTCCACAACCCTGGAAGAGCATAGCACCAGAAATATACCAGCTGGATGGCCAGGACAGGATACAAACACATCAAACAGCCAAGACAAAAGTCAGCACAGACATGTTAAGGCACAGGGTAGCACATGGACAGGCGAGATCTCCACTGGGGATCCCAGAGGTGTGCAGACCCCCCAGCACTCTGTGGCAGGAGAAGGGGAGGAAGGATGCAGGTCCCAGCCTGCAGAGACCACCATCATCACATTTCTAAAAGCAAAGGGCAAAATCTGGCAGCCAGGCCTTCCTGCCCACGCCAGCAGCTTGCCAGCACCTAACACCACCACAGATAATGGCGCTGGCCAGGCCCCTGAGGCAGCCTCCTCCAGAGCAGGGTGGCATCCCAGCTCCCTGGCTGGAGACCAGGTATGCTGCCTCACTGCACAGGCTGTTTCAAGCACCTGGGTGCCACCTTGCCACCTCCTGAGTCCCCAGGGAGCCCCATCCTGTGTGCCAGGTGACGTATTGGCATGTATTTCTGCTCAGAGGGGGGCAGGAGCTGGCCAGGCAGAGTTACAGTTAGAGCCTGGCACAATCTGTATTTAATTCCCTGGCAAACAAGGAAAATTCACATAACTAACACAAGGAAAGGGTGGCCAGTCCCTTGGAGCAGAGAAAGCAGTCATCACAGCAGTCAGTGGGGAGGCTGCGCTCCAACACAGAGGGAGAGGAAGGAAAGGGAAAAAGGGTTTACTTTACACAAATGCCTATACGGGAGGTAAGAGCAGATAACAAGAGAGCTGATGTGTGTTGCTTTTTATCTCGATCTACAGGACAGGAAAGGGACATGCTTGATTTACAGCTCCTTTCATCACTGCGTTGTCTGAAGTGGCAACAGGCAAGAAACCCAGCTGACCTCAAGCTGCTGCAGAAGCTGTCAGCTCCTGCCATCACACATGCAGGGACCAGGCAAACGTGTTTTGCCCAGGTAGCACAGACCCTGCCCAGACATCCACCCTGCCCACGCTCCAACAAGGCACAGCTGCAGAGGAGGGATGATAAGTTTTAGTCCCGAACAACCCACAGAGGGCGGGGTGCAGCCATGGGCTAGCATCATATGGGAGAGAAGATACCCCAGGATTCTGCTTTTCTGGAGAAAAACCTTCCATTGGACCAGGCTGTACATTGTATGCAAAACCAAAGTAACATGAAAGTCCTTGACCTCAGAAAAGAGAAATGGCGCTTCTCAAGGCCATACGTACCATCAGCATGTACACTGCAAACTCTGGCTGCTATCTTGTCTGCATAAACAAGAAATTATTTACTTTCCTCATCATATAGCAGAAAGGAACAGGATCTGATGAGTGCACAGGAAACATCTTGCCCTGCCATCTCCTACCGGGAATTCTGCAGTATTCAGTTAGAGTGTATTAAAAAAGTAGATGAATTTGTGTGTTATATGTGTATCACCCCTGAGTTCTTTAGGAAAAAAATACAGAGTTCAAGATACTAGCTTACAATGTTACATTTGTGATCTAAGGGGGAATGCAGCATCTAGCCGTGACTACAATTTGTGAGAAAGCACTATGCTTACTGTTCCTGTGGACTCTTAAAAAACTTAACCTAGCTTCAAAGCACAGCTTTGTATTAAGACACCCTAATGGTCTGCTTTCAAATGACTGAAAAATGATAATGTCAGGGGCACAAAGCAAAGCTGGCAAACTGGAGGGAGCCAAACTATCAGGTATTTAAGACATGTGAGAGGCTGCCCTTACAAGACTGACCAGAGCAGCAGCAAAGAGCAGCACCAGAGAAGAGCTGAACTTTGAGAAGAAAGAGAAACAGTTTTGCTTTTGTCAAATCAGAATGTCTGTGTACTCATCCCTCCTAATCGTATGCAAGTAACATAGCTGAGTTAATTTTCTTCTGCTTAGCTCCAGGAAGTCAGTTAAAATGATTTTTAAAAATATCAAAAAGAAAAAAAAAATCCCCCTTTTTATCCATCTAACCAAAGCTGTAAGGTGTTCTTTTGTCTTCCTGAAGTAAAGTCAGTAGTATTTCTCCCAGAACCACATTCAGAGAGCCCACCTTTACATTTTTAGGGTTGATAGGCCACCTTCCAGAGACCCTGTGCTCTGCCTTAGGTCAGCTGAACAAATGTAACGATAAGTGCAGCAGTTGCTCCCATCCCCTGTTCATGCCCACCTAAAAGAAGAAAACATCTTCTGTCATAACAGTTCAGTGTCCTTGGTTTTGCACTGTCAACAGCTTCAGAGAGAGGGATAAATGAACAGAGACCTCTCAGGATATCCTGTCATTCAGTTAGGAAGGGTTTATTCAGCTTTGCAGTGAAAACTTTCAGCAAAGACCCTCATTTTGGAAATTTTCCTGCCTGCAGACAAGCTTCACATGCTGTATCCTTCACTCATTGTCCTTCAGGAAGACAAGAGTCCTTTAAAACTATTTACCTAAGAATGCAGAAGAAATAGCTTCTCTAACAAACAATCCCTTTACATCAGAGTTTTAGTTGTTCTGTCTGGAGGGCTCTGAAAGAAAAAAGTCAATGGAAAAAAATCCAGTTGTTTTATTCTTTTTGGTTTTTTTGGTGGCAGCAAAGCCATGTTTGACATCACAAGTCCCAGACGAGGTAAGAAGCAGTTTTTTATTTAAGTAATTAATTATTATGTGTCTGTATTACACTATGGGGCGGGGGCTGTTTCACTGTTATAGAGAGGCTCAGTATCAGATACTTATCTAATAGAAGAAAAACCCACTTTAACAGTCACTGATGCTATATGACACTGAATTATAAACCAAGAGCTGTATAATTCAGTCCTCTGAAGTAACAGAAATGCTTCTGTTTATTCCATATGAGAATTTGGCTCAAATGATGTTTCATGAGTACACTGAAAATGTCTCTAAGAAAATGGTAAATGTGGCAAAAGACTCTAGCTGACTCAATCATCAAAAGCAACAAAAGAAAATCATTAAATTTTCTGATAAGTCAGAATATGAAAGCAGAATTTTTTTAATAATTAAAATTACAGAATCACAGAATCACAGAATCACATTACTAACCACAAGGAGGAAAAGCTATTTCAGACAGGTAGGGAAAAAATTGTAAAGAACTAGACTATTGGAAAAAACGGTACAAAATTATAAAGTGAAAGATTTGTAGACTTTTGGGGAAGCATTTGGGCTGCATTTGTTACGTACAAATCCTATGGATCTGTGAAATTTCACAAAATCTGTTTTTACCACCCTTGTAGAGAGGCAGAAAGCGTTGGGTTACAAATCTGAACCAGTACAACAGAGATATGCATTCATCTGAACTGTCTCATAACATGAGGCTTTAAATCACTGCAACCTGCAGAAAAAACACTTGTGGAAGGGGAAACTAGAGGATGGGGAGAAATTGTAGGGGGCTGGGGGGGGGGGAAAAGAGGTAAGCCACTCATTTTAGTTCTGTTTTAAATGGAAAAACACTTTGAAAAGTACAAATAAGTACTGGGAAAGGCGTTATCTTATTCTGTCTCTAAAAAAAGAGCTGTTAACAAATCACCTTTCTTCCATTTTCTATAACAGCAAAAAAGGAAAATGAGGAAATGGGATAAAGTGGAAATAACTCCACCATTTTTAGAAAAATAAGTTTTATAGCTGGTGGTAGGGAAAGGCTATAACCTATTTTTATTTGGATTTTACCTTTTCAAAACCTCTTTGAATTTTCTTGTTACAAAAAATAAATTTTGTGGGGTGTCTTTTCATTACCACTTTAGTGAGATAATTTCAGCCACTCCTGAACCTTACTATCCTATAAGCCCAGCAGTTTATCCAGACCCTTAATGGCTTCCCCCAAGCACCTGCAAGGAGCAGGGCTTCAGTAGTATACTTGGTTAAAGAAAAAACAGCAAACACTCCAAGTTTATGATTCTTTAACATTAACAATACTGATTTGACTCAGTGGGAATACTCACAGGAGTTAAGGTGTCCAGACTGCCTGTTCTTCCTGTGTTGGTTCTTTCTCTGGTGTGTGGGTCATCTCTCATTAAGGAGGGCTACTAAGACTGGGTTTTGAAAGGCTTGAAGCATTCAAGCTCTCTCAAGTTGCTGCCTTGTGAGGTGGTTTTTGGATGGGAAGCAAGGTGCAGACATGCTCTGGTTTGAGTTGTGGGAGCCACCTTAGACCAGAAGCCCAAAGAGCCAGGTCATTCCAGTGCCCCACCAGAGCCAGGCTCTGCCAAGAGGGCAGGGAGGCTGCTCGGTTTGCTACTGCTTGCCACTGCTTTGACAAGTGTCTCATCAAGCTGTATCCACATTATACCCACATCAGGAAAAAGATCTCATTTTTATTTCAAAGGTGCCTGAAATGCATCTGCCCAACAGTAAAAGTTTCACAACTGAAATGTAATTACCATATCTGAACATTGCCTAAATCAGATTTCAACAGTTCATTTGTAAAGACTAAAATTTGAAGACTAAATAGGTGTTGAAATATACTTATAAACTGGGTCATGACTACCAAGTGGAATCCCTCAGAGCTCATGTAACTTAATCTCTTTATCAGTGTCTGTGATACATCCTCATAATCTTCACTACCAAAGTGTGCTGCTCTCACAAACATTGAAGGAAGAATAACTAACAAGGGGAGAAAGCACTGGGGTGAGGGCTTCATCCAGGACTATCAGGCTGTGACACATGTCGAAATTTCGCCCAAGGTGCCAGTGTACCCACTGAGGCCAACTGTGAGCTTCTGCAACAAGGCTACAGCAGCTCACACATGCCCACAAGGTCTGGTGCTGCCTGGGCAGCACAGGGTTGCATGTGCACATATGTTGTTTAGGAATCCCTGGACAGAAATACTGGACAGTGCCCACTGAGCAACACATGATGGTTCTGCAATGGGCTCCATCCTTGGAAGTGATGGCTTGGAATAGACCCTGGATAACAAATTACCTGAAACTCTGCTGTGACACTGCTGCACAAACAGTTAATGATCAATTTTCTGAGGTGGGGGACAAAGAAGACCTTGCACAAGTCCCATTCATGTGCACAGGAATTGCCCAGACAGGCTGTCTGACACTGCCCATCCAGGAGGGCTATTGCCAAACAGTAGGCTCTGGAGGAGAGCTGGGGAACAATTTAAGAACTGGGAAAACAGAGTCACAACAGGGAATTCAAGAAATGCTATTTCTTTAGGTGCACAAATAAAATTTACTATAATCCCAGGCTGCAAGTGTTCATAGGAAGGGAGTAGTAAACCCGTTAGCAGAATAGTTTCCTACCTGTCATGCAAGTTACGTAAGAGCAAAGACTAGAGACTGAAGCAAAACCATCATAGACAAATTATGGCAGAAGCAACATACCATGGTTTGTTTCTCCACAAATGACCATTTCCAAATCAAATTAATGCTTTCTAAAAGATCATCTTGTTCAAACTAAATTTCATGCAAGAACCTCCATTATCTTGTATTATGCTGTTCTGGTATAGTTATCCTTCTTGCCTTAGAACCTGGGAAACTACTTTAAATATCCACAGACAACTATTAACATATTTAAATATTTTCAAATGGATGATGCTGCTAGAACTGGTATCTACATACATGCCTGTATGCATACACATGCATACAGTGGGCAGGTACAGTTTTTCAAGACAAACATTAAGCATTTCCTTAAGTTGCCCTGGAAATGATTCACATGTTGCCTTAATTAACTACTCAATTGCTTAATTAGAATCCCATTTATAGTTCACTTCAGTTCTACTGTGCCAGACAGGAAGCCTGTCGTGGTCAATATTGCTTGACTGACTTAAAAACACCTAAATGAGTCCATACTTAGAGAACAGTGGACAAATGGTTGTCTCGGAATAGAAAATGGAGCACTTCACAGTACTTCCTCTCCAAGAATGACGATTTCATTTCTTACTTTTTGTTAGTTTTTAAAGATCACATTTTACATTAGATCATTTCTCATCATTTGTGAATTATGAACTTACTTCTACAAACACTCACCAGGAAGAAAGAAGATGAAGCCAACATTAGATGGAGATCAGCAAAGACTTTTTGCTTTAAAATACATCTACTGTTTTAGTAGTAGGAAACAGACACCATTTTTGGTATATAGATATTTTTTGATCTATGATTTCTACAACCACAAAACACAGAGCTACCACTGTGACAATACCGTAAGCCTTTTCTTCTTTTTGCCACTTTCTGAAGTAATTTGGCAGATTTGCATTCTTAAAACTGAGACCTCCACAGCAAGAGGTACGAGCCCTTGGCATGTCAGCTAGAGGACTACAGCCAGGTTTCCCAGGCTAAGCTGGTGCCTTCTGTGGCTAGGTAAAAAAAAAAGAAGCTACACTTCTCAGTGTGCTCTAGTGGGGTCAGGTCCATAACTTCTACCAGATTTCAATGCAAAGCTAGACATCGTTCTTTTACACCAATTTGAAAATACCAGTCCTTTAGTTCAGTACAGTGGTGCTGTTAACACAAAACCCAGCCTTTTGATATGAACAAAGGCTTTGTGCTGTGCTCTGTGTGCACAGAGCCACGAGCAACTTCCTCCACACCACCTGTTTAGCTTTGCCATTGAATGGAAAAGGCACTTGCTGGCACTTGTCTTTCTCCATCCTACTTTGGGTTTGCAAGGCAACTTCAGAACTAACGCTCTGTAGGGTAGGCTGATGCTGTCTTGGTAACCTGGCTTTTAAGACTGCTGAAATTAGCATTTGTTGAGAAAGCATTCTTAGGAGAAATATGACACTTGGAGGAGTTTATCCTGCAGTGGTTGGACATATTTTGTGCAGACAAGACTGCTGCAAAGCCCTAATATGTGGTCTATTACCTAGTTTAGCTCCAGAGCAGAGAGCTCCAGCTGAACAGGATAGAGCTTGTGGCTGTAAGTGAGAGCAAAGCTGAGTTAAATGTAATTTTTAAATCTTCTGTTACAGATGAAGAAGCAATGTGATCAAAAGCTGCTCATTCGAATGAAAACCGAATGCGTGCCTTGCTCTTTAAACCTCAAAACCCAGTGCCCTGCTGGTTACACCAAAATCACCAATGGGACTGGGATACCAGACTGCAGGTATCTCTTCTGTCAGACCCCTTCTCTGTGAATACTGTAACAATTTTAATTCATATTATAAAAGCTCTCTTTCATGCAATTTTCTTAGGGAACACTTACCATTGGCTTCACCAACACAAGACTCAAGTTCACTCAGAGTACTTCAAGCCTAAAGTTAATCAGCAAATGGTATAAGAGGAAAATAAACATTGCTATCAATGGCCTATCAGATTTCTTTTGAGTGATATCATAAAAATCACTTCCCTGTTTATTCTACATACTTTATATAAATGAGATATAAAATCATATGATAAATATATATTATCATATAAATAGTATTTATATATAATTCATCTCATATTATCATATAAATCACAGATTTTTCAAACTGCTAGACTAGAGAGGTGTGAGGGGTGAGGGGCAAGAAGAAATAACTCAAAACAAATTTGAAATCTTGCCTTTCAGATTATTTTTTTTTAAAAGAAAAGCAGTATTTTAGGGAAAATGTAATTTTGAACTTACTTAGCATTTAAAGAAGCTTGATCGCAAGTAATTTTTAAAATACTATTTCAAATCAAAACTTAGAGAAAGCTGCTGTATTTAGGATGCAGAAATGAAAAAAAAAATACACTACACAAAAGAAACAGCTCCTAGGACCTTTTTAGACCTTGATGTGCAATGTATGTTCTAATGAAGAAAAAAAGGCAGATCAATACAACTGAGCTTAAAGTGCTCTTGCCTGACACCAGAAGGAGAAGCAGAGGTTAAGAATTTCATTTTTTAGTTTCCCACAGGAGGCTTTTAAGCACTTTAAAGCAGCTCCAACTTCTTTTCCTCAGGTATTATCTAGAAATTAAAACACACACACTTTCATTCCCGGGATGTCGGCATCATTGTATGAAGGAATTTGAACAACCTGAGTGCTGCCAGGGACACTGGGGCCCAGACTGCATGGGTAAGCTTTTTTTTTTTTTTTTTTTTTGAAGAAAGAGAATTTGAGCAGAAGTAAAGCAGTGATTTTTATTTGTTTCAGAAAACATTGCCATGAGAAGATTGCTCCTCACAGTTTATTATAGGAGGAGAAATAAACAGCAGTTTTTAGTCAAAACTTAGAGAATTTGGAGAAAAATGCATATTAAAAGCTTAATTCAAAAAGATAAAATAATAGAAAATTTCAGAAAACTCAGTGAACCACCTTGGTTTTGAGATTTTCAAAACAAATCATTTCAGTCAACGCTTGCAAAATGACTTTTCATTTGGGATGATCCCCATAACAGATATTAAAAATTAAAATTTTCAAACTGCAAGTTTAAATGTGTCATTTTAGGTCAAACTTACCCTCATCTGACATATTTCCAAATATCTTCCATTCTTTACTTTTTGGTACAAGGAGAGTCTTTTCTTTCAGTTCAACTTGAAACAGTTTTTCCCTCCAACTTTTTTGAAACTCCAGCAAATGCTAAAGGCCATGAGTGAAGCAGGGGTAATCAGGAGTGCATCTCCTCCTGCTGCCCCTTCCTCACAAAAAGCCTTTCAGCATCTCCAAAATTGCATCAAACCTCAGGCTACTGAGGTGGGCATCAAGACCCACAGAGGAAATTTCCCTGCCCAGGCAGAGCATCTCCTTGTTTAAGTTAACAGTTAAGATAATGGGGTAAAGGTCTGGTTCAACATCTCTAGAGTCCTTTTGTCCACAAAATAGAAATATATATATATATATATATATATATATATATATATATATTAGTGTGGCCCAAGCTATGATTTAAATAACAGTGATTTATCTACTACAGTAAAATAGTCAAATCCCATCTACAATTACAGCTACTGCTGTAAAAAGAAAAGACAAGCGAATGGCTGTGTAAATAGTGAGTGGTCCTCTCTTTTTCTGAAGATAACCACTTGGGTAGTGATTTACCATTTCTCCACCAGATGCAGCTTAAGTGCCTAGGAGGAGGAAGGCAATGCTATACATGATTGTCATCCCAAACTTCATGGAGCTCTGGGAGGCCACGCAAGGGGCGTCGGTATTTTGAGAGAGGGGAGAGCTCACTGCCTGTCAGCCAGAGCCCTGCCTGCACTGGCGAGGAAGCCCTCTCTTCCTTCCAACAAATTTCCTGGCCCCAAAAAGCAAAGATTCAAGGTCTCAGCATTGTTTCTGCTGTCATTTGGAGGAAGAAAATAGCTCTTTGCATTATCACAATCATTCTAAGAACATACTGCGTGCCTTGAAATGTTTGGAGGAAAGCTGGTCCTTCCTGAGGCCAGAGAAAAATCACTGACTAGGGGTTTGCTTCATGTGTAGCATCTGAAGGCAACAGCAAAATTAGGTCTTAAGTATCACTCTGACTTCCTTAAATGATAGCACGTGCTGAAACACAGTGTGATGTTTTGTCCCCCTTCCTCCCCACGAAGCATTCTGAGCCAACAAGGCTCAAGCCCATCCCTATGTAGTAAGACATCAAGGGAAAGGGGAAAATACAGGAGAAAAAAATCTAGTGTAAAAGAGCACAGTCTTTTAACACTTCCATTATCATCCAACCACAAATGTCAAAGCTCGTGGAGCTCAGATGTTCCACGGGTATCAACTGACAAACTTCAGGGGGAGCTACTCCCTAACCAAGCTCTGAGCAAAAATTCACATGGCTCTGAAGAAAAGCCTGGGTACAAACTGAAAGGTGTTTGGTAGAGGCAACTGAGTAGAAATCACTGTAACAGTAAAAAGGTGAAAAGGGGGAAAAAAAGACAAGAGGAAAGAAAATAAACCTAATTCTATGAAATCATATGTCCAAAATACATCATCTTTACAAGTTCTACCCGCTTCTTCAGTGTGTAGGGAGACAGGGGAAGAGAAGTAATCCAACAGACTGCATTGGAAAACATTTAGGAAGCGCTGAATTAAACTCTATGAGACAAAAAAGCTGATCAATTTAAGCTCTTTTGGCTTTGGTATAAAGATTTGGTCTTTGTTCTCTGACAGCTGTAAGAGCTAAGCAAAAACTTCTCTTTCTTACTACTTTTCAAAAAACATCCTCAACAAACACAAAAGTCTCGTTTCTCTCCAGCACTGGGGTGGTGGCAGGTGACAGGGCCAGGGTCTCTCCAGCATCCTCGTGCTGCCTCCTGTGGCCCCACTGGCCAGCAGAAGGGCTTTATCTGCCTGACCACGCATGTACAACGACATGGTAATTTGCTAAACTTCTGATAAAGCTGCCTGGATGGCGGTATCAAATCACAAAACAAGAGGTAGTGAAGACAAGGGGAAGTGTAATGAAGATTCAACTGCAAAAGTCTGTTTTTTCAGCAATTTTAAAGTATTCTTTTCCTAAAATTTAAACCATAAACTGAGTTTTCTCATGATTTCTCTATCTCCACACATTCAATAAAAGCATCAGTGCAGGTAAAGTTGTTTCTACTCAGAGCAAACATTAAAGAGTTTGCATCTGCATCAGTCTTAAAGATGAGATTTAGCTATCATATGGGAGCCAGAAAATAAGATTTACTAAAAACCACTTTAAAGATTAAAGTATATGCATTAATTTACCTCATTTATGGTTATTTCATCTCAATTCTTAATAAATCTTTTTATTTCAGCATGTGTGAGAAACTGCACTAAAATTTTATCTTTTTGTTTTGTTGTTTTTTTTCACAAGAATCTTACTCAGATCCAACAGACCTCACAGACTCATCATTAAGAAATAAATTAATGCTATCAGACTGCTATAAAGCCAAAGCCTTCACTAAAATAGGTGTATACATATACATCCATTTATTTGCTCATCACTCTGTCCAAATCTAATTAATTTTCATGAAAACTTCCCCATCACTTAAACATATTAAATCAGGATTAAGTTACCCACTGGGAGCATAAATCTAGTGCTGCCCATCTCCACCCACACAGAACAAACTGAGAATCTTTATAAGCAATGAATCTACCAGTAAGGTACAGCAGAGAACCTGTGAGGGCAGTAGGAGTTTGACACATTTAGATACCACCTGTATCAGTATTATGGTACATAATGGGAACTCCAGTAATGGGAAGGAAGGCCTTATGGAAGGGAGTTAATAAATCTTTTCCATGAGAGGTTGCGTAACTATTAAAAAATAAGGATATCTCTAGAGAAGGAAAAACCTAACATAATCTGACTAAAAATTACTGTAATATGCATTTCCTATAGGCAAACTTTCAGTAAAAATTTGAATATTTAAAAATTTCAGCAAAAATTTAAACTATTTTAATTTGTAAATACGGTCATTGTTTCTTATCCTCTCCTGCTGGCCTGAAGCTTTTGGTCAGACTCTGTCTCAGCTGGTATACCCCTGCCTGTAATCATAATTTTAGCACCAGGGGATTTGAAGAGTGTAGCATATCTCTGGCACACAAGTTTTACTAGTGATTACAGCACATTGGACAGAAGTGGGTTATGAGATCCCCAAATTTCAATTTCCAAGATCATTTGAATCAAATATCACAGTCTTAAAGAGGTAGCAGGAAAAGGAAAAAACATTCCACATTAAGTAACTGCAATTTGTGAGGAAAAGAAAAAGGCTTATTTAGACTCTTAGCAATTTACAATCAGAGTTGTATTAACAGAAGTGGTGGGGCAAACTCCTCTTGTATAAAAAAGCTAACAATATAGAGTGCCTGCAGATAGAGGTGGATCAGCAGGGACAAAATCAGTATGGTACTTTAGAATAAGAAAACTATTTTTTGTGCAATCCTTTGACTTTAAGTTCCCAAACTAGAGAAGGTGATGGTCTCTGCTGAAGAAGAGATTCTAGTGAGAGATTCAGGCAGCTGCAAAATAGCAGCAATCACTAGAGGTCCCTGTCTGGCCCAAAATCTGCAGCCTCTGAGGCTGTCACCCCTAACGTGTGAGGGGAGCATAAGGGTCAGAGCGAGCTGACTGATGGCTTAAACCTTGTCATTTCTAGCCTGTCCGGGAGGAGCTGCAGCACCATGCAACAGCAGAGGACGCTGCTCCCAGGGTATAAATGGAGATGGAACATGCACTTGTCAGGTATGTCCTTTCCTTTAAATGAAAAAATACAAAAATATCATGTAAGCTCTGCTAAGAAATAATACATATTACATTGTATAAATACAATAAAGGAAAGCATTTCAGAAATAGTAGAGGTGATCTGCTTGGAGTTCATTTTTTGCACAGTTTGCACTGATCTTCACACTATTATTTCTACAGACCTGAGCATGTTCAGATTAAACTGTTCAAGAGCTCTTCCATCTTGTTGTCCTGAAACTCGTGGCTTGAGTTCCTCTGCTTTTTAAAGTATGCTATTACTTACAAGTTTTTTCCCTAATTAGAAAGGACTTATACTTGGGGCTATACACTCAATACAATGTTCCTTTGCTGAGACTGCAATGTGCAGTGCTTTATAACTTCACCCAAAAAGATTAAAAAAAAAAAAAAAAAAACAACTAGAATTTGTTTCTACCTCCCCCTCTACTGGTTAATCTTTCCATTACATCAAAAGCACATCTAGGGACATGCAAAAAAGGAGACAGAGTAAGAAACAGTCAGAAAATACAACGTAAGTATTTGGACATTAGGCTTGATTACTGTGCTTTATTGTTAACTTGATATTCAGAACATCTGATTTGAAGCGTAAGTGCTAGAAATTTTATTTAAAAAAAAAAAAAAAAAAAATGGGGGGATAAAGTAATTCCAAAGAATGTTTTCTAGATTGCAGTAGTCATCTCTGATTTGCTGATTGAATCTTTCATGTTATTTTCTTTTGGCAGTTAAAGATGCTGTTTTCAGGTTGCTAAGCATATATCTACCTATATAGAGATAGATGAGAGACTTAAGTTTTGATTTCCATTCTGTAATTCACAGAAAGGATTTGGTGGGACAGCCTGTGAAAAATGTGCTGAAGATAATTTGTTTGGTCCTCACTGCACATCAAGTAAGTTTGACCTTTCTTTATTGAAGTGGGGAAAAGAAGAGAATCATAGAAAAGTTTTGGTTGAAAAAGACCTTTAAGATTATTGAGTCCAACCATTAACCTAGCACTGTGAAGTCCAGCACTAACCCAAGTCCATAAGCACCACATCTACACATCTTTAAAATACCTCCGGGGATGATCATGATAGAGACTCAACCACTTTCCTGGGCAGTCTGTTCCAGTGCTTGACAACCCTTTCAGTAAAGAAATTTTTCCCTAATATCCAATCTAAACCTCCCCTGGTGCAACTTTGCGATTTCCTCTTGTTCTGTCACTTGTTGCTTGGGAGAAGGGGCTGAGACCCACCTCGCTAAAACCTTCTTTCAGGTGGTTGCAGAGAGCAATTGAAAGCTGTATTCAGACACTAAGAAATCACAGTGAAATGGGTAGGGGAGTCTAAGGGTTTCTCATCAAAAGCTGCTGCCTGCTTCAGGGAACACAACAGGCAAAGAAAATAGGCAACTACTCAGTTCCCTATTCACAGTGGGGCTGGATTCAGCTCAGGACTGTACAGACAACACTTGGTGTAGAGCTACAAAAGTATCTTAATCTTGTCTTGAATATCTTTTTTATAGCCAACAGTCAAATAAATTAGGTGTTAGAATCACCTGTGTGTTCCAGCAGGTATACCTCCCTGTTAGCCAATTATCATGTTATCCACTTTTCACCCTAAGTTGTGGATTTGATTTTATTTGATCTAAATATGGGAGATCGTATAGTTTAAATATTGGGTGGAAACATATCAAATGCATAATTTATAGTGGCTTACAGTATTTTGGTATGGTTTTTAAATACATCTACAAACTGGAACATATGTATTAAGGAATGAAATACTCATGTGGCATTGAAATCAGTACATCTGATTTTAAAAAAGCCATTTTGAGTCAGGCCAAAAGTTCTTCTAACCTAGTATCCCGTATTGGAGACCAATAGTTGATATCTAGGGAAAGAGTACAAGCAGCCAGAGACTGTGTTCAAATTGCAGTGTTTAAAGGCTTCTGCTGGATCCATCCTCCATAAATTATCTACCTTGCCTCTAAGTCCAGGTCTGCTTTTGCTCTCCACAATATTCTGTGCCAAGGAGTTCCATAATTTAGACAAAAATGTAAAAAAATGATTAATTTTATTTAGTTTTGGGTTTTGGCTGGTAGATCATTCCATTGGTTGATGATACTCTTATTAGGAGAAGCAGGACATTGGGCAGGGGAGTGGGGATCAGAGCTACATGCACTATTTAAAATGTATATGTATCACAAGTGTATATATTTGTATAATACTTTCCAGTTTTGCCAGTTTCTTAATGATTTCTAGTATTTTATTCACCTTCCTGACCCCTGCTGGACTTTAAACAGATGCATCAGAAAACTGCCTGGAAAAAAATGTTAAGAAATGTCTCTCTCTTAAGTGGTAATAGTTGTTTATCTCTAAGAAAAACTCTTCATTCCCTAAAGTTACTTCTAAAAAGAGTCACAAATGGTCTCACTTTAAACGATCTATGCTGGCCTTTCTGCACCCATCCTACACCACTGCTCACTCAAAGGCCCTTTTTCCACCAACTGTCCACTGGATGCCAGTGTTGAGACACAGAAATGCAACTGAGCCAAGAGTTTCATGAAAATAGGGTACTTGAATTTATTCAAAAATCATAAATGTAACTATTTTCCAAGAGAAGCTACTGGAGGAATCAACTGCATATTAAGTTAAGCAATAAATTACACTCCAGCTTTCAGACAGATGAGCTCCTCTAAGTTCTCTAAGCACCTATAAACGCTATGCATTTGTGACTAACTGCTTTTCAGCAATACCTTAGATATTCCTGGTTTTTATATTAGGCCTACTGACATAGGTAGAATATCACTAATTAATTACTGTAGGTGATTTGTGTGAACACAGGATATGTTTGTAAAGGGACAAGGACACACTACATCACTGCAACTTAAACATGAAGTCACCAATACAACTCTGTACATCTCAGAGGCTTTTCCAGGGCCTTTTTAGAAAGTATCATTACCATAATTGAAACAGTTATAACTATAAAGCTTTTTAAGTATAGATAAGGCTTTAAAAACATTTAAAACTTTTTTAAAGGGGTCTCACAGTTGCCTGGATTCTGAATATGGAGTCTTGTGCGCATACTCTCACAAGACCTATAACCAGAAATGGAAGAATATAAGAACAGGAACAGAAAAAAACTGAGATCTACACAATGATTAATTATCATTTTAATTAAATAAATTCTGTTTAGAAGGGGGAAAAAATGGTCACAAAAATATTCTCTTCCGGAGGTGTATGAGAGAGAGGCAAATAGAATTGAAACAAAAATGAGCAATTTTTTAACTGTTATAAAAATAGCCTCTGATATACTTTATATTCAATTTTGGCTCAAGACTGCATGTCAAATTTTAAAAGTTTTATGGTACTAACAACTGGTCAGTTTGGTGTTTAGAGTGTGTGCAGTAGAGATTTTCAGGCCCTTGGGCTAGTATCACCCTGCAAAAATCAGTGTTATTTATTGATGTAGGCAATTGTGAGTATTGATCTTCTCATTAATGGAAGTCTACAAATTCAGGAACTCAGGTCAAAGCTTGGTTTTGAAAGATCACACTTTATGATCTTTAACAGTTGCTGGCCAGGACTCTATTTGCTATGGGTAACCATAACGCTGTCTTTCCAAACACCACTATTATTCAATCCAATCCAAAGCCAATCCATGTTTCCCTTTAGTCTGCAACTGTGTTCATGGAGTGTGCAACAGTGGAATTACAGGGGACGGAAGATGCACTTGCTTGTCTGGATACAAAGGACTCCACTGTGATCAGCGTAAGTAGATTGCTTTCTATATAAGATGAATTAAACAGCTCTGATACAGTTAGAATTGGCCAGGCCAAACATAAAAGTAGTCTCAGGTTAGTCACTCTAGAGCAACCAAACATATACCACCCCTCAAACCCACAACCATCATCACCACTTCAATCACCAGAATAACGACAACAGCAATGGGATTGGTGATCCCTAGATCAAGGGTACTTAGAACTGGTATAATGCAGGACACAAGGTCTCCTGGCACAGTACACGGACACGGCTTAACCTGTCACCCTCTGCCCATCAGCAATAGCTGAATGCGAGGCCTTGCGGTGCCCTGCAAACTCCAGATGCACTGCCTCAGGCGAGGATGGAAGACAACTGCAATGCACATGTCTGCCCAACTACCAGAGGGATGGCACACAATGTGAACGTGAGTAATTTTCACATCCACAGAGTTCTTTGCGTACAACATAATTAGTTTTATAGTTTACATATTGAGTACACTTTTGAAGCAAATCTCACCATTGTCTTGTCTTAATTGTTCTTGGGTTCATACCCCAAAGCAGTTTCAGGTGAACAAATTAGGTTCCTTCTGGATGAAACTAAACCTTAAAATGTGCTCCAGAAGTACATAATTCCAACTGCTAGCAAGCTTCAGTCCATGCAACTAGACTAAAGCTAGTAAACTCCCTCAAAATGTGTAGTGTGAAAACTGGGTGCTTACAAATCTACTCCTATCATGTCACCATACTTGCTAAAGTTCAACCTCATAGTTTGCTTCCATAAAAATTAGCAACAGCAACTAAAGGCTTATATTTATTGAATAGGCATCATGTGGCAGCTCAGCTTCATCACTAAGCGTAAACCCTACAGATAAGCTCATTTTAGCTTTCTTATTTTTTATGAAACAAAGGTAAGAGCATCTCAGCTAGAGGTAAAAGTCTACCTTAAAGTTGTTTTAGAGACTCCTCAACTTGCTGTTGAATGCTCAAATTAACTGTATTACGTTATATCTTACAACACTAGTTCTTTCTTCTAGACCAATTGTAATGAAGAAAATGCTTGTATTTGATGCTGGAAGCACTACTTAGTAAATGTCAGTTTGGGTCAGGTCAGAAATACAATATTACTTATCCTCTGTGGAAATATTTACATTAAAGAATTCAACCCTGGATCTTAACTTATGGTGTAGTCCTTTCTGAGTATGCTTGAACACTATCCAAGAGCAAGACATTAGAAAGTCACTCTTCAGGGAACGTGAGGTTCTTCTAGTAGGCAGCATAGACAAGCAAGAGACAAAAAAAATTGCAGAAATCAGCAGAGAAGGAAGATGCTAGTATCGCTACCTCTCTTGGGTTTTGCTTTGATGCAGCCTGCCTGGATGTTGCTCTCTGTCCCAGTGCCTTTGGGTACTGGGGTCACCTGTGGCTTAAGCCAATGTCTTTCACATTTGACTGGCTGGGAATCAGAGAACAAGCAGCTCTGGTGCTGGTAAGCACATAAGTGAGGATAGCAGTAACTGCCCCAGACTCAGCTTGGAGGTGGCATTGCTTACGGACAACTTGAGCACGTGAATGCGTGTATGTTGTGATTTCACATTGGAACAAGAGAAGGCTTGAAATAGTGAAGCTGAGCATTGCCAGCTCTCTCAGCTAAAGCTGAGGGAGAAGAAAGGGAAGATGAGAGGAGAAGACAGTGAGTAGCAGCACCTTTTAGGTGAGTCCGGGACCTGCCACCTTCTACCTACAACGTGCACGTGACCATATCCTAAACTGGACACAAAATATGAGAAGATGCTCTCCAAGTACTGCTGGACTATGAACAAGGTCCAACAATGCCACTGCCTTGAAAAAAGGGTCCATAGAAATAACTATTGAGCTTCCAGTCCAGTCCAGTCCTGAAACTACAGCAGTGTGGAAGACATGACTAAAGTACTTGCTGGCCAGTTTTCCATAGAGCTGATGGATAACATTATGTTGTTTAATTACCGGAAAGAAAACAGCAAAGGCCTATTGTATTGAGAAATATTTTCCAACTGATATAATACATCCTTAAAGCTTGTATGGACCTTGTATCACCTACCTGACCTTCTCTGGTTAAAACTGACCAAGGAACAGGGAAATAGTTGTGATATTTTAATGAGCACATTACATGTTTTAATCTGTTTATAACTCAATTTGCCAAGTTAGTATAAACACATTCCTCCCTCCTGTCTTCATGCCGCCACGATACTTCAGACTTGGCTGTTATAAAGAGTTTAGTCTACTCAGGCTTCATCTGGCATGAAGGTGCTCACACAAATCCTTGTCTTCGATTTCAGAACTGTAGAGAATAATTCATTTACTTCACTTTTTTTTTTTTCCACAAGCTATCAACCCTTGCTCCAAAAAGGTCTGCGATCCTAACGCCGACTGCATTTACCTCGGACCAAACTGGCACAAATGTAGCTGTCGAGAAGGTTACAGAGGGGACGGTCAAGTCTGCTTACCCATAGACCCTTGCCAAGCTATATACAGGAATTGCCCTGCACAGTCCACTATTTGCATATATGACGGTCCAGGAAAGGTTAGTGTTGCATGGGTGTCCAGATGTTTCCTATGTCAACTGCGTAAGAAGAAATAATGCTTTCTCTACAAAAAGCAGCCATGAAGGTAGGGGAACAGGCCTCAGGGAGACCGAACGGTACTCCTAGCTTTAGCATAAGCCCTGTCATTGACCAGGAGTCCCTTTACCTCCCTTCTCAATGTACATATATCATGTTTCCCCTTCTGAAAATGGCAATGGTGTTCTTTTTCCTAGAATATTTTGTCTGAGATGCCTCTCTAAAATGGAGGCACTGAAACGAAGGTTCTTCCAGTCAAATTTTGTTTCTCTGACCACAGGGGTCTTGTAGGACCAGTAGATTCCTTGCCCAGGTACCACAGATACATGCCTAAAGTTAGTGTATTTAGCAAACAAGTAATCCAGGTCTTTGAGGACAACCAATGAAAGGTACTGTATAAAAACTGCATATTATTCATGCTGTTGGAAATTGACTTAGATTTCTGTGTGGTGAACTCCCACCACCAAGAAAATGAGACTTCAGAAGACCATGCCTGTTTTGCCTGAACACCCTGAAGAGCCAAAAAGGGACTTGGTCATCCAGGGTCATCCTGCAGCTCTCAGTCATCACATAAGTGGCTCCTCTCAGGGGTGTCACAATGAGCTGCACGCGGCTGGCACATGCAGGCTGGTGCGTACGATGGCAGTGCTGATAGACCTCACTCGCTAATACCATACTTTGGCATTCATTTTGAGAGGCAGAGGGCTGTGAGAACAGAGGTAAAAAATTTGACCTAGCTACACTGATTTTACATGTTCTCTGATCACAGAAGTGAATATAAAGGACTTTATCTGAAGGAAATTTATCTAAGAGCTAGTTTTCCAGAATTGATAAAATCTAGAGTTATATAAATATGAATAATCTGAACTCAACAGGTGATTAACTAAGGCTTTGGAAACTCACTGTCTTTAAACCCTAGTTCCAGAAGGTATGCTGAAATCCATAATTTGTGCACGTCTAATTTTCCTCTCCCCTCTCCCATCCTTTTGATTTAGTCCCACTGTGAATGCAAGGAGCACTACACAAACTTTGTGCCTGGGAAAGGATGCAGCATGACAGACATCTGTGAAACAAACAACACCTGTCATAAAAATGCTAAATGCTCAATGGTGGCACCAGGACAGATTACGTGAGTATTTATGCTCATTAAAGCTTTCTCACAGTTTTTCCCTCCTCCCCCTAGTAAACAGGCTGCTAAAACAAATCCAGTGGACTAACAACTGGAAGTTATCATTAATGGTTTCTTCATGAAGGACAAATTACAAGATTTAATGGGGTTAGGGTCAGCCAGTTAGCACAGTGTTTGATTTCATCAGTCCAATTGCTAATACCTACTAAATTGGGTGGTTTTGCACCTTTTTTTTTTTTTTTTTTTTTTTTTAATTGCACTGAGAGGTCATTTCTACACCAGTAAATAAAAAGGAGAAAGACCTCTTTTCTGTTCCTCAGGGCAAGCAGCATGGTCTGGCTCTCTGGCTCACAGCTAAAGTCTCTTCTTCTTCCAAAACCTCTTGGCAGCGGTCCCTGGCACACGCTATTCCGCAGCACTGCCCATTAGAATGCTACTTGGTGTGGGCCAGAAACATGCCAGGCAGCAGGCTAAAAATTAATCAGCATTAATTATCTTGGGACAGCAGTGGAGCCCTGGGTCTTTTTAGTATACTAACACAGATACAGCTAGGGAATCTGACCCCCATGCTGTGAAAACAACACCAACTTCAGCAGATTTCTCAAAGCCTCGAGTCAAGCATGTGAGAAACTGCAAAACCTCTGGCAGAGTTTGTTTTCCTGGACAGAAATTTGCTACACAGATGTTAGGAGAAAAGTCAGTTTTACCACTAAACTTAACAAAGCTATTTTAAACCAAAGAATTTGGATTACATGTTTCTATAGCCTAGTGATAGCTAGTACTAGGTTTAAAGAGATGTCCCTGAAATGTTAATTTTCAGGAGCTGAGAATTTGAACGTGAAAGACAAAACAGGCCATTAGTTGTAAATTGTGAACAAATTCTTTATCGTATAGATCTATAGACAGAAAGCATTCACCCTGGAGAGAATTCTTATCGCCAGTTCTTGCTTCATCATGCAGCTTTCTTACAGTTTAATATCAACATCACTTCTGTGTAAACTATTGTGCATTTCAAAAAAGTTTATCTGGAATATCCCCTAGTTAATTTCTAGAGCACACTATACTATACAAACTACACTTAGTATATACTTATACTAAGTATACTATACTACTACACTGCACAACATGAGTTGAAAATTTAAAATAAAATTCCACAACACATAAATCAGAATCTATCTTTCCTAATTTGTCACTGTTTTGCTGTTGCAATTCAATTTTCAACAGCTAAGGAAGTTTTGATATTTTAGAATGGGAAAATTAAAAATTTATGACTGGGGGAGGGAAACAAACAATGTAGATACTTTGCACATCATTCATTCAATGACCTTTAATGCCAAAAGCAAATACAGAAGAAAGAAGTGGGATTCAAGTCAAACTAAAACAGATAGTTTGGAGAAAAAAAAAATATGAAACTATACTGAATAGTTTCCAACTAAGGAAAATCCACGTATGAAAAAGGAACTTTGCAAAGAAAAACATCGATTGGTAAATGTAGGCTCAGTAAATTGTTTCTGATAAGTGACAGACAGTTATTACATTTTGGCTGCATCCCAGCCAAATATATTTGGGAGGGCTTTTTTTGGTAGGTTTTTTTTACTTCTAACACAAAGCTGAAACAGAGGCCACAAACCTGTGTTGCCTTCTTTCTTTTGTTTTGCTTTTGATTTTATTGAAGACATAGTTGTGATGTTAGCTTCCCCCATACAGAATCTCTTCTACCTTCTCCAGAATCAAATGATTTGTGCAAGAATAAATTTCTTATAAGGACAAAGATGTAGAAAAGAAACTTTTAGTTTGTGAACACAACACAGCAGCCAGCCTCCTGGAAAATCAATATTGGCTCAGTTTTCTATTCCTATCTAGATATTTTCTGAGTGAGTGCTGACATTTTCTATGGCGTTGGTTCAGCACAGTAATTACGTTCAGCATTGCCCAGAAGTGACAAAGCTTCCACTGGTGCAGAATTACACTGCATGTTAAACCATAACCCCTCTGGTTTCCAAGAAAAACTGGCTTTCCCTCACCTAAACTCAATTATTTTCTTTTTTAATTTCTTATTTTCACTCTGATTCTGTCTTCAACGTTAGAAATTAGTAGCTTCATAAACCAAAATTCTATTATAAAAGTTTCAGGTAAAATGGAGATGGAAAGCTAAGCTCCCCTTTCCCAAAGAGATACAATTCTCTTTCCCTTCCTCAGTAAGTGGAACTAGTGACAGTTCCTGTCTTTTTCAGTCCTGCCTATACTGTCCATGCAGCATATCATCAAACAACAAGAAACCATCAAACAACAAAGTTTAAATAGTCCAGCAGGGTTTCTTGTAAAGCTATTTCTATTTAGAGGCACCCCGCCCTTACAGTACACAGTGCATTCAAAGCAAAACCTATACAACCATATGCAGTATGAGTTGCAAACCAGACCCTCCAGACAAAGCTAAGACAAAACTGATCCAGTCAGTCACCCAATTGGTCCTTCCTGAGCCTGGCCACACAGTAAATTACACCATTGGAAGGAGTGAGGGGACAAACAGGTTGAAGGGTTCAAATTCCATGCAAGAGGTGCTAATCTGTAATTGGCTTTCATTTGGCAGCCAAATCCAAACCGTGTAACTGGATGTCCACTCAGTTTTAAGTAAGGTTGTCCTTAGAAAAGACATTTCAAACTACATAGGTATTTCTGCAGTGCACTATTCTTAACCACCTGCTTCTTCATGACCATTTATTGAAAGAGAGAGAGGTTTATTTTGAAACCTTGATCTGATTTGTGCAATATTTTAAGAGCAATTTCTTTTTTCTACTAAACTATTCCTCGGCTCCTTTGAAGCCTCAAGTTTTTTTCTTCTCTGCTCAGAAGTGAAGGGGGCTATGTACATTAGTACAGCAATATTTACACCACTAGAAGAAAGGGGTCAGCCCCCAAAAAGGAGCTGCTCCTCTCTCCCAGACCCAATTCCTTCATCCAGGCTCCACAGTTGTATCCTCTACCCAAGAGTTCTTCTTAAAAAGAAGAGGGCTCACTATCAGAGTTGCATCCTAAAAATTTAAGATGCTTTTGGACTTCTATTTTTTCCCAGAACCAGAGGAGTCAGAGCTTGAGCCTTCTGGCCAAAATCCCAGCACCTCTCTGAGTCTATATGCAGCTCCCCAGACTGCAGGGATTTTCGAGTAAGGTTGCTGTCATCGGGTAAATGCCTATGGTAGAGACTGTATGTGGGAAACAGGAGATGATCTGGTATCAGGTTGATACTACTATGGGGTATGAATCGCAGATGTGTGTTTGTAACAACCAGCACATGCAAATGATTAGGTCATTAGTTATATAAAGAACATTTTGCTTGCATGGAGTAATGTTCTTTCTCTAATGATGCCTTTAGAAAAAACATTCAGAGAGATGAATCTTTATGGATAAGTCTTATATGAATACTGAACATGCTGGAGACTTAATTAGGAAAGGCACTATTAAAAGCCAACATTTGTCAATGCATACCATATAGCTGTTTAGCCTCCTAAATATAGTTAGGGTTTCTTTCTGTGTGCACTACACATTGACAAGTGCCTGCTTTAATTTTAGCACTGAAGATGAATAAATGACTGAGCTGACACCACCAGCCAGTCTCCCAGGAGTAGCCAAGTAGGGGCTGATTTTCTGAAGAGCGCAACAGAGAAAGCCAAGATTGGCAAAACCAGCAGGCATCAATGGTCCCTCACACTGAGGCAGGCTTACAGAGTTCAGATTTTTTAGCAAGTACTAACCATCTCTCCGTGTGAAGTCAGGTTGACACAAGATCAAGACACATGCAGGTCCTAGTTGCTCTTTGAAATTCATAACCATTTGTACCTGTCAGCACCTAATTTCCTTTAGACTTTGCCTTAGCTCCAATACACTAATTCAGATGCAGCTCACTGCATGGCAGTGAGGACACTGAGCCTTCCTCAAGGCATTGACTGTCACTCTCGTGGGCACCGTGAACTGAGCCTGCTTTGGACACATGTAGGACTGGGTCAGATGTACATCACTGACACCTCTCACAGGCTAGAGTCCCCAGGTGGCAGCCAGCATATCACAGAATCACAGAATGTCAGGGATTGGAAGGGACCTCGAAAGATCATCTAGTCCAATCCCCCTGCCGGAGCAGGAACACCTAAATGACATCACACAGGAAGGCGTCCAGGCAGGTCTTGAATGTCTCCAGAGAAGGAGACTCCACAACCTCCCTGGGCAGCCTGTTCCAGTGCTCTGTTACTCTCACAGTAAAGTTCCTTCTCAAATTTAAGCGGAACCTCCTGTGTTCCAGCTTACACCCATTGCCCCTTGTCCTATCGTTGGACACCATTGTGAAGAGCCTGGCTCCATCCACCTGACACTCACCCTTCATATATTTATAAACATTAATAAGGTCACCCCTCAGTCTCCTCTTCTCCAAGCTAAAGAGGCCCAGCTCTCTCAGCCTTTCCTCATAAGGGAGTTTCTCCACTCCCTTAATCATCTTGGTGGCTCTGTGCTGGACTCTCTCAAGCAGTTCCCTGTCCTTCTGTGGGGCCCAGAACTGGACACAATATTCCAGATGCAGCCTCACCAGGGCAGAGTAGAGGGGGAGGAGAACCTCTCTTGACCTACTAACCACACCCCTTCTAATGCACCCCAGGATGCCATTGGCCTTCCTGGCTACGAGGGCACAGTGCTGGCTCATGGTCATCCTGCTGTCCACCAGGACTCCCAGATCCCTTTCCCCTACACTGCTCTCTAGGAGATCATTTCCCAACCTATACTGGAACCTGGGGTTGTTCCTGCCCAGGTGCAACACCCTACACTTGCCCTTATTATATTTCATTAAGCTTTTCCCTGCCCAGCTCTCCAGCCTGTCCAGGTCTCTCTGGATGGCAGCACAACCTTCTGGCGTGTCAGTCACTCCTCCCAGCTTTGTATCATCAGCAAACTTGCTGACAGTGCCCTCTATTCCCTCATCCAGGTCATTTATGAATATATTGAATAATACTGGTCCTAGTACCGACCCTTGAGGGACTCCACTAGACACTGGTCTCCAACGACACTCTGTCCCACTGACCACCACTCTCTGGCTTCTTCCCACCAGCCAGTTAATAATCCATCTCACTACCTGCTCATCTAATCCACACTTCCTCAATTTGGCAGCGAGGATGCTGTGGGAGACCATGTCAAATGCCTTACTGAAATCAAGATGGACCACATCCACTGCTCTACCATCATCTAGCCACCTAGTTGTGTTTTCATAAAAGTCTAGAAGGTTGTTCAAGCACGACTTCCCCTTGGTGAAGCCGTGCTGACTGCCCCTAATGACCCTAATTACAATCATATTACAATCATATTACAACTGAAATGCTATTTTCAGTACAGAGACAGCAGAAGCATAAAGTATACATTTGAAAAAGTATGAGACTTCATGCTTCAGCAGCTTCAGGGGAAAAAAAAAAAAAAGAAAAAAAAAGATAATACAGTACCAGTATCATTGCCCAAAATGGTTATGTTACTTAAAGGGCAGTGTAAAAAAATGAACCACTTTGCTTCATTGAAAGGACTGACACCCCTGCCTGCCTTTTTCCAACAGTCCTATACAGCTATTACAAGGACTGATGAGCTGCCATCATCCCCTTCACACATAACTACCATTAATCCTGTCGAGTCCCACCATAGTGAGTGAAGGCTTCACACAGCTGCCTCCCAGCCACAAGGGTGGCACCCCACACCTCCATAGCATGGCCTCTCCTTGCCCACAGGCACGCAGGCTCAGTGGCTTTCTAGGCTCCAGTAACCACAATATCTGGGGACCAGGGGCTGCACTGCAGCCAGGAGTGTTGCATAGCCCCTGTTCAAAGAGGTTCTGCAAGACAGACACCACTGCATCCTGCCCTAGCTGACAGAAGGACATCACATCAGGCAAGCAGCCAGCAGGCTGCCCTACCCACTGACATACTTTGCAGCATATAGAAGCAAAGGTTAAACTAAAATGCATTGATGCTTCTTGAAAACAGGTTCAGAGAAGCAATATAGGTAACACCTAGAGAAGGTTTAGTGAGAGCCTCACTGACACCACAGAGCATCAACACACAAATAAAATGACAATCCCTTCACAGGTGTACGTGCCAGGGGGGGTCCGTGGGGAATGGATTTGTGTGCTACGGAAACATCATAGAGCGCCTCCAAGACCTGAATGCTGAAGTGGGAGGAAGGTGGCAAGGCAAGCTGACATCTGCATTATCACTCATGGGTAAGCGACCACACACAAGCAGAGTCAGATCCTGCTGAGGGGGTTGATCTTGCCCTGTCTTCACCCAATACCCCTAGCTGCAGGAAGGTGCCACTAACAGCATGACACAGAGCACATGCTACTCACCGCAGACTCCCTCTGACCACCTAAAGCTGCCTTTCCTCAGCTGCTGTGCAATCTGCAAGAATTTCCAAGCAGAGGTGCTAAACACATTCCCACAACCCCTCATCACATCACATCATTTGGTATCACCAGTGGGTTTTGCTCCATAGTGGGTTTAAGTGGGATCATCCTACCATCTCTCTCTCCCTGCTCTCATTGATTGGGATAATTGAGATTTGATTTAGAATGACACACAGGAAGTCCACCAAAAACATCACGATTCCCAGCTGGGTCCCTCTTACCCCATCCTTGGCCATCAGCAGTGACATTGTTTTCACCAGGAAAGAGGAGGGAGACAAGGGGAAGAGACTTATCCCATCCATTGTTTCCACTATCCTCAGGACCCCCCACTAGAGCATCTCAGCCACAGCTCAGGGCTCTCCAGGTTTCCAAATTGACTGCAGAAGTGAGGGGCACCCCCTGTCATGGCTCACAGCTTCCAGCCTTTCACAGTATCACAGCCCCATCATGAAGAGAACAGCATAACTGCCTTCATCATCTTCTGGTGCAATGCCCAACATGCTGGGCACCACCATTTCTTAACAACAATAGAGATTTTATGTTCTTTGGTTAAGTTTTGGGCACAAATGTACCATTTGATTTACTAGCCAGAAGCTACAAAGGCACATTAACCTCTGAGGTTATCTTCCAATACATTCACTCCATATTAATGTCTTTCAAAAGCTAAGAATATACAGCAGAATAATCCACATTGTTTTGTAAAATAACATATTAATTTTTGAGATATGTTCTCTGGTACAACATACTTTTAACAACTGTAAAGATTTTTTTTAGTTCTGATTTTAAGCCTCTGGAAGGCTTAAAATATTGAGTTGAATATTAGAAATATTTAATGCCTTCAGATGCAGAATCAGTGGTTTCATACTGCTGTCTTGGAAACAGAAATACCATTTGGGTAGCAAATGAACTTTATTTAACTTCCAGTGCATACACTTTTATTACCAGCTACGTGCTTGCTGGTATTTGCACTACCAGCAGGTTATCAGTGGTATATCCTTCTCCCCATGAAGACTGAATTGATTTATAGCAGGAGGCCATCTTCCTGTAAAGACACAACTCCAAAGAAGCACTGTTCCCACGTCCATCACTCTGGTCTGCATGCCACAGAATCTGGGCTGCCAGGAGCATTCTGAATGTTTTGCCCCATCCTATGTCAAATATGCAGCAGCACCTGGATTTCACATCCCATCTACCTCTCATGTTTCAATAACTTGGATTTTAGAATCTTAAATTAATATTTAGTAATCACAGATAATATTCTTTCTTATTCTGCCTTTGCATACTTGGCAACAAGTACACAGTCCCTTCCTCCAACAAGCTTATCAACACATATTTCTCTTTTTTTTTTCTCCCTCTCTCCTTATAAGAAAATGTCTATGAATGGCCACTGAGTGCTCTGGGACCATTTACCGTGCTTGTACCAACAAACAAGGGGCTCAAAGGTACAAATGTAAGTAAATGACAGAGAGGGCTTTAAATTGCAGGGGATTTAGCTCCTTCGGAAATCTAATCTGTGTTAAAAGTGTTTTGATTCAATAGATTCAGAAGAACTTTTTGCTCTAGTACACTTCTATATACATTCAAATCTAGGGGTCAGAGGTTGTCTTTTCTGCGTGAAAGAAAAGCAAAATAATTTGCCAAGTCAGTGTAGAATGCAGTCAAGCCTCAAGTAAGTTTTGGATTGTTTTACGTGCGTATGCTCAAGGGTTTTTCACTTAGTTGAGACAAGGCCGAATTAAGATCTGAATTTTCAGCAGGGAGGCCTCCAAGTTACCCTTTACATAAGGGTGATAAAAAAGATTATGGTTTTAGTTAAAAAAAAAAAAGAAAATGGCCTGATATGCAAGTGGTCAGCATCCATTACCTTCCACTGAAGTCAGGACAACTCTGGAGACACCTGCTGCCCTTGCAAGGACATAAGAGGGTGATCCAACCTGAACTCATACCAAGAGAGGCCTCCACTTAGTTCAGACTCCATCACTGTACTTTACAGAAAACACATAATCTCAGAAGGTAACAAATGGAGTGAAATAAACATCCACCATAAGAATTGAGAGTTTTTTAGATGAAGCCTGTGTTGAAATATATCTCTGTTTTTCTGCTTTTCTAGATAAAGGATCTTCTGAATAATAAACAGAAAGCACAGTACTTCGTGAAACTCCATATAATTGCTGGTCAGCTGAATACCAGTAGCTTGAATGATACTAATGTAATATATACTTTGACTGGAAAGTCAGGAGAGATATCAAAGGGAGAAAAGGTAAGCAGCTTTCCTGCCTACCTCAGCAAAAATACTACTCTCCGTTCACTCAGCAAGGAATATGAAAGGTGTTTCCACAGCAAGATGTCAGGTTGCAGATAGCTGCAGGTTTACGAAATACCATGGGGTGGCCATGCATTACAAGGACTTCAAGTGAAACATGAAACCTCACCAGCATCAAAGTTCCCATTAAAATCAGTGGAAAAAAAATTGCCTTTAGAGGTGCATCACCTCTAAAGGGAGGAAGGGGGCAAGAGGGGTGTGGAATTAGGAGATCCTAGGTGAAGAGGGGGCATAGTAAGAGAAAAGCTCAGAGTTTATAGAATCATAGAATCATTGCAGTTGGAAAAGACCTCCAAGATCATCAAGTCTAACCATCAACCCAACACCACCATGCCCACTAAACCATGTCCTGAAGTGTCAAGTCTACAAGTTTTTTTGACTGCCTCCAGGGATGATGACTCCACCACTTCCCTGGGCAGCCTGTTTCAATGCTTGACCACTCTTTCAGTAAAGACATTTTTCCTAATACCCAGTAGGCTAAGCTGGAAACCTGTGTGTACTGCTCACACAGAGCAAGCACTGCAGATCCCATCTCCCAATGAGCATTGACATCCTTTGAATGACACAGCAAATATAAAAGTCTTCAGCCTAAATAAAGTTCACATGGAAATCCATCATGAAAAACACAGAGTAAAGCTCATCACTTGCCCAGTTTATTTGATGTCAGAAAACATCAGGGCAGTCTGATCCCTGCGATAGTTTCACTGGTATGTCATCAGTGTCTCTTTCATAACAAATCCCAGGCTAAAAGTAAAATGCAGCACTATTCTAGCTACTAAAAAGAAACCCAGCTCTGTTCCAGCTGAAAACCAGAACATCTCGGAGTTGTTTTTTTTTTTTTTCTCTCTACAGCAGATATACTAGATTTTATAATCTAGAATTATTGCTCTTGGTCCACTAAAAGTCTGTTAATGACCCGAGCCTATGTGAAGGCTGAAATCAAATACTTCTCATGTTTTTTAGTAGATCAGTGGCATTTGAGAAAAGATCTTTTTTATTGCTTTAATGAGCACACACTCCATTTGCAACAGGAAAATATCATTGCTGTCCAAGGCTTGTTAGTTTCCTGCAGGCTTCAGTACAGTGCAGAATCAGCAACATTTTGTTGTTTTAAATACACATATAATATGAGGAAATGGGCTGCAATCCCTCACCATTATGGGAGTTGACCCTTTCAGTACAATCACATTTTAAATCATTTCCTGTCAGACTTCTATTACTAGCAGTCAACAGAGCCCTTTTAGGGACACTGCTCTCCCTACAGGGCCTATCCCTACTTCTCTTCTGAACTTTGCTGTCCTGGAACAAAATAACATCATCCTGATGCAAAGTCAAAGGAATTTTTTCCATTTCCTTGATAAGGATTGGAAGCAACCTTTAGCCTCTGCTGATTTAAATGCCCCAGGTGTTGCCAATGGAAGGGGGTGCTAGACTTTATTCAACACTCATACTCTCTCTGCTGTCGTTGCATAATAAAGAGCTCAATATCCAATGCTTGGCTTCTTTCAGGATAATCAATTAAGAATTAGAATCCAAGGAGGAAGGAGAAAAGGAAAACTTTTAGAGGGAAATATTATTGCTTCCAATGGGATTTTGCACATTATTGACAAAGCCATGGACAACGTGGAGCAAACATTTGAAAGCAGCAAAGAGGTGAGCTGTAAGCTATACACATGCAATGACAGACTTTCTTTTAAAGTAGTTTCACATTGATTGAATGCACAAAGAAGGATGACTGACAGCAGCTAGACAAACTCTACTGCACCATTGTGCATCAGCTCAGAGAAGCAACATTCAAAGTGAAAGACAATGAGGCAGTTTGCACAGCAAGCAGACAATTGCCCTTCTGCCAAGCTGGTCCATGGAGGATTTGTTTGTACTCACTGCATTTCAGTGCTTCCTTGGGAAACTGGCAGTCGTGATCAGTGCATCTTACTGAGTTCCAGAACATATTAAAAAGAGGGACATCTGGACAGATATCAGGCAAGACTTGTATTCAAAGCAGAAATCCCTCCCCGCAAAAGGCTAATAAAAAAACTAATATTTTTGGATGCTTTTGGGGTTTTGGTGCCCTGCTTAGTATACTTCCTTGAGAGTTCGCTTCTTATATGGTGTTTTAGCAAATATTTTATTTCTCTGCCCTTTCTCATTGGGAATGAAGAGATAACAACACTTTCCCTATACACACACTGTTTGTATGTTCTGCTACTACACAATATTTCAGGACAATGACAAATTGTAACTATAAGTCAGTATAGAACCAGGACAAAAGTGCTACCATCTCAGCCATTTCCAGACACTACCAGTCACCAAAAAACAAGGAAACCCAAATGTATTCCATCTGTAATAACCGAGACTCATACAGTAATTCCCAACTAAAATAAATCTTGCTTTCATCTTATTTCAGGAAACCATAATGTCAGTACTTCAAGATAATGAAAGATACAGCCAATTTACATCTTTGATAGAGGTAAGGATCCAGAAAAACAATTCCATAAAGCTATGGAAGTTCTTCAATAGTCATATGTAATTTCACTTTTATTTTTAAACCAAAACAGAAAACTGGCCTGGGAATGGACTTACAGGAAGACAACATACCTTACACAGTCTTTGTTCCAACCAATGAGGCTCTGAGTAATATGAAAGCTGAGGCTCTGGATTACCTCCTTTCTGCAGAGGTATAGTCTCTCTGTAATGTGAACCTTTCTTAAACAGTAGATATATATGTAGATGTATAGGTAGACACATACATGCATCATTTTTCCATGTTCATCTAGTTTAGTGTTCATCTAAACTAAGTTCCTGTGATCAAGGCTTAAGCCATCTCTAATTATTATATAACACTTAAAGAGGAATGGGATTTGGGATCTCCCATCCTATGAAGCGACACCAATCCCTGACACTAGGTCCTCGTTCCTCTGTTCTTACCCTGCCAGCATAGCCTGGATAGCCACATGGCAAAGCCCTAAAGCCTCTCCTGGGAGATGTCACCCTGGCAGGGACAGGCAGAGGGTGCAGATGCCACAGAGCAGGTTGCATGCCATGAGCTGGGCACCACAACTGATCCAGAGGTTTCTGGTGCACCAGCTGATGACGCTGTTCTCATCCCCATGTCCTCTCACAGTCCAGGGTGGGTTTGTGTGACTTGTTTTGGGTTAAAAGAGCCTCTTTTCTGCTTTTGCAGGGTTCATGGAAGCTGCTGGAGCTGGTCCGATACCACATTGTCTCGAACACTGAGGTGAGTTCGGCTGCTTTACTGACCCAGGGCTGCAAGAACATTTTCAAACCCTGTGCCACTCTGAAGGCAGAGTTTTTCCAGGAAAAAACTCCACCCAGTGTTGCACAGCAAGGCTGCAAAGGACAGCTATACATCTGCCCTTACTAAGGGTAGTCACACAAAGGTCACTAACAGAAAACACATTTGTGTTTGAAAACACGTTTGTCTTTCACCTCCGTGTCACTAACCAAAATAAAACCCTGATAGGAGGCATGTGGGAGTCCTTGAACCATGGCAAATGAAAACTATGTTGTGTCACACTAATGTGTTACATGCAAGTAACTATTTCCACTTTAAAATACACCTTTTGGTGATGGGGATATATATATATGTGTACATATACATACACACATATTGACATCCTGAACCTAAGACCCACTACCTTAGCCCACTGTGGAGCAAGAACCGCTGTCAGGGGTTACTGTCAGCTTGGCAGGGCTGCAAGAAAGAGTAGCACTGTCTGAGCCAATTCTGCTAAGATTAGCCTTCAGTTTATCAGATAGGTAGTTTTGTCATCCTCTAAGTAAGCTCCCTGTTTTTCCCTCCTTTTTCTACTGGAAACAAAGAGCAGAACCCAGCAACACCACCAGCAACTACAGCTAGATGAGACTGAAGTTCATCCCCATCCCAACCCCAGCTGCAGGGAAGGAAGGATGTGCTTGTATCTTTAGCAAAAGGCCCCACTCAGTGTCCAAGGCAGAGGTTGCTCCCAGCACAGAGCAGGATCACGGAGAGCCGGGGCATGAGATCCATGTGTCTCTTCATGAGATATCAGCATTGACACTTCCACAATGGTCTAAGGATGCAAACAGGGCTAATTTTAGGGAGAGGTGATAACTTTACTTAGACTGGTTGCTATAATTAGGAGAAAAAAAATTAGTCAATGCAAGGCTGCCCACATAGCCAAAGAAAAGCTGATAGGGTCATTCCCTCACCCTGAAGAGAAAGGTGATCTTTCTTGAGAAATCTATCTGAATTTGATAAGAATAATGATATTACATGTCTTTCAATCAATTTATATTCATTTCAGCTAGAGGTTGCCAGCCTTGTCTCCATAGAGCACATCAGAAGCATGGCAAAGCAGTTCATTTACTTTAACAGGACCAGCACTGTAAGTCAAAGGCAGCTCTCACCTGCTAACAGCACACTCTGATCCAGGCAACGGTTTGCATGCAGGGGAATAAAAAAGGGAGGAGGGGGGACATTATCAAAAGAATTTCTTGTTATAATGAGGCAGAATTTTTCAACTTGCCACTCCAACCTACTGTTAGAAATTAGTATTACAAAGGATGCAGAGCAAATGACTGGTATAAAAGGACAGCCTGCAGTTTCTTTTTTCTTATGGTTAGCCCCAGTCTAGGAATGATCCTCATTTATGCTCTGCCTAGTTTAAAAAAAAAAAAAAAACAACCTATATAAAATATTTTAAATAATTCTGTTACATATTTTGGTTATTTTAAACACTTCTCAGTGCACACATAGATATTCTTTTATTTCCTTTAATATTATGGTCTCCAATACTGATGAACCTAGTTAACACTTTTTAAAGGTGTTTATTTGTCACTACTTTTGCTAAGCCAAACTTATCTGATATGTTGAACTCTTTTGTTCTTTGCATATTTTAGGCAAATATGAACATTCTAGAGAAGAGATGTATCTATAAAAATGCTTGTAAAGGCAGAGCAGAAAGATTATTTTTTTTTTTCCTTCTGTGAGTTTGGATAGATCACAAATTCTCTCTCACTTTCCCCCATTTGTCAGAGAGAGGATCAAGGCATGCTTATACCCACTGAAATTCATGCCTGAAGTCATCAGTAGCCTTCCCATTTTGGCCAGTCTTTTAGTCCCCAGTTCCACAAGCTAACTGCACAATTAAGAGGAAAACTTTAGGTATCGCTGTTGTAGACCAGTACCCAAGAAAATGAGTAATATATGCATGCTTCTTGAACAAAAAAAAGCTTCATAAAAATAGATAGGAATTAAAAAGAGACTAGAAATTCTTGAAATTATCAGAAATTGGAAAGCTATGAAAAATTTATTATTAATAATAATTTATTTTTTCATAGGGACAAGTCTTGGTGAATGGAGAAGAAATGGTAGAAACAGATATTGTTGCAAAAAACGGTCGCATTTATACTCTTGCAGGAGTCCTTATTCCACCCACAATTGTTCCAATTCTACCACATCGGTGTGACAATACAAGAAGTCAAGTCACAATGGTAAGAGAATCACAACAAATCAATAGTTCTCAACTGCTCCATATAATGTGCTCCCAATTCCTTTTGGCTTCTTTCTCTGATACTGTCCATAAAACGAGGGATAGTTTGGAAATTAATATGTCAATGACATACAGCCACCTGGCTAGCAGTATTGTACAAATACAAGTAACATGAGAACAGGGAACTCATATGAGCATATCCTATATACCACTCTAATGCACCTGGTTCTTGCACTAGCCCTTTTAAATACGTTGCTTCTCCAGTTAAATATTTTCTTCCACTGCCGAATCCCACCTGTGCATACAAGTACACAGTAAGCCGTATCAAGTTTTCAGGGAAGCTACTTCAGATGAGTATTTTCATTTTCACTAAATATGCAGAGAAAGGAGCCAGAAAGTTAAAATATTAACATAATAATTTATTTTGTATTAGTCTATTAGAAATACATTTTTTTCAGAAGTTACAACTTCCCCTAGCCCTGCTTTTTTCCACTTTTCTTCAAATTAGGAATTACAAAACCATTTCTTATTTCAAAGGGTGGATTTCAACATACCTTGTTCAGTTTGGTTACACAGTACAGGCCTTTACACTCTGTAACATTCAGATACTATTTCTGGTAAGAACACCGAGTGTCAGACCAAGCTTTTAGCTCGCAGTAAGCATGGCTCCAATGAGCTATTACTGGACCATGTTCAAGCACGTATCTGGGCCAGCAACAATTCCGGTACAGTCACGTAAAACATTTACTGTCTTAACTTACAACAGTCCAGAGCCACAGTCTTGAAAGAGGTTCCCAGCAGAGCTGGACAGCATCAACATTTAATGAAGAAAACACAAGAGCTGGCACTAAAGAGCTACTACCTCTGGCAGTAACTACGAAGTGCCATATGTGTAATATAATCAGAAACCAGGCAGAGCACCAAGCCACAATCTCCAATACAAAAAGCAATCAACACCTTACAAACACAAATTACACTCCACACTACATCTGACATCAATCCTAAAGCAACACTATGAAAAACTATTTAAAGACAAAGCAAATAGCATCTGTCACAAAAATTACTCTCCAAACTGAAGTCAGGAACTTTTATCAGCTTTGAAAGCTTCATGCATACTTTGATGTATAGTTTAATATCCAAGCTTTTAAGCAGAGCACTATTTCCAAGGAGAATACGAGAGGGAACAGTGATTTTGCTGTTCTTACCTTCATCACTCTTGGAAAATAAGAGCAATGGCACCTTGTAAATACCACTCATGGTATCGGTGAAAAGTGACAAACCCTGTAAGAACTGGCAATTGTACACACCTGCAAGAACTGTACATCCTTAAAGATTAAAAAGTTATGCTAACACATACACATCCACCTAACTGTACCTGAATGCTGGTAATAACTGCAGGACCCAATGTCTTGCTCCACCTCTTCCCAGAGGTCATCACTCCCACAGCAGGCTTGGCGGAAGGGAATATGTCTATGCTTCAGACACAAGTGCAAAGACAGTATCTTAATCTACTGCTGAAAATGGGCAGATTGGACCTTGTGTGGACATGCAGATACATTTCCCTGTCCCTCCTCTGCAGTGTGGCAGAGGGAAGAGAAAGGACTCTTGTCCTCAGGAAAAAGAGGGAGCAGGTACACATCAAAGGTTGAGACCATCCCAGACAGAGAAAGGGAGCAAATAGGTGACACTAAGCAGCTGGGAGAGCAATGCCAACAGCAGGAAACTCTTTCTACAGCAGTCAGCCAGATTTTTAAGTTCCAAAGGAGTAAAGAGGCACTTGTAGGGACTTCAGAAACACAAATAAACTAAGACCCTAAGTCAACTTCAGACATAACTACACAGCTTATCAAAGAGCTTTTATAATGCCCAAATGTACTTGCCAAAATACATCTGACTCAGACCTTTAAAACATAGTAGTGGCTTTTGTACCTCAGCTATTTGATGCCCAAATGCTTTTGTAAGTCTGATCTTTTATTCTTTTAAGTGCTGTACAACACGAGGGACTACTAAATCCAAACACCTGATTCTTTCCTCACAGCTCCAGTGATAAGTCTGTGGGGAAAATGCCATAATTCAGGTTCGTGGTCACTTATCCAAAGACTATGAAACCCAGTGAAGTAACACATCTGATGCCAGCTCTAGGATTTATTCTGACTTAGTGGAAACAAAACATTAGCAGTCATGAGCAACACAGCCTTGACAAACTCCATATACATGTATTGAAAGGTTCAATCTCTCTGAAGTTATTGCATGTTGAGCTTGTCAGAGGACTCACCTTTAAAATTTCCACTGGAGTTTGTATCTCCTCAGTGCTGTAATTGCCAGTCTCTATCACCACCTCCTGGTGATAAATTAGTGGGGAAAGGCAACCAAAAGGTGAATGCATAAAAATAGCAATATACTGCCTGATCATAGTGGAGTACAGGATCTACGACATGGAAGCAAGTAATATTTCTCTTCACTGCCTATATACAAGAAAAATTCCTGTTCACACCATCTATATATGAGACTCAACTAAACTATGGTCTTCCTAGGAAGAAAGAAAAGATGTTCTCATAGAACCTAAGTGTGAAGACTGCACTAGATCCTCAGACGATATTAGTTAACACATTATACCAAGTTTAGCAAAGGATATCAGTGCATTCCTGCCCATGTTTATCTTCAGTTTAGAAACTTACAGTTCTTTAAAAGAAAGGAATGGGGAAAGGACAAGTGAAGATAAAAAGGGAAGGTGGAAATGAACAACCATTCAGCAAAAACCAGAGCCAGCAGTTATAGCCCTGGTGCTGCTGTTCAGTTCCAGATCCATGCTGTAACAATTAAAAGTCATAGAAGTTATGTACTTAAAATTTACAGGGTATGTCATCTGTAAGTATGCATCTCAGTAGTCAGTATAATGACTTTTTAAATTACTATCCTTATTGTTTCCACCTAGGGTGTCTGTACAAGTTGTTTATCACAAGCGTTGGCTCCCTGTCCGCAGGATTCAAAGCCCATCGTAAGTGACATCTCCTGACAGATTCCCCAGTTGTACAGATAGATATATTCCCCCCACAGAGGGAAGGGGTCCCCATATGTTGATTACTGCTCTCCCAATACAGTGAGCAAAAGAACTAGATATAAATACAGGAGACTGCATAAAAATACAAATATAGACAGTACTTTAGTCTATTTTGGTAATGATCGAAGCATCAGGTAATTTCAGCATTGTTTTGTTTGCTCTTGCAAGATCCTCTGTAGACTTCATAGAAGCTCTAACTCTCTTCTCAGGTGAAGTAAGATCTATTCAGATCTTCAGGTTTTGGCAGAAGAGAGAAGTGAGGAATTAAAATTGCTACAATTATGCTTTAGGACTTAGTAAATGAAAAATAGAGGAGGAATATATTTAAAATAGACCTCATATCCGTTAAAAATCTCCTTTTGATTAAGCATCCTCCCAGAAGCAACTGTCTGCAGAAGCAGCTTCAGAAAGGAATAAAAATCTTCCACCTGCTTTGCATTTAAAAGATGCAAATTTGGCTGCATGTTTCTTCACATAAAAACTCAAGTCTAACTACCACAGGCATTTTATTCCCCATGTTATAAAAATTGATTGGCAGTTAGTCCTATATGCCATTATTCAGTAATAATGAAAAGAAAGTTCAAATTATGAAAAAATACATAATTTAATAATTTTTAAAATGCAACACTACAGCAAGGTGCTTTCTGTTCTCCATTTCAATTACATTGTGCCATTAAAACTGTGTCACAGAACACCATGTTGCTTAGAAATACTAATGCTTCTATTTTGTGCGTATTCCAGCCTTTCTTAAAACGAAGATGCATTATTGAAGGCCCAACCTTTCAAAAAACTGGCTGTGCTAGAGCCTGCAATATAACAATAAAGGTAAAGAGTTAACAGTTCCTTAAGGTGAAATGTTTGTAAAGGTTTTGCAAAATACTGTCTTTTGACTGTCAACTTTCCCTTTGGAGTTCAGAGACGTTTGGAGATGTCCATGTAGTTTCCACACACTTCTACAGGAGGCTGAGAGGAGCTACTGTATATCTTGGAGCAAAAAAATAGGCAAATTCCAGTGAGGTTTTTTAGTTGCCATACTTTATTGACAGCAATGCTCTCATACTCTGTAACACAGGAGTTTTCAGTTAAGGCTCTAAGTCCAGATGATGCTGTTGCCCTGTACAGCTTCACCCATGAAGAACAGGACAGTTTGGTCCCTCCTGGTTCCAGGACTTCACACAGTATTGGGTAACAGTGAATGGGAAACACTCTTGAGAATCATGCTCTACTTTCTCTGCTTTGCAGAAATCATTAGCTCTTGAGAAGTACTTATGCCTTTTTGGCTCCTGGGGCTCCTAAATAGGCTTTTGCATTTAATGACCACCATTAAATAACAAGAAGTCTAGAAATTCAGAGCTTTGAGAGCCTTTTGCTAATTCTCATTTCCCTTGAATCACAGACGTAAAGGGGGGGGGGGGGGGGGGGGGGGGGCGGTTTCTAATACCCTTTTTGTGTTCTTGATAAATAAACGGATCAAGCACCCAAATAATTATTAAAACAAAAGATGCATCTGAAAACAACATTTAGGGATGTTTAGTGGAAAAATCCCATACTGGTGCAGAGGGGAAGGAGGAAGACCAAAGCAGCATGTCTAGCTTTCACAGCATCTCCCTGAGGTAAAACATATCTTCCAGTTCCTGATCTCAGATGCAGCAGAGACTGCACTCGGAACTGCACTGCAACAGGAAAATATGAGAGCGCACACAACATGAGCAGGCACACATGGACACATTTATAACTGGGGACAGGCCAGGGATTTCTGATACTGATGAGTCTGATAAGATCAAGGCAAGGATCTGGTGCTCTGTGCATTCTCCTCTTGGGCTGCCAACACCCTTCCTGGTTTTAACAAGGCCATTACAGAGGCAGTTCTGGTTCAACACGAGCCATTTAAGAGCCAGCTACAGGCCCTTGCCAGAGGGCCAAAACATGATGGACAGTTGTCTTTTGTGCACTGCCTCTGCACTAAGGCACTGAAAAAGATAATATTTCCTTTATTTCACAGGAACCAAAGTGTTGCAAAGGCTTCTTTGGCCCTGACTGCAGTTCGTGTCCAGGAGGTTTCTCCAAGCCCTGCTCAGGAAATGGGCAGGTAAGCAGAGCATCCATCAGCACCCTGCACTCCCATGGCAGGAAGGACAGGCTGTGTCCCAAAAGTCCCTGAAGCACTTCTGCACAACAGGAACATTCGGCTCTGCAAGTTCCAGTGGTGGCCATGAATTTCAGGTTTATTTATAGGGGGAAGGGAAAATAAATCTCCCTCCTCTCAGGTGTCCAAATTGCAGGTTTCCGTGGTTCCAACAGACATTGCACAGGCAAAGCTGGGGCGGGGTGATCCACTCTGATACTTTCACTTTGCACAGAACAGGATAATGAACCAGCTCAAGTATCCTTGTTTTAAATTTGCAAAAGAAGGTAGAATACTTAACAGCAAAGCACAAGGAAAGTTTTTGCTTTGAAACACCCTTTTCATCAAAGCTGAGATTCTTCCTGGTAATCTATCACAGTCATAATATGCACAGGCATATAGTCTCTTCTCCAGGGACAGGATAAAGATTTATTTCAATTTATACACCAAAATCAACACTCTTCCATATCACAGTGCATGGATGGCCTGGGTGGAAATGGGACCTGCATTTGTGCCGAGGCATTTCAAGGCTCACACTGTCAGTTCTGCTCAGACCCTGGCAAATATGGACCTCAGTGTGACAAAGGTAAGTACAGCCATACTTACTCAGCCCAAGAGCATGGTCTATTTCTTTTGGACCTTAGTAACCTCAATGTAGGAGTTAACTGCTTGATAAATAATCTCTACAGAGGATGAGCAAGATCTCTCTGGGGTACTTTCATTTCTTAATTCAAAGAGATATATCATAAGCCCAGAGTCAGTGAAAATCTCACTGATTTAATTGAGCTTTCTGCAGGGGCCATAGCTTGCTTTATGTTAATTTATTGTTTTTTTAATTTCTGTCTCCCTCAAATAATTGAAAATAAAATCTTTGCTGTTCCAGTCCTGTCTGGTATTGCCCACAACAGAGCAGATTCTGCCTGACGTGACAAACATATGGAATCTAAGAACAACTACATATACAAACAGATTGTGTTTAGGGCCATCTTTACTGAATAATTTCTGATCTATTGAAAAGCTTATCATTCTAGCAGTCATCTTCTATACACCAACAGATTTAGTCCTGCTACATCAAACCATACTACATTTGAGACTCTAGACAAGATACAACATCAAATATAGATATATTCCTCATCTACAAAATAATTTTTAGTCTTTTTTTTGCTATGAAACAGCCTGCCTTTCATCAAGCACCGCTCACTCAAAAGGTTCAGAAGTACATGGACAAAAACCAAAAGAAAAATTCCATAAGAAAGGGTGGTATTGCCTAAGCTTCAGTCCTGCCAAAGCAGTATGTTTTGGCTTAATTAGTCACCACTAGCACTTCTTGGGATTGCAGAAGGCTTACCTACTATCTTTGGGCAGATTGCTGTGCCTCCCAGCAGCACCAGTCAGCCCAGACACAGCAAAGCACCGACAGGTCTGTGGTGCTGCTCTGTGTACTAGCCCAGAAGTGTGCAATTTGTAGGACTGTGGACTCAGCATTAAAAGGCTTCCCATATCACTGAAAGTTCACCAAAAGCAATGCAATTAAATAACTTTAGCCTTAATAGCTTGGGACATAGTATTTTGTTCCTACTTCTCTGAAGTACTTTGACTTTCGTTGATAGATAAGTGCATTGTTAAAAAAAAAAAATCATTATCCATAAAATACACCTGAAAAGAAATGGATATGATAAAGAATGTCTCCCAACAAAGTGAGACTTTAGAAATACAAAAGTTTAGCTTCTAGAAAAAAAAAAAAAAAAGGAGGTCCCGATTCATTTAAAAAATGCTATGTAAGGATAGATGCCTTTTAGCACTGTGGAATTGCACATTGTAATTTATCCCTGGTAGAGTGCCTCTGTATTTATGGGAAGTGCGATAACCGAATAGACAGCGACGGGATCTGTCTTCCTGGCTCATGCAGAAGTGGATACACGGGGAAACTCTGTGATAAGCAGATTGTTCCCTGTGAGCCCTCCCTCCACCTCTGCCATGCACATGCAGACTGTCAGCTTAGTGATGGTGCAGTGAGGTAAGTCAGTAACTTGCATCTAATTGATATTAACTATAAAGCAGCTCTTTCCTATTTGCTTGATCAAAACAGCACCTTGCAGCAGTACACAAACATCAGCCACTGAAATATTGCTATGCGGCAAATAAGTGTAAGCATGCACTGCATTAACCTTGAGTTGCAAGATAGTAATTAAGAGTTCTCAATGCCATGTCCCGTACCTCCTATTTAACGCTGATAAGATAGATGCATACAGATCTGACCCTTGTTCAGAAGGCTGCCTTCCTACCAACATCTATAAAGGTTCTTAGGAATGTCTTATTTCTAATCGTCCCTTAGCGAATTAGAAGTTTGAGCCTTGTTGAGAGACAATGAAACTCTCAAGCAGTTTGGGGACAGATAGCTTGCTCCAGTCAGCTCAGGTAAGATTTGCAGGCCACAACACCACAGACTTCAGCACAGGCCCTCCAGTCCTGGTCACAAAACTCTGCTGCTGCTGCTGCTACAGCTGCCTTGTGCTTGCCTCATGCTCAATTTCACAGGCACTGAGTTTGCCTCTTGCCACAGTGTATTCATAATGAGTCACCACAAAAAGCAGAACGTGGGATGCTGCATAACTTGTGTACTTAAGCAACTCCCTCCAATATGGGTTAATCTCAGGGAGAATCCAGGGAAACAGTGAGGCTCATTGTCTTGAGTGCATTTCAGGGATAACACTATCTTCTGTGCCACTAAAAGAAAGAGCAACTCCAGCTCATAATTAATTTAGAGCTATTAACTCACTTTTGCAAAGATTACATCAGTGTAGAATTAATTTCACTCCCTACCCCATAAACAGAGAATGGATCCCTGGTTTGACTTTATTATCCCAGTCAATATTTTGGAAAAACAACCCGTAATGTATGCATTTCAGCTATTTGCATCATGAATCCCAGGTTACCAGTTTTAAGCTGCCTATAAATAGCATGTTACAGTGGAAAACAATCACTTTGCTTTATAGCTGTCCTATCATGTTTAATGCCTCCCTCCTCCTCTTGTCTCTATAGCTGTGTTTGCAAACCTGGCTACGAGGGAGATGGCATAAGCTGCAGCAAAGCTGATCCTTGTGCTGCTTTAAATCCAGGTGGCTGTAATACCAATGTAAGTATGTGCTTTTCCCATAGAGCCTGACACTATAGAAAAGCATGCAGTAAGGAAGGCTTGGTCAGAAACTTTTGTAGATGGAAGAGTCACAATTTTCACTGCAGTTTCAAGTTATTTCCCCTGATAGCAGCATCGCTATTGCTTAGATAAGCCTTACACCTAAAGCCAGATGCCACCTAATTGTCTTGAATGGATGCCTCTGCATCTCTCCCAGGCTGAGTGCATTCAGATGGGCCCAGGAAAGTACACATGCGTTTGCCAAGCAGGATGGACAGGTGATGGAAGGGACTGTTCAGCCATCAACAACTGCTTGCTGCCCACTGCAGCAATGTGCCACGAGAATGCCACCTGCATATATGTTGGGCCGGGTCAGGTATGTCCTCTCACATTCATTGATGCCTTTGGCACTAGTTCTCACCCATTTTGCTCTGCCAGTGCTTCCTACCCTGTTTTCTTCCCTAAACTCTCCTCTCCCTCCCAGCCAAAAGGCTATTTCCACAAAGCACTCTCAACAAAAAACAGTCTACTCCAGTCCATATCCCGCTGCTCACTCTCTCCCTCCTACATGATGGTGTTCTGGCAGCAATAACTTTTTAGAAAGTACATTAGTAGGTGTCAGGTATAAAGGTCTTTTGGAGATATTAATCAGTGTAATTCTACTGAAGTCAATGGAGCTACGCAGAAACATAGACTAATTCACCAAATCTAGAATATGCACACCATTTTAATCATTTTAATGGATTGCTGTGTTTCATTGAAATGACAGAACGACTGCAAGTGTAAGGATGGATTTCGAGGGAATGGAATTGAATGCACACCCATAAACTCATGCCTGGAACAAAATGGAAAATGCCATCATCTGGTGAGTAATTAATCGTTCCCCGAACAAAGCGTTCAGATACTTATCATACCTCGCCTCCTGCCCACATGACAGTTTCCTTGCCATTTCAAGCCCACAATTTCTGTTTGAATTGAAACAAATCTTTCCAAGCAGTGCTACAAGCACCAAAAATGTTATGTAAACCACATCAGTATGGTATATGCACTGGGGACAGACAGCAAGGGCTGTTCCCAATTTTGCCTGTACAGAATAACTATTTTGAGCCTGGAGAAATTAAATACTGCTTCTCTACTAGCAATTACCATAAGGATGCAATAGGCTGTTGAGATGTTTACTTCAGTCACACACCTCTATGCAGGCATCTATCAGCTTCATCAGTAACTGCATGTGTTGAGCAGACCCACAGGCTTTACTGTGCTCTGTAGTGCCCGCAAGAGCCACACCAGCTGCAGACAGGACACGGGAACAGAGCTAAAGAAAAGAGCATGGGGGAGCAGAGGATGGATCTGCTGTAGTTGGTGAAAGAATAAGGCCCAGTCTGTGTAGGGAAGAAGTAAGAAAGGGTGGAGCAAAGGTTTAGGCTCCTAGACTTGGTGCATGGTGGGAAGGTGAGGGAGTTAGTGCCTTCAGCTGGTGGAGTTTGTCCTACAAAAGAGGGGGGACATCCATGGAAGACGGTATGAAGATCCTTTGTAAGATTATGTCCATATATGAATGCATATCAGGAAGAGGGTTTACAAGCCATCCTTGCTCAAGTGGTCTCCAGAGTATTTGACAAGTTCTGTCTTTCTGGTTCAAAGGCAACTTGTCAGTTTGAATCTTCACGTGGCTGGAAGTGCGTGTGCCCAAAGGGCTATGAAGGAGATGGTAGAATATGCTATGGAAATGCTGCAGATGTAAGTAAAATGGTCATCTCTGAGCACAGGACCTACTGCACAGTTCTCACACTGAATCTTAACCAGAGAGATAGCAAAGCTATTATAAACAGTTGGGAAAATGAGATGCTCACCAGTGCTATCTGCAGAGAGTGCTCCTGCTAGAGTCTAGAGACTCTTGCCAATACAAAAATGACCTGTTGTGTTTAAAAACATAGCTTGGAAAGGGGCCTAAGGGATCCAAGCATATTTCTTTAAAATCAATTGAAAAATGCCAGCCCCAGAGGCCCAACATACAGAAGCGCTGAGCACTCACCTCCCAGCTGGGAGTGGTGAGCATACAGCATTTCTGAAGTTCTGCCTTGAGGGCTCTCTTAGTGGAAATGGTCAACTTATCATGTTAAAACAAATCACAGTGACCAGAAGGCAAATAAAACCAAAGCAAGTAAATTAGTGAAATAAATATGCATTTAACAGCATAGGAAAAATGAGAGTTTCAGCTGTCCCAGCCATTGGCAATAATTTTACATGGCTCTTAGCACTATCTGTCATGTCTGCTCATACCCTCATCTACCTCTGTTTGAAGTACTGGGGCAGAATAAAGGCTCTCCACTTGCAGGGTCATATGCAAGATGCTGTACAAATACCAAGCAATACCCATACCTTTTTCCAATTAATTTTGTATTGAAGAAGAGATTTAGGTTTACATTCCCAAAAAATTAATGCTTAGCCTGAGGTCACTACACATTGCACACCAAGGTCAGGCACACCTAATATCCCTAAGCAACAGATGGCCTGATTTTGAAAAGAGTTGGTAACTCACAATTCCCATTTCTAGAAAGTACCAGTGTGAGAAAAACACGAATGTCGTCCCTTTTCACACATACCGAAAACTTCCTCCTCCACGACACATCAGCCAGGCCAGACACAGCAAGTTACACCACAGGCTACAGCAAGAGTACTTTGGTATGACTAATTATAGCTTAAACACTCATTGATCTCTCTTTCTGTTTCTAATCAGGAGTTATCTACTCTATCAGAAGCAGCAGCATTTAACCAATGGGTTAATGTAAGTACACTTCATGGCTGAATTTTTAATATTTTTTTTTTTTTTAGTATGTTCGAGCTTGTAGAAATACATGAGCCCTTATAGCTTTTAGAAATGGGAAACTCACAGCAATATTCCCATCACAAAGCAGAAGCCCAAGCTCTGGAGAGGCATCAAAGTGCCTGTCCTACCAGTCACAGCAAGGCTGATCATCTGGTTCCCTATTTCTGCCTCTAATCCCAAATTCAGGCAGTGAGGAAGCTCCACAAGCAGAAGAGTAGGTTACAAGCCCACTCGCTGAGGCAGGGGGCTACTTAAGCCATGACTCGCTCTGTACATAAATACACTTTAGTCCAGACAACAAGCAGTGGAGTACAAGCAGAGCCTGAATATGCCAACTAGCTCCTTACAACTTTGCTCATGCAATAAAACTACAAGCAAGTGGAGAGGGAAGGCAATGCCTTACTCTTCCCATTTTCACTGGGCCCCATGCCAGAAAAGTGCAACTGTATGGCTAGTCAGTGTGCTGCTGCTGCAGCAACAAGGAAAGAACTCAGTCTGTGCACGCTTGACTGAGGTGCAGGACACCAAGAAACAAATCAGCTTGTTTGGCTTCAGATTAGGGAAAAAACACCAATTAAGATTAAAAAAAAGTTCTAGATAGGTTGACTGTATTTTTATTTTCACATGCTATCATCTATTCTTAGGACAGCAGTAACACTAGAGGTCCTACCCCACTGTGGCTGGCACTGTATGAATCACAGAAGGGTAGAGGTTGGAAAGGGGGGACCTCTAGTCCAACCCCCCTGACAAAGTAGCTACATCTAGAAAAGGTTGGACAGGACTGCATCCAGGCAGGTTTTTAATATCTCCAGAGAAAGAGACTCCACAACCTCTCTGGGCAGCCTGTTCCAGTGCTCTGTCACCCTCACAGTAAAGAGGTTTTTCCTCATCTTCAAATGGAATTTTCTGTGCCACAGTTTGTACCCATTGCCCCTTGACCTGTCACTGAGCACCACTGAAAAGAGTCTGGCCCCATCCTCTTGACACCCACCCTTTAGATATCTATAAGCATTGGTGAGATCTCCTTTCAGTCTTCTCTTCTCCAGGCTAAACACACCCAGATCTCAGCCTTTCCTCACAAGAGAGAAGCTCCATGAATAAAGATTAAAACCAGTTTCTTCCGCAAAGAGCTTGAAAGCTAGATATAAGAAGTGTATAGCAAATACCTGTCAAAGTTACTGAATAGCATCAGAAGCAGAAGTCACAGAATATTAGCTGTATTCATGCTTTCTAAAGTTAGACAACTCGGGGATCATTAAAGCACACAATTGCAACAAGGACCTCGGGGAGCTGCTTAAGAGAGGCAAGTGTGCCTAATTTAAATCAGTTATCTGCCTGGCCCTTGGGCTCGGGCTGCAGCACTGGACACTGTAAAGAGAAAGCAATGAAGTAATAGGAAAGGTTGTTCACCTCCTAACGTGCTCTTCAGATAATGAAGCAGGGGGGAAAGAATCAGGGTAGCAGATTCTGTATAATCTATTGAAACAGGGATGTGGAAATTTCTACTACACTTCAGAGAAATGGTATCCCTTAAATTAAATAATGGTAGTTACAAATATGAGCTAAATAGGGATGTATATCCATCTATGGAGTTTTTACTTGAGCAGGAATGCTATGCTTACCACTTTTCATAACCAAATATTTTTCTTGCTGGCCAGGAAGGATGAGAAAGGGAAGTTTGTTGCTATTTCTATATTTAAATATTTGAAAGGTGACAGTGATGATTACTAGAAAGAAAGATGATCTTAACAGAGACAAAATTCCCAGCTATTTAAAGGAGCTGAGTCCCTTCTTCACTTAAAACCCAGTATGGCTATTGAAGGACTATCCAAAACAAGCCAGCATCCAGGCAGCATACCAGCTGCAAAAGGTAGAACCCAAGTTTGCTCCCTCAAGTTTTGCAGTATCAAAAATGGCAAGTTGCGGAGCCTATGAAAAGTTTGTAGAATCACATCCTCAGCAAGATCATATTCAAATCTTTAGCTCTCCTTTTTCTACCCCACAAAAAAAAAAAAAAACAAACCAAAAAAAAAAAACAAAACAAAACCCCAGCAATATACAACTGGAAGAATCCTCTCCAATGGAGGCTTTCTCCATCCTTAAGGCAGACACAAACATAAGGAAATTGAATTAGTCCATGCATACTACAGAGCCCACATCCTCCATCTAAAATTAGAGCTGTCAGCAACAAGCCCCACTGCAGTGCTAGTGGGCACAGGTATCCCTTGGGCATCTTGAAAAATCCCAGCCATGTTAAATAGTCTTATTCCAAATGGGAACACTGTGTCATGTAGGTTTCTTATCTCATGTTTCATAATCCTTCTACCTATTAAACAGCATGGAGTGCTCGGTAAGAGCAGGTTACTTGAAGTCATCAGTAATCGGTAGTATGTATCACCATGTTTGGGTTGTTTGATTTTTTTTAACATTCAAGTGCATAAAATATAATCCATGAGACAGACTAACTTTTGTGGGAGGCAACTTACGTGTTTCATAATAAAAAATAAATCTGACCTGAACATTGCTTCTGCCCTTTAAATGCTGGCAACCTATTCTGTAAAAAATAGACACTCATTTACCATTTTTGTACAGCTCTAAGTACTTTTGTTCAAGTCATTGCTCTGTATAATAGTTTTTCCTCTCCAGGACAGTCACAAAGCACGTCACATATTCCACCTAGCTAAAAAGTCACTGGCTACTATTTATAGATTGTCCTCAAGATGAATTATTTCACGCTCTTTACTTTCATGCAGGAGGCTGAGATAAACTCGGTGTTGTCCACCACCTCAAACCTAACTGTCCTCGTGCCTTCTCTTCAAGCAATTGAAAATATGGATGAAGATGAGAAAGCCTTTTGGATGTCAAAGAGTAACATCCCAACTCTACTGAAGTATGTTAATGGGTTTGGTTTTTTGGTTTGGGTTTTGTTTTGGTTTTGTTTTGGTTTGTTGATTATTTTTTGGGGGGGAGGGGAAGGGGAGCATGGGGAGGTTTATTAATTGCTTTCTATTCCAAACAAGAGTTTAGTCTGAAGCCTCTAAAGCAGCTCTTACATTTTTAAAGGAGGGACACAGGATTTGCCTTCTAGTTATAGTGGCATAAATCTCTGTAGCAACTCCACTGAAAACAAAGACATTATTTGTATTATGTCAGAAACGTTTAAAGGCCAAGCTAAGATCGGAACATAGCTGAACTGGGTATTGTACAAACAATCCCTGCTTTAAACCACAGTTTTACATGCATTAAGCATATTTATCTAGGGAAAAAAAAAAAAAAAAAAAAAAACCTTCAAATTTGGTTAATTTCTTTTAGGTATCATGTATTGACAGGAGCTTACAGCTTTGCTGATTTCCAGAATTTATCATCCTCCGATACGCTGCCAACATCTCTACAGAGCAACGTCTTACGCTTGTCTAAAGAAAACGGGGTGAGATGACCTGCAAACCTCTGTGCTATCATACACCAAACCCTTACCATCACTGCCACTAGCTTTCTTGTATTACAAAGCCACTCAGACATTATGTACCTGTATTTAAAAAAGACCATGTCGTAAAATGAAACTAATGCATCAATTATATTGGGCCCTCTGGGAGAAACATTAACTTGATTGTCTCCACCATTTTACCTAGCTGAAATTTGTCCACAATATTATTTATTCCTAATGTCCCAGCAGCTGCTGCGAATGCTGGACAGCCAAAAAGAAGTGCAGTCCCTGCTTGGAGCAGCCTGTTCGAACCAATTTAAGACAAAGAGCATCAAGGAAACCAAATAACTTATTTTAGGGAAATGGGAAGGTAGGAGGAAAGTGTGACACTGTGCACATGTCCACGTATGCAACTATATAGTCCCAAATCACCCGATGGTATTTTTAATAGTAAAGAACTACAACTAACAGCCCTTTCCCCTCAGCCTTTTTATTTAGTACTCCATGTTCTGAGAAGTATCTTGTGGGAATCCATATGGCACATTTAAGCACTTCATCCCCCATTAAGGGAGGGAAAAGTTCCCTTTCCCTTCCTTTCCCGAGCAGAAAAAAATCACAAGTGGGGTCCCTCAAAGCTGCACAGACATGGGAGCAAGTGAATCGGCACAGGAGCTCATCCTGACATGGGGTGGGCGTGAGGGCACCTATCCTGAGTAACCTCCCCAGTGAAAGTGACTCCATGGCTTTGCTAGTCTGCACACTGGGACCTTCCCAGGTTGGGACCCTTCCCAGCTTCACCTCCTGCATACAGTTCCCTGAGGGCAGGCATGAGTGGAGCAGTGCTGGAGCCCCAGGCAAGCATTTAGGAAGCAGTGGAAATCTACCGCATGAACCATCAGGAGAGCGAACTGACAGGAAAATGCTGCCACCGCAATGCAAAAGCAAACCCTTTCTCCTTTCCCTCTTTCAGAGCCTCACCCTTGAGGGTGCTCACATCGTTGCTGGTGACATCACATCCACCAACGGGATCATACACGTTATTGATAAGGTATGTGGCAGCATAGGGACGATTTGTTCCTCTGCACCACAAGCACTGGAAAATAATTAACAACTCTTGGAAAAAAGTATTTGTGCAGAACAGCATTTTCTCCTGCACCTGATCCTTGGAGCTGCTGCCATGACACGTGCACACGCGCTGACGTGGGATATCTGCTCCCTTTTCAGGTTCTGACCCCTCTCCGCAGCACTGTCATGCCAAGGCTGCTGGCCCGCCTAGAGCAAATGCCCGATTACTCCATTTTCAGAGGCTACATTATTGTAAGTTTTCACACCCTTTTAAGAATAAAAGCAGTTCTCTGCTTTGTTTGCATTTGGACTGGTATCAGACCATCAGTGATCATTCTGATTTGGTTTTACGTGTTTCACAACAGCAATACAGCCTGGCAAATGAAATAGAAGCTGCAAACACATATACAGTCTTTGCCCCAAATAATGATGCCATAGAAAGTTACCTAAGGGATAAAAAGTCTGCTACTCTGGTATGTATTGCTCACAAGACTTGTCTTAACAACTCGGTATCTCATCTCAGTTTCACGTGGGTGGATTGGGAGGACACAGAAATAGGAAGAGAGATTTGTTTTCCAGAAATCCATTAAGTTTTATTTTGTTTTTAACAGCAGAAGAGGCGAGAGGGAATGGATCCAACTATATTTGACTGGCTCCTAAGAGCCTAGCTATTTGTTCTGATTTTGTTCTTCTCTACGTTACAATCATACACTTTTTTCCTTTTTCTTCCCAACCCCCCACCCCAAGATGATCAGTACAGGAACAACCAGTGAAATTAGTTTCCTAGGTGAACAAGTCCAGTCCTCTGTCATCACTGGCAACCCCACCATCAATAATGGCACAAAATATTCTGACTCCTCCTTAAAATTATCTAGATGCTTGCCATGTCACTCCTGCAGGAATGCTCTTACCTAGCCACTTTCCACAGACAGTTTACAATCCCAATTTACAAGCACTGGTGGCCAGTCCCAGGGCTCAGAAAAATTTCTGGAATTTTCATGGCTAGGAAAGTTTCCTCAGGCAACTCTGTCACTGCTGACCACTCCCAGGAGTCCCACACCAGGCTTATGCCTGACCTGGCCACCAGTTCTTCCCACTGGCATGGACATGTCCATCCCACCACCCCCGACAACCTCAGTCCTCATACCCAGAGCCTAGTTTATGTTGTTCTGACAGCATAGCTCTGTCCAGTTTATATTCCTTTAGTCTTACACCAGGAAGATGCTTTAGTGGAAACAACTTTCTCTCTCTAGCAATTGTGCCCTGATGTATTTACAAGGCCAAGCAGCCTCCTCAATCCTGTCATTCTCCAAGATAAGCGATCCACTTCCTGCATCATCCCAGCACCTTTCTTAACATTTGCTCCTGTTCGAAACAGCTTTATCAAGCACAGGTATCGAGAGCCACACCTTGCAGAGGAAGCTTTGCCCATGGCTTGCTCAATGACATTAATACTTCCCTGCCTCTTCCATAAATATTTACCCTGCTGCACTCTGTCCCTACTTTCACGGTTTCCATTTACAGCCAGGAAGCTAAGGAACACAGGGTTCAAATGACTCGTCCCAAAACATTTACCACCAACACCAGACTCCCAGCAAAAGTCCCACTTGCTGCCTCACCGGAAGAATTCATGTGTATCAAGCTACATCTGCTCAAATTACTTTTGAACGCTATTTTAGTTAGTTCCATGACACATCATCATTTCCACGTGACTGTAAGAAGCATTTATAACAAACTTGGAGAGATGCACTGGTAGTTTAAGACATCAATCTCATTCAGGTTACGAACGCACAGAAATATTTTTCATTTCCACTACTTACCAATGTGTTTCTTTTGGCTTTCTTCCATCCTCCCAACCTTGCCTGGTATGACAATCTGGCAAAGAAAATCAGAAAACAACCATAAGGTTAAACCTGCTTAAGCCTTACCCTCTTCATGAAACACTTTTGGAGCTCTGCTGCAGAGGGAAGAGCTCAGTACAGGGAAGAGATCCCATTTCTTGGCCTCACTGGAAGCAAGTTTTTGTTGTCACTCTGCTGGTGATTAAATACAGAAGTGGAGATGCATGAGAGTTAACTTTTACTCCAAAACATACAAGTCAGGAGGATTAAATAGGGCTGGACATTGATGAAGGCCTACACCTTAGTATATTAGCTCTATCTTAATTTCCACCTTTTTGCCTGCAAATATTTCTTTGTAGAGTCTATGGAAAACAAAGCTGAATGAGTCCCACCCTATGACATGTAAAAACCACTAGCTTCACCCCGTGGTCAAAGCCAGGCAACATCACAAATCTTGCAACCTGTGGTTGTTTTATGCTTTCACACGCTTTTGAAGGAACTGAAGAACAAGGAGCAGTATGAACGTTCAGAACAAGGGGACAGCAGGCAATGGGATTTCCCACAAGCACCTTTTATTGCAAAGACATACAGAGGCAGTAGCACTATACCTGTTGGCTAGGCTGCTTCTAAATCCTCCAAATGCCCCAGCTTCTCTCACATCTACAAATGTCTCACAAATACATCCCTGCTTCTGCTCCCTCCTCCAAGTCAGGGAGAGCAGTGCTTTGGAACAAGATGCAGAAGCCTTGGGAAGCCCTCACAAAATTTTTATGTACAGAGAATAATTTCACCACATCAATGAAAAATGAATACACTCTTAACAATAATGCACAGAAAACTTTCTAATTAACAAGTGTGGCTCTAGCACTTTATTGACTGAAGAGGACCTTAAAGATTTAAAAAGAAAATAAACCACCACGCTATACATTGCTGTAAATGTTCATATATAGATTATTCAGGGATTCCCAAGGGAAGAAGGAACAGTATGGGGAAGATTATAAAAACATTAATGAAAGTCCAACTTTTTATATCAAATTAACTCATGAAGTTCGGAGTCCTAAAAAATCATCTAACTTTTCCTTGAATCTATCAGTCAACCCTATACACAGAAAGGGACACTACCAGGCAGAAGCAAGCCTTAGTCTCACCAGTTCAACAGCCTTCCATCCCCCATGGTCAACAGAAGTTTAATTAGGAGTAGACTCTTCACAATAAGAAATATCGAATAACCTACCATCTGGAGAAGTTCCTCCTTAAGTTCAGGCAGTTTGTGTTTGCTTTATACCCTGTTGGAAAAGCTATCCCAAAGAACTTTTCCTGCTTTGTTGTATAACTCTGAATTTAATCAAATGTTTGCAGGATGAAGGCCAAATCCGCTATCACATTGTGCTGGATGAGAAGCTCCTGAAGAACAACCTGCACAATGGCATGCACAGGGAGACCATGCTGGGATTCTCCTACCAGGTTGGGTTCTTCCTCCACAACAGCCAGGTACTGCTGTCTGCACTTGCTCAGAGAAACAAGTTCCCTGCTTTTAAAAAATCCAGCTTCAACTTTAAAATAACATGTAGTCAAAAAGAGCTGTGCACCCCACATTAGCTTCTGGGACTTCATAGTACAAAAGATGTCATAGAAACATTAAGGTTGGAAAAGACCTCTAAGACCATCAGGTCCAACCATCAACCCAACACCACCATGCCCACTAAACCACATCCCTAAGCACCACATCTTCTTGTCTTTTAAATACCTCCAGGGATGGTCACTCCACCACTTTCCTGGGCAGCCTGTTCCAGTGTTTGACAACCCTTTCAGTAAAGAAATTTTTCCTAATATCCAATCTAAGCCTCCTTTGGTGCAACTTGAGGACATTTCCTCTTGTCCTATCACTTCTTACTTGGTAGAAGAGACTGACACCCACCTCACTACAACCTCCTTTCAGGTAGCTGCAGAGAGTGATAAGGTCTCTCCTGAGCCTCCTTTTCTCCAGGCTAAACAACCCCAGTTCCTTCAGCTGCTCCTCACAGGACTTGTCCTTTAGACCCTTGACCAGCTTCACTGCTACTCAAATGCAATATTTCTCTCAGACCTGCTTAATTCAAAGTCACTCTTAAAGATCTTTGATTAAATTTTATTTCAGTTATGTTGTTCCCATTTAGCATTGCATTTTAGAACATTCTGTGGTGGGTGTCCACCTCTAGCAGCTACAGGCCTGCATTGCAAAGAAGTCATTAATCTGGATTCCAAGGGCTATTAGAAATCTGCCTTCAATTATAAAACATTAATTCTATTTTCTCTGGATTTACTCCACTTTCAATCCTAAGAGCTCAAAGCACTAGGCAATGAATATGAGTTGCCTTTCAACAGCACTCAGGGGAAAATCGGCTACGGCAGGATTAAGCAACACATCTAATTCTGTGGCACAGCCAGGAAGGAAACTTGGTCCTCCTTCTTCTCTGTCCCAAAGCTCCCTCCAGGCACAGGAAAAAAAGGACAGAAAGCTTCTCACCAAAGCTGTTTCAGCCCTGCTGTTTGATCTGCTCACAGCAGAGCCTTGGAAGAAACATCTGCTCATGGGGCTGTTGCTGGTGAGGGTACAATGGGAGTGTGAGGTGGCAGTGAGATGATGAAAGCCCTCCTTGAAGGAGCAGCAGCTGGGAGGTCTTCCCTGAAACCCATCATCCCTCACAGACAGCAAACCCAGCTCTTGGCTTGCTTTAGGCTCCTTCTTCAAAACCTTTACCCCCCACAGTGGAAAAAGCTGCTCTGCCAAACCCTATTGCCAAGAAACTTCAACAGTCTGCATGTCCTCCAGCCTAGTGAAGCTCTTAAATTCATCAAAACTGGGATAGAATCAAGTGCTTGAAGTTAATGACGTTCTTCAGTTTTCCTGAAGTGACGCTTGTACATTGCTCCTGCTTCCACTCACGACTGCTGCAGTTACCATAAAGCTACTAAACAGCTCTGCTGCTAACTGACTGCATTTTTTTTGCAGCTATTCATAAATGATGCACCTATAAGCTATACAAATGTTGCAACAGACAAAGGAATTATTCACGGTTTGGGAAAAGTCCTGGAAATCCAGAAGAATAGGTGTGATATCAATGATACCGTGATCACCGTAAGTGGTTCTGTTCAGAGAGATCTATAGCCAAACACAGCTGAAACATACAGGATATGTGACACCATAAAAAATGCATGTATTTTCTGCAGAGGATATTCCTAACAGTCTTAGCATCAATTAAGCCTGCTTTGAACCTGCAATCAGTGTACCGACACCCTAGATAAAATATTAGAGTAGCATAGGAATAAGCCATTCCTGAGCATTTTAAGAAAGTAATAGTAATTAACTATTCTAATACATCTTCTTAGCCAGGCCACTTGTTTCTAAAGTAAACAAGTGGAAAAAAAAAAAAAAAAAAAAAGGAAAATAAAATACTTTTAATAAAGTAAAATGTTTTCCATGCCAGGAAACAAAAATTTCCTTGGAATACAGTCCCATATTTGAGTATATTTCACTCAAGTCTTTCCCCCAGCTTTGCTCTGTCAGGTACTAACCAGGCTTCACACGTAGTCCTTTGTTTTCCCATGGAAAATTATTTTCCCTGCTATAGTCACATGCAGCAACATACTTAAACATTCATATAAGCTTTACTAAAAGTAAGCACGTATTTAGCTAAACAGGAATAATATTAGGCATTGTATATTAGGTACAATGCATACCTAAGCATTTTGCAGAAGCTGACCTTACATATGTGAGTCACACACACATATAGCATAGGACATATACACCATATGAGTTTTCCATTTCAGAGCTGCTATTGCCCTTGTTCCACGGGTAAACTATGTCCAAGCTCAGGATTTGCCTTTTATTGTGCTTTCAATGGGGAGGCCTTTGGAAAGCATTGCTTTAGAAGAGCAAAGAGAAATACCCAGAAGAGCTTTCCTTCTCTTTCCCCTTGGGAGAAGGCTTCCCATGGGGTGTCCCTGCAGACGCACTGGTAGGGATGTTCTTCCTTGCTGAGCAGTCCAGCTACCCTCATCACCTTTACCAAAGAGATTATCCTGACTACACACCCTGAGAGCTAGGTTTAGAAATAAAGTTGGAAACTATGCACTTTATATTAAACAGTCTGCCTGCAGCTCTTTACACTCCGTTAATTGCAGCTCATTTGTGTTCCTTAAGGAAAAATGCAGAATTTGTTCGCAGCCAGCAAGTTGTCCCCCAGGAACAAAAGAAATAGTAAGTATTTTATCATTAATGCTATTTTTTTTAATCATAATTGAGCATAGATGTGTTCAATCCTGGTTTTAGTATAACTGCCTCTGTTCCAACAAAAGTTATCTTAGTTACTTCAGCCTGCTATATACATTGCTTACAGTTACTAGACTCAATCCACCCTGAGAGCAAAGCAGCAGAATCAATCTTAAAGACAGTTTTGTCTTGAAAGACCATTTTCTAGTATGCATTGGGACACTTGAAAATTCCTCAAAATGCAAAGGTTAACTCTACCATGCAAAACAGGGTTGAGCACAGTCTGCATTAGGCTTCCTACAGGAGGAATTACAGAGCAGCTTTTAGCCCTTCAATTCAGAGATGTACAGAAAGGCAGATTCAACCTGTCCCCAGCTGTATGCTGTGAGCTAGAGTCATGAGACTCGGAGACTACAGAGACTTTGAGTGTTCAGGTCCAATGCATTAGAGCTGCAGATATTCAGCAGGTCCCTGTCAACCATAAGACCTAAAGTTTCTTGGCATCTAAATTTCTCTGGGAAAGCTCCCCTCTTGGGGCTTTTTTTAATTATTATTAATTATGCCAGTAATAGGATTCCAAAGCAGATTAAGTCCCATCCACCCCATTAAAGTGCTCATGAGTGAAACTGGAAAACATAAACATTTCCTTGACAATGAACAGCTGGATGGAGGCTTATCTCAATCTCCTAACAAGTGCACAATAAGACTAGCAAGTCTTCTTCTACAGGCAATCTTTCCCAACTGTGTCCAGAGCTGTAAGATAAAGTTTCCACAACAGTTCTTGCAGAACTTTGGCTCTCAGTTTTCCAAAAAAGACTTAGGAAGAACAGAAAAAAAAAATGTTTGTCAAACTTCAGAAAAAAATTATCTTCACTTCTGAGCAAAGGCAGGATTAGACACATCTTTAAAATACCACAGGGCACTGAGTTAAATTGATCATGTTTGCTAGCAAAATTCATTTAGCTAATGCATTTTGATTTCTAAAAGTATTTCCGTGAGCCTGAGAGTCACAACAATCATAAATTTAATGTCCCCTTTTTTAAAACATTTGAAAGTAGCTGATCAATATTACTCAGAAGTGTAGACATTTTTCCAATTTGCACTCAGGCAGGGGAGAAGAAATACTGCGTCCTCTCGGAAAACAACATGAGAATCTACACCATCCAGATCGGGTGCCAATCAAAGTGTGCTAAAACTGTCATTGTGAGTACGTTGTTTCTGTTGCAGTAAAAGCCAGGAACCCCATCCCTGGGCTTTACCCTCCTCGTAATCCCCGCTAAACACAAGTGGCACATCAAGGTGGTCCCTGACAATGTATTTATAGACCTCTTATTCTGGATGCAGCAGAGATTGGAAGGTTAAAGGCAGCTGATGGCTGCAGCATAGGAAGGGCTGGGAGCTGATGTGCTGCAGAGGGAGCACAGGTTTGGGAAGGGTAACCCTGTGCTTGTCCCTAGCAATCCTGTCTACCTTTCCCTGGAGTGGTGGAGGGCACCTGTGTCCCACCAAGGACTTGTGGTGGCAGCCTGAGCCCTGGCACAGTAAAGAGCATAGCCAGAGACCAGCAGAGCTGAAATGCTGCTAAAAATCCAGATCTATAGCTCACCTCCACCCAGCAGCAGTTCCAAGAGACAATACGCAGCAGCCACGTGCTTGCTGCCACATTGGCTACCCTGATCCTCAGCACAGCATTTCTTGGTTTGCAGACCAGGGAGTGCTGCGCAGGTTTCTTCGGGCAGCAGTGCCAGCCCTGCCCAGGGAAAGCGGGGAATGCCTGCTTCGGAAACGGCGTCTGCCTGGATGGCATCAATGGCACAGGCACCTGCGAGTGCGGAGAGGGCTTTGTTGGCACAGCCTGTGAAAGCTGCATTGAAGGCAAATACGGCCGCAACTGTGATCAAGGTATTGAGCATCCCCAGACCACACAGGCGTCTTCGCTAGTCTTGTCAGATTATCAAAACCTTTCCTTAGATCTTCTAACCACATCCATTCTGCATCCTGGAAAGATCACTTTCAGGGTAATAGGCCAGTCTTAAAAACATCACTAGCCCCTTTTTCTTTACCCATTATGGTATTTTCTCTACTCTCTTGTTTGGAGATGGTGTTTCCTACTCCAACATGCTACAGGCTTAAAACAGAATCCAGTAAGAATAATCCTCTTTAGCGCTGCTTTTTCGCCAACGCTTTCCCATTAAAACACAGTTTCAATCCCTGCATTTGGGAACAGAGGAAAGATAAGAATATTTTGAATTTAGATTTATTCTGGAGGTAGAAGCCAATAGGCACAAGCCAAAGCATTTCCTGAAATAGCCTAGAGCAGAAGGTGCAATCGGCAGAAGACATCCAGGCCATCCCTCCTGCCCTTCCTTCTCCTTGCTGCCTTGCTGCACACCCTGCACAAGGACTGCGGTTTCCTCCCATCTTTCCCTGCAGCATGCGCTTGTGTCCACGGGAAGTGCAGCAGCGGGATTGATGGGGACGGCTCCTGTGAATGCAACGTTGGCTGGAGAGGGGTGACATGCGAGACTGGTGAGTGTCCCCTCCTTTTTTCTGGGGTGAGAAGTGAGCATTTCAGGAAATACCAGAACTACAGCCATGACCAGAGCCCAATGCCCTGTGTCACCCTGTATCTCTCCCAAAAGAAAATCCCATTTGTTAAGGATATATACTTTGCAGGGCAGAGTTACCTAGCACATTTGGATTCTCAGATCAAAAGCCTCTCAAGTGCTTCAATAAGTTGATTTAGCTGTACAACACTGGATATTAAATTATTTTCTTGCTAATACAATAAAAATTAATTAGCAAATAAATAATTTTGAGTTAGTTTAATACAGCTCCTCTATCCTATAAAGTTAGATTTTAGTTAGACATAATTAAAATGTATTAAATAACTGTTTCAGAACTATGTTTAATACTATAAAATTAAAAATGGTATAAGCACTTTAATAATAGCATTCAATACCAGTTTTAAATTTACCTAGGGAAAAAAATAATAATGAAATGAACTTTGCAATTAGAGTTACTATAGTTGCTATATCTGAGCAAATTTCAGTTCCTTTAGAAAACCTACACTCATATAATTAATCTAATGATGTGCAAAACTCACCAAACTAAACACAGATAAGTTACAGCAGGTGAAATATTTTCCTGGTGATATGTTGACATGCTTCTTCCTCACAACTGCATTTAGGTGGTACCCCCTGATCTACACAGATGGGGTCCCTATACAGACTGAAAGTGCAGTTGTCTGGGGCAGAACTCGTCACAGACTCCACCTCTATGTGGTGGGAACAAAAGACTGGGAAACCAATAGGATGTTGATCCCAGAGGTTCTGATCTCTGTTTCTTTTTTTTTTTTCTATTGTAGAAATTAAAGACGACGCATGTAACACCTCATGCCATACCAGTGCTAAGTACGTATAATATCCACTTATTTAGAAGAAAGGGGAGAAAAAGGGGACCTCTTGCAAAGCAAAAAGCATAGTCCGTCTTGCTCTTTACTAAGACTTCTCAGCAGCATAGATAACACGCATGTTTTCCACCACAGAGATAAAGAGCAATGTCAACGTAACACACTTAGTGATGAAGCCAAAAAGTTCAAAACATGCATATTAAAAGGAGAAAGAAATGGGATTTTATGGGGGATGGGAAGAAAAAAGGGAGATGGGGAAAAAAAAAAAGGCATAAGACATCCTACCATGCTGTACACAAAGAAATGGAGCCTGTAGCACTAAAGAGATCACAAAGATAGGTTTCTGAAGTGGGCTTTCTCTGCTCCTCTTCCTATTTACCCCATCCACCACCACACACATAACAGAAATGCCATCTGCACTAGGGACCTCACCAGGGACCTGCATTTGACATGCAACACCTCTCCTCTTTCCATTAAAATATTAAAAAAAAAAAAAAAAAAAAAAAAAAGTTGCTCTCAGCACTCCAGCACCAACCCTGGGACATTAACTAGTTTTTAAAGGAGCAAGTCACCCGCACTGAACCATTTACTAAAGTGCATCCACCCCCATCACCATCAGACAGCAAGATTTACATTACTCAAGACATTTAAAAAACAAAGAAATTGGCTAGAAAGACTCCTTATTTTCAGCCACAGCTCTTTTGTAGGAGCAGAAAAAACAGAGGGCCAAACCATATTTTTCCCCCCCAATGTAGATCATTCTGTCCCCCATGTGTTTGTGAACTGTAATTCACAGCAGTGATGTTTCACTAGACTTTTTTGGCAAAATTTGCTCAGGGGAAACCCACACATGCTGGTATCAAGACTGTTTCTGACAGGAGAAGCAGACTGTTCCTCTCTTGAGCCTTATTCACCCACTGCCATACCCCTGTAGGTACAAGGATAGGCGCAGGCATGGCAGGAGTTGTGGGGAGGACAGGATTGTGCTCTCTGTGTCATGACATTTTCCCTGGGCAACACCAGGGAGCAATCCCTGTATTATGCAGGGATCATGGGGCAGTAAACCCATGTTTGCATCCAGAAAGCCAGATTGCTCAAAAAATCCAAACTTGAACCCAGAGGACCCAGATGCCTGGCTCCCACCCCAGCATATCACTTCTGCTGCATCCCTCAATAAATTGTGTGCACACAAACAAAAGTTGGTGTACAGTTTTTGGGTGAGGAGCCATGCAACCTCTGGAGTCCTACATGAGAAAATAGGACACTTGATGACCAAAGTGTATATATTTAATACCAAATACATCCAAAATGCATTCAGAAAGCTTGGTCCAGCTAGGTTGATTTTTATGGTTGTAACTACTCCATACCATATGGTTAAATGCCTTGTTATTTTTATGCAATATTACCTTCAGAACAACACACAAAAACAAGGGCTGCACAGAGGACCTGACTACTTCCCCCCCTCCCCGTACTTTTTTTTTTTTTAATATTGTCTCCTCCTTTTCCTTCTTCAGCTGCCTTCTCCTATCGAACGGCACTGCCTACTGCAAATGTGCAGCTGGGTTCGAGGGGAATGGGACATTCTGCACAGGCAAGTGGACTTTATTCTTCCCTTTGGAAAAAAATAAAACATGCTTGAAGCATTCTGCGGTCATGTTGGAGCTGGTGAGATGAACACTTCCTTATGCACCACTTAAAAAACAGGAATTACTGCCAGTTTGCTCAAAATGAGTAAGAGCCCAACAGGTGCAGACTCACAGCAAACAAAGGGCTTAAAATCTCCAAGCTGTGAGGCATTGTGCTAAGGGAGACCAGAGAGAAGGGAACATGCCGTGCACAACTGAGGCCCCATTGTTTGCAGAGTAATGAATCCTAGATTATTACTTTTGCTCCTTTTCCCAACAAAGCCCAGCAAAGAGAGGCCAGTTCTAGGTACAATAGCACTTCCAGCTATCAGAACCTGTATAGCCCTACCATTTCCTCAGGTTTTTGAACTTGCATAGGATTCTGGGGTGGTGAAATCAACTTCTTCAGGTCAGAGAGATCCGAGAGACCCTCAGAAAGGGGTAACAGCAGCTTACCCCAGCTACCCCTTCCAAAAGCCTGGGATATCCAGATTTACAAAATAGACTGCTTCCAGCTATGGTGATTGTAATTAATTTTACAGTTGTTTTGCTTAATCTTTAACTGATTAAAATACTAATTCTTTTGGGAACAGAAGTATATTTGTCTATTTACAACGGCTGGCAGGATCCTAATCCAAGATTTTAGCACTCTTACTCTGGCTGCTCTCATTTTCTCTCCTGGCACAAATCAACCAGATCCATTTTAATCTGCTGGTGGGAAATCCCCCACGTGCAGGAAGAGCTGGGTGACATGGGTCTGCACTCACCCTTATTCCCCTATACAGAATTCCCAGGTAAAACCAGTTACAGGACAAGTCATGTCCCCAGCCTGGCTGTTACAACTGCTGTAGCAACAATAGGGATCATTCAAGGCAAAAGCTAAAGCAATGTTTGGGCTGACCTGATTCACAACGAAAATCAGAAAAGGCTCCCTCCTGCTCTCAGAGTAACCCAAGCCAGCTCAATATGCCAGCCTTCAACTCATCCAGAGTCACAGAAATGACACGAGTGTCCATCTGAATAACAACCAGGACTTTGTCAGAGGAGTGGACTGGGTGATATTACTCTCCAGATCTCCTGCAAGAGAAGGCCATTTGATCTGTGGGCAGAAAAGGCAAGCTAAGGGAAAGCTTCAAATGGTCATTTAGTCTAGAGAGGAACATGAAGGTCCCTTTTTTAATGCTTGGTTAGAATGGTCAGAATCAGAAGATTGGAAGTTACTGAAAGTCAGTCCTAGATTAATTTTTATCTTCCAGACTAGAAACATCTTTCCAGCTTTCCCTCTTGTAAGCAGTAAGTTGCATTAAATATCTGACACTAATGAAGTCTTATATCAGGAATGTTCTGTGTTCAGAAAATGTTAGCAAATCCCTCTAAAAGATAGACAGTTTAACCTGAAAAGCAAGAAACCATTAAAACACATTGTTTTAATCCGGGTTGTTGTCACTGTTCAGCTATTGATGCTTGCAAGAACGGCAACGGCGGCTGCTCTGCCAAAGCAGAGTGCAGAAGAACTACACCTGGCAATAGAGCGTGCGTCTGCAATGCTGGGTACACTGGAGATGGGATAGTCTGCATCGGTAAGCATTTGCAGTGTCTCACATATCTCAAGGAGGAAAACTACAGGAGTGAGTTTTCCTGTAGGTAGAAGATCCTTCTTCCACTATGAACCAGAAGTGCAGTTTCCTGATAGTATAGACCCTGATGCCAAAGGCATCTCCATGTGCCCCATGGTTGACACTACTTAGCAAACCATGTAACTACAGCAGTGTGGTGTGACACCAAAGCTTATTAAAAAAGATCTATCTCTCAACAACAATAGTCCCATCTTCAGCAGCCTGATACACTCACACTCCTGTGACCATTGAAAAATTAAAGACTTTTAACACTGTTGTACCATACCTCCCCGGGTATGGTTTTAGAAATGCTGACAGCAGGGTTTTAGCTTTCACCAAGGCAACTGCAAGACCTAGACTGAGGTATTAAGTAGCTAAGGGAATGAGTTTCATTGATTCACATTTGTCATAAACCTGCATTTCTAGTAAAGAGGCCTGACTTAAAATTCTCCCCTCTTCACAGAATCACAGAATCTTAGGGATTGGAAGGGACCTCGAAAGATCATCTAGTCCAATCCCCCTGCCGGAGCAGGAACACCTAGATGAGTTCACACAGGAAGGCGTCCAGGCAGGTCTTGAATGTCTCCAGAGAAGGAGACTCCACAACCTCCCTGGGCAGCCTGTTCCAGTGCTCTGTCACCCTTACTGTAAAGAAGTTCTTTCTCAAATTTAAGCTGAACCTCCTGTGTTCCAGCTTACACCCATTGCCCCTTGTCCTATCATCGGTCGTTACTGTGAAGAGCCTGGCCCCATCCTCCTCACACTCACCCTTCAAATATTTATAAACATTAATCAGGTCCCCCCTCAGTCTCCTCTTCTCCAAGCTAAAGAGGCCCAGCTCCCTCAGCCTTTCCTCATAAGGGAGATGTTCCACTCCCTTAATCATTTTGGTGGCTCTTCGCTGGACTCTCTCAAGCAGCTCCCTGTCCTTCTTGAACTGTGGGGCCCAGAACTGGACACAATATTCCAGATGTGGCCTCACCAGGGCAGAGTAAACGGGAAGAACCTCTCTTGACCTACTGACTACACCCCTTCTAATGCACCCCAGGATGCCATTGGCCTTCCTGGCCACAAGGGCATAGTGCTGGCTCATGGTCATCCTGCTGTCCACCAGGACTCCCAGATCCCTTTCCCCTACACTGCTCTCTAGGAGATCATTTCCTAACCTATACTGGAACCTGGGGTTGTTCCTGCCCAGGTGCAACACCCTACACTTGCCCTTATTATATTTCACCAAGTTTTTCCCTGCCCAGCTCTCCAGCCTGTCCAGGTCTCTCTGGATGGCAGCACAGCCTTCTGGAGTGTCAGCCACTCCTCCCAGCTTTGTGTCATCAGCAAACTTGCTGACAGTGCATTCAATTCCCTCATCCAGGTCATTTATGAATATATTGAATAATACTGGTCCTAGTACTGACCCCTGAGGGACTCCACTAGACACAGGTCTCCAACTAGACTGCGCCCCATTGACCACTACTCTCTGGCTTCTTCCCACCAGCCAGTTAATAATCCATCTCACTACCTGCTCATCTAATCCACACTTCCTCAATTTATCAGCGAGGATGCTGTGGGAGACCATGTCAAATGCTTTGCTGAAATCAAGATAGAGCACATCTACTGCTCTGCCATCATCTAGCCACCTCGTCGTGTTTTCATAAAAGTCTAGAAGGTTGTTCAAGCACGACTTCCCCTTGGTGAAGCCGTGCTGACTGCCCCTAATGACCCTCTTATCCTTGATATGCCTAGAGATGGCACCAAGGATAAGTCGTTCCATCACCTTCCCAGGGATGGAGGTGAGGCTGACCGGTCTGTAGTTACCCGGGTCCTCCTTCTTGCCCTTTTTGAAGACTGGAGTGACATTTGCTTTCCTCCAGTCCTCAGGCACCTCTCCCGTTCCCCACGACTTAGCAAAGATGATGGAGAGCAGTCTAGCAATGACCTCAGCCAGCTCCCTCAACACTCGTGGGTGCATCCCATCTGGACCCATAGATTTATGGATGTCCAGATTGCTTAATTGGTCCCTGACCCAATCCTCATCAACTGAGGCAATCTTCTCCATTGTCCTGTCTCCATCTGGGGTCTCCAGGGTACAGAGCTCCTCAAGACAGCTTCCGGCAGAGTAGACAGAGGCAAAGAAGGCATTCTCTTGGGTTTTCAGACGTCACTCTGTTTTTATTATACTTTTTCTTTTTATAAAGAACTCAATCCTTGTCTGGAGAACAACGGTGGATGCGATAGAAATGCAGAATGCACACAGACGGGACCCAATCAAGTGAGTACCTTTGTCAGTGCAGAAAAATAAGAATGGCCAACTTTTTACATTTGGATAAAGAAAGATTTCCTTATCTCAACTTTGTTTTTAAATGGAAAAGTGGATTTCATAACAAAAATTCTGAAAAGTATATGCTTCCCTCAGAAAGGTATTTGAGGGAAAGTGTGGACAGACATGAAAAAATTAATTTCAGTAAAAGGGATCCAAAACTTCAGAGGAAAGCAGTGTTTTGCTGTTTCAAGTGGTTGTTTTTCATCTTTTGAAAGGTTTTGATGTGAAAACCCGTCAGTTTGAAAATATTACCAGATAATGTTTCTTTTAGTGTTATAGAAACTTTCCATGGAAAAAATCCATTTCAGACTAGCCCTTCTCCCAGCATTGTTAGAATATAGTCACAAGGAAACAAAATGGGCTGAATCATAGCTCTCCTATAGAGGCTACAGCATACATCCCCTCACTCCTCTGCTGTTCTGCATCTCCCGTGCAGAGTACCACATATTCCCCAAAGACAAAGAAGTATAAAAAGACAAGGGGAAAAGGAGAAACAAATTGGCTCAGGCAATCAAGTGACACAGAGTAGCGTTTCTATTTTATAACAGTTTCAGAAACTGAACACCTTGATTGCAGCACTTCTTATCATCCTCCTATAGTTTCACATTGGCTATTGGAGGGATTGTAAACCTCCAGCGAGCACTGCACAACAGTATTCCCTCAGGAGCAAAGCAGGAAACAGCAACCAGGGGTCAGAGGCCACCTCTTGCCACGAGGGGCAATAACCTCATCATCCCTTTTTGCCAGTACTGATCAATTAACTCTTTGCCTTGACTGTCATTTGCAAGTCAGTACATTTCTGGTGGGAGCACAGAACCACTTAACTCCTTCCCCATCCCTCTAGACAAGGCAAGTGATGGCTATTCTCTTCCATACATCCTTACCAGGGATCAAAGTAGTAGCTACAGCATAATTTATACTTCCTTACCCATGAAAATATAGTTAATGTCAGAGCAATATTAACCTCCACTACAAAATCTCATCGCTGCAGAGCCAGACTTAGAGGACAGAAATGAGTCTGCTTTCTGAAGGGCTTTCAGTCATACAAATACATAAAACATTGTTATTGCACTGCCTACCAGTTTTATTTCTGCTGTCGAAATCTCCTTTTATTTTCAATCTCCTACATATTAAATGTGAATTCTAAGTTAAGAACTGTTAAGCAGTGAATTTGAGAGGGAGATAAGTCATTTCTTTGCAGCCATGTTGATTTCTCATCTTTGTAATAACTGCAAGTGCAAAGCAAAGTGATTATGACGTGTCAAATGCATCACTACTGCATGGGAAGTTGCCAGTAACATCAGGACACAATTCCAAGTGTGTTATGAAGCTATGGTTCATCACTTGAAAAAAAATGGGAAGGGAAGGGAAGGGAGAAGAGAGGAATACCAACCTATGCAAAAAAAAATGAGGGAAACAAATTAGGTGTTTAGCCGGTTTTGCCAGCAAGATGACTGTGTGCAGGTGTCAGAGGGGTCATTTCAAATGGCCAGGACAGCAAAGGAGAGACAAGAGATGGATAGGCAGAGAAATGGCAGGTAGAGCCTCTTGGAAACTGTTATTCCCTCATCTCAGCCTACGGTAACTCATGCTGGCTGAGGAACTGCTGCAGGAGAGATGATGTACACTGTATCACTATGAAATTATCTGGGGAAAAAAAAGTAAATTAAACGTAAGTGTGCTGAAAAAAAGTCAAACATCTTTCCAAGTACACGTGTGTTCTGGTTTTGTTTTGTAGGCAGTATGTAATTGCTTGAAGGGATACTCTGGAGATGGTAAAACATGCACATACATCAGTCTGTGTTCACAAGTAAGTACCCATTTAAGGTGAGTATTTAAGGTCTTGTTATAATCATTACACTTATAATGATACACACAGAAAGACATTGTCTAAATTTGTGCTTGAGACACAGGCAGCTTACCAATATTACAATTACTATTAGGAAAAAAAAAAAGTGGTTTCTAGGCAAGAACAATTAAAGAGCTTCATGCAAATTATAAGAGAAGTGTTATCTGTAATAAAAAAAATATTTATACATCTACAGTTTGAGTTGCTGATGCTCAGGGGCCAGTTCTAGTTGTTCTAGGAGCCAGGTGATTGGCAACCAAAGAGAACAGTCTACAGTAGATCAAAACACCTCTTTATTTTTATTGTTCTCCTGTCATTAAGTTCTCTGGTGTGATTTGGGACCATATTTGTGCAACCTAAATGAGGAACAATCAAGTGTCAGCACAAACATCCCCTTCTCAGTCTGAAATTTTTCTAGCCTAACTGGAGTATCAAGTTTTCACATTGCTGCATGATTACCAGTGAAATCCATGTTGGGGCAAAGGGCTTGGACTCCCCAGAGCAGAGGTTTCCAGCAGAGGTCCCAGCCTGCAGGCTCACCTAGGGCAGAGCTCCCATGGGGCCAGTCAAAGGGCAGAGCCCCACAGCCCCTACAGACAAGCATAGTCTTGCCGCCCAAACACAACCCTGTGGATGCGTAGTTCAGGGTAGCAACACTGCAAGCTGCAGCAGAGACCGGTCAGTGAATAGTGAAACGGAGAGCGTGAGATGGTGGATGGGAGAATGGAAGCCTCTCTTGGTGGGGAAGTTAAAGGTGGTGGGGAGGGGGGAAGCAGCATTCTCTACACCAGCCATTTCCCTTCTTTCCCTCCATAACACTTAGGAATCCTGTGGCATTCCTCATTTTGTCCCTGATATACCACTGCAGGCTGAGAATCAACCACATTTGTTTCACACAAGCAAGCTCACGTACTGCAAGCAGCATATTTGCGAGCAACATGGTTCTCTGCACCAGCCACATGGCTCTGCTTCTTGGCAAGCTGCAGCAGGGACGTATCCTCTCTCCCCTGCACATTAATCCTTTGTGTTCCAAGCACAGCAACAATAATTCTCACACACCCAGCCTGGCCTGTCAGCAGTTTCTCTAATCTTGAAAGGTTGCAGAGATGAAAGAGCAAGGGCAAAAACAGAATCTGGAAAAGGAGAGCTCAAAGGGGTGATCTATGACTTTTTATGCTTTTGCCTTTTCCTTTGCCTTGTTCCAGCAACTTTGCTTCCAATTGGCTAATTATGCCAGGCTAATTTTATATATATATATATATATATATATATATATATATATATGCATTTTTAAAAAATATATAGTCTTGAGAAGTGTTACTATCAGACCAGAGGCTAATCTGGCTTCACTTTGGCAAGCCTCTGTGCAGCAAAGCTTCATGGGAAGCTATGATAAATCCAAGATTGCCAACAGTCCACCTAAAGCTAACTAAATAAATAGCAGGCACACCCAAACCCACTCCTTACAGCCAGCACTCACTGTGGCCTGTCAAGTCAGGCTTCACTGGTAGCTCCCAGACGAGCTACTGCTCCCACTCATGGCCAATGGGAAAGGATCCCTGAGATGACCAGCAACAGAAAGAAGATTGAAACAAGGACGGAGAAAGAAAACAAAATGTTTTTTTCAATTTTTCTTGATTTGCTCTCAAGTCTCAGATAGAAACTGATTTGCAAACCGAGGTGCTGCTACCTGGGGAGCACCCAATCGTGAGTGGGCAGAGCTCTGAACCCCGGCACACTGCTTCTTTATCTGGAACATCTCCCATTAGCACAGAGACCTTCCTGGAGGCAGGAGGCCGGGGGAGATCCATCATTGCTGGTCACACTGGTGGTGTACCCAGGGGCAGGCAGGAGATGTTCTAGAGGAGAGCACGTGTGGCAGGTCCCTGTTGCAGCTGGCCTGGGCCATCAGACAGATGAAGAACAATAGACAGTCCTGTGCTAATGCTCCTCCAGAACTCCAGGCTCATGGCACCATAAAAGTGATTTACAGCTGTAAATATTTCCCTTCAGTGTAAATCGATGCTGCCTCAACAGAGCAGCAAAGCCTCAGCCCCAAGGTCCCGAATGAAACCTGCCTGGAAATCTTTTGTATCCTTATAACATCATGAAATTAAGATACAAGGAGGGAAACAAAACTATGTCCTCTGCATAAAAGGAGAATTAACTCTTATGAACCTTAAAAGCTCTTTATTGTTTGCAAGAAAGTACATACGGTCGGAACTTCCAGTAAGATCTGGTTTCAAAAAGCCATTAAGTCTTTCTAAACTATATACATCAAGGAAAAAATCTGGTGAACTAAAATTGTTCTGTACACCTGGCAATGAAGGAATTAAATATTTTAAATTTTGATCTTACAAGAATAATGGAGGCTGCAGTGAGTTTGCCATCTGTAACGACACAGAGCTGACAGAAAGGACCTGCACCTGCAAACAGAACTACATTGGGGATGGATTTAAGTGCCGAGGAAATATCTTCCAGGTAAAGTTCTGCGTGTGCTTGCTGCCCCTTATTTTTCTTCAGATAGTTATTTAATAAAATGGTTGTCTCTTGAAACATGTCAATTTTTTTCTGGAACAAATTTGTAAATCTACTCCAGAATTTTAAATAATCCCAATCCAAGAAACCCGGAATAGGATGCTGCAATGGAGGACGGGAGGGGGAAACACGCAAAAAGCTACCAAAAAAACCCAAGCAACCAACAACTGATAGACAATCATTGTGACTGCAGTACTAGGAAGTTAGCACTAGTATGTTCAGGTTTCAAAGCAGCCTGTTCTTTGATAGAGCAATGTAAGAAAAAAAAAACAAAAAACAAAAAATGGGAGTAATGGGCAGCATTCATTCCAAGACAGAAATTCCCTTTCTTTTCCAAGTGCTGCATTTGTTTGTACTCCACAGACATTGTCCCACGTTTGCATCAGTGTTACAAAGTCTTGTTCTTGATTGCAGGAACTTCTCAGGGACTCCAACACATCTAGGTTTTATTTTCACTTAGAGGTAAGAAAAGGTCAAGTACTTTTTTTTGGGGGGGGAGGATGGAGGAGTTGGGAGGCTCCCCTCTTTTTCTTTTTTTGCCTCAAGGAAGGGGCAGGGAGTAGGCATGAATCTGACACGTACCAACATCCTTCAACTTAATTGGAACTGGATTTGGATCATCAGTCACCAATATCAGAGATGCCCTGATTTAAACTATTAACTGTCATTTAAACCTCTAGAAAATTAATAATAAAGACTAAGACCCCAGGGAAACGTAGGGCCCCCAGACCAGGCAAACTGAAGCTTTCACCCATTCAGTCCGAGATCTTCCAGCACATCCCTCATTAATTCTGATGTGAGCAAATGCCACTCCTCTTCTACTCCTGCTGCATTTCCAAATGGCAATGCTGTTTTCAGTTGCCCCTTGGAAATGTTGCAGGATGCTGCTGTGCCTTGCTGGACAGCCAAACCACCACTAGTTCTCACTGCTTTTTGGAGACTGTAGCTTCGATTGTGCTACCATGGTAAAGTGATTGCTTCCTCTCACTTTAGCAGAGCTTTCATCTTATTTTAGTTTGTCAGTGGTCACTGCCAAGTGCTTGCAATACCCCAGGTCCATTTGTCTTTCTGACAGTAACTAATCTACTCCTAGGGACAAGCAACCATGTATCTCTTAAATGCACATACAGATGCATGCCTATATCCACTCTTGACTATCTCAAGATGAAAAGGTTTATTTATCTTTCTTTGCCCAGGGGGGAACAGCCCTTCTCCACTCCCTATGGTTAGTATTTGTCAAGAGCTTTCCCTCTTCCTTTGTTCATTATTGAAGAGGAAATGGAGACTTGGCTATAAGCCAAAAGTTTCCATTTGGTATCCACGAGCAGTGGCGAGACACAGGGCTGGGAAGTTCACACTGTACAAGAGTTTCTCTCGCCTTGTGTCGCAGGGAAGGGAACCCAACATCCAACAGCAACGGGGGTGCAGGCACCACTTCCCATTGAGCAGGGCTGTCCCCATCACTGCGTGATGTTATGAGCATTAACAAATCATTACTCTTGGTCCTCTTAAATTTAGCAGGCCTTGTCTGTCAGAGATATTGCAGGACCTGGCCCTTTCACTCTGTTTGTACCTCGCACGGACATACTGAACAGTGACCCGCGAGTAAGTAAGGCTAGAAGTTTTTGGGGAGCTGGACATGAGTTTTTTTGATCCAGATGCCTTGCTCAATTGCTTCTTAACTCCTCCACTTTCTGCTGCAGGTCAAGGACTGGATTGCCAGAGGAGTGTTGGCCCAAGTCCTCCAGTACCATATGGTGGGCTGTGCCAGTCTGTTGTATAACGACCTGACGTCAATGACCAATATCACTTCTCTCCACGGGGACCCAATACACATCAGCTACTCTCAGGTAACAGAGCATGAAGAGGTAGGGGACAGAAAAAATCAAATAGTCTGCTCTCATTTAGCTTTTTTTAAAAAGAGTGAATATTTCCCTTTCATTCTCTGATGCACAAAAATAAATAAATAGCATTAAAAGAAGGTTGCCCACTCAGCTGAAGTGTTCAGCACTTACATGTTATACAAAGAGTGGAGTTGTACAATCCTTGCTTTGACACAAGTTATTTTATCCTCAGACTCTGGCTTTATGAGCATGATGAGAGTTTGAAAAAAGCAAAGGGCAGTTTATTAAAACTGAAGCTATTGTTTTCTGCAAAGAAAGGCTGGTCTGGGGTCACTGTAGTGAAGCAATTTGGCATTTCAAATCAGCCTCACCTACCCACAAGTTTCCACAGAAAATGTGGTTTTGTTGCCTTTCCAGAACTCACTGGTTTTGAACAACAAAGCTGAAGTTATACTCAGCGATGCTGTTGGCACAAATGGCGTAATCCATGTCATAAACCAAATTCTGGTCCCATCGCATATGCAGGATTTCCCCCTTAAGAAGGTATGTGCTGCTCATTGCCATTCTCAGCCCAGGGGCTTTTCCATAGTTGCTGTTAGATATGTAAATCATGTAAGTCACATAAAAACAGCTATACTAAAAAGACCTTATACAAACATCATTTGACACTGCTGAATCAGTTAAATGTTATATTTAAAATTCATTCAGGAATTACAGTTATACTAAGAACCGTGTAAGAGGTCTTCTACACAAGGCTTTTACAATGGCATTGATTTTGTAACAAGAAGTGACTTACAAGGTAGAGCAAGCCAATATCTGCTTTCTAAATACCCAGATAATGTATTTATTAGATAAGTTACTGAATGTGTCTTTCTTTTTAGGAAAGCCTTAAAATGGTTGCAGCCAAACATGGGTACATCCTGTTCAGCAGTTTGCTAGAGGTAAAAGACAGCAGCCAATGGGGAAAGGTTTTGAACACTTTTCTTAAAGACAAGAGCAGAGATATGGTACATGGCACCACTGGCAGCATGGCATTCAGTGGAGCCAAAAGGCTCACAACCCAGGTCACTAGGTGGTCCCTCTCCCACAGGGGTAGGAGGATGTCAAGCAGACCCACAGCCACCCGTCCCCTCCCCACTCAGCTCTGTTCTACCATATGTCAAATTATATGGCCAAGGTTTGACCCACATATGAGTTCTTGAGCCCAAAGTTGGGCCGTCAGCCTGTTTTTCAATGGGCAGCCCTGGGTGATGAAGAACTTACTTCTGAGAATTCAGTCATGCAACTCAATTTGGGCAGCTCAACTCAGCCACATGTTTTTTAAAGTCATGGTGTTTGCAGGCAGGTGATCAGGCAGCACACAGGCCACTGCATCCCAGTTACACCAGACCATAGAGTCAATATCATTTCAGATGGAGCAATAACCTTCCACTCCTTTTTTTGCTATGTTGCAGAAAAACAACCTGCTGGGGCTGATCAACGATCCTATTCACAAACCCGTCACGCTCTTCTGGCCCACAGACGCAGCTATCCGTGGGCTGCCTCAGGAGCAGCAGGACTTCCTTTTCAAGAAGGCCAACACAGACAAACTGGTGCAGTACCTCAAATTCCACATCGTCCGTGATGCTGCTGTAAGCCTTTGCTTTTTAGGAGCGTTGCCAAGACCAAGATGTGCAAGACCAGACACCTGCCTCTCCCTTCTTTCCTTCCCAGGTGTTGGCCTACCAGCTACCCCACTCCACCTCATTGAAGACCCTGCAGGGCTCCAACCTCAGCGTTAGCTGTGGGGATAACGAGGAGATTGTAAGTGTTTACCCTGCCAACGCATTTACCCCTTGCCCCTGCTGCAGGATCCACTCATGCAGACCACACTCTGCCTGTGCACAGCCTCCAGAAAGGGTCAGTGGCATCAAAACTCAGTTGATCTTTGCCAGTCCTTGCCACCAGCCACTCCAACACATTCAGCAGAATGGATGCTCCGTAGGACTCTTCAGAGCTGTCATTTTCTCTGTTGTAAGATGCTATTTGTTCAAAACAGATCTCCATTACCTCAAAACTGAAATACCAGCACATTTTAACTTCTCCTACAATGACATACACAATGGAAAACTATTAAGAGGAATTTGACTTTGGCAGAAGCCCCATGAACGTAGCATCTGCATGCAAACTCTGGTTTGTAAGTGCTTACAAGCTAAGATTGCAGGCAAGCACATAGCCTGTTAAGCCAGAAAAACAGCACATTTTTCTTTGCAAATGTACCAGATCATACCCACATAATCCTTGGCAAGAATATTCTTCTGAAAACATGGCTAAGCCTAAATGTGAATAAGGTAAACTTGTGGACACCAGGTTGGCATACTCTGCCGCCTTCAGGAAAGGAAAGAGATTTGCCCATCTGTGATGTTACAGCATTCAGTTATAGGAAGAGAGGTGCCCAGATTGGTTTAGAGCAGAAGTAGGATTATCCCCAACATCCATGCAGGACCTCAATTCAGCCTAGCCCCAAGGACTGCTGTCTCATGACTTGTCACACTCCCCTCTCCCCATCCCATCTCTCAGGGTGCACTCTTCCTGAACGACAGACATTGTAAGATAGTGCAGCGGCAGCTGGAGTTTGATGGGGGCATCGCTTATGGCATCGACTGCCTGCTGATGGACCCCAGCCTGGGGGGACGCTGCGACAGCTTCTTCACCGTGGATTTCATGGTCAGTTCCCTTCTTTGGTCCCCAACTCTGGTAAAGACACAGCCCAAGGGCCAAACACCACCCACACAGAGACCAGGGCAACACTTGCAGCACCTTTGGCACTACTGAGATTAAGTTCCACCACTTCAGGCTGGCTTCATCTGCCATGCTGGTTAGAGCTAAACTTAATACATGCAGCACTACACCTGAAATACACAACGGGAATCCTGCATCCACACTAAGCAACACATGGGATAAGCGGCCTTGGTTAAAAGCAAATTAGCAAGCCCTGACCTGTTTTCAGTAATTTTACTCAGACTACAACAGCACCTTACAAATGCAAGCATAAATACGAGCAAAGATGGATTTTCCTAGCAAGCTTTTAAATTAATACATTTTCACCCTACAAGTGTAGTCATAGAGACTGTATGCACAAAGTCCTGAATTACCAAGGAACAGCATTGCTGTCGCATCTGCACAGGGTATTAAAGGACATGAGACAGAGAGCAGCCTGGCCTGCTAGCCAGGCTCTCCATCTCCCACATTTCTTGCTTTCACAGAAATATCTTTTAGCACACCTGAACAGGTACTGTTAGTGGCAAAGAAGTTTCCTCTGTGAACTTTGATGTGTCCCACAAACAGGAAGTTTTTAAACTCATTTTGAAATGGTTCCAAGACCAAACTTGCTTCAGTTTCATTCGAGTGTATGAAAACATAACCTAGAAGTAAAAAAAAATCATGTAGTCAGTCTTATAAAAAGCTTATTGGAATTTATATTTCAATTATAAAAGCAACACTTGTGTGCATCCCATCTGCTCAAGGTACCTTTTGTTTCATGACTTTGTTAAATTAAAGAGATATAATTTCCTCAGATCTTGTCAGTGCTTCCCGAGAAGTAACCATTTACCTCTACTGCAAATTAGACATCCAGATCTGATGCAGCCCATGTCAATATTCGTTTGAAGAACATTCACCGTTTTCCCTGTTTGTTTAAATCCAGAGCAAAGTTTCTTCTTCCAGAACTTATATTCTGGTACCAAAGTTTATTTCTTGTATGTCATGGCACTAAGTTAATGCAACTATTTTATTGTCATTCTCGTCTCTTCTTTCTCCAGGGTTCTTACTATCTCTTTCAAGCATAAGTCTACACTCCTCTATGTTCATATTTGCTGCTTTCATAAAACAGACTTTTTGTCCATTTCAAATAGCCTTTTGTTGCCATTATTTTAACATATTTTTTTCTTTTCCATTTTGTACAACAGGGGCATTGTGTTAGCTGTTTCAGTAATTCTAAATGCCCTCCAGGGACAAAACCAAAGGTAATAATACATTAAAATCTTACATTTAAGCAGTCTAACCTGCTCTTCTCTATACTTCACGTAAGCAAACTAGAATAAGTTACTTTGGAAAAATATAAAGAGAATGCTCAACAGTGAAACCACACTGTTAAGTGATGTCATAAAGCCTCTGGGACAAAGCTGTCCCTGGGCAAGCATCCAGATACTGGTGGTAGGGCACACTTGTCTGTCTCACACAGCATCCACTGTAGCGAGTGCTTCAGACGACTTTGGGGGACCCCCTCCATCCTCATTAATGGTGCTTAGCAAGTATGGAATAAAAAAAAATGTGGGGACCTCAAACTCACACTCTTCATACATCGCATTTTGATGCAATGTTGTGGTTTAAGCTGGCCAGCAGCCAAGCACCACACAGCCTCTCACTCACTCTCTCCTGCCCCAGCGAATAGGGGAGAAAATTGGAGAGGTGAAGAGACTCATAGGTTGAAATAAAAACATTTTAATAAGCAAAATAATATAAAATTAAAATAGGAATAATAGGAATAACAGAATATACAAATGAGCAATGCACAGTGCAGTTGCTCACCACCCACCAACCAATGCCCAGCCCATTCCCAGATATCAAGGAGGAGAGAAAAATCCCAAAACTGCAATCCTGGAAGAGAGAGAGAGAATGCACTTTCCAGCCAACCCTCATTCATCTACTGAATATGACATTATGAGATATGGGATATCCCATTGGCATATACAAATGCCAATTTGGATCCATTAATCTTACTACACTCTCATAGCTTCTTCTGCACCTGTAGACTAGCAAAACATGGGAAGCTGGAAAGACCTTGACTTCGTAGCAACAACTAAAAACATCAGTATATTGTCAACATTCTTGTCATACCAAATCCCACAATGAATCCAAAACACAGTGCTGTTCTAACTACTAAGAAGAAAACTGGCTCTATCCGAGCCAAAGTCGGGACAAATTTATATCAGAAACTGTGATTTAAAGAGGAAAAATCCCAAACATCTATATAACACTCATCTAACTGTGTTTTCCTCCCCCTTTTTGCACTGCCACATGTGATGCCCAGGAAGGGATCCACTGGTGCACATACGAGTCCTATGGGCTGCGGAGGGACGGCTGCCGTAGGAACTGCTCCATGGTCATCCACACAGCCAAGTGCTGCAAGGGCTACTTTGGGCCAGACTGCCAAGGTAGGACCTCCCAGAGCACAGCTGGGTAGCGTCCAGCTAGCTCAACTCTGAGAGCTGGGGTAGAGGGCATGAGGAGAGAGCAGCCACAAGATGGAGAAACTCTTGCAAAAGCTGAAGTACATAGAAAGTATTATAGCATTTCCACTCCAAATAATCTCTTTTTCACATTTACAGCAAGTTTTAAACTCCATGCTAATAGCAAACTAAGTGAATGCTATGGAGAGTAAAGACTGCTCTGCTGTAACCAAACCAAATGAGTCTTAATCAGTCACCAGCTAAAGTCCTTTCAACACAAAAAACAGATGCGAGGTTCATGACAGTGATACCAGAGCCCACCAGAGACGCTGTGTATGGTTCCTCAGCCACCCGCAAAGCACACACACCACAGGTGTAAGCTCAGAAATTGTAGCTTTAACCAGGTGTGAGACAGTTTAGGGAGCTTTATCTCCAGCTGTTTGTTAGCAGACACTAACGAACTGTGTGCTCCTTCACCTGCCAGCCCCACGAGGAACAGTACCAAGACACTTGCCAGGGCATGTAGGGTGCACGTAGGGTCAGCATCTCTGCTGGCAGACAGGTCCAGGGACATGTGGCCCTGCCAGCTCACTCTGTCCAGATTTCACAGACAGACACACAGGGGTCCTGAGCAGTTTTGGTCAGCACAGCCTAAGCTGCCCTTCAGGCTCACTGGCAAATGGAGGTGCACAAGCAAAGCTGGATTTGGGCAGGGGCTGGGCAGTGCCATTCCCTGTTGGGTCTGAATGAGTAAGCACCCAGGTAACAGCCCTGAGAGCCACAACACCTTTCTGACAAGAGTTTATCAAGGAATTCAGAGCAGGAATCTTACAGTCACAAGTGTCACAGCTGCTAATATATGCCCCAACAGAGACGCATTTACGGGTTTTTCCAGAGGATTAACTGAAGGATTTTTACAGAACGATAAATAACAAACAGTGACAATGAATAACTGTGCACTTGAACTAAATAGTCACTTTTTTTTTTTTTTTTAACTCTTCCAGCTTGCCCAGGGGGCCCAGAAACCCCATGCAATAACCATGGCTCCTGCGACGACGGATACACCGGGACAGGAGAGTGCCGCTGCGACAGCGGCTTCAACGGGACTTCATGCGAACTGTGTTTGCCAGGCAGATATGGCTTCAACTGCAGGCGTATGTTTAAGTTACCTTTCCCTCTCATTGCTCACATCAAGCCTGAACTATTTCATAAGAAATTATTTTTTAAGTAAACCAAGAAATGCTTCCCACTTTCAACACCAATATTTTTCCCAAGTGCCTCCTCACATGGAGGGATGGCACAAGGTCTTCGAAAGCAGCAGGGGGCAGAGGCTTATGGAGCTTTCCCTGCGGGGCTCCTCCTGTTCCCTTAGGGTGCAGAAGTAGCAGGGAATAGAGACAGAACTTCCATCAAGTGTTTTCAACTACAGCACAGCCTTCTCCCTCAGCAGTGTAAGAGGCAAGACAGCATTTTAGCAGTGTGGTTCCTCAAGGATTGGAGGATGCCAAGGTCACGCACTTTGCATGGAGAGAAGCAAAAGGACAGAGATGAATGCAGTTTGTGAAGAGGAATGGCAGCCAAGAAACTGCTCATACAATCCACTTCACTGGGGTTTTAAGTGTAAACCAGGAGGAACTAGGATTGCTATCACCATTTAAACTTAAATGCTTTCTCAACATAAAGCATTCAGATGGGAAGCTACAATATTAACACTTCCATCCTAACTATGTGCACATGTAGTACTTGTGAGGCACACAGGATGGAGGGTTATAGGCTAGATACCCTTGCATCATAAGCAGGACATCAGGCTTGTACACCAATGCTCAGGATTACACTTACCTACCGTTTATCCATTTTATAACACACCATAGCATAAACTGCATGAGCTGTTAGTCTGAAACCCAGACTGTGGTAGCTAACAGAAAAGTTCTATAGCCCTTTTTAAAATGCATATTTATATCAGCCAAAAAGTAGATAACCAGGCTAAATTAAATAAAGCCAGAGGATTAAACTCCTTTTTCAGCAGGACCAGGTTTTCAGAGAATCAGTTCCCCCAAGCTCACATCATTTTCCTCTTTAAACAACAACAAGAGGGATAAGACAAGAAAGGATGCTGTTTCATTACATTATAAAACAGAGAGCCATCAGTAGTTCCTTAAGAAGGACTCAGCATGTAAGTTATTGCAGAGCCTAAAGAGTGGGGAAAAAGCAGGGCCTACAGATTAAATCAGACCCTTGCTTCAGTTTGCAGGGCACACAAGGTAACACCCCACACATAAAAAGAACAAAATGAATCCAGAAGCTGTTAGTCATCAAAATATCTAAAACCTAAAAAACATATTACAGGTACCTTGCCCACATTTGGCAGCAAAGCTCACTAACCTCATATTTGGCTTCCTTAGAGAGACCTTCTCCCAGGCAGCAACCAAACAGACATTCTCTCTCCATACACCTTGCTTCTCTCTCTAAACGGCTCCCCCACAGCCAGCAGCTGCTGCATATTAGGACAAAATCAGGCTGGGTCTGCAGCTCAGCTGTTAACCCCTTCCCAACACTGTCCTTTCTGAAACTTGCTGCTCTACCACAAAGCATATCAATGCCCATTTTCATTTCCAAAGGCACACTGAACTAATGCCAGTTATAAAATCATAGGACCATGGGATAATTCAGTTGGAAGGGGCTTCAGGAGGTCTCTAGCCCAAGCAGGGTCAGCCCTGAGCTCAGAGCAGGTTGTTCAGGTTTTATCCTGTTGGGGCTTGCAAACCTCCAAGGATAGAGTCTGCCCAACCACTCTGGAAAGTCTGGTCCACTGCTTGACTGGCCTCATGGTGAAAAACCATGAGGTTAGATTCATCTGGATAATTGCTAAACTGTATCAAAGCTGACAGTATAGGTGATGTTTCTGTAAGAGAAGATTTTCCCCTTTCCCAACAGCAGCTCTGTAAGTGATCCCTCTGCGTTCCTTTTGCAGCCTGTGAATGCAAGAACAACGGGCAGTGCGATGAAGGATACTCGGGAACAGGACGATGTTTCTGTGAAACAGGATGGACTGGCCGGCTGTGTGAAACCAAGCTAGGTCTCTGCCTCCTCTCACTGGACTCCATTGCATGGAGCCACGGGTTGAGAGCACTTGTAATTCAACAGAGGGTTTGCATGGAGAAGAGACAGAAAGAGTTAAGAATGTCAGAAGACCTCAAAGGAGACTAAGGGACTGTGCTCTGGACTAAGAACAAGTCCCTTCATCCCCCTGTCTCCTCATTTGTGAAATGGGAACATGAGTGCCTACCTCCCCTGGGGAGGGGCTGTGGGCTACATGAGGGAAGGTGTCACTCGACATCTAAGCAGTCAAAAAAATATTATTACAGCTTTTCCAGTTAGCAAGACTGGTATGGAGGCTTTTTTTTTTTTTTTTTTTCTGCATGAAACAAGGGCATTGCAATATAAATAGCACTTTCATCCCAGCTATTCTGCCTTCCCCACAGCTCTGCCTCCAGTGTGTTCCCCGAACTGCTCCACCAACGCCGTCTGCTTGGAGAACAACACATGTCAGTGCAAGCCGTTTTACAATGGGGATGGGCTCACGTGCACAGGTGAGCTCCCCCTCCCACTCACAGCCTGCTGCAAGAAGGCAGGCTGTCTCCTCTTGCATGTGCGCTTGCATGCAGCTACACATGGTATGAAATGTTGGCTATCAAACCTAACAGCTTCCACAGTGCAGCAAGTGAAACAAATTTAGGATATATACAGAGCAGGTTTTTTCTGATGCAAATGGCTGGCTTCACCAGGTTCTAGTGAGCAGGAATAGGAGCAGGAAGCATGCTTCAGCTGGGTTTTGGAGACAGCAGGGTTTCCAGCAGTGTTTCACTTAAAGGATTTTCTTTGATGACCTTAGGCAAGGCAGTTCCCCAGTAACACCGCTGCAGAAACAGTCATTCTTTCTGAGCCAGGTGTCTCACATCCTCTGAAGTCCCCCTGGCCAGAGCAAGTCCCCATAAAAGCAGATCTCTTGGGCTACTGAAGGGTGAAGCAGAATCTCTGGATGGTGGTGCCATGTCTCTTAAATCAAGGACATCCTGACAAGGGCTTCACGGCCCTGAAGGATAGCCTTTGCACAAATTCAGGAATGCCTCAGAAAACCCAAACAAGTTTTTTCCCCAAACAAGTGTTCTAGTATTTTTAGAGTGCCTTAAAAATCTGGAGGTGATTTATCTTTGTGACAAACATCCTCTTTGAGAGCAAACTTTATTCATGTGTTTTCTTTTCCCCGTGCAGCTGCAGACCTTTGCAAACAAAACAATGGTGGGTGCCACAGGGCGGCCGAATGCACACAGCTTGAGGTGAAAGTCTTCTGCAGCTGCCAGAAAGGGTACAAAGGTGATGGCTTCACATGCCTTCCAATAAATCCTTGTGCTGATGGATTCAACGGAGGCTGCCATGAGCACGCCATTTGCACTGTCATAGGACCTGTAAGTTGAATGATTTCAGTCACCAGCAGGGAACTTTTTCCAGGTGCCAGCACAAGTCTTTTCTCTGGCTGGATCACCCTCTGTACCTCTCAAAGTTCCTATTTTCCAAAATAACCTTTACATGGCTCCAGAATACTTTCCACACTAGTTTGTTATCCTTTCAGCTGAGGGATGAGAAACAGTTTGACATCTTTGCTCTAGGGAAAGGGGTACTACAGCAGCAGATGCGATATTTTTCATGTGTAATATTTCTGTTCTCTTCATAACTCTCCCTAACTGGATATCCCTATTTGCAATGGGAGTTTTTTGGATTTAAACTGAATATATTTTGGGAGTTAAATGTAGGGACATCTGGGAGAATGGTGTCACTTGTTAGCTGGTCAGACTCAGCTTAAAAAGCTCCACAGCCAAATTGTACAAATTCCTTGGCCCGCACAGTCAATGTTGTTGAAGAAAACTTGGGGTGGTGACTTGATCCAGTATATGTTCTGGTGCTTTCAGGATCACTTGTCCATTCCTGGTTGGTGGCTTGCCTGATATGTCTCCCAGAAGCAATCTAGAAAAGCCTTGCTACTAATCTGTTCCAGCTGCCAACCATCACAATACCTGGATGTCACCAACTCCTGCTTGGTTTATATTTCTCAATTTATTACTATCAATTGACTGCTAAATTCCTTTCATGTTCCTGTGCCCAGTCATTTAAATATCATTTTGATTGGTCTGCCATCCATGTTTGTTAAATGCATGTCATATAATTCTCCAATGCATGTTACTGGCTTTGTGGATGGAATTATGGTCTGGTATTAATTCAGCAAAGCACCCAAGCGCATGTGTAAATGTTTTGCTTAGAAGGATAAATGTCAGTGTCAGAGTTTGTGGTCTGTTGAATCACAGTTGTTAGTAGCAACCTTCCTGTTTGTCTATTCCTAGCTATATCAAGTGAAATTTTTCCAGCAGTTCAGAATGTTGCTTGAAATACCACTTTTATGTCAGCTGAATACTTGGCCTGGCCTTTTTTATTCTCTCTCTGAGCAGGACAAACGCAAGTGCCAATGTAAAAATAACTACATTGGTGATGGGCTGAACTGCTCCGTGATGCAGCTTCCTCTCGACCGCTGCTTGCAAGACAATGGGCAGTGCCACCCTGACGCTGACTGTGCCGATCTCCACTTCCAAGGTGAGGGTGGCACACTGTGCATACCAAAGGACAGGGACATGCTCATCCCTGTGCCAGTGCACTGAAGCCAGAGGCCAGGATCCTTGTGTCCATAACCTCACCCAGTCCTCTACCTATATCCGCTTGAAACAATGAGATGTAAGCACATGTAAAGTTAGAAGGTGTGCTTAAATACTTTACAATACTGGATTTATGAAGCAACAGATGAGGGCTTTCCAGGTAGGAATACTACCTCTAAGGGATCAATCTGTCCTAACTACATTTCACAAAACTGACAGGTATCTGTGTGGCACAGTTGACTCTGCATCCAGAAATAGAAACCCCCTCAGGAAGAGCTGGTTCTTCTCTCTCTCTTTGCAGATACCACTGTTGGGGTTTTCCACTTACGGTCCCCACAGGGGCAGTACAAAATGACTTATGAGAAGGCAAAAGAGGCCTGCGCCAATGAGTCAGCCACCGTCGCGACGTATAACCAGCTGCTGTATGCTCAGAAGGTGAGGAAGCCTCACTGCAGGAGGAGATCCTGGAGTGGTCCAAACCTCAGCATAAATGGGGAGGGAGGAGCAACGGGCTGCTTTGTGCTAATAAGCTTCATTTTCCCTCCTTTCCTTCTGCTGTGCCCCAGGGTATGTTTGCCTGCAAGCAGTTTTCAGATGGTTGGTTTCACGCCTGCTCATACGGCACTGAAATCAGTTGCAAAAATATTATTTCCAGTGATACTGGAGCATGATGGTAAAGTCAGACTTACAGAGTGTTTTCATGGAGGTTTTATTAGCACTTCTTAAAGAAATGTACACTTTAGAATTATGCTTAGATTAATTTTCTTTTTAATGTAAGGCTCCAGGAATCTTTTCCCCAAATGGTGTTAACTTAGCAGAGCCATTTTCATATTCTTTTCCCTGAGTGTGTTATAGACCAGGCTGAGTTGCTGTCAGCGGGGTGAGCATCACACCTTGGGTTTGTAAAACTTGTTTTAGCAGAGTGAGTGAGACTGACTGTGCCTTTCCAGCTCCTTCTCATCTGTGGAAGGACGATGTTCACCGTTTAGAGACACCTTTAGCAAAATGTGAGGCTGGACCACAGCCAGCACGTAAACCTCCTTCTGCTGCCTGAGGAGGTTCAGATTGCAGCTGGAGCTGTAGGTCCCCTGAGCCACATAGTCTAAACCTTTCCCTTGAAGCAGCAAAGTCAGCAGTGAGGTTGTTTTCAGCACTGCCGGGGACTTTTTTTCCCTGTTGAGCTCCTTTCTCAGCCCTTCCCATGCTGACAAAAGGTGAGTTGTCACATGATGGGATTGCACCTCCCTCTTGCTTTCACACCCACCTCTGATCCTGCCAGCCTTTGGGCTCAGGGAACCTTTTCCGAGGAAATCCTGGCTCCATCAGCCTGTAACGGCCAGCCACTGACTTTCGGGAGAGCCCCCCTCTCTGCATGCCTTTGGCACAGAGCTCAGCACAGGGCAGGCTGCAGGACAGACAAACAGAGCCTGCTCAGACCCTCAGAAACAGGGCTGGTGGGTTGGCTGCTGCCTGAGGGCCCCAGGATGATTGTCCCTTTCCTCAGTAGCACCCCAGCCCCACCACCCAGCTTTTCCCCCATGTTTTTTCCTTATGGCTGTTGTGGCTGCAGGCGAGGTACCACCTGTGCGCTGCTGGCTGGCTAGACGGCCAGAGGGTGGGCTACCCAACTGCCTTCTCCTCCCCAAACTGCGGCTCCGGGTACGTCGGCATTGTGGACTATGGAAAAAGAGTCAACCTGAGTGAAACCTGGGATGTCTTCTGCTACAGGGAGAAAGGTAAGAGGGTCCTTTGCTGCATCCCTCTGCACAAAGGGGAGCAGCAGCCTGGATTTCGGTTCCTTTGGTCTGCCACAGGCTGCAGCTAACACTGCAAGAGACTCTGCTTCTTTTTATCTTTAAAAAAATCTCTTGCCTGCAAGTTGTTTTTCAGGCACAGGACAGCCTAAAGCCTTCTAGCAAAGGGCGTTTGCCCAGGCATCTCTCTGTGTTTGTACCTTCCAGAGGTGAACTGCACCTGCAAGCCAGGCTACGTGGGGGACGGCTCCTCCTGCAGTGGGAACTTGCTGCAAGTGCTGATGTCCTTCCCAACACTGACCAACTTCTTGTCGGTACGGCCCACAGCTGCCGCCGTGCTCAGTCAGGTGGCTCTGCTAGCAGGTTGTATCTCAGTGTTTGCTTTACTAGCCAGGAACACCACCACACCAGCAAAGCATGGTGGAGTGGTCTCAATCCGCACTGCTGAGATCAGAACTTAGTTGCTTTTATTTTTTTAATTACTTGCTCCAAAAATGTTTTGGGTTTTTTTTTTTAATTCATTTAGAAATTAAATGCTACTGCAGCATTAGCCTAATGAGGATTCTGTGCACAGCTGCTCCTGGCTGTCTAAGCATCACGAGGAGCATGGTGCTTTTTTGTAATTTTATTGAATCGCTGCTGGCAAAAAAGGCAAAGCATTAAAAGGGGCCCTTTCTTGCCACTACTCAGAAAGGCATTATACGTGTAAGGAACCTTGCAGACAACAAGGGCCCAACTCCTGCAAGTCCATTTAAGATGCACTCACCAAATCAGCAGCTAAAATTGGGTTTTGAATACAAACTTCTTCCAAAATATCACTCCAAAGTTGCTTCTTGGCTATTAATGGAAAGCTGCTTTGTTGTTATTTATACATTCTCAGCTTTTCAGCTCCACACATAGCAGAGCACAATTGCTCTTTAGTAAAGCTGAATTTTGTTTCTGCCTAGGACATCATGGCTTACTCTAACAGCTCCAGGAAGGGGAGGGAGTTCCTGCGGTACCTCACGGACCTGTCAGTGCACGCCACTCTCTTTGCTCCAAATGATAGCGGGTTAAGGGAAAATGAGGTCAGTTTCTTTCTTTTTTCTTCCTCATTGTAATAACACTTTCTAAATAGCCATTATGGATTTCTGTATCCCAGTGAAATTTAAGGTTTTTTTAAAAAAAAAATCTTAGCATGACATAACTTCTGGGTAAACCCACATAGTTTCAACTGTGCTTCTGAAAGATGTGAGTTCATTTCAATTTCTTTTCCATAGAAGGGGAGAAAGGTTATCAGGTGTTCAAGTCACTGCAGACACTTTTCCATCAGGGAATTCACTTACCTAGGTAAAAAGGAGTCTGCCTGAAATGAAGCCTTCTCTGGCTTATTAACATCAAACACAGTTATCTGAAGAAAGCGGTGCATGGCTTTTGTATTTCCCACAAATACATTAAATGCATCTGTTCCTGGCTTCATTTCTGTGCTTATCCCTTCCTTCCTTCCTTTTGTCAAACATTGTCTTAATTCACATGAGTTTATGCCTTGGCTTGCATCTTCAAGCTGTTTGGAATATCTCTGAGGCTCACCACTTCAGGTCATCATACAAAAGGGTGAAGTCCTTTGTCCCAACAGAACCAAGGTACTGCCTGCTGCAGGAAGCGGTCCGAGGCCAGTGGGGACAGAGAATCCCACTGTTTGCCTCCAGATTTCCCGAAAGCCTCTACCCCATATTGCACTTGCTGCAGTATTAATAGTAAAGAGGGAAAAAGGTCACAAGCACATAGCCTGCTGGTAAGTCCAGAGGATTAAAGAGATCAGTTAATGCTCCTTGTATTTTGCTGTCATTTGCAGACACTTTCCGGGCGAGACATCGAGTATCATTTATCTAATGCCAGTGTCATGTTTTACGAGGACTTGACCAATGGAACCACCCTTCTAACTCGTCTAGGGGAAAAACTCCTCATTACAAACACCAGGGGCCAGGAACATCAAGCCCCCACTGCTGAACGGGTATCTTTTTAATAAATCTCCCATCTTCATGCTTTTCCCCCTCTTATGCTACACCCTGTAACTAAGTGACACGCTGATCCTGAGAACAATTCAGTAAAATTATAGTGGACAGCAATGAGGGGCTGACTCCAGAAGGCTCCTTCCTGCCCAGAGGCTGCAGGATAGCAGCTGGCAAACTGCAAAATTATAAGTTTGCAAATGGCCAAGCTCTGACCCTCAGAACTTGAAGGAAGCTGCTCAGGTGGCCTGCAGGAACAGCAGGATGGGGACATGGGCTTGATTCAACCCTCTGCTCAGCCTGGTAGGATTATGAGAGATGGCAGTGCTACAGGAGGAGAGACAAAGACAGCAGCTTACCATAAAAGAAAAGCATTGGCATTTGTAAAGCTAATTTTAAAGGTAACTTCTTGGGAAAGAAGAGACACCAGCACAGCTCAGAGCAAAAGCACACAAAACATAAGTTTGCGGGTTTTTTATTGCTATCTCTGTGGGAATTTTTTAAATACAAAAATTTATATCCTTTCTGCAAATGGAAAATATCCTCTGACATTGTAGGGAAATGCATCCTCTGAAAACACACCCAACTTCTCATTTTTTATTAAGAACATACTCACTGCCCAAGCATTTCAAACGATCTCTGTGACAGCAGACCCTCGAGACCAAGGTTGGGACTCTGGTGTGTGGGATGCAGTATTGCTGAATATGACAATAAGAAACCCTGTGTCTGTGGGCTTGCAGTTCAAACACACTCTAGAGGACAGCGCTGGGCCCAAGGAAAGTTGAGTGCCCAGCATCAGTGCTGATGTCCAGAAAGGCAGCAGTGTAAGCCCCCATGGGATTTTTCTCTGTGTGTCAATAACTGAGGTGGGGAAATAGTCTCAAGGTTTATTTCAGTCCCAAAGGCAGGAGGGTCAAAACTCAGCTCTTATTGCTCTTTCTTCTGGCAGAGCAAGATCAGATACGTGGACAGAAGTGCTATTGTTGAGTGGGATATAATTGCTTCCAATGGGATAATCCATGTCATTTCAGAGCCTTTAAAGGCTCCACCAGCACCTGTAAGTACATAGTGGTTGGTTTGTTGGGGTTTTTTTTGGGGGGAAGGGGGAAAGTGGTGAGGGGTGTCTGTGCCTTACATCATCCCAGACTCATCACTGACATTCATATATTTCACAGTTTCCCTCTCATATATGCAGTTTCAGTTTAAAAGGTTACTTTGAAAGAAAATTAGAATTGGAGAACAGGGTGCCAGCAAAGCTCCTTCAAAATGTTTCCACCTGAACATGTTCTTCCCGTATTTATTTTATATATATATAAAAAATAAAAGCTCCATTTCATAATGGAGCTCATTTTTGTAAGGGAGGTTTTGTAAAGCTCCATTTCAGTTCTTCCAAAAAGATCTTTCAAGCTTCTAAGGAAATCTTGGGTTTGCATTCATTCTTACCCAAAACAACAAGGTGTTTTTAAAATAGATAAATTTTGCCTGCATGAATCCCTGCAATGGCACCAGTTACCCAATTATCTCTCCCATGAGAAAGGCCAAAGCCAACGGTGCATGGCAGAAGAGCACAGTTCAGAAAGGTGTGCCGTCCTTTCCGTGGAGGGAAGTTGAGTTAGCAGCTGCACTGCTTCAAGCTGGAATAAAACTGTGCAGAGGCCAGCAGCAGGGAGGCAGGGACATTGTTCTATCTATTTCCCAACAGCAAAGTTTACTGCTTTGTTCGAAAGGGAGGAAAAACATTTCGTTCACCTGCAGTGCAACTGGGATGTTTCACAAAAGTGATCCCTGCTGCCCCTGGGAGAAATGCACAGCAAGCACCTTTTTTCCCCCCACTACAAAATGTTTTCCTTAACAAAGTGTTCAAGATGTGCAGTGTTAGAGCTCCCCAGCTCTGTGCCATGCAGGGTACTCTGTGACAGCCCAACACAGGCTCAAGCTGACCCTGCAGAAGACCCACCCCTTCTCCTTTACAAACCAGCCTTCTCATCCCTAGAAGCTCAGTAATATGCCTGCACAATTGGTTCACAAAAATCCCTTGCAGCCTACAATCCTCACAAGTAGGAAATGACACACTTGGGTAAACGCATAAATTACTGCCTGAAAATTATTCAAAGTAACGGGCAATTTCTGTCAGTCTACAGCAGCATATTACAGTCTTTAGAATACCCTCCACATGCTAGAGGGCAATTAAATGTTTTCTAATATTTAGCTGTCCAGCTGCAACATATAAATTATTTTGTTTTCTAAAAAGAGAGATAATACCTATTAAGACAACAATGTGATTATTTTTGACAGGGTAAGTTTAATAATTAGTTTTCTAGGCAGGAGGCCACAAAGCTAGAGCATCACATGGAAAAGTAAAAGTAAGAGCATATAAATTTCCTATCCATTTCCAAACACCTCCTCACCTCCCAGATTGCCAGCAAAGAGTACAGTGCTTTGGGGAGATTGCAGCCTGGGTGGCTGCATGCCCTAGGATCCCTCAAACTTCTCATCACCTGGTGAGAGAAGTTTGCTGGTCACCTTCATGTTATCAGTCTATCAGGCCAGAGAGCTGCAGAAGGCAAACCAAAGTCAGAGCCTGGAGACATTTCTCCCCTGTAGATGAAATCCAGATCATGTGTGAATTTCTTTCAGTCCTTCACCTACATACATATTTATTAAAATATTTGTAAGATACTATACACAGTTTCTTGCATTGATACTTTACCTGCTTGACTGAAGAATGATTTCAGGTTAAAGACATTGCATGTTTTGGGGTAAAATGACCTCCAGAAGGCAGGCTCTGGGCGGCTGGCAGAGCCTGGCCCCACACCCCCCCAGCACAGGCTGTCAGTACCTCTAACCAGTGAGGAGGTGCACCTCATCTCAGGCATGGTTTGGTTTGAGCCCTGGTAAGCAGGGCTCCAAGGATGGTGTGGCTGCCAATAGCTGGCAATAACCAACACCTCCCCAGCATACGAAGCGGTGAGGAATAAGCTTGAAGCCATGCAGAGCCCCCCAGGGTTTGCAGCACAGGTTTCCAAGCTGCCTTAAGGGAATTTGGAACCCATTTCTCCTCCACAGGCCAGTGAGGTTTCAGCTTCATCATAGCCTCTATTGCTACTTTAGGAAACCTGAGCAGAAAAGATCACTTAGGTATGCTCTGTAACTTCAAAACCATGAACAAAATGAAAATGTACTACAGGCAGTGAAAAAAAGGTTAATTTGTAATTACTATCAAAAGGCTGTATTTAACTTTCTCTAGGGATCATGTACTAGGAAACTCAAGCACAAAAGTAGTTCAAGACTACGGCAGATCTCAAAGGGACACTGCATGTGCTCAGGTGCTGGAAGGCAACCAATGCCCACCCTGCAGCTCACTCATCCTCTCTCTTGCTTCCAGGCTTCTCTCCATGCCGGTACTGGGACAGGAATATTCTTTGGCATCTGTCTGGTTACTGGAATTGTGGCTTTTATTGGATATTCATACCTCAGGTTCAGAAAGAGAAACACAGGCTTCCAGCACTTCCAGGTAGGTGGCAGACAGGAACACAAAGCGGGGGGCAGCACTACCCCAGACCCACCACACCTCCCATACTCACAGCCTCCCATTTCTCCCTGCATTTTATTGAGCTAGAAACATTCCAAATGACTTCCCGCTCAGACTGAGACAGGGAGAAAGTGGGGAAGGCTCACACGCTTGGGTCTTGGGCACCACAGGAAGAGACACAAGCTAATTGAAATTGTCAGGATTGAAAAGTACAATTTTTTTATACTGATGCACTCACAACTTGCTTTCTCTTCACTAACTGCTATCCTCCCATAGTATCATGATGACGCTAAACCAGCCAGCAACAGCCAAGCTAATCAGACACAAGGCATGACCAAAAAAAGGTGTTAAAAAATACTCAAAAATCAATCCAGAAGAAAGTCTACCTAGAAGTAACCAGAAATCTCCTCCTATTCTAAACCCTGAGTAATGCAAATCCTCTTATAGAAACAAAAAAACAGGAGCCATGAGCCAGGGGAAATGCTTGTAGTTTTACATAGTTGCAATGAGAGCACTCAGGACCACCCTAGACCACCCAGGTACCTTTTATCCCAGGCACAATTTCAGGGCAACACTTCCTCTCCCATTCTTCGCTGAGATTTTAAAATAATAAGGGAGAGAAAAAAGGTACCAGTGTTGAGTGACCTGAGATAATAAAACAACCCAAAGACACCGACTGAGATGATAAAGCTGATTCAGCTGCAACACTGCACCAGTCAGTAGTGAAGCTTAAGTGTCCCAGTTAATACACTGATGGGGGGGGATGAATTTGAAACAGGTTTGTGTGGTTTTATGTAGTCAAAAGATGAGACTGATGTAACATCGCTGGACAAGTCACACCCTTCAAATATCACCAACCCCTCGTACGAAAGTTCGTCTGCACTGACTCCACCAGAACCTACTTACGATCTTTTCTCAGTAAGTGTTCATTTTGATGTGAGATCGAGACACAACTGAAATAACAGTCAGAGGGAATGACTTTATGAAAGGAAAACCTCTAGTTGGGGAAAAAAAAGAAAATTAATTTGGGAAAATACCATTCAAGTTCCTGGCTTTCCTATCTCACCACTGCTACAAATTAGGTTTATGCAAACTTAAAAAGCGTTCTAATTGTGTCTTCCCTTCTCTTTGCTGCAAACGCACTCTGCTCAGAATCTGAAACGTCACAGGAAGGGGTCTGGGAAACAAGGGAAGCAAAGATTGAGTAAAGCCAGAATATCTGAATAGCCTTGATGGTCCAATTTAGCAAGACCATGCAGAGTCTAAAATCAAAATAAACCTTTTTGTATCTTGTAAAGAGTCTTGTTTGGTGCAAAAGAGTCAGGTGCAAACTCTACCACCTGTATGGACAAATTTGACTAAAAGTTACTTTCACTTCTTATCACAATGTTCAAGCCTGATTTTCTTTTTCTTCTCTTTTATAGGATTCAGATGACCAGCAGCTTGTGATGAGTGGTCCTCATGATCAGAATTAAAGACTGAACTTGGCATTAGCCAATTATAAAACACATTTGTATTTACACTACTGTGAAAAAACAGCACCTACATGTTTCAGGGAATAAAATCTCTTTATAAATTAAAAAGCAAAAGAGCACAGCTTTGTTTAAGATGCAATCCATAGTTCACGGAGTTACCAACCTCAGAAGCGGTGGCTGTATCTTAGCAATGCCAACTATGAGTACCAAATGCAAAACTGAGTCTCAGCTAACCTACCCAGAAGCAGACGCCTGGCTGTGAAAAGTATGACTTTCACAACCCCGCTATTTAACTGCTTTTATTCTGCACAGGCTTTAAAAAGGCCTCAAGCACACAGCTAACTTGGCAAATACCCTAAATTTGCTAGCACTCCAGCTCTATGCTTTCATTTTGGCTCAGTTACAACTGGCAAGTGTGAAACAGAACATGTGTTAAACCTGTATTTTTAAACTTACGGGATTTTTTGCTAGTATACTTTCTTGTACGAATGTCAGCAGCAGTAAAGGCAAGCATCCTGGCTGCCCCACTTGCCTCCTCCAGGTTTTTGCCTTTCCTCCGACTCTTTTGTTTACATCTCATCTCACTGTACAAAGGGAAACAGTAATTGTAGCAGCTTTAGCAAGAAATACAGGTAATACGGGGGCATCCAAACAGTAATCAATTTTGACTTGAGCCATTTTTGCGAGTAGTGGACAATGAAGATGAGCATACCCTTGACATGTCATGTCCACGTTCAGTTTTTAGGTCGGAGAGGAGCAAAAGCTTGTTCACGTACCGTATTTTTACCGAGCACATTAACATTGCCATTCAACCGATGCACAGCACTAACAGCTGCAATTTTCACCACACTATTAGAAGTGAATCAAACCTGAGATTGATTAGCTTTCATTTCCTTCCCTGAAAACTTTAACATTATAGCAAACTGTGAGAACACCACAAAAACCACAAAATAGCAAGAAAAAGAAGATTTTCTTGCTGGCAGCAGTAACGTTCCCCTGTGATATGCTTCCTGGTGTCTACCACACACCAGAGGAAAGAGGGAAGGTGTCACTGCAGGAGAGCATTAGTGACCTCTGAGAACATCCCAGGATGCCTCCTATCAGAACAAGGTATGCAGGCAACTCTAGGGTTGCTGACACAGCCATCAAGCACAGCCAAGGGAATTTAGTATGTGAATACCTGGACGAAAGAGACAGACTGAAGCAATTTCTGAACTCCTTCCTTTGCCCCTCTGCACATGCCTGCTTGCTTTTACCTATAAGATATTAAAACATTTAGAACACGAACACACACACACACGTATTTAGGGGAGTTCTCCCCACAGAGTTTTGCAATTAATACAACTCATGTTCTTTCCTTCTCCCCAGTCACCCAAAATACTGAGGCTCATAGGGATCACAGATAAGTCCAAGCTTTATTTTTGTAATAATCATTAAATATTTTTATCACAAAATAAGTTCCACAGTTCATTGAACTCTTCTTTTAGTGACAGACTATTATCTTCCATGGTTTTGACAGAACAGAATGAAAATTTCTTCTTGCTTTGGTGTTCAAATGAACTATACTCCCAAATGAATATAAAGAGACTGTCCTTTAAATGTGCTCAAAAATCTCTCTGAAGTCAGTAACGTAACAGGCTTAAAGTAAGTAATGCAGAGAGCGCCAAGGTGAAATCATTACAAAAATGCAATACATTTTTAAAAGTTAAAGAGCATTCTAGCACTGAAAAATAAATAATAGACTTTAAAATTCTCACTTAAATTAATATTATATATAGTTGGGTTGTTCTAAAGCAACATAACCCTCCCATAATTCTTTTTTCATGCAACATTGTTTATTTCAAGAAGTCATGCAATATAAACAAGATTTTACTTCAGCTGGCTGTTGTAACATAGCTTTGTACAGAAGTTTGATATGTAAGTTAAGAGAAAAGAAATGGGACAGGAGGAAACCACCTTGAAACAAAATGTGTATTCTGTGGATAACATCATCCAATTCAGTTAAACTGTTCCTGCTTGACACAGGAAAATTAGGCAGACTGACTCCTAGCCATCTTCAAGAGAAGAAACATCACAGAGTTACAACAAACAAAACATCAACAAATTCAATAATGCAGAAGTGAATAGCACAGTATTATTGTTTGATAGAGAATGCACAGTGGTTTGGGGTGTTTTGTTTTTCAAGGGATTTTTTAAACAGTGCACTGAAATCTCTGGAGCAATGAGACATGCTACACACTTGTAACAAGTTTGGTTCTAGCTGAGCATTAGGATAAGGAATTGAAGGGAAATATTTCCATCCCCACATTTCATTATCAAGTTATGCTAAATATTTCTTGCACAGCCCCACCAACAAGTCTCCTGATAAAGCCAAACTAACTTCTTGCAAAACTTATAGTTTTTCTTCCAGTAAATCAGCAGGGCTGTTAGATGAACTTACTCATTTCAAGTACATTCATCTATTTAAATATACACACACACTTCAGGAGTGTTGCACATCAAGTCTGAAACAGGAGCACAAGAAAACCACAAAAAAAATCTGTAATGAACGCTGAGGACTTCAGACTGTTTTCAAGCATACAGGAAAACTACTCATGAAATTGTGCAGGCTAGATTAGAATACATTCTTTACATTGCAAACATGCTTTTAAAAATATGAAAGATACTGCATATGAAATTCAATATAGGTACTGGCATATAATAGACAGTTTAAAAAAAACACAAACAAGAAAACTTTTGGTCACCAAAAGTTCGTTTACCCAACAACCATGGTAGCAAGCAAGCGGTATCCCAAAATGAAATACCAAATGCTATATACTTTGTTAATTATATGCTTTTAAAAACAGAGCTTTTGATAACTAAAATTTTTTAAATATTAATCATATTATGACTTCTAAAATGGCTGGGGTGGGAAGCACCAGTTAAAAAAAAAGTTTCCTTTGGATGCATAGAAAGGAAAGCATCCTTATTTAAAAACAACTATATAGCAGTTCTATAAAGTGCCTGTTTGAGGAAACACATCAACAGATGTTTTCCTTGTGCAAAATAGACATTTTTCAGATCAAATCTTTGGAACATATATGCTATCCAGAGTTTGTGTTCATGTATTACCTGCAATGGCAGTAATTTCACAAAACTTCTAATCTGCTCGGCCACAATTATTTCACTTGATGCAAACTGTCTACCACCCCCAATTCAGCTTTGAGGGCTTGAGCTAAAAAAATGTCATCAGAAAACTCTGGGTTTTGTTTTCTCATTTCTTAATTTTCCTTTCAACTCATTTGCCCATTGTGCGTGTTTACTGTTGACTGTAAAAGTCCATTACTGAAGGCTATATGAAATACATTCTCCCCTAGGGACAGCAAAACCACATTGCATACCACTGTAAGACACTTAAAATTTTAAAAAGCAGCATTTGGGATCTGACAGGTAGCTGTCTCTGCTTTGAAATGCAAAATGCAAGAGCTCTTGAAATGGCTTTATTATCAGAGTGGATATTTTAAGTGTTTGGAAATTTAAAAGAGAAAGGTGCCTAAAAGTTAACACAAGGAAGCTGAAGCAGCTCAAGTTACTGCTGCTTTCAGTTTTAGGCTCAGATGCACCTACAGCCAAGCACTGACATTAAAAGAACAGAAACTGCATAGAAAAAACTCCAACAGCCTAAGCCCACCAGTGCTGCAACCAGTGCAATGCAGCAGAGCCACACTGACACTACAGCAGTTAGTTCAGTTACAGGTAAGGCTCTAGTCATGGCAGCAAGGAAAGTTCAAATGCACACAGCATCCATCTTGGTCTCACCATAAACTCGTTATTAACTGTGTATCACTGACATACTAACACTGGATTTAAGCTTTTCAGTGCCAAGAACCATTACAGGCTCCAGCTTGAGGGCTGAACAGGGCCAGAACAGAGTACAGGTGTTTCTTTGAAAAACAAAAGGCTGCAGATCGAAATTTCCAATGAACAAAAAAAACAAACCAATCAAACAAACAAAAAAACCCAACCAGAAACCCAAAACAACCACCCCAAAACACCACCAGCCCTTCCCCTCAGATTGGCCCTCCCTCCCTCCCAGCCCACTATTATTTTGCTATTTTGGCAGTCCTTCATCTCTTCTGCATGTAAGAGGAGTTTTCACATATCCAAGCAGGAGAAGAGAAAATAGGTACAATGCTTATGAGAATGAGTATGAATTACATCTAAATCAAGATAACAGATTTTAAGTGACTTAAATAAAATACATGTACATTCAAAAAAAAAAATATTTGCTCATTTTAGAGAGAACAAGCCAAGTGCTTATTTGATCTGAACTGTCTCTTGTAGGAAAGGTATTCTGAATGTACCAGTGCACAGCTGGTCTGACCAGCCAGGAAGTTCATGCTGCAAAGGAGTCCTTCTTGGATAAAATGTGTAATCGGGGTCATAGTTCAAGAGACAACTCAATGATGCCATGTAGATATCTGCAAATCTAGACAGACGTCTCAGGAAATAAGTTGGATTCTCATCAGTTCTGAATAAGCTTCCAAACTGCGCATTGAAGAAATTCCTGTTCATCTCCCTGTCCCCCCCAAAAAAGAAAACAAAGAGAATTAAGCAAACATACCTGCACACATCTCTCTACCAGCTAGCATCCAGAAACTGGAGCGAACAGTTCCTATAACCTGTTCTATGCATTATCCTCTTGCCATTGCACTTCAAACCACTAAATGCACCACATGATTTTTTTCACCTCTTGTAGCCCAGATCTAACAACCATAGTAGTGAACAGAAGAGCTTCATGCTTCTCCCACCACTAAAACCAATAGTAAAGTTGCTTCTGATTTCAGAAACATGACATCTCTAGATTTCCTTTCTAGAGATTGTGAAAGAAGACTTTTGCCTTCATCTAAATCTTAATGACATTCACTTGTCCCAAAGACAAAAGACTATAAAAAAATGCAAAGATTTGTTTTAATGTACACAAAAAGCTTAAAAACCTCTTGGAATTAACTTCTGTTATTAGTTACTGACAAGTACTATTTCCATTTCATTTAATTCCACATTTCTGAGGAAGGCTGCTGGTGACACAGCTGCTGGCCTTGCCAACTGTGCACTTCACACACTCTGCATTTAGAGGTTGTTCCTTTACGGTAGTAGATTTTTAGGAGTTTTAGCCCTATTACTTATTTCTGCAAGGAGTCCACCACAAAATCTAGTCTAGTGCAGAGCCCAGTTTCTGCATATTCTAAGATTTATTGTATGTAACCTGCACAAATAATCTAAAAATACTGAAGAAGTGACCTAACTCTTGGTACAGAAACACATTTTTAAATCATGCAGGAGTTAAGCTGTGTTATCAATAGCAATGGTAATAGTTGAACATAGAGGGACAGGAGAGCTAAGATGAGAAGGAAAACCACTTGCTCTGATGTTATGCTTTCATGCAGAAAACTAACATCTCTTCCAAAGAAGAGGAACATAGAAAAGAGGTTCATATGCACAAAGGGTCAGAGGGGAGGACTGCGGCACAGGTAGAATATTGCTTTATGTGATAAGTTGAGAAGGTCTGTAACTACCAGGGAATATAAATGAGGGATGGATACAAATTCTGAAGAAACCTGTGGAAGATATCACATAGAACACTTGGCTACCATGAAGCATATTGCTAATTCTTCATCTCCCATGTCTTACCTCATTTCCTTTCTTTCCTTCTTCCATTCTTCTAAAATCATTTGTGCATCAGGATCACGGTGAACCTGAAATGTGAAATATGGATGACAGGTGACTAGGGATGCCCTCATAAATGAGCCTTTCCATTAATAAACCCTTATCAGCTAACAGGACAAGAGGAATGGTTCAGAGATCAGTATACAGAAGTTATCCAAATGCATTTTAAACTGAAAGCAGGAATCAAGCCAGGCTGACAAGTGGAGAAAGGGAACAAGATTTTGGTAAATCTCTTATTAACAAGTGGCACAAATAATTGCATTTATTTATCTACAGTCAACCTGGTGAAGTTTAATGAGACAGGAGGCACTTGCAATGTCAATGTCCAACATTCAGAAACTTTGCTGGATCCCTTTTGCTATACAGAGCCGATTACACGCACGCAGAACAAACCTGCATGTGTTCCAGTAATCCTGTCAAGGTCTGCAGCCAGGTCATGGTTTGAATGTACTTCTCTGTGTTCATGATTTTAATCTCTGATCGTAACTCTGGAATAATTGCACCAGTGCGCCAGCCATGCTTCAGGGTCAAATCCTATTCACCAAGAATTACAAAATTCAAGTATTAGTAAAGAACTACTTGAAAGAACTGAAGAAATTGACCATTGTTTACCCCAAAGGGGCACTAATTTATTTGCTTCTTATGTACAAGCAGAAATATTAAACAGTGGGACTTAACTGTGCCAACAAGCAATAGATTTTCATTTCAGAGTAAGCTTCAAATCCCACATTTTTTAAGAGAGAGAGACAGAACACATAAGCACTTGCAAATAAGCACCAATTCATTAGGTTTAAAACAAACAGTAGGAAATTCCTCTTGTGGATGAGACCTCTGCTGCTGTCAGAAGTATCTGGAAGAAACAGTGTGTTGTGTTCACGGTATTTAGCCAAACACTCAGTTAACAGAAAGCTCCTCCTGACAAGTACAGGATGAGGCATCTGCCACCTGTGCTCTTTCCTTCATTATGCCAGAGAAGAACAGAGCTGCATCCTCCTTCCTTTGGCCCTCAGCCTTCTGAAGCACCCAAACTTACTTTTCTATTTAAAAGCAGATTGGGGCAAAAATCTTAGCATCTGCTGTTGCTGAAACATGTTGCCAAAGCTTGGAAGTGGAAAGTTATATCCAGGCGTTCATATACAATCAATTATTAAAGAGTTAAGTAGTGTTCACTTACCCTAAAGTAACAGTTAACAGCACATTTGTTCGTTAAGGTAGTAAGAAACGCCTGGATAGTGGGCCTACAAACCACAGCAAGATCTCAGGAAGAAAGTTAGTTCACCACTAGTGACAGGAAGACTGCCTCCTGCCATTCAAAACAGAAGTTCATTCAGCTCTTGTTACGCTTGGTAGTAAATGTCATCCAGATTAGCCACATCCTGTACGTTTAGAGATCTGTGTTTACTCTGTTACATCTGACACAATCAGTATCTGGATCAGGAATACAAACTCACATTCCTGAGCACAGTTTGTAAACAAGTTAAACATTACAAGTCAGGTGGAAAATATGGTCGGTCTTTTACAGCAACAGTTTCCTTCACTGCAAGAAAAGCAATAAGGTTTAATTACCAACTCAAATTTTGTTGTATTTAGAAAATTCAAATTCAAGTGTGCTATATTGAATCATTGGGGATGAAGAGAAGAAAACTAACAAAAAGCTTCATCTTCTATTTTGTGGAAGTAAACTACTTACTGCCAAGTCACTGTAAATGTGATCACCGAAGTAGAGAACCTTAGAGCCCCTCCAGCCAGTAAGCTTCAGAAATTCATACAAGTTACCCTGTGGAAACAGTGACACATACATTGTAGCAGTGTGCAACTTGCACCTTTACAGGCATGAAAAAAGAATTTAGCACATGCCTAGAAACATTTTCATATCAAGAATCTTGTCCCCAGTTTTTGTATTACTAATTCCAGATTTTACAAGCAATTTCAGCAATACCATCACTTCAAGAGGCAAGTAAACCACATACATAGAGTATGAGCAATGAATTTTTACCACTTCAACCATTAAAATCATAGAATCATAGAATGGTTTGGGTTGGAATGGATCTTAAAGATCATCTAGTTCCAACCCCCCTGCCACTAGCAGGGACACCTTCCACTAGACCAGGTTGCTCAAAGCCTCATCCAGCCTGACATTGAACACTTCCAGGGAGGGGGCATCCACAGCTTCCTTGGGCAACCTGTTCCAGTGTCTGACCACCCTCATACTAAGGAAGTTCTTCCTCATATCTAATCTAAACCTCCCCTCTTTCAGTTTGAAGCCATTTCCCCTTGTTCTGTCATTAACTGCCCTTGTAAAAAGTCCCTCCCCAGCTTTCCTGTAGCCCCTTCAGGTACTGGAAGGCTGCTATAAGATCTCCCCAGAGCCTTCTCTTCTCCAGGCTGAACAGTCCCAACTCTCTCAGCCTGTCCTCATAGGAGAGGTGCTCCAGCCCTTGGATCATCCTCGTGGCCTCCTCTGGACTTTTTCTAACAGGTCCATGTCTCTCTTGTGTTGGGGGCTCCAGAACTGGGCACAGCACTCCAGGTGGGGCCTTATGAGAGCGGAGTAGAGGGGGAGAATCACCTCCCTCGACCTGCTGGCCACACTTCTCTTGATGCAGCCCAGGATATGGTTATTGGCCTTCTGGGCTGCAAGCACACATTGCTGGCTCATGTTGAGTTTCTCATCCACCACCACTCCCAAGTTCTTCTCTTCGGAGCTGGCCTCAAGCCACTCATCATCCAGCCTGTGTTTATGTTTGGGATTGCCCTGACCCAGGTGCAGGACCTTGCATTTCGCCTTGAACTTCATGAGGTTAGAACAGGCCCAGCTCTCAAGCCTGTCAAGGTCTCTCTGGATGGCATCCCGTCCCTCCAGTGTCAACTGCGCCACTCAGCTTGGTGTCATTGGCAAACTTGCTGAGGGTGCACTCAGTCCCCCTGTCCATGTCACTGACAAAGATGCTAAATAGTACCGGCCCAAATACAGACTCCACTCTCTTAAAAAAACATATCTACTTTTTAGCAGCTTTAATGATATCTAAAGACTCTTGGGAGTATAGGAAACGGGTAATAAATTTGAACTGAGTTTATTGAAAGCATACCTGTTTATAAATCTGACCTTTCTGAAGCTTGTGAATTTTGTCCCAAAGCAACACTCCCCTTTCATTCACCTTCCGAAATGGTCTAAAATAGAATTACAAACAATTGATACACTGCTGTAGAAATTCTGCCACTTTCTAGGAGGAGATTAAAATTTTAATATTTAAAATATTCATCTTTCAAAAGAAAACATACTCTCTAGCATCTAAACATTTTGTAACAGACAGAAAAAGCAAAGCTTCAAAACTCTGGAGTGTGAGAACAACTGCTCAGAACTAAGGCAGGGATTCAGACAGGGGAGAAGAAACACTATGAATTGTCTGCCATTAAAAAGGAGAGAAAAGAACACAAAAGAAGTCAAGATGTGTAAAAATCTTGGCCAATACCTCATTTTGCACAAGTGAAGAAGAAGGAGGCAGACTACTGGGGGCAAGACATACAGCAAAGTTATTTTTAAAATTAAATGAAAAAAATCCTACCTCCCTCTATCTCACCTTCAAATCTTAAGTACATATAAAGGAATAGGCCTTTTTCAATTGTAGTGTAAGAGTAGTGCATGCACATTACAAATGTGTTTACTTAATTGAACAACTAGTCCAGATACTCCGGTCTGTCAGCCAGTCTGCCCTTTAAATATCATGTATGACTAAACAAAACGAGAAGCCATAAAAGACATTTCATGACAAGGAGCCAATTCTGAAAGGCACCAAAATTTCTCAGGTTTATTAGGCAAGGAACATACTTCAACTTACAAGCTGAGGTGTTAAAAAGCAGCTTGTTTGATGCTAACTCAGTCCACTAGACCTGTATTGGCTACTGGAACTTTCTTATGTAAGAAATGGTAAATATTTGGACTTCAGAATTGGGTGTTGCTGCATTCTGTAATGACCTTAAACAGGATTTCATCAAATATTATTTCATTTTACATTACATCTGAATTAAAATATTTCATAACATACTCTATAGCCTTATATGGAACAAGCCACTTGAGTCATTCTTTACTGACTAAATACCCACCTTCGCTTATCATTGAAAAAATTTGGCTTATCAGCCTGTACAATGACCACGTCAAAGAGATCCCTCCAGTCCTTGCCAACTATGAACTTCATGCCTTTGTCCCTAAAAAGGACAGAGATATTAACAGTGAAGAGTAAGAGAAGTGCAGTTATCTGTGCAACCTAACAAATTACATTAGAGAACCTCATCCTCCCCATCCTTTAAAAATATATAGTTGAACACCAAACAATTGTTCCCTTACACGAAGCTGCTGGGGCTATTTGTGATGAGAAACATCTTCTTGCCATGATCAGCCAGCTTTGCTAACACCGCACGAGTTTGTTCAGCATAGCAGATGTATTTCTCTGTGAGGATTGGGGAAAAGACAATATTAACTGAAAAAGTTTTTCACAAGAATTTTCTCTGCATTCAACCAAGGGCTCAGAACATTAGGCTATCCTTAACAAAGGCACCTTAGACAAGTGGGAGTAACTTTCAAGATTTAAAATTTAGACTTTGTAATCTTAAATAAGAAAGCCAGAAAGATCATTATACTATTAAGTGAAAAAATCTTTGATAGATGATCCCATTAGTACTTACCAATATCTGCTTCAATTGCTCTGTACATTATTCCTTTGATGTGAACATCCCTGATTGAATCCTGTTAGGAGAGCAAAAGAGCACTAAAGAACTGAAAAATCTTTTCAACTATAAAAAACATGCTCACTGAGCAGCAGGAGTAACTTGTTTTTAAAACACTTCCTTTCTTTGAATTACATTTTCAACTTTACAGAAATGCCATGTGATGTTCATTATGTGTATGTCACCACTACACAAAGAGCAAGCCTGTCCTCTAAGAAACTAACTTCATACTTTTAGGAAGTACAAAACTGTACAGCACAGGGGCGTTTTTACATAACAACTGTGAAAGGGTGCTTAGAAGGGTGAAGTGAGGTGAAAGCCTTCTGCAGAAACAGACACATCACAGATTTCTAACGACCTTTGGAGCAGAACACAATCTTTTCCTCTTGGAGGGGAAAAAAAAAGTTGGGTAGATTTTAGATTATGAACACTCCCAAATGCCCTGGTTATTTAAGAACTAAATTTATGAACAGATGAAAGAAGCTAAAGGCGCAAAGTACCCATAAGGTGCTCTGAAGGCATTTGGCAGCTCTCCTGAGCCAGCTCTGCACCAGACTGCTTTGTTAAGGACAGTAGTACTGTCAATTTAGTACTTATATGGAGTATGTTCTAAAAAAATGCCACTATAGGGTTTCCAAAACGTTGTTAATAATGAGCAGTACAGAAGTTTCTACAAACACTTCAGCAGAAACCACAAGAACTAGCCCATGTAACCATAGGCAGAAGAGAAAATTACTCTGGAGGGCAGAAGTTTCTTAAAACCTGATCTGCTTGGGAAAGTGAGAAACTCACCATATACTGAACAACTACACAAGCTCAATACATATCAACAAGGGGCCAGGAAAAGGTTTTGGATTGAAAGCTTGAGCAGACAAATACCACCAACTTGGGCATGATACCTTCTGTTCTTAAATAACCATGACATAATTTTACCTCCTCTGCAGGATATATCCTGAGGAATCAAGAGGGTCAAGTTAATCTATTCATTATCACTAGATTTTTCTGGAGGCAGAAAAGAGGAAAACAGGCAAAATAAATATGTCAAAAACAAGAGAGAGCAAATGTATACTAGCAAAGATACAGAAGCAGTACAACTGAAAGCTCCAAACTGGAATTCTCTATAGCATCTTAGAATTGGTAGTGAGAAAAGTATATCTTTAATAACAATCAAAAGAAGCTTTATTGATGTACAAGAGCTCCTTCACTTTTCCCCCACTCACCCTTCAAACCTACAGAAAGCAACAGCCCTATAACATCAGATCTAGAACAAATTTTCTAATTATTCTATGTTTCTTTTCCAAGGTCTACCTTCATTTTACTTATGTTTTTACAGTAGCATATAAGTAATCACTCTATACAAAACCTAAAGTTGAGGTATTTCACTGGAGCTGACACGACAGGGTGAAGCATAACTGTAGAGGTTTACCCGTATCTTCAGAGTTAGTACCTTGACGTCTTTGTACAGATGAACAGGCTCATAGTCTATGTTGTTTTTCAGAAAATATTCATTCACACAAGAAAGGAGTGTCATTTCTGGCAATGAAAATATATCCATGAATTGCTTCATTGTATTTCCTTGTGAGCTCTACAGGGGCAGAAAGAAAAAAGATGAAAAAAAGGTCAGGCATTTCTCAGATTAGAACAGTTTCTTTCACTCAGTATAAACAGTTCAACTTAGTTGAAGATACTTATCTTTTGCCATCACTGTTCACATTGCTTTAGATTCCACCTGAACTAACAGACTTTCAGAAAAATAACTCCAACAAAAGCATTGGCTTTATTTTAAGAATTAATCATGACACATTACTCAGTATTTTAATTAATAAACACATAAAAGACAGTGCTCAGCTAAAAGTCAAGAGAAGAACTTAAGAGGTCTTCACTGGAAGCCTTCAATAAGTAAGAGGCACTAGATATTGTGATGGGGGATGGAGGCTTTGGGGTGGTTTGTTGTTTTTGGTTTTTTCTTTAATAAGTGAAATACTGATTAGGACTGCAAAACAATTTACCTACTTGAAAAGAGATAATAAAAAGCTGTAGGAATCTACAATAACTAATGTAGAAACAGAAGAAAAGATTTCTAGTCTCCTGAAGTTGTTACTATAGGTAAGTTTCACAAAGGTAGATCATCTCATTATACAATAGCAAATACAAAACAAATCCTTCTCAAAAAGAGGAGAGGTAAAGCAACCAGCTTGAGGCAGCACACTGGTCAACATCACAGAATGGCTGAGGTTGAAAGGAACCTCTGGAGGTCATCTTGTCCAATCCCCCTGCTCAGGCATGTTCACCTAGAGCCAGTTGCCTAGAACCTTGTCCAGATGATGCTTTAATACCTCCAAGGATGGAGACTCCACAACTTCCCTGGGCAACCAACCTGTGCTAGTGCTTGGTCACCCTCACAATAAAGGAAGTGTTTCCTGATGTTGAAAGGAAACCTCCTGTGTTTCAGTTTGTGCCCACAGCCTCTTGTCGCATCACTGTCCTTTCCAAGATCAAAGAAAGCACAGACCTGTAGAGATCAAGGCATCTCACAGGGAATGCCAGGCTGATACTCAGAACCGTTGCAGAGACCTGATTTGAGAATTCTAAGTTCAGCTCCTTAAAATAAGAACAAGTGTGAGAACAACAAAATGCTCCACAGCACAAAGAAAGGCCTTTCATGTCAATGTGAAATCAGTATTTGTAAGTAAAAGGGGTAAAATAAACTTGTTTTTTTACTAAAAAGACAGCACTATTCTTCACATGGGAAAGAAGAAGGAACCCACCAGCAGGATCAATTTTTCCCTAAGTAAAATCTTAAACTTAAAAGCTTTATATTTTATCATTCATCTTTTGTCAAATCTTACTGTCACTATGCCAGCTTATATGCAAGAGATGCCTCCAAACATTTACTTGCTGCTACATCAGCTAAGCCATTAGCCCACCAGGAAGAAGTATATAGCTGGGCTAAAGCACCAGATATGGTTCACTTCCCAGCCTTTATCAGATTTGCTGTGCCACACTGAGCAAGGCACTTGGTTTTTCTATGTTCCACTTCTCTGTCTGTAAGACTGGGCAAAGGAACAACAAAAGAAAAAACTGCAAGTGAGAGAAAGAAAAGGTATTTGTCACTTTAGAGGGCAAACTTCATATCCAGCACTGTAAGTCAATCATGTATTGAGCAAATGTAACTGCTAGTAAGTACAAGAACAAAATGCAAACACCACCACCCCACCTCCATCCACACACACCAAAAAAAAAAATAATTAAGAGAATTTAAGAGGCCTTTGTGGTTTTACCTTTCCATAAAAGTCACTCATTTGCTCCAAAGGGACATGAGAACCATCATACATGGCAATGACTTCTTCATCTGGGACAACGCTGAGACCTCTGGAAAACAACGCTAGCTTTAGTTCAAAAGTCAGATTAAAATTTTTAAGTAATTACTGAATGAAAGTCTGACAGATTAACACTTGGATCTGCAGATTATTAAAATACTAATAATGCCATAGGAACTCTTTGGTCTGTAAGTTAAGACAGCATCTTTCCTTACAGAACAAGTAACATTTTAACAGGCTGACGCACACAGAACACATTCCAATTTTAAGTCCTTTTTACTTTCTTACGGGGAAAAGAGCTAATTAGTCTCCACTGAAACTACGCCCCAAGGGTTTGTAAGAAGTAGTTAGAGCTTCCAGTTTCTTAACACAAAGTAATGCCTCACTCTGCCTTTGTTTCATACAGCACTGATGATGCGATAGTGTTTAAACCAGATTACTCTGCAGCATGACCTTGAAGATTCAAGGGAAAGAAAAACATACACCACCTCTAACTAAATAAGAATTCATTTTGAACTGTACCAACAGTTCAGTTACCCAAAATTTAAGAGTACTTGAAGGACGAATAAGATGCTCCTGGACAAACTGAAACACAAAAAGGAAGCCTACAGAGGGTGGAAACAAGGACAGGTAGCCTGGGAAGAATACAAGGAAAGTTTTCAAGCAGCCAGGGATCAGGTTAGGAAAGCTAAAGCCCTGACAGAATTAAATCTGGCCAGGGACACTAAAGGCAACAAAAAAGGCTTCTACACATATGTCTGTGACAAAAGGAAGACTAGGAAAAATGTGGGCCCCCCCCAGAAGGAAATGGGAGATGTAGTTACCAGGGACATGAAGATGGCTGAGGTACTCAGCCATTTTTTTGCCTCAGTCTTCACTGGCAACTGCTCAAGCCACACCGCCCAAGTTGCAGAAGCAAAGGCAGGGACTAGGAGAATGAAGAACTGCCCACTGTAGAAGACCAGGTTCAAGACCATCTAAAGGACCTGAAGGTGCACAAGCCCATGGGACCTGATGAGGTACATCTGCAGGTCCTGAGAGAACTGGCAGATTACGTTGACAAGCTGCTACCCATCATATTTGAGAAGTCATGGCAGTCTGGTGAAGTTTCTGCTGTCTGCAAAGGGGAAACATAACCTCCATTTTTAAAAAGGGAAAAAAGAAAGACCTAAGGAACTACAGGCCAGTCAGTCTCTCCTCTATGCCCAGAAAAATCACGGAGCAGATCCTCCTGGAAACTATGCTAAGGCATATGGAAAGTAAGGAGGTGATTGGCAATAGCCAGCATGGCTTCACTAAGGGTAAATCACACCTGACAAATGCATGCTGCTTCATTACAGCAAACTAAGCCATATAAATAACTCTCCTATCAAAGATCACATACAGTATGTTTGTATCATGTAACGAAGCACAGCACAGTGATCGCCAATTTTACATCAACTCATCAAACTCAAAAAGTGTCAGGCTGTGCAGACACGAATCAGCTGTGCTCCACTCTGCAAGTATGATGTGGTTGAGGTGTCCAAACTTAAAAGCTCTGTGCAGACCTCAGCAAGACCTCTCAAGTGTCTCCACAACCACACTAAAGTCATGCTAACAGGCACTCTGGGACAATTGTTTACATAGAAAGCAACAGCAGAGAAGTCATCAGCATATTTTTAGATGTCTTTCAGCACAATTTAACAGCCGGAAACAAAGTGAGTCAGCACTATGTGACCAACCAGCTTGCCAACTTCCCCAGCTCTGAAGTGGGGAATCAGCTGTACTGTCTCAGTCAGTAAACATGTGCGCATCTGTGGGTACACAGAGGTGCACAGAAACCCCCTTCCAGTAAGGCTGCAATGTTCATTCACATCGATGCTTGTCAGGTCACTGATCCCGATACAAACCTAAGATCTACACAACTAAGAGATTAAGAAAATGAGTATACATTTTTATTATAAATAGGAAATAATTTTACCCACCTGTAAACTGTTCCCAGCTGAATATAATGAAAGGCATCAATCTTCATTAATAATGCCTTGCACAGGGGAAAAAAAAAAAATAGTTTTTAATCACGCCAACTATTTAACATGAAATTATAAAAATCAAAGCAATTTTATCTATAACCTTTCTGTCCCAAGAACACCTTCACTTCAACTTCCTTCACAGCTCCCAAAATACTTTTATCAATTACTTTTACCTAGGGCTTGCCAAATCAACATGGAAACATTTTCCAGTGACCTGAGTTGGGTCATGAAGAAATAACTTTTCCTACTAGCAGATGCCTGCTTAGGTTTATTCTGTTGCACTCTAAGTTGTCTACCCCTGTCCACCATGAGAACAAAACATTTTCTACTTAAGCTTTTTAAAAAATAATAATAAAAAATGTCAAGCTTGCTATGAAAGCAAAAAATATGAAACAAAATCCTTACACATCAATGCACAGCAAAAAGTTGGTAGACTTAAAAGCCCTGTTATTGTCTTTGGCTAGGTTCTCAGCACTACATAACTCATCACAAAGTTATTTATACCTACCCGGTGCACATCATAATGAAGTCCTCTGATTGCAAAATTTGGATCATAATCGTATTTTCTTATTTCTGCAGGATACTAAGAAAAGACAGGAATGATTTGATTTAAAATCCACAATAAAAATTAAAAAATTATTTCTGCAAAATTTTAAAAGGCTAAGTTTTCTATGCTTCTCATTTTCACTAGTCATTAAGGGGCTTGTTGATAGTTTGGTGAGATCTGCAGGAATGCATGGACAGTGCAAAAAAAAAAAAAAAAAAAAAAAAATCTAATATTTTTCCAAAATCCAAGGTCAATGTTTTCAGTCTAAGTCAAGGACAATACCTAAAGCTGGACACTCAAGTACTCTGTAATGATCACCTTTGAATGTTAGCCTCTTGTTCAAAAAGTTATTTTAAGGTATGCACCTTTGAAAACAAACTAAATTTTATTAATCTCCTAAAATATAACAGCTGAATTACCTTGCACTGTGAGGTCTCCCAATGAAACAGACTATACAAACCGTTTCCAATTCAACTTTCTAGCTAGGAGCCCAAGAACATGGCCTGATTTCCAGATACCTGAAATTTACTGTTCACTTCTATTGAAAGAAAAAGTAATATAACATCATCAATATTAACAGAAGAAAAAAAAATCTTCAGTGTTTTCAAGAAATAAGAGAAGCACAGCTATCTGTTTGGACTCCCTGTGTGTAAATCATACTCCTGGTCTTAGGTTGCTGAGTTTGAAACATAGACCCCAAAGGTGTCTAAAGATACAGTGCACTGCAAACAAACACAGATGGAGTGAAAGGATGAAGAGAATTCACAGCAGCTGATGTTACCTGGAGAAGCCAGATCAAATCCTGAATGAAGTTGGGCATTAAACACCATCATGGCGAGTCACTTCAGGAAAGCATCACAGTGACCCAACTACTTTTACCCTGGACAGCATTTGTTAACACCTCATTGTTTAGAGATCCAGGTGAATTGAATGTCTGTGTCATGTACTTTTTCCTCAGGTTCTTTATAGATAGCACAGGTAGCTCATGCCACCTATTATAGAGTTTTCTAACATTTTTCAGTGCAAGCCCATTTCCAGTTGATTGTAATTTTGTCGTGCTTTAAGCATAGGTTAGCTATGAAAAAAAATACACATTAGGTGTGTGCACCATGCTAAGGGTTTTGTTCATTTGTTTTTAAAAGGTAAAATGTTTCAGTCGTTTCTGACACGGCTTGAGAAAATTATCTTTTCTTTTATTAACTAACTGAAAGGTGATCCTTCATTTCCCTCCCACAGGCTACAGCGGTCTTAGAACTTGACAAATGCATCTCAGGCACATTCTCCATCTTCTCAACAACAGTCTCTGTACATATATGGCTAATTTACAAGCTTTTGAGGGAAAAGGTAGATCATGCAGCTTCAACAGACACTCTAGCTACTCTTACAAAAAATAAATAAATCACAATTTCTCCACAAAGTTTTTATCTAGGCTGAAGAGGACTTGTTCTGCAACTGCAGGAGTCTGTGCTTGTATTGAGCAAAGGCATCTACAGTTAAAGAAAATAGTCCTTTCTCCTAACTTCTGAACTATCATCCCTACCACCACTTCCAGAAAACACGGAGGAAGCTACTGATCTGAATGAAGAACAGCATCAAAAGCTTACAGATGTGTTGGGAAGATGATGATGCAGAACATGATTAATTAAAAACTACACTGTACTGCACATGCCCCAGAGAGGCCACATCAAGCACGAACAAGGAAATTTATTTCTGACTTTTTCAAATTTCTGCATGCTTGACTTTCCTACTTTAATATATTCTATTAGGAGGCTGTCTTTTTGCATGCATGCCAGTCAGTACATACGAGAAAAAGATTGAGCATATCTTGGCACACAAATCAAAGCTTCCTTACAAGACAAACAAAATAATGATAAAAATTGCACTGTTTGCTCACCCTGCTCTTTGTAGGGATGCATATATCTGGATTGAAACAGCAGTCCAGATAAGGTGGCGCAAGGCCCGTACATTAGGAAAGAAATAAACCCAAGAGCAAGAGTTTACATTCAACACCTGCTGCCACCTCCGAGATTAGTGTTAAATTGATGTTTATTCTCTTGGACACATTTCAAAATTCCTTGCTTCCTACACTCTATCTTGTAATTTCTGATGAATTACCTTACACTGCCATGACCAAAATTGGCCATCTTTTAGGTGACTATGACAGTCAAAAGGGACAATACTATCTAGAAGCTTTTTCTAATGTTAAAGGCAAGAAAAACATTAACAGTCGAAGCAGCTACAGAGATAGCATTAATAAAAATTGTTGTCCCCAATAAATTCCAACAGGAAAGGATATATTTCAATAAGTTGTCTCAAAAAGTAATTACAGCTGCATTTACTAGAACTCAAAGATATTTTAATCAAGACAAACTAGAAGGTTATTACTGCCTGAATTCATTCAACTAGTAAAGATAGAGCACTGTTTTAATTATTGTCTACAAGAATTAATCTTGACTCCTATGGTAATGACAATTTTTGCAAGAACTAGGTAGCTTTAATGAAGTATATTTACACATTCTACAGAAATTGCTCCCAAGACGTGCCAAAATCTTAGGGGAATCAAGCTGCATATGCTTGTAGCACCCATGAAGTTGTGTTTGTTCTTCCAGGGATATTTATAGATGTTTTTATATAGCTCCTAACCTTTAGATTCAAATATAGAATACCCATTCAGATTTAAGTTGTGTAAAATACACAAGCAGTCTTATTAATTAAGCTACCCTCTAGATTTTTTGTCTTTCATTTTCCTGTAAGTCCTACAGTTAATAAACTTTGCATCTTCAGTCCATGTTTTCTTCAGTCTTTTCCTGTGCAATACTTTCAGTTTCCCAAGCCACCCATCACCCCCCCCCAGCTTTCTGATACACAGTAACTTCTTCCATCCACAAACTAGGCAACAACCAGCTTCAAGCTGCTTGGATGTGAACTGGTCACCGATGCAAAGAAGCTGCTTGGCGAGGTAACAAGGAAGTGCTCCCTCTTAGAGGACTATTGAGCTGCACACCTACTTGGGTCTCTCTCGTATCCAGCCTCTGCTGACAGTGTCACTGCACACACTGCCCCTCCAGCCAACTCAGCCGCAACACTGGGCGCACACAGAGTGCCTTGCAAGCACACACTGCAATCAAAGACCTCGTAAGAAGTCAGGCTAAAAATATTCTGCATGGAATTAATCACTACACTCATAGCAATGCATACAACAGAGTAACAGTAACTTTTAAGCCTCTTATCTATTAGGGTGACTTCAATCGTAAAAAAACACCCTCACCACCTCCCCACTACCAAAGTAAAAAGTAAGACAAATAAAACTCTGTTCCTTAACAGTTGCCAGATTGCACTCTGCTCAAAACTGCAGCTGAGAATAAACCAGGGCTTCTGTGGTTTATATGCAGCTGTTGTACAAAATGTGTTATAAGGGAACCAAGCTAGAACTGAGGCATGAAAAAATGAATTATACCCCTCTCAGTTAGAAATTTATTAAACTCTTAATTTGTAAGTTTATCATTATTCCATTAATTCTACTTACCCGATGCTCATTAATAAGAAGATCTCGAGCAGCATTGAAGATCAGCGTGTGCAGATGTTTAGAATAGAAGACCAACGTGTAGTCATAATCAAACCCATAAATTTCAATGTCTGACAGGCTCATTTCATTGTTTGAAAAAATAGCATCTGGATTCAGCATGTTACTCATAATTGAAGGAACCAGCTCTGGGAACAGGGGAAAGGAAAAAAAAGTTATACCAGCCTTGTAGTTTTATTTAAATAAATATATAGAAATCCATTAGCAATTTCTAAATACAGATAAACGATGATGGAAACTATCAAACTAATTCACAGTTACCAGCCAATCCTTAACAATCTGATGCTGTTGAAAATGCTGTCCCTAACTTGTCTCGGTGACCTATAGTTTTTATATGAAGCAACTTTTCTCTGTACAGTTCAAATAGGAGAGAAGATGCATTTCAGCATCTTTCTCAGAGAACCCCAGACTCAATATATATAGGGTTTTGCTAACTCCATTAACACATTTTTTACTGCTTTTGAAAATGAACTTTGAAGTTGGAGGAGGACATTTTTATTATAGGAGCCTTGTCTTCTCTTCCCATTATTTGGTCCAGCTTCTGTCTCAGAAGCAGAACTGACATTGCTGACAAATTAAAACTGACATTGTTTTAATTTGACATTGCTTTAATTTCTTTTGCTTCATCATTTCAAGGTTACCACATTACTCAATTTCAACCAAAATAAGTAAACTTTAAGTGATTGCCATACTTTCCAAACAACAGTTACATACACATTGCTATGCTTATTAACCATCTAGCAAGTCAGGAAACCAAAAACATTCCGCTTATTCTCTACACACAAGTACCTAGTGCGTGTAAATCACTTCAATTTTTAAGGGTATATTTCTCTTGATATTTGTTTGAAAAGTATACTGAGAAGTTAAGACTACTTACACAGAGCAATAACAAGTAACTTTAGGACCAACACCAATGTCAGTATTAAGGACCTTTCCATTTCTTGCTTAGAAAACTTGGAAGAACAACATTAGGAAGCTAAATGCTACCTTCCTAGATGTATAAAACACCAAGCATGTTTTCCTTCCTTTCTTCCCCATATACTATCTTTATTCGCCAGCCTTCCTTACTAGTGGAAAAAAGGGGAGTTTCCATCTTAAATCTGTGCTTGGAAGGGAGAGTTTAAGGGGAAATATGCCTTCTTTGGCTACTTTCTACATGTAAGTCTAGAAGAAATTGGTCAAGCTTATCTTAACACCTTCAGCTCTGATGACAGATACACTACGTGCTCCACCATGGAAGGAAACCATCTCAACAAGACAGGTAGGCATGGGGACTCCAGATCTGTTAGAAAGATAGTGCTGCACAGTTAACAGGCAGATACAGTAAGAAACTCATACAGATGCCAAATAATAGATGGTAATCTAAAACCATTCAACTTTATCAGATGCAGATACCCACGTCTTTTAAGACAGACAAAACAGCAATTTCACTGAATTGAATTCCAGATTTCAAATAAAGTCTAGCATCTCTTTCACCAAAAAAAGACCCCAGGAGCTCCCCATGCCTAAGCTGACATGAAAAGCCCTATTTTTCATTTCAGGGGATTTAGCAAAATAAGCCTCAACCAAAACATTAGGTCCTACTATCTCCAGTCACTGCTTATAGTAACACAGGAGATAAATGTTATGCCCAGCTGAGGTAACAAAATAATCAAATGCAATTTGACACACTACTATTAAGGCAAATATTCTTACTCTATAAAAAGTGCCATGAATCATTTCATTAAGTCATAACCATAGCTGTGAGCAAACTTCCAAAATCATATTACAACACCCATTTTTGTATTAGTTATTCTTTTCAAATGCCAATTGTGCACCCTGGTGAGTCAATGTTTGTTTTAAAAATAAATATATTTATATATAGATATAGAGATAAAGGTATTTCAGACAAAAAAAAGCTGACTAGCACCTGCCTGAAAACAGACAGTATAAACACTTTGTTACCATTAGACATTCTGGCTGGCAGACTGAATCCCAAGTGCTATAAACCTTGGGTCAAAAATCATGACAGTTTTGTCATCTTAACACTGTAACTAAGTGAAACATCACACACTTGAAGCCATTCGGTGACTTAGACTGTAATAAAATATTCTGAATTATTCTAGAAGCACTTGCCTCATCTTTTGCCAACCCACACCCACTGACTGACATATTTTCTCTAAATGTTACCCTGTTCTCTAACCACAGCTCTTAAGTATTATTAGGGTGTGGTTTAGAATGAGAAAAAGTTAATTCCAAAAACAGGAAAAGAAAGAAAGATTAAAAATAAAAGGCATTTACTCTCTTCCTCTTGTGTCTTATCCCACCCTCCAAAGTCCACAGCATTCTTCTGAGCTCTGTAACACGGCTTCTTTCTTCACTTGTGAGATGCTGCCACTATTTTACTTTTGCAAATGCTGCGCTTGCACCCAGCACAGTGAAGCCTCAGTTCACGCTCAAGACTCTTAAGTGCAGGATAAGAACATACTTATTTTTATGTTTTGGGGTATTTTTGGTTTGTTTTGGCATTGTTGGTTTTGTTTTGGTTTGGGTTTTTTTTTCTTAAGGGCAAAACATGCAGGAGTAAAGCTTTATCCATTGCTGCCACAGGACACGCTTTACCACCTGACGCTGCAGAACATGCAGTGCTTTCTCTTTTACTCCTCTAAACAGATCACCTATTCGAGCACCTTGGCAGGACTGTTTCCATCAGAGCAGGGGCAGAAACAAGGAAGCTTCAAGCAAGTATCTGGTCCAGCTTTTTGCCCAGCTGGGCTGAAGAACAGGACTTCCCAGGGTCCCGCACCTACTGCTACCGTTTCACCCAGGCTTCAATGCCTCACAGTCCCCGAATGGAAACACGGGCGAAACGAAAACAGACACCCAAAACTTGGCAGCACTTTAACTTTTTGGAAGAGCAGCCTATTGCAGAAAGCCCCTCAAACAGACGACCAGCTTCCTGGCTTTCTTTTCAGGTTCGCTTTTCTCCACAGAACACACCTGCACCCCCAGCCACTTTGCCGTAGGAACGGCTCCTGCCCCCGGGCGCTTCCCAATAGCTACAGCCCGGCTGGCTCTGCCCCTCTTCACCCGGGGAAGGAAAAGGGGCGGCAGCCGCCCGCGCCAGCGCGTCTCACCGGGTGTCCGGGCCTGGGGACCTGCCGCGGTGCCGGCCTTACCCGCGCTCCCAGCTGGGCACTGGGACCCCGCGACAGGAGGGCAGCGCTCCCCCACCAGAGCCGCAGAGGCTCCAGGGGCGAAGGGCGGCTCGGCCGGGCGCTGCGGGACGAGAAGCCTCGGGCGGAGGCGCGCAGGGGCTCTCACGGCCGCCTCGCCCGCGCCTCATCCCCCGAACCCGCCACGCTGCCGCAACGGTGCACGCTCGGTTCGCTGTGCCTGCTCTGCCAGCCGCCAACACGCCTTTGAGAGCGGCGGCACCTCGACCTCCAGCAGCAGGAGGGCGGGCGGGGCGGGGGAGCCGCGCCGCTGCCGCCCGCGGGCCCCGCCGCTCACCCTTGGTGACTCTCTTGGCCTCCTTGTAGCGCGACCACAGGTAGCTCTTCATGTCGGGCGGCGGCTGCCGCCGCTGCTGCGGGACCACGGTGCAGTAGGGAGCAGCCCCCGCGGCGGACAGGGCTCGGGCCCGGCACCGCCGCCCTCCCACCCGCCCCGCAGCCAGCAGGGACCGCGCCGCCGCTGCCATGCTCTGCTCAGCCCCGCCGTGCCGTGCTGTGCCGCTCCGCAGCCGGCTGAAGTCACTTCCTCAGGCTCCGCCCCGGGGCCGCGCCGAGGCGGGAGGCGGGGCCCGGCCCGGCGGCGGCAGGTAGCGCTGTACCGCCGCTCCCACAGCCCCGCCGCCCGTCTGGGGGCTGAGCGCCCGGCCTGGCCCGGGGTGCCTGCCGCTCGCATACCCCGCCGCTCTCCTGCCTCACCCCAGAGCGCGGGGTCTGAGGTGGTCACAGCGGGTGCTGGTGGTTTGGCTTCATCGGGAAGCGGCTTCCTGAAGAGCTGAGCCCAGCAGGCATGGCCCCGGCGGGAGCCAGCCCGGGGGGCTGCGGCCTGGCCCTCGGGTCCGCTGTCCCGCCGCGGGAAAGCGACTTCCCGCCCGTCTGTAACACCCAGCAGCCCTCTGCCAGCAGCCGCTGCAGGTTTAGCCCCGAGTTCAAGGTCAAGGGGAACTTCCTGGGGAATGTATCTCCACTGCACCTCCTGTCTCCTGCTCCGCTAGGAGCTGCCAGGGATTCTTTCACAATAACACATCAACAGCAAATATTCACTTTTCCTGCTAGTGTGGCTTCAGAAGTGCTAGATACACCTGCTTACATCCCTGAACAAGACAAGCTCAAAACATAAGCTGGATACAAAGTGTATAATACAAAGAATACCACAAAATCCACAAAAGTCCCAGCGCTGTTTTGAGGCCCCCCCATCTCCTTGTGAAACACTTGTCACTGATAGCTGCAGACCCTGGCACTCCGGGAACTTGAACCATATCTATCAATACTTGTGGGGAGAGAAAAAAAAAAAAAAAAAAAAAAAAAAGTTAGATGATACATGGATGAAGAACAAAGACCAGGCCACTTCCACAGTGGAAAGGTTACAGCTCCACCTGCAGAATTTCTGATATGCTCAGAAACTTCCTTTACAACAAAACAATATACTCTTTTTCCAGTACAGTAAACATCAAACAGCTTGTTTTTGTACCAAGCAGATCCACATAACCCATTGTTACTTATATCTAGAAGTTACCCAGCCATTCCTCCCCATTCATCTCTAAAGTCACAATCCTACACAAACCTGAAGGATTTCAGACTGAATATTACTCTGAACATTCCCTTTTTAAAATAAAAAAAAAAAAAACCAACAAACCACCAAAGAATGACACCCACCTTATTTTTACAGGTAAAACCACAACAGGCTGAAAGAAAAACACTTTTATTTCAAAGTGTCTGTCAGTGAGTAGCTGCATACCCTATCCTTCCCACCTACACCAAATTCTTGATTGACACTACAACTGTGATTGCTGAAAGTCTGATACCATACAGGCTTCCCAGGCTTGGTTACTTGTGGAGACCAGATACAGCTTTCATCAAAGTTCCTACATTGTCATTTTTATTGCCACACTGCATGCAGTATTAATACAAATCCATCATGATAAATTCTGGGAACAAGGCGAGAACAAGATGGTCAAAGTTTAGAAAACAGACAAGGAAAAGAGGAAAGACAACTTCACAGAGAATTTCTAAACTGGTACTTGCCTTCTCTCATCTTTCTAGTCAGAAATTTTTTACAGAACTCTTTCACTACAACACGCTGGGAAATGAAAACTCCCATTTACCTCTCAGCATCAGACTCTCCACGTACAAGTAGGAAAAAAAATATTAAGTCATTGTGAAATTAAAGGACTCTGTGAAAGTCATTCTCAATTCATGGCATAGTTCTAGGATACTGTAGGTTTTCTTGCCACCCCAACTCCTAATTAATCAATCACCTTCAACAAAGCAAAAATGCATTAGAACTGGACAGCTGTTTCACTCCAGCCTATGGGCTAATTAATCCCATGTGCAATTCATTTGATATTAATAGAAAAAGGCACATTGTTCTCCTGAACACAGACTAGACTGGTCTCCAAGAACCAAGAAAATAAATATTGTAATGACCACATTGGTAGGTGAGACATTCTCAAGGAAGAACTACAAGAACTGCACTGAATAATTCAGAGAGGAGCAGTAATAGAGAAGCTTCAATGGAGGTGTTGCTGTTCTGGCATAAGCAGTAGGAGAATACTCCAGAGCCAGGGATTTATATTCCCTTACTGTGATATTAGCAGTAAGGTTAGAAAATTTGCCTCTAATAGAAGTCTGGGAAAAGGCAGTACAGTGCTCTATAGCACTGTCACTCACCCACCCCTTGACCCATGAAGGCTTTGAACTTTCTCATTCATTTATTTTTTTATACTATCAGACTAGAAAGATATTACTTCTGTTTCTTTGGCAGGCATGTACAAGACAGGGCCTTGAATGTGGAAGGCATTATTTTGGGCAGAAACCCCCATTTTTGCTGCAGACAGTAAGTGGTTAGCTCCCCAGATGGCTGGGACTAACCTATAGAGATGTGTGCTTGAGTGTCTAGTCCCAAATGCTTTCAAAGATCATTCTCCCCGCATTTCAGAAAACATGCTTTTGTAATGCTAGCATATGCTCGATATATGCAATAAAAAGAAAAGTTGTTTCCTTTATGTAATTCTGTTACCTAGAGCACCTTTCATGGGGCGTTTGCTTCTGCATGAAGACCTTTCAGGTCAGGCCGGTGAGTTATTCACACAAATCAAAGCAATCTCTAAGCAGTAAGACTAGAGACAGAATTAAAACATGAGGTAGTGCTGTTTAAAAAGAAGTTGTTAAACAACTCAACTTTAGACAACTCTGTCCTTTCGCTTGTCTGCTGGTCTCTGAGTAATGACTCAAATACTGGAAAGTATGTGGTAATGTAAACTGGCATGAAGGAGCACACATGGAAATTCATTTTTCTTTATCTGGGGTCCATAAAAGATAGATAAAGAGACATTCCTTCTTCCAAAAGTTATATCAGTTTTTATTTAAACAGAACGGGATATATACAAGTAGATGAAGTCAAAATACAACATTTTTTTCTAAAATTGCACTTAACATGAAACATAATCCTACAGACTAATGTAATGTTAAATGTCCCTTCTTAATCAGATCAGTCCAACTGATCCTAGCTGCAAGATGACAAGAAAAAAAGATGTGTCCAATACTTTACATAATGCACAAAAGAATCCAGACATCCCTTCATGTTATTGTCAGAATTGTCCAGGCCTATGATGCTTATACCCACACCCAAAGAGCTTCATAGAAGAATTATCCTTCAAAGAAAAATCTCAGACAGCTGTCTTACTGTGTGGATAGAGCAAGAGATAAGATGGACCTAAACCCAAGAAAGCATGCAGTTGTGTTAAGTACCTACCACACACCCTGATTTCTGTCTGGCATCCTTCTACTCTTCAGGGCCTGTGCGATTAACTAGGGTCTGAGTGGGGATAATATACACAATTTCTTACAAGATAAACAGAATGCTTTTGAACTAAGTGTTTTAACTTTGGGCTGAATTTTGTGACCAGGAATAACTCAGAGAGGCTACATACTATCCTCAGTTTGCAAATACCAACTCTATTAATACCGTTGAGGGTTCAAGGACAGAGATGCCATGTGATGTCCATACGTGCATACATAAAACACCTTTGAGAAGCTGTTAAGTGTTTTACATATAGTAAGTATGACAGATCAGATCTAAAACTCTACCACTATGTACTTTCTTTGCTTTTCCTAGTTTTGTTCACACAAGGGAAACATACAAATCTCCCTGCATCCTGCTCAGCCCTGCCAGCTCCTTCTCTCATCTGGGATTACTGAGAGCACTCGACACCTCAGAAACCACTTGGCTAATAAAGACACTCCTGCGCTTAAGTAACTGCAGGATGGTTTTATAATCAGCTAGTACAGCCTTCAAGTAAAGCCCAAGATTGGGCTAACAAATACTACAATTCATTAAATTCCCACTGAACAAAATTAAAATGCAACGCTAGGCAAGCTGACAATGTCTTACTGCAGCTTCTGCAGTACGATGTTCCAAAGCGAACAGCCTGGTAAGCAATAAAACCATCTGACAGATTGTATCGGACAGTTGTTTATTACAGAGGTGAATGACCTTGGACTGACAGAGAATGGGCATAAACAACACAGAAACAGTCTCTTGTGAAAGAAGCAGAAGTCTTTCTTACTGCCTTAAAAGATTCCGAGGAATGTTATTTTCTTCATCTTTAATATATTGCCTGGTTACATAAGTCTTCCTATATGAGTTTGTAAAAAATATTTTGCTTTAAAGACCACAGAACCAGCAGATGCAGGTAACAGTTTTCAGCCATTATTGACCCGAGTCTTCTTTGAAACCATATATTTACAGTCCAGTACCTCTCCCACCAACACCTTTCCATATGGAAAATTCTTGCATACATTAAATTCTTACACATTTTTCACTTTGGCATTGGTATTTAAAAGTAAGTGGAACTGTGTTTATGTGCAACTATTTGGGAAAAGCATTTTTGACTATTTGGAGAAAAATCTTTTTTCCAAGCTACATACTTGCTTCCTTCACTACTGTTGTGGTAATGCTAACACCATTTGAAATAAATTTGCCACACCCAATGTGGAAAAGCAAGAACATAAGCACAAACGGCATATGTATATTAATGTATGGTTAAAATGTGAGTAGAAAGAGGAAGCAATTGAAATCAGAAACATTAGTCTCTGTACTGTTCCTCACAAACTCCAATATAAACCAGAGCTGAATACTTTAAATGTTATACTTCCACAGTGGAGCTGGGTAAAGAAGATTTTGACTGTTTAGTTCTGCCTGGTGAGTATTTGTCAACACCCTCTCCTCACAAAAGAAAAAGTTTAAGCCAAACAAGTTACGAGATTTCCTGGCACAATTTTACCATCCAGGCACCTTGCCACGTGAATTCTGGTACGTTATTCCAGCCATTACATCAGCCATCCTAAAAACTTGCCAAAACTCTAACCATGTTTTAATACAATTCAAAATGGCACAGGAATTTGTGCTTATAAGGGTACAGCATTAAAAGAAACAGACAGAACCAGTAACTTCAAGCAAACCTAAATAGGGATGCAAGTTTTGTAACTGCTTTTGCCCAACTTGCTAGCTTTGCAGCCTAACCTTGTATTGAGAAGACTAAATGGGAATTAAAAAAAAAAAAAAGAGCAAACCTTGCTTTTTACATGAAACATATTTTGAACTACATATCCACTTAGGAGCAAACTTACCAGAGGAATTAGAAGCCCATTGTCCTTCTCTGTTAGTATCACCCAGTATAGTACATGTGTAGAGGTTTCAGCCACAGCTACGACCATGTGGTCCTTCACCCACTCCCCTCTACCCAGTAAGATGGGGAGAGAAACACAACAAAGGGCTCGTGGGTTGGAATGAGGACAGGGACAGCTCACTCACCAAGTATGGTCTCAGGCAAAACAGACTTGACTTTGGGAAGAAAAATCAATTTAATTCATTACTAATCAGAGTAGGATAATAAGATTAACAGCCACATCTTAAAACACCTCCCCCACCACAATCCTTCCTTCTTCCTGGGCTCAAATTACTTTTCTCCCAATTTCTCTGCTTTCTCCATTCCAGCGGCACAGGGGATAGGGAATGGGGGTTGCAGTCAGTTTTTACCTCTGCTGCTCTTCGCAGCACAAGGTCCCTCCCACAGGCTAAAAGAGCTCAGGAACAAAGTGTTCCAACATGGGCTTCCCACAGAGTCATGGACCTCTTCAGGCACAGCTCCGGCCTCTGGCATGGGGATGTCCACCGGCTGCAGACAGGTCTCCACGCTGGTGCGCCTCCTCCCCTGAGCTCTGACATGAGCACGTCTGGGGTCTTCTTGCTCATCATGAGCTTTCAACATAGTCATAACTGCCCTCAGGAACAGCCTCCTTCTCTGGCATGGAGTCCTCCATGGCCTACACATGGGTATCTGCTCCACCATTGAGCCTCCAAGGGTTGCAGCGGATTCCATTTACCTCCCCCTAGTCTTCTCTTTGCTGATCTGGGTGTCTGAAGTTGTCTCCTTCCCTCCTCCTCTATCCTCATGTTGCTGATCCCTTTTCATACAAGTCAACGGTCTCCTCATGGCTCTCTCCTTCCTACCAAACCAGTTTCTTTTCCTCATAAACATGGATTCAAAGAAGCCTTTCCCTATTGCTAATTGGCTCAGCCTGGTCTGGAGGGGGGTCTGCCCTGGAGCCAGGGGAGCTTTTCACAGAATCCATCACTATAGCCCCTTCCCCCACTATCAAAAATGGCCCTTCCACCCAAACCCAACACAACATGCTACCTGTTATGTGACAGGTGAGCACTTACCCAGCACCTGGTCCAACACAAAGACTGTTTTTTACAGCAAGGTAAAAAAATAAGCAACTTTGAATTATTTTATACCAGACCTCAAAATAATAATGTTTGCATAGCAGACACAGCCAAGTGTGGCTCTACCTAAATTCACGGTGTACAGGAAATGCAAAGAGACACAGTACAGAGACAGCCAAACTGTCTAGAAGGAAGACAGGTCATATCCTAGGCATCTCTGCCTGGCACTGTGCTCAACCACTCCCACTAGCTCTTCTTTAACCTTTATTAAAAAAATACCCAGAACGAAGACAAGTCCACCAGGCTCTGTTCTATCCCATGAAACTACATCTAATTCAATTTTGCATTGTAAACATGTCAAACACCTGGACAAAGAAGCATAGATTTACCCTTGATTTGGCCAGGGCAGTCCCAAAATGCTGGTATCACTCCCATAAGAGTCAGGACATTATTTCATTGTGCCTTAGACCGCAATAGGGGATTTTCTGTCTTCACTTTCAGTATATGCCTGAAAATTCACCCCCAACAAGGCAGAAGAGAAAAAAAAAAAACCAAACAACTCTATTTAATTCAGCACTTGCAGCAGCTCACAACTTACTGCAGGCATTTCGCCCCTCCAGCAGGTGTTGCTGCAGGGACATCTTTCTGGCTCTGTCACAACAGTGCCACAAAGCAAGCTCTGGTCAAACGACACTCCACAAGAAGCAGGGCCTACATGCCCAGCAAAAAAATTAGTTGCCCTGGTCTCTAGCGCATGGACTGCTTCCAAGTCATCTGAAAACTAATCCAGCTGCAGCAGCCCAGAGTTCCCATGGGCTAATTTATTCTGCTCATAGCTAAATATCTGCCCCTGGGCAGAGCAAATTAGCCTATACAGAACCTGGCACTGTCACATCAAACTGCTTCCTGTCCTGCCAGAAAAACTGGAAAGGTAGCTCAGGCATCTCTATATTATACAATTTGAATTAGAATAGCTCAAAGAGCAAAGAATATTTCTGGACTACACAGACAAGCAGGCATGGGCCAGAGTGTCCTCCAGGTTACACCAGTTGGCACTACCCTTTCACTCTCAAAGAGTGACCACCAAGGAGTGCCAAGCACAGAAGCTAGGAAATTCATTCTGCAAAACACACTTCACCTTAGGGCTGCAGAAAGAGAAGATGTCATAGCATTTGCTGTCTTGGCTCTCATCACTAGAGCCCCTTCCTCTACATGACTGATTCAATTACCAGCATACAAGTCACATCACATCATGAGACTAAGCAGGACTGGGTTGGGTTTTTTTCCCCCCTACTACATCCAAGCAGAGCTCAGTAAACACTCACTCTATAATCTTATTTTCAATGAGTTTATGAGCAGGCAAGAAACGAAAGGCTGTAAGCCATCAGCTGGCAGGACTGCTCCCACACCTGGGCATTTGGGTTGTTTTCACTCACCCAGTGAGGCAGAGATAACACTGACAATAAATTTTAAGAGCTTGGAGAAAATGGTGAACAGCTGTCAATCTTTAAAGAGACTAATGAATCTTGCATAAGGTTTCAAATTCTTAATATACCATAAGACATTATTTCCTTTACAGACAAATTTAGGTGAAATGATCATATAATCATGTCACTTACTGCTCAGCACTTTATATATAGCCCTGACTTTTTACTATTCTTGAGATGACTTGAAAACTCTGCCAGCTGTCCTTGACCTCCAACTAAAACATTAATCTTGTCATGTAAGTGTAGCTTGCATAGAAGCAAAAAGGGAAATAGCCTTCACCCCCAAAAAAATCTCAAGCCAAAAATCCTAGTAATAAAAAACCACACACGCCACAAGAACTGAACTACTAAAATCAGGTTTTTTCTTGAGCACAAGCAAGCAAAAGGAAATCTCGGCTCTAAAAAAAGGACTATTTTTGATGGACAGTTGGCTTGCCTGAATAAACTTCACTGATCAAATAAAGTTACATTGAAACATGATACGAACACAAGCTTTGTATGAATGTCACACCATAGCCCACTGGGCTCGCTGTGGCTTCGCACCCTCAGGGAGGTTCAGCCAAGCTCCTGTTGGGCACATGCAATGTGCATTTCTGCAGAGACTTGCAACTTAGCCGCAGTCAAGTAGATTTTTCAGAGGGACATTTGTAGCACATAAGACACAGCCTCCCATTTCCACTCCCCGTTCTAAACCAGAATCATTTAATTAACAACTGACACTTTTTCCTAGACAACCTCCACCGCAAATGAGAATGCACTCATCATACTGCTGACTCGTCTATGATCTTTATAATAAACACCTCATTTGATTACAATAACTAGATTTTGTTCTACCCATATCAAATTAACTGTTTATAGTATCTCCTGCATAGAAAACCTTTGCATAACCTTATTCCAATTTTACTGTGTCTGAGATCACCTTCCACAGAGTTAGGGCAAAGAGGCTTTTTTTACAAAAAAACCAAAAACCCAGCAAAGAACACAACAATAGAAAGGGCTCAGTGCTTCTTACCTGATAGTATAGTATGGCTGCATTCTTTTTATAATTGCTTTATAATGACATGACAGTAAGGTTGGTTTTTGGTTTTGTTCCTTTTTTTTTTTTTTAAACATGGTCTACTAATTTTGCTCCAAATCAAATAATTAACAAATAATGACAGCTGTGTCAACACATACTGCTTTAAGAATATGGCCTAAGATAGAACTCTCCATTGTAATTAGTTTAAAAATCCATGCATTTTGGCATAAAAATCTTACATTGCTACAAAGGAAAAATGTGCCTGTACCAATTTGGGGGGTGGGGGAAGAAAAAACCCCCTCTCTTCCTCAGTACTGAGAAGGTTGCATTTTCCTCCTAAAAGTCAGAATCATCTCCCTTCAACACACTACTTTGTTTCTGAAGATTCTACCTTTCTCCTATAGTCTTTCTTGTATTCCCTCCTTACAATATTTTACAGTGCTAATACTTGGCAAAAATAGGATGTTAGCATCCACTGGCTGAAAGACATTTTTCCCCCCCTCTTTTGGGCCTAGATTTGAAAGTACATGCATAGACTTAAACTCTTTTGTTCATCTCTATTCTCATTTTCTGTTGATAAACAGATACTTTTGTTAATGTTACCACCTGTAATTGTAAGAATAGGTGAACACAAATACAAAGTGAGGTGAAGTTGACAATACATACATCATATTCTTAATGCTTTTTAAATGTGAGTACTATCTGTCATCCACCTCCCCCTGCATGGCTCTCCCTTTTATGGGGCAAGCCTGTGCATCCTCTCCACAAAATCCATTATGTTACATTGCACCGCAGTTATATCGCGCTTGTAACGAACTTTAACATAACTACACCATGTCTGGAACCCGTGAAGATTTATGGAAGCACCTGACTTAGCAGTCTCCTTGAAGCTTTAACTATACCTTGCACAAAGTTATTCACTGAGGTAAGTCTTCGCAAGCACAAGTTAGAGGAACACAGGATGCAGGAACTGTGCCCTCCCAAGGCATAATGCTAAAATAATGATATGCAAGTAGTGAATGACATTCAAACAGAGAAGGCAGTGAAAGCATGTGTATGTTAAAAAGTATGGCTCCTTCCTCATAACTTTGTGCATAATGTTACTAAGCAACATGAATTTGCAGGCATTCCATTGCTGCAATTACAGTGATCTCTCAGATAAAATTGGTACAGCTTCAATCTGCAATCTAAGTAATTTCTGAACCCTGTAATCAGTTTTATTGGAAGAAGGGCTCAGACTATTTCATTTGACTAAGAATAAACAGACAGTTCATTTACAGTGTTTTTCATATTCTCTGCATTTTCTAATATGAAATCAAATACGTGTTTGCCTTTGCCCTCTATTTTCTGATATATTAAGCAGCAGATGCCCAGACAAGAAATCTCAATATCCTAAGGAACTGATCCATATGTTGTAGAACTTACTGCACAATTGCTGGGTTAATAACAATTCACAGAAGCACAGCAGAAATACCATCAGTGATGGCAATCACTGGCAGGTCATTCTGTTGTCTGCCAAACAGTATGATGTCCAAATACATCTGCTGACCAAACATGGCAAGGTGAGTTGTATGCTGCAATCAGCATAAAGGAAAAACACCATAAAGCCAATCAGCCTGTTTATTCTGAGAACTTCTTACTGATAAGAATTGTACACATAAAAAAATACAGCATTACAGCTATCCAGTGTGTCACCATGCCACCTGGCAAGCTCATGCTGTATATCTTGCATGAAGTAAAGACTACAAACATTTTTTGACCAGCATGCCAGGAAACACCATCAATATTTAAATCAGTGATAATTCACCTCACCTGAAGGACCTTCCTTTCTAGTCTACTATTAGTTTCCAATTGTGTACAATTCAATAATTTCTCATGGAAATCCATTTTTGGCAAATAACTGAAGGTATCTTGATGTCTGCTCTAGATCAACCTTACAAAACTGGAAAAGATACAAAACTTCTTGGGCATTTCAGAGTTCAGGAAAATTCAGTATCAGCCTGATGAGACTTACAAAAAAAGTGCTTTATGCCAGATCTCTGTCATTGCAGTGTAACATAGATCTTTGAGTGACAAAATTATCAATAAGACACTGGAGGCTTGATCACGCACATCTGAAACCAACAGGGATTTTGCCTCTATTTCAGTGCGAACAAGCCAAGAGTTAACTACTACAGGCAATGTTTCCAGTACTGTTAAATGCTTAGCAGGTCTCACTTAACAACAATAACAATGAAACGCTGGGTGCAGATTGAATTTGAAAGTCTGGATGCCTGTTGATAGATCTAAATTCAGATAATGGATCCCTTTGAAATTCTGCTCCAAGATGTACACTAGAAACCTATTACAGCCTATTAACACACCATTCTTAAAACACAAGTTACTCAGAAAAAATGAAAGCCATAGACAGACACATTCACTCTTAAAAATCTACTTCCAGTTCTTTTAAAGAGTTTATTTTGTAAAATTGATAATTTCAAAACACATCATCCACTGCATTCTGCTGCTTCTTTAGAACAATGGTATATGTAGCATTGCTATCAATAAAAACTCACAGCAAGCAGCATTCACTTCTTTAAAAGTGTCTAGGTCTAGTAGCTGGAGAACTTCTGAAGCATTTGCCTCAAAACTATTACCACAGATTTCAGCATGTCTCTTTTGACTGTTCTTGTCTTTTGGTAGAACGAAGAAGCAGCACTCCCTCCTCTCCTGCCCCATAGCTTTAACGGCCCTAACTCAGGCATGACAGCATTTTATCTTACCCAGCATCTTGTCAGATCTATGAAGTCTATTTTTCTATCCTAAATTTTGTTACTGTCTGCTTTCATTGCATAATCATTCCTACAGGTATTTTCACAATCTGTTACCTGTCGGATATAAACAGACTAGGGTAAAAAAGGCATTATGATATAAAAGTCTCAAAACTACTTCTTTATATTCAACCCTCCAAATCAATATCATTGCTCTGGATAAATAGCATAGAGGTATAATGGCTTTATTTTAGCATCCATCAGTATCAGATTGCTGACAATTACCTGTGACTCAAAGAAAAACTGCACAGTTTTTCCATCTCTCACAGTAGTTCTCATACACTCTAAAAATCATTTTGCTTTCAGAAGTACTGAGAGTTACAGCCACACGCTGACTTGCTACCTTTCAGATAGAACTGAATAAAAGATAGCTTACAGAAACAACATCCTTGTAAGCCTTTTTTATAACTTTTATTCAATGCATAGCTATAGGCTAAGTAACATTGTATCCTATAGACAGGTTTGCACAGCCAACTCATCACCTAGCTAGGATACTCACATCCTACCAACACCATTTATCTTAGAACATGTACCCTTTCTCCTGTTAAATATCCCATCCTACTTCACATAGAATATTCAAGAGATAGACAATTCTGGATTAGATCTGCAGGACTCACATGCTGGCAAGGAAACAATTTTCCACAACCTTGCCATGAAATGAAACACACACTTTTCACAAAGGCTGAAAAAAAGCTCCTGGATACATAAGGGTAGCAAGGCAGCTGTGGATGAAACACACAACATAAGATAGAAGAGAGCCAAATGAGTTAGCGCTTAAAATGATTGAGAAATTGCAGGATAAAAGCACATCAGAAAAGTATCTGGGCATGTAATCCTGAATATTTGAACAATAGATATTCTCACTCACCTCTGTTGGAGCTGTTCCAGTTCATATGCAACAACTAACTTGACCCAGAAACAGAAAGGATGGTCTAACATCATAGAAAAGAGCTGAAAAGGAGTTTTGTAACTATGTGTACTCCAGAACCAAGAAACCAAGCCCACTGCAGAAGAGTAACACATCCTAGAGAAAAACAGTTTTGTCCTGATCAATACTTAATTTCTTTTTCATTATATCATGCTGTAACTCACCAAGCTGCTCATGCTATCTGGCACTCTTACAGTGATGAAAGTACAAGGGGTCACTAGAGTTTTCTGAATTCACACCATAGTAGCAGCAAGAAGAGAGAGATTTCATGCTTGCCTGCATAACCAGGAGATCTAAAAGCCAGAGTGTTTCACTGCCTCCTAACTCAAAGCAGGCAATACCATTTCAGAGTAAAAACCCTAGGCACATGAAAAGGCTCTCTCTACCTCAAGCAGCCTACAACAGTTCTTTTCTACAAAATCTTTGTTACAGTCCTTATCCACCCATCCACCCACCCATCCCTCAGCTGCCAGTGTGCAAGCTTTGCTCTGATACAGCACAGCTGTGTAACCGGGAGGAGGGTCCTGTAAGAACAGCTGGGAGAAGCCTCCACCCACACACCTCGCACCCTTTGGCTCCCGAGCCGCATTTAAGCCCGGGCCTGTGCCTTAGTCCTCAGATGGCCTGTGCTCTGGGACCTGGTTTGGCTAAGGTGAGAGCCTGGCTAGACTCAGATCCACCTGGTAATATGGGTTATCATCATCATTCAAAGTCTAGTAAGGAAAAAGTCATGGTCTCATCCTTAAAATACATTTCACAGTCTCAATATATGGATCTTCCTTCTTTTTAAATATATTTGGACATACAATTGGTATGCAGGTTTTACATTGATATAAGCCTGGATTTCACAAAACTACTTACAAAAGAAAATATTTTGCCTCACCATGAGAATGTTCAAAGTTTTTTTCTAATTAACATTCTTTTACTATTTTCTAGGTATGTTAGGTTTGACCTAACATATAAGAAACAAAAGTCACAGATACCTCCAGCTATTCACTGAGATCCTGGCACTTGTTTCTGTACAGTCAACAGGTCTAGAGTTCACCTGCTACTGCAGTTTACTTACGATGTCTCTGAATGGAGGACTAAGGAGTGTTTCTCCTGACACACACGAATGTTGCTGAAGGCTTGTCTATTAACCTCTGCAGCAGTACTGCAAAAAGCCTCCTTCTGGGACATAGGAAGAGAGGAATCATGACACATTTGCAAGGGGGTGGCAAGTTGTATAACCACAAAAAGTAGATTTTCCCAATAAAAAAGCTACAGAAATATTTTTTATATGCATGCATACCCACATAAATATGAGCAAAGAATAGTTTAAAAAATATATTTGAGAAATGGCTCTTGCCAGTCTTAATGTCTGTTTATGCAGATAAACATATAAAGGCAATACAAAAAGGGGAATAAGATGATAAAATATTTCTTGAAAGTAGCAGGAACAATAATGTAACCCAGCCAATGGTGTTTGCAGGTAAAGACCTGGCAGAGGTGATCTCTCGAAAGGACAAGCTCCCTACATGCCGCCAGAGCGAGCTCTCGCCCAGCTAATCCAGCCCCAGCCCCTGCTGCTCTGCTTCCTTCTTTCCTCCCATTGTTTTCAGGCAGGGAGAAAAAAAATCCACATTATTTAACACTTAATGCCTTCTCTCCAAAGCTTTTTGTATCTTCCCGCCTTGGTTCTTGAGTAAAACATCAGTGTCAGTGCACAGAAATGCCATTTTCCAAGGATACATTTAGATTAATCAACTTTGTGGACACAGACTCTGCTCCGAAAACTTTTAACATGCACTTGAGAGACAAGAAAGTGGGCTAAGCTTGCAGGAACAAGCTGGAAGCCATAACCACACGTCTGGGTGATGCTATGCAAATAGTAACGCCAGCCAGCAGCTCCTCAGCTGCTCTCCACCACCACAGCTGCTCTCTGCTCCCCGAGTCCAGCTTAGCCCTGGTGACCTGCACCAGCCGAAGGTCTGACACCTCCTATCAACGGTGCTTCTGCTCCAGGGGACCCCAGTTGCCATCCTCGGAGGGGAAGTAGAAGTCATGATCTTTACATCATGGGTTTTCTGGGCCCATTTCGCTGCAGGTGTCAACAAGCTCCTCTTCAGTTAACAGAGACGTGCCCTATTCCACAAATAAAGTATTTGACCATTTTAGCTTTTCTTTCCTTCTCTGTACTAACACTTCAGCCCAGCGCAGCATGGGAGCATGCACTTAACTTCATAGACGTTAATAGTTTCCTTGATTTTTGCTTGAAACACATGCTCTGCTGGAGTTGACCCCTAAATCCAATCATGCACCACAAGGCAGAAGCTGCTGGGAAACCAAAGAGAGCTCATAGCGGATGTCACTGCTTGTGCACTTGCTGTGGCCAGCAATGTCAAGCTAAAACTTTCTTCGGACATGGAGAATAGTAATTACAGATCAGAATAAGACTTAACTGTTTTGAGAAGAGTCATATCCCCTGTGATATTTTTTATTCTTAGCCACAGAAATATGTTGCTGCAGGTGCAGATTTCCAGTGATACTGAAACTTTCAGAGGTTTTAGTATTTGAAGAGTCATGGAGGTTTTTATAATGTTCAAAACATGGCTATCTTATCTGTAAAAGATTATTCTAGTTAAAAATCTTCACCTTAACAGATTCTGCCCTTTATGCTATGCTCCTTAAAACCCATTCCCTTCTGTCAGTTCCTCTATTATGAGAATGCAGAGCATTAAACTTCAAGGGTTACCTTGCAGACTTCAAAAATACTTGATGGAGGGGAAACCCCACAGATTACTGACTTTTCACTAACAATGCCAGCAGCACTGCAATCATCAGTCTCAGGAGGAATGGGATAAAGCCAACTAAAGGAAAAATAACACTTGAAGAACAAACACTTTCTTCCAAACTTAGAGCAGAAATAAAAAATACTCGAAATACGACACAGATGTTTAAGTCAGTATTTAACATTTTTTGAAAAGGTTACTACAAATATAAAATGGCAAAAGATACAGATGAAGGTTCTTCCTACTGTGATTTTGACAGTGTTGTGAACAACAGTCTTAATGTTGAAAGAAACATTTATACCAAAAGTGCTTGCTGAAGGATCAACTTTGACCCCAGTCCTTTAGATATTTGAACACCAGCTCTGACCATGTGTGCAGTGTGCCTAACATCAGTGAATCTTACACCAGACTCCTAGGACTTGTGTATGAGTACTATGTCTCCTGCAAGTCCAGTGTCTGAAAAGTCAGGTGTTTCAGAACAAGTTCCTATACAAGATGCTATGGACCTCCTGGAAATTCCTGAACCTTAAATTCACAGAAAGTTGTAACTCATCTCTAGTTCCTTATTCAGACATAGGGGTCCAGAATTGCTGTCTCCAAAATGCTTCTCCAACAGTTATCCAGCCTTGAAACCACCTAAGCTCTGTCAGCACCTCAGTTTTCATTCTGAAGTTCCCAAGCACTGTAAGTCCATTTTCTGGTACTGCAAATGCTTATTGTGTCAAGTGGTGATGAACCTAGCTCATCCCTGACCTTCACAGAACAAGCTTTCCTCTTGCATGCCAGAGTGATTTTGGTGCACAAAGGAAGTCCAGAGCATACTTAGTAGATCCCATTTCAAAAAAAGGTGGAGTGCTGCCTTCCTTCAAAAGCCAGCTGGTATTCATGGCATTTACCCTGTTTTTATCCAGCAACTCAGTGACTAAAATATTAATCAAGCTGAGGAAAACTTCAGTTCAATTCATTCTCTACTTTAGGATGTTCACCCTCAGATTGCTCACTACTCTGAAAACTGATCTAAAAAGGGTGAGGAAAAGAAAGAAAAGATTGAAAACATACATGTAACTTGCAACGTTTCCTTGCTGTTGTTCCACTTTTTGTGATGAATGAAGAAGGACTGATTTGACTGAACATTATAGTGCCCAAGGCTGCCTGGGGCTCTGGTTCTGTGTTCTATAACCACACCATTCAAGCTCCTAAGCATTCCAATTATTCAAGCTGATGAAGTTTGTACAAAACATATGTAGCTCCTCAGATCAGCCCAGTATCTTGTCTCCAGCAGTAGCCAACAATGGATGCTCCGGCAAGAACAGACGACCAGAAGAGAACAAATCAGTAAAAGCCCAGACTTCCTGCTCACGTTACTTAGCTCACCATTCATCTACTGACTTAATTGTCTTTTTCATAAGCAAAGAGTATCTGTCTCAACATTACTATTGAGACCAAAAAAAAAGTTTGAAAAATAAATTTAAAAAATATATTCAAAGGGTTTCTCAAGTCTTTAAATAAAATGAATTATGCTGTGTCATATCGTAACTCCTCAGGATCTGGTCTGTGGGGGTACCAATGCTGTTTCATATGCTTTGTTATTTTTTCTCCCTATTGTTTCTCAGGAAACTAGAAGTAAAATAGGTAAAGTGAGAGCACTGATATTACTATAACAATTAAAAAGCAACATTCCAATTTAGTGTCATTGTTAAGAGTGATTTGTTCATTGGTAAGCAAGTTTTGGTAGATGCAGAATACTCTGTCATGCTCAGAGGTTACCAAAGTATGGGGGGAGGGGTGTATATATATATGAATGACACCTAAAAACATGTCACATTACAGACACCATAACTGTTACAGATGCACCAAAATACCTTGCTTCTGCCTAAAGGATTCTGCTAGTGATCAGAAGTTAATTCCCACTACCGTACTACCACAGCCTCCAGATAGTAACAGGATACACTTGCCTGTTGCTCCAACCTTTAATCTAAAAACTAATGCAATGGGAATCTAACTCAGCAGGAAGCACCTGTTTCTGTGCAAGTGGATATTTTCATAGCCCCTCTTATCTGGTAGTCAGTCTTCTTGTACCTCGCAAAATCTTTCTTTCCGCTCTGTATCTGACCGTGCCATCTTCAAAGGCATCTGTCATATCGACTGGCTATTTTAGTTCAAAAGTCAGAAACTCCAGGAGGGATTTAGAGGAGGGGGAGCTGGAAAGTAGCCTCACGCCTAACTGGATCCAGGACGCCTACACCCCGCTGCCGCCCAGCAAGCAGTTCTTCAGACAGCAGCCCACTGTCATCAGCCGTTGCCAGAGTTCAAGGAAGATGTTGCTTCTCTCAAAGCTGCTCTTGTTGCCTATGATGGGGTCGGATACATACAGTTCATGGCCTGTGGGCCCATGACCAAATATGTTTCATAGCACTCTCTGATGTATATTACTCTTTGGAAAGAGAGTTTACACATTTCCTAACATCATCACATCAAAAAATGATATGTCTGACCCTGGCCTTCTAGCATCATCCATACTACTGATACACTGTGGGAAGAGTGAGATTCACAGCCCCATAGAGATGGGCTCTATGGATCCTCAGCAGCCTTCTGATGAGATTCACTGATACTCAGCTGCACAAACTGATACATCTCAGAAACCCAGGAAAACAGGAGCAAAAGCAGGAGGTGAAACTACTGTTGCTAATAGAAATCTACTAAACAGCTGTATCAGGGAAGCTGATGGGCCTGCATTTATTGCAAAAAAAAAAAGGTGAAGTTGTTAAGCATCGGTCAGACACAAATACTCTGACCTTACTGTTTGCTTTCACACATGTATAATTCAAAGTACCTCAAGTCTTAATATCCAATTTGACTACGTTTCTCATACAGAACCTTGCTGAGTCCTGGAAATACTGCTACATTAATTATAACTGGGGAAAAAAAACCCCAATTTTTCATAAAACAAACCATATTATAGTTTCTTTGCAAAGAACAGAAGATTTGAAGACAGAGGTCTAAAGATATTTGTACATAAAGCTGTAAAATATTTGGCTGCGTAGCCTTTCACAGAACAGAGACGGAAAAGTAAACTTTTTCATTAGGATTCTCAACTCTTAAAATTAGAGTACAGCTGGAATCCCTCTTTGGGGGAGATTAATAGTTACGAGACTAAGTAGGTAGGTAGTGGATAAAGGATGTATTTCTAATAACCAGAAAAAGGCTGAAGTAAAACCATGGTATTTTGGTCAATAGAAGTTCTTGATAAAAAGACAGCAGGTAAGAATAATTCATAGCATGGACATTTAGTGAAGCTGTCCCTATTTACAAACAGTAGTATTTTAATCTTGCTTGAATCTAGTTAGGATTAAAATTTTCTACTATTTGGTTAATCAGCTTGAAAAGCTAGCTAATAGCAGCACTTTTTTTTGTTTCATATTCACACTCGGTCCCAAATATTGTAGAGCATCTTAAATGTGGATAAATCTTCAGCTTGTGCTGTATGTACAATACTTAGTCCCTGGAGCAAACATTGCAGAGGGAGGGAATATTAACTCGCAATGTACTGTTTTATAAAGATACAAATAAAGCTCAAATTACAGAGAACGCAGATAAGTAATTCTTCATATTTCCCATGCCAGAAAGCCAGGACTCAGTTTGGAGGTACAAACTTCAGACCGCGTTATTATCAAAGAAAATCACTTCATCAAAAACAGCATGACAGTAAATGGCTAGTTAGCAGTGACACGAATTAGAGCATTTTTATTATCCATTAACAAAAACTGAACTTGCATTAGTTACATATTTCAATTTAACTGTGTATTAAAAGAGGCAGTATTCTGACAATGCAAACTCATTTTATGGCTTCCATACATTTGCACCTATGCACAATTTCTTTGTCCTATGTAATTTACATGCCGGGCTCAGCCCACCACCACCAAAATGAAGGTATCACCTTCTCCTATAGTCATAAACTCCTGCTCTTTACCATGCTCTAGCCTGGTTCATCCTGGACCTGACATAAGCTGATTTAACTACGGAGTATTTTGCTAGGCTAGAGAGTTAAACCAGCTCAGGAAAGAGTCTGACATATGCCAAAGCTAGTGCAGTGAAAGGATTGTCTCTGTAATACAGACAGAGCCCAGGCAGATTACCTGGCCAATTTAGCTGGTCAAGTCAAATACCCGGAGTCAGGTCAGATGAACTCCTCTCAGTTATATCTACAGTTATTTCTGGAAATGTACTTCGTGCTAGTTGTAACTTACAGTTGGAATCATGCGGCACGCTTCAGTGAGCCGACTTCCCCACAGACACGTGGATGAGCTCACACAGCTGCATCAGAGGACGGGAGAGGGGCTTGCTTTACTGTTTGCATGGAAAAAGGCGCTACCTGTATTCTGTTTGTCTTATCATCACATGCCCTGGTGGTTTTAGTTAAAAGAGCAAATACAGCACTTAAATACACTATTTCAATCATTATGCACACAATCATCAAAGTATATCGAAGTCCTTTACAGAAGCTGTTAATTTAGCCAAGTCCCCAGGCTGAAGAACTATTACCTCAACAGTTATGGCTTTCCTTTGGTATTAAATCCTGGAAGGTGATATTCAGACTTCTGAATGGCAATAATAGTCAGTACAACTAAGATAAAGTTTTAAGTGGAAATTAAGCTGAAATTAAATTAATTTTAAGTGGAAATTCTACTCAGATTTGCTTAAAACATTGACAGGGTATTTGATAATATGTTTTTAGTTTTAAAATAGTAATTTTAGAAGTTTAATAGTCAAAGAAGATATTTTCTTCAATTCTCAACCTCCTTGTAAAGAGATCAGTCTTTCTTTGTGAGTGCATTAAGTACTCAGCTGCCTCATTCTTGCCTGCCAGTTTTGTCCTGGGTAATCCAAATGGGCTTTCACAAAAGCAAACAGTATAATCTACATAAAGCAAGCAGTGCCGCTAACCACGTTACACTTCTTACTAGCTTGACCTCTAAATTCAATGCATAAAACACAGGTTTATCACCTTTCAGATCTCCTTCAAAAACAACATTCTACTTTGTATAACCATAAGAGCAAAGTAACCAATAAAATTTGGATTCCACCAGACTTAAACTAAAATCTCTGTTGGTTTAGCATTGTCAGTAACAGAATTGTTTTGCATTCCTACTATTCTGGTTACCAAAGTTCAAAAAGATTGTAATGAAGCATAACATTTTCCCAATGCCAGCAAAATGACTGCTGAAACAGAACTGACATAAAAAACAGCTAATGCAAGAATTCTACAAGACAGAGATAAGTTTACTCTGTGAATCCCTATGTCCCTCAAATGCCTATTCACAGTCACAGAGCAACATATCTCACTCTCAGAATCATACACACATAATTAGGAAATCAGTCCTGAAACCACTTGTAGGTGACTTTTAGAAAAAGACAAACTTTCTCTGCTTAGACTCCCGAATAAATAAATTGTATTTTCAATTAAGTAAGACTTTTCTTTGGAAAATAATTCTCCAAGTTCACATAGGTCTCCACAAAAACCTGACAAACATTTTTTTTACTTACAACCCTGACACTGACCTCTCATACTTCTTTTTCACAGTCATTCTCACATACATTTCAGGAGTGTAACTTCCCTACTTATTTCACTTATAATTTGTGATCAGTGAAGCAGCAGCTTCTGAAGAACAGCTATTGAAAATCCAAATCATACAGAAAAGCTTCACTATCATTTTTAAATAGGTCACAGTCAAACCTTGGCTCCATTAAGGAGAACCCAAAGTTAAGCATTATTTACTGTAATACAGAGGCTCCTTTCCAATTCTATAAACTTTAATTATCAGTAGGACAAAAAGGTACAACACTGATTTTTGAGGCCAAAAAATAAAGCTGTCTGGCCCATTGTGTAACTAAAGATAATAAGCTTATTTTTGCCAAGACTTTTAGCTACTGAGACTACCTTCAGTGTTTGTGAAGTCATAAGCATGGTGAGGGGTTTCTTATCTGAACATTTCAGATCACTAGCTTTCTATTAGATTCCTCTCCAAGTACAAAGTTCATTAAATTGCCAGGTTTTGGTTTGGGTTTTTTTTTTCCACAATCTGATGCTGAATGTGTGTAAAACAGGTGACTGGCACGTGAAAGCCTCAGATGTTCTCAGGAAAGCAAGGAGGGAGGGCACAGATATTGCAAGTAGGTTATTAACATACAAAATATGTGTATTATATTTAATCACTTATCAGCTTTCACAACTTAAAAACCTTAAGTTGTTAAAAGCGATTCACTGCAGAATTTTCATGCAGTGATTTTCATTTTACGAACTGCAATCCCTGAAAGGAAAAGGGTGGGAACATCCCATCCCCTGAGCATCGGGCCTACCTTTTACAGCTCCACAAATACTAGTTCCTTCTGACACTGACCTTCCCTGACAGGGGCACCGGAGGAGCAGCTTGCCTGCACACTCCCAGTCCCAGCACAACAGCAGCACATGGAGGCAGCTGAGGCAGCTGCTGGACCCCTCACTCCACCGGGGGAAGGATGGACAGCTAATGGATAAACAAGGAGCCCAGGGGTAGGCTAAGGAGTGCGAATAAGGTCAGTGCGGGGCGGTCACCCTGACGAGCACTGGGAAGCAAAGCATGGGAGACCGGCTGAGCACGGCGCGTGCTTTATCCTCCGTCAGCGCTCAGCCCCCACAGAGGAGGCCGCGAGGCAGCTCTGCTGAAGCCAGCCAGTCTCTGTGAGGCCGTGTGAGGCACTAGGCATGCGAGAACGGAGCGGAGAGACAAGGCCTCGGCAACAAGGCCAGCGGAAGGGCCACGTCGGGCCCCAAACCCGGGCGGAGCGGAAGGTCCCTGTAATGGCGCCCCTCCTCGCCCCGCGCTGTTCCCGCGCTGCACCGGCAGGGGTCGCCGTGCGGCCGGTGCGGACTACAGCTCCCAGCATGCAACGCGGCGCTGTCCCAGGGGCGGGGGGAGTCCCCGTCCGCCGGGGCTGAGGGGAGGGACCCGTCGGCGCCGCTCCTCCTCTGGCGGCGGCTGCGGCGGCACAAGCCTGGCGCTGCTCCTGCCGCCCGGCCCCACTGTTTACGGTCGCCCTACCCGTAACTTTTCCCTCCTCTTTGGGTACCCGGGGTGCGGCGAGCCGCTACGACCGGAAGCGCCCGTTGCCATAGCAACCATCTCCCCGGTAAACGTTCCGGCTGCCCCCGGAAGCGGTCGGAACTGGCCTCCCATGTGGAGATTTTCCTTAACGCTCCTGGACGCGGACGCAGCGGCGGCGGCCCCTGTGGCCTGGGCGTTAAACATTAACGGCTTATTGAAAAGCTCTCGGGCGGCCATGCCGGCTATACCCCTGCGCTGAAACGATTGGCCAAACGCCCCTCCTCCTGGCCAATCGGCGCCGGCCACGCTCCGTCCGCAGGAAACCGCACATGGAAAGCCACGATTGGCGGCGCAGCTGAAAGCCCCTCCCTTCCAGGCTTCCCATTGGCTATATGTTTGGCGTGGTACCCTCCAATTGGCCAGTCGCGGAGAGGCTCCCCCCGCCCCGGGGCGCCCGGCGTTGATAAGGCGGAGGGGGAGGTCCGCGGCCGGTCTACTGGTCTCAGCGGCGGGCGAGTAGGGGTTGCTGCTGGTGGCGGGCTCGGTAGCGCGGGGCGGGGGCGCCTGGGGCCGAACTCTTCTGCGACCGCAGGCCTCGTCGCCATGAAGTCGGTGTGGGGGCTCGCTCTGGCGTGCACGCTGCTCCTGGCCGGTGAGTGCCCGCGGGTTTCTAGAAGCTTCTCGACGGGGGCAGGGGGGAGGGAGGTGGATGTCTAGGCCATAAACCGTCCCCCTGCCCCTGTCCTTCCCCTCTTTCTGCCGGGGCAAGGGAGGCGGAGGCCGGCGAGAAGCGAGGTGGGGCCCTTGGTGTCTGGGGGGTTGGGGGCCCCCTCACTCCGCCCTGTCCCCGCGTTTCTCCGTGCGGGCGTACCGAAGGGAGGGGGAAGCGGTTCCGGGCCTCCTTCCCTGCTCCCCGGCGGTGCTGCCAGCGTCGCTTTCCAGGGTGCAGAGCAGAGGGGCAGGGTGCGTCTACCGCGGCTCATGCGCCGTCGCGGGCGGGGCCGGAGGGGGGCACGTCCCCTTCCCCCATCTTTGATGTCTCCGGTTGGGTTGAACTTTACTTTGCGGAGAGGGGTGCGCGGGTGGAGGGGCAGAACTGAGCTTAAAACCGTGGGGAGGGGTAAGCGGAGAACTTTGGTAGTGTGTGGTGGGCTCACCACGTTAAATTCCTTGTTTTCCCAGTGTCTGTTAAAGCTGATGAGGTGGACGTGGATGGGACCGTGGAAGATGACTTGGGTAAAAGCAGAGAAGGGTCTCGAACAGATGATGAAGTTGTTCAGAGGTTAGTACCTGGGGTTTTGGGTAAGTTAATTCTGAATTGCTAAGACTTTATCTTGCTTTTGAAGGGTCAGTTTGAGCATCGGAAATGCCTAAAGCCACAGAAATAGGGGCAGAATGCCATTCTAAGAGAGATCTAGTAATCTGAGAGAAATATTTCTGTAAAAGACTGCTTTCTTCTAAATAGAAGTGAGCTTGAATTCAGAAAGATTCAACTTGGTTTTGTCTAGTATCAGTAGTTGGATAAAAAATAATACATTAATAGGGGTTTATTCTTGCATGTGGTCTTGCCTTCTGTGAGGTATACCAGCTGCTGAGGGTTACACTGGTTTTAACATACCTGCATTCTTCCCTGAATTTCTTTTTAGGGAAAAAGTCTTACTTTCAAGCATGGATTTTCACTCAAATTTTAGATTAAGGTTATGCAGTTGAGCATAGCTACATTCATTTGATCATGTAACTTTTGGGCTTTGTCAGTGATTAAAGGGTTGTAGTATTGTTCTAATTAGACTATCATTGCAATTGCTAGATGGTAAAATTAGTGATACTGTTTGTGGACAAGATGGCTTGACAGGTTTTCATTGTCCTTAACAGAGAGGAAGAAGCTATCCAGCTAGATGGCCTGAATGCATCACAGATCAAAGAAATCAGAGAAAAATCTGAGAAGTTTGCGTTTCAAGCAGAAGTGAATAGAATGATGAAACTTATCATCAATTCTTTATATAAAAATAAAGAGGTTAGTGCCTTTATCAGTAGAACACGTTAGAACTGTTTGTGTGTGTTATGGAATTCTTGACTACTGGTTTCTATTTCAGATTTTCCTGAGGGAGCTTATCTCAAATGCTTCGGATGCTTTAGATAAGATACGATTAATATCCCTAACTGATGAAAATGCTCTTGCTGGTAATGAGGAACTTACGGTTAAAATCAAGGTAAGAAGCATTAGGTGCAATCATGTCTTACGGAGGACTGGTGGGAGGAATGTAAAAAGATGATCCATCATAAAATCTAAATTTTTGGGTTAATTCTGATGCAGATACAAACTAGGACCACATCAGGACCCTTGCAATTAACTTTATCAAAGACTACTCTTCTTCTAATGGTAAAAATAATTCTATAAAGAGTAACAGAACCTCATTTCTGTAACTACAGAAATGTAGTTACCTCATTTCTGTAACTACATTTCTGTAACTACAATTACTACAAATTTGATTTATTCTAACTGGGCATGTTTGAATTTGAATAGCTGCTACTCTACATGCTGCTTTTCCATGGCAGTCTATTATTATTATGCATTAAGATAAAAAATGAAGTCAAACTGCATCTTTCTTTTTTTTTTTTTCTCCCCAGTGTGATAAAGAGAAGAACATGCTTCATGTTACAGATACGGGTATCGGCATGACAAAAGAGGAGTTAGTTAAAAACCTGGGTACCATTGCAAAGTCTGGTACAAGTGAATTCTTAAACAAGATGACTGAAATGCAGGATGACAGCCAGTCAACATCTGAGCTAATCGGACAGTTTGGTGTTGGCTTTTATTCTGCTTTCTTAGTAGCAGACAGGGTTATTGTCACATCGAAACACAACAATGATACTCAACATATTTGGGAGTCGGATTCAAATGAGTTCTCTGTGATTAATGACCCAAGAGGGAACACTTTGGGACGTGGCACAACCATAACGTAAGTATTAAGTTTGTCTGGGTTTAAAAGAGAAAAAAGTTATGTGGGTACACTTTGCTCATTGGAATATGTGGATGACTTTAGCATTGTGACTCACACATTGTTTGATTCTTGTAATACAGCTTTTTTGTTTGTTTGTTTAATAGAAACATGCAAACTATTAGCTGCATCCAGAATAAATGCAGAGTGATAATGTAGCTTGCTTTGCATTCTATTAGATGAACTAAGAAAACCATGAGCATCTTAACAGCTGACTGTCAGCAAGTAATTCCAGACAGTTCAGCTGCCTGCAGACTCCTTCAGTTCCTCAACACTATTGTGGCCCACCAAAACCTATACAGGGGCTATAGAGCTTCCTTTAGAAACTGGCTGCTGTTTATATACCATATATAAATCTAGAGGTAGTTTGACAGTCCTGCTGTCATTGCTTTTATAATCAGATAGATGTATTTGATCTGGGTTTAGAGGACTTCTTCCTGAAAAAGGCACTTAGTATGAAAATTCATCTCAGTACTCTGGTTCCAAGTAAAGCTAGTGAGAGTGCATCAATGTACTGATAAGTATCGATATAATTGGAGATTTTCATTTAGACTTCTGGATATTGTGTTCCGCCCTAGTTGTTGAAAACAGTTATCCCTTCCTTCTCATTAGAGCATTTTAGTAGAGATTGTATTTTTTAAGAGATATTTGCAGCTGAACTGATAAAAGCTCACTTGCATAAATTTGAATTACTATAGCTGTAACAGTAAGAAAATGCATCTCCTCCTCTAAAACTATTCAAAAATAGTTGTTGAACACTTTGATTGAAGTCTTTTTTTTACTTTTCTTTAGCCTTGTCTTGAAGGAGGAAGCATCCGATTATCTTGAGCTGGATACTGTCAAAAATCTAGTAAAGAAATACTCCCAGTTCATAAACTTCCCCATATATGTGTGGAGCAGCAAGGTAAGTTTGTTTAACTGAGCATTGCACAGTATGTGCTTCGATTGTGAAAACACTGTCCAGATCTTTCGGGAAGGATGAAGGCATACTGTAGAGCTTCTGCTTGTCTGATTTCTAAAGTTCTTCCATTCCCGTCTCTTCCGGCTAGTATCTTACGAGTTCCTTGCTCTCCAAAAGTTAGTGTGTTGCTAAAATCATGAACTTTCGAGGAACTTAGTTTTATTCTCAACTTTACCAAAAGAGAAAAATTGTGCTAATTACAAAGATAGATCTTTCTTCCTTTGGCTTTGTTTAGTAGCTGGAAGCTTTGGTAAGCCCTCAATCAGGGCTGTGGTTAGGGGTCCTTCTGAAAATGGGGTAGCACCTTAACTTTTAGGCCTGTTCTTCTGATGTTTTCTTGGTGTAGCACTAACTTAAAATCACCCAAGGCTCTGATAAGCATTATCTGTAAAGCTGTGAAAGTCTTAGAAGTTGAGTACAGTGTCCTGCCAGTATGTTAAAGGGACAGCATGTATTCATGGAAAATGCAACTAAAAAATATGGCAATTTAACAAAGAAATGCTTACAATAGGCAAATGACACAAGTTAAACTAGTGCTCCGAGATTATTTGAGAGAATACTAGAACATACCTGTTAGGAAGCCAAGCAGTCCAAATCTCCACTTTCAATTGTCTCTTTAGACAGAGACTGTTGAAGAACCCATTGAAGAGGAGGAAGCAAAGGAAAAAGAAGAAACAGATGATGATGAAGCTGCAGTAGAAGAAGAGGAGGAAGAAAAGAAACCAAAAACCAAGAAGGTAAAGCTTTGTCAGACTTTGGGTTTTGTAACTCGTCAGATAGTTCAGCAGTTTTCATAGGTAGCCTTCCAGCGGTGCGTGTGTGTGCTTTCAAACAGCAATCCTGTTCAGGTGCAGTTAGACATCTTGTCAGGAAGGAAGATTGTAAACAAAACAAACTTGGTTGAAATCAGGCATACGACTGACAATAACCTTGTGAGGCAGTGGTCCCAGAACTAACTGCAAATACTTGAGTGAACCACGTGAAATGGTAATGGACTTAAGTACACTTGATGCTTACTAGTTGAAATTGAGTATACTCTGCTGAAAAGCTGTTTTCAGAATGGCAGTAGAACAGAAATACTGATTCTTAGTGAACGTGTTACATGTGCATAGGACACACTGTAGCATAGAGTTAAGTTTTATTTCCATCTGTTACACTGATGTGTGTGCTTGAATGAGAATATCCAGGCCATTGCATAATTTATTTTGTGAATTAGAAAGAATGTGTATTTTTGACATGCTAATTATGATTTAGCCTCAGTGGAGTGTCTTTAACTGACTTAACTTGAAGTAAAGCATTCAGTCTTATTATATATGGTGTCTGCATATCTAGGTTGAAAAGACTGTCTGGGATTGGGAGCTCATGAATGACATAAAACCAATCTGGCAGAGACCATCTAAAGAAGTTGAAGAAGATGAGTACAAAGCTTTTTACAAAACCTTTTCCAAGGTAAGCTCTGACCCTCAAGATTTTTCCAAAGCAACAGATGTGCTGTAGTATCTTGCTGTTTAAATGAAACTGAGTGCTTATATGATGGACTACTCCTGAAGAAATAATTAATTATTGTCAGTAGGTAGATTGACAATGCAGAGAGTCTAGGGGGTACCGGATCTTGGTGAGGAGTTAATCTTTTTTGTAGAGAGAAGGTACTAACACTCCAGTGTTGAGTGGCCTAGGCTCAAGAAGTAATATATTCCTGCTCTTACAGAGTTTACTGATGTGTTTAAATATTGACAGGGAAATTTTTAGTTAGTATGAGAGTGATAGTGTACATGGTAGAAGAAAGAGGAAGATAGAGCTTTCTAGAAACAACATTGTCTTTATGTGTAAATACAGTGTAATGTGTTACTTGGGAGTCTCTAACTGTATTGCTGCTGTGCTATGGTAGCTTTTTGGTGATTGGATTGTAAAAATAGGGAAAAAAAACAACCAACCAACCAAACAAAAAAACCCCTAACTGTCTAGACTAGGTCTCAGGTCTCAAGGAATGTTATTTCTGTGTGAGTAACTGAGCTGAAATTGGAATCTTTGTCTCCATAACAGATTCTAACAAAGCATGTTTAAATATTTTAATTTTAAAATAATTGCGCTTATTTGGTAAACTCATGTTATTATTGGAAATGTTTTAACTCATTGGTATTTTTCCCCACATCAATTAAAAGTATTCTCTCTTCACAGGAACATGATGACCCAATGGCTTACATCCACTTCACTGCTGAAGGGGAAGTAACTTTCAAATCTATCTTGTTTGTTCCTAATTCTGCTCCACGTGGCCTGTTTGATGAATATGGATCCAAAAAAAGTGACTTCATTAAGGTAGGACAAGCAAGTGTTGTGTGGGTATAGATTCATGTCTTAACAAAAATAAAAAACCCAAACTCACAAACATAACCTGACTGCTGTTTTCTCTTGTAATTCAGCTGTATGTTCGAAGAGTGTTCATCACTGATGACTTCCATGACATGATGCCAAAATACCTTAACTTCGTTAAGGGTGTTGTAAGTGTTTTAAGTCTTGCTTGCATTTGATTTTTTGAATCTTCAAATGCTGTTAGCTTATACTTACGGAATTTCTTCCTCAATTAGGTGGATTCTGATGATCTTCCTTTGAATGTATCTCGTGAAACACTTCAGCAGCATAAACTGTTAAAGGTAAGCTAATTGCTCTTAAATGTCTTCATTGTAAACATGTGGCAATAGTGAGATTTAGAAGAATAATAGCTTGATGAATTTGACTCGTATATGAAGAATGGAATGAAATTAAAGTATAGGAAACCCAAGCATTGCTGTTTTCAGACTACCTCTGTTCACTTAAATTGGGGACACTAAGTGTCTTGAATCCATCCTTTGCATTGAGGTTGAGTTGAGGATTCTTCCAAGTGCTTATTGTTATAACTTGGTATTGCTGGGGTTTTTTTTTTAGGTTATTAGAAAGAAACTTGTCCGCAAAACTCTTGATATGATCAAGAAAATCGCAGAAGAAAAGTACAATGACACGTTCTGGAAAGAGTTTGGTACCAATGTAAAGCTTGGAGTTATTGAGGATCACTCCAATCGTACGCGACTGGCTAAACTTCTTCGCTTCCAGTCTTCTCATCATGAGAGTAACCTCACAAGTCTTGACCAGTATGTGGAAAGAATGAAAGAGAAGCAAGACAAAATTTATTTCATGGCAGGTGCCAGCAGAAAGGAGGTATGTGAGTGTGGAAGAAAAAGAGGGAAAAATATTGCAGCTTCTAGTTAAAGTAGTAACATAAACATTGTGAAACACTTCTTGTAAATGTGAAGACTCCATGCTTAAGTTAATACTGCTGTTCAGTTTTCCTTGTACCAACACATGTCAAACAGTTGTACATGTTTCAGTAGTTGCTGGTAGCAATGCAATCAAACGAGCATCTGATCTGTTTTGTCATCTTAGGCCGAGTCCTCACCATTTGTTGAACGCCTTCTGAAAAAAGGCTATGAAGTCATCTATCTGACTGAACCTGTAGATGAATACTGTATTCAGGCTCTGCCAGAGTTTGATGGGAAGAGGTTTCAGAACGTAGCAAAAGAAGGAGTTAAGTTTGAAGAAAGTGAAAAGTCTAAGGAGAGTCGGGAAGCCTTGGAAAAAGAGTTTGAACCACTCTTAAATTGGATGAAAGACAAAGCTCTAAAAGACAAGGTAAAATGTTATGCTTTGTATAATGCTTATTTTTAAATGCTGGCTACAACACACCTTGCAGATTCTTTGAGAAAATACTGAAGTGACAGGAAATTCTGAAGTTGTTTACTTTATTCCCTGTGTAAGCTATTAGCTCTATGGAGTAACATTGAGGCTTTTTTTTTTCTACAGATTGAAAAAGCTGTGCTATCTCAGCGTTTAACCCAGTCTCCGTGTGCACTTGTGGCTAGTCAGTATGGATGGTCTGGTAACATGGAAAGAATCATGAAGGCTCAAGCTTACCAAACTGGGAAGGATATATCTACAAAGTACGCTTTCAGTTATGTAGCAGCAGATGTGAAATGTAGTTGATGGCCTCCCTTCTGTCTGGTTCAGATGATCCTTCATATTCTTAGGTTGCTTATAAGCAAGTTGCAGTCTCCATCGTGGTCTTACACCGTTATTTCAGAGCCCAGTATGTAAAACTGATGAGCAAGAGTCAGCAGTGGCATTTGCTATCTGTCATTTGATGACAAAAGATGAACTGTCTTAGTAACTTTAATGCTTTAGAGTTAAGCTAGCAGTAAAGTGGGACGGGGGGAGGAATACACTTGTTACTGAGGCTGTAATCAGTATTCATGGCTTTAGAGATGTAGCTGGGTCCTCTACTGCAAAACTTAGTGATGCAACTTCTGTTCTTTTCAGTTACTATGCTAGCCAAAAGAAGACATTTGAAATTAACCCTAGGCATCCACTAATCAAGGACATGCTGAGGCGAGTCAAGGTAAACAAGTAGCAGTAATTAAATACTACTTGGCTGCATACAGCCTACTTAACAGTTCTGCTTATTTGGTGTTTTTATTGCTCTTCCACATTAGGAAAATGAAGATGACAAAACAGTTTCAGATCTTGCAGTGGTGTTGTTTGAAACTGCAACTTTGAGATCAGGATATATGTTACCAGACACCAAGGAATATGGAGACAGAATAGAAAGGATGCTTCGTTTAAGTTTGAACATTGACCTGGATGCAAAGGTTAGTTTGCCTTCAACTTGGTGGCTGATAACTAACATATTGCTGCTACAACTTGAAAAGCAGATACTTGATAAACTTGCATAATATGAAATATATCCAGCTTCCTACACTTAGGTGGGCCACCAGGAGCCCGGTTCCAGAACTTGAGTGGGAAACTGAGTCTGTACTTCATGCTCATGTCCTCCCTTCCACTCTTCTTTCCAGTTGCTTGGGATTCTGCTCTTTCATTACTTAAGTATTGCCCTGTCCTTAACTAAGTGGTGGTTCTATGGGAGTAAATCAGGGGCCAAAGGCACATGTGCCCATTAATGGAGAAATTAATAAGTGGGTGTAAGTAATACGAGTTCGGATAGTGCTGTGCAAGAGTATGCTGGGTGTCTTGCTAGAGGAGGCATGACGGTGAGTCAGTGCTAAACAGAACTTTTTCAGGTAGCTCAGGGGAACTATTAAGAACTGATAGTGAATACTTCAATAGCCTGTATTCAGCTAGTCTGCAACCAGTAAATGTCCTAAGCAAATAAAGCAAACTGCTTATGACCCTTCTGCAGGTGGAGGAGGAACCTGAAGAGCCTGAAGATGCAACTGAGGAGGCAGAGCAAGATGAAGAGGAGGTGGATGCTGATGCTGAAGACAGTGAAACACTGAAGGTAAAGTCTCAAGTTCTTAGTGTGAGGTTTTTCAAGCTTTTTTTGGAGGGGGGAGAAAACTGCAGCACAAGTGACATTTCATTCCGTATCAAACTATATTGTAAGAAGAAATCACAGTTCAAAGTTGGAGCTAAATTAAGCTTAAGAGATTGTAGCAGTGCCCTATGGCAAGAAAACAGCAGCAAATTCTCTTCAGTGAACTTAATGTTACCTGTTGGATTTGCACAGCTTGTAGGCAATAACATCAATAAATTGGTAAAAGTACTGTTTCAAATGCTTACAACAGTGCAGACTTGAAACAACACTGCAGACAACTATCTCTGAACAGTTTAACTGTTCTGTGAAGTCAGCCTTCGCTTTAGCTAATGTCTGCAATCCTGATTACATCCTGATAGATAGCTAGGTTAAGTTCTTCTGGGACAGCTCTTGTAACCTTTTCCACTTTCAAAAAGCAACATTCTGATTCTGTTTGTCTCCACAGGAATCCACAGATGTGAAAGATGAACTGTAAGCTGCACCCAACTACCATCCTGCATTGCGGGGTTAGGAGGGAACGTGAATTATTAGATTGTTTTGGTTTTTTTCCACTGTAAAATGTTGAGGGATGGTATGGGGTTTAAGGGTAAAGGAGGATTTTTTTAAGTTGACTTTTCTAAAAACATTCCTCATGAATGTAAATTTGTATTATTTAACTGACTTGGTGTAAAATCTTGTCATGTACAAAATAAAATGTTCCCAAACACCACTAATGCTAAATTTTACATAGTAAGCTCATCTTCTAGGCTACCACAAAGAAATGAAGGGACTGTCTTGAGTGTTCACATCTCTTGTACAACAAGCAGCTTGTGGTTCTTGTGCAGTGTATGCCTGTGCCTGGGTTTTTTGCTAACAAACCTGCTGTACTGTTGAGCCCAAATGGTATGCAAGAGCTGTACTGAACTTGCTAGTTGAAATAAGTATTCAAGAAGTTACATATCTACTGACATCTGAAGAAAGATGAGATAGGGCATTTAAAAATAGCACTGGAACTGGAGTCCTGGCAGCTTGCACTGGACTATGTGACTTGACGCCATGGTACAGAGTAGGCAGTGGTAGCTTTTACAGCTGAGATGAGAAAAAAAAATGACTTTCCCTAAAGCTGTGACCCAAAACAAGTGGCTCACTGCCTGTGAGCTTACACTGTCCTCCCTGGTATTTCGTATCTCTGTAACTTGTGTAGCTTTCCCAACAGCCACAGCCGTCCTGCTTTCTACAGTTTTTTTAAAGGTTGAAGCTCTTGTTAACAGACATCCCTTAATGCTGTTGTTCCTAAACTTTTTTCACTCTCGTTCTGTGTCTCTTTAGTATAGTAAAGCACTGTAAATAATTTAATTCAAGCTCTGACACCAAATTGTAATGTTGATGGGTTGAACTGGAGGCACCACTTTCTCCTCATTATATTAGATTTATGTGATGGTTGGATGAAGCACTACTTTTTCTCACTAGTGCCTCTACTTTGGAACATCTTCATGGGATTGGTAGAAAGTGTTTACACTGAAGTTGGGGGTTTTTTTGCCTTCCTGTATGGAAGAAGTTCATAGAAGTAGTACTTCTATCAGTGACTCTACTTAAGAGCCACTGTTCTGTTTTGGTTTTTTTTTAACAGAACTTATGTGAAGTTTGAGGTTTACAATCTGAAGTAAAAAAAACTTTCTAGTTAGGTGAGGGTACTAAACACTGACCTGAAGAACTTGCTTTCTCTTTACCTCTACTAGGCTGCTTGTATTGCCCAAATACTGTTTACATGCAATAAATACAAATGCCATGTATCAGCGTGGTTATTGAGTTAGGGTTTACACAGAGTTGTTGGCCTTATTGAAGTGTGTGCTGTTTGAGACTTGGAAGAATAGGAGCTTAGTTTTGGGGATTCTGAGGGACTTTGGGGTTGTTTGGTTTTTGTTCACTGTAGTAGTAACTGAAATGCAGTGCAAGAGCTTTGTGTTACTAGAGTATGCTGAGTGGTCTAACCATAGAGTGTAGTTCAGCAGTATCAGCTTTAATAGCTGTCCTTTGTTAGTAAGTTACTGAAGAGGGCAGGTGTGCTATTTTTTTAAGGCACAGTCATCTTACTATGGCACTGCAACTTTTGTGCTCTGTAGCCAGCAACTGCTGAGGTTTTGATTTAATACTTCTTAAAATACCATGTACAGTGATAATCCGAGTATATCATTGATACACTCCTCTGCATCTGTTTGACCAGCCTGAGTAGCAAATGTGGCTCAGGCTCACGGTGTGGTTAAGTGCTTCAGCAGCTAACAAACCAAGAGCGTTGGAAGCATACAGTTGCTTGTTACAATATTAATCTGTTAATTACTTGTAGACTTAAGCAACCTTTGCTCTGTTTCATAGCTGAAGTTCTCAATGCCTAGGATGACATCTGACTGAATTTCAGAAATAACAAAGAGCATGCTTGAGTCACATGTTGTGCTGCTTCATCTTCCTCATCTGCACCATAGCTGTGGTCCAGCTGCTTTCTCTACCCTGAATGGAAAAGTGCTTGCTATTAATAAGCACAAAATGCAGTTGCAAGCTTGCTTTTTTGTTTGGCTTTAGCTTTTTTTGTTTGTTAGTTCTGTGAAGTAAAACAGTTTCAATGCTTGAAGTGTCTCCCAGTGATAGTGAGGCTGTTTCTTTCAGTGCTGCAGTCACGCTCACTTTATGGGTGTCACCTCTGCTGTTAAAACTTGGTGTATTGTCAGCTTTGCCATTCCTTTGCTGTTTCTTTTTTTTTCTAAATCATATTTTGCTATTTTGAAATAAAAGTCAAATTACAAGAAGGTAATAGGTTAATTTTTAAGATGTTTTCCATGTAAGAATTGTACTCTGCTCAGAAAAGCACAGTCTGACAGATTGTGCTGTCTTTTGTTCAGGTCAGGGGCCTCTCCTCCAGGTTCTCTCCACCTTCTTTTCAAGACGGTCCTTCCCCTCACAAATACAGATTTGCAGAGGCATTTCTCTATTGCTAATTAGCTCAGCCTGGGCTGGGGGGTACACCTTGGAGCCAGCAAAGCTTTGGGAAGCTTCTCACAGGTACTCCCCACCCCCAACCTAACAGACCCTGTTTAAACAAATACAAACAAGTTGCAAGATTTCCCTTCAGGAATACAGACAGAAAGCTGATGTTACTGCTGTTGCAGCAGCTAGCCAGCATTAGGGGTCCAGTGCAAAAGTGCTGCTGTAAGGAATCTTTCTTACTTGTACATGCCATCACTTACTGTACAGGTTCTAGGTTACATCCAGTAAAGTTTAAAAAAGGGGGAAATGCCAACAGGTAAGTGGGGTTCTGCTACAGATGAACAGATAAGCTTATTAAGGCTGATGAGCGGCCACAAAAGCTTGACTTTTCAGATGCTAAACTTTATATACTTGTTAAGCAGCTTAAAACTTCCATCAGACTTGCCAATGAGTTCACATGTTTTATTCTGAAGGGTACTTGCACTGCAATTGAGATTTAAGAAATCAGAAGCACTCTGGCACACTGATTGGACTCTTAACAAAAGTATTCTTCATACATTTATTTTAATGCTGCCTGTAACTACTTAATACCTTGCATTTTTTTGTTTCTTTTAAGGGAATACATGTATTTCACACACAGATCTTTGCAGTTGAAATAGATGAACAAATACTTTGTCAGTTCTAGTTTTCGCAACAGTCACTGTTGCGAAGTTTGAACTTTGCTTGATCTTTCTTTTAGACCCAACAGTTCTGTTTTCAGTTCTCCAGGCTTAGGAGGTATTTCAGGTATACTCTGTAAAAAACGTAGAGAGATGTCAATGTTGTGGCAGAAGAAAAACAAAACTCGCAAACAAGTAAATTGGAATACTCTGTAGGAGACAGCATTACAACTAATTGTGATTATATTGCCCTCTTTTCTCAGCAGAGTGCAATTCTTACATGCAAAACATCTTAAACATTAACCTATTGCCTTATAATTTGACTCTTATTTCAAAGTAGCAAAATAAGATTTGGAGAAAAAAAAAGGGGAAAAAGGAAGGACAGTGTTTAAAGGAACAAAGCTTTTTTCTGCCATTTAAGAAAGCAAGTTTGGTTCAGATGTCTTGTACAGGTGAAGTTTCCACACATACTCTTTCTCTTGGTGACAGAAGAAAAAGTTTCACTGCTTCTTCCTTTATGTTTTAGAAATTAAGCACTGAAACTGGAGATTAAATTTTAAAAAAGAAAAGATACCAGATGACGTGACAGTTCAAGAACCGTACCTCCTCAAAATTTGTGCTCAATTGGAGGCATGGATCATTAACTCATTCTGAGTACGTATGCCCATTTGCCTGTAATGAAGGCTACAGCAGAGTATTAAAATGCACATTCTTCTATCAATGACCTAAGCCTCATTGCTTAAATTTTGACATGGCAGCTAAAGCATGGGGATTTTTTTACCTTACTTCAGATGTGAAAATAGGGTTTTTTTAAAAAAGAAAAAGCACACAAGAGCAGGAAGATGAGGTAAGGGTTGCAAGTTAGAAGGCCTCCAAGAGATTAATTAAATCAACCATTTATGTTCCTGGTCGATGGGCTCATTTGGAGCTTGGTTCTGTATGACTCATTTTTATTGTCTTGACTCTCAGTCTGTCATTGTTTATAACGTAAACTTTTGGTCATCTTCATTGCCGTTACAGGAAAAAACAATTCTATTTAAATCTATCATGGCCCCTTCTCGCCACTTGCGCACGCTCTTTCCAAAGGCCCCCTTCCCACAGTGGAAACCCCCTCTGAAGAGGCCAGCGCGGCCTTCTTATTTTCGGCACCAGGCCGCCGCTTGAAGGCAGCTCCCTGGAGGAGCCCTATCTGCCACTCCGCTGCTGCTTCACCAGCGGATCAGTGTTTGCAGTCAGGGCGCAGAGTTCGGAACGCACGACCCGGAGAGGAGACCCTCCATCCCGCAGACGCGCTCACGGCCGCCGGGACGGCCCCAGCACTTACGAGGTCAGGCCTGTAGTACCTGTGCACGACCTCGGCGCCGGCGAACATGGCCAGCATACTCGCGGCCAGCGTCTTCAGGTAGGTGGGCCAGGGCACGCCGGCGGGCATGGCTGCGCCTGGGGCCGCGGCTGCGAGGAGGGCGCGCTGCCCGCTCTCCCTCACCGAGGAGCTCGCCCCAGGCAGCCCCGCGGCGCCAGCACCGCGCCCAACGCACGTGCCGCGCCGGATGTGCGTCATCTCCCGCGGCCGCAGCACGGCGGCGGTGCAGAGGCCCGCCCCTCGCGGAAGGGTTCCCCGCTGCTCGTGGCGCAGACCCCGAAGCCGTCAGGTCGCGGCGGGGCTGGGCGGGGGGCGGGCCTGCGATCCGCCAGACACCGCTGAGCCGCCCGCCGCATCCCGCGGTCCGGGCGGCTGCTCCCGGCCCGGCCGCAAGGCGCCGCCTCCGCGCCGGCGCTGGCACCGCCCCCTCCCCGCGCCCCTCCTGCGCCAGCCCAGCCGGCCGGCGGCGCGCTCCCATTGGTCGCTGCCGCTCACGTGACGCGGGGCTGCCCGGCAGGTCGGTTGGGGCGCCGAGGCGCAGGGGGAGGGGGCGGCGGGGGGCGGCCGGCGACAATAGCCCCGGCGGCGACAATAGCCCCGGCCGCGGCGGAGGCTCCGCGCCGGCCATGGAGGCCGAGGAGCTGGGCAGGTACCGGCGGGGGGCCCGGAATCGTGCTCGGGCCTTGTGTTGGGGATCGCCGCTGTCCTTCTGCTCCTTTCCCCGTCCCGCGGCCGGGGGAGCCGGGGCCGGGCTATGGCGGCCCCTCTCCCCTTCCCCGAGCCGCCGGGCACAGCGGCGGGGGGAGGCGCTCCTGGGTGGGGTGTGGGCGGGGGCGCGGCGAGAGGGGCCGTGGGGCGGCCCTCTGCGGCTGTGGGCGGTGGGGGAGGCGTGGGGCCGTGCGGGGCGCGATGCCGTGTTTGTGTGGCAGTGCCCGCAGCGGGGGCTCTGCCTGGGGCTGGTGCTCGGGCGAGGGGCGGGTGCGGTGGGACTGTCGCGCGGTGGGGACCCACGCGAGGGGGGGCGGAAAAGGGCAGGACAGTTGTTGGGTGCTGATGGGGGAGGTTTGCGGGGGGCAGTGGGGTGCGGGACAGAGCGTGTGCTCGGGGAGCGCTGTGCCCCGGGCTGCGGGGCAGGGGCAGACAGCCCCGGCGTGGACGGGCGGTTGGGTTTGTTGAGGCCATGGAGGGGACCGGGCTCGCGTGTCTCACGGAACGCGCGTGCAGAGGGTGCGGGCCCGTGGGTGCAAATGATTTAATATCGGGTTTAGTTCCCGTGAACATATCTTTTTCTCTTCTCTCTTTCTTTCATTTTTAGCATGAACTGAAGGGGGTGGGGGGTTAAATCGATACTTTTTCCTCACAGAACTGAAAATATTTATTTAAATGTTCCATAATGTGTACATCAATAACAAGATACTGGGTTTCTGAACCGAGAAAAATTATCTAAAAAATGCGTATGGCAGGTTAGAGGTGGTAGTAAAAGCTCTTTCATCTCATTACCATGTGGTTAGAGGACTTGTCCATGATCTGGTGCAAATATTCCTCTGAAGGGAATTTTATTGCCTTCATAAGAACGAGACTTTATATACACATAAAATAAGAAGATGTGTATTATAGGAACACATCTCGTTAGAGACTGTTCTTGGGCTAGATGCTTTCACATATTTCTCGCTCCATTTGTTCTGTATAATTAAGCTTTTATTACATTATGAACTGGATTTTCCGTATCTCAGTTGTGTTTCCTAATGCAAATCAGAGGATCGGTTTTGTTTGGTTCAGTAACTGCACAAGCATTTTATATAAAATGGAACTATTTCAGCAGGGTGGGGTTGAGGTTTTTACTGTACTCTGAAAATCTTCCATGGCTTTGTTAGGCAACTTCCCCAGGAATCTGACAGGCCTACACTCAGTTTTATTCTTGAACAGGGCAACTATTTAGTTCAGAGTCAGTGGCCTGGTCACAAGACTATTGGCTACTCTGGCATAAATCTGATTTACAGTGGGATTCTTAAATGTTCTGAAATACCCATTGCGTAATAGACAATGATCAAATTTTTTTAGCTATTTCTAAATATCTAAAAATTATTTTGTGTTTTTACTAATAGCTCTGAGGAGATAAAATTATTTCCTGAAAATTTACTGTTCACTAAGTATTTTCTATGTGTTTGTATGGCAGTAGAGCCTATGGATGAGAAAGCAGCTGCCTAGGTAGAAGGGAATGACAGCATGAAGCAGAAGTTTGTGTAGGCGTATGAGGGCTGTATGTGACTAATAAATGCGTGGAGCAGAAGAGCTGTATATGGAAAAATGTCTTTGTGCATGGAGGGAGACTGAATCTGTGTGTGTGTGTGTGAACGTTTCCATGTAGAATACGTAAGTGCTGTATTTGCATTGGGATCCAGTGTGCGATAACTGGACATCTGCCACGTGATGTGTTAAAGCTGTTTAATAACCTGCATAGTAACTAATGCTGTGTCTGTTCATAATGCTTTGTAGCCCAGAGTGATTCATCCATTCTGTATCATATCAGACAAAGTAACTGATATAACATGAAGAGAATCTAAAACTTGTGAAACTTGAAGTCCCAAGAGTTTTAACTCACTTGTGTTGTAAATTGTCAGTACGTTTGATAGTTTACCTTGGTAATGTGTGCTACAGAGTGTTTTTTCAGGAAAAAAAGGGAAAAACTCTGTGCTTCACTTACAAATGTTGGTTCTTCCCCATTATAGTAATCATGAGAGAACTGTACTGTTAATGTTGGGTTAAACATCCCCTGATATCAGCTAAGCAGTCAGACTGCTTAGTGGATTTGGATAATTTATTTACTGCCTTGCTAATAGAGTTGTTTGAGAATGTAAGTGCAGTACCTGCCAGCCCTGATAAAAATTGATATTTACACTCTTATTTGGTACATCTCTAAGTTTCTAACTTGTTGATAAATTATGTCTCTTTTTTTTCTCCCTTTCTAAGATACTACGCATATCTTCAGCAAGCTCAGGCTTTTTACTCGTTTCCGTTCCATCAAATGATGACTGCGGCGCCCAACATGGAAATCATTGCTGAGCAGCCGACTCTAGAGGGCATTCCAGAGCCGAACATTGCTCAGGAGCCTCCAAAAGGTACTTTAACTGGACTCTGTTACATTAAGCTAAAACATTAGTGATCGATGAGGGGAAAAAAGTTATTGGTCTTTACCAGACAGTTAAAAAGAAGTAAACCCAGGTGATAATATTCACATTGTTCAGTCTCACAAAATTATCTTGTTGCAGGAAAAACAGATTTTTGTTTCAATAGATAAACATATAATTTTAAACTGATTTCATGGTTTTATTATTACGTTGGAGAAGTTTCCTTTTTTCAGTCTGAGTTAAATTTCTTTTTTTATTTCTGCAAGAGAAGCATAGTATAATAGTGTTTATTTGAATTATTTTTGTTTAAATGGTGTTTTAGCATGTTGTAGTAATTGCTTATATACACTAAGGATTGTTTGATTTTTAGTGAGGCTTATTTAAACAAATACAAACAATGCTGGAAAGTGTCCGGTATGTGACACAAGTTTTGTACTTCATGCACTTGTTCATTGCCTTTCTTCTCACCCCACTAGGATTTTGTACACCTAGGCTTTACATTAACCATGCCAAGAAAAGATCCGTTGTGCTGTTACTCTTACACTTGCTCTTTACCACATAAGAAAGGCAACGATCTCTGCCATGGTTAAATTATGAGTGTAGAGCAAATATCTACACACTGAGTGGTTCATCTTGCTTTTAATATAGAGATATAGGTCAGAGCTCTCTGTACCAAGGTAATCTGTCAGCCAGTCCATGCAATGACGTTGCTTGTGTAAGTGCATCCTTTGGTAACCTTTAATTTTTCTTTTTTAGCTGTAATGCTTGGCCAGATGAAATTATGGGAAAAAAACCTCTAGTTTAAAATAGTTGCAACTACTCCATTCACTGTATTATTCACTACAGTTAGGATGCACCTGAAGTGCTATATAGTTAGGCTTCTTTTGCAGCTTTGTTATTGGCTAACATGATGTCACCACAAGAACACTGTTTGACTGCACTTTCAAGTATTTTTAGACAACCATAATCTTCTGTTATAAAGCTGTTCCCTAATATTTCTGCAAGAATTGAAAGTTGAGTAAGGCCTGCAAAGGCAGGGCTTGAAGATTTACCAAATATGTGTGAAATTTACCAGAGCATATATGAAAGGCAAAGATTTGGAGTCCAGCTACATGCTGTGATGAAAAAAGTAAAATGTTTAGGATTACCAGCTGAAAGGCTGCCCTGGCATTGTTCATCTTTCATGACAGCGTCTGGGTGGTAGGTTCCTGATCAACAGGAGAGTTAGGAGAACGTTATTTCACTTCATCTGAAATGCTCTGACTGCTCTGAGCTGGATGCATCTGTTGCATTTTGCCATCGCATGAAAAACCTCCTCATTCTTCAAGGGGTAGGAAAGAAAAGCTGCCCGTGTGCCTCACCAACTCTATGCCTTTCTAGTCTCCTATTCATTGTAACTAGTCTGTAGGCTGAGTGCTGTTACTTACATCTTTCTTAAGCAGCTGCTCCAGTGATGCCATAGGAATTTCATTACTTTTGTCCTCATACAAAAGCTGATTGCAAACAAAAACAGCACCAAAAAAGTTTGCAGACTTATGGCAGTGCCCTGGTACCCACAGTATTTATTTCTTATCTGAGGGAGAGTTTCATCTAGAAATTTTGAAAATAAGATGAAGTCTAAATTTTGAAGTAATAGATTACCTTGGCTCTTTGCTGTTTGCTACTAAATATGTTTTCTTACTTTTGAGGTTGTGTTCTGCAACTTGACATGATTAATGAACAAGGCTAGAGAACCACCTCTGGGTAGTCATGTACCTGTGCTGATTGAATCACTAAGCTTTAGGGGCCAGAAGATGAGGAAGTTTCAAATGATGAGTGAACAGTGACTGCTTTAAGTTTGCATTTTGTAAATAAAAATTAATGCTCGGTGTCACTCATTCAAATTGAGATCCTGAAGCTCTCGTACATTACCCTGCTATATGATGCACTGGACAGTATCTGCTCTCTAAATAATAAGTGGTAAATAGCTTATGCAGTGTTCAGCCTACATGTTCGTGTTCCCAACAAGCTCATACCTGACACTGTAGGTAATATCTTGAGAGCTGTTGCAATTAACATGCTCTTCAGTTTCTTCAATATGTTATATAATCTGTAACAATCAACTTTCCTATTTAGAAGCTGAAATGCGAATAGTAGACTGGAACTTACTGTTGCATTCTTCGGAACCTAAGCTTTGACGTTCTGGCATATCCTCCAAAAGAAATGAAACTGTTTCCAAAGGATTGTTGAATGCAGCATGTAAACAACATACCGTAACGAGGTTATTCTTGGTTTGTATTCACAGTCAGTGTAGTTGCCTGTGAGTAGTGTGTGTCTCTGCATTGCAGACACCCAAGCAAGCTCTGTGTTGAGCCTGGAAAACCAAGAATCATCTGATAATTGTTTAAATTAGTGAATTTTGAAGGTAAATTTGTCTGATTTCTTTTTGTGTCCCTACATTCAACTCAGTCTTTTAGAGTATCCATACTGCAGCATTAGAAATGTACAGAAAGGATGTTTGCTGTGTATTTCAGAAGTTAAAAAGGGAGGAAGGAAAAGAAAAGCCAAAGCAACCGAGCCAAAGCAACCCAAAAAGCCTCCTGCTAAAAAAGAAAAATCAGCCAAGTCAAAAGGCAAACAAGAAAAGATCACAGATACATTTAAAGTCAAAAGAAAAGTGGACCGGTTTAACGGTGTGTCTGAAGCTGAACTTCTGACCAAGACTTTACCTGATATTTTGACCTTTGATCTGGACATTGTAATAGTAAGTAGCTCACAGTTACAAGATCAGGTAGAAAAGTCTGTACTCACTGGTTATGATTTACATTCTGCTTACTTATCTGTATTGCTTATATGGCAAGATCTTGCAAGATAAAGTATATAAAGTGTTTCCTGTGTGTAGAGCAGCTTTGCATTTTCTGTTAAAAATCATAGTAACATAGTTGTGATTTCTGAGAAGTCTGAGGCTTACGCGTAATACATAGTTGTGAGAGACTGTTACCTGACACTTTATTTACTGGAAACGCTACAGCAGTGGCTGTGAAACACACTGTGAGCTGCTGTTTTCACATCTAAATGAGACACTGCGATAAAATTGACAATTTATTTAAATAATGATGGGAAGCACTCTTAACACAGTTTTGTTTATTGACAGTAAGTTAAAGAGAATTGAATAAGTGGCCTTACTGTAGCTTGATTAAATTCCTGAGTAGCCAGCCATGTTCTCATCGTTGTCTGGTATATTTGTAGATTGGCATAAACCCTGGCTTGATGGCAGCTTACAAAGGACATCATTACCCTGGACCTGGAAACCATTTTTGTACGTTTTTGCTTCCTTTCTTCTTACACAGTTTGCAGAACTTTTAGAACTTGTGCCATTTTAATTAAACTGGTGTGGGTTTTGCCTTTTTTTTTTAATGCAGAAAAGGATTTTTGCTTTTAACCATCCAAGAATGATTTAACTACTTCTGTCAAATACTGTACATAAAAAGGAGCAAAAAAGGAATAATCAGTGACTTTCAATGCAGGTTTAGAATTGTCATGTAAACACAGTTGACCAGCTTGTATTACCAAATAACTTCTTGGCCTGTTAGTGTGCAACATAAGGAATAAAAATTAAATCTCTATTACTTGAGTTATCAAGGGTAAGTCAATAGGCATCAGTTTCTGATATAAAATAAAACTACACACACTTTCCCAGAAATGCATATCAGCCAGCCCTCTTCTGTTTGCATTTACTCATCTCTACTAAACAAGTTTTCTAACTGATGAAAAAGCAAAAACCATTGCCCTTTCCCAGCAGGCATATGCATCTAGCATACTTGATTCTCCAGACAGGTTTTTGGTTTGGGTGGGTTTTTTTAGATGTTTTGCTATTTAAATAACATTTTATGCAGCATGTTCTCATAAAGAAAGATCATATCTCACCTCTGTTGAAATGCTCTGTTTTGCATCCTGGGAGCCGTTCCAGCGGTGGGAGCAGGGAGCTCCATGTGGGCTCATTTACAGCCCTGTGACACTTCAGCCAGAATCCTTCTGGTGCTCAGCAGATCTGTCAATCAGGCTTGGGTATTTCTCTAGTGCTCTGCAGACTACCCAGACCAATAGCCAGCCCCCTTTACTGAGAAGCAGACCAGATACCCACGCTCCAACAAATCCAGGTGTTTGCAAGCTTCCCAGGTCATTAAGAGCCAGCTGTGGTTAATTTGTGTTTAAGAGACTGGCAGTGCACGTCACCCAGACTATACTTCTGTACACTAAATGTGAATGTAAGATGTCAACGGGTTCTGTCAGGGGCCCAGTGCAAGGAGCAGTGATGGCAAGGCTGTAAAAGAAAACTGACGCTTTCTGTATTTGCTATGTTCTTTCCCACAAAAATCCATATTGATCACATTCACTCCCTGCTTAAGTGGATCACAGAATCTAAAGCTCTTTCTGAACTTCTAGAATGAAAGTCTGATTTCCGTACACAGGACCATGGTGAGAAATTCCTGTTGTTCCCTAGGGATTTTTTTTAGCCTCTTGCAGTAGATGAAGTAATTTTGGCTATTCTGAACTTTTCTGGATAGGGCAGTAGTCTTCCCAAATTAACTGATGCTCTGTTAGCGTAGATTCTTCCTTTAGCATTCCAGTACTCTTGATAGTCGAGGGTATTTTTGGTTTTGTTTTCTTTTCCTTAGAAAAAGGCAAATCCATATCTTCCTACTTCACAGGGAAGTGTCTGTTCATGTCTGGTCTGAGTAATGAACAGCTGAACCATATGGATGACCACACCTTGCCACATAAATATGGGATTGGATTTACAAACATGGTTGAAAGGACAACACCTGGAAGCAAAGACCTCTCCAGGTAGGATAAGGGGGAATATTGTGCTTGTTAATGAATTAGTAGTTGTGATTGTAATTTTGAGTACTTTATCTTTTAGCAAAGAGTTTCGGGAAGGAGGGCGGATTCTGATGCAGAAGTTACAAAAGTATAAACCTCGTATAGCAGCTTTCAATGGAAAATGTGAGAACCTTGATTTTTAAATAAATTTCTTCTGGCAGTAGCTTTTTTTTGTCCACTTAGCCTATCTTCTTTTCATTTTAGGTATTTATGAAATTTTTAGTAAAGAGGTTTTTGGAATAAAAGTTAAGAATTTGGAATTTGGACTGCAGCCACACAAGGTGCCGGATACAGAAACTGTAAGTATTCATACTGAGGAACAAAAACAGGGCGCTCCATTTTGGTTATTTCAAAACTAACAAAGCCTCAGGACTTGAATGTCAAGATTTGCCCAAAGTACAAGGGACGTGAAAGGCTCTTACTTAATAGAGAAGGAGGGATAGTGTAATTTTCAGACATACCTTAATGCAGCTTCTTCAGACTTGCAGACTTTATTTGGGAAACGGTGTACTATGTTAGTAGGTTAGTGTATTCCCTGAGGACTGTCTAAAATACAAATAAAATACACATGCTTTTATGATAACTGTCATCTACTTTAATCTGATTCTCTGTGTCCAGTTCCCTGTGTGTTTGTATTACTGAATTTTGATACTGAACATGACCATGGTGCTAGTAGTGCCACACTGAGGGAGAAAGAATAGTAAGTCTGTCGTTGTCCTCTTACATACTACAGCTGCAGCGTTACTGGATCTGGGCATGCCCAAGCACTTTCAACAGACTGTCTTCTTTAGCTGATTGGCAGCTTGAAATTAAATTGGATGCTTAAGATAAAACAAACAGTTTGATGAAGAGTGCATTAGTCAGATATCTAGTGCCGGAAGATAGCTCAAGAGACCAGCTATGCATCGTCACAATTAGGTTTGTTTAATGTGTTCTTATAAACAGGTTAAGGCAAAGGCTGACAACACTTCCTGCCAAGGTAGCTTATTCCAAAGCATCATTACCTTGTCAGTTCAGAAGTTGGGGATGTTTTTCTTTGTTTCTATCTCAAATTACTAGTGCTGCAAGTTTAAGCTCAGCTTAAGCTGTCCTCCTCTAACGGTGAGGTGTTGTCATCAGAGCCTGAAGAACCGTTGGAGCCTGAAGAAGTGCTTGCTTATTAAGTAGCTCTTAAACACTTCTGCAGTACATGTATTTGTAAGAAAGATAAATAAGCCTCTTTACTAGTATTTCTAGTATCTGTTCATCAATACTGCACAGTAATAAAAGTATTGGATACAGTTCCTTTTTCCTGAAGTAACTTTATATCTATAGTTAGAGACATTAGTTAGTTAGGGCTGTTGGCAGAGACAGAGACGCTTAAGTTGACGTCACCCACAGTAACTCCAGAGTTTCAAACCCTGGCAAGTGTGATGCAGACGCACTTGGACGAGAGGCCAAGCTAACCTGTGATGCCTCCCGCAGTGGTGTGGGGTGTTTGCCTGCTATCACAAACTCCTCTGGGCACTTACGGCTCAGAGCTCCACTTGCTCGGGGAGCTCTGGAGTGTGCTCCACTCTGGCAGACACTTGTAAATCGTACTTACTGTAACACATGCTGGTACTGCTTCTCCTGCAGCATGTAAACAACTGGTGAAAGTTGTCCTAGCTTCAGCAGCTGATAATCAGCTCCCTCTCTTTAGGGCAAGACATCTAGCTGGCCAAGAAAAATGACAGGCTCCTTTTATCCTCTCCCACAACCACCCGTGGCATTAGTTGAAGTTTATACAGAGGATTAAGACAGTGAGCTTGACTGTTAAGTTATTCTTGATGCACTAAATATTAGCTCATATTTCAGGGATCAGTAATGCTGATTTTCTTGCTCTTTGTCTCAAGCTCTGCTACGTTATGCCATCGTCTAGCGCAAGATGTGCTCAGTTTCCTCGTGCACAAGATAAAGTTCATTATTACATAAAGCTGAAAGACTTGAGGGACCAACTGAAAGGCATCGCACCAAACACAGAGGTGCAGGAGGTGCGGTACACGTTTGACTTGCAACTTGCACAAGGTATAGTGGGTATTTTGTTGTCCTTTATTATTTAATAAAGCGTAGTGCAATGTACAACACAAGTAGCAGTTTCCCAAGCAAAAAGAAATAAAGAATTTAAGGGGAGGGAAGAGATGTGCCATCTTCTCTAAATCATGTGGTGTAGAATTAGTGATTCCACTCTCTCTTCAGTAGAGTATTAATTATCTAAGTGGAGCAGAAATTACTGCGTAAAGTGTGTGGGTGTTTTTTCAAGTGCTCTCGGATAAAAGTGCTCTTTTGTGGCAAATGAAGATGGGAAGAAAAAGGACTCTGAGCCTTTTTCCAAGTAAAGCAAGCTTCTTCTTTATTATTAGTGAGAATCCACAATTCCCTTGTCCCCAGGCTTCTTTGCTAGCAAGATTTTTCTATATCTCCTTTCTCCTCACACGGTTCGCATTTATACATTTATGTTCTCAAAACAATCAAGCTACACAGGACATAAACCAGGATACTTCTTGGCACACCCACCTGTTTTCAGCCACATCTCAGTACACACACTCCCTCACACAGTTTTTCCAGCCTGACCTTCTCCCACATTCATCAGCTGCTGTTCTGTGAAACTTGCTGTGAGAACACACGGCAAATTCCAGTGTTAACCTTGATCAGTCTCAACTTATCTTCCCCCTGTTCAGCACAGTTCCCACACTCTGATAATTTTTGTTCTAAATATTAAAACTCGGGAGTCTTCTCTTTTGGCAGAGGACGCTAAAAAGATGGCTGTCAAAGAAGAAAAATATGATCCAGGTTACGAAGCAGCATACGGAGGAGCTTACTGTGATCGTGCGCCATACGAAAGTGAACAGTGCAGTTTCTCTTCAAATGGAACTGGTAAAGTGCAGTGCTTGGGGCATTCAGTTTGTAAAACGTTACTTATGAACAAATATCTGTTATTTCAGGAGTTGTTTTGGGAGGTTGGGGTTTGGTTTAGGGGTTTTTTTTGCTAGTGGCTTCATCTGTATTTAAATGGTTTCGTTTTAGTTATTTGTATCAAGTGCACTTTTGAAACTGTATTTTATGATTGTTATTTGTTTTATCAGCAAGCAATCCACAGTACTGTGAGGGACCATCCTTTGGTGAAGTTCCTAATGGACAATGGATGACACAGTCCTTTGCAGACCAGATTCCAGAGTTCAGTGCTGGTGTGACGCGGGAAGAAGAGGGAAGCAGCGCATAAGAGCTGATTCTTCTTGGCTGTGCATAGGTGCTGCAGTTTTAATGCAGTGGTAAAGATTGGTACCTCAGTTCTCCAACTGAAGCATTTTAATAGTGTTTTATCTCCCTTAGTTATTTTATTATAGTCCAAAGTAAGTGTGTGGTAGGTTCAAATCAATGAATTAGAAAATTTTAAGGAACTGTTGAAACTTTTAAAACAAAAGGTTAGCCCTTTTTTGTATATGAGTTTTATATTTAATGTATACTATTTCTTGCAATTTTTTGATAAATTGCTTTCTCATTTGTGAAGATTTCCTTGGGGCATTAATTTTATTCCATAAATTGTAATGTAGTAGTAACAGCAGCAGTATAGGTTTTACTGATGCCTCAGTATTTGGATATCTCACAATCCTTTGCAAACAGAGGGGAAAATGGGAACTGTACCCGTACCTTACATGAAGTGATGTTTTTAATCGTGCACAGTTAAGCAAATTGTGCTTTTTAAGTCTGCCTTTTACCTTCTTAAAAAGTGCACAAAGCTGCGTTCTGCAGCTGTGAGTGCTGTCTGGTGGGAAAAAGAGAGCTCTGTCTATTTAGTGATTGGACCATATTCAGGATTAAGGGAGTGGAGGCATCATCTCAAGTCTCAACACTGGGAAGTAACATTTGTGTCCTACAGGACAGGGCTTAAGTATTCTAGCTGAGCTGTCTTGGGGTAAGGTGTCCCTACCACTCCATCTCTTTCCCCCTTAAATTCCAATATAAAGAACTGGAATTCCTTAAAACAACCAAACAAACTCCAGTAATGGTGGTTCTTGAATTCTGTGTCATTTAAACTCTCGGTCATTTCTGTGTGATGAGTCTCTACCTGACCTTTACCAGGAGACAACCCCTTTGAACAGATGACACTGTGGGAGTTGGAAGACCGTATTCCCTGTAATAACCACGTACAGCTGCGTTGTTTGCATCAGGTTCAGTTAGCACAGGGTGAAAGAGGTTTGTGATTTAGCACTTCTTAACTTCCAGTTTTCTTCAATCTGTAAGACCTTAGAGGGTGTTCTTACTCCTTTTACAAGTGAAAAATACTAAGTTAAATATAAGCTGTTCCATGAATAAGAAGTCAGCTGTAGACACTACAGCTCTCTTCTGAGGAACTTACTTAAAGGATATACATTTTTGGCCAATATTAATAACTGAGAAAGAAATTAGATTCCATGCTTGTGCCTAACCATCATCTTCTTTCCCTCTTTTATCATGTGAGGAAGAGATGAAGTAAAAGCAATAAGCTGATCAAAACATTTAAGTTTTGATGATCTTATGACAGTAGGTGCTTCACATACTTGAAAAACAGATACAAAAAGTATCTATCTCCACAATCCACGCTGGTCAGAGATTCCTGTACTAGCGTGTTTTATCCTTTCCTCACAGCCAGTGACAGTTGTCAGGCATTGAGTGTAACTAGTTAGTGTAGATTCTAATCCTGCTGTAACAGCTCTTGCTGAGATCACACACTGTCAACCTGTTGTGAGGCAGGCGTGATGTTTACAGTTTTCCTCCCGAGTTATGTGGCTTAATTCTGAGCGTCTTAAATCAAGGAAGTATGCATTATGATTCTGATTGTGTTTAGCTTCAGCATAAAGCTGTTCAGTATATTGTCAAAAAGGTATAGGACTTGTCTTGTCTGTTATTTAAAGTGTACTGTATCATGTATTGCTGTTTACATGGACATTTTCCTGCAGGTGCTCAAAGTATCTTGCATCAGGGATTTGTTATAATTCAATTTTATTTTTCAACATAACTACAAGCATGTAATTAGCACTGCTGAGTATGTAGCACAGTAGGATGTAACTACTGTAAGGCTATCCTGTTTGATTGGAAGGGAAAGGTCTCTTCTTTAACAGAGGCATCTACAAGGATATCTAGATAGAAAATACAGTTAAGTGTACAATGACTGTTGCACTAAATACTGCAATTCTATGTGTACTCCCTCAGAACTGGTGCTCTTTTCATTACAGTAATGCAAAAGTTCTTAATCTGTCTGAAATCTATCAATGTTTCACAATAAAATCAGGAATTGTATTGCAGCGTCTTAGAATGTGCTTTTGCATCGTGCTTGCAGGGGTCTAAATGCACTACAAGATTTCTCATACACAGAAACACTGCAAAACAGAGTCACCATGCAACAGAATTCTGCTCACAAAATGCTGCAGAAGTTTCCATTTTGGGGTGTTTAGCGTGGGCTAGACAACTAAAGACACCTTATATGTAACACAGCAAGAATTTCCTATGTCAATTTTTCTACCCGTAGACATTAGAGTCTTATTTATAAAGACCTTGCATTAAAATACGCTGTCTGGCACTGAATTTCACCTCTGTAAATACTTAATGAAAATACTTCATTGTCAAGTAAACTGTTTCCTCACCTCACATGATCCTCAAGACAATCTGAACAGTGTAACTCACTCCAGCCTCCCTCTCCAGCCATAAGCACACAAAATTGATGGGCATTTACTCATCTATTTAACAAATATTTTGTTTTCTAAATCAGTTAATTATATGACATGTTACATCACAAACTATTACATAATGCAAAACATAGTGTATGGATGCATTTCAGTGATTTCAGTATCAGCTGTCTGGGCGAGTTAATTTGAACTTCCCTGAAGGGTCAGGAATAAACCAGCTTTCCCAGAGATCAGTGTGAACACTGGGATAGTCCCAAGGTTTGTATCTCCCATTCCAATGGAGTAATTTAGCTTCTTGAAGAAAATGCTCTGAGTAACGGGTATCGGGACTCCAACCTGCATGGGTAGATTAAAAACAATTTTTTTCTTAAATCCAGTTTTTAATAATGGAAGACACTATAGAGTGAGGCAAATGCAGTTATTTTTCAAGAAGACTCTATTAACAACTGTTCACAGACAACTAGTTGTATGATAGAGTAGCATTTTTCAGCTTCATGCCTTTAATGTTGCATCAGCAAAAAAATCTCAGCAAGTTTCCTTTCTCTTAACATCTTGGCATAGCTGGGGTTAAAAAAAAAAAATCCTTTTATTGTTTATTTTACTGTACCAGCTAAGCCATGCTCTTTTTCCCAGGATAATTCCCCATTCCCAGGTGAAAGGTAACTACAGCCTCCAGAACGTGGAATACACAACTGCTGCCAGGCATCCCCCTTCCGCCGCTGTGCCTAGTGAAAGAATGTCTGATATGTTTTCAGTCTCACTGTATTCAGATCTTGCACGCATTCTTTCCATAGTTTATGACAACATAGGTCAGCTGGTCTTCAAACATGTAACTTTGTCCTTGGCATTTGTTTTTTTCCTTTTCTATCCAATTTAATGAGTATGAGGGTTTGGGTTTTTTGTTTTTGTTTTTTTGCAGGAGTGCAACTCTTTCATTTGCCTGACAGTTTGAGATATGTGGTTAATGACACCTGTGGGCAACCCCAACATTCTGCTTTACCCTGAAGAAAGCAGGACTAATGAGTGCTGAGGGATTATGTGCTGTGCATTTGAGGTATCAAGTAATGCACTGAAGTAATGTAAGGTCCTGTACTGGAATCTTACAAACCGCTCACTTTAGTTCCAACTGAAACCGGTGGGAAGTTAAACTTACCAAGATGCCGTATGTGCCACATGGGGTTAATAGGGGAGTATTTCCCATGAAATACAATCAGCATTGGAGAAGTTGCCACACCTCCCCCAAGGGTGCTGCTGTAGAGGTTTTCCCTGCAAAAAGGGAAAAAAAAAAAAAAAAAAGGAAAATGCAGAAAACGTTCAAAACCTCAATCAAAGAGTCTTTAGCGCAAAAGTCAGAAGATTAAAAAAGTATTCTAGCAAAATTAAAAATCCTTTTGAACAGACCAGTTTTCAGCCTACTCCTTCCTAATGCTGCCAATTGCTTGTATCTGCAACTCCAATTCCTGTTGCATAAATTGTTGCTACCAAGCAAAATGGGGTCAGACCCAACATGAGGCCAATTACTTCTACACGATGCCGATAGTCTACAAGACTGAAAAGTTTACAGTAGGAAAAAAAAGCTGTTAACATAAAGGAATCAAATATAATTTAGCTTGGTTTCTTAAGAAAATTTATGTCTTTCTATGTGTTTCATTCCCTCTTTCTCCCCACTCCAGCTTTTGAACCCATAAATTAACTTCAAATCAGTCTAGTTAGTATAAACTAACATCTAAAGGATATCAGTTTCCTAAGAATTCTGTGATAAATCCAGGGCTAGATGAAGCCAAGTCACTGTAAGGAATGTTGTGAGGAGGTAGCAGCCAGACATCTGGCCAGAGTGTGCTGGCGTTATGACCAGCCAGTCAGCACATGGGTGAAGCCACCGCAGCTACAGGACACCCGCCAGCCCAGCAAGGATGGGACCTGGGAAGTACTGAGAGGTGCTTAGAGGCTACAGAACAAAAACATCATCATCTCCCCTCAAAACTGGGCTTAAACTGCTAAGCAATTTATTTCACTGTCATTTCAAAAATCCAGCTAAAAGGAACATTAATTTATTATTAAGGTATAAAATCAACGTTATAAAATTTGCAGTAAGATTCACGGAGATTGTTCAGACTGAAAAAGCACAGCAATAGCTTGTCAGGACACCTGACCTAAGCAGAGTCAGTAAAAGCACCCTTTTGCTTTTAATTCCTTTCCATGTGTATCATTTGAGACTCTCCTCTGCTCACTTGTGAAACTAACAAGTAACGGACATAGTCCAATAGCACAAGCTATTTGGTTTCAGTTTAGCCTTACTACATTTAAATTTAACTTTGCAGAGAAAGAAACTGTCAAGTCTGCAAATACAGGCTAACAGTGAACTAACCAAAAAAAAAAAGTGATTGTTTCACTGTGTCATGACTTATTCATGGTCAATGCCAAAAAGCCATCTTTCATGTCAAATTTTGTTCATCTATAGAAAAAACAAGTGTTTTCCACTGGTATTTAAGAAATACATTGTCCAGTTACAGCCTGGCTGATGTTACAATAGGAGCAACCCACTCAAACAAGGAAACTCCTCCTTTAAGCCAGCTTCAGTAAGGGAAGATCATAAGTGGCTTGATCCCAAGTGAGGTTGGTCACCCAAAACGAGAACCACGTGTTCTCAACGTCCCTCCAGATGAAGTGTGGTTTGTGATCAAACACAAGACTAAAATTCCAGGTGGCCATTTTCTGGTACACGATTGGTGACATTTAAGCAGATGGAAATTCAGGAACATTAGTTACTTCATTTTATAAGATCTCAAAGACTGTCAAAGATTGCTTGGAGTTAAAAACTGCTAAGAACTTCTAAACAGAAAATTAAACTGTAGACTGAATATTAAATGTAAACCTAGATTTCCACACATACTCTACATTTCTTTGCATCCACTTTTCCAACTGCTTTGTAATCCGTTGATGTTTCCATTCAGTCATGTTAGCAACAATTACTCCAGGATTAAAGGAGCAGGTGCTGGGGCTGATGCCAAGATCTCTAATGGCTTGCTTTCTGTAGTCCAGAAATCCCATGTATGTGTTCTAAGAATTAAAACAAAAGTAAGTAAGTTCATCCCCTATGAACCTCCAGAACAATAAGCGTGAATGCAACTCTCTACCATTCACATGGAGACCAAACACACGCTCCCAAAGCTGAGTTTCTACGCTGACGGTTACCTGTCCTGATCTCCACGTGACATGAGGCTGGCAGGCAGGATACCTCCAGCTACTGAATTACTTTTTCTACAGTATTGTTCCATGTGAGTTTGATAAGGCTCTTCCCTCACCACCTGTTTGTCCTTCTGCAGGTTGCCCTAAATGATGTAGCATCACACTTGTACAGCTGTAATGCTAGAGGGACTCGCTGACAATTCTGGAGAACTCAGCTCAGGAATTAGCCTTTAAATCTGTTTTCCTGAGTTTTGGTCCAATTTTAATTACTACAAATCATATATTCTGCCTTCATCAGATGTTCTGTTAAGTGCTCATGATCTGCTTATAGCAAAATACCAAGCAATTTAGTAGAATCCAAAGAGAAATAGAGATTTAAATTATTACACAAAACAATTGCATAACAATTGCAAACTTTCACTTTGGGGTAAATGTATAAAATAATCTTACCTTTGTGGGTAAATACATTCCTGATTAGAATTCCAAAATGGCATCTTACCTGCATCCCTACACTTCTAACCATTTCATGTGTAGAAGGCAGATCACAATCATCCGAAAAAGCTGCAGCATGTCCAGGAGCTAACTTAGTATCGTAGAGTTCCTGGATGTCACCTGATTACAGAAAGATCGAAAGCGTAAGAGGAGCTACTTCACTGCTGCAGAGCTGAAAGGAGAATTTCTGTTCTCATATATGTTACTTATGAACATACCCATTTTAGGGGATAGCCCAGATATTAATGAAGGCTAAATTCTTCATTAATAATGAATGTAATATGGGACAATTTTCAAATTTGAGTCCTGTACTTGGATGTCCATCTTTAGATACTATCATCAGTCTTCAATACATCCACATTGTGGTCTCGATGTCCAAAATCAGCTACAGCAGAAGCCAATTACACTGTGAAGAAACCTGGTTATAGAGTCAGGCACTCACAGAGCTTGCCTCTAGTGAAGGAGGGCACCAGCAATTTTTCTGAGCCTCTTCAAGTCCCACAGAAGTGCCACTTCAATCTCTTGCACAGATCAGGTTTTTCCTGGTGTTACTGTGTTTATAACTCCCGTATAATCCTGCTGGATTCTCAGCACTGGCCAGTTACAATGTGCCTGTCACACCTAACAATCCCTGCTGGCTTTACAGACCACCCAGCTCCTTCCTGGTGCTGGGAAATAACGTAACCCTTGGCATCTCACTCCTCATCTGACTAGCAGGTACCTGTGATGTGCCAGAACAGCCTCAGGGCAGGTGGGAAGCACAGCACTGTCACAGCAGTGGAGTGAGTCTGCATCCAAACCCCCTACACCTACCAGCTTTGCTGCTGGGCATGGATGGGTCGGTCACAGGTAAGAGGAATTATCTTGGAAGGCCCAGCAGCCTGAGGTGAGCTCAATAAAAAGCTGGTAACTGAAAACACCCCCCCATACTGCAAACAGTGGAACTACTATTTCTGAAATAAGCAGAACTTAATTATTTGTTTGAACTCATCAGATGGTTAGAAAATTTGGGTTAGCACTCATGCCCTGCCAAACAGAATTTGAAATAATGGGGCACTTAATTGTTGAAGATCGATGTGCCTTACTAGGTATTCTCAAGAGAAAAGCAGAAAAAGAAAAAAAAATCAAATCAAACAATTCTAGGCTGACACCCCAACTTCAGTACGTTTCATTATTACTGCTTTGCAGAAAGCAATGACCAACAAATAAACAATCCCAAAGCTAAACCCTGAAAACCCTATTCACTCCTTACCCTGACAGAAGTCTCAGTCACTCCCATTCCAGAGACATCTGACAGAGAGCACAGGCTCACATTACAGTTAAGACATGGGAAGCAGCTGCCACAGCAGCCTCACTGCCACATGTCCATCTTTATTCCCTCCTTCTGGGCCCTACAATTGTGGATTGTGAGGCCAAAGGCTGAGCACGTTAAGCTGGCTGAAGAAAAGGGAAAAAAAAAACCAGAAAACCACAGCTTTGGGGTTTTTATGTACTGCTAGTCTGCTGCCAGGTCAGCCAGCTGCACCAGCTTATTCTGCAGCTGCACAACTGCAGATACGACACAAGTAACAGGAGCTGCCTGGGTACAGGAGAGGCCACTTCCATCCGCAGCAGCCTACCATCAGCTGTAACGCGAAACTGCACCTGCATCCCGCGGCTCCAGAAACACGATCAACTGGCATAAGCTGGCACTGCCAGTGAAAGAGAAAACCCTGCCTCCCCTCTTCTGGCCACACTGCCTTCACTCCTATCAAGGAACTGAGGCAGGCTGAAAGCAATCACATTTCTGGTGAACACCTGTGCAGGGGAAGTGACGGGCTCAGCTTAAAGTGCTCATTAAACTGGAGTCTAAATGAAGAATTTAAGAACCTTTCAAAGAGCTAAATATTGCCATTGCCCATTGATGACAGACAGAACAGCAAAACCAAAAAGCAGAGGTAACCACTGGAAACACACATGTTGAAGCAACTGTGGTAGGAAGCCTATTGCAAATTAAAATGAGACAGAGCAGATTAATCATATTTTATCAAGCAGCTAATTGTGGCTCCTTTAAGTGCAAATGTTCTGAAATCTGCCACTAAAGAGACAAAACTATAGAAAGGTGCAGAGAAGCAATGGAGAATAAAATTATACTTTTGTGATGTGTAAATTCACTGATTTTATTGTCCTTACAGCAAAGATTAAGTTAGGCCAAAAAGTTTATTACAGTTGCACCCACTCCTTCCCAAAGGAAGTTTTCATCAGAACATCCCTTTCATGTTTAACTGGGCCTGGCTAGGATAGAGTTAATTTTCATCATAGCAGCTCATATGGTGCTGTGGTTTAGATTTTTGACCAAAACAGTACTGACAGCACACTAATGTTCTAGCTTTTGCTGAACAGTGTTTGTGTAGCATCAGGGCCTTCTCTTTTTCTCACTCTGCTCCTCCAGTGAGGAGACCAGGGGGTGCGCAATGGGCTGGGAGGGAACTCAACTGGGCAGAGGACCCAAACTGACCAAAGACCGTATTCCACACCACATCACACCGTGCTCAGCAATAAAAGGAGAAAGAGGGGCTCTTGGGGGAGTTAGCCAGCTTTTGCTTGGGGACTGGCTGGGCACTGGTCTGCCCACCGGAGGTGATGAGCGATTGCCTTTACAGCACTTGTTTTGGTTTTTTTCTTCTCTCTTATTCCACTTAACCTTCACTTATTAAACAATTATTTGTTTGTTTTAATTTGACCGTCAAGTTTCCTTGCTTTTGTTCTTCCTTTCCTCTTCCCCCATCACACTGGGGGTGGGGATGGGGGAAGAAGTGAGTGAGTGGCTGTGTGGTGCTTTGCTGCCAATCAGTGTTAAACCACAACAATTTGATTTAAAAATATTATTAAATAACAAGTAAACAAAATTATAAAACAAGTGAGGAAAACAAGTATATAGAGAAAAAAAATATACTGGGAAACAGAAGAGAAAAAAAATATAAATTAATCTTGGAAAAAAAATTGTTCCTCTAATTAGACTTCATTGTATGTAAAAAAAATTCAGGATTTCAATATCTTCTAACTGCTCCAATTTGTCTAGGAACTCTGAAATCTTTGATCATGATTCTACAAGTTGCTATGGATTCTGAGCTGAAGATGCTAAAAATTACATTTTGAGTGTTTGGAATTTTAACCCTCTTATTTGGGTAAATTCTTCTTGCTCTCAAGAAGAGCAATTCTGGAAAAGGAACTGGTAGCATTTGTGGGAATTAAAATACTAGCAGAAAATGCATATCTATCACATACTTAAAAATAAATATTGATGCATGTAAGTGAAATCCATCGCATCTTTCAACAATTGACCAGATTCAATTAAAATGAAACCCATACATAAAATTTTGATCAAAATCAACTGTTCAAAAGATATATGGAAAGAAGTTCTTCTTCAGACTTTCCTTTAAATAAACAAACAGATTATTTGTAGTTTTCCTGAGTGAAACGTGCCTAGCAGCTACCTCAGTTTCTATTATATCTCATATTTCCAAATGACTGTAAAAGCTGCAATAATTTTAATTTTCATTCTGCTAGAAACTGCTTTTTGGATGACAGCTTACCTTGAACAATGATATCATCATCCAAATATATTACTTTCTCATGTTTCTGGATAAGCAAAGGAAGATAAAATCGAACGAAGTTCAGCTATTAAACAGAAAAAAAGGTAAAGACTAAATGGTAAAGCTGTTTAATGTAATAATCTCACACTTCTGTCTCTATTAACAATCAGTTTTAATTTCTCTCTTCACTAAGCACTAGCCAGTGATCATTTGCTTCCTCCATCACAGTTCTGGTAGTACCTTGAACCCATTATTATTAATATTTATCCCTATTTTATTTACTATGGCCCTAACTAAGCAGCCAAACAGTTGCTTCTTCACAGAATCACAGGATCATTCCAGTTAAAAGGGGCCTTTTGAGATCATCGTGTCCAAGCCCTCTTCTCAAGCAAGGTCCACCCAACCAGGCTAATGGAGACCACGCCCAGCTGGATTTTGAAAATCTCCACAGATGGAAACTCACCAGCCTCTCTGGGCAAGTTGCTCCAGTGTTTGACTACCCTCACCATGAAAAAAAAAAGTTTTTTCTTGTGCCCAGAGGAAATTAATGCATTTGACTGGTGGCAGACACGGGATAACAACTTCTATAATAGCAATGAAGAATACAGCAGAAGGAAAGGGAACTGAGAACATCAGAACAACCGTACTGATTCAGACCATTTTACCTATCACCTGCCCCCAGTGGTTGGTCCTCAGCAGACACTCAGTGAAAACATTTCTTGTTCGTTCTGACTGTGACTCCTCCGAATTTAATCTAATGGCCATTAGCTCTTGCACTGGAAAAGACAGTAAGCAACCATCCCTCATCCAGTCCCACATGCCACTCAGTTCTGCAGATCTCTATTTTCACACTAGAAGTCACATTTCCAGGCTGAACAGTTGTAACCCACTGATTCCTTCAATGAAATCTTTTCCACATATTACTTCAAAGGCTCACAGGAAGGCAGCAAAAACAAACATTCTGAATAGACCTGAACATTTTCTGGTGGTGCTACGTCTTTTTCAGATAAGGGGACAGAGATTGCACATAGTATTTAGGATGAGGGAAAACAATGTATGTGTAATGTGCATAATGATGTTCTCTATTCTGGTCCTTACTCCTTTCCTAATAGTTTCTAACATCTCATTTGCCTTTTCCGACAGCCAGTAATATTTAGATTAGTCGTTAGCCTCTGAATTAACCCTGGACATGAGCAGAATGCAGCCAACTCAGCATCATGGGGGCACAAAGAACACTATTAGATCTCCCCTCTAATGACTGTGAATATATTCTTAAAGATGACACATTCAAATTACCAAGTTTATGCCACCAAATAATGAGGACCCAGACAGACAAGCTGTAAGAAGCTTGTTATCGCGCACTTTTCCTTCCTGAGTGAGGGCTTAGCATTCGTACCTGATGTGGCTTCTTGGGCTTACACCCCCTCTGTGTAATGGAACAGAGATCTAGGGTATTTTAAAGCCTGTAATAAGCGTTAAAAACCCTGAAAATTTGTTATGTGGTGTTCATTTACTCACAGGCTGCAGTAGCTCAGGACGCGATGCATCTTGTCTGATTTTTCCTTTTAGTACCATAGGGTTGAATTCCACAACCTTAAATTTTATTTCTTTCAGTTTAGAATTTTCAATCCATTTTCTGTGATTTAAAAAAAAAAAAAAAAGTGATAAAAGAAATACTGAGTATGTGGCAAGTACTTCTAGTATTAAATTCACAGACTCACAGGAGAATAAGAGACCTTGGAAGCTCGCTCAATCTATTCTATCCCAAGACAGAATACTTACATCTACAGCTATTGCATATAGACATTTGTTTAACCTGTTCTTAAAAAAACCCCCAACAAACAAACCAAAAAACAACACCCAAAAAACCCAACAAAGTAAACCTCCCACACCACTGCCAAAACCAGAGACTCCACATGTTGCTCAAACAACCCATCTTTCTCTATCGCTAGCATTAAATGCTATTTTTCTAGGCTTTCTTGCTATAAAGACAATTTTTTCTTATTCTATCTACTGTGCTTTTAAAGTAGATGTTAATTTTCTCCCTTTTATGGTTTTATGTCCTTCTAGATCACTGCCACATCACCTCCAAACTATGCTTTCTTCAGACTAAACTAATTTTTTTCATTATTTTGTCAGATTTCTTGACACCATTGTTTATTGTTCTCCTCTGACCTCTCTTCTAAATCGTTCCTGAAGGCACCCAAAACAAAACACACTTTTTCTGATGTACTAAAAATCTCAGGAAGATCAGAAAAAATTTCCTCACATCTCCTGTGGTCATATATGTCAACATGTATATCCACTGTGATGCACTGCATGTCCTTTTTTTTTTTTTAATCAATGTGGTCTGTTATCACTCATGATTCTGTAGTTTTCCAAATGAGTGGTACCAAACTTCTGCTTCACTCTGCACCAGCACAGTCAGCTGTTCCCACCTACATTACCTTGTCATTACTTCTACCGAATTTCATCACGTTTTACAGATAATTTTTCCCACTCATCGTGATTAGTCTTGTCCTGTTCCTCAGTACATCTGCTGTCTTCTTCAGCTTCATGCCAATTGCAGATACATAAAGAATATTCTTCATTCTTTTATCTAGGTCACTGATTAACTGGATGGGAAAAACTCCCTGTGGAACCCCACTCATTATATCCTCTCATGTTGACACAAATTGTGGGTACACAGGCTACAGAAATGCAGTAGCCAGAGGTGACAACTGCTAAGAAAACGGCTTTAATTTTGGTTCACACCTTCCCCCTCTTTTAGACAACTGTTTGTAAATTTTAACACTCAAACATGCTTTCATTTCAAGCTTCTTTGGGCCTCTATTTGTAATCTTTAATACACGCTCTTACTTGAAATTAGCTTTAAACAGCAAGTTTTTCTACACAGACGTTTAGGACACAGCGCCAGATGAGAGGTAAGTGCCACAAAGTGGAATTGTGACAAATAAGCACATACCTACTTCCCTTACTACAGACCCTTCTGCAGCCAATTTCCATAAGGCAGAGAGGCACAGGTACGGATGCTCTGGCTATTGCACACCCCTTTACATCAGTCAGTGCCTTGCATAGGGCAAAACAGTCCTTTGTCCTACGCGTAAGACTCCTGGGGACTGCTTCCAATAGCACTACTTAAATAAAAGGGAGACACACTTCCCTGAAAAGTGCTCCAAAGTCTAGGCCCAAGCTAAGGAGAACAACAAGCTGGCCCCAAGTACAGCATGAAACAAAATAAGGCTGGTATGTACCGAATATGTGGAATGGTAGTCTTCAGCCCAACTATGTAAAACAAAACATTAGCCTCTGTGTTGCTGTAGATGCTACTGATTGCTGCTACAGCTGCACCCATTCTGCCCGCAGCAGCGCAGATTACCACTGGGATTTCTTCTTCCATTTCCTCAGGACTCTCCAACTCAACTATGAGAAAGAAAACTATGCATTATAATAGAAAATTAAGAATCTTTTTATATCAGATCTGGGTCATAGGAATGCGTATGTAGTTCCATAAGCAGTGGAATCACAACCACCTCGTTTCCTTACCACATCCTATACACATCCGCATCTGGCAAGGCACACAGCATGAGCTGTCGCTAATCCAGAACTACATGCAGGTTGACTGGGCTGTTGGATGCCTCCAAACAGAATATATAACAGAGTTCTTGGCATCTTCTACTCAGCAGGGGCACAATTCAGCCTGTCCTCCATGTAGCTGCTTACTCACATGAAACCTGAAGAAGTTTGAATACCTTTGAGACTGCTACTTCTCAGTTATATTCAGTACAAATTGAACAATAGGTTCCAAAATTAGCAAAGGAAGCAGGCAAGTGCAAGAGGTGGTGCAATTGCATGAGATTCACTTCTTTGGGAAGCAGGCTAGAAAGGAAAAGTGCAAAATTCTGTACCAGCAGGAAGCTGCTAATGATAAAGGAAAAAAAAATCTAAATACTAAATCAGTTCACATTACTGCTAAGGAAGATTTTTACCCCCAGTACGGATTTACTTAGAGAACTTACATGGATAGATTTATACTCATTAAAACATAACCATTAAACTCATAGCAATCCCAGCAAAATATACTGAAACAAAATGGTTTATACCAAGACAGAGTTTGTTTATCTTGGAAACACTGAATAAGCTATTAGTATAAACATTTCATATCAGTTCAACCATACCAACTCTAGTGGCTGTCACTATAAAAATTCCAGCAAAAACTTCTGCTGTAAACTATGTCAAGATTTGATGATCTATCAGAAATGGACAGGTAGGCCAAGCCCAGTCCCAAAGGGGCAAGTTGTGATTAAAGTTTATTATCATTTGACAACTCCAACACCGTTCAGCACAAATAAGGACACACTCCAGCTTCCATCTACATCAGTGACATCTGGATAAAAATCTGAATCAGAATGACAATTATTAGTCATTACTATCAATCTCCTACTATTTATTCAAGTAATTCAGAATAAAAAAAATTCCACATCCCAGACCATATGCAACAGTGTGATCAGCTCACCTACTGCAGAGCAAACAAGATTCAGCTGGACAAAAAGCACTGTTCAAATGAAGAGATAAGGAATATAAAACAAGAACAGAAATGAAACAAAAGCTTAAGGCATTTACCTGTTTCATTCTTTAATGCAGATGGCACTTGGTGAACTTTGTTATACAGAATGGCACACACAGTTAAGACAAGAAGCAACAGTAAGATCTGATTAACTGAAACAAAGGGAGAATTTGTAAACAATCAGTTTAACAGCTAATTGCCCAAGTACATTTAAAAAAAAAAAATCCATCTTGCAACCAGTACACATCATAACCTCTATATCCTGTATTTATCAAATCCTCCTTTCTCTTGCTATTTGATCAAGCTAAAAATATTATGTTAAAAACATAACAGTATCTCGCCCCCGTTACAATAATTTCCAACTATCTGATTTTCATGGATAATTTGCTCAGTAAATCATTAATCTCCCAATACATATGGATTATGCATACGAGGAAATTCATGTTTCTCAATTTTATTAGGAGCCTGGAACTTTCTTTTCTTGGCTAGTTTGTTGTCTATTTATCATCACAGGACTTCATGAGTTAATGATGTTTACCTAGCCCCTTCCTTTTCTCATGCTTCCCTGATAAAACTACAAACACATGACAATTTGTTTTTCTATTTCAATGTTCAGATCTTCAAGGTGTAGTTGAGCAAAACTCTAAAAATACTAGAAAAACAAACTCATTATGCTACTGAAACCATAAATATTCCAAAATATTTGAAAATACATAAATAATTTTACAAAGTTAGTTTAATTAGTGAAATTAAAACAAAGAATGCAAAGACCTTACTGTATATTCTGATTTGCATTTCCTACCAGACTGTGTTGTACAAGTTCAAGTTACTCAACATAAACCAACCATGAGCAGGTACCAGGGCAGTTCATGGGGTACAACGGGGAAGGAATACGCTACTATCATCAACAGTTACTTTGATGATGGGAGTTCTTTGTATCAGACTAGTTTGTTACCTTTGCAACAGGAAAAAGGTATTTAAATGTACAGAAGAGCAAAGGGAATTGTGTTTTAAGCTATTTCAATCAAAAGGGCCAACTGGCATGACAATAAATTGAAACTGGTAAATACGCATTACCAAACCTGCACCAATTTAAATTGTCTGAGGAAACAGCCCATTGACTTCAGAGAAATTTTGGGTGCAAAGCTGAAGGCACACACTGGTCCATTTCCAGTCACTGACTCTGAGAGCTGGTGAAAACCCCAGATTTTAAGGGACCATACCACATTTGCAAGTATGAACAGCATTAATGTGCAGAGTTCTGCAGAAAAGCCAGGTTCAGTGCTCCAGGCACAACCCATAGGAAACCAGCAGCTACCTGCACTCTTACTTGGAAATTCCAGACCCCTCAGCTTCATGCAGTAAAGCAGTGAGTAATTTTAAATTAATGGTATTTATGGATGTACTTATTTGACTTAAATATTTAACAGGCAAAGTGTTATTTGTATACCTTAAAATTAAGCCTAATTTAGCAAAACTAAAACTATAAATTTGCATGCAATGGTGACAACAGTTGCATAAGAAATTTTATTTGATATTTCTGTCTTAAAAAATTTATATTTCAAATTTTTTTAATCTCTTACTTTTCTTTAAAAGAGCCATGTGTCCTGTTGGATGAAAACTGTGATCTGTGGTAAAATAAAAAATATTTTTTTTTAAAAAAAGAGAGAGAAAAATAATTAGTACCAGCAGTAAATACTAGTTATTTCAGGGACAAGGTTTTGCATCATCAAAAGTAAAACTGAACTCTCTCTGCAAGCAACTTTTTTGGAACAAATAACTAATATTCTCCACTACAACTATTACATATTTTAATGTAAGCTACTAAAAAGAACAGCATTTTAATAAATTCTATCCAATCACCTCCCTCAGTCACAACTAAGATTTTTTAACACATTTTCAAGTAATATGCAAAGAAGTATTAAAACACCCCACTGATGCAATTTGTAAATATACTTACATTTATCTCTGATCTCACCTAAACCATAATAACAATCACAAATACTAACCTCTTGCTGGAGTATGTTCCCAAACATATGGGAATCTTATACTGGAGCTGTGTCTTCCAGATTCTCAGAAAATTTCAGAGCAATAGTGAAAATATTTTTTATCAATCAGCTGTATCCTTCCACTAACAGTAAGAGGGGAGTACGTGCAATGTGGCTTGTACTTAACCACATTATTTGTGATGCTGAGGAAAATGAGGTACCCTTCCCTAAATCTGTCCTTCTAAACCAGGCCCAAGAGTGGCCATTCCTTTATGACTGAGAGGACAAAACATAATCCCTAAAATACAGGATTACGAGAAATACAACATTCACTTGAATTTTGGTCCCAAAATGAATGTTTCTTAAAAACAAACAACAACAACAAACACTAAAAAACAGCACCAGAAATTGGGGCGGGGTGAGGGGGCAGGGAAGGGAAAATACAACTATATGATCTAACCCTTAAACTACGGTAGCTGTATATAGGAGAGAAACCAATTTTTCCTGTTTCCATACATACAGATATGGACATATTACAGCACAGATAAGGATATCTGGCAGTTTTTATGCACACAAAAATGTAGGTTATTCTGACTCCTTGAGAAGACAGACAGAACAGCAAGAATTCTTGAAACCTGAGTCACAAAACTGACTGCCTGTCATTGGTTAAGGCTCAAGTTCAGGCAGCATCTTAAATTAGTCTTCGACTAACAAATTAAATGACCATAAAAAATATTTTAAAAGCTAAGATGTGGCTTTGTTTACAAACCACTTATATTTGTATGTATTTAGGTCCCAACAGATGACTAAATCATAGTGAGAGAAGAGTATTTCTGAGAGAAAGCCCTTTCACATCTACAGTACTTCCAGCAACCCACTCTCTTCATGTGGCATTAATTTACACAGAGAGGAAATCAAGCTGATCCCTCAGAAAAAAAAACACTGCTAAGAAAGCCCTTCTCTCACTTGTGCATTACGCACAAGTACTGTCTTCTCATCCATTTAAAAAGTTTACTTGTTTAGATAAGCAGGGAGACAACAGAACCCTCTATGCTCTCGGAGCAACTTTCTAACCCTACTTCAGCTATCACAATCTTCCTCTGATTTCCATGGAGCTGACTGCTACCTTTTAATTAGCATTTGTAATGACAGTCACAAACAATACTGATGATCACTGAAAGATAAAAGTTGCATAGCCATAGCTTCATCATATTTTCAGAAATTATTAAATCAACATAAACTGAACCACAATTTAAACTTTAAAATCCAAACTCGGAGAGACTCTCATACAAATCTGAGTTCTAAAACTACAGCATTCCTAAGCCTCAGAAACACAGACTGATTACCCACTGATTTTTAAGGAAAGAGAGGAATATTTGTTTCCTTGCAAATATTTACTCATTTTTTTCCTGACTGTAGACATTAGTTCCTGGAACCTGGCAGTCCCTAACTCAGTTGCCAAATCCTGTAACAAAATGAGGGGCTGCAGAAGGGAAAGCTAAGAAACAGTGACATTACTGCTCAGATATTTCCTGCTTAATTAGTCTTTTTACCTCTTCAAAGCAGCACAGTATTCGGGACTCCTCTCTCCTGAAGAGCTGTAGAGCTATTTACTTGGATCCTAGATAGCCCACAGCTGTAAGGACTCTTGCCAAAGCTTCCTTGACCATCATCCTCCTTTGAAGTCCCCCGCGCAAAGGCTTTACAGGGCACAGTAACAGTTTTAAGATTCAATTCCTTTTTCAAACTCTTCAAAGTTTACTTTGGAGTTGTGCTGGTTTTCTTTTTCTTTCTCTGCTGCTGAGGAACAGCACAGAGTCCAGACGCCGCACTGGAGGAATGAGAGCCCATAAACCACTTCCAGATGTGCAGGACGATGATGCAGCCCCAGATCTGGCAAACTGGCCTCAGAGCTTCAGCTAGGAGATTGCAAACAAATCCCGTAAGACAAAAAGTCTTAAGGGGGTGGGGGAAAGAGAAGGAAACAAACCCTTCCAGAAGTTGTTTCAGCAGCCTAGTTGCAGGTTAGATTTCTAGTCATTATGTACAGTAAAAGTGAACAGATAACCAGTGTGCAAGAGCCAAACAACAACATGCCAAAGTCAAACTGAAAGCCAAAATTTTTCCAATGTCTGTTTGCAGCACAGTTCTCGCTAGTCGCAAGCTAAGGGAAGCTGGTGAAATTCAACTCTGAACATGTATTTTGACTTGAATCATCTTATTTCTGAATCTTGGAGCAGTTAAGAGAATCTGAATCCATGGGTTTGGTTTGGATTCAAAGGGATGTTAGATCAGAGTAACCAGCACATGTTGATACTCTGACTTCTCAGCTCTCCTGGAATGCTTTTGCAGTTTTATTTTTACATCAATTCTTTTATTCAAATTCTCTCCCTCCCTTCTGGGAGCCTCCTTCCTACATGATAAAACACTGTTTTGTCACAAGACTTCCATGAGCACTGAAAGGAATAATAATAATGATCTTAAATTCTAAACTGTTTTTTGTATTTTTTGCAAGAGGCAGTGCAAAATTTATGAGTATTCAGCCAAAGTTTTAAAAATCATAAAGCATTTTGAATGAAGATTGTTGTTCCACTTCCAGTAACTGAAAATGTGAGTTGTATGCCACAAACATGCCAAAACTGTATTAGCTGAGCCTGATTTTGTACAGAAATCCATCTTTTGCAGAGCTGCTTGAAGGAGAAACAAAGTGAGAACTAGACAGTTATATGCTTCATGTAGGGAGACACACTACTACTACTTTTCCTATACTACAGTAGGGTTTTTTAAGCTGCATTAAGCTCATGTTCATCAACATCCACCTGCGTTTTGTTCAGAGCAGATCTAGGACGCACACAGCAGTACGGGCCCGCAGCACCGGGACCATGAGCTTCACCGGGCAGCAACCCCTGGGTTACTGTCCACCCAGCAGCATTTGCTCAGGGTTTCCCCATGTGTTCATATTCTTGCTTAACACCCCCCTCACACAGGAAAGGGAGCAGCTTCTGTCCCGCAGAATGAGATCTTCGGTTTTACTCAGATCTTGCCCAGTTAACTGTTAGGACCGAAACCCTGGTTTCTAATCTGCACGCGCAATGCTTAGACAGCAACTCATTTCTTTCTCAGATAGCAGGCAGCTACCTCACCTACCAACAGCAAGTGTAAAGAAAACCCACTACTCGTTTGTGAGGGTTTGATAGATTCATAGAATGGTTTGGGTTGGAAGGGACCTTAAAGATGATCCAGTTCCAACCCCCCTGCCGTAAGCAGGGACACCTTCCACTAGACCAGGTTGCTCAGAGCCTCATCCAGCCTGGCCTGAAACACTTCCAGGGAGGGGGCATCCATAGCTTCCTTGGGCAACCTGTTCTAGTGTCTGACCAACCTCACAGGAAAGAATTTCTTCCTAATATCTCATCTAAACCTGCCCACTTTCAGCTTAAAGCCATTTCCCCTTGTCCTGTCATTAACTGCCCTAGTAAAAAGTCCCTCCCCAGCTTTCTTGTAGCCCCTTCAGGTACTGGGAGGCCGCTATAAGATCTCCCCGGAGCTTTCTCTTTTCCAGGCTGAACAGCCCCAACTCTCAGCCTGTCCTCGTAGGAGAGGTGCTCCAGCCCTTGGATCATCCTCGTGGCCTCCTCTGGACTCGTTCTAACAGGTCCATGTCTCTCTTGTGTCGGGGGCTCCAGAAATGGACACAGCACTCCAGGTGGGGCCTTGCGAGAGCGGAGTAGAGGGGGAGAATCACCTCCCTCGACCTGCTGGCCACGCTTCTCATGATGCAGCCCAGGATAAGGTTGGCTCTGGTTGAACGCAGAGCCGGGTGCCCTCAGCTCAACGGCACACACCACACCATGCTGCCCCGAGCCCCCGGCAGCCCGAGCCGGCAGGCAGCGGCTTTCCCCCCGGCGGAGTGCGGTGCGGGCGGGCTTCCCCCCGCCAGCCGCCCCTGACAGCGCTCCCGCCGCAGCAAGGCCGAGACCGGGGGCTCCAGGGGGGCGGAGGGAGCCGTGCGCAGAGAGAGGCCGGTGAAACAGGAGGCCGCGGCGCAGCCCGGGGACAAGACGCGGCTCCCTCGCAGCGCCTCTCGACCAGCCGCGGTCACCGGGGGAAGCAGGCCAGTGCCCAGCTAGAGCCCGCCACCTCGCCCGGGCGCCGAGGGGAGCAGAGCGGGGGTCGAGCTGCCCCTCAGGGACCGGAGGAACCGGCCACAACAGCCGCCGCCGTCACGTGAGCCGCCGCAGCAGCAGCGCCCCACCGCTCCCCCCGCCGGCCTGCCCCGGCCGCGCGCTGCATTGTGGGAGCGGCGGTAAGATGGCGGCTGCCGCCGCTGCACTGAGCTGGCGGCGGGTGTCTTCCTTCACGGGGCCGGTGCCGCGCTCCCGTCACGGGCACCGCGCGGTCGCCATCCGCGAGCTGGTCATTATCTTCGGGGGCGGCAACGAGGGCATCGCTGATGAGCTGCACGTCTACAACACGGGTACGCGGGGCGGGGCGGCGGCCGCGGCCCGCCGGGGGCGGGGGCCCCGGGGCAGTGATGAGGAGGAGGCGGTGGCGGCGGCTGCTGCTGCTGGGGGGTGGGCAGGGAGCGGCGGGGCTGTCATCTCTCCAGGGGCCGGTGGCCACCGGGCAGCCGCCGCTGAGCAGCGGCCTCCTTCCAGCGCGGGGATGGCCCCACCCCGCGCCTCCTGCCCGAGCCGCTGGCGCTGGGGGGGCGGCGGACGGGGCCGAAAATCGGCGGGAATGCGCCTAGGCGAGGAGTCTTGTCGGGGTTGTGCTGCGCCCCGGCCGATGTTGCGGGGATAATGCTTCTTCCCAGGAAAAAGGGGCCTGGAGAACCTCGGGTCTGTTCTGCTTTCCCAGCCCCTCGCCCTGGGGTGCAGGGTCTCCCCGGGCAGGTCTCGGCCGAGTGAGCGCCGGCTGGATTGGCCCGCTCGGGTGTCCGAGCCCCCCCTCTCCCCTCGGGTGGCCGCTCACGGGAGGACAGAGATCCTGGTGAGAACAGTGAACGTGTTGGCATTGGGAGCTTTTCCAGACAGGAAGGTGCCCAAGACCCATCTTTATTCCTGAAAGATGAGATGTGTGAATAGTTACTGTACGGGGTGCGCCATGGAGCTGGAAAACTTTTGTGTCATTTCCGAGCTTGGGCCGAGACGGGAGAGTTGGGGTCTGGTCTGTGCTTCTCAGTCAGCTGGTGCGGGCTGCTCACGCAACATACCAAAAGCGTGAAAGTGAGAGCGTGTTAACTAACCTTTAACATGCCAGCTTTCAAGAATCATTCAAAAATTATTATTATCGTGGCCGGCCCCTTTCCCTCCCCCAAAAAAAGAAAAGGTGATGGTATTTTTGCTTAGTGTTTTTGAGATAAAATCTGAGAGCACAAACATGTTTTGGAGTTTATTAGGAGGAAAATGCTTACTGTTAGATTTCTTCCAAGCAGATTTTTCCATGGTAGCTTAAAGATCTGATGTACTGAATCACTTTCTTTTTTTTCTTTTGGGGGGGGGGGGAATCTCTTAACCTTTCTTCTTTGATTAATAATATAAAGAAAGCCTTTAAATACTACAATTACACTATCCTTCAGAAAAGAAGTTCTGATGGGTGTCTTTTGAGTGGGTCTTAACATCACTTTTTAAAATTTTCTGCCCAGACTTTCTGCTAAAGGTGTTTCACCTTTGTAGCAGTGATAAAGAGGATCACAACTCATTTTTTCCAGTTCCCAGATGGGTGTTTGACCCAAATGGACCCTTTGTTGTTGTTGTTGTTGTTGTTGTTCTGGGAGCTAAGATGCAGGGTTGTGACCTGGGCTGCCTGAGTTTAAGATGTCAATTGTTGTTCTTGCTATGGGTGTGATGACTTCTGCAGAGCTGGCACACAGTGAGAGCATCTTAAACCCCTGCAGCAGCATTCACTGGAAGCATCTAATTTCACCTCTTCTTGCCCATAAAAAAAAGCTTAGGAAAAAGGAGACAATATCTCCTGTAATTCTTTCATTCCAGAACAGTTTAAACACCAATATGCTGCTGCTGGATCAGGCAGTCTCAGTTGCTCTTTCGTGCCTCTCCTCTCCCATGTGTCAGTGCAGTGCTCTGTAGATATTAACACTGGTCCCAGAACAGTGTAATTAGTTTTTCAATAGGGCTATTAAGTCCAGGCACACTGCCATGCTGCTGTAGCTCTAATAGTTCTGTTTCTGGGGCTAGCTCCCTCTGAGTTAGTGTAGTTATCTCTTTTGTGTGGAACTGCACTTATGTTCCTCATTAGCCTCTTTTTTTTGGCAAGTTGTTAAATTGCTGGGTGACCATTGGTAACTGACTGACAGCGACCTCATGCATTCATATATCAAGTAACATTGGTTTGATAGCGGTGTTTGAGTTTCTTTTTATTAAAATAAGAGTTGTGATTAAATTAAGACTTTGTGTTAACAATGGCACATTCAGTTATCTATAGGTAAAACGCTATTCTTTAGAAAGCAGAGGTTTTTAAAAGTATACTTTCCTTCTCAGTATTTTAAATATTTTCCTTTTTTTTTATTTGTTACAATAGCTACAAATCAGTGGTTCCTTCCTGCTGTAAGGGGAGATATTCCTCCAGGCTGTGCAGCACATGGATTTGTTTGTGATGGTACCAGAATACTAGTTTTTGGAGGAATGGTTGAATATGGAAGATACAGTAATGATTTATATGAATTACAGGTAGGAAATGTATGAAGATGTTTCATTTTGAGGACTACTTTATCTGTTTATGAACAAACACATTTTATATTGCCAACTGCAGAGGAAAGTTAGATGAGCCTTGCTCTGCTCTGATAAGAATAAACTCTTTAAATAGATTCTGAAGATGGAGAAAATCTAAATGACTTTGAAAGAGAGACTTGCACCTATTCTAAATAAAATATTAAATATTTAATGTTTTATGTAGGTTAGCTTTTATGTGTCCCTTTTACTGTATATCCTAAGAGAAGCCTCGCATGCCTTTAAAAATAATTCAGAAAATATATGGATGTATTCTATTGACTATGAATGACTATAAATGAAGTTATTTCTGAATATATATTTCTTGTCTTGAAGGCAAGTCGATGGCTCTGGAAAAAAGTAAAACCTCAAGCTCCTTCCACTGGATCACCACCTTGTCCTCGACTTGGCCACAGCTTTTCTTTATATGGTAACAAGTGCTATTTGTTTGGTGGCCTGGCAAATGAAAGTGAGGATTCAAATAATAATGTTCCCAGGTATGCTGATTTGGTTTGAATTCAATGTCTTCAAAGTTGTCATATCAAATTTATTTTTAAAGAGGAACATTCTAGGGAGACTGTCCTGTGTACCAAGTACTCACTTTCATATCATTTGTGCAGCGGAGGGGTTACAAACTGAGAAGCTTAAATGTTTCTTCTGCTAATCCCACAATATCTAACACTGACTGACAGCTCTAACGCATTTGGAGGGAAACCTGCACAGACTGGTATTTTTCCTGGTATTTGGGGTGATGTTTTTAAGAATGACTTGTCTGTTAGAATTACTTAAATCATCAAAGTCTCATGAGTCATCAGGGAATTCACAATGGAAGTTTCCTCTATAATGCTGTGGAAAACAGTTGTGAATTCATCTGGAAATTTTTTAAAGTAACAGCTGAAGTTGCCTTTATTATGGGCAACCAGTGCTATTATGCTGAAGTTTTATATCCACATTCGCTTGCAGTTCAGGCCATTTATATTCACTGAGCTACAAACTGGCAATTTTAAGCTCAGTAAACAAGAGGTATCTGGTGTGAATGCCAAGACCGGCATCTAAAAATAACTTGCTGATAGATTCAGCAACAAATGGCTAATTGTCTGTTGGCCAGCCTGTAAAGAAACAGCTTATTTTCACCTTTGTTGTCTTAGAGTTGCAGAAATTACTCCCTCATGTCCCACATCATTGTGTATTTCCCACAGCTTTGCAGTTTATTCCAAGTTTGTCCATATGTAGTAATTTCTGCTAAGAGTATCTACCAATTTTCAATGTTTCTTTCATGTAATACAGTGTATCAAGTATGATATGAAAGCATGTTTCCTTAGAGGCAACAAGTTATAATAGCTTTTTTGTTTGTTTGTTTTAAATCCATTTAGTTTTTGTACCATCTGCAATGCCATCAGATATTTTGGGATTTTCAGATTCTACAGTCTTCCAAGACAGAAGTCTGTAATACGTAGAAGTGGTCAGGGTTTAAATCTCATTTGTAGTCTGGCTTATAAGCAAATTTTTCATCCTTTGTCAATAATACCCTAGATACTTAAATGATTTCTATGAGCTGGAGCTGCAACACGGTTCTGGAGTTGTTGGCTGGAGTATTCCTGTGACCAAAGGGACCTTGCCATCTCCCCGAGAATCTCACACAGCCATCGTATACTGCAGAAAAGATGTGGGAAGTCCAAAGATGTATATTTTTGGAGGGATGTGTGGCTGTCGGCTTAATGATCTCTGGGAACTTGACATAGGTGAGTTGATTTGCCAGCAGAAGTCAGTGCAGAGGACTCACTGGCTAAAAGGAAAAATTATAGTATATAATGATTAATGGCATGATGTGGTGCAGATATTACTGGGACTCACGCTATAGCGTTAACCTTTTGTAATTTTTGGAATTAAATAGATACAACATTGTATGCCTATCTTACCCTCACTGATTTTGGTTACACTGTGAGATAGTTTCCTTAGAGTGCTTTAAAGACTGTCACTATGATAACCAAGTTGAATGACCATAATGAAACAATAATATATCTTTTTGATAAAGTGATAAACAATTAATTTGTCAGTATTTCCTGCAAATTTTAAAAGAAACTCTAAGTGCTTGTTATTGCACCTTCTTTCTTATAGTGGCCATCTTAAAAAGGTGAAGTTTTGTTCTGTTTAATATTTCCTTCCTAAAATCCAGGTAGTGAAATACACAGGAATAAGTTGCTTGAGGGTTTTTATTCTTTTTCTTTTAGAAACCATGACCTGGTCAAGACCAGAAACTAAAGGGACAGTACCGCTTCCTCGCAGTCTCCATACAGCCAATGTAATAGGAAACAAGTATGTCTGTTGTTAAAAGCTCAGCTCTAGAAAGGTACACCTAGTAGGAGAATGATGATGCTTACCCACTACTGCTCAGTATAAACCATCAGCCCTGTAGAGTACTTTTCTGCTTCTATTATCCTACCTCAGTGGAAATTTAAAAGTACCATTGTTAATTTCAGGGTATTAAACTGTCGCAGCTGGACTTGAGCTGGCTCCGTCGGGAGCCAACTTGAGTGCCTTTGTGTCTGTGACACAATGAACTGGCTACGCAAAGAAACTGCCCAAAGAGTAGAACTAGTTCTAGGCAAAACCATTCCACATTTTTGTGGGCTAGTTTTTCTGTGGTCTGTTCTTCATTACTTCTTGCTGGTATGATTTGTTTTGGCAGATAGCATTGGTAAAATGGACTTTTAGACACGGGTTTCAGTCCATTTTATATCAGTTTACAAGCTGGCATGAGAAGAAAGAGGCAAGAGGGGAAAGAAGTGTGAAAGCTTTGAGTCTTATGATCTGAGAGCTTAGCTTTTTATTATTTACATAAAACATTATTAGTTTGTAGCCTGCATTAGGTTTTTATATTTTGATATCTGACTTAGATACCGGTCTTCTAATTTTAGAGAGAGATCTGCAGTAAAGGCTTGTAGAAATTCTGTGTAAATGTGTGATTTTTAGAAAGTATTAGCAGTTTGTTGGTATTGACAGTATATACAGTATTGACTTTTGTTTCTGGGAAGTTGTTTGAAGAGTTTTGGGGGGTGGTGGTTTTTTTAATCAGTTAACTTACTAAAAAATTTCAGAAGATGTCTGCAAAATACTTTCTAAAGAGACTAGACACAAAGGAAATCTGCTGTAAACCAGAACTGTAAAGCACTGTAAATTTTCTATTTTGTCCTAGTTTGAGAGAGCACGTGCAGCAGATCTGGATGTTAATTGGCTTTTCTTTTCTTTTTCCCTGCTCCCTCTTTTCCTGTATTTCAGAATGTATGTCTTTGGTGGATGGGTTCCACAGTCAGCAGGAGGTGAAATTTCTGCTCATGATGGTGAATGGAAATGTACCGGTTCATTTTCTTATCTTAATTTGGGTCAGTGTTTCTGCCTTTCTGGGAGTGGGCGTTTTGAATTAATACTTTCCTAACAGAGTAGAATAAGTATTTTGAAAACCCTGAGAAAAGTTTTAGGATACACAGTTGTAATCCTAACTGACTAAAGAAGATGCCAGTTTTTTACATCTTTCTTAAGAAGTGATTTTTAAAATTATTTTTCTTTGAGCATGCCGCAGGTTTGCGAATGCAAATCTTTGTTCATACAACTTTAATGCTAAGTAATGTACATACTCCTTCTTCATTTATAGTAGAACACAAGAGATAGAGCCTGAAGTGTGATAGTACTATACCTGAATCTTGTATTTGCCTGAGAAAGACAACTAGAGGTCAGAAAATTCATTGATCGTATCTTGCAAACTAATTGGAAGGCGACCTTCTCCTTGTAATGTTGCAAATTTAAACGTAATTGTCTATAAAACCAGAGGTGACTTATTTTCATTTTCTCTGAGCAGTTAAATGTATTAACATCTGTATTACTTGTTTTGGAAAACATTTAGAAACTAAATTTTTTGAGTTTCATTTACTAGATACCACAGAATGGAAAGGTCTGATCTCAGATTGCCAGGAGGACAAAAGTAACTTGTTACCAGGACCAAGAGCAGGACACTGTGCTGTAGCGGTTGGCACTCGCCTGTATATCTGGAGTGGTAGAGATGGTTACAGAAAAGCTTGGAACAATCAAGTTTGCTGCAAAGATCTTTGGTACCTTGATACAGGTGAGTCAGAAATAAATAAGAGACTTATACTATGTTACATATTTTATTAACATATGGGAGGCTGGCATTATTGATGATCAAAACATCTAATGGTGTAGCAAACTCAAAGATTATTAAAATTTTAAAGCTTTTAAAATAAACAACACTGTTGATTGTTTGAAGGCTACAGCTATAGCTTTAACTGAAAAATTTAGGAAGGTTTGTTTAAAGCCTCTGAAATAACTCTGTGGCTAGATTCTACATTGCATGCCATAGTCAGTAGATACAAGGTGCTAAAGGGTGTTTTACTTAAAGTCAAGGTTCCTGGCCTTTCTTCTTAGTGATCTTTTCTGTTGCTACTTACTCTTTTTTACCAAACTCCTCCTTCTTCTGGGATCATTGCTGCTGCTGCTTCCTCATCTCTTGGACTGCAAAAAGATAGTGTCAAATCTGAGAAACGACTAAGTCATGACTGGGGCTGAAGGGAATTCTGGAGCACTCATCATTCATTAGTATCTGGCTTGATGGCAGGACACTGAGATGGTATTGGGAGAGAGGGAACTAGAATAGTACTTTTGCAAGGAAGTTGGTGCCTGCTCAAGTGGAAGTGTGAGAATGGTTACTGGGGATTGTGAAACATTTAGGAGATTGTGGGGTTTTTTGTTTGTTTTTTTTTTCCTCCCCACCCAGAAGATGAAAAAGGATAGCAGAGGAAGGATGTGTTTGAGAGTGCAGCCTAGTCAGGCATCGAGGCAAGAGAGAGCAGCAGGTCACTGGCATTGAACCATGGCTAGGTTTCAGCCTCTGCAGAAGCTGAGGAAAGGCTCACTTTAGCTACAGAGAGCAAGCAAAAAGGAAGCACAGTCTTCTGTGAATCCTTTCCAGGAGTATGTAAAGCTTCAGGAGCCAAAGAGCTGCGTGCAGCCTTTTAGGAAAGAAAGAGGATCTCTTATCTCTGTAATCCCTGTAATTATGTATATACAACAAAAAGATTTGCTGGCAGCAGAACAGCCATTAAAAACTAAAGAAAGCATCAAAACTTGAGCATTTTTGAACACTATAGAATGACACTTTATAATTCTCTGGCTTGACTTGCCACCTCTGAGAACTGTTTCTTGTTGAATCTGGTATATATTGTATGTAAGTGAAAAAGGAGCTATCGATTTTGCTTGCATTATATAGATATTTCTTAAACTGATAATAGAGGGCAATTTCAAACATGCCATCTGTGTTTTACTGGTTTATTGTAGAGAAACCTCCAGCACCATCACAGGTACAGCTGATTAGAGCTACAACCAACTCTTTTCAAGTTAAATGGGATGAAGTACCTACAGTTGAAGGCTATCTTCTTCAATTGCATGCTGACTCACCAGTGCCATCTGTGGCTGGAATACCTGGTGTTGGAGTTCCTGAGACATCAGTGCTGAGTTCTCAAGGTAGTAGTCAGACCACATTACACTAATGTTTGTGCAAAAGTGGAGTAGAGGATTGCATAAGTAATTAATACAAGTTTGGGGTTTTTTTTTAAAAAAAAAAAAATCATTTTGAGAGAGAGACCTTATTTCTTTGCTTATTCCCAAAATGTGTGCATCGTAATTTTGGAAAACTCTGCTTTAACTTGCCTCTGTCGGTTTTGGCCAGTTGTCTGAATATGAAGAAATTTGTACAGTGCTGGGCACAATTTGAGACAGGAAATAATGAGGAAGGGATTTTATCTGACTGTTTGGCCATGCGGTTTCATTTCAGTCTTACAACCAAATCTTCCTTCAGGCTACTTCGGGTCTCCCTCTTGCTTACTGGACTAGATGCCAAGCAACACAATATTAAATTTTATGTAACTGATTGGAATTTGCTTTTGTTTACCTGAAAGGTGGCTCTTCTCTACATCAAAGTCCACAATCATTGCCTAGTGTCCCTTATCCAGAAATGAAGGTGGATCATCCCAGCCAAACAAATAATGTCATTCCTAATAACGTAAGTGTAAACTGAAAAATGCTTAAGTGGCAAAGTAGTGTGGGAAGCAACAGAACTGCCAAAACATTTTCTCAGTTTTAAAAGTCCTGGCATACTTTTAGGCCTTAGAAAAAAATCCAAAATCAAACAACCAAAAAAAAAGGACACCTGCTGAAGTAGTTGTGTCTGTTTTCTTACATCCTTCTTACCATTATGATTGACAGTCAGTCTTCAAAGTCCTCTTCCTGGTAATGCAGAAAGGAAATTGCAAGTGTATTGACCTCCAGAATGCTAACTGGGAGCCTGATACCAATAGAAATACTATTAATCCTCAAAGTGTTGGTGAAATTAATGTGGGAGGCAAAAAGGCTAAGGTGTATTCCTTCTTTGTTAGTATTTTTATGTTAGTCTGCTTAGTTGTAGGTTCCTACTGCAGTATAAACACAATTGTTGTCTGTTCTGGTTGCGTAGTTGTGCATGTTCCACTGTTTTGCCAGTTTAAAGAGAGAGGAAAAACTCTGGCTAAAGGATCACATTTTTTGAAATTTAGACCTTTCCTTAATTGTGTAAGGCCTCAGGTCTGTATGGGATCCATAACGTATCCCTGTAGAAAAGAGATGTACTATGAATTTTTCTAACAGTAGAAATAGGTATGTGCCAGGAAAGCAAAGAGTGAAAGCCTCTGTAGTTGTGGTTTTTCCCATCCCCTCAGGTCCTCCATAATGACTAAACATATGTGTTAATGAACTTATGTGTAATAACATAAGAATGTGAGCTCACTCTCAGATAAAATTTAGTATTTGTTGGAACAGCTCCAAGCCATCTTGGAGTGTGAGTCTGTTTTATAATGGCTAAGATAAGGCAGATTGTGAGGTTGATTTCTTGTTTTAATTTAAAGTCCTAGGGGGATTTGTTGGAGGATTTTTTTGTTGTTGTTTTTGAACAAGCATTTTCATGCCATGTTTGCAACTGAAATCTGTGAACTTTGCAGTTAAACATTAACAAATGTATTGTTTTGGTTAGGTCCAAGTTTCCCTTTCATCCAACTCATTATTAAAAGTAGAAGGAAAAGAAAAGGTTGCAGCACCTGAAAACAAGATTACACAGGAGACTATGAAAAACCATGCAGAAGCTACAGGATTCAAAGAATCAAATGCCCCTTCTCTTTTGCCTGTTTGTATTTCAAGTAAGATGACTATAGAATAAAAATTAATTAAAAAGTGAGAGTTAAAATTAATCTCATAAAATAAGATTATTTCTGTCTTGCAATTTAAAATTATTTTAGAGGCCTTTGTAGTTTAAAAAACAACCAACTTTTGCTAGTTATTACTGTACATAGTTTTAGAAGATATGAGGGAAAACAAAATCTTAAGTTGTTCAAAATGTTGCAAAGGACATGATATTCTCAATATATTCATTATTATGATGGCAAATGGCAAATGTGTGTCCTTAAACACAAATAGCCCTTTTTAACATCAAAGAACTGACTGACAGGACCAGATTCATTTTACAACATTAAGGTGATAGTGACTCCAGGCTCTTTTTGATGCTACTTCTGTCTGTCAATAGTGAAAAGCTGTTAGCCAATGTAAAATTTTAGGTGATGTAGAGAGGAACATGTTTCTCTCTGACTGTAGAGGAAATAGAAGATGACTAGGCACTGCTTTAGGCATGTCAGTGCCTTAAGTTAAGTGAGCATGGTGAATCCAGCCTCAATCACCTGATATCTTTATATTTGACTTTAATGTAATTTATAGGTTGTTGGATTTTCATTTTCTTCACAGTATAATTTAAGTATTGTGTGGAAATTTTGGATCTTGGTTCTAAGTGAGAAACAGACTTCTACAGTGGTTAATCTTAAATTGATTGTTACTAATCTGTGATACTGATTTTTGTAGATACTTTCTCTTTTTATTAGGATTTTTTTTCCAAATTAGTCCTTTCATAACTAAATAGATACAGAATAGCAATCTTAAGACAAATTAGATGGCCATTTTAATATAACTGTTTACATATTTCTATTTATTACTATGCAGACAGACTCTTGCTAAATTATATAACTAAAGAAAGCATTAGCAATTAATATAATGAGAGCTATTCTGGCCTAAATCTGAGCTAAACTCTGGATTTATATGAAACTAAAGCCATTAGATCAAGTTGAGATTTGTTAGGTGTTACCAATATTGAATTCTGGTTAATATTTTCTTTTTTTAAGGTCTTCAGACTTCAGCAAATGTAGGTGAATTACATGACTTGGACAAACGAACTGTAAATCCTGATGCTTCTGTATCCAGTACTGTCTCCAGCACACAAACTATGGTAACCCAGCAGGCTGTTAAAACTGAATCATCAAGTACAAATGGGGCAGTTGTTAAAGATGAAACTTCACTAACAACATTCAATTCAAAATCTGAAGGTTTGAAATGTGTTTCACATACTGTATTTTGAGCCATATATATCTAAGGCCATCAGAGTTCTTCTAGTGTGGTGGGATTCCCATCTTGACTAGTACTTGGGATTGAGATAGGGCTTTGGGCATTAAGGACCTTAGGCAGCCTGGATGATCTCTGCTGTGATTGAAACGTCTTTAAAAATCAGGATATTCCTGTTATATGTTTGTAAATTACTTTGTTCCCCGTAGGTGACAAGTCCTTTAAATCTTCATTTATGCAGAAGCCCATTTTCTACATAGCAATGGCGGTCAGTTTTGATACCTGTAGCAAATTTGCTTTCATTCAGTGATTGTCTTTTTATTTAGTCAGCAAAAGACTACAAATAGTAACCAGAGATAGTTTTGATTTTAAACAATTGACCTCTGTGACAAATGTGTCTGGTTCATGTGGCTAGCTCATCACTAGTCAAATGTAGTGACCTCTTTGTGGTCTGCTTGAAACAGCTGAAATAAGAAGCAATGCAGAAACCAAACAGACTAGTAGTTTTTCAAATTCTGTTTTTTTTGTTAATATCAACAGGCTGTGTTTTGAATGTTAACTAAAGAACTGTGCTCTCTTATTGATGCTGTGTGAGTAGTGTGATTTTTACCAAACACTACTGTATTTTAAAGGCAAAACCCAGAAACACAAGTATAAAATACTAATATTCCCATGTGTTGCTTATATGCTTTAGTATATATTTTTTAAGATTCCATTTAAAATTTAATAAATATTATTTTCCAATTTGTTAGGATTGTTTAAAGATTAACTGTTCATGTTCAGAATTTGGACTGTATTAATGTCAGAAGCAATGCATTCAAATTAAGATTTCACGCTTAGACTATTCATATGTCATCAGTATGTGCCTTAATCTGGTATTTAGAGTATTTGTTCACAAATATTTCATATCAGTTTCATAATTCTTTCACTTTTTAGGATTTCTTGTGTCCTGCCTTCTGTCTGTATTACCTGTAGTAGCCTGCAGTGCCAGGCTCCTAACAGTTGTTCTGTGAATATGATGCAAGCCAAAATTAAGCTGTTTATGTTATAAATAGAAGTGCATGCAAAAGAAGTCTGAGACATACTTTTGCAGCAAATACTTGTAAATGGCTATTGAGGTCAACGTTCATACTCTGTGGATTTTGTGTTATATTTTTCGTATCACTTATCTTTTTTAATACAACTTTTTCTTTCTAGCTGCTGAAACTGCTTATATCATGCCTTCAACAAGGGTCAGTACTGGACAGACAAATGATTCACACTCTGCTGTAAGTCTGAAAAAGTATAATCAAATTTCTGTATTTATTGTTCTGTTGATTAGTTGTGAGGACTGTTTTCCTTTATTTATATCTCTGAAAGAAAAGTAATGTATACTTAGAGCTTAAAGTGAATAATACTGGGGTAAACATTTCTGTTGTAAAACTAATTCCATTGTGTGGGTTTTATTTGAGTCTAAGTAGCAGTTGTGTAGTTGGGAGGAGATCCAAGTCTGTGTTTCAGCTGTTGAATCATTTTTATCGACTGGCACAGTGGAATGGTTTCTCTGCTGCATGATGTGCAAATGTAAAATGTTTTTCTGTATGCACAGACTAGTGTTAGCTGCTGATCTGTAGGTTTGAAACGTAACTAAACTGACATCTTGATGTTTTTCCCTAGAAGAGATGGGGACTGGCTATGCAAGCTGTAAATACTGCCTGAAAAAGTAAATGCTTCCTATTTCACCTGCTTACAACTTAATACACAAAACCAAGGTGCCAGTGTTGCCACCAAAAGAGAGAAGCTAAGGATGGGAAGAAGCAGCTGCTACTAAAGGGTTGGGGTGCTTTTGCCAATAGCAGCTGCCACTCCTGCCCCTTTTCCATGCTAGCAGGGTCCTGGGCTGTCTGTGCTGGGCACACTGACCATGCAAGCACCTTCCCTGGTGCCTGGAGACAAGCAAGAAAGACAGTTTGTCTTTCTGGGTCAGTCAGGAACAGTTCCCATGCCCTCCACCACCATCGCCCCATGCCACAGCAGAGGCCCTGTTCTCAGCTGCAAGTGAGTTCAGCAGCAGCTTGAAAAAGAATGTTTGGGGCTGAGATGTAGCTGGATCCCAGGTAGAACTACTGATGTTGGACCATGTTGTGGAACTTCTGGACCTCTAAGTGAAATTGGCTCAGAGCTACATGCTGCTACAGACACCTAGTTCTACAGCTGTAATCTTCTTCCCCTCCCTGTTTAAACTAGAATGTCAGAGGTGACATCCCAACTGCTGTTTTGTTTTTTGTTTTAAAATGATGGACTGTATCTAAGTCAGCATATAAGAACCAGTTGGTTTTGAACAGCATGTAAATAATATATGCATATTCCTTGAAGTATAAGAAAGTAACACTGGTATGAAACAGGGTTGTTTCTTACATATACTAGAGTCTTAACTTTATTTTTTTTACATTACATTGAAGTATGGGTAATCTACATCATGTGTTCTTCAAATACTAGAAAACTCCACAAAGACAAATGGTACCAGTGAAAACACGAGACCGGCGGTGGTATGACGTTGGAATTTTTAAGAACAACAGCGCTGTGGTGAGCCAGTTCTACTTGCTGCCAGAGGAAGCACTGAATGTCCCTAACAAGGTGGCTGCTAATTCTCTGACATGCTTGCCCATATGTATTTTGGAATCTGTTTCTCATATGGTTTACAGCAAAATGTGGGATTTTCTGATACTGCAGCAGGTTCTGGTGCTTAGAGGAGTTTTGTATTTTGTGACTGTGTAGTTCCTCCTGTATTTTACTCACTTTTTTTACTGTTTCCTAAACCAGATTAATTTTCTTCTGTTGTTCTTGTATGATAATATGGAACATCTTATTGTGCTATTGCTAATTCTTTCCATATTTCTATTTCTAGCCTTAGGAAAGAATTTTAAACTTAGTGAACTTTCAAACCAGTAAAAATTCGTAAAAATTAAAAAAAGCCAACTTTTTAATATGTTCTTTCAGTAAAGCATTGATATGTTTCTGTCAAAGTTCCTTCTCTGTTTCCAGAATCTTTGCTTACAGTTGTTAAAGATAGTAAGACACAGGCTAGGTTTAAAAAAGTTTAAAAAGACTGGATACGGACCTGTAGTAGTTTTTTAATTAGATTTGTCTAACTTAATGTTGTTGCACAGATAAGTTTGTTGCACGTGTAAGTTTATACATGTATGTGGGAAACTTGCAAAAATGTTGCGGTTTTGATGGTGAAAGTGTAAATTAATGATGTCCTAGTGAACTAAAACCAGAAATGATGGGTATATGTTTTCTTGAGACAGAAACAAAGGAACAGAACACCTTCAAAGAAAACACTGCGCTACAAATACTGCACATCTTAGTTTTAAACAGCGTAGTACATTTTACAGTGTTTATGTTGATTGTGATTTCTTGTACATTATTCAGAAGTCAAATAGTTCCATTGGAAGTATCAAGGATGCATCAATTAATATTTTAAACATGAAGGTACAATAGCACATGTAGTACATAATGTTTCAGAAACCTATTTGTTACTAACTTACAGTGTCTTTCTTTAAAAACATTTTGATTACCTATGCATGAAATTACAACTCCTAACTGTAGGAACAATTGATTTTGAAAGAAAAATATTTTTAGGGCAGAAGAGTATGCTAATTAAATCATAACCTGTGCAGCTGGAAATGCTACTTTGCTTTTAGTTTCCAGAGTAAAAATGACCAACAGGTGCAGTTCAGTTTAAATGACTGAAAAATGGGGGTGTTTTTTTGTTAGAGATGTAGTCTCGTATTGCTGCTTAGATCAGCTGTTTTGAGGTGAGCTACTGCCTTGGTCAGAACCTTTTTTTAAATTCTGATTTAAGTACAGCAGTGTTAGATCGATTATCAGTTTCAGTTAAATTTACTAATCTCGGTTTATCACTACCCACTTTATATTTTTCAGGCTGATTGTGTTTAGAATATTTTAAAAATTAACACAAATGTTGCTTTATTTTCAGATGGAAAGTACAGATGAACCAGACTACAGATTACTTAAGAAACAGGATCTTTTTCCAGGCACAGTGTACAGGTTCAGAGTTGCTGCAATTAATGGCTGTGGTGTCGGACCTTTCAGTAAAGTCAGTGAATTCAAGACTTGCATTCCGGGTTTTCCTGGAGCTCCTTCAACAGTCAAAATCACAAAGGTGAGAAATATAGGTAATTTTAGTTCCAGTGTATAACATTCTGGTCTCAAGCTCTTGTTTTTAGTTGGTTTGTTGCTGGGGTTTTTTTCCAAGTTAAAATTGTCATATGAAATAGTGTCAAATGCTTAGTTGGTTAATTCAGCTCAATGTAGTATTCTTCAAGAAGTTTGCTACAAATTATTATTTTGAGACTTCATGATCATCTTGCCAGATACACATCTTACTCATCTGATAGTTTACCCATGATTTTCTCTTCCTGCATCCTTGAATCTATAAGGGATTACCATGATTTTTTTAAAAAAGTCAAAAGACACATCTTTACCTCCAAAGAGTTATGATGTTAGATGAAAATTTTCAGATTATTTTTAAAGTTTTGGGGGTTTTAATATATATTTTCTTATTTATTTATTTCTTTGTTTGTTTATTTGAACATCTAATGGTTACCTACATACTGTCACATTGTCTTCCTTTTTCTTTAGAGTGTAGACTGTATTCATCTTTCTTGGGAACCTCCTGCTTCACCCTCTGGAAATATTTTAGAGTATTCTGCCTACTTAGCAATCCGTTCCACACAATTACAGGAAAATCCAAGTCAGCTTGTATTTATGAGAATATACTGTGGTCTTAAAACCTCATGTATTGTGACTGCTGCACAGCTTTCAAATGCTCATGTTGATTACACTTCCCGCCCTGCAATAGTGTTCAGGATTTCTGCAAAGAATGAGAGAGGATACGGACCAGCCACGCAGGTTCGATGGCTTCAAGGTAAAGTTGGTGTCAGATGCAGCGGTGGCGGGGAAAATGGCGTATTGTGTTTCTAGAGCCAACACTTTTCTTAGCAGTGCCTGTGAAATTCTTGAAATGTCATTTTGTTCCTTATAGAGGATTTAAGAAAATTTAGTTGTTGAATTTGGCATAACATTTTTTTTATTATTTTATGTATGTTCACAAGAAAAGACAAGCAAGTACTGTAATGTTTGTTATTGAGTTTTAGCCAGTCCCTCAGACAGTAAAAGTTTAGTAAACTTCTGATTTCCCTGGGTTTTACTTGAGCTCAAAAGCTTTTCATTCTAGTAAGTAATCCAGTTACATGCATGAGTGTAATCAGGTTTTTTTTCCCCCAATCTTTTCCCCTTCCTTATTAGAAAAAGTTTTCACAAGGTGACATAAGGTGCATTTTAGTGACGCATATACACTTTAAAGTTCATTTTACAGCCAGAAGTTTTGTCATCTGGTCCCTGCACTTGAAGTTGTGCACGTTCACAATGAGTTGGGGATGGGAATGGATCCACTGAAAATAACTATCAGTTTTTAGCCTGATCAGTTCTGGCTTACCTTTTAAGTAAGCCAATCCAGGGGCTCAAAACAAGAAGTTTTGGTGGCTTCTCCTCTTGTCCTGCTCCTTCCCCTTTCTGGCTTAGCTTTCTGCTAGTTGGGAGCTGGCTTTGCTCAGCAAGAGGTCCTGTGAGCATGGAAGAAGGTTGGGAAGGGCAGAGCCAGGGGAGCATGCCCACTGCCTCGGGGGGCAATGAACGGTTGTGTCAGGTTACCGGACCTCTCAGTTTGTGAGCAGTGATCCACAGAGGGTGGCTGAAAGTGAGCTGTTGAATACACACCCCTGCTTGCTTTGTACCATGTGTTTTCCTAAGATGGAGAGCAACAACGAAGAAGTTGTCTTCTGTAATGTTTAGTATTCCTGTGCTGTTTTAACCCTTTAATTGGCAAAGGTTTTGACCATGATCTGTATCCCAGAACTTTGAAACAGGAGTTGTTTGAAAGTGTTTGACCATGGACGCAGTGTGAAATTATAAAACATTAAACAATGTCTCCTTCTTTTTGCAGATACGAAAACATCAAGCTCAAAATAGCAGCAGCATAAGAAATCTCAAGTTTCGAATGTAGTGTTAAATGTAACTCTTGTACTATTTGTAAATGCTACAAATATTTTATTTTTGCATTGTTTTTATCTTAAAAATATATAACCTTTTTTACGTTTGGAACATCAGCGGTATACGGCCTTGCTCAGGTATGAGTACCATGTAGAAACTATATTGAAGATGGTGAGGTGGAAGACCATACTCTATCCAGTAGCTCTTTTTGGTAGTGATAGTTAAAATGTAAAAAATACACAGTTTCAAATGAAATAAATAAAAAATTGGCACATGCAGTAGTATTTGAGGTAGAGTCCCCATGATTGCTACAGGTCTTGCATAGAAAATTCGTAAGATTTGGTATATCAGCAAATTCTGTTCGGTTTCAGTTCCTTATACCACATTGTTCACTGCGGTGCCTGAGTACAAGGCAAAAATTTCCAGTTATTATATAGTAACTTAAAATGTATAAATATTTTAATATATACTTCTTTTGTAAAGAAACAATTTTTCTACTATTTGTAACAAGTATCTTAATCTTGAAAGATATCCCCTGCAGATTTAAAAAGAAAAAGATAAACTGAGTCATTTCTCTTATTACAAAAAAAACAGAAATTCATTGTAAATGCACTACTATTATTTAGAATTATCTTTTTGTAGTTGTACAAATCTTAAACTTGTAAATACCAATGTTTACAAGAGACCTTTCTGGTCTTGTATTAAAACTTCCATGAGATGCATTCTCTTTTTTTTAAATCCATATGCTTTGCTTTTAGCATATGCTTGCTTTTTGCACTAATAATAACTTACCTCATTCCTGTGTTTGTAATCACTTGTGTTGCTTCCATAATATTTCTGTAAAAGTTCAATCTGAAAATTTTAACCAAAGTTTAGAATACATGGTAAGCAATTTTGCACATACTATATGGCAACTTTTAACATATTTATTCCAGTTAATTTTCTTAAGTGCTTGTTTGCTTTACCAGTATATTCTACCAATCAAGTTCAGTATCTCCCTTTTACTATGCATCATGTTACATTAACTAGCTAGCTGATAAATTCAACAAGCATTACTTCTAGGAATAGGTTGATCCATTCCTATGCTAAAAGAAAAAATTTGTTCACAGTAGTGAAATAAAGGTAAACATTTTAAATGCTATTTATGTATCTATATATAAACCTATGTTTACCAAAGTGTAGAGGAGAATGGCTGAGTTGGACAAGGTCACTAGGTGAATAGATTGAGGCACCTAAATAAGATTTATTTTAAAATAAAATCTAAATTATTTACTGTGCAATGAAGTTTATACTTTGCACTTTAATTTTGCCCCGAATGCCAAAAGACTGTACATCAAGGTAGAATCTTTCCTCTGCCAGTTAAATTTGTCTTAAGAGCATTTGTAAATATAGAAACTAAAAGAACTGATGTGCCTGATTTGGTGGGAGAAGTATCACTAAAATATTAGAGATTTAACAGCTCAGATATCCCAGAGCAGATTTAATAGCCAAGTTTTAGCTACCCTGAAAATCAGGGTTGTAATGGAAGTGCTGATACAGCCTTAATTATCGCCACACATCACATGCTATAATAGCATATAAATAGTGCTGGGGACCATAAATCGCTATAATAGTGTTTATTGTGGCACGGGAGTAATACATGTGGTTTTACTCCAGAGAAAAAATCTTGTGTTGGTGACAACGACAGCTATCCCAGATTCACTTTAAACAGTGTTTATAGTATGAATGTATAGGACTTTTCCTGAACTTAACTGGCTTTAAAATATTTGTGTTTTAATGGTCCATTTCATCAGGTATGATCTCACTACAGATACTGTCTGATAACTAAAATACCATACACACGAGCTGTTAATTAGAAGAATAGAACTTGTTTTTTCTTACTAGTACTGTGAAAGAAGCCTTTAGAGAAAACACTTGTGGCTTTGATTTTGTTGGTTGATAGCTGTGATTGTAGAGTTGTTATTTAAGAATAAAAATCTGTTGGGTATGTCTGGGTGGAGTTTTTTTGCACTTGGTTTCACATGCTTTGCACAGTTTCTTTTTCAGTGGGTATGTCACAACTACCGAAGGGTAAAACTGTGGCATTTTCAATGGAAGTGTAATTTCCTTGTAAGTGTGCTTTCTTCAGCTGACTTGACATAAGATGTCACTTTCTCTTCTTTGTCCAAGTTGGGTGATGTTGAATAGTGATCATATGCAAATCTTCAGTTCCTCACAGTTTTACTTTAAAATGAAATTGTGGTACACGCTGTAAAATACACTTTGTGGTCTCTTCTCGGAACTGTATTTATAATGTCTAAATCCCACCTGTTTGCCTGTCATCTAGATATCAGACAAATATTGATTGTTCGATTTTAAATTTGTTTGGAAGGTTGTTGACATCAGCTCTTTGAGAATCTGTGTTACCCATTTATTTTGTATATCACTAAAGGACATGTAACAGAAGCTGAAATCTATCAGATGACGGTATCCATATTGTAGAAATGTCTAGGTTTACGAAACTCCTTAGGGAAGTTGTGACTATGTAAGTATAGGACAGTTGTGCCAGTTAAGGCAGACACTGCTACAGCTTCACCTTAATAATGTTCTTGTGAAAATGGAAATGAACAATAACCTACACTTTGTGTTTTCAAAGTAATTATAGCAATATCTTTTGAATGTAGTTTGGAGTAGAGCACATGATCATGCCATAAACTCTGAAGATATAAGTATTACTGTTGTTATCTGATATTTCAGGATAGCTAATTTGACGTGAACTTAGTTTTACAGCCTGTTACTTAATGACCTCTACAAGGAAACTGACATTTTGTACAATTCAAGTTGATCAGTCTTATTTCAAAGCATTGTTTGTTCTTTCTAATAAAGTGGTTGTCCTATCAAATGCATTGTAAACACTGAAGCGTGTGTCTGTTTTTTCAAGGTGTATGTGTACAAACTTCACATTTCTGCCCTTCTTTAGAAAAGGGATGGTTCAGAGATGAGAGTGAGTATATTTGTCTTGGTGGGGAGAAGGTTTAATTGTAAGCATTGCAATACTGAGTATTACTCTTTGATAAAAAGTATTTCCCAGGTTACTTCTTGGTTACCTCATGGGTTTTTTTTCTCAGCTGAGGTTCCCCAATTTCCACCCTGTGCTCTCACTATTACTCTGCCCTCTTCTGTGCCTTTGTGCCACGCAGCTTGCTGGCTGCAGCCTCTGGAATGAAAATTTGAAATTAATTCCCCTGTCTTTACACTGGTTGTGTTGTTGCTGTTCAAAATGAGTGGCAACTCTATCCCAGCAAAACCCGACACAGAGTTTGGTATTGTTTGTTGAAAGGATGGGATATACCGTGCTCAGAACGCTTCTAGTGAGGATATGAATTGTGTGCAGGTCCAAATCTGCTCAAAATGTCACAGTCTTAGCAAGCTGCTAAACCTTTATGGCAGCTGACTGTGGGGAACTCCTGGGGAAATAAGTAATACCTGTTTCTGGGAGCAGAGGAGCAGAGAAGAGCAAGTGAACTGAAATATCTGCAGAATTGTTTCTAGGCCTCTTTAAGTGACTTTGTAAGAAACTGCTAAAAGCTGTCTGCTCCAAATTGATTCCTTGTTTGTGTTCCTAGCTAATATAGTAGAGTAACTGTTGTCTTATTATCAATTATTTGTGATCCTTACATTAGTGGAAAACATGAGAAAACCTAAATAATTGGTGAAGAAATCACTCATTCTGCTTTTTTCTTTCTTTTAATAAAATTCCCAGAGTGGGAGTTATTTCCTCTTTAAGGCAGACTTGAATTTGCTGTATGAATTTCTCTTAACAACTCTGAATTATTATTTTTTTTCTTCATAGTGTGAGCTGGTTCACGGTGTATTTTTGTAAGATTTTCTAACAAGCTAAAGGCCTCAAGGCAGGGGTGGAGCATCAACTGCTGGCGTTGTGTTAGCAGTTAATGTGTTCCTCCTCCTGTTGGTAGTTGTGAAAAACTTCCTTTTGGTTCCTTTTCCATGGATCTGAAGCTAAGTGCAGATCCCTTTTATTAGAATTTCCATAAGTTAACTGAAAGTAGCAGGAAAGTGAGATTAAAATGGATCCTCTTGCTCCATTAATGAGTTTTTAGGATACTGCACCTCCAGTGCTTACTGCTGGGAGAGAAATCCCAACGGGGTGCTGTGGGGAGGTGGGGGTAGGCTGGGCCCGCAGCTAGACCCCAGCATGAAGGAATGGCGTTGGGTCTTGGCCAGAGCATTTCTCCCCTGCACCTGCAGACCCCAGCTGTGGCCTCACGCAGGCCTGCTTTGGGAAACGGCTGTGATAAAGGCCACAAGCAAAGCCCAGGTGTGACTCTGGGCCTGAGGACAAGCCATAGGGCAGGGTTTGCCAGGCTGAATTCTCTTCCCAAGGGTGATGGTTGAACCCGCTTAGAAACAGCCCGTGGCAACGGCTGGTCCCTGGCATGGGTCGGGGGAGCCCCAGCTGCGAGCAGCATGCAGGGCCAGGACTGTGGGGCTTGGAGCTGGAGACACAGCCCCTCTGCCCCCTTCTCCCTCGCTTTCCCCACCCACACATCCCCCGGCCAAGTGCAACAGCCATGGCTTGGCTGTGCCGCTATTGACAGTAGCGGGAATTGCTGCGCAGGGAAAAAGAAGGGATAGCAGGGGACAGCAGGATGCTGATGGGCTACAGGCACCCAGTTTAATTTGAAATGGTATGAATTTGCTCTGCTGGGTCCATCAGCTCAGCAAGGCAGAAGCAGCAGAGCAAAGGAAAGGGAGGGGCTGGGCTGCATGCGTGGGAGGGGGGGAAGGAAGAGGAGAGCTGGGATGGGAGGAAGGCCTAAGAGACCTCTGTGGGCTATTGTATCTGTTGAACTCCATTCATATGTGCCTAATGTTAGGTCATGAAAATCTAGCATCTAAAAAGGACTTGGTAAGTGGCTCCTTGGTCTGTTCCAAAATCCCTCAAAAGCCCAAACTACTTCACATCACACTCGTTGTTGAACTTAAAGCTCTGCCAATAACAAAAAAAAAAAATCTACCAGATTTGGGCTGGGTTTGGTTTGCTGTCATTGTTTTATTGAGGAGGTTCTTGCCTCTCGCAAGCATCTGCTTTTAATATGTGGCATAATTGCTAAGTTGGTACAGCAGCTCCTTAAAATGGAAATTAAGGCTCAGATATGGTATCTTCAAAGAGGAAAAGATGAAGCATTTCAGTGTGTGCCAAATGGTAAGCAGTGTTCAGAGAGTTATTTCTGTATCTGATTAAATTATAAAATACTGTTATCCACACATGGAAGTTATCAATATACAATTATTTCCAAGTGATTCTTGAAAGAGGCACACTGGCTAAGTGCTGGCTTAGGAGGTTCAAAGCACCAGTTCCTTGGTTTTGTTTGCATCCTCTTTTTTTGTTTGCATTCTCTCATTTAAATGCTAGGAACTCTTAACTGCCTTTTAGGATAACCACCTCTCTCTTACATGCAGTGCTGATCATTCTCCTTTAACAAAAAGTTATTAGGTACAAGTAGTAGCTCCTAACTTTGAGCAGCATTAAGAAGTACCTCATTTTTTTCTTTTTAGTAGAAGCTTTATAATTATTTCTTCATTGCACTTTGCCTGAGTAGGGAGGAGACTTTCATATGTTGACTTTATATGCTATCTGCTCTGGAAGGAAAATGTTGGGAGCCTGGGAGCAACTCTGAAATTACTGTCTTGAAAAAAGGCTTGAAATTTCAATCTAACAGATTAAGGTGTCACCTACGTACATTGCAGCATAAATGTTTTAGTATAAATGCTGACTGTTTATGTAGTTATTATTTAAATATTAGTTAATGAGGTCAGTTTCTTGTGCTACTGTGAGAAGGTTAAGAAGATGGAGTTCCAGTAGAAAGGTGCTGCTGAGCCATATGAAGCAACATGGGAGCTGTCAAGCCAGACAACATGAAATTGCCAGTTATTGTTAATATTTCTTTTTCTGATGGGTACAGAACTTGATCTCACTGCATCCACTCAAGAGACCCTTTGGATGAGTTTCAGCTGCTTGGTTTGTACAACGTGGCTGCTGCTGCTGGTTTTGAAGAGAGGAAGAGCAGACTCGACCTCTGATGCAGCACTCCCCAGGCCCTGCACTCCCCGCACCCCATGCCGAAGTGATGGAGCCTGTTTCCCCATAACAGAAATGCTTTCCAGATGGCTGGAGGTGAGATTTTGGATCCTTTCCCTTCTCCCATAGCACTTAGCTTTCCCTACAGGCTGGCTCCGGACATCCTCCTGCTCACCAGGTTGCTTTTTCTGGTGCGTTACATTACACAGGGAACTTGGGCATTAGTGGGTTGGGATTTCACAGCTGAGGAGTCGAACACTGCAGAAACAAGCCTGTGTGTCCCAGAGTCCTTTATCTGCACCACACTCGTCTCACCAGTGATGGAAGATAAGATCTGATGGTGTTGACTATTTGTCTTCACACAAGGTGCAGAGAGGAGTAAAAATACACTCTTCCTAATTTGTTGTTGCGTAAAATAGTGGCCACATTTTAGCTGCGGTTGTCTTTCAAGTGACACAGCGTGTATATCTGAACTGTGGTGAGTCTCAGGTGGGCTGCTGGAAGGTGCTTTTATTTGCTGTTCCTGTTACTGTGTCCTTTTGGGTGGGAGATACTCTCATCATCGCAGTTGTGTCATGTCAGACAGATTACCTGCCTTTATTTACTGAATTATTTTGTTCATTAAAAAGGGTCTTCTGTAGTGTTGCCTCTTGTTTCTGCCATGCTAAAGCCACCTGAAGCAAATACATCTAGGAGATTAGTTTTCTGCTGTCATTGTTGCTGGGCAAGCTACAACCAGCAGCTAGGTCCATGCCCTACCCTCAGTTTTGCGAAGAGCTGTGTACTGAGGCAAGGCAGGGAATTGCTTTAAGTTGTAAACAACCCTTCTTGTCCTTTTATTGTGCACATTGAAGAAGCACAGTGACAACAGTTTAGGAGCAGCAGGGGAGTGCTTTAGTCACTGTTACCCCAGTGGCAGGGGAGGACTCACACTACACCCAGTTATTTCTGGAGAAAAGTGGTCTGCACCCCTGAACAGGACCAAAAGCCTGGGGTGATTCTGACCAGGAGTAAATTGCTGCTAAACTTTGTTTGCAATACGCTGTCATTGATGTGCCTTGTTGATGTGCCTTGTTGATGTGGCCTGAGCCATTTATTACTGTGGTTTGTCAGACAGAAACCAAACACTTCGAGGCAGCTCTGTCCTGAAAGTCAGCTGCCATCTCTTGTGCCGTAGGGGCTGTGCTAGATTAAGTATTAGGCACACACAGATTAGATTAGCAGCCTGAAGGATGTTCCTCTGCCCAGCAGACTTAAATCCTCAATAGTTTTCTTTTACACAAAAGCAAATCAGTTGCCATTGCTCCTGATAAATGGATCCTCTGCCCCCCTGTACTGCAGTAAGAGATTCCAGGAAATGACCCTGGCAGTTTGCCTGGAAGATTTCTTAAACCAGTGTAGCTGACTCCCCCTGCGCTGCTAGGCACTGCCCCGTCTCTCCCTGCCTCCACAGCCTTCCTCAGAGACTGCAATATAATAAACACTCTGCAGCTGGCACCAATTTGGAAACCATTGTGCATAGGAGCAGACTGCCCTCCCTCCCAGGAGCATTTGGCCTTGGATGTCATTGCAAGCTGAACCGCCACTGAGTTTCCAGAGAGCTTTCCATTAAATTTTTACATACTGAGGGTCAGAGGTGACATTGCAGTCCATTATCGTGCCCATTTCACCAATCAATAGGTAAACAGGTCAATAGTTCGTTGCTTAAGTATAATTTTTTCAGCCTTTTAAAAGCTAGAAGTGTGAATGATCATCTCATCTTTGTCTGGGGGATGTGTGGGCAAGGGAAGAGAGGGAGAAAGGGGGCAGAGGGACTGTGTCTCCAGCTCTGAGCCCTGTGGTCCTGGCCACCCGTGCTGTTTGCAGCTGTGGCTCTCCCCAGACCAGGGACCAGAGGAGATGATCATTCTCTTCATCATCTCTGCACATCTCTTCTTTTCAAAGAGGAGAAACTGGTCTGTGTTTTCAACTAGGTACATGTCTTAAACTGTACCACAGCCAAAAAGCATCCTTCCACCACTGCTCTTTTCATCAAACCAATTTGAAAGGGTAATGTAAGAATAACCGTTGTCCACATGACCAATATTTAACTTCATCCTATATAACTGCTTGGGCTCTATATAAAATGTGGTTTCTTTATAGCATTATTTATTTAGAGGAATCTATATACAGTGGGATTTTTTTTTTTCATCTATAAATGTAAGAAAATTCACTTCAAAATTTATGTGAAAAAGTTCCTTTCTTCTACTTCACTTGATACAAATCAAAACTGAAGAAGTTTAAGCCTGCACCATTTGGGAATGCAGTGACTTAAAGCAAATAGCAGCAAGTCTACATGACTTAACTAGAACATTAATCACATTCAAAGCTCTGAATGGGAAGAATGAAGAATTTTATAGCTATAAAGCAAGGCTGCTGCCAGCTCTTACCATGACAGCAAGGTGCTGGGGAAAACACTAGTCCTTGGCTCACCATGTTGCTTTGCATTGAGGAATCTCCTGTGCATATGCAGGTGCCCATATGCTTCCTCTCCTGCTAAAGACAAGAGAGAAATCACCTACAACATGTTAGTGAGCATGATCCCAAAACTCTGCAATAGGGCCCATCCACTATCTGATGTGGTTCACAGTGTACCCTGGATGCAGTTCAAGGAAGATCCCTAGTTAAAGTATAGCCCACACAAATCAGACTGATTTTTAGGTACAGGCGGATATAAGCAGGGGTGAGTAGATATTTAGGATGTACCTACTGCCTCATACCAAGACTCTCTCTGTGTTCTGGCTACACCATCCAGCCACGTATTTTAGTGTTCAGTAGAGATCAGAATAGAGGAATAAATAAAATAGTAAAGAGGCATACGTACATCAGTAAGACTGGTAAATGCAGAGCCTCAGCTCCCATTAAGTCAGTCTGTAATGAAAATGGGATGTAGAAGAACACCACCTAAACTAGCTTTTCTCATAACTGCATTTCATCTAGAAGTAACAATATTTCTGTGCTTTTAAAGCTGCCACAAGCACTTTGTAAAGAAAAATCAGAAGGATCAAGTCACACAGAAATTCATTTAAAAAATTAATGTAGTAAAACTTGCTTGTGTCATGGAAAGACACCTAAAAAAAGTCACTGTGCTTGGAAAGAAATCTTTGAACATCACTGTGATTTCTCTCCTTTGTGCACATGATGGTATGTAAACCACAAACTCAAAACACTTCAACCTAAACTCACAGAAGAAACAGCAGACTGAGAAATGTGGCTGGTTTCAAGCAAATGTGACAGATGACCTCAGCCCCCTTTTTCTGCATCCACCTGCCACTCTCTCTGAGGTTCCCCTTAGCTGAGATCACGGCTTTTTCCATTGCAAATCTAGGAACATCGAGAACAGGGTATGACGGCCTGAAATAAACGGAATACAAACAGAAGGGGCTCATGGAGTGATTGTGTAATTCATTTGTACATTTAATGAAAAACTCCATTTGTTCAGTCATAGCTGCTGAAGAACGACAGACTGCCACAAAATCCAGAACATTCACCCCGATGGTCACAAAATACACTGGGTTGCCCCCGGAGGCTCTGCCAGCATGGTGCGGATTTGTAAGAAACACTTAAAATCTGTGCATACATCATTTTTTTGTTTAGCAAAGAATTGGCTATTTCAGGTTTTTGGGGTGTCTTAGTTTAAACTATTTTACCAATATTAAACTGTTACTTTTTCTTTAAAAAAAGAGAAAAAACAGCAAGAAATTATATGGCAACAGATTCAAGGTGTGGTTTGCTTAAATTAATGACAGGTATGTGGGAAGATAATTATTACATTTCAGTCCACTGCAAACAGTAAAAAGATCAAAGGTCCCAAAATTCAATCTGAGTAAGATGTATTACCAAAACCATCACCCCTATCCTAACAGGCTAAGACATTGCATCTAACAAAATTATCCACCTGAATTTTAAAGAAACAGCAACGTTACTAGGAACAGCTCACTAAATATACAGAATTACATTATCTAGGTAGAGTTTATTGCAAAACCAGGAAGGAGACAGCAAACGAGAAGTCTGTCTTCCATTTCAAATTTGTATCACTTGTTCAAGTTCCAGTCACTCACACACGCGTGCACACACCCTCCCACACACCCACACACGCAGCCTGTACACAGAAAGTCGCTAACACAGTTGAGTTCCCAAAGTCTCATGAGAACCCTTAAAACATTTCAGTAAAAAGTTAAAATGAGATCTTGTACCACAAGTACTATAAAATCCCCCCCTGCCCCTTGAATTTCTAAGTTTTGGATTCTAAAAACCATACATAAAAAGGAAGAGTTATTTCAGTAGCACAAAGACTACCTTAAATATATCAAAGTAAGCCTAAGGAGAATTAATGCAACTGAAAAAAAAAATATGAAATGAGGACCTGCATCGCACACAATCAGTGCTTTCATCAACACTGTTGATAAGCTCTAAGTCTCTAAATGTAGTAGAGCATTGGTTGTTTTTGATTAACTTTTAATTCTGAAGTTGCATTAAAAAAAACAGTTGTAGCAATTCTCTTGAGCTGCTAGTTTCATGAGGGAAAAAGTCCCCTTCAAAATTTCAATAAATATATGCTGACATGTAAAGTTAGTTGAGGTTGTCATGCAAGACAATTACATAACCAAGACCAACTCAATCTTTATAATAAAGGCAACTTGCATTCAAAAAATGAAATTTACCCTTACAATTTTATTCAGAGGGTAAACATGAATTAACCCAGCTGTTTACCTAAATTACAAAAGTAACATGATTCAATATGAAAATAAGAAACTGTCTACAAATCTCTGACAGTAATAAATTGCAATATACAATGCATACAGGAGTTATACAGAGCAACAAACTCTTGTACAAAACAAAAATACTTTAATACCTTTAAAATCCAATTTTTTTTAAATCATCATGAAAAAGATTTGAGTCGGAACTCACACCTCAATTAGTCAAGCTTCAGGTAGCTACATTACAGCTATTTAACATACAAAGAGATAAATCTCTTCACCAGTCAATAAAACTGCCTCTTCGTCAGAGCCGCACAGCTTTTCCGTCTCGTGTTCCCAGATCCAAAGTTTTCTTCAAATCATGAGAACTGAATTTGTTGAACACCAGAGAGCTAGAGAAAGAAAACGCAAGCTCACTTTCAAATGCACCTTTTCTAAAACTGCATTGCAGCTAGCAGCCTTAAATTGTCAGTGCTGGAATGTCACAACAGCCACCACCAAAGGACTGAATAAAATCCATTCTCATCTTACAGAAGAGGGCAGCTGAACTAACATTTGAATTTTAGCAGCAGAAGGGGGAGCAGGGAATGCGATACAGTACCTGTTGATACGATGTCGTGTAGACCATAACATTCTGCTGTTGGCCGTCTGTAGTTATTAAGCCTGCAGGCAACTGGTTAGCTGAAAGAAAAAGCATTTTTAGAAAGTTAGACGGGAACTGTAGGATACACAAAGCCTTGTTTTATCTGTCTGTCACCATTAAATAACCTTTAGTGGTGCTCCACTCCAGGACTGAGGAGCCATTCCTCTCCTCTCAGCTACCATCCTACAACGTGTATAGACACAGTTGTTACTGAGTGTTACAAGTAAACAAGTTTATTCCCTTTAAGAAACACTTAAGAAACAAAATTCAACTTAATTTTGCATCAGATAATCTAAAAGTAAGACTGCACCTTGTTCTTCCCCTGTACCTATCTGAAGCAGAACATACACAGCTGCATACTGGTGAATGGAGTGCAGTTTGCCATCCTGACCACCGGGAGAAAAAAAAACAACAAAAAACCAATCTCCAGCATTCAATATCCCGAGAAACCTGAAGAACTGACAGTTTGTTTTGTTAGCACTTGAGCATACACGTGTGAGGAGCTCCATAAAATCATTACACTTCTTTAGAAAACAGGATCCTGCAGGCACTCCGTAATGTGGAAGCCCCGTGGAAGGCAGCAGAGAGAAACAGAGACAGGCAATGACAAAAAAAAGGTACTGCCCGACGTGAGGCTGGGTGACTTCAGCGTGCCCCTCAGGATACGCATAGGAGCTCTGAATTTCACCAGGGACAGGGCAGGCCAACAGAGTAAAAAGTACTTCTGAGACTTCGAGAGCAAACACAGGGAGTGACGCTCCAAGAGAAACCCTTACAACAACACGCACGTTGAGCTCTGCGACACTCGGAGTAGGGACGCTAGAGAGCTGCTACTTGGAAGCAAAGCAGCAAAACTCCGAAGTTGTAAGTTAAGCCGCTGTAGCGTAGCATTCTCCGCTAGGAGACAGACAATGGGGCTCCTCTCTGAAGAATGCCTGTTACTATATATAAATACGACGTATAGCCCACACAAAAGTTCTGAAAACACAATATAATCCCAACAGCTTTCATTTGAAAGCTGATGCTTGGGGGGTTTTGAATCAGGGCTTTGGTTGGGTTTGTTTGTTTGATTCTCCCTACCTTCACCATACTAATTTTCAAACACTTGAGTTGCAAGTAAAGAGATGCATTAAGATCATAGTGAGAAGTGGCTCTGGCAGGTCCAAAATTTTACTGCCCTTCAATGCCCATGACCCACATCCAATGCATTTTAATGCCAAGCCTCTGACCCAGCCCTGGCATTATGCTGAGAAGAAGAGCTAAGGGCTCTGCCACAGCAGCACGGCTGTTACTGCTACTTCTGCAGCGAGACCACTGATCTGAACAGATCTGTATCTGCCCCTACGGAGAGAAACACCTGCAGCACCTGACACGACCATTTATTTTATAGAACTTTTTTTTTTTCCTTCTTCTTCTACTACTGCAACATCTTTGCATCCTGCCAAGACTTAAGATTCTTTTGGGAAGGGGACAGATGATTCCTTTTTTTTTTGGTTTCCATTTTCTGTTGGGCATTGTACTCAGGCTAAGCAGACCTTGGGCATCCCAGAGGAGAAACCTTTCATGAATTTGCCCCTTTGCCCATACAAAACAAGACACTGGACACAGACACAATCAGAAGTTTCCAACTATATATTTTCCCTCAACTCTTGAGCTGCAGTTTAAATGCTTGAAATGCAAATCAGAATTATACAAAATAAAGCTTTTGGAACAATTTCCAGGTATTTGAAACGGGACAAACTCCCAACAGCTGTAATCCATAAACTATTAGCAACATACTCAAGGTAAATAGATTTGGCTTATAGTTGTGTTACTATTTCTGAACCAGAGCTATTACATATGAGCTAGTATGGTTAAACATTTACCATTTACATTGTATAATTTTTAATTATAAAATTAAAATAGTAATATTTTTAAAAAATAAAGCTTTGTATAAGTCCCTGCAATATTTAGGTTTTGATTCTTAATTTCCAGCCAGTTTTATGAGCTCATCTTCCAGTCTAGAAGAGACCTGAAGAATCTGTACTGTTTTATATAGCCAAAGTTGTCATGCTGGGAGCAGAGTGTATTTCAGACCCTGAATAGGCCATTTCAGTCCTCAGGCTTTGAGTTTGTGCTAGTTCAGTAGTTTACCAGTGATTTTAAACAGAAGATTTATCAGGTACTTGAAAAACTGTATCATGTCAGTAGACATGACTAGAGCTGTGCCTTCTAATTCTTCTTGTATCAGCTTCAAGATTACTAGCCCATAACATTTAAAAGCCAAAGTGAAGACTACATACAAGAATCCAGCCTCAGCAAAACCAACGCAAAGTCCCAACAAGTGTCAGGCTTTAATTCACAGTATAAGGAAGAAAAACTACAGTGAATGCAATCCTTGCCCTACACCTTCCAGTTGCCAATCTGTGCATTCTTTTGAATGTAAGAAATACTAAGTGTTTTAGAATTATACGAAGATGATGTTCTTCTCTGGCTCATTTCTCAAAGACGAGCTCCTCAAGTCATCAACTGGAGTTTATTTTACTTTTTCCCCCAGCAGTCTTGCAAGTAGAACGAATGTGGCCTAAATATGTAGCTACTGGGGAAAAAAAAGAAAGAAAACAAGTTTGCACCTTTCATTACAATCTGTGCTTAAGTGTAGAGAAAGCATACTGGCACTAATGTATGCATTTAAAAATCTTCCACAGTTGACATTAGCTATTTTTAGAGTGTCATAATTTATCACTATATTACTTCATTCTGATCATAAATGCTACTGACTGGGAGGAGTTTATTCTTCATCTCAAATGAAAATCTCAATGGATCACAGGTGTAACAGGTGGCCAGTTCAGGATATATTCCTCAAGTAAGAATTCTGATGTCTAAAGGAAGTGCTGTTTTTAGAAAAGCCATAGTAATAATATAATAAATCAAAAAGTATTACTTACTAAATGCTTCCTCTGTGAGCTCCTCACTTAGACCGTCTCCAGTTGTAACTGTTCCCCCAATTCCCTTTTCTCCTTTCATTGCCTGGAGAGAGGGAGGGGAAAAAAAAAGAAAAAAATAAGAAAGAATTTCTTATTAAGAGTTAAGAGTACAGTTGGCTTGAGATTGTTTCAAGACTCCAGGAGCTCTGGAGTTTGGAAATTGCAGAAAAGTCACTGTGCAGCAGCTGGAGTTTGAAATCCAAGACCTGTAAAACTCTATGGGATTTAAGAACGTGCATAGTACAAGACTGTATTGAAGGGTGTTTTTCATCTTAGCCTTACTCCTCGGAAACAAAACCTCTGCAAAGTAGGATTGTGTAGTTCTAAGAAAGGCTTTCACCCTCTGCAGAAAGTCGAAGGTCTGCAGCAATCCAGAAGAAGCAGCTAAGAGCATTTACAAGGAACCACAGAATCTCAGAACTACTGAGAATGTGCAACATTTGCTTACCAAGCACACACAAGAGCCATCATCACACAAGCAAGAGTTGACATTTAAAATCAAGATACTGGATTTCTTTTCCCACATCACGGACTACAGCCACCAAGGATACCAGCACGGAACACCAAGGCTCCCGGTCATCTGAATGCACTTTTACAAGTGTGAAGTTTGATGCTCCATGTTACATAAGAGCATAATATAGGCCTAAGAAAATAATGTAGGCGTAAAAAAAATGGTTTTCTTTTAGTCTACACTGAGCAGTGAACTCTGCCACTGTTCAGTGTAGACTAAATATTAAGCCACAAACCAGAAATTTTTCACTATATACAGTACTCTGAAGACAGAACTAGCTGGAACAGAGGTTTAAAACTGATTTGCAAAACCATGCAATCCTCCACTCAATTAAAATCCAATCCCACTACTCTGCTACCACAGCACATATAGCTGCAAAAATGGTCACTTCAGAATTTCATTAGCACAGTAGCACAGACTCACTTCAGACTTCTCCAGAAGTACTGAAACTAGTTAGGCACTACTTGCACTTTTAATTAAAGCACATACAGCACTCTGACAGCACATGGAACTGCTACAAAGAACTGAAAAAAGATAGCACACAGTAGTAGTCAACTTTTAGATTGCACCTCCTGTTACTCAGTTATCACTGGAAATGACCTTCAGGGAAGGGGAAGCTTCAAGTGCTATCAGCAAATGAATTATCCCTAGTGAGTCTGACCCCATTAACTGAAAAAAACTTAGGTTTACAGAACAAAGAAGGTTTGAGGAGTATCTCTATCTACAGCACTGCCAATTTAGACATATCTGCTTCAACTCATGCCAGTAAAAACAAGCAGCCATCCAAACACAGGGATCCACATTTAAAAATTAAAAAATGATTTTGCTTTGAGTTTTTTCCCCATTATTACTTTAACTCTGAACAACTTTTTAAATCAGGACTATGAAGTCACTGGATAAAAATATCTTTGATTACTTTGGTCAAATCTGGTATTCTGAAGTAAAAGAATACCAAAGTAAAGAAGGAAACAAGCATGATTCTCTTTGTTTTCTAGACAGGAGGCAGGGGAACAGAACAAAAAAACTCAAGCAGAAGCCACTTATTTTTCAAAAAGTTTAAACTGCTGAAAGGAAAAACAGTCACTTTCTGCTAGAGAAGGGATAAATTAAACTCCTTGGATCACATTTCTAGCATGTGCTATGTATGAAAAGCAAACTGAGGGACAGGCTAAAAAAACAGATTAAAAACCCCCCCCACTAAATATTGAAGCAGATAGCCTTCCATGTGAATCACTATTCTGACAGACAAACATTAGGCATTAGGCTAGCTCCTCAGAGGATGCAGTCTTATTGATTGAACCCAAAGATCCAATTAAGCATTCTTAATAGGCACCTTTAAAGAACAGAGTGATTTACTATCAGCAATATATTAGAGAATTTATTCAGTTGAAAGCTTTAACTATTTTGAATCAGCAAGCCTAATCAGAATGCTTACTCATTCCTTTTTCTCTTTATATCCTCTGGAATGCTTTTAAACATTACATTAGTCCCTGACAATAGCTGTGAGAAACCGTGCAAACTAGCCATTATACAATTACAATGACAGGGAGCTAAGGATAAACACCACCAGGCTAAATAAATTAGGAAATACTGAAGTATATACCAACCTCTCTGAATTTTTGGAGGTATAACTTCAAAGGTTCAACATAGCTATCAAACCCCAAGGTAGACATGGCAAAGAGAATATCCTCTCCATTGATCGTCTTCCTTTTCTCTTGGTGACACCTCTCACTTGCTTCTGATGTTATAAAGCTGATGAATTCACTTACACATTCCTGCACGCATTCCTTTGCGTCCTTGGCAATCTAGTAAGGAAAAAATATCATAAAATGATTAATCAAGACATAAGAAGATTAAAAAACCAAACCAAAACAAAAGAATACACTTGATAATAAAGGAAACATCCCAAAAGCTTATGATAATACCATTTAGGAAACAGCTGTATGTGAGGGAACCACTGGATGTCATCACTGCTCTATGTAAGCACAGTTGCAACATGATTTTAACCCAAGTTTTATTATTTCAAGCAGCATGGCCAACTGCCAGGATTTCCTGAAGTCATAACTAAGTTCTGTACAAGCTTTTACATACAGATGCATCTCAGTATTGCTTACTTTGCTTACCTACACCTTCTCTTTAAACCTGTTAATTACAATGTCATAGCCTGCTTCCATCTTCCTTTTAATAGATCCAGCAGTTCCAACCCTACTGCAGTACGTTCCCACAAATTTGGCAATAAGTATTTTTATCCTGACCAGATTCAGGGACTATAATATATGCCTAGCAGGAAGCCTCTCTAATGCTTTAATACTCTGGTATAGATTTTCCAAATGAGAATTCAAATGAAGAAACATATGCCCCTGGCAAGAATGAAATAAGTAAATTTGATTATGGTTTTCAGCTGGACAAAAGTAATTTACCTGACTTAAAATGACAGCAAACATTACTCATTATTACTTGGGAAGCTGACAGGAGCCAACTGAAAGATTATAATAGTGAAGATTCTTATTCTTCACATGAGAACAAAAAAATGAAGTAACTGTATGTAGAATCTTCACTAGTTCCTCTGATATTTTCAGACACATAGGGCAAGAGTACTCATCAGCCAGCAGCTTCCCTTGCTGTTTTTCTCAAAAACCTCCCTGATTTTTCAAGATAGCTCGACATCCCATATGCTAAATTCTTGAGAAAAACCTCATCTTGATCACTAAAAATTTATGACAATATGGACTAGTGAAGAGATTTTCACAGCAAAGATATAAATGTAACACCCAGATCTCCAGAAAGCCCTGAACACTATGAAAGTACAAGCAGATGCAAGTAAATTATGTCTTGCTTCTATTTAGAGTGATCTCCAAAAAAAAAATCAGCTTTAGTTAGAGGAAATGTTCCTGGGGCAGGAATTGTACTGGAATCCAATAGAGAAACAGCAAGTAACAGGAGCCCTGCAAAGGTTTAATATAAACAAGTAGTACAGTCAAATCCTTACACAATCACCAGCTCAACAGAATGGATTAAAAAGTCTATTCTTAGCAGAAAGAAATAAAATAAGTTTTTCAATATCTGGCTTTATCTGATACATTGTATAAGGCACACTTCTTAAGTCATTTTGGCCCTTGGATATGTAAAGGCTAACCATTCTCCTTCCTTCAGAATGAAGACTGGATTTTTATTTCATCACAAATGGTTCACTTATTCCAAATTTTATGCACCTCAATATAAGCAGATTAAATTTCTTAAGACAGAATTGCATAGAAAATATTCTTACTGATACGGGATTGTCACCAAGTCTGACTCATTATGACAAATTCAGAGAACACATCTCAGAAAAAGAAAGCTCTTGAAAGCCCTATGAAGAGTTCTGTTCTGGATACTCTAATTACAGCTGTCACTAAAAGCTTTCAGAAACCTAATAAAATTGGACTTGGTCCCAATCACCTCCTGCTCACATTTTTTTTCTTTTATTTTAGAAGGCTTTTCTCCAATAAACCAGTATCACTTTGAAAAATATATTGTGCTACCAGCTCAAGTTCACTCAGAGGAAGGAATAAAACTCATTAACACACTTGCTTTAACAGACAAGGGTATTACCTTTCCTGTTTGAGGTATGGCATTTTTCATTATCCTTGCCACGTTTGCAATTGGAAGGTATATATCTTGTTCTCTGAAACTCTCTTTTGAGCCATTTGTATCTTCGTGATCATTCATGCTGTCCTCTGTGTCTAATGAAATACAGAAAAATTAACAGAAATTGTATTTTACAGATAGCAGGCAATAATTAAGTCAGTTTAAAATCTTACAATGAAGGAAGAAGACCTTTGAAAGCACAGTGTAGAAATAATTTTTAAAAAATAGATGTACCATCAGGCTACCTTTACAGGTGTTTGACTTAATCTTTATCCTACTATGCACAGAAATGTATGTGGCTGCTGAACACCATGCATTCTTAATGTCAAGTCAAAATAAAAATTGCTTCCTAGAACATATTTTTTTTGTTATCACAGTGCAATACTGAAAAATCCAACCTCCACCTTCAGACTACAGAAAAAATGCTTTATACAGTGAGGCTGACAGAAGACAGCAGAGAACTATACAAGAAGTGGAAGGAAATATATCTATACATACACACAGAGAGAAAAAGTGATATTTACATTTCTTACCATCATGAGGCTGTATTACATAGTGACTGCCACCAATGTAATCTCCAGCAATTCCTAACTGAGAAGCATCTGTTGTGGAGTTATCACCATCCATCTATAACCAGAAGAATGAAACCTTTCAGGTATGTTTGTTATACTGTAAGTGCAGCTATTGCTGAAAAACAGCATTTTAACCAACTTAGTACTATGAGACCAATGTATGCAAAGTATAAATATTTTGCCACTTGAGAACAGTAGTAAACTCTCTCTCATTACTGATCTTTACTGACAGTGAAAATAGCAAAACTCTTCTGTGAAGCTTCCTCAAAAATTCAACCAGAGGCACAGGAACATTTGGTTCATGTAGCACATCCATAACAACCTTGTGTTGTTCCCACGAGAGTCTGACCAGAACAGGTCATCAGCCCTCAAAACCTAACGCAAGCCCACTGCTCACCAAACACTTTACCAACAATTATTACCCAGAGTACATCCTTCACTCGCTATTACCCTCCACCCAAACAGCTTTTTTTTTTTGTCAAGCCCACTGACAAACTTCCTCGCCAGACCTCAGGACCAGATCTGCATCCTCATCCTCCCTGAGGCATCAGCCACTCCTGAATGTGTTCTAAGTCACATTTTCCTTTGCTTGTGTCCCACCTCTCTTCTCTCAGAATCCTTCAGCTCCTCTCAGAACACTCTTATGTGGTGGCCAAAAAGAAGTCTTCCCCTCGAGGCTTTAGAGACTGAGTCACAGTTTAATAGGCAATTTAACTGCCAGGAGAAAGAGAGAAGCTGAAAAAGCCATCACTTCCCTCCCTGGCTAGGGACCTTTGTCCCAGGAGGCACCAAGCACGTTTCAGCTGGAGGGGTCTGGGAGAAGCCTGCCCTTCCTGCCTTCCTCCTTCCAATGGGGACAAAACTACTGAGATCATCAGCAGCCATTTACTGGCAAGTCTCAGTGTTTTCTAGAAAATTTACTTTGTGAACAAGAGGTCTCAGTGCTGCTCCGAACCAAGGCTATGACCCAGAGGCTCCTCAGCAGCCTCCTGTCCCGCCACTCAGGGACACGGCATGTATCGCACTTCCTCATCCTGTGGGTGCCTTCTATGTCCCTTGGAAGTCTGCACCTCTTCAGTGTGAACCCAAGCAACCCAACACATCACTGCCTTTTGCATCCACACACAACACAGATACCTGTGCATTCCTGCAACAGCAAGTGCTTCAGCCCATGTAGCCTGTTACCATATTACATTTAGCCTTTTTACAGGAATAATGAATTTCCTTAAACACTACCATGAGGTGCTCAGCAGAAAGCTTAGACTTATATGGAATCACAGCAGACAACAGTTCCACTTTTAAAGGGTCTATTTTAGCACTCCCAAATCTAAGTTTGAATTCAAGTCTCGCAATCTTGGACAACCTTGACTTTTTTCCAGTTGTAAGTGTCTTGAAAGTTAGTATATTAAAAATAAACTTTTGCAGAATATTTAGCTCTCATGCTTTCATTATTTATTTTTTTTCCATTTAAGGTGGTGTTTTTGCAATTATGTGCTTTAATAAAGCTTCTTTTGGAGAGAGGAAACAATGCAAAAACCATGGAGGGAGAAGAAGTTGCCAGCACACGCAAACTTTTTCAACACTGGTGCACAAATTCAAAGGTATTTTTGAACATGTTTAGATGTGCAGCACCAGATTCACCTTTGCCCCAAATTTTCCTGGCTATGTTTAACATCAAACAGCTCTGTTAGTATTTGCTTATTTACCTGTTTGCAAAAAAATTAGCTGTTCCATTCCCATTCTATGCTTCATGCAGTTCCTTCTCTGGAGCAGCAGTTCCCATCCTTCCCCCATGCCAACCCGCGCAGCCAGCCTTACTGAGAAGCTACGGACAGAGCCCTTCAGGAGGCAGAACTGATCAGAACTCGATTAACTCGCTGACCTACACCAGCTGTGCAGGCACCCGGGCGCCTTTGGAAAACAACCTCTGCCCCAAACGGTCGCGTGGTCATTGCCAGTGAGACCACGCAGCTCCTTTCTTTCCAGAACTATCAGCCTGAAGAGAGAGGGAGAAGCCACCTTGTGCCATTTTTATACCTACCCAGAAATATGAGCAATTTAACCTCTCTCTGATCTGCACTTCACCTGTGACCACAGGGCTGGGTTTTGCTTTCAAACCTTTAGGCAACATCCGGCGCTACACTTGGCCACAGATGCACACATAGCCCGAGTGCTGCTCACGTTCAAGGCAAAACTACAAACAGCTGGATGTGGCCTTAGGAGCTGTTTAAGAGAAGAAAAAAAACCTCTTCCACCTCTTCTTCATCATACAGAATATTACACACACACACACACACTGCTTTTTTAAAAGTGCTTCTGGTCCCTTTTTAAGGGCTTTTGTAGAACAGTTTCACTTCTCACACAGCAGCTCTGCCCAAAGGAAGGGCAGCGTTTTAAGCATCAGCCTTCCATGTGTCAACTTTCACGTAAATTTGCTTTGTCTGCATTTTGTAGGCTATTTGTTGGGAGATTTAACTTTGCTTTTCAGTTTTCCAAAGGGTCTGCAGTTTGCTTATTCAGCTCACTCTAATGACAATGCAAGGATATCAAAACCCTGCACATAAAGATCACCAAAATTTACATCACATGTCATTAAGAGACTTGAGTCTCTCTTTTTCTTCTGCAATTTGAAGCAATTCACGGTCTGCTGTCCAGCAAGTCACAAAAGCTACCTCTAAAATTAAGTTAGGATTTTCTGGCAGTCTTGTTCTCAGTTTCAGCTCTCCGATCCCTACTAGAATTTAACTCTTAATTCGGGTCTCCACAAACTTTAAGCGTTAAGTTTACCCAGTCCCAGCACTATTTTAAATGCCTTGATGTTCCTTCCCCTCTCCTTTTTCACTCTTCTATGGAATGTATCTTCTAAACTGTTTCCTTCTTTCACGATTGCAGTATTCTTCAAATTTCTGTAGTCATATGATAATTCACTTGTTTCTGCTCACCTGTTTTGCAGGCTACCCCATCTGAATCTTTATTGCCCAGACCCAGCAATATTATTTAAGAAACCATCTTGCTTTCATTAGCCCAGCTCATCTTCAAAAGACAATTCCTGCTTGAAGCTCTTTTAAACCTCTGCTGCATCTGTAGACGGTTTTGGCCATATGAGACTAACGCATCCTCCAGGTACTATCTTTGCTTTGCTCTTTTCTGTGTGCACATTTCCATATCTACTTACACTATGTATTATTTCACAATCAGTGAGAATTTGAGTAGAAGCTTATCAACATTATGAATCTAAAATAGAGATTAGCAAATTCGACAGGAAAAGGCTTGCCAAAGAAAAAGGCAGATCTGTCTCAGATAAAGGAAACAGGCACCAACAGCTTAACATCAACTGAAATTACTTCTGTGGGTATTACTTTAAGAAAGATTTTTAGCTGTCAGGACAACCTTGGGACAGGGGATTACAGACAGTGTAACATCAATCTGCATAACGCTTAGTATAACCAGATCCTAATCCAGGATCACAGGATAATTCAGGTAGGAAAGGGCCTCAGGAGGTCTCTAGTCCAACCCCTGCTCAAAGCAGGGTCAGCTCTGAGCGCGGAGCAGGTCGCTCAGGGCCTCATACAGCCATGTCTTCAAGACCTCCACAGACAGAGCCTGCCCAGCTGCCACGGGAGCCTCTTCCACTGCTTGGCTGGCCTCACAGTGAGAAAAGGAGCAGCATCTCTACATACTACTTCAATCTAAATAAGTTAAATAGGAGAATTTCAGTCAGATTTTATTTTGTCATTTAATTCAAATCTAGATCTAAGCATTTGAATATAGCAACTGTAATTAATATACCACCTAGTAATTCTACTAGTATTTCCTTGAGCCCAATGGACCCTGATGAAAAATGTGGTCACTGCTACCCTGGTCATCTCATAATGAAAACAGTTACACGTTCAAGTACTATGGTTTTCATTTCAGATATCCAAAACTCAAGTCAATCATCCCATATCTGACTGTCAGCTCAGCATGAGGTCTGTACCACATACAACCCTCAGAAAATGAGAAAACACTGCTCTGGATACACTGTTGCTAATTAATCCCCCCTCATTTAAACAAACAAATTAAAAACACAAACAAAAAGCATGAAACAAACTAAACTTTCTGAGTCCCTGAAGTTACTCTAAAAAGCCAGCAGCTCAGTGTAGCACAGAAACACCCTGCCTACAGTAACTGCAGTCACCGGGAGACGAAAAGGACAACAGTTCTTACGCTGGCACATTTAGTAGGAAGAGCTACTTCTTTGGATGAAAGCAGATGCTAAATTTCATGAGCAGGCTGAATCCTGGAAGATCTAATCCTAAAAAGTCCAGATGGAAAAAACCGCTCCTCTCAGATTTTGCTTCAACCCCTGGAGCCACGACAACTTTCCTTAAAGAAAAGTAATCCCATTTGCATGGCAGTTGCAGCAGGCAGACACTGCAGTGTCTTTTAATGCAAAAGTGCCTCCTACACCCATGTGGCTACCAAATCACACGAGGCAGGAGGGCTTCCAACATGCTGGTCTAGCAGCACGTACTGCACACACCTGCAAGAAGCACTTCCTGCATGTTGTGCACTGCCCTCAGCCTTCAGCACCAGGAAAACATTGAAGCTCCTCCATGCATGCACGTATTGACTGAATCAAGAGTGAGAGCCAAACAGGTCAGAAATGACAACATGTCATCTAAAGTGACCATGCCACCATCTGATTTTTATTAACAAAAAGGGAGAAAAAACAAGTAAGCATAGGACACTCAACCCAAATATTCAGTGACTGCAAAAAGCATCTGAATACAGAGCAGTAGCACAAAGTTTTCTGGTTGTAATTTTCAGTTTTGTTTTGTTTTTTAAATTTCTAATGAAAAAGAATATTACTAGGAATATACAAATTAATGGATCCAGGGAAATTAACCTGAGAAATATGTTTTAAAAGAAACATTTTGGATCAAGGGCCGCAAAGAAAACTCAGAGATAAGATTCAAGTGAATAAACATACAGGTTTACACTGTCATCTGGTAGAAAATTTTCTGGAGGAGGCTCAGGAAAAAAAAAAAGCTTCTGTCAGCTGCCCAAAACTCAGACTATTCTTAGAATACATCTACACTGAATTAATAAAACCTCAGTATCTCAAAGTAAATCTTGCATCCTCTTTAATCTTAAGAGTATCAGTGGCTCAGCTTAACAATAACTAAAGAAGAATGGAAGTCCAGACCTGTTAGCACTGAGGAGAGGAAGGGTCTAAAACACAGATCAGTATAAAAGCCAAAAACAGAATCAAAGAAAACAAGATTTGTCTTCAGAATGGGGAAGTTGGACTGACACTGATCTGCAAAACCAGTCTCCTAAGGGAAGCCAGGGGTCTCTTGTGATTTAAGCACTTTACGTGGTATTTATCTACCCTGTCTCTCTCCCAGAACTGCTACTCTTACAAGAGAGATAGCAGGAAATTATATGCTATGAACTGAAGCACTTGGTACACTTTCCATGCAGTTGTCCCTGACACAGAAGCAGGAAATGGTAACTAAAGCTGTAGGTGGCAATCACTTCAGCCATTGTACATGAATTTTGCAGCACATCTTATCCCAAGAGATATAAAGCTGTAAAGCAGAGTGTAACAGCAGAGACAACAAAGTTTTATTTGAGCTTTCTGCACTCTCACTTGCTGCTCCTACACAGAAATACAGAAACATCTTTAACTGAAAACACAATTTTAATTCCCCTTTATTTTGCAATGACTTCTGGAGAATAGGTTTCCCACTGAATTCTCACCTGGCAGGAAAGCAGTGTCTCCTGCTGCAAGAAACACCGACTGGTAAATGCACTGAAGGAACACTGTTCCAGCAGAACCACAAAAATGTAAGGGTAAAACCCCTTAGTGTGTGCCTAGAACACAAACAGATGCTGCATCTCTGTCCATCTCAGGCCCCTCTGATCTCTCACATGCAGTGTTTTCCCCCACAGCAGAGTAACATTAGGAGACCCAGACTGATCTGAGAGGACCTGACAGTGTCACTAAGGCTCATCAGCATCTATGCTGTACCAGGCTCCTTTCTCTGGACCACAGGGAGGAAACCTTTCCCTTATGAAATCCAAACAGAACATTTCACCCTTCCACCTCCCCCTCCACGTACCAATATTGCCAATTTCATGGCTCATCTTACGAGCCTTAATGTCACTGGCCTACACCCCCTCCGCATGGATCCGGCTGTGCTGGAGGATGTGGTGGCCCCTGACTGGGCTGGGTAACGGTTCACAAGCATGGTTAGCTGCGATGTGTATGGGTGGACTACCAATTCTTACATCAAGTAGGACGGGATCAGTGATATGGAGCGAGCAGGACAAACTTGAGTTCCCATGCCTTCTGTTTTCTGGCAGTAAAAGAGAGAAGCTGGAGTGAAAAACCAGAGATGAACAGAGGCAGTTTTGTTGCTTCTGCAGAAGCTGGAAGCGGGCAGCAGTGCTGAACAGACTGCACCAGCACCTTCCTCCTGCAACACTGACTGAAAGCCCCAATTACCTTTCCATATTAAGTTTTTGAGGCTTTTCTAGCATTTCTTGTGAAAAAAATATGCTTATTTGTTTATTAAACCAGCAATCCATAAATCCTGCCTTCTTCTTCTATATATTTGATAATATTTTTATGTTGGTTATGTCTTCCCTTCATTGTGCTAGTATGAGAAGTGTGCCAAGAAACCTATTCCTCTCAAGCAATAGGGCAAGTAAGAGATTCACAAAGCTAGTTCAGACTAAACTGGTATTTTCAGTCAAAATTATCAAATTTGCTGACACTTCCTTTTACCCTACTGACGCTATTTACACATTGCTTAGTATATGTATACAGAGTCATGTTTTGTACCTTCTACAAGCATTCTGCCACTAAAACATCAATTTCCAAATACCATTTTTCTCTAAAGTACTACTGCAAAACTCAGTACTGAAAAGACAAGTTTATTTCTAAGAAAACTTTAAAGGTTAAGTGACATTAAAAATTTGCATTTGAAAACACTAAAGGAAGAGCCTTGCAAGCCTTTTTTAAATGTTGACAAAACAATCTGCCTTGAAAAGTTCCACAGTATTTAAAGTGTCATACTTGCACAGTCTATTGAACAAAATCTTTTTCACTCAATTTCTGTACACTGCCTCCTTTCATGTAATTATTACCACAAATAAAAGGCTATCTATTAAACTTGGACTGCTGTAATTGTCAAATATTAAAAACTAATATCCAGTATTCTTGACTTCTTTCAAATATAATTTCATAGCTGTAAATGCTAGCAGCCAAGACCACATTTAATCACTCACTCAATGCAGAGTACAAGCAACTCACACAGACCTCATAAATAATGATTCAGATTAAACCATCTTGAGTCTCCCAGAGAATTACAGATGGATCCTCTCTTAACATTATAACTGTAATGCCACAGGCCACATAAGCAAAGAAAAAAAAAAAGAGCAGTCACTAAGCTTATTGTTTAGGAACACTATGCGAGTGATTATGCATAAACACCATTTCTCCATTCCTGCAAGTCAATTAAAGCCAGACTGTGAATAATGCCCAGAGCAGCTCCTTCCATTTTGCTTTTTGCTACTATTTTGCCTGAGCTTCTTTTGAGAAAGCTGCAACTATTATTTTTGGTTTTAATTGACAATAACTTCCATCTAGCAGCAAGACAAGCCCTCTCTACACATAAGAGAGCCCATTCACGGGCTGAAATACAGATTTCTCACTCACTCTCTACCTAGAAACGTTTGGGTCATTGTTATAAATTATTTTGCCCTGTCAAAAGCAATGCAAGCCCACTAGGTAGCTTTTACATGACAGTTCCTTGAAGAACACAGTCTTTTCAGTTAAGCCTCGAAAAAAGTGGTAAAGCTAGAAGTTGACTGATTTTCTGTTGCTTGCACTATTACACTTACAATGGGATCTAAGGTTTCTTTAACCCATGTTATCCTAATAGCTGCAGAAACATTACTGGAACACAATTATTTTACTTTCCAATACAACTGCCTGTGAATAACCTACACAATAGGTGTAGGATCACAGACTACATAATTTCTGGAGTGAGCAGTGGCTGGCACACACAGGTATGCCCAAGAACACCCGTCAAACACACAACACTTGTGGAGACACTGAGAATGACAGTGTCCTGTTGCTCTCCTACCTGCCACGTGTGTTAGGGGATAAGCCGTAGATGCCATTTGGCTGTGCCAGCCGATCGATCTCACTTGCCGATTTCATGCCCTTCAATGATGCAACAGCAGCCAGCACAGGGGCACGAGGGGGAAACCTTCCTACTTACACAAACAGCCCCAAAATGCTTTTGCGTCTGCCTGGTACCTAACACACATCTGCTCGACAAACACCTCATTTATCGCAATCCCTCGTTTTCAAATCGAACAAGATGACACATCCCCAGTTATCTACCAGCTTTATTGTTGATCACCTGGGCTGTGATTTCCGTGCTGAACACAACAGCCTCCCACACCTGCGGGGAGGAGAGGCCGCACACCTCTGCCTGGCCACTGGCTGGGATCTTTTTGCCGGAGCCCTCCTGCAGACCACGGCCCGTTATTCGCCCTCCGCAACGGGCTGCCCCACGGTCACCCGGGTACTCTCACCACATCCCGAGGCCCGGCCCTACACTCCTTACCCCCGCAGAGCACCACAGACCGGCAAGGAAATTTCGGTCTCAACAACGGCGGCGGCGGGGGCCGACAGGCCGGGCCGCTCTCTCCCCGCCGCCCGGCTCCCGACCCGGCCAGGGGCGTGGTGGGGGCCCGCCAGAAGCACGGCGGGGCCACGGCCTCTCGCTCCCGCGGCGAGGGGAGGGGGCTCGGCGAGCGGCGGCGCTGCCCGAGCAAAAACAAAAGAGAGCGGAGCCCCCTCCGCCCGCGCACGCCGAGACGCTGCCGCCACAAAGCCGCCTCTCCCGCGCCCGCCCGCCATGCCGCCGCCGGGAAGAGCGGCCCTGAGGCAGATCGAGCGCGGCCGGCGGGCCGGGAGAGAAATCGCTGTCGAGGGGTCGCGGCAGCCGCCAGGCCGGCCCGGCGCGAGGCCGTGCACCCTTCGAGTGCCTCGCCGCAACCTTAGCGGGCGGTGAGGGGTGCCGGGCGCCCCGCCTGCCCGCGCACCGGCAGCCGCGGCCCGGCCTGTGGCGGACACGGCCACGGGACAGCGGCGCTCCCGTCTCCGCCTCCTACCCCCCCGCCCCGCGCCTAGGCCACAAAATGGAGCCGGAACGGGGGGGCAATCTCCTCGCACCCGGCTCCGCAGAGAGGGGGACACCGGCGGGGGAAACCGCCCCGCCACCCCTGTCAAGACACCCCGCTGCCGCCACTGCCACCTCCCCGCCCGCGCTGCTGCTGCTACCGCCTCCCCGCCCGCCCGCTCCGCTCCCCCGGCCGCGCGGCCCCCGCGCCTCAGGTCGCACAAAGAGGCGAGCGCCCGGTGGCGGGGCCCAGGGGCTGCCGCCCCCCACTTCCTGGTCCCCCCGGCGGCGGCGCGGCGGCAGCGCCGGGGCCCGGGGAGGGAGACGGACATTTCATTCGAGCCTGCAGTGGAACCGGTTACCAATCATTGGCCGGAGCCAGGCACAAACCTCCAGTGCGGCCCTGGTTGGCTCCCTCCGCAAATCGGCTGTTTGGTTGGACAGAAAATGGCTGCGAAGGAACCAGTCCCAGCGCGGAGCCCCGCTTCCCGCAGCCGGGCTGCCCTCCCTCCGCGCCGCCTCCCCGCCACGCGCGCCGGCTCTTCCCGTCAGCGCGCTCCCTCCCGCCGCCGCCCCGGCCAGGCCCTGCCTGCCTCCCTTATGCGGTCTGGGGCGCCCGGCTCGGGGGTCCGGCGGGCCTGCAGCCCCCGCCCCGAGGGGCGAAGGGGCCCCGCGGCTGGGCTGAGGAAAAACCTCAGTCGGGGTGCGCCCGCAGGTGCCTTTGCCTGTCCCCGGCAAAAGGGCTGCCTCCTGTGGTGGTGTTGGTGTGGTGGGGTCGCAGGCCAAACAGGGTCTTGCCTGTCAGTAGGGCAGCACCGCCTTTGGAGAGGGGCCAGAGGTTCCTCAGCCCTATTCAGAGCTGTCCTACACCTGTGTCTGAGCTCGGCAGTTGAGAGGAAAACACGTTACATCCCCCAGTGACTTCTGGGTCTCGCATAGACTGAGGATGAAGAGGTCGATGAGGAGGATGGCCCATGGCGCCTGGGGCCCAACCTACTGTTTGGTGGAACAGAACCTTGTGCGAGAGGATCTGTGGTTCTGTGTTGCCCCTTCCCTCTACAGAAATAAATCTCACTGCAAACCTGAAAGGATCGTTTCCCCCTGGTGATGCAGGGCCTGAAGAGCACATTTTCCTTCCACTTCTAGGCTTTGTTCTGAAGAAATATGGGCTGCTGGGTGAAGATGATAGTTGAGCTGACTTCTCCACTGAGATTTATAAACCTCTTATGAAGCATTTATATGAAACACTTCATAATCCACAAATCCTGCCATTGACTGGAATTGGAGAGGGATTTTTTTTTCTAGGTGAAGGCAGCCAAAGACATTCCACACATCCGCCATCAACACGTGTGTATGTGCAGTCTCCACAACAGAGGTAACAAGAACGATTGTTTTGTGCAGTTCTTAATAACCTATAGTCATTCTTCATTACTTGAGTGTCTTAAGTGTTTTTACCTAAACTGGTATGAAACTCGGGTTTCACAGTGGCTTCTGCTAGCATTCTTCTTCTGATTAATACCTGATACGTACAGTACATTCCTCTCCTAGCTCTCTTCTGGCATCTGAATTTAAACAAAGCAAAAGTCAATAACCCTTACACATTTCCACTTGGTTTCACATAACAACATCAGTTTCATATGTTTTGATACAAGATTCAGATTCACTCAAAATGCCCATGTATTTGGATTGTTTTGAGTTTAAACTGAAACAACAAATGAGGCAAATTTTGCATGGCCTCAGGTCTTTACTGCAAATGCTATAAGCAGCTTGATTCTGCCTCCTGGGCATTGTGAGCAGTAATTGGTTATTTTTTTTTTTTAAATGCCCAGAAGATGTAAAGTAATGCAAGAACACTCACTAACTTTGGGACCTTAGGGAATGCATTTTCTCCTTTATCTATTTTACAGCTTGTGTTCACTAAATATAATACCATGACAATACACTGTTCATCTTGCTGTGCAGTTTTAAGATCTTTGCATGGATTCTCCCATCTCAGCCCAGGATTTCACAAGTGCGTAGAAAGGTGAACACTGACCAGTGTGCAGGTTCTTCAGGGCACAGAGCAGACAATGCTCATTCTTTGAGCTGCTAGTCAATATTCTGAATCATGGCCCTCAAATCTTTCTACTGTATATTTTTCAAACTGGAAACAAAAATATTAACTGTTTATTCTGTGGTGCCTTTGCTGGCATTTGTCAGTGTTGTATTGATGGAAAAACCACTTACCCACTTATTTTACCCAACACTATTCTTTAGGATAGCATAGTGGGAACAAGCCTTCACTGTTAGTGGTGACAGAACAGCACTCAGTGGTTAACTTGTCAGCCAAATGAAGCCAGGGAATCCAAGCCAGCATTCCCCTTTACATGCATTTTATCTTGTATTCCTTCAATAGTAACGATTTCTATCACACATTTATCATGCAGTGTTTAATTGGTTTATTACTTTATCCATATGCTAAGTATATTCTCAAGCTTCATATATTTGCAGCAGCACGTGCTGTTTTCATACCACATATCCTGAAAAGGTGTATTTCGACATGTCTGATCTGCATGTCCTCTCTCAAGGGTATCTTATGTGAACCTTGGTAAATCATCTAGTGTAATGCTTGTTGCTTTGTTATCTAACTGCTTATCAGTTTACAATCTCAAATTCCGCATCATGTCATTTAGATTTTGTGTTCTCCAGGTTCATATATAATTTCTCCAGTCTGCAGTGTGTTCCTCATATTCCATACCCAATCTACCTCTTCTTTTAGATCAGCTCAAATTCAAAGGGGAGGAAGAATGTTGAAGAGCAGTGGAGTTAACTGCAGTAAGATGTAAGAGAGTTTTGTGAGGCTGTGATCTATTTGGTGAGGTTGTCATTTTGTGTCTGAAATTTTCAGTAAGGAAATAAAAATCTTCAGGTATCTTCTGTTCTACTTAGTAGGTGTTAGCTAGGAAAGCTGTCAAAGGTGAGCAAGTATGCTGCTTTAAACCAGAACAAATATATCAGCCTGCTCAAAGATGTGCCTTACTTGTGGTCTGGACTCTGTCATTTGGAAAGTATGTGTTTGGAATAAGAAATTACAATTTTTGTAGAAATAACTCTGGATGTAGTGGAGTGGTTAATCTAACATTCTCCAGAGTTCTCATTACTTTGAAATTCTGAGTATAACAGACTGGCAATAGGTCTGTTGTCAAACTATGAACTCTGTGGTGCTTCAGGAATTTATTTTAATTCTTAATAGTGATCTTTCTAGTGCTTGTTATCTGGTTTGTTGTTCTTTTTGTTTTTTTTTTTTTTAGATTAGAGCATTCTTATTTGTATTAGACAATCCTAATTAGAAGATACTTGGAAGATGCTACAGAGCCAGGCAATGCTATGCGAAAAAAGATTGAATACAGAAATCTAGAAGAAATTATCTACATGTAATTAACCAAGTCACAGTAGGATGAAACCAGATGGGATTAATTGAAGTTCAGGACATTTTTTATTTTTCCAAGGATAAGTAGCTCTCAGTGTGTTGAAAAATTCTTTAGTTACCCAAGTGTATCTTCCTTTGAGATACTACCACCCCTTTAACAGTAAAATTTCTGCTACACTTGGAAGGAACGAGGTGCTCAGGTGGCCTTCATGCTGTGTGTTCCCACAGCTCCGAAAGGGAGTCATATATAGGGTCTGTACTGTGACAGTACACCTGAGAGGCAGAGCTGTCATAGTAGCCGGCTTTGACATCCGCACCATGAGGACCAAAGGATGTGTTTGTTCACAGCAGACTGGTCTCCAGCCAAAGAGGGGGCTGGGCAGAGCGTGACTCTGAAATTACTACAGCTCATTTGGGAAGTATGGTCCAAAGAGCAAGGCACAAGCTTGGATTCAATTCGCAGGTCTACTGCACGCTCCTTGTATGACCTTGGGCAAAATACGCTAAATCCAGGCCATTGGGTTTCAATTCAGAGGTGCATAAATACCTTTGAAAATCCAAATGTTAATAATATTGTGCCTCAATTCCCCATCTACTGAATCAGTAGCAATATTACTTTCCTACTGTCAGCTGAACTATGAGTGGCTTAGATACTAGGAGAACAGGAGGGACAAAAGTACCACAGGTAACAAATGACAGGTGAAGCCATTTCCTGAACACTTTGTGAGACTCAGCACCTGTGTGCAATTACTAATAGGAGCTGAACTCATTTTTGAGCCTTTTCCTTACCACTGCTCATCTGCCTTTCTTTCACAAGATGTACAGAAATGTAGTGTTGAGACTTATTCCACTGAGGAAATTTGATTAAAATAAGCCAATATTTCACAAGTTATTGAAGGAGCTAAGACAGACAGGCAATGAATGAATGCCTAAGTCTTGTTCCTTTAGGTAGAAGAAAAATCAACTTACTGTTTTCACCAGTGGAACAGGTAGTCAAGCAAGTAGATCCAAAGATACCGCTTGAAGTTTAGATCTGCTAGTTAATCTCAACCAGGTGGGGTTAAATGTGGCTAGCAGCAATCCCTTTGAAGCGTACCTGGAGCAGAACTGACTTGTAATCAGGTAATTTATATGTTAAAACATGTCTAAAGCATCACATTTAAACATTCCACGAGAGCAACAAAGAACTTCAAAGTACACGTGCAAGATGATGGTCCAGAGAGAGCCATTTGAAAGATCAGAAGAGATCTTGGCAGAAGCCTCTAACTTGTCCATGAATAATACAGCAACAGTTGGAGGTGAAACTATAACAATATCTTCTCTGCTTTGTTTTCAGCAAAGCAATGCCACAGTTTTGAGATGCAATCTGACAGGAGCCTTGCTTTGCAATTGTACCATTACCGCTTCCTGGATAAAAACATTTGCATTGGTTTTGTCTCTTTTCAAAACACAGGGAAAAAAAATCAATGCTCATTTTAAATAGAAAAGATGAAATAATTTAGCTTTTTCAAACCTTATGACAAGTAGTACAAAGTAGAAAATGAAAAACCTAAGTAGCTCTAGTAAAATTTTAACTTAATTTTTTGTAGCTAAATTTATGACACATTTGCAAGTGTCATTCATGTGGGTTTATTGGTTATCATCTGCCTTCAGCTGCATTCTGTGGTTATGTGTTTTGGGTTTTCTCCTGTTATCAGCTACACGTGGAATTGAAATTTCTCAGTAGCTTAAGTATGGTGAAAGGTGTTTTATTTAATTCTACTGTGCAAGAGGACAAGCAGCTGCTTAATGGCTCTGCAGTGAAACCCTACATCTCCCATGGGTGGGGAATCCGGGTTCCATTACAGCTCTGCTTTGGGTACTGCGGAGGGAGCACAGAAGGCAGGTCAGGTGAAGATGGGAAGTGAGGACACGTGGACTATTGCCAAGTTCAGTGCTGATGACAAAGGTACAGTTATGAAAGCTTTAAGGCTGTCAGTGCTGATACACTGCAGTTACAGAGTAGGGGCTCTGAAGGGCTACAGAAACAAGCTTTGCTCTGTATCACAAGAATTAATTTTCATATAACCAATTTCTCACATTTTGTCCATATGGTTGAATTGCATAATGGAAATAGGTTTGATCACTTAGTTTTGCTTGGCATGACTTGAATTCAGGACTTTCCTGTAAGTATCAGAGGTTTCCAGAGGTTGTGGCACATGTCAGTATATGTAGTTTCCTTTCTGTAGAGGTGATTATATGGGGTTCCAAACTGCACTGATGCAAAGGGCTGTGTACATTACCACTGTGACAGTGGCATCACTAAATCAAAACTGTTCTCTTAGAATCTGTTGCTCTGCGTGGATCTTAACTGTGCCCTTTAACTGTCACTGAGATACTGACTGACACTGTCACATTTGCAGTGTAGGCAGAGACACAGATTTATTCTGTCAACTTAAACATGAAAGCTGGAATTCTTCTTGCTTGAATTTGTCCAAACTAAGGGCTAGGGATAGGCTCACTCCTCAGAAGTGCCTGTCTTCGGAAGGATGAGTTCCCATCTGGACATGCCTGTCTTTCTCTGTTGGCTGCAGAATCAAGAGCTTATATGAGAGGCCAAACTTTTAGACGGCTGATGTAAGATGAATCTAAGCTTGCAAAAGTGACTGGTGCTATCTCAGTGATATTAATATGCTGAAAATGCAAGGACTGCATCAGCTTTAATAGTGCTAGTATTTAGGTGATTTTGCATTCAGCACCAAGAATTCTGTACTTTATAAGAAGGTGGCACTGTAGGCTCTTCATTTACTGAGACAGCTTTCCTCCCAGTTTATATATAGAAGGAATATATAGCAGTCTTTGTGGGAACAGAAATTTTAATATTATTTTAATGATCACTCTTATAATTGCCACAGGGAGCTAGGAATCAATTATCTCAGAAACAACTGAGGGACTTGTCCCATTGACAAACCATTTAGATTATCGCAGCTCTGTTTCAGGGTTCTTCAGCAGCAATCATGTACTGAGTAAGTTTCCTATAAAATATCTTTATTGAGATTTCAAGACAGAGTAAAACACCTTACATTTCATCTTTATAAAGAACATTATCATTAATATCTTAGTGCAATTACTGTTTTTATTAATAATTCAAGTATTTTATAGACTTTCTTATACATTAGTTGAATTTATCACAGATGATCTCTTAATCCCAACACTAGTAGTTTACGCAGTCTGTGCCTTCTAAAAGTCTAATACTGAAAGCAGGATGCGGTGTGGCAGGTTTTCAAGACGTTCCTTTGTTCTACAGATATTTCACAGAATCACAGAATCACAGAATATTAGGGATTGGAAGGGACCTCGAAAGATCATCTAGTCCAATCCCCCTGCTGGAGCAGGAACACCTAGATGAGTTCGCACAGGAAGGCGTCCAGGCGGGTCTTGAATGTCTCCAGAGAAGGAGACTCCACAACCTCCCTGGGCAGCCTGTTCCAGTGCTCTGTTACCCTTACTGTAAAGAAGTTCTTTCTCAAATTTAAGCGGAACCTCCTGTGTTCCAGCTTACACCCATTGCCCCTTGTCCTATCATTGGTCATCACTGCAAAGAGCCTGGCCCCATCCTCCTGACACTCACCATTCAAATATTTGTAAACATTAATCAGGTCCCCCCTCAGCCTCCTCTTCTCCAAGCTAAAGAGGCCCAGCTCCCTCAGCCTTTCTTATAAGGGAGATGTTCCACTCCCTTAATCATCTTGGTGGCTCTTCGCTGGACTCTCTCAAGCAGCTCCCTGTCCTTCTTGAACTGTGGGGCCCAGAACTGGACACAATATTCCAGATGCGGCCTCACCAGGGCAGAGTAAAGGGGAAGAAGAACCTCTCCTGACCTACTGACTACACCCCTTCTAATGCACCCCAGGATGCCATTGGCCTTCCTGGCCACAAGGGCACAGTGCTGGCTCATGGTCATCCTGCTGTCCACCAGGACTCCCAGATCCCTTTCCCCTTCACTGCTCTCTAGGAGATCATTTCCTAACCTATACTGGAACCTGGGGTTGTTCCTGCCCAGGTGCAACACCCTACACTTGCCCTTATTATATTTCATCAAGTTTTTCCCTGCCCAGCTCTCCAGCCTGTCCAGGTCTCTCTGGATGGCAGCACAGCCCTCTGCTGTGTCAGCCACTCCTCCCAGCTTGGTATCATCAGCAAACTTGCTGACAGTGCACTCAATTCCCTCATCCAGGTCATTGATGAATATATTGAATAATACTGGTCCTAGTACCGACCCCTGAGGGACTCCACTAGACACAGGTCTCCAACTAGACTCCGCCCCATTGACCACTACTCTCTGGCTTCTTCCCACCAGCCAGTTAATAATCCATCTCACTACCTGCTCATCTAATCCACACTTCCTCAATTTATCAGCGAGGATCCTGTGGGAGACCGTGTCAAATGCTTTGCTGAAATCAAGATAGACCACATCCACTGCTCTACCATCATCCAGCCACCTGGTCGTGTTTTCATAAAAGTCTAGAAGGTTGGTCAAGCACGACTTCCCCTTGGTGAAGCCGTGCTGACTGCCCCTAATGACCCTCTTATCCTTGATATGCCTAGAGATGGCACCAAGGATAAGTTGTTCCATCACCTTTCCAGGTATGGAGGTGAGGCTGACCGGTCTGTAGTTACCCGGGTCCTCCTTCTTGCCCTTTTTGAAGATTGGAGTGACATTTGCCTTCCTCCAGTCCTCAGGCACCTCTCCCGTTCCCCACGACTTAGCAAAGATGATGGAGAGCGGTCTAGCAATGACCTCAGCCAGCTCCCTCAACACTCGTGGATGCATCCCATCTGGACCCATGGACTTATGGATGTCCAGGTTGCTTAATTGGTCCCTGACCCAATCCTCATCAACTGAGGCAATCTTCTCCATTGTCCTGTCTCCATCTGGGGTCTCCAGGGTACAGAGCTCCTCAAGACAACTTCCGGCAGAGTAGACAGAGGCAAAGAAGGCATTCAATAGCTCTGCCTTCTCTGTATCCTCTGTCACAAGGGTACCCCCCTCATTTATCAGTGGGCCTACATTGCCTCTGACGTTGGCTTTATCTGCCATGTATTTGAAGAAGCTCTTCCTGTTGTCCTTGACCCCTCTGGCAAGATCTAATTCTAAGGAGGCCTTGGCTTTCCTAGTTGCATCCCTACATCCTCTGACAATATCCTTATATTCCTCCCAAGTAGCCAGCCCCTCCTTCCACGATTTGTAAACTCTCCTCTTCCACTTAAGTTTGGCCAGCAGTTCCCTGCTTAACCAAGCAGGTCTCCTGGCTCCCTTCCCTGACTTCCATATTTCTAATGAGACAGGCTTTGCTGTCCTGCTTCTTAACACAGCACTTCTGGAGATCTGCAATAAATTTTCATGTAGATGGGCCTAACAAACAGAGAAACTCAAAGCATATTTAAATCATTGCTTTGGTATCGGACTGGAACAGGCTTTCAGTCTCCCAGTGACTTCAGGATGCAGACTTATCTCTGACTCCACCCGGGGTTTAAGTTGGTGTCTGTATCAAGGAGATATTACAGGATCCAGAGTGTCCTTCTGCTTTATGATCCTGAAGACTGCTCTCCTATGTGTGTCATTGCTACTGGGAAAGGACAGTAAGGAAGATTATTTATGAGGAGGACAGCAGCAGAAATTGAATTGTCAAGCATTTTTTAAACACAGAAGAAGACAAAGTCTCTCTCCCAAAGAGTCTAAACAGGGTGAGAAAGGCAAAGACTGACAAAAAAAGTATGTAGTGTACAGACAAGGCATGAGGAGATCACATTAGTAATAACTAGAATATTTTTCTTCCACACTCTTCCTTCCGCTGCCATATTCTGCTTCCATTTCAGTAGTCCAACACTGGACCTCATGTATGTGTACAGGTCAGTCATATTATGAGTGGATGTACTTGGCTTTTCATAAGCCTCATAAAAAGTGTTATTTCTAGGCAAAGTTTAAATAAAAAGAGCGCAGATACTTTTTGGATTTGCCCAGAAAAAAGATTTAACATGGGGAACACTGTAAGAGCAAACGAGACTTCTGTGGAGAAGCACACAAACAAAGTAAAGAAGTAGGTAGAACTGGAGAAAGGGTGATCTGGCAAGTGTAAATCAACCAAAAGGAAAGAGTTTTATAGGGCCTTGGAGCTGATCACAACCTGTGATTCAGGAAAAAGCATGAAGCCTATGGAAAAGTGGGAGAGGAGTTATCTTTTAAGAGGCCAAGATCAGGAGTGGTCTGATTAAATTAAGAGTTAAGGAACGTAAGTTCTCGGGCTGTTGAACGGCCTGAAGACAATATTAATGAGTTGTAGTAACTAACCTAAGAGGTGATTGTGGGCCAGTAAAACTGTAGGGAGAAGCAAGAGATTTGGAGGAGTGGAGTAAAGAAGGTGCAAATGAATGCTAGTCTTCAGGTGCAGCATCAAGATTCTGTTCTGCCGTGACAGACTCTTTGCTTATATGTGATCTTGGATAATTCTGATTTTTGGATGCACTGTTTTTCAAACTTAAGAAACTTCTCAAATTAGAAGTTCATTTTTCCCATTGCTTCAGTGGATCTTCACCACAGCAACATAAAATCTTCTTCTTAATGAAAGGAAATGTGATTATAACTTAATTGCAAAACGATAAGCAAAATGAAACATTATGAACAATTCAAAGGACAGTAACAGCACTCCAAGGTGTTTTATTAGACTTGATTTTTCACAAATTGATTGAACTGCCAGATGGAAGTCCCCATTTGATGAAAATAGTGAGATGGGGTTTGGTGGAATAGAGTTCCTTCCCTAAGCCTGTTCAGCAAATTATTTTAATAACTTTATTTCTGAGGCTATAATAATCCCTGAATGCCCATAACAATTATTATCTTCATTATTGTAGTAATTTTTACTATTATAGATATCTATATTGAAGACACGATTTCTGAAATATCAGTGTTCATTCCCACAATGAGTTCAGAGGTTTTTTTCCACTCCTAATTTTAAGTTTAGTTGGGATTTTTTGGTATTAGAAACTCCAGCTGACACTGGAGATACCACTGCAAGGTGGAAGAGTCACACAGGACGAGACACAGGAATTGCTGACGTCCTCTATGCAAAAAAGCTGAGGACAGGGAGGCAATGCCTCTTGAGCCTCGAGACTCAGAGTTATTATCCCGTTCTCTTTCTTCCCTTCCTTTTGGCGTGCCGCTGTTGCTCATTATTACTTTTGTGACAGAGTACTGAGAGATGGCGTGGTTGGGGTCCTGTACTAAAAGCATTTAGTGAGATAATCACAACTCTGAAGGGGTGACGGCATAAATAGATGATATTTACATGTTACACTGGGGGACGCTTTGCACGAGTGACGTAGGCAGGACCGCAGAGCAGCCCGATGGTTGTGTTGGGAACTGGACTGAGAGCTCCCACGTCTGCAGGACACAGTTCGTTGCCGTGCGTTAGCCTTACAGCAGCCTTCATGCTCGCTCAGTGTACAGTCCAGCAGTCAATCTGTGCCACTGAGAAGAGGATCCATCCACTAAAAACATCAACAGTTGGTTTAGTGTCATTTAAAAACCTTTCAACCAAATGTCAGTATTTGCCACAAGCAAGAATACGGATCAGACAAATTGCCATGTTTGGTAGAACAAGTCACACGCTCCCGCATGAGGAGTGAAGAAAGCGCAAGCTGGAGCTGGCAGTAACAGCACCTGTGTGTGCGGGTTTGTTGGTGGTTTCTGGGGTCATGGCTTTCCTCTTACCCGGTCTGTCTCCTGGGTTTATGCCAGAAATCCTTGGCAGACACTCCTCTCGCCAGTCTAGCTGTGAAAGCCACCACAGTGGGGCCACGGCCTGGTGGGCAGCGCTGTAAGATAATGACGCCAACCGATGCCCAGTGCCCAGCCGGGTGCAGTGTGATAAACCTGATCAGGCTTTCTGCCTCGCAGTTCACCTTTCAGTGCGTGTCGCCTCTGTAGAGAGAGATTTCTTAGAACCAGCCACTAACTGTGAGAAAGGCTGTTTCTAAAACACCTCCCGGATGCCTCTCTATCGCCAGCATCCCTTAGATGGCAGCAGGCAGCTCCGCTCGGCGGCGGGAGCCGGCAGCCGCCTTCCCCGGAGATCCAGCCGTGCTGCCGGCTGGGTCAGCCCCTCGCCCGGCCCCGCTGCGGGCAGCGCTCCCTTTCAGCGCCGGTGCCCGGCTGGCAGCGCCCCGCTGGCTGCCCGCCCGGCGGAAGAAATGAGGAAAACGACGGGAGCTGCGCCCGCTCCCCGCCCGCAGATCCGGCAGGGCCCGGCCTGGGGCCGCTCGGCCCCGGCTGCCGCCAAAGCGCCCAGCGCAGCCTCGGGCGCCGCAAGGGGTCGCGCTAGCGCCGGGGCCGGTTTGTGCCCGCGTCTGTCGCCATGGCAATGGGGCCGGGATGGGGCCGCAGGAAGGGGCGGCCGCGGCCGCGAGGGGGCGCCGGCGCGGACGGGGTGGTTGCGCGGGCGCGGACGGGGTGGTTGCGCGGGCGCGGACGGGGTGATTGCGCGGGCGCGGACGGGGTGATTGCGCGGGCGCGGTGCTGCGTGCTGAGGGGCGCCATGGGCAGCGCCCTGCGGAGGAGCCAGGCGGTGCGGCAGGAGCCCGGCAGCTGCCCGCGGCAGCGCACAGCAGGTAGGGGAGGCAGCGGCAGGCAGGGAGGGAGGGAGGCAGGGAGGGACGCAGGCAGCGGCAGGTGGGACACCTGTGCGGTAGCGTAGCAGCACTTCGCAGCGGGGCGGTGGGCTCCGAGCACGGCGGGGTGGGAGGGCGGTCGAAGAACATCACTTTGGTTTCCCGGTCAAACACCCGGGAGGTCGGAGCAGGGTGCGGCCGGATCGGGTCCCTCCTCCCTTCCCAGGTGCCGGCGGGACACCTTCAGGTGGGTCTCCTGGGTACGGGAGTACCGCACTGCAAACCAGCTTCCAAGTGCCTTCCCCTGAAGCTGTTTGGATTGTTCAGCCTGGAGAAGAGGAGACTGAGAGGAGATCTCATCTCGCTCTGTAACTTCCTCACAAGGGGAACAGGAGGGGCAGGTGCTGATCTCTTCTCTCTGGCCACCAATAATAGAACCAGGGGAAATGGCAGGAAGATGCGCCAGGGCAAGTTTAGGTTGGACATTAGGAAAAGGTTCTTCACCCAGAGGGTGTTGGAGCACTGGAACAGGCTCCCCAGGGAGGTGGTCGTGGAACCAAGCCTGACAATATTCAAGAAGCATTTGGACAACGCCCTCAGACACATGGTCTGAATCTTGGGATTGTCCTATGCCAGGGCAAGAGTTGGACTCAATGATCCTTGTGAGTCCCTTCCAACTCACAACATTCGGTGATTCTATGTCCATGGATCCAACCGTGTGTTCGTTCCATGTTCCCAAACACAACTGCAGAGGCTTGGGTTTTTCTTGTGGCTTAACTTTATTTGAGACCAATGTAGATGGCAGTGGGGCTGGGCGGGGCTGTTTGCATCGTACAGGAGCAAGGGGCGGTGCTGCGCAGCCATGGTCGGCGTGTGGGACCCTGGCCCTGAGGATGGGCAGGTGGGTCCCCATGGCATGAGGGTCCTTGTCATAGCTGCTGCCTGAAGGGAGACCACAGCTGGCATGGGTGTGCGCTATAGGAGAAAAAGATTGGGAGTTGGATGGGAGCTGAACGGTCCTCTGGTCTGTGGAGGTGACTTCTGTCTGCCAGGGTTGAGGCACGTCGCTGCAACAGCAGTGGGGAAATACCTGTTTTGGCTGCCCACTTAGTACCTCTTTGGAGTCAGAACTTCAGTCTCCAATGCTCTTTGGACACAGTATTAACCACAATTTCACGGGGTCTATAAAACCCAACCAAAAAAAGAATGAGCTTGCAGTAATGAATGCCTGAAAGTGAACCTGTGCTTCTATCCGGCACAGTGCAGCAGTTCTGCATAAATGAAAAGGCACTCTAAGGTTCTAGTATTTCATTCAGCATCTACTGCTGGAGGAGTGTTTTCAGCCCTAGGAAATCCTTGGGAAAGGGGCCCATTTTAAAGGTATTTTTAGATATGAAATAATTGGAGAACATTGAAGCTAAAACACTTTGGTAGCTTTAAGATAATATATAATATTACAGTATATATTGGGAGAATAAAGGTGTCTTCTGTGCAGTAAGAATTTGCGTAAGGCGGGAGCACAGCAGGAGCTGGCAAATACCAAGATGAGGTTTATAACAGTTAAAACTCATGAAATAGGCTTTTTGTTATGGCTCCATATTGCTTAGTATTTTTCAATTATACCAGCATAAAATCCTCTGATCTGAGAGTTCAAGGCCTGGCATTGGAAGCACTGGATATTCCTTGACCCTAACAGGAAGGACTGGAGAAACAGAAAACTCTCAATCGCTGTCAAGAGTCCAGTTATCCTTGTACTTTCATGGTAGTGCAGTGCCTTGAGACCAGTTAGGGTTAACCAATGACAGTTCCCTTACCTAATGCTGGCACTGCCACGTTATGATTTAGAAATACACAATTTAGCTTTAAATCAGATATTGGAAGCTAGGCAGGTGTGATAGCACAGACTTTGGGGCAGAGTAAAGTGCTATGGAGTTACACTCAAACTTAGTTCCTCTGGACAGTGATGTATCTGCTGACGCAAACTCGGAAATGAAGCCTGAATCTTAACGAGCTTTTCAGTCTTGTGAAGCTGACTCATTTAGGCTAAATGACTTAAAAGAACATATTGTTTGGGCTTTGTTTTTTATGCTCTGCTGTATCTTTAGTTTTTCAGTTTAAGACTTTGCTACTCCCTGCTGCCTATTCTGCACCTCTGGTAGCATCTTAAAGTCATTTTCCAGGAAAGTTGGATTAAACTGTGACATCAAGGTTTATATTGCAGCATTTAGGAAGCTTTGCTTCTGGGATGGTCATGTACCAGTGGATTATTATCTGAAACCCAGTGTCCATTTCCCAAAGGAATATGTCAAGTTTTCTAATATCCATCAAGGACAACAGATGAGGACAGTTGTGGGTGCTGTTGAAGGGTTAAATAGAAGATTGAAACCAAATAATTACAGAAATACTAATAGATACACATAATTTATTTACAAACTTATAATTCAAACAAGCTAATTACTCATTGTTTAACTGACTCTAGAACATGAACAATTTTAAATGAACCCCTTTCTGTAGTTAGTCATGCCAGGCAGTAGGTTTGTTTTTTTTAATATCTACATACATCTCTTGGACAAGGAGTATTTAAACTTCTGTGTGTAGTAGGAGGATGAAATTGGGCCATTCCTAGCTTTAAGAATTTCTTAATTACCCTCTGGATCTATTCTCATCCTTCCATCATTTTTTCAGTGGAAATAATAAATTCAGAGTTATTAATTCACTGTAATATCTAAAAGGATGTTTAAAAAAGCAAATAGTAGCAAGCTGATAGTGAGCAAAACTGGCAAGGAAAATGATGACTAGCACAGGAAAAAGTAAAAATGGTAGGATAAAGTGATTATATATATTTTGCATAACATAGTTATTAAAGACATTCTGTTGTCCTTAGGTTGTGCTTTCAAAAAAGGTTATCCTACAATCTTCAAATAGTATTCAGTTTACTTCATGAATTGCATTTTGCATATGCAGTATTTATGACATTTTGTGGGTGTGAAGGTATGAAAATTGGAAATAACTCAGAAGATAATGCCTTTCCTGACTTTTTGTTAATTTATCTCCACACTGCTTTAGTTTTCTGTGTTATAAACATGCGTTTTACAGCAAAAAAGGATTAACGAGAAGAATCAAAGCTATACAATAAGGGGCTAAACTTACATGTCTCAGAATTAAGATAGCCTGGGTTGCAGCTTTTGCTTTATAAAACATATTGTTTATTTCTGTGGGACTGTACCTTGGTATAACCTCAAGTGCTGCCTTTTTTCCACCAGATCCTCATGCCAGATGGATTTTATGAGCAGCTGTGGTTTCAGCTTAGCTTGACTCTTACCTAAGTTGAAGTTGCTCAGCTCCTTTCAGGACTAGGCACTCAGAACAGGGCACACACTCACTGGTGGACCTGGAAAGTTATAATAGACTTGGAATGAAATTTGGGTTGGATTAAACAAAGTGAATTAACAAAGTATTGTTAAAATAATTGTTCCTCATTTTTACTGCTAGTGTGAGAGTGTCTGAATATAGCATAACTGGGACAGAATAACAGGATCCACTTTGGTGGTCCTAGTTCTGTGCTGGAGTACAAACACTGATTGTGATTAAGTTGCATTCTCATTTACCCGTGGTGAGTGTGTGAGTAATGGGGCCCCAAACATTTTTATTTTTGCAGTATTTCCTGCAAATGTTTTGACCATATAATTTACATGTAAATTGCTCGGGTGTAACAATAACAGATGTGTCATAGCATTCTGTGGAGAAGAGTAGAGTGGACTTGACTGCTGGAGGTGGCGTCGTGGTTGTCCATGTTCTTCCTCTGCCCTTGTTTACAGTTATACCATCTCCTTGATTTCTGCTGTGAATGGGAACAGTGCTTGGCCCTTACGATGTATGGTACTGGTCCCCTTTTTTCCAGTGCACTGTTATGGTTTCTCTATTTTCAAGGCTACCTTGGAGATAAAACTTCATTGCTTGTTCCTGACTGAAGGTGGTTCCTCCATTAAGCCCGTCTTAGACATCCTTTGGTAGGATGCCTTGCTATCTTTTTGGTTATGCTTGCAGAAAACAAAACAAACACCAGATAAAATTGTGTGCTTTGGTTTGTTCATTATGCTGAACTGGGAACTTACTCTCCTTTTTCCGCTGGTTTCAAGTGGCTGTGCTTCACCTCTGCTGTCTCTTCAGAAAGTTTTAACTTTGATGCCTCCTCTGTTTTTCAGATCTGGTTTTTGTTACCTGCCTGTTGTAATGCAGCTGCCTTCTGGTCGGTAGCATCTTAACTCATGTATTTCCTGTGAAATTCTTCTTCAGTGCTTGTTCAGGTTTTACCTCGTTCATACTCTTTTTAGTAATTTCTTTTTTGGAATGTGGTGTCACATTGTAGGTTTTCCTCACAGAGCCATCCTCTAACTTGCCAAGCTAGATCTGGTACCATCTCTTTTTCCCCCTCTTCAATTTGGTTTTGCATTCTATTTTTCTTCCAAAAAAGGTCACAGCTGTTGCCCTCCTTAGCATATTGCCTTTCCTATGTGTACTCTCTGTGCCTTGCACTGTTGACTATGTAGTCAGACTCCTCTATGGCAAACCCTGTGGAATTCTGCGACCCCCTGTAGTTTTTAGCTGTTTCAATACTCTCTGACCCAGCACTTTTATTTGCATAAAAGAGATACAAGTGCAAAGAGAGGAAGTAAAGTATGCAAATACTTCTGTTTCCATAGAAAATAATGGTAGCTTAGCCTAGTCTAGTTCCAAGCCTTTCTTAAGAATCTTCTAATGAACTGGTTTTACGTAGTGGGCTGAGATATCACCTCATTTCATCTTCTATTCTAGCAAACTTGCCTGTTTTACTTGTTGAGTCAGGTGCTCAAAGGAGAAAGTGGTGTTTGGCAGAGTCACCTCGCCTGTGTCCTGGCGTTGTATCGCCAGCGTGGCGGGAAGGAAGCTCTTGACTTCCTTAACTTCTCCACTGTTTGCACAGCCTGACACAAAGCAAGCACATCTCTGTAATTCTAGCTCACAAAAGTGTAATGTATTTATTGTTTTCCACCCATCTTTCACAACTGTTCCCAGCTAGACCTTTGTCAGAACGTGTATGCATCAGATTGGTTTGTTGTATCCCTTGGGTGGCAAGACAGTTGGAGGGCAATGACCTGTTAGGTTATCCTGCTTCGCTCACCTCCTAGAAATGCTATGTCATTGATGGCTGGGCTGCTACAAGCAGGATTAAATTATTCTGCTCAAGTCCTTTTGTTTTTCAAAGACAAGAAACTTCAGTTATTCTGGACTGAAATATGTGGCTTTCCCCACCACACCCCTTAAAAAGTCGTGCTTTGGGGAAAAAAATAGTCACAGGCTTCTAAGCCAAGTACCCAAGCACTTTCTACACTGTAGCACTTGCCTTAATCTTCATGCCTGTTCTGAGAGATCACCTGCAAAAAAGCTTGTTTTCTTTTAACCATGTTCACTTTCAATACTGGCTTGTTTGACAAAATGTGATTGTGTGTGAGCTGTTTTCCACCATTTTTAAATGTTCTCTGTGATTCTAATGCAACCTTGATTACAGAGAGACATGTGGAAATAATTAAATGGCTTTACTTGTGGTAGAGACAATAAAGCCATGGCCCATGGTAGTAGGGACTAACGAATGGCACCAGCACCAGGAGATCCTGTTCCAGCCCTGCTGAGTACTGTTTCACCTCACTGTGCCTCAAGTGCCACACGTGTTCAAGTGTGACTGGTGATACTTCTTCCTCTTCTCAGACAGTTGCTTATTTACTGACCAGAAAAAAAAAAAAGTAGCATGAGAGTATTAATTACAGTTTCTGGGAGCCACAGCTTTGCGTTAGCCACAGGAATTTAAAGAAAAAAATCAAGAAGCTCAGCTGTTCCAGGTCATCCCAAATAAAGGGTGAGCCAGTATGGATGTCACTGTGAGCATGATACACCTACAGGTAGTCACACCAGAAATCAGCTTCCTATGTTTTGATTTGGATGAGACAAAGCATTATACTAATATAGGTAAATCAAAAAACAACAGTGACTTTTGAAGGGAATAGACAAAAAAACACTGTAAAACAATGTTTTCCATAAAGATTACATATAAATCTTTATATGAGATGTTACAGCTTTTACTACAGTTCCAGAGGCAGAGAAGCTTTATATTACATTTTTAATAACCTAGTTCATTTAGTTCACAATGAAATAAAAATGGAAGGTGGAAGTGGTCAAAGATACCTAATTTATTTTTACTGCCTTTTTACTGAGGAAGAGATAATCTGAAGTTTACCTTTGTTTAATTTATACAGCCTGTTCTGTTTAAGCCAACAGAGTTTGTGTTGTAGATGTTCTAGAAATATTTGAGGTCAGCACGTGATGTTACGCACACAGAAAATATTTCTATTAGTGCTAATTAGAGCAGCCTGGCTAATTCCTATATAGTTTACTGTAAACAGTTACACAAGAAAAGAGTAAAGGCTGAAGACTTTCCAGGGTAAGCACTAATTGTCTGATACTGCTAAGGACTTTGGTGTGACAGCCAAGTCTGCAACAAAGCCCAGGTCTTGTCGGAGTGGGGTTTTAAGTTCCGTAATTATTATGCCAGAAACATGTCTTGTAGACTTTTCATAACAAGTCAAGGAGTACAATGATGAAATCAGTAAAATAAAATACTTTTTCATATTATGGTTGGACTTTCGTAGTAGCTGCACTGATGTTTAGAAAAGCAAAAGGAAAAGAAATGCCTAGAAGTAGGAATTACTTCTTCTGCTAGGAACTGAGGCCAATTTCAGAACACCTTTTGCAGACTATCAGGGTTTGACAGGTTATGGGCTTGAGTGCTTAGTTATGTAGAGGCTGAGGAGATATTTTGGAATATCTCCTCAGCCTCTACATAACTAAGCACTTGAGCTTCTTGCCCTACATTAGCAATTCTTCTCCTTCTTGGATGCAAAGGTGGTGGATTGCAGCCCTCAAAACACAGTGCTGACCCATCTTGAGCAAAAAGCAGATTGGAGGATGTTGCTTAGTCAGTCCCCAGATGTTCATTAGAAAATTGAGCTGAAAAGGGTGAATTTTGTCACTTAAGGCCTTTGGATGGGAGCTTTTCCGTTGGGTATAGAGAGCTTTGAATCAAGCCTTCAGACAGAAGTTTCACTTGAAAGTTTGTCTTTGGTCTGGCATTTGTCATTCCTCTGTCAGTATTTCTTCTTTGGCTTGTCTTGGTTTTGTAATTCTTGCCCTGTTATGTAGAGGTCAGATTAAATATTCTCAGTAGATTTTTATTATTCTTTGAGAAAAGCACTGTGAAGCTTTCTGTCATTTTCTGCCTTTTTCATATGTTAACTATGTTTGATTTGCTGAGAGGGACAGGATTTTTTCTCCTCTGGCTTAGAGAACTTACACTTAGGTTGAAAAGTTCCCAGAAGAAAATTTATACCTATAAGTGTTTTGCCACTTATGAAAATGCTTTGAAATGCCTTTTACACTCAAACAGTTGTGGTAAAAAATAATTTTTGTTTTCATGAAGGAGCTAGGTGTTTTGCAGTCCAGGACTCTGTTAACAGAAACTTGTGCCAAAGTAGAGCCCCTGTTTCTGTACCCTGTTTCAACTAAGTGCAAAGTTAAGTTATTCCACATTATGTTTTGATGTTGATCCCATTCAAGCTATGCTTTATTTAAGTGGAAGGAGTCTTAAGCTCTTAGATAGGAAAAGTGGATTAACAAGAATGTGATGAAAAGCACTTTGCAGCAACACAATAAATATAAGCAATAACATAGTTTGGAAAACTTCTGATTTCTTAGGAAAATGCACTTTACTCTTTTACTTGTCAGTCTTGAAGCTTGGTGGTTTTTGAATTTGAGAGCGAGTCAGAATTTTTTTGAACCATCCTGTTCACATTTGTTCACGAATTTGGTAGAGTTAGGGAAATGAGTGTAGAACGGGACATCAGTGAGCCAGCTTCCACAACCAGTCTCGTACCGAAGTTAGGGCTGGTTTGCATCTGCTCTCATTTATATCAATAGTCAGAGATTGCTAAGAAAAATGCGATAACTTAACGAAGTAACTCTGACCAGTGGTTTTAAGGGCTTCTTGCTCAGACATGGAGAGAGCAATACAACCAAGACAACCTGTGCATCTACTTTCAGATGGGTTGTTTCCTATCACAATTATTTCAGACACTTCTGGACATTTCAGCAATATGTCCAGTCACTGACAGAACCAGAAGAGCATCTGGGCTTACGAATATGGTGCTTTCTTTGTGCTACATGAAGATGGCATGTGTGGGAAGCAGCAGATAATAAAACAGACCTGTCTTCCAGGGAGAAACGGATTAAAGTGATTTCACTGTTCAGTCTCATCTGTTAATGTTTGTGCACTCTGCAGTTGAAGGAGCTATTTGAATGCTCAGAAGTTATGTTTTTTACTTGAAGTGCACCAAACAGATAAGTGAGCAGGCAGTCTTAAGGACTGAGTGCATAGCTCAGTCTTTATTAACTTCTACTTCCTCAGTGCTTGCATATGCAGATAGTGAGATTCTTTAGGAAAAAACAGACTTTAGCCCTTTGGAAAGATGTGTGTTTTTGTGGTATTGGTGAAATGGTTTTGTTTGTTCCACTCATCACGGAACTTTTTCCTTGCAGGATAAAATTAGGAACCATACGGTATATACAACTGCTGCAAATTTCTGCTTATATAAGTAGGTGTAAAAGATGCTCTGAGGTAGGGTTTTTCACTTTCTAGGTTTTGTTTTATAAGTAAAGCTTTTACTCTAGCTGTATAATTTCTGTGCAGTGATCACACATGGTGCTTTACACATTGTTAGGGACAAGGAACTAATTTCAGAGAGAAGGCAAGAGGTGCTTGTAGTTGGATGTAAAATACATCTTGATCCTGTGTGTAGACGGCAGGATTCAAGGATCACATACACCAGCCTTCAAAAGTAGCATTCATGTGGCATCAGTGGTTTGTTCTTGATTAACAGAACTTGTCAGTGAGCATTGAATTCTGTGTGTGCAAATAATGTTGGATTGTCCTGTCTTGACATTACTGACTTGTTAGGGGTTCAAACTTTGGCTGAGTCCAAGTGAGGAGGCAGTTGTACCTCTAAGCTATCTTTATACTTCCTCTGACAGGGCAGCCAAGTGCTGAATCAGCACTTGGAAAGAAAGAAAGTAGCCACAGGGCTGTGCCAGTTTATTCTGCCAAAGGTACCAGTGGTTCTTGGCCAGGATCACTAGAGCATGGCACATGCAGCCCTTATCTAAGCAAGCCCTGACACATCTACAATAGCCAACTACGACGCTTCTCTTGATTAGCCATAAGGCTGCACTGTGTTTCTCATCACAGTAAAAAATAAAGTGAAGGTCTAAATTACACCAAAGTCCAGTTTCTGAGTATTATTTTTTAATTTCTACCCATTGTTTCTGGCCCTCAGGAAAGTGCGGGTGCGTTGTCATTCCTGTACAGGCAAAGGCAGTTAAAGAGGTTCTCATCCTTCCCTGCATCCTGCCCTGGGTTTCCATTCCTACTCAGTTTTGTCACTCCAGCTGGTGGCAAAGCAGCCCCTCAGTGTGGATCTGTGATACGATCCAGGCTGGAGGTGTGTATTTTAAAGGCCTGGGTTTTTTCCCTTGTCGTAATCTGGATGATACAATGGCTCTGTTGGCGTCACTTCCAAATGTTTGAGTTTATGCAATGGAGGAAGTAGTGACCTGTGTCAAGTGAGCAAATCTAGGAGAAGGAGAAACTGAAAGTTTCTCCGCCTAAAAATCTCACTTGAGTGTAAGGTAAACATTCATCATCATATGAAATAGCTGGTACTTCTCAGGTGCTTGAAGATAAGGCTGTAAAGCAAGTTACCTGCGTGTTCATAGGCACTGCAAAGTTAGAGGCATCTTCTTAGAGTAGAGACAGCTATTTTTTTAATTACACTGTATGTCAAAAATATGAAGTTCATTCTTGTTGGTAATGTCCTTCTGTGTGTTACTGAAAAGGTGGGGAAATCAGCAAAGACCTTTGCCTTGAAGTGCCATTTACAGACTTTCAGGGCAAGTAGTTGAAGGGCAGGTGCTTTCCATGGGTCCCCACGTCCTGCCCAGCAGCCTGTTAGGTGGACGCTTTTGCAGAGTAAGGCAATTCTTATCCTGGAGCAGTTCTGCTCACAAAGCTGGTCCAGGCTGTTGTGTTGGGCTGGTCATGTTCCCACCTGGTCAAGGCCCTCTGAAACCAATTGTGCCTTTTTTCACCCCTGCCAGAAGTTACACAACTGACAGTCAAAAGTTCAGAGGCCTCAGTACCAGGGAGGACTTTGGTTTATGAGGAAGTTCGCTCGCAATAAGGAAGGATATGGATTAAAAATACCATAGTGGTTTCACTGTATTTATTTTTTTTCTCTGCTCAAGAAGTGGCAGTGAGGCTTAGTGTACTCTGCTTCAGAAATGGATTCAGGTGAATTCAAACAAGGTGGAGCTTTTTGCTGGTTTAACAAGCTGCAGAGCAAAACTGGCAGTTTTGCTGCTACCAGAAAGATAAATGTTGCTGCCTCCTCTTCCTCCTTGCTGGTGTGTATGGGTATGCCTTCCGCCTGGCACTGGCTGCAGTGCTCATGGCATCCTTCCCTGAGCTGGCTGAGGAGAAACTGTCCACATCTTTTCTTCTCCTGGGTTAGTTTTCTCCTAGGTTATTGAGTTTATTTAGCTCATGTAAGGGTCTGTTGGCTGCCAGACCTGCTGCCAAGTATGCAGACAGCAAGAAGGCGGCAAAAAAAACTGTGTTGGAAGAAAGTAGACTTATCACCTTTTGATAGTAGTGATTTGTTAGATCAGTTCACCCCATGTCAAGGAGCACTTGCCAGGTTGTAGTGGGAAGTAGCACTCAACAGCCACCATCTTAGGGCCACAAAAATGACCAGGGGGATGGGACACCTCTCCTATGAGGAAAGGCTGAGAAAGTTGGGGTTGTTCAACCTGGAGAAGAGAAGGCTCTGGGAGACCTTATAGTGGCTTTTTAATACTTAAAGGGGGTCTGTAAGAAAGATCAGAACTAACTTTTTAGCAGGGCCTGTATCAGTAGGACAAGGGGTAATGGTGTTAATCTAAAAGAGGGGAGGTTTAGGCTGGATATAAGGAAGAAATTTTTTACAATGAGAGTGGTGAAACACTGGAACAGGTTGACCAGAGAGGTGGCAGAAGCCCCATCCCTGGAAACATTCAAGGTCAGTCTGGATGGGGCTCTGAGCAACTTGGTCTAGTTGAAGATGTCCCTGCTCACTGCAGGGGGGTTGGCACTAGATGACCTTTAAAGGTCCCTTCCAACCCAAACCATTCTATGATTATGTGACCTTCTAGATTGTGACTAACAAAAACCAAAGATGTTGGTACTTCAGGGTAGGAGCCTCACTGGATCTTCCTGCAGTGGCTGTGGGTTGCAACAGACCAGACTTGCTGAAGTAACGCTGATGCGTTGTCCTCACCGCTACCTCTCTGAGGACTATCCAGAGTGGATTCGTGGTCCCAGTTCTCCTTAGCAGTCTTGCTCTGGAAAAAGTTATCAGCTGACTGATTTCTGGAAAGTATTGATTCATCAGGACTGTGGGTTGTAATTGCTGTTAGTGGATGGAGTTTTATGGAGAGCAAGCACGTGATGCACAGAGCACTTTCTGCTTTGTCATCCTGCCTGTGGCAGGTTGCCCGAACCAACACGGGAGAGGCCTCAGCAGCAGCTGCCTGCCTACAAACTCTTTCAAGTCGCTGCCAGAGGTCATGGTTGCCTTTGGGTTTTGGGGCTGTTGCTAAAGCTAGACACCCCTAGCAGAGATCTACCTGAAAATAATTAGAGATGTTTATATAAATGCCTGTGTTGTCTAATGACTAGATTTTTATCTCATTGGAGATACAGTTTTAGGTGAACATTCCTGAAGTTGTTCAAACTTGTTATAAGAATGAAATATAAGGTTTAAGTTGCTTCAGGTATGTGCAGGACTGTAGCTTTGATAATATATTGAAAAAAATTGTATCTTTTGTGAAGGTTGTGACCAGTGTTCAAAACCTATGTTCTTACTTTTCTTTTTTTACATGTGTGTGTAAATTACAGATTAAACATGCGTGTGTAAACACAGATTAATTCCTGCATTCCTTCCCCAAGCTAGAATAGGCCAAGTATTATCCATCACTAATATTACTATTAGCTATTGCATAATGATTCTGATCTTTAAACCCCTTTACTAACATCAGCAAAGTACTCTTCCCAATACTTTTCTGAGGTAAAGGAATTTTATCACCAAGTTTCAGAGAAGAAATCAGAGACAAGACGACCAATTTTCAATGACTGCTTTTCTGCATTTGTGTGCGTTTGTGCGTGAATGCTCTCCAGGTTTGTGGGCTCAGTGCCCAAGGCGTGTAGAAGTGCTCAGTGTGGCTGTTTGTCTAAGTATGTGCACGTGTCAGAGTTTGCTAATTAATGCTGGTTGTGCAGTGCAAGGTATGTATGTGATTAAGTACAAACAAGCATGTACTGACCCATTTATTGGCAATTAAGCTTAGTGTAACTCAGAGTTATGTGGAGGAAGGCAGAGCTGATAATAGATTCCAATCAAGTATTAGATTTTCTTCTTTTTTCTTTCTCTGTGCCATATCAAATAAAATATCACCATGTCTAAAGATGTTAATTTTTTCCTTTCCATTTATATGCTTGACCTTTTCTATTGGAAAGATATATATATGTACATATATATATATATATAAATCATTTATGACCAGTGGGTAAACAGATCTTTTCCAGATTTCCATTTATTCAGAGGATTTCATAGTATAAGCAATACCATATGGGAGAAATTGTGTGGGTGGGGGAGTTGCATGAGAAAAACAATTATATCAATACATTGAACTTAAATAAGTTTCCAGGGAACTTGCAGGAGAAAAAGAAAAACTTTTAATACAGTTTAAAAAGTATGAGACTGAAAAAAATGACAGCACATCAGCATACAAAAATCACTTTCTGAGCAAGAAGGGTGAAAATAATAATTTTCCTTTAAGACTGAAGTTTCAGGCGTAGCCACAGCAAATCTTATTTCCTTACTTTGTTCCAAGCATACTGTTGGATTGGCAAAACTTACTGAAATCTCAGACAAATCTCATATGGGATTTTATTAAAGAGAAAAATATCGCAAGTCATCCTAACGTTGCAAATGACTCATCATTCGCCTCAGGAAACGCTCCCCGGAGACAGGCATGCTGCTGATGAGGAAGCGGTGAAGCCGCCAGGCCACTCCCCCAGGCAGTTTTGCTTGAGGAGCGCAGCCTTCATAAGGGACGTCTCTGCAGACACTGCGTTGTTTTGTGCTTTATTTCACAGAGGGAGCACAGGAGCTGCAAGAAGGGCAGTGCGAAGTAACGGCAGAAACTTCACAGCCAGTTGATTTTGTACAGGGGAAGGAAACAGGAGATCATGAGAAAACTTTAAAGGTAGGGGAAGATACATTTTAAAGTCTACATAAATTGTAGACATTGTAAAATACTGTAAAAAACTGTTTTGACATTGTAAATGATAAGAATGTAGGCTTTCTTTTAAAAATTGTGGTTCTTGGAAAGAGTGGAGGAGATCAGTTCTCAGGATGGGATTAGGGTCATGAGCACGTTCCCCAGTAAAGGGAAGCGAAGCTTGTGAAGATCCTGGCGGCTTTGGAGTGGGCTTCTAGGAGGTGGTTTCAGAGGGGAAGGTTGTAATCTACTTTGATCTAAACTTTTAATATGTTTCGTGAGCAATGGTTATGAAGAACTGATGAAAAATGAATGAAACAGGAAATAAAAGCTTAAGTTTCTTAATCCATATGAAAACATAAAGCATTTTTCTTAAAAGGAAACTAAAAAGTAGCATGATATAAGTAGTGATCTAAGCAAATTTCATGAGTAGGTATTGTGGTTTCTTTGTATGCATCATAACGATACCGTTCCTGGTAGCTGGGTTTGATGGCTGTGTGGGAGTTAGTCTGCCATTAAACTTCTCACCATCATGTTGCCACGGAGCTAACAAGAAGGTGTGCTTTAGAAAAGAATGGCTCACTGTCTCTAATTCTATGTCCCTAAATACAAGTAAAGTGAAACTGCACATCATAGTACAATATATGCTCCTTTTTCATTCTTACTCTGGTTGCAGTAGGAAGTTTGAGCATGGCCAATGGCTGTGTTAGAGAAGTAGAAAAATGGGGAAGCGAGCCCAAAGTAGATTCAGTGGTTGGGCTGCACTGGGGTGGTGGAGCAGGAGGAGAAGATGAGGTATTTTTTTATGTCTTCACAACAGCCACAGGTGCTTTCTAGGTTTTGTTTCCACTATTAACATGTTACCCAGGGTTATGAAATATATTAAAATGTAACTTTCTCCAGGCAGATACACAGGCTGAATTTTTGCTGACATTGCTGTGAAAGTTGCTGGAGGGATAGGGGATTTTTGTCAGTGATATGGCTGCCCTGGCAGCATTCTCTAGGGTAGACACAGTTATGCTTAGAGAGCAGGAATAATCAAACCTCAGAGGAAGGTGACAGTAGAATGGGTTGAGCACAAAGGGCTGCTTAATGCAAAACAAAATTAAATGAAAAGAGAAAGGAAACTTCTTTGTTTTTTTTCCTTTTTTTTTGTTTGCCATGACTATTCTAGGAGTACTGAATCAACTCCTACCTGGTTAGGCAGATAGAAACACTTGAATAAAAGCAAGCACATTTGTTAAGTGGCTAAGTATGGGTTTCTTTAGATACTTTTTTGGTATTAAAAGTTTTGTCATTACTTTAGTTGATACTCACTGATTTCCATCAACTGAGGAATCTGATTTTTACTCACTCCACGTCTTGGCCTGCAGTTTGAGAGGCATTGAGGATTTTGCCAGTGGCTCCAAAGGCTTGAAGGTCTGCAGTCCTGATAAATTTGAGCTTTGCCAATTAAGTACAAAAGCTCATTTTAATAAGAGTATATGAAGGCAATGCAATGTTCTTTGTGGCATATGGCTGTCAAAATACGTTTTAGGACTTACAGGTTTATACCCATAGTATAAATTATGATATGGGTAGTAGTCATCCGATTAAAAAAAAAAAAATCTCTTGTGAAATTGTAGTGATGACACTTGATCCATTTGACACCAGTTAGTTACAATACTAAACCAAAGCAGTAATAAATACAGGCATGTTACAAAAAATGTTGTTTTCAGAATTAGTTTTCTCCATTCAGTTCTATTCGTTCAGTTGGTGAGGCCGGTAATTGCAGATTATTACAATGTTATATATGACTGTTGTATTTTCCTACTAATATATGCAGGAGGGGAAAAACACTAATTAGGAAAGTCCAGGGCAGATGAAAAGAATAAAATAAATTAATGGAATGCCTGTGTCAGCAGGTATGTATCTCATCCTGGAGTTCACAGTACAATGAGGCACTGAAGTTGCGTTGATATGGAAAACTTGACTCTGCAAGGAAACCCAGGGCTCCAGTGAACAAGAAAAGTTGTACTTCACTATCTAATACATACTGAGCTATTCAGGGATGGATTAAAAAGATTAAATATTACAATACTAATTAAAAGCAGAGCTCAGAAAATTCAGATGTACTTATGTTCCCTTATCACAATATTTGCTGCTGAAAATACTAATTTTTGAGCACTGTGGGTAATGTTTCAATGTTCTCTTATCCTTTTTTTTTTTTTTCTCTGTTAAGGAACATAAGGAAGGCAAGCCTCAGAAACTGTTGGAAATGAACGGGCATACACTGGTGCCACATTCCTATGACTATGATCTCATTGTCATTGGTGGGGGCTCAGGTGGTCTGGCAGCTGCCAAGGTATGAGAAAGAAAATACAGATTTATACTTTTTTTGTAAGTAGGTGGGTGACGTCCTCAACGTCTTGGATCTGGGCATCTTTAACACTCTAAGGGCATAACATTTCTACCTGATCAGTGGGATTTCTTTTGAGGTTAGCCCCAGTTGAACAATATTCTTTTCTTTATGTTCTGAAGAAGAAAAACATTAAAATGTCATGGTGTACTTCTTAGTAGAATGAAACTTGGTCCCAACTAATGGGAGGTGATGCTGTTGGAAAACAGCAGGTAGATATCTCAACAGTGTTTATTAGTAGTTGAATTAAAATTCAACTCATAATTGAAAAAGTCGTTAAAATTATTCCAAATTAACATCAGGTTTCTAGTTTTATCAGAAAGTAATATCTGTTCAGAAATAGTTGTGTATGTTGTTTTAATTCTTGACAGTGGGGGAGGTTTTGTCATTTGTGAGCATATATAGTTGTATAAATGGAAATTTTGCCTATACTTAAGCAGAGTTAGGATCTCACCCTCCGTCTCTAGGGTCTGGAACTTCCTGTCTGTAGCCAAATAATTTATGATTTTTGGTTAGGATATTGCTTTTAGAAGCATATCTAGAGTTAGTTAAAAAAAATCCACAGTGGTGCAGAATATATCAGCTCTTAGAGTTGTCATTATCCGAAATACTTGAAACTTGCTGAAATTTAATATAAGTCAGTAACCCTCCTTTATGTGAGTAGTTAGGCCCATTTTACCTCTTCTCAGTGTGGTAGAATTAACTATCCAGAAGTGAATTGAGCATTCCTAGTAATAAAACTATTTCATTGCTCAAGACCTGGAGCTGTATTATTCCTTCAGACAAGAGAGATTTATTTTGTTCTCAGTAAGTGAAGGAGGTCATTGGGGAGTGAAAAAAAATGAGGAGAAAATGTTTCAACACAGTATTGGATTCACACTAAACCTTGGTGCCTTAGAAGAACTTCTGTTGTAATGGAAGAGTGAAGTGCTGAGTGGTGGATTGTAATGTGCCGTATGTCCATGATTATTTCAATAATTTACTGCTTTCCCATCAATAGGGGCACCATTGTCATGGTGTAGGATGGAAGATAAGATCTGTAAAAATTCTGAAAACCCACAAAGAGAAGCAGACGCTGATTTTCAGAGGATGGGGATGTTTTAGGACAGAACAGAGTAGCAAAAGAAAAGGGAATTTGCAGTGATGTAAAACCCGTTTGCAGTAATAAAAAAAGTCTGTTAAATTTCCATAAGGAGACTGCTCTACTTTCTTGTATACATATGCTAGGCTGTGGAGCTGCAGTAGTCATGTTTATTGCATCATTTTTCAATTGTGGGACAGAAAAGGTGTCTAGCTAGGAAGATAAATTGCCATATTCAACTCAGTATAAAGTAGATTGCTTCATAGTGTTCTCAAGTGGTTGTAGAGTAGGGCAGAAGATGGTAGATCAATAAAGTCAACATCACTATCAGTAGTAATGTGTATTTCAGATCAGTTTCATGAAGTTGAAGTGAAACTTTTATACATGTAAACTTCTGACTTAGATTATTCAATTTATTTTTTTTAGTTAATTAACGTACAGTGCTTTAAAAAGCAAAACAAAATGGGGAAAAACCAACTGCACAGCTCTTATACCAGGTTCCAGCTATCCACACTCAGGTTTGCAGCAGTTTAACTGGGCTGATTAAATGCGTGCTTTTCACTGCGGCTTTGGGTGCGCGTCCTCCCGTTCCTGCCTGTGTTCTTCTCACAGCTTGTTATTTTGGAGGTGTGTCTCCACGGTGAGTGAAGACACTGCCAGGCTGACTCTGTGCAACCCAACCACAGACCCAGAGCAAAGTGCCAGGCCACCACTATCAGTTCACACAGAACAGCTCCAGCCTTAAGCAACCTGGTTGTGTTCATGCAGCACCGCGCTGAACCCAGTGAGGTCTGACAGCCTGCGTGGCAGGTTTTGCTGCTGTGGGCATCTCACTCTGAGGAAGTGGTTATATCTGTTTGTGATCTCTACCGAGGTGGCAATGCAGTGCTGCACTGTATTTGTGAGTGTATAGCTGAGTGTAAGCTTGGGAATCCATGCATTCTAGTCAGCTAACACTAGTAAAGCTCTTTGGAGCTGTATCTAAGAGTTGCCAGGCTCTTCACAGTAACGACCGATGATAGGACAAGGGGCAATGGGTGTAAGCTGGAACACAGGAGGTTCCGCTTAAATTTGAGAAAGAACTTCTTTATAGTAAGAGTGACAGAGCACTGGAACAGGCTGCCCAGGGAGGTTGTGGAGTCTCCTTCTCTGGAGACATTCAAGACCCGCCTGGACGCCTTCCTGTGTGAACTCATCTAGGTGTTCCTGCTCCAGCAGGGGGATTGGACTAGATGATCTTTCGAGGTCCCTTCCAATCCCTAATATTCTGTGATTCTGTGATTCTGTGATAAAGGAGCATTCATAACTCATCTCAGTCCCTAAGCACCTTTCTGAGGAACTTTCTCAGAGGTGCTACTAATGAATAGAAATGAGCTTCTTGGCCAACCTTGATCTTTAATTGGAAGCAGAAAATCCAGTACATTAATATTTTCCAAAGGTATCGACAGCCTGCATTGTTTGAAATACGATTTGTATTTTGCATGAAGCAAGGTACATTTAAAATTTAAATTCTTGTTGTCAACTATTTGGATTAACAAGTATTACTGGTAACATAATACTGAAGGCAGTCCAGCTCCTCCCAAGCCAAACCCAAGGCCTTAGGGTAATATCCTGTGCTATGGTTGTTACTGCTTACATGTCTAAGGGCTCATCATGTGATGCAGCACAGTTGTGGTTACATCAGGTATCAAAATCGTTTTACTGTATCTCATGGGGGAATCTGTCATTGTTTCTCAGCTGTGTAGTGCTTGCTTCGGTGTTTGTCTCTGGTACCAGTTATAGCTCTTGATTTTTGCCTTTTGCTTAAGAAGCACAAAGGGAATAATGGAATCAGTGTAGAAATGCCAGTTTTCAGTATCTTTTACACACATTGCTTGTAGATTTGCTAATGAAACTTCTCAGGGGAAATATCATTAAATAAACCATTTTCCTAGTCTTGCTTGACATCTGCACATCCTGACAGTAAAGTCAGCTTGCTGTAGGTTGACTAACTTGAAGAACAAGAGTTGATCCTGACAACTACAAACTGTACTCAAAATTGAGTGTTGCCTTGTACTACGAGGAAAAAGATTGGATGAGCACAATGGTAATGCTTGGCCACGTGATTGCTTATGTCATTGTGTGATGTGGTTTCAAACAAATGTTTGAGAAACCATCTTTGAAGGGAAAACTACATTAGTGAAGAATTTGTTAAATATGTTAAAAGTAAATGTAATGTTGGGAAATACTGTGAATAAACTGACAGGATGCAGGAGAGAAGAGGAGGTTTGACTCGCAGTCTTCTGTGTCGCAGCTGGAGCCATGCTGTTGTGTAGCAGGATGAATGCCTATTTTTTCCCTTCATCTTTTTTTTCCTACTGAGCGCACAGATTAATTTGGAAGATTAATGACTGTCTGGCTGTTCCCTTGCAAATCATTAATTATTACTTAATTAAAAGTCAGAAGGCTTTTCAGCAATGTGTGATGTTGTCATCTACTCCAAATTTAACCTCTAATATTTAGATATGTGTCTTATTTAATTTGTTTTGCAGGAGGCTGCCAAATATGACAAGAAAGTGATGGTGCTGGACTTTGTCACGCCTACACCTCTGGGAAACTCATGGGGTAAATTTCTCTTCATTGCAAACCTATTATAAAGGAGCTTTACTAGGAGACTCTGATTATCCTTTGAGATCAGTCACACTGCTAAGAAAAACACATTCTGTTCCTTTCTTTCAGGTCTTGGAGGAACATGTGTAAATGTGGGCTGTATACCTAAAAAACTGATGCACCAGGCAGCTCTACTGGGACAAGCCTTGCAAGATTCACGCAAATTTGGATGGCAGTTTACAGAAGAAGGTAAAGAACAACACTTTTTCTCCTTTGTGCTGAAAATCCAGAGGTTCCTTCCACAGTCAAGTGCTTGTTGCACTTAAGCATGTGCTGGCTTTAACAGTGTCAGACAACTTCAGATAGATTACACGGGAACATAAGTGTTTTTCAAATCTAAAGCCATGGGGCTTATTGCCTTGCAGCGTTTGATCAGTTTGTTAATAACTTTTTATCATGTTGGTATTTGATAAGACTGCTGTGTGAATAAGAGCAATAAGGTACTGCTCTCTTTTGAATGTAACACAACAGAATATCCCCTGTTAGAAACTTACTCATCATTGCAGGCAAGAATTTCCTTTCCCTAAATCTCTGTCACTACTACATAAGAAGATAAATTTTACTTTGTATTAGTACTAATGTTCATGGTTATAGGATTGGGTTTTATTTGGGGTGTAATCCTGTAGTGGGAAACATGCAGAGGCACCTCTCAGAGATGCATAGTCTTTGTTTGTTGAGCAGTGTCAGCTGCTCACAGCACATGTCTGTAGAAAACTATCGATAATGCAGTAAGCCTAAATTTTCCATGTTTTAAGTCTTACCTGTTCCACTGCGACCTCTTGAGTTGTCTATGCTGATGTAATTCTTTGAATTTCAGTAGAGTTACCCTGGAATAAAAAAGGAATAAAGGCAAAGGTGACTGGGTCATGAAAAAAAATCTATCTGAGAATACAAGGTTGGCTATGGAAAAAGAACTTACAGACTGAAAGCTGAACCTTTCTCTTTTTTTTTTTAACAGTCCAACACAGCTGGATGACTATGACAGAATCTATTCAGAATTACATTGGTTCACTGAACTGGGGCTATCGGGTTGCACTGAGGGAGAAGAACGTCACATATGAGAATGCATATGGAGAATTTGTTGGGCCACACACAGTTAAGGTACTTACTAGCTATGTTTGCTGGGTCTTCCTATAGTACTTTTCTGAACCTATATGCTTTTCAGGTAGAATAATTTTTCCCTTGGTAGGACTGCAAAATACTCACTTTGGACTAATACTTGTCCACAGGCAACAAATAAAAGAGGAGCTGAGAAGCTGTACACAGCTGAGAGGTTTCTCATTGCCACTGGTGAACGACCACGCTACCTGGGTATACCTGGAGACAAGGAATACTGCATTAGCAGGTAAAACCAGGAAGGAATATAAAGTCATTCACTGTGTGTAAATGCTTCACCTGTAAAAAAAAGTGGTGAAGCATGAGCAGGGCTGCTTGGTTGCTAGTTTTCTTTCCTATGTAACTTTTTGTTAGGGGAAGGTAAACACAGGAGAATAGCTAAAGACAGATTTTAAGGTGCCAAAAACATTGGTATCTAGTAGACACTACAGGACTATGGGTGGCTGGCTAGGATGGTTCTGTTTCTGACTGATAACAGCAGTAACTGAGAATACCATAAATCATGTGTGTCAGCTCTGCCCCAGTTACCAGTACACCCACTTCCTCTCTATTCCTTATGGCCTTTCAGTTCCCATACTGAAGTTATTTTGGTGATGAAGAGCACAGTCTGCTTGGAAGAAACCTCCCTGCTCAAATATCAAGGAAAGCGGGAGTTCCAAAGCAGTTGAAGGCAGTAGAAGTGTATCTGTCTTCATGCATTGGGGCAGTCTTGAAACTCAACCCTTTTTTCCAGCTACTCAGTGAAGTTAATTAAACTTTTGGGAAAACTGGTTTCAAATGTCTGTTTAACTGATAAGACCAAGCAATTCTAGCACCTTTTTGAGAAAAAAATGTGAGATGCAGATGAAATGTGTTCTCATATCAGAGTAACTTTTAAGTTACTTAATGTAGAAACAGAGGTTGGAATTACAGGCTTGTAAATGTAGAGCAATTAAATAAATAACTGGCATAATCTCTGTGAAACCAAAACACCATGTTTTATGTTTCCCCTCTAATAAGCAGTAGTGAAATTAAAGGCAACAGATAATATAGCCTGTAAAGTGCTGCTTTAAAGTAACATTAAAGTGGAAGAGTCAGGAATGCCAGAGTTAAAGACTATCAGATCGAGGCTGTCTGTGTAATCTTCACAGGGTTCCCTGGGGGATAGGAACTATGATGTAGCCTTTAATTACACAATCACGTTTTATTCCACCAAAAGATTTGCAGAGATCATCTTTGTTTAGCCTTTGCAGTTGTTGGCTGAGAGACACTTATTTTACATACAAATCTTTGGAGAATTGCATTGCCAAACTCAGCCTAAGTCCCTGCTGAGCAAACATGATGCCTCCATGAGTCCGTGCTTCCTTCAGAAGCCCTGGTTTTATAGTCTTGGTCCAAAGTGGGAAGTGACATAGCTTGATGGAGCAGCTGAAAGAAATGGAAAGCAGGCAAATAATGCTTTTTCCGTAATTTTACCGTTCTGTCTCTGCTTGTTACTGTGTTTTGCATTAATTTGTTTTATTGTCTGTGTATATTTGACACTGTGTATAATGCTTTAGTAAAAGGATAAGTCTTCAAAGAAGTTAAAGTGGTATTTTTATCTTAAAGCTGAACCCTTCCATCTTCCTTTAAGCTCTTGGGAGCTAAATTTTGCAGCAAAATACCTGAAGGAAGATTCAGAGAAAAAAAAAAACAACCAACCTACCTTTTTTAACAATTTGGCATAAGTTTCTGTAAAAAACCAAAACAAAACCTCAACATTTTCGTGGTGATTCAGAATTTTCATACTCTTTTTTTTTTTGTGTGTGTGTGTGTGTACTCCTAATTAGAACTTTTTGGCCTACTGGATACTGATCTTGTATTTCAGCTGAATTTCCAAAAATGTAAGTTGTTGGGCTATTTCAGTGAGCAGGAAGAGTAATAAAGTCCTGTTCTTACAGAAGAAATATACAGCACAATAAATTCTTCTGGTTGTCTCTAACTTTCTTTTATTTTTCCCCTCTTTTTTCACCAGTGATGATCTTTTCTCTCTGCCTTACTGTCCAGGGAAAACCCTGGTGGTTGGAGCGTCGTATGTTGCTTTGGAATGTGCAGGATTTCTGGCAGGTCTTGGATTAGATGTCACTGTAATGGTGAGATCCATCCTCTTAAGGGGATTTGACCAGGATATTGCAGACAAAATTGGTGAATATATGGAAGAACATGGAATCAACTTTATTAGGGAGTTTGTGCCAATCAAGGTAGGCTCAGAGTGGTATATGACTACAATTGATTGCAATATACCTATCATAATGTTTTAAGATGTAAATTATTTTAGTGAATACAAAAGTTGGATTTGCAATACAGGATCTGCTATAGTATGGGTTAATTTTTGGTTTAAACTGAGTAAGTCCATGAATCTTATGTAACTGAAAGGTACAATTTAGTCTTAGTATTAAAATTTTGTGAGATTCCAGAATTGTTTTTATCAGAATTAGATGGGTTAGTATATGTTGTGTTAAAAATGTTGTTACTTGTGATTGTCCTGCTCCTGCAAATGTTGAATATATTTAAATTCAGCAGTTGCCCTGAAATCTGTGAAACTTCTTTCAGGGTCGTAATTAAACAGATACATAATTTCCTGTAAGATCAGGGCCAGTGCATGATAAATAGTCATATTTTTCATTGTCTATTTTGCCCTAACCCTTCACTACATGTCTTTAATTTCAATGGGAATAAAATATTTGTCCCTGATTTTAGTTGAGCATATCCTTAAACTTAAATTGCTGGCTATGTTTTAGCAGGTCTTCTCATCTCTTTCAAAATTTGTTTTTGAAGTTATGCATGTTGTGCTTGTTAAAACCCTTCATTGGGAGGTTTGAAGACAGAAGTTGAATTGTTATAAGTAATGCTGTCTTTGAATAGGAGCAGTTTAACACAGTGATCCTTTAAAGTTGGTAGGATGGCAAAGAAGGTTTAGGTTTTTTTAAATTAAAAGAGGAGAAGAGAACTCAATCTGAAATTTTGCTTTTTCTGTCTTCAAATACTGAATATGAAGTAGGAACTAGGGCAGCTGAGTAGAAGTTTTTCTTCTGTGGAATGAACACTAAAATTTCCCAGAATTAAGTGTTGCACACGTACATGTGTCTTCTGTGGACAGCCAGCTTTGGGAAGTGGCTGGGCACCTTGCTGTTCCTGGGAGGGTAAGGGAAGGACTGTAGCTGAGGATATTCAGCCTCTCCTCACAGTCCAGTGTATATTAGTGAGGACAAAAGAGAATCCACCTATGTAGCTTCAAAATCTATTCACTTGTTCAGCTGATTTTTTTTGTCAGGGGAAAAAGGGGTGTTTGGAAAAAAGCCAGTGGTATTGCTCTTTCTGCCTTTTTTTTTTCTTCTGGTACATGGAGGGATGGAGTGTGGAACTTTTAAAAACAGAAAGAAAGTCTTACTGTGTTGGTCATAAGAATAAATGCATATAGATAAACCAAAATGTTTAAACATGCAAGGAGTAATCACAAATGTAGAGAAAGGTGAAAATATACATTTGTGTATTTTTATTTGAAACTAAACTCTTCCCCCCACCCCCAATATTGTTGCAGGTTGAGCAGATTGAGGAAGGAACTCCTGGAAGATTGAAAGTTACAGCCAAGTCCACAAAGGAGAACCAAATAATTGAAGGGGAATACAATACAGTGAGTCCTGTCTATATACATAGAGAACATGAAATAACCTTTCATTTAATTGGATTCCCATTTAATGTTGGATTTTCTGACATTTGGCACTTTTAAGGTTCAGCTGGACAAGGGTGCTGGGCCATCTTGTCTAGACTGTGCTTTCACCAAGAAAGGTTGGACCAGATGATCCTTGAGGTCCCTTCCAACCTGGTATTCCATGATTCTGTGATTAGTGTTAAGATTTTATGGGCTGTTTTTATCCATAGTTTAGATTTTTTTGAAATTTTTTTAATCATTACAATATGCTAATTGCACACAATCAACAGGTAATTAATGTGACAGGAGTCCCAGAATTCATGGGTATGCATCCCATGTGCCTTACCAGATCACTTGCATACTTTTGAAACCTGTTTTTTGGCTTGGGAATGTAGATGAGCTTGGTCATGTGTAAACAGTTGCAGTATTTTTCCCCAGTGGGATATTTGTCATAAACTGTAACTAATGATTTATAATAACTTTCATAGTAATGAAAGCATGTTGTGGAGTTAGCACAAAACGATGATTTGTGCAAGAGCTAAACAAACAGGTATCATGTCTTCTTAAGGCCTGTTGTTGATGCAGCATCTTCACAAAGACAACTAACACCCTGTGGCAAGTCAGTCAGGGAACTTCATTACACGCTTAAAACAGTAAAACAGCAGTGTGCGAGTATGCCATTATATGTTTGATTGGCTGTTTCCATCACCCCTCACTCCACTCATTTTCTTAGGCCTTGATGCTGAAAGAAAAAAAAAAAAAAGTTGTGAATAAAGTATTTGGAACTCCACAGACTGCACAGACAAGCACTTGCCAGCCTAGGGTTTTAGACTGCAAATCCTGTGTGCCAGTGACCTCATTGACCTGTACAGTGCATCAGTCATCCCATAACAAGGACTTGCCGCAGTGTGTCTGAGGGCTGGCATTATGAGAAGGTTTAACGATAACAACAGTGCTCCTGCACAGTGTTGCAATACTATTTCTCCTGATCCATAGCAGTGAAAGGTCCATAGTAGTGAAAGCTTTTTTAGCTGGCAAATTAGTGCCATCTTTTCATTAAGGAAACTATTGATTTCTTATGGCTACTACATCTTTCACTGAAATGCTGTCACTCCTCATAGAAGCTATAAGCTGTGTGTAATGCATTTTATGATCTTCAGCTCTGAAGATCTGGTATGCTTGGGCATCTAAAAGACTTGAAGTAGATATCTGATTGCTGCAGCACAGTTCTTAGTTGTCGTATGAGAAGCATTGCCTAGTTACCTGGCAATTGTCCAAGACTGCCAAGCACTGAGCACTTTTCTTTGTGATAGTGTAGGCTGGGATGTGTTTTGCTTGTTAAGGTAGCCACGTTGATAGGATGGGTAAGAAGTTGGCCTGATCTATCCGTCATTCTGAATAAATGTTCAAACAAATAGTATTCAACAAATAATATTCTTTGGCAGTAACTTGGCTGAGAACCTGTATAAGTAAATTATATTTTCTGATCAAAACAAAGATTATTTTATGGTCTTTTTAGTTGCCTAAGCATCTGAGTTTCCTTCCTGAAGAGCCCTTTCATTGTGGAGCATTTTGGGGTCATCTGCTCTGCTAGAGATGTGTTATAATACTTTGGTATAAAAATGCAAGGAAATAAAATAAAGAATCTGACCTTAACCGATTTGTTCAGAATACTCTTGGGGTATTTTTCCAGGGAAAGCTATTTGGCTGTATTTAATCTTACCATTAAAGCCTGGTATTGTTAGGTCATGGTGATGTTTTGGCTTGTCTTGAAATCTGTGAATGCACAATGAGTAACAAACATCTTCATCTTAATGTGACCAAGCCTTAGCTACTAATCCTTAGTGTATAATGAAAATAATAGACTGCCCCATGCAGATGCACTTTTGAGGTTTTAAAAAAATCAATAACATGTTCATTGCTGTTTTGCAGGTGTTGGTAGCAATCGGAAGAGATGCATGCACAAGAAAAATTGGTTTGGACAAAGTTGGAGTGCAGATCGATGAAAAGTAAGGACAGGTGTCTACACCACTGACTAGTGAGCTGGAGTCAGTTATGGTTGCAGTGGTAGTCGTGCATCGACATTCAAACACTTAAAAGAAAAATTTGCTTCCTGTTTGCATACACTTGGGTAGGAGACTGTAGTGAATAGCTGCATTTTCTTCCATAATACTGCCACATTTGCTTTTTTGATACTGAAATGTCATTCCTAAATGTTGGGAGTCAAAAGTGTTCCGTTCTGTCTAGGTTCACAGGTCATTCTGAGCTTCTTCCAGTGACCAGGCTTTCTAGCATCTCTCAGATGTTCCTTGCACTCTTATTCCTGTCTCCTTTTTTTTTTCTCTCTACCACCTCTTGGTTTGTTCATACAAGCTTTTAGTATGGTGGGTTTTATTTAAATTTTTAATGTAAATGATACTATCTGTTTATTTTGAAATATAGGGTCAAAGTTGCATTCCTTAAACTCAGTTGGAGTTGGTGATGTGCTTTAGTTTTTGAAGGAGTTTATTTCTTGCCGTAGAGCAACTCTTGGGAACGATCTGTCTCCTGTAGAGGAGCATTTCATATTTAAGGTAGTGAGGCTGTTGCACCAGTGAGTGGAGCTATCTGTAGCATTTTCAGTATTGGTAACTGAAGTATCTGCTAGGCATGTGGGGCCTAGGTGATGTTCCCTTTGAAGAAAAGACACAAGATCAAGGGCAACTTATATATGAATGCAGTGGCTGATGTTGCCAAAGGGAACTGTTGCAATGTTCTAAGTGGAAATTTTGGTCCACTCAAAATAGGCAGGCCCATGTTGCCTTGTAGAACACTATGCATCTTTCTGACATCAGGACACCTATTACTAGCTTAATGATATGAACTATAAAATTACTAGCCTAAACTGTATATTTGCTAACAAGAGCTAAATTGAGAAAGTTGAATTTTAATATGGAAATTGCCACTGGTCCCTCAAGTAACTGTGTGACCGTTTCTCTATCTGATTAGGTTTCCCTGTTACATATGTTTCCTACAGTGATTACTGCACTGTCTCATTTATTAATGAAGTGGGCAATATTAATAATTAAAAGCTTCCATTAGCTCAGTAGACTTATATCTAAAGAGCTTACTGGCTGTCTCTTAAGTAGAGTGTCTCACAGCTTGACCTGTCTCTGTGTTGAAGCCTGAAGGGTAAGTTTGTACTACGTTACATTCTCGACCAAGGTTGTAAGATTGTGAATATGACTTCTTTCCCTCATACTTCAAATACATGTCTCTCTCTTAAATCTAGAGGGCCTAACTCCTGCAAGGTTATTTACACCTCTGGTCTTGACAGCAGAACACTTACATCTTTTTTCTTGTTAATTCAAATTGCAGAACAGGAAAAATTCCTGTCAATGATGAGGAGCAAACAAATGTGCCATATATCTATGCTGTTGGAGATATACTGCAGGACAAGCTGGAACTCACGCCAGTGGCAATTCAGGCAGGAAGATTGTTAGTTCAGAGGCTTTATGCTGGGGCAACCAGTAAGGTAAGGAACCAATTGCCACAAAACACTGTCACTGCTCTACTTCTAAGTGCTGAGTGCGAGTCTGCTTGTTTATGGAAAATTCAGTAGGCTTTTAAGGATTAGCTTTGATGATCACTTTAATTTTCCCCTTGCAAGGATATTACTGCAGATAGGTTCTGCTAATTGTGTAGGATGACATTAATACCTTATGGATTAAGCAGTAGTCTCTTTTTTTCCTATTAAGAGGTTTTATTTTTCTCTCAGAGTATGATGATAATAAAATTAACTGAGATAATGTAACTTTTAACTCTACCACCTTCCCTAAAAGTCGGCAATCATTACCATCCCATTAAATGCTTTAACTCTATTTCATAGGCAGTTGACTAAACCTACCTACAGCCCCCAGAGTGTCAGAGGGGTTTGTGGTGCTCTTCATTTTCAGTGTAATTTCCAATATTTTTTTCACATCTCATCCATATCTTTTCAATGTAATACATAGTTCTGCTTATAACTGAACACAAAGGAAGATCAAATGTGCCAATAAGACAGCGCATACTACACCTGAGATGTTGAGTTCATCAATTCAGTGCTTACATTTCATACTATTGCCACTGTACGCTAGTCCAAATAGGAGTAGCGTAGATACTCATCTACATCTTACCTTGGAACCAGGAGAGCGCATTTAAAGAACTGCTGTCCAAGAACCGTTGATGTGGGTGCTTGTCTCACCTTCAAAACCATAGGGCATAGGTTTTTCTCCTTCAGAGCCTGCTATATTCCTATCAAGTTCAGCTGTTGGTCAGATCTAGAGCTTGACTGAGTTGTCTATTTTATGTTGGCAGGTATTGCAGTACCAGAATCCTGAATCAGTGTGCCTAATGCCATAATGTCAGCCAGACAAAGTTTAAGAAAACTGTAGCTGGAGCCAGATTTTTTTTTCTTGCTACAATACTATGGATATGTCTTAGTTTACATTTTGTGCCAGATAACTGTCTCTCTAGGTATGAAAACCTTTAGGCTGCCAAAGAAAGCATCATATCTTTCAGTGAATCCAAGAAATGAGTAACTGCTTAGCTGGGATCCTGGCTTACACAGCCATTGTAACAAACCCCGAAAGGGTGATTGCATGAAACATAATGGACAGTTATGGATAGGTGGGGAAAGAATCAGTTGATCCCTAGTCACAAAGGAAATGAATTACAGTTGAGATCAATAGAAATTAAAATTACTAGAAATTAAATGGAGCTGACTGGCCTGCTAGTCTGCTATGGCAGAATGATTAATCTGGTGGATATGGGGAGAGCAGTGGATGTTGCTTACTTTGACTCTAGTAAAGGCTTTTGACACTGTGAGGTAGATTGAAAACTGGCTGAACTGACCGGACTTAAAGCCTGTGACCAGCACTGCAAAGACCAGCTGGAGGCCAGTCACTAGTGGTGTGCCACAGGGTTGGATGCTCGGTCCAGTTTAACTGGACCTGTTAACTGTTTAACATCTTTGTTAATGGTTTGAATAATGAGATATAGTGCAACCTCAGCAAGTTTGCAGATGATACAAAACTGAGGGGAAGTGACTGATGCACCCAGTGGTTGTGCTGTCACTCAGAGGGACCTCATCAAGCTAGAGTAATGGGCTGACAGGAATCACCCAGAGTTCAACAAGGAGAAGTGCAGAGTCTTGCACCTGGGGAAGTGTAACCGCATGCACCAGCACAGGCTGGGCACCCACCAGCTGGAAAGCAGCTGCACAGAGAAAGCCTTGGGGGATCTGGGGGACAAGTTGACCATGAGCCAGCAATGTACCCTCATGTCAAAGAAGGCCAGTGACATCGTGGGCTGCATCCTGCAGATGCATCCTGGCAGAGGATTGCAGCAGGTGGAGGAAAGTGACCTTTTCCCCTCCACTTGGCACTGGTGAGACAGGTTTGGGTTTTGTGTCCAGTTTTGGGCTCCTCAGTACAGGAAGGACAGGGCAAGTCCAGCAAAGGGCCATGACTAAGATTATGGGACTGGAGCATCTGGCACATGAGGAGAGGCTGAGACAGCTGGGAATTTTTATACCCTGCAGAAGAGATGGCCTGGGGGTCTCTTATATCAATGTGTATTTATACCTGATGGTAGAGAGTAAAGAAGATGGAGCCAGACTCTTTTTGGTGGTATAAAGTGCAAGAACAAGAGGCAATGGATTTAAACTGAAACACAGGAAAATTCCATTTAAACATCAAAAAAATTAAAATTTTACAGTGAGGGTGGTCAGGCCCAGAGATTGCCCATTGAGGGAACCTCTTGAACACTGTAAAACTCCACTGAAGTCAGGGTTTAGTGTTTGTCTCTCACGGAATTAGGTGCCACAGTATCAGCTCTAGTTCAGACTGTCCCCTCAACTGGCTGTTGATCACATCTTCAGTTCGTTGGCATCGCCTAAGCCACAGTTGATAAAAAAGATTATGAGTTTTGGTGGTGATAGTTTCTTTGCAGCATTCTCAGATAAAAATAGCATGCTTTGTAGAGGCAGCTGAACAGTCTACTTTTTATCTGGTTTAAAAATGTAACAGACCTTTGATCTGGTACATTTTAAAAACAGGGCACTGAATTTCTTCTTCCTTTTAATCTAAGCATGTTAATGTCAGTGTGGCTTTAAATTGTCTTTCTGTTCTTGCTCTACTTAATGCCTCTGAGAGGGACAACACCAAAAGTGTAGTTTAATTTAAAACATTTTTTCATTTAAAAAAAAAAAAAGTAGCTTTCAGAATTCTCAATAATCCAACTTTTCTTCCTGTCTGCATTTCAGACTTCTATATTTTTACCCATTGTACTGATTTTATTACTGATGTTGTGTGGGTTTTTTTTATTTGTTTTGAATGACACACAGTGTGACTATTTGAATGTTCCAACCACGGTATTCACTCCTTTGGAGTATGGAGCCTGTGGGTATTCTGAAGAGTCTGCAGTGGAGAAGTTTGGGGAGGAAAACATTGAGGTAAATGCCTTAGTTTCATCTGGATTTTAAGTTCCCAATTTGTAATTGAGAATAATGTAAAGAGTCAATTAAAACAGCATTCTGTGTTCTGATGTAGGGGCAGGAGGTAACTAGCTACATTTTTGTCTTTCTTGGCAGTTCCTAGGCGCATTATAAAAATAGTCCTCAATTCTGGTAGCTCTAATTGCAAACGGGTTCTATTTTTGGCTAACAGGACTTGAAGTTGGAATGTTTGGTTAAAAAAGAAAAAAAGGTTTCTTTGTGTCTACAAATACTTCAGGATAAATTAAAGCTGGTTATGTGTTGGAAGCAGTACACTGGTGTTAATATCATACTGTAGCTTTTTGTAGCTACAGTGTGGCAAATTCTTTGCCATGGTGATTTTTACTTTATAAAGTCAAATGTTGTTATGCTCATTTTTCCCATTTATTTTGACTATGCAAGGAGATATGTGCTTAATTTTTACTCATGTGAGTGATCCTTGTTCATTCACTGGGATTGCTGGTCAAGAGTGAAATTAGACATATGTAAGCACTTAGTGCCTGGGGCTGTTCTTGCAAATATTGTGCAGACCACATCACAGAAAGTGTGAGAGGAGGTAGTCTGACAATAAACTGAACTTTCATGTCCCATGAATTTTACCTGAGGAGCATTATTTGGGGAAATAAGCAGATAAGTGGTGGCTCATAAAGTTGAGAACTTGTCTCCTTCTTAGCTTTGTCAGTTATATTTTTTGACTGTTCTTCCTACAAAGTTTGTATATGCACAGTCAAAATTTTATTATTGAGTCAAATTCTTGCTGTTACTTGTGCAGCTCTGGACCCTTCTTTGTGGAAAATGCACTTTCCATTTTAAAAGCCATTTTTAAAAATACTCATCCAGAAGTATTGTATTGTGTCTAAGTCCTAATTTAGTTTATTCTGACCTCTCTATGGTGTCACCATATTGGCTTTTGCAAGCTTCAGTAGGATTATTGAGTTGCATCTGTCATTCAGACCTGTCAAATTTCAGTTTCAGATAGCGATGCTTATAAATGCTTTCTAACCCCATTAATATGGAAAAACTTTGAGCTGTCTTTCTGAGTTTGTGAAGGGACATATTTTTACTGGAGTTGTGATCAATTAAAAACTTCTTTCAAATAGTAATCAGTTTGAGCTTATCTTGTAATGGGAGCTGTTGAGAGTTCTGTGTAGAACTGTGCCTCAAGACACCCTGTCATTTTCTGAAATACGTGCTATACAGGTGGGTGAACAACCTTGTCTGCAGTTAGGAATCTGTTCGGTGATGTTGGCTGCTGTTGATGTAGTTTTTGTTTGATTTTATTTTTTTAAATTTTAAATGTACTTTCCATTTTGCAGTGATACGTAATCTAAGAGAGCGTGCAAAGAGCATGCTCTCCCGTCTCCTAAAACCAGGCTCTGAGGCTATTTCTTCCCCTTTTGTGCTCTGAGAAATATTTTTGCCTTCATCCTGGGTAGACCCAGAGGCAATCCAACCTTCCATGAGGAAAGCTTGTATTTGTCTAGTTTAAAGCAAGCATGGTGAACTGCTTCCTGGAAGTGTAGTACACTTATGGCTCCCCTTCCCCTTCCCCTTCCCCTTCCCCTTCCCCTTCCCCTTCCCCTTCCCCTTCCCCTTCCCCTTCCCCTTCCCCTTCCCCTTCCCCTTCCCCTTCCCCTTCCCCTTCCCCTTCCCCTTCCCCTTCCCCTTCCCCTTCCCCTTCCCCTTCCCCTTCCCCTTCCCCTTCCTCTTCTCAAATTATTGGATGACACTAGTGCTTGTTTTGTAGAGACTGCCTTCTTTGGTGTTAATCAAGGGGAAAGAGTCTCACCCTGTTTTCAAGTATGCCAAATTCTACGTGCATCGCTGATTGCTAACAAAGAGTTATTAGTTAACGGTTCATCCTTGTTCATCCACAATTGCTGAAAGTTTTTATATGTGGGATTTCCAAAAGCAGTTGCAGTCAATAGTAAAGCTCTGGCTTTGGAGGTAGATAAGGCAAATTCAGGATAATCTGGCAGTTTTTGGTAGATCATGCTTTCTGCTGTGAAATGACACTACTTCTTTTTTTTTTTAACCTGTGTTGTATTTCCAGGTGTACCACAGCCATTTCTGGCCACTGGAGTGGACTGTGCCATCCAGAGACAACAACAAATGCTATGCAAAGATAATTTGCAATATTCAAGATAATGTAAGTGCATCTTTCCTTTCAGGGAAAGCAGCAGACATATGTTCATTATATGGCCATTGATACCACAGCTATAAATAGACATTTTTTTTAACAAATTAAAAATTAATTTAAATTCTTCTACCTTTTGAGATTTAATAAATACTAAGAGTGATGCAATACTTTTGTTTATACACAAATGACCTCTGTAAAATAGAAAATTCTGTTGTTGCCATAGTTATATGGTACTTCTTCATATATGTAAAATAAGAAGTAGACATCTCTAAGACTGTTAATTAACTTGGAAGAGTGAATGAATCAATGCGTGTAAAAATGGTTTGAAGTTGTATGCGTTTATCTTATTTTCCCCTCCCCAAACTGGGTCATTCTTTTCTGGGAGATTCTTCTATCTGAAATTGTAGTCACTTGGAAACCATCACAACTTGTCACCTCTGCAAATCCACATGTGTCTATAAAAACTCTTGAGCTCATTCTAACAGGATTCATTCTAACAGGATTAATGTATCTTGCCTGCACAAATCTCATTTAGGGTGATCATGCCAGGATTATCCTTGGACTAGGTTAAAACTTCCTGGCTATTGAAATGTACAGTACCTGCTGAAGCACAAGCAAAATTACTAATTGGTCAAAAGAGCTGGCATGCCCCTGTCTGAATGATCATCTGTTTTAATAAAAATTTAGTTGATTTTGATAATATTAATTCTAATGAAAAATGGTAAGCTGTAAAACTGTCTTCCCATTAAGACAGTGGCATGGAGTTATCAGTCCTAATAAAATTTCAGATCTGCTTTATCTATTTTCTTTTCTCGTCAGACAGATTTACCTTGCTGCAGCCTTTCTAAGCATCGCATCACCATTGTGTAAATTTGAAAAACCTGTCTGGTTTTGCCCTTCTCCTCTTTCTGGAGGAGTTTGCACTAGCATGGAAGCTATTATGGAACCCGTGGTTATGTTCCTAATCCAGAGTTATTCAAGAAAATGAAAAGGCTTAATGGTGATTTAGAGTGTTTAATTAGTTTCCATTTCTTGTCCTGAAAACTGGGAACATGCTTAAACATCTAGAGGTACAGCTGAAAGTTTGCCTGGATGAAAGATTTGTTTAGTAACTATTTAAAACTGTAGTTACTCCCAATTTTTTTACTGTGGTCTTATTTTTACATATATATGTATTTTTAAAGGAAAATAGGCATAATTCCATTTCAGCTATTAGCTTTTCTTGTTTAAATAAATCCTGTGGTAGATCTCAGTCCTCAGGCTTACTGAAAGAAAAATAACCTTTCAGTGTACTGCATATCCACACTCCCTTATATGTGATATTTAGCGGGAGGAGCAGATAGCTTTTGGTACCCAACTAGGCTACATCTATGTTCAGTAAAATCTAATTAATGCTCTGAAAGCCACTGAAGCCCACAGCAGTTGGCATTTTCTAAAGGAAACTTGCTTTTCTTGGAGAAGAAAGCTTTTCTTGAAGAAAAGCAGGTCAAGTCAGTACTTCTGTTGAGCGTTTGCTGGGGATATTTGCGCAGTTTGATGTATTTTGCAGTTGAACAGTAGTATAGATGTGAGAAGTGAAGTGATAGTATGTTCCTTGTAACTGGATGTCTTTGAGTTCATTTTGCCAGTCTCTAGGTATATTCTCTCCCAATGGCAGTGAGCACTGCAACAGGAGCAGTCGTCAGTTTAGTTACAACACACCTCTTGCTACATCTGTTAGCTGAACCTGTAGCTTGTGGCCCTTTCCTGTCGGCAGCTATCAAACTGAGATGTCTTTAATAGATATGCACCATGTGCGTGCCCAGAATAGCCCTGATGTTGCAAACCTTGGTGCAAGGTGCTCATCTTTACCTCTGCAAGCAGTCTGTTGAAATGAGTGGAATAACTTGCCTGAATAAAATTTAAATGCATGTTTGCAATTCGGACATACACTAGAATCAAACATAGATCGTAGTGTGTGTTAATTTGTATGCTGCTGAGGTCTGCGGAGGGCTCCCGCGTGAAACTTTGTAAGGAAGCTAATTCTTGAGTTCCTAGTTGAATCTTTTCAGAGAGAGAACAAAATTATACCAACTATCTCACATCTGTTTGTGCTAGTGATAGTTCAGATTTATGTGGTTACATTAATTTGTGGTATGTTTTGTGAATTGATTAAATTATATACTCTGAGTAAGAAAACTTTACATGTTATCTAAAGAGAACTGATTGCATGACTGTGCTTGCTTTCAATTGTCTTTGGTATTTAGGAGAGAGTCATTGGTTTCCATGTCCTTGGTCCAAATGCTGGAGAAGTCACCCAAGGGTTTGCAGCTGCTATTAAGTGCGGGATGACAAAAGAACAACTGGACAGCACCATAGGAATTCATCCTGTCTGTGCAGAGGTTTGTATACGAAGTCACCTCATATCTCAGCTTTCCTGGGATTCTGGGGTAAGGTGTTGGAAATCTGAATAGCAGAGCTCTTTAAAGAGGTCTGAATTTGGGGAAGTAGGGAGGAGAGAAGGACAGGAAATGATCTGGTTTTAATGTTTAGAAATCTAACATTTAGGTTTAATCTGGGATTTATTTTTTTTTTAGTGTTTTAATTGGTGAAATGTTTCTGGTCTCCCCTAATGTAGTGCTCCCTCTACTGGGAAGTATAGAATTTTCCTCCCACTCAAAGCTCCATTTATGAAGGCTTCACATACTATTTCTGCTAAAGTGATTGTCAAAGCTGATTTTTTTATATATATGTATATATATGTACTCAAAATAGGCTTATAAACTGGTGCTGTGGAAGGGCACCAGCTACATGACAATTATGTCTATTCAGTTTTACCCTTTAAAAAATCTCTCCTTTACTATCTAGGACTTAATCTTTGAAGTGAAGTACATGAAGCCACACAACCATTTTTTTTCTTGTGTTCATCCTACTGTTCCTCTTTAATGAAGAGGTTTATTTTCTCTAGTGGGTGGGGGATCGCTCCTCCCAGGTATAAATCAGAGATGCTCCACTGATTTTAGTACTGTTAGGACCAGTTATATGAGCTGAGGATCTCTGCAAAAACTGTGTGTCACCTTTGTAGGTCATTGTACAGAATCTGTGTTTTTATCTGCATGTGTTAGCTACAAAGTTTAATAGAGAGCACCAGAGCACCAGGATGGTGATCTGCAGAAGTGACGTCTGCTTCTCTTGTGTTTCCAAAGTGATACTGTATCAGCAATATAATATGAACTCCATTAGTGTAATGGACTCCTAGCAAGCTGAATCATCTTCAAAGCATCCACAATAGAGATTCTGTGGTTTTTTCCATAGTATCATCTGATGGTGTTCTTGGAAGCCCTTGAAGAGGGATAGCAGGTCCTTATCTCACCAGGGGCCCTGTAGAAGGGGAACTCTGAGTGAGGCATTCAAACCTGTGAACTCAGGTGGGATATTAGCATATGCAGTGTGAAGAGAGGGTGATAGTCATAATTTATTCTGGACATCTGAGCTGCTAAAATTGAAACTGAATAGAATGATGATTAGACATAATTTAGGGAGGTAATTTCAGATAATCATATTTGTTTGAGTGGAGGAGGAAGAAATTGGCTCAGGGAAAATACACTGTTTAAAAGCTTCAGGGAATAGCAATCATTTTTAGTGCTAGTCTTCAAAAGGGTTTTTTTATGCCTGTTACTTAATTTAATCTCTTCAGCAGTAAACAAAAATCAAAGTGCAAGATGGTACTCTTTGATTTAAAAAAATGCTTAAAAACTGTTTGGAATTTGTGAGGACTATGCATATCTGGATGAATAGAATGATGAATAATATTAGCATTATTTTTATCTTACATCCATGTGAAAACTAAGGAAAACGAAGTCTGATCTGAGCAGGAAAGGGACATGTTCAAATGCTGACATCTTCACTGGCATTAGTGCTAATTAATCGCTCAAAGAGCAGTACCCTGTGAAGCATGGCATTGCTTTCTTACAAGGCAAAGTACAGACAAGTGTGAGCACAGATTGGTAGGACCTCAGCCTTGCAGAGAATTACCTCTCAGCTTAGGCTGTTCTGCACTGCTTGAAATACAGTATACAAGCGTGTACAATCAGGCATCTATGATGAAGAGAAAGTGTCTTCTGAGAACTGAAATGATTCTTCCAGTTAGCTAATGATGACTTTCCAGTCATTGGATCTTAAGGTTTTTCTTCACTCGGATGACTAACAAACTCTGTCCAAAAAAAAGAAAAAGTTTCCAGTAATTATCCAGTGGCTCCCAGCTGGCTTCCCGGAGTCGGGGAGCTGTGTGGTCCGTGCAGGCACTGGAACTGGTCAGCACACCCAGAGCTTGCAGTCAGGCCGAGAAGAAAGCAGATAAATTTTGCACTTGTTCATCTTTGTCTTTCAAAGTTAAATAATAATACATGTTGTCAATCTGATCAGATCTGCAGAGTTAGAAACCCTGTCTCGGGCCATGCACTATAGTTTAATATATTGCCGTTCTGCCTTCTGTATTAGACATGCGTTTGTCTTCCTGATTTGTGCGTAATGCTTTACATGCCTTTAGCAAGTGGGAGAGGTATATCCTTTATTGATGTTGCTCGCTGAAGAGCTGCTAGCAGCTTTAATGCAGCAAAGCTTCTACTTTAGAGAACTGTAGGGCTTTCAGATCCCCATTATCTTTAGGTACTTCAGTGTTATTTGTGTAACTGAAATGTGTATATACTTTATTCTGTGCTAAGTTTATTCTCCGAGAGATGTCTTTGATGATAGCTAATTACTGCAACTTTGAACCATTTAGGTAGAAGTGGTTTTTATTTCCTTTTTTCCTCTCTATATTATATCAATGCAAAACTGCAATTATTTGTGTAGTAAAGTTCTAATATTAAACAGGGTTTTGTAGAATTTTTCTTCTTGAATTTTGATACCATTTAATTTTACAGTATTTTTTCTTGAAAATGTTGTTTTCTTTAATGCGGCTTGAAGCAGTAAAGATTGGACTTTTTCAAACTAGATTTAATAAGTGTTCCTTAGCTATTGTCCAGAGGATACAAATACCAAACATGTAAAACCTTCATCAACAATCAGTTCCACTTTTCTTTAATATCTAGAAAGGTACAAAGGCAAAAATTATGTTCTCTCTAAATGCCTGGAGTTAACTTCACTTTCCCAACAAAGAAGTTATCTTTGAGTCATAGAGACACGTATTCATTACGTGTACAGACCAGAGTTTATCATTGCTGAGCTCATTCCCACTGTAAAAACTTAGGAGCATTAAGACAAAAGGTGGTAGAAAGCCATGTGGCTTCCTTAATTTTTTCTTTTCCACTGTAAAAAGAAGACTGTAAAGTAAATGAAGAGAACAAAGGGTATTTGTATGCGTGGGTGATATTTAGTGGCAAGGATTTAAAATTTATGTTTTTCATTATTATTTTATTACTTGAATAAGTGGCTGTGGTTTTGAGTATTATGCCCAAGTTGATCTTCTAGAAGAGAAAATTCATTCTGGCCATACTAAAAGTAATCTCTTTTTCTTTCCTTTAAGGTATTCACCACTCTGTCCGTGACTAAGCGCTCTGGTGAAAGTACTCTTCAGGCTGGATGCTGAGGTTAAAGACCCCCATTCTTGTTATTGCCAGAGACTGACTTTCATCGCAGTGGCTGACTTGTGCAATTCAGAAGAAAGGTTTGAGGAGAAGTCATCCTCAGATGTCTGCAGAAATGTGTGCCCTGATCTTAACCAGGGCATTCCATCATCCTAAGGAGAAGAGGACTATGGGAGGTGGTCACTTGTGGTGGTTGGCTGGCAATTAGCAATGCAATGGGAATACTGACTATCGAGCTGATGCTTAGCAGAGCATTTAATGAATGCTTTCATGAAATCATAGCCTGAAGCCTGCGTTGTCTGGTGGGCAGTGATGGAAGAACTGCTAGCACAGCTGGACAACTATTTTAGTTTGTTTTTATTTCTCTCTAGTTTCTTACCTGAACAAAGAACTTTTAAACTGAAGAATATTACTACAAGTTCAGATAATCGTGTAGTGCCTCTGTGTACTAGGTTATAACACAGCAATGGCAAGGTCTCCTCGTGAGCATGCATTTTACCAGCTCACATGCCTGTGGAGGAGAAATTGTATCTACGTGCTTGATCATGAGGAAGAAGATATCCTTCGAAAAAAGTTTAGGACCATCTAGAATGACGTATTTCTTGGCTTCCAAACTGACTCCATGAGATTTTTTTTTTTAGAGAAACTTATTTGTGAAAACATTCTCCTTGGTGAGAAAAGAAAATACTTTTTATTAAAGCCTTGTTATACAGAAAGGGTTTTTTAATTTGTTTGGTTGGGTTTTTTTCCTGACAGTAACAACTGTGCATATAACACAGATGTGATCTTCTTAGCTTTATCTTGCAGCTTACGTGATTATAATTAATCCAATTTGGAACAGACAGAATTACCCTTTGGAATGAATTATAGTTGCAAGAGCTCTGTCCAACTTTACTAAATGTGCATCAGTTCTTCCTTTGCAGGTGAGCTATCATATGCTGCACCCTGTCAGGTCTGAATTGGCCACTTTGAACCCAGCAATATGGAGACTTTCCTTCAGATTACTGGGCCTGTAGAATCAAAAAAACAAACAAGCAAACAAAACCCCCACCCAACCTTCAAAAAACCAATAATGAAAAGACTTCTATGTAGATACAGTCTAAAAGCTGCATTTAGTTCCGTGTGTGCTTTATTTTATATTTAATTAAGAAATCAATACTTTTAAAACAGAGGTTTCCATGGAAAATAACAAATTATTGAATATTCCTCCTGCATTGCATAAACTGCCTACCTATTTGTCAAGAAATGGTAAAAATGCCTCTTTGTAATGGAAATGAATGTGCTTTTTGGTTTTTCATTTCCCTCTGTTTTAGCAGAAAGGTTCAAATTACTTTTATTAAATGGTTCTTGGGAATTTAGTAATGCAGTGTGAATAGGGGGTAAATTCTCCAGCCCTCTGGGCAGGATGCCTCATGCCTGAATTTCTACCTGGTAACGGATTCATGTATTTCTACTGAGATTTCTAGAATAGCATTGTAAGTTATTTTTGTAAACTCATAAATAACTGAAGGATTTTTAAACGTCTTTTGTATGGTATCAAGAACAGTCTGTGGTGGTATTTTTCTGGCCAGTTTATTAAATAAATTGAATATTTGCACAAACAGATGCTCATTTTGATGCCTCTTCCAAGCAAAGAAAGCCAACTTTGGGGCTTTTTTTTTTGTTTTTTCGGTTTTATTTTAAAAAGGCCAGAAGAGGGAACCTTGAGAAACCCACCTGTGATTTGTTTCTGTCTTTTGAATTTTGAAAGTAGCTGTTTCTCTGAAGAAACAGGGTTTAGGCCTATTTTATGTGTATTTTTTTGCATGTTAAACATATGAGAAGGACATACTTAAAAATAAGAAATTAATTAGGAAACTAAACTTCCACTGTTTGCACTAGCTGCTGTCTGTATAACTTCTGAGAAGCAGCAGTACAGGTTCCTGCTGCAAGGACCTGGGGAGTCGCTGGCCGTGGGGACTCGCTGCCTGGAAACAGGCATGATCCCTGTTTCCATCCCTTGCTCTGCTCCCGTGCTCCATCCAGAGCTCTGCTGGGTTGTTGGGGTTTTTCTTTTTATGTTGGGGAAAAATAATACGTTTGTTTTATTTTTATTTGCCAAATGTTCCTGACCCATGTTCTATTCGGGCAGATATTGACTTTATGCATGTGATTTCTTTTTCATTGAATTGCCTTTTATATCTCTCTTTACCTGTGAAATCTTCCTGGTTACAGACATGTCTGAGGGAGTTCTCCCACTGCATTTTTACCTCTTAACTCTAACTTTTACCTCAGCAAACTAAGCTGACATAGGGGGCTATGTATTGGGACAGAGAGGGAAGGCTTTCCTTCCCCTAGCAAAGCTGCTTGGCTGGCCTTGCTCAGGATCGCTGGTGACTCCTGACCTGACCCACCATGTCCACTGACCATCAGATGCTTGCAAGCAGTTGCTTTTTGCCAGTTAGGCCATGCTGCAGCCAGATCCCTCCATGGAGCATCCTCTGCTGCTGAGCCCATCCCCTGCTCCAGCCAGCCGCCATGGGCCCAGGCAATTGTCCATCTCCATCTTTAGACTTTATAGGGGGCTGACCTCGCATGTAGTGACAAATCTGATGCTAAAATCCAGCTTCTTTCTTCTGTATATACTTGTCTCAGCAAGCACTTCTTTTCTTGAAAATAGATTTTACTCTAGGTCAGGCACAGAATAAATCGAGCTCTGCCTATTGCTTGCTTTCAAAAACAAATGGAAATTCATTTAGCCTAAAGATCTGATTTTCCTTTTAATGTCAGTGTAAATTGACGGGCAATACCACCTGTGATGAGAAGTGCACGTGTGCCAGGCAGTGTGACATGAGGCAAACCAAAGTAGTGACTGGCATTTCGGTTTGACCCAGAGTTGGTCTTCCCACTCTGGAGCTTCTGCTACATTTTATGTGTGTGTATATATATATATGTTTGTATGTATATATATGTATATGGGTGTATATGTATGTGGACTGTGGGATGTGGTGACTCAAGGTCTCTCCAGGCAAATTTTCCCTTGGGTGACACTTTGGAGTTGCTACATCACAGAAGGAAGGAAGATCCCAGAGAAAGAAACTGCATGACAGAAGTGTTTAGTGTTGTAGCATAACTGCCTCTTCTGAGGAGCCTGGTCATCCTAACACCACCAGTGTATCTTAAAATAAAAGCCTATGACTTGTAGTAACTTATCCCAGGGTGCAGGGGGACCATGACAGAGCAGTGTGTGGCAGAGGGCATGGCAGGTCAGTGCTGCAGGGGCAAGGAGGGATGCAGAGAGACTCACACCATCCTTGTTTGTGTTTTTCTTGGCTCTACAGCGCTGTTTTTCCCTTAACTCTACAGCTGCTAATAATAACCACCTTAAATTAGTGGCTTATGTTTGCATTAAACTGTTAAACTTGCATTGGTCACTCCAACACCGCACACTGGAACTGCTGCTTATTGCACATGTATAGCTTAAGTGAGAGTCCCTGAGGTTTCTTTTCAGTAGTTGAAGTTGGACGAGTAATGCTGATTGCACAAGTGTTTGCTTTTCCTTAGGACAGCATTTTCTCTAGTTAAAAAGAACCTCAGCTGATCTAAATTTTACAGCTTGCGCATCGCAAGCGTTGTGTGTTTCCTAGAGCTCTGGCAGGAGCCACAGATCCAGATGCCCTAAAGTCAGGCTGGTGCTGGGCTCAGGGGCTTGATCTGCTCCAGACCTGCCCCCCTGAGGCTGTCAGGGCTTTGCATGGGGCAAGGGATGGCTGTTGATCACATGGGCTGAAAGTCTCTATTTCTACACCTTGTCCCTGTGCTCCTGAGTGGTGCCTCATTAAGCACATGTCAAACTGAGGGGGAAAAATGGTCTTTAGTTAAAAATGTTTCCTTCCAGAAGAAGGCTTTAATTCCCTCCTGCTGTGGAGCTGTCATTCCTTCCACTTCATCATTAGCTTTTCATTTAGACAGGCTGAATTATATCCCAAGCGTGTGCCATGCCCTGTCTGCTTGACCCAATGTGGTGGAGCATTTTTGGAGGCTAGGCCAGAAATTGGCGATGCCCTTGGCCAACGTGCTGATCTCACTTGGCTCCACCTCTCCATCCCCTTTTCTGCAGGCTGTGTTATGTCTCCTTTGTGTAGTGGGAAGCCCCTGTTGAAGAGACATGTTGGAGTAGGGTCAGCTACAACTCAGGAAGGGTAGAAAGATGCCTGTGTCTGAGATGAGCAGTGCTCCCTGAGGGCTTCAACACTGGACTTGTGGGTTATTTCTGAAGAATATTTGGTGGGTAGAACCTGCCCTAGGGCTGGTACAGGTGAAAACAGCCTGTCAAGGTTATCTCTGCAAATAACCTCACCTCAGGACTACTCTGAGCAGCTCTCACTGCAGGGCCAGAGGAGGAAACGAAACAGAGATGTTACTAACCCTGTTAAATGTGTTACTAATGAGTCTCACAGACAGGCATCAGCCTGTGCTTATTTCTGCACTGTCTGAGGTACAATGTTAAAAGAAAACAATGGAAAATGTATGTGAGCCGTGGCTGTGTTCAGAGAGCTGTTGGGCTCAGTTTAATGCCTTGGGCCAATTAAAGCACAGTCGTTAGGCTGGGACACTAGGTGGGAAATAGGTCAGGGTGTGTGCATGCATGCCTTTCAATTTAGGAAGAGAAAAACGAAAAATGTGCGTCAAAGCAAGAGCTATTCTCTTGACTAGGCTGGCGGTGTGTACACAAACCATCAGCTGGGTATGCTCTGAAGTACCTTTGAAGGTAAAGTCATGGTGGAAATCAAAGCAACCTGAAAGGAATACTAGTGGTGAAGTTGCCTTAAAGCACCTTAAAGTAGTGTGTCTGTTTTAGACATGCTGCCTCCTACAAATAAGACAGAAGAAAAGCAATGCACTCAGGAAATGTGAGATGCTACTGATTTTCTTAGAACAAACTCCTATTTAAATCTTGCAGAGCTTTAAAACTCTGTGTTGATACATATTTACTTTTGCTTTAATCTGCTTCCCTCTCTTTTCCCTTTGTTTCTTCACCAGTTTTTGCTGGTTTAGACTTGAGGATTTCTCCTAGCACTTATTTTTAGCACTCCTAAAATCATAAAACTTGTGGGAAAGGAGCAATGATTCACCATTTCTCACCATAAGAGAGGCTAAAGCACTTAAGGAAGGCTGGGTTGGGTTTTTTTGCATTACACATAACTAAATTGAAGTCACTGCCACAGGATGTTATAGTCTAAAACTACATTTATCTTGAAAAAGAGATTAATTGTATGCACGCAGGGTGGGAGGTTGGTAAAATAATGATCTGGCTGTAGCTTAAGGTGCAGGCTGCCCTTAAAGCACTAAGTGCGAGAAGCCTGGGAAGAAAAACTACAGGAAGCATCACTCTGTATATTCAGTGCGGGTTTTTTATATAGCCTTTAACTACTCATCTTGTCCTGAGGGACCAGATATCACATTAAAGGGACCTATGGCGTAGGCCAGGGGTCCTCAAACTTTTTAAACAGGGGGCCGGTTCACTGTCCCTCAGACACTGTCGGGGGCCAGACTATAGTTTGGAAAAAAATGAATGAATTCCTGTGCACACTGCACATATTTTATTTGTAGTAGTGCACAAAAACCAGGAAAAAGAATGCAATATTTAAAATGAAGAACAATTGTAATCAACAAAAACAGTATTTCAATGTGAACTATGGGCCTGCTTTTGGCTAATGAGATGGTCAGTGTTGGGTTCCATATTTGTCACTGCTAATCGTAGCAAGTGATGCAAGTGTTCATCAGTCAGTCTGGATCTGATTGGAGATTTCAGGTGTTTCATTCAGGAAAAAGTCTGCTCACAGACATAGGTGCTGCCAAAGACGGTTGCAATTTTGAGTGCATGGTTCCTGAGATTATGATATGTCTCTGAGGGGAGAGATGCATAGAAATTAGTAAGGCTGCTTGATTTGAATGCATCTTTCAGCGAGTCGCAAGTCTGTAGTTTGGCCAATTCCATTTGGTAAATCAGATCAACAGTTTCAATGTCAACAGAAAATGGGTTCTGGAAAAGCTGTATGTCCTGTTCATGGAGACAAAGCTCTTTAAATCTAATTTGAAACTCCTTTTGCAACATTTCTAGTACATCCATACATGTTTTGTTTGGGAATGCAACTGCTGGTTTTTCTGCAGACAGGTTTTGAGTTGTGGGGAGATGGTGGAAGTTTTCCTCTTTTACTTGGTTAATGAGCAGGTCTAATTTGACTTGAAATGCTTTCACATGTGAATACATATCACAGATGAGCTTCCCCTCTCCTTGAAGTTGGACATTGAAATTGTTGAGTAGCTCTGTTACATCTGCCAGAAACGCAAGGTGCCATTTCCATTCTGCATCTCTGAGCTCTGGTACTTCTTTGTTTTTAGAAAGCATAAAATCATAAACCTGTGGAAGTAAGTCATAAAATCATTTCAAAACTCTCCCTCGACTCAGCCAACGGACTTCTGTGTGGTACAGAATATCTTCATGGGCAACATTTAGCTCAGACAGAAATTCCTGAAACTGTCTGTGGTTTTGTGCATGAGCTCTAATGAAGTTAACACAAGAAACCACAATTTTCATGACAGAGTCCCGCTTCAGTGATTTACAACACAGTGCTTGTTGGTGGATGATGCAGTGTACAGCTGTTGGATGTGAACGGTTGCGTTTGTCCATCTCTTTGTTAATGCGTGCAACCACTCCTTTCATGGACCCCACCATGCTAGGAGCACCATCAGTTGTCACACTGAACAGTTTACCTCAGTCCAGCTCCAAATCATCCACAGTTTGGCAAACTTTCTCATAGATATCTTCTCCTGTAGTTGTTTCTTTGATGCTTTTCAGTGCAGCAAGCTCCTCTGTGACTTCAAAAGAATAATTTGTCCCATGAATGAAAATTAGAAATTGTGCAGAATCACGAACATCATTGCTTCCGTCGAGTGCCAATGAGAAATAGCAAAATTTTTTTGAGGAGTTTTGCAACTGCAGATTCAAATTTTCCCCCATTTCTTCAATCCTTCGTGTAATTGTAGGTCCTAAAAGACTCACTGTACTAAATAAATCCACCTTCCCTGGACACATCTCTTTGGCAACAGGAAGAAGGCATTCTTTAACAAATTCTCCCTCTATGAATGCTCTGCCAGCACGCTATGAGCTTGGCAACTTGATAGCTTGCTCGAAGTGATGATATATTGAGCTGCTTTTGCTTCATAAAAGTATTCTGCTGAGTTGTCCATCCATGTTTTAGTCTTAATACTTCATCTTTTCTCACTTGTCTGACCAAAGAATCATATTTATCTTTATGTTGAGTTTTGTAGTGTCGATGCAAATTGTACTCCTTGAACACAGACGCTGAATTCTGGCACATCAGACAAACAGCTCTTTCTTTGTGCTCCGTGAAAAAATAATCAGAAGTCCACTTTTCTTGGAATACACTGCACTTGGAGTAAATTTTTCTTTTTTTTGACACGATGGTGCGCGCGCTTCCCCCGGTGCTGGCTCGCTTGTCCTGCCTGGGAGCTGGAGGGAGGGAGGGAGAGACGGGGGAGTCGCCCACCTCGCTGATGCCGCCGCCCCCCTCCTCAGCCCGGCCGCGCAGTCCGGAAAGGGCGGCCAGAAGGGACTGAAGGAACTTTGCCGCGCCGGCGCTCTGGCGATTTGCCTTAGTTGGCTGGACCTCGCAGTCCAGAGGCTGCTGACTGAGCTTGCCTGGCAGAGGAGATGCCCGCGCCTCTCGCCCAGTGCAGGGGGGCAGGCCGAGGATGAGGCGCTGGTTCCAGCCCAGTCCCGGCGGGTGCTTGGGGGCTGCAGAGGCCGGCGTGCGGATTAAGTGGCGGGAAGTCACCTGCGGCTGCTTGGTTCCCCCCCAGCCCCCGGCGGGGCAGGGACGGGGAGTTCTGTAAATACCGGTGGGCCGGATTGAGGACCCTGGGGGGCCGTATCTGGCCCACGGGCTGTAGTTTGAGGACCCCTGGCGTAGGCTCTTCACGCTTAGTGTTTCTCTCTTTGGGGTCTGGTTTGTTCAAGCTTCACAAAACAGATTCCTTGGTCTCAAAGCTTTCCACCCCCAAGTTCTGCCGAGCTCTCTTCCCTGGGGATGAGTTGGAGGGAGAGCAATGTGACAGCTGAACCACACAGGTTTCTACTTGGGCCTGTTCCCTGAAGTCACCTCCAGTCCACTCAGACCTTTCTGTCCCTCAGAGGGCTTCTTCACTTGCCACTTCCTCGAGTCAGCATTAAAGTTCCCAAGCTGGGGCATTGCCATGGGAGATCCCACCTTTTAGCGTCTCTCAACTCAGCCAAGAGCTTGTCTTATATTCTCAATGAGCAGCCTGAAATAATAAGGGATGAACTTAAACTAAACCTGTGCAAATTGTATAGAAATTTAATTAAATGTCCTCCCAGGATTTTTTGAATAGTTGAACTAGATTGGTTTAAATGGCATCTTTCATTAAATCTCTGCAACATGCAATACTGACAAGGCTTTTTCTTTTAAGTATAAAATGAAGCATTTTTAGTGAAGTGTTGGAGTTGCTTCCTATGGGAGTTACTGTTAGCCCTACAGTTTATGTGCAAGGTGTTTTGTTTCCATTTTGGAGTAATTCTAGTAGGTGCACATGCTGCAAGGTGCGTTTGTACTGTTGCTAAAGAGTATTATTTCTCTTCCAGCAGCACCATGAGATGAATTGACAGCTCTGGCAGGCAAAAATGGCATTATTCAGCCTCTTTCAGCCAAGAGAGCTGTAACACTGCCTCTACATGCAGATGCTCTTGTTTGTGGCTGCTGGGGAGTCCCTCATGTGTCTGTCCTGGCTGTGACATCAACCACAGTGGATGCAGAAGGATTATAATAGTCTCTGAAGGATGATTTGTACTGGAAACCGCAAGCTCAGTTACCTACTGAGCTTGCTGACGACACGCTTTCATGGAGAAAGGGCCTCTCTGAGGCTGACCCTGCGTTCCCCTAGCATTGTCTGGTGGGTTTTCTTTTTGGTCGTTCTCCCTTCCTTTCCTGAAAGAGAAAAAACACCATCAAAACAAAAAAGTGAGATAGGATAAGAATCACAAAGGTGAAAAATACAAATTGTTAACGGGGAGCTGTGTTCTCTCCTCTTTTCTCCTCCCCCAGGAAAATTGTCTGAGGACTGAAATGGCTCATCAAGCAGCCAGATGAGCAGTAGAGGGAGTGATGGAGTGGGAGGACAGGAAAATAGGGTCAACCCTTTTGGTGGCAGAACTAATCTAACGGATCAGCTCAGCCCATTTCACTGTCAGAGAGGGCAAAATTCAATGCCTAATACCTGTGGAGTAGGAACTTCCTTCTTTTCCTTGGCTAGTGGAATTCCTGTGTAATTTTAATTTTAAGGAAGATTTCCTCTGTCTTCCAGTTTATAGTGATTTGGAAGCAAACTATTTAACTTAAACACTATTACTATTTGCAGCTTCAGAATAATGTGGGTGGGCTATCTAAAGCCAGAATGACTGTGTCTAGTGGCTCAATAGCTGATTTGTTTGAAAACTCTTCCACCCAAGCTTCTTGGCTCCATAAGGCATGAGTCTCTAAATCTGTACTCCTCTAAAATAAAAACCAAATAGGAAGTCTCTACTGGTTGTGATTAGGGCCCCATCTGTAATCAGCATGTCTACTGTAGAGCAGAGGTTCTCATTCTTGAATGTTGGTTTCCTACCACTCGACCAGGGGACAGGTGATAGTTTTCTTGCTGACTTGGAGTTAAGGAGATGGTGGCACTGCCCCACAGCTTCAAAGAGGTTGTGGTGTTGTTCATAGGTGGAGCTGGCCATCTCTGTTCTGGGACACCAGGCTGCAGCGCAGGCAACCACAATAGCAGCTCAGTCACTGCAGAAATTCTGTGGATGTTGCAGATTTGTGGAGAGTTGATGGAAATTTCAACAGCTTATTTCCTCATGATTTCTTCTTATACTCACTGTTGAGCCTAAAATCCCACAGATACAGTAATTTGGTAGCATTTGGCCCTTTCTTTGTGGTGAGTGGAAGTGTAGAGGTTTATGGATTAGTACTCCAGGGGGTAGAGACGGGGATATATCTAGCTTTTGAAGATTTCTGTTGCATTTTAAATAATATTTTATATTAATTTTACGTTATTTTTGTTACGATTCCAGCATCAGCCAAGACCCAAATTGGCTGGGCACATGACAGTACCAGTAGAAGTCTCATGCTGTGCTGTCTGCACAATTTGGGAACTGCAGATGCAAGTGTCTAAGACAGGTGAGATGTCTTGCTGTCTGGAGATACTGGTATCTTTCCACAAGTTATAGAAGAAGCCACCACTACCACTTAAGATAAACACCTACCTTTTAAGTGGTTAAGACAAGACAAATCCCACTCCTGGGGATGTGAAGCCTCAGCAGAACTGACTACTCTGGACTGTGATACAATGACATATTTCAGTGGAGGTGGGTTTCTGTGCTCTGAGTGGAGGTGAACAGTCTCCATGGATCAGTTTCTTAATCCTTTAATATAAACAGAGAATTGTTGTTGTGATGGCACCAACCTCATTCCAGCTGGCATGAAAAGCTGTCACTCTGGTGGGCAGACGAGCCAAGTTAGGAACAGCTACAGGAACTGATTTACCTCTCATGTAAGGCAAAATGATACGTCACAACAAAACATCATGCAGAAATACTCAGCTCCCTCTAAATTACCCCTGCTCCTCAGCCTGGGCAGTGTTCTCAGCCAGTGTGGCTATACCACTGCTGCCGCCCGAGTCTGAGGCTCCCAAAGCTAACTAACTTCAGTATCTCCGCTTGGCGCTCCACTGTGCTGTGTTGGTCTCTTCCGAGCACAGGTGGAGCTGGAAGAGAGGATGGCTGCGGTGGGCTGCAAATAGGAAAACCACATCCTCACTCAGACAAATCAACATACTGATATCACTCTCAGCTACATAACATAAGGAGACTCATAGGTTGAGATAAGAACAATTTAATAATTGAAATAAAATAAAACTTAACATAATAATGACAATAATAATGGTAATAATAGTAATAATAAAATACACAAATGAGTGATGCACAGTGCAGTTGCCCATCACCCCCCGACCAAGCCCAGCCCATTCCCCAGTAACGATCCCAGAGGAGCGACAATCCTGAAATCAAAACTGCAATCCTGGAAGAGTGAGAGCCTGAGAGAGCAAGAGCCTGAGAGACTCATTAATATCCTGAACACGGTGTTATATGGTATGGAATATCCCATTGACGTACCCAAATACCAATTTGGGTCTGCTAATTTTAGTATTCCCCCCAGTCCTTTGCGCCTGCAGACTAGCAAAAGACAGGGAAGTTGGAAAGTCCTTCATCCTCCGGCGTCAGTTGGAAACACCGGTATGTTACCAACCTTCTTCTTATAACAAATCCTGTACTGAAGCCAAAACACAGCGCTAGTCTAGCTACTAACAAAACTAGCTCTGTTCCAGCCAAAAACCTGGACAGATTGTTAGTTTGTTGTTGCTAGTAAGACAGAATCTTTTATTTTAATGGACTCTAAAGACCAAATGGTCTAAGCTCATAGGACTTGTTAATTAAAGTCATAGTCAACAAGCGTAAAATTGTACATAGCCACCCAAAAAGGGTGAGACTGTACTTGCCAGTCTGTGCAATTCAGCATGCATTTTAAATCATATCTATTAATAACTGGCTTGTTTACAGAAAATAGACCAGTAGAGCAGTTTATAACTTTAATAAAACTTTACAGAAACTTTTTTTTTAACTTTTTCTTACCTTTCTTTTCACAAGCTACTCTAGGAGCACAGCAAAGCTGTCATTATTAACTTGCCTGAAAATTGCTGAAAATAACCCACAGTATCTGACCCTCTGGTATATTTTTATATTGATGTGTTTCCTCCAAGAAATCCCCAGTTTAGTACAAGTCCAGAGTGTTCCTAGTCATGCAGCTTGGCATCCAGACAAAGCATTTGGGGAGTACATAGGCATTGGCTAACACAAGAATCATCCTCTCCCTCCAGGAGCTACATGGAATTAGAGCTTCATTTGCTTTTGCATGTGAAATTAGAATTTTGGTTACAAAAGAAATCTATGAAATAATTCTGTTTGAGTGTTAACTTAGCAGAATGAAATCTTGTTTTACGGAGGATATGTTTGTGTCTGTTTTAAACAGTGCTGCTCTTTCAAAAGACAAAAAATAGTATTACTATTCAAAAGTGGGAAATGACATTATTATTCACAGTGGAAAATGTCATTGCTGTGCTGATAGTTGTTGACAGGTACTTGTCGTGGTTGTGTGCTGTGATGTGCTAATTATTCTTAAGTTCAATCAGATGGCATTTTGTGTTTTCATTTCAACTGTAAAAACACAGTATTTGTGACATGTTGACAAGCGTGTGTTTAATTGCTCCATGGATATCTTCCAAGCCCATGTGTTTTCCACTTACTTTGTGAAGAAAGGTGTGTAATTAGCTCCAAGGCTACAGGGTATGTTGCTCATTATTGTATTTCTATTTTTTCTGCAGTGATAAATACAGCATGGTGACAAATATGAAAACCCATCTTTGATGCAAACGCTACCTCAACTGGATTGCAAAGGTGGAGAGTTCCGGCTGGTTTTGCAAATCAAAGTCATGAACCACCTATGGTGAGACCCTCTCCTCCTTCTCAGCTTCTCTGTGTCTCACCTCTCTTCACAGATCTAGAGTAAAAAGAAAAGGATCAAAATTAATTAGACATTAAAAACATCACCTGATATGTATCTGGGGACAGACTTTATCCTTTGTACTGCTCCAGATTGTATCTGTTGTCTTCCTTGCTTATTTCTTGGCAACTGTGTTTGTTCATTTCATCAGTGTCAGGGTTATAGTGTTCAGTGATGAAACAAGCCAAAGGTTACAATTGCTCAGGTCCAGCTGAAAGCAAATTAATTGGGCAGGTGTAACTAGAAATAGTGTTGGGCTGTCTCCAAGTTGAATGTCACTTTTCCCTGAACTCAAGGGGGTCTGGTTCTAAGTACCACAGCTATTGACTCTGCAGGTACGAAACGCACATCCGTGCTTAGATATTGAATCTTGTCCCTAGTAGGAGATCAGGATAGATGTTTTCTCAATGGTATATGAGCTGTTTGTCTGCAGCTGTATAGGCCTGGACTCAGTGACTATGGAGCTGCCTTCTGGTCCTGCCTCTTCTGGACCTCCCCAGTATTGTAAAGCATGTTAATGAGGCAATTGACAAGAGACTGAACTCAATGTGAAAGTTATTTACAGTAATTCCAGTTTTCACTGGTGCTGAAAGCTGCCATGTTGAATCCTAGCAAGGAGAGCTTTGAATAAACCTAATAACCAGGGTGAGATTTAGGATAAAAAAGCATCAAGCTTACTTACCCCTCTTCCCTTGCAAGAGTATTTTTCAGCTGCTCCTCATATCAGGAAGGAGAAGAAGATGAAGAAGGTGGCCTTTGGGTGCACATATACATTAGGCTGGCGTCAATCAAATTTCATTACATGCAGTTGTACAGAAATGCAATTGTGACACTTGGGTTTGTTGTTTGTTTTTTTTCAAAATACATTGTAGGGATTGTTTTAAAGACAGACACATAAATCTCTTTCCTCAGAAAATAACTTAAGTGTTAATTAGGTTAGTTTTTTGTTTGCTGCTTGGTTAGCAGAGCCCCTAAGCCAGCCCTCCAGACCCAGGAATTTTCAGACTCATAGACACATGAGACCAGCCCCAAAGCTACTGCTCTGCAGCCTGGCTTGTTTTTGTCTTTTCAAAAACCATCTAGATGGAAAGTATCGATGTCCCTCATGAAGTGATTCACACTTGTTGAGAACCTACATGACAGGGAGAAATTACGAGCTGGCAGTAAAAATCACTGTTATGGCCTTTCCTACTTGATCTGGAAGAACAAGGTATGTGGTTAAAACTCAAAGAACTTCTGCTCTCCTTCCCTGTATTGCCATCCTCTGTTGGCTTGGTTAGCTGCTCTTTGGGATCAACCAGGCTGTCCCTCATGGTGGTCCATCAATGAGCTCCATCACAAGTAGGTTTAAACACACTGGTTAGGTATGGCTATGTGAAGGTGGGTGCAGGAGCTTGTCTTATGTTTCTTCTGTGTTGTTCATTTATGGAGTATTAACAATTTTAGGGTAATTTTTAATGTTGAAGGACAGTTCTGCCTCATTAATTCTCGCTATATTTAGAATTCAGAACAGCCAAAGTGTTTGAAGGACCAGTCAATCAAGCTGTTCTCTTCTCTCCCTTCCCCTTTAACCTGCCTTTCCTTGGCTAAACCTCCTATGCTCCCAGCAAACCGGGAAGCAAAGCAGGGGCTCATCTGAAAGGGACAAAATTTGGGCTTAAATTTCTGTTGCATTTTTTGTAACATGATCTGGGGGAGGAAAGGATCAGCTACTCAAAGGGGAAGAAAGGATGTGCCGTTTGAGTTACAAGCTTATGCAACATTAAAATGAGCTTGACAGGATCCTCCAGCAAAGAATATGTAGTCAGGATTTAATATCTGTAGCCTAAATAAAAGTAGAGGGGAAATAACTTAATTCAAAAAACAACAAAGAAGAAATTGGACATATTTCTCCTGTTCTTTTCTTTGATGGTGCAATGATCAGCCACTGTGGTATGAGAGCTATCCTCATGTGAGCCTTCTGCTTTTCTTTTGAAATGACCAAAAAGTTATTCTGTTCTGCTTTTCTGTCTCCTAATGCTATTTCTTTAAAAATAGCTTTTCTTCTCATAAGACTAAGTCAAATGGTTTTGATATGTAGGCTCTTACTCTGATACTTGAGGGAAAATACATTCATTTGTTTTCATACACTGATATATCAGCAGTGATCATATTATGGATACACAAGCTATTCCCTGCTTCGCCCTGCACTGTGACAATTTTAAGACTATAATAGCTAGTGAAATGAGTATCTTGGGGTAGAATTAGGAAACATGAAAATAATTACAAGTGAAATTGCTATCTCTCTCATGTGTCAAGTGCAGTTTAACATCTTTAGCTTGTTCAAAACTTAGTACAGTCTTAGTTTCCTGTATTGTGCATTTGCCTGTATTTATTAGACAAACAAGAAAGTAACTCTTGTCATCTGTACACAAGAATGACATTTTCCCTTCTTTCCAGGTTGATGAAAAGGAGCCAGTTTAGGAGTTGTGGACTTCTGTATATCTCTATTTTACATTAGGTTTGTTTATTCCTATAAGCTTGTGCATGTCCAGTGTTGTTCTTCTGAGCATGAAAACAGACAGGCAAAGGTGCCAAAGTTCCTATATACACATACACATACAGAGCCAGAGCAAGCAAAGAAACTTGGAATTAATCAAATTTTATCTCCAATGTGCTGCAGGAGAAGAAAATATTATTGCTGTGTTAGAGCATTTGGGGGGAGCTGCTATACTCTGGAGATGGCAGGACCATAGAAATAGATAAATTGAAGTTTTTATTGCTACAGCTTGTACTATAGCTGTTCTGCATATGAATGGAAAGCTTGGGTCCCTGCACTTACCTTTTTGGTACCCTCCTGCATTTAAATATTACTTTGTTGAACCTTTCAGCTTTTAAAAATATAGCAATTGCTGTTCTCCATTTGGGTAAGGAATACAAAAGGAGAGCTGCTTCTTTCAACCAGTTCTTGTGTCAGTGTTTTGAAGCTATATTGGCATAAGCACTGATAAATATTTTCTCTTTCAGAAGTGGTCTGTCTGGTTATGGACTTGCCCTCCTCCTTGCTGGGGTGTTTAAGAAGGAGACAGTGATTCACTCTGCTCCTCCATGGTGGTCTCTGGCCTTTGTGGTTATGACCTGGCCTGGCTGCCTTCGTGTTAGGAGGATTCAGCAGTCCAGTGATGCAGTGGATGCTTGCCATCACGTCTCCTATGAATGACTCATACCAACCACCCAATATGCAAGCTGTCTCTCAAAAAACTGACGATACAGGCATTACCAATCTTGTTACCCACAGTAAGTTGATAATATTTGGTCTGTGGGTTTTATTGAAAGGGAAATAACTTATACAGTTGGTCCTTGGCCTATATAAAGTTCACTGAAAATACTTCTGATGTGCTAAATCTGGCATATTTGCATGATATTCTGCCCCATAAATAATTGTTCTGTAACAATTCAGGGCAGTTACATATGTATGCTCATAAGATTTACAGTATTTCCCTACAGAAGATCAGGAGACCTAACTTATTTGTAGTAAAGGCTGTAATATTTTCCTTCCTTGTAAATATTTAAATTGCTTGCTTAATGGATGCAGTGCTAGGAGATGCATCAGCTTACTTTTATCTATATTCTGTTAACTCAGGCTTAACAGAAGAGGTCCTCATTGACTTCCATCTGGAAAATATTTTCTATGCAAAGTAATTCGAGGTCCATCCTTGCTTTATCAAGAAACAAGTTCAAATTGCTTTGGGGGACTGGAAGATAATCCAGCTGTATCTCACCATGCAGAAGTGAAGTGGAGAGGTAAACTCAGTTGTGGTTTGTAGCAAAAGGCAGCTATGCATTTAAGGGTTCATATTTGGACCCTCCCATCCAAAGTCCTTGCAATATAGCAACCCCAGAAATGCTTTCTTCCACACAGCTGCAAATGGCAAAACTCAACCACAGCTGCCGTTGTGACTGTGTAATAATAGGAGATGCCTAGAAAATATTAGTGTTGTTGAGATCCAGAGTTTTCAGCTGTGAAGCATGGGTAGGAGTTGGGTGAAAAAAATGCAGTTAAGCATGAACCTAAGCATGGGCTTTTTCAGAAGGTCATTCAGCTGTTGTCACTGAACCAACACCAGAACAGTTTTGCATTTAATTAGGAGCCTATTTAGTGTTGCAATGTTAACAATGAATTTTTTCCAGTCTCATTTTTAAATGAAGATCTCAGCTGCACTTATGGTAATGGCAATATAAAATGTTGTTGGTTAGTGACATGAGGCCTGATTTTTTTTTCCCAACTTGCCTCATTTCATTAGTTAAAAACAAAACAAAGGTGTGGCTATGACGATACAAGGTTCTTTGTATAGACATACTATTTCTCCACATACAGTCAAAAAAAGGTATATGAGAACAAGCCAGTCCAAAACTGAATCCAAGGCTATAGTTAGAAAGACACTGTGGTCTTTTGGCTTAATCTTCTGAAAAGGTTCAGATTGAGTGGTAATAGTTTTACCAATCAGGTTAAAATGTGGATTATTGTTAATGAGGTTAGCTGGGATCCTTTCAGACTCACCAACTGTACCTGGTCAGTTACTGGGTTAAAGACTTGTCCTTCATAGGAGGATTCCTCTGCCCTTGCTTGAGACATCTAAAAATGTGCTTCTAATCTAGGTTAGGCATTAGGCTCCCTTCTACAGTTGATGTAGAGAGAGAAAGGATGAGACAGAGGCACCTACAAAGGATAATTCTTCCCACTTTTTCTTAGACAGATGTCTTAAAACGGACTGGTGGTTGCAGCTGATCTTGTTCTGCTGATGCAGCTATAGGAAGCCTCTTGGAATCTTCCACAAGCATATGCTAAGTTTGATAAAAATCTCAACTATAGCACTGAGCAGTCTCTGGACTGTCTTTCTCAGATACAAACGATGTCCCAGGCCTTTGAGGCAGGATGACTCTTGTACTGATCTTTGTACAAAGTCACTGTTGCCTCGTGTCAGGCACTGAATGCTTACAGCATCACTTTAGAGGATGCTGGCCCCACCAGCGAGGGTCAGTAGCACATCCAGATATCTGCATATTTAACCCTATTCAGGATGCTCAGAAGTGACAGTGAGGAAAGTCATGTACGTGTTCCCTGGTGTGGGAGCTGGGGAACTAGCTTGTTTCTTTTGCTTTCTTTTTTTTTTTTTTTTTTAAATTATTATTTTATACTCATCTTCCCACCCTACACACCTGACTGATGCTGAATACAGCCTGTCCCTTGGGGAATATAACATTCATTTTTAGTAGGGAAATGGTCTTGCAATCATAAAAAATTGATGGCTGTCTGAAGCAGCAGTTAATCTTGCTTGAGAACTGCATCATTAACCTGCAGCACAACATACACATTATGGACACATTTATAAATGGGAGAGAGTGTAGACTGCAGTTTCTAATTTCCTTCTTGCAGAGACTCATAAAAATCATAGGGAAAACACTGCCTTTGACATACTGCTGTGCCAGACCTCTCCACTTCTGTAGCTCCTTTCAGAGGAAGGATGGTTCTCTGTGGCCATGTCAGTGCACTCAGACAGAAAAGACCATTCTGCTCTTCCTAAAGAGGTGGTTGACTTTGGGATCTCTGTAGTGATGCCAGACATAGTGTGGATCATCACCATGCACAGCAGCCCAGAGCTGGGTGCAAGCAATCTGCCAGGCTCAGCGGCGTGAATAGCTGGGATCCCAGGCCTGAACTGCCCAGCTTGTCAAGCTTTGGTCACCAGATGTCTTGGCTGGATCTGAACACCCTGGAAAATATTCTCATCCATACAAGTTTCTGAGCTGCTATTTTGTCCCAGATTTTCAAATGGGGCAAAACATTTCCTGTCTGACACTCTCAGCCCTCACAGAAAGCATTTGCCAACTCGACCATCTCAAGTCAAATAACTTGTATTGCGAGTCATACCCATGGTGTGACCTGAAACAGTAGGCGTGTCCTGAACCTCATGTGAGGTCCTATCACTCCACTTGGGAACAGAAGGTGGGAGACATCCAACACAACATCCGGAATGTTCTCCTTACATTGTGTTTGCTGTAAACAGCGGTTTAGTATCTTCACCATCAGCAGGAAGCCCACATGTTTGTCCAGAAGCACCAGGCACTGTGTCCAAGTCAGGAAGTCCGTGTGGATTTCCTAGCTCAGGGCAGACCTGTTTTCCCAGGAACTCGTGGCCATCACTGTCTTGGCACTCTGTTTCTCTACCTATGAAGAGAGAGAGCAATAGTTGTTCCTTTGTTCATAGTTTTGTTTAGATTGAACAAATTTTATGATAATTTGTTACACTATATAAACTATACATTAAGCTGATGATAATAAATGAAGAAATTAGACCACTTTGCCCTAGCCAATGATCAAGACTTGCTTGAATTGTTAAAGTTTTCTGCAAGGCATTTTGGGTTTGGGGGTTTTTTTGAGTGATATATAAATAAGAATTTTTCTGTATTTTTCAAATAAAGACATAAATTAAAAAAACCAAACAAACCACCATTTCACAGCATCCCATTTCTCAGGCGTGTTCAACCCATTGCAGCTGCACAGTTGCTGAAGAGCACCTAATTTGTCCAGATGTGAATTCTGTCCAAGATGACCCTATATCTCCTTCCCTTTCATATCAATGCCAACTGCAGATATCTTTGAAAGAGACTAGAAGGTCAGAGCTAGTAACCTGGTTCTTGGTTTCTCCTAAATACAATGGAGTTAGGGTTGCTAAAGAGGAATTTGCAAGTTGGAGGAAGAAGTGGAAAAGATTCTGATCAGTGGCAAAATAGAGAAGGACTTTACTGCAGCTAGGTACCCTAAGCAATACACTTTGTCAACTTCTGCCTGTTTTTCAAAGATAGTGACATTAGCTGGAACCATAAAGAGTGCAAAGCGGTAGCTGAGAGCTTACTGTCAACAAACATCTTGTAAAGCTGTGTGTATGTGTCATTTACATATAACCTCAGAGGTGTTTGCTGGTAAGATGCAATCTGCTTGCTGTTCTCAAAGTTTAAATGGATAGCAACAGTACTCTGGTTATGCTGTGGCCTTATAATACTTTTAAAACACATAGATGAGTGGATATAAAAAAAATTTCCAAGAACTGGTGAGAGTCTGTAATTGAAAGTCTTATTTCTCAAGCATACTCCTAAAATTTCCGTTTCCCCTTGTACATTCACTATGGAAATTAATTTGGTACAGAAAAGTTATTCTTGGCAAAACAGAGATCTGTCTTGGGAAGTTTCATAGTGCAACCAGTCACTAAAACCAGACTTTGCTGTCCCAGCAGCATACCTGTAAACAACTGAGAGTGAATAGAGAGCTTAGAAATATCCCTCTTCCTAGTTTTTATTTTTTGTTTAGAAAACAAACAAACTGGAAAGATTTCTTTGCTCAGGGAAGGAGAGGACTGAAAGTGCTAGTGAGAGCTGAGCTTAGCACTGGTAGGAAATGCATGAATTACGTTCAGTTCCACTGGTGCCCTGGGTACCTGATGTACAGAAGCCTGCTATTTAGCTGGACCACTCCTAAGCTGTAGGATAGAAGTATTTTCCTTACATCCCCAGCTTGCCCTCTTTAACCACTGACATATGTGTCTTAAGGGACTTACATGTTAAAGAAAGAATCCTACGAGGTTGTACCTGTCAGTAAACAGAAGGGAGGACATTTTGGGCCACAGATACACCCAAGCGTCCTCACGAGCCGAGTGCTGCATTCAGGGCTTTGCTGGACCCGAGCAGGAAAGCTGAGCTGTGAACTTGCAGCATCGGCTTTGCTCTGCATTTGTTTCCATTGCAGGCACCATGTGTGTTCCGTGTGAGTGGGAGGCAGCTTACTTCACTCCTCATGCAATTCAAGCAGAACCATGTTGGGAGTTAATCCACTGTGCACTGTAACTCACTGTCTTGCTTGCTGCACACAAAATTCTTTGGAGGTGCTCTAAAGGTGATATGGACATCCTCTATGAGGGCAGAAGTGCTTGTTTCCAGTGTGTGCTTGTTGGGAATATTCTGGAGTCCTGCTGCATGGCTGAAGGTTGCAGACACTGCAATAATACAAAGTGTAGTGGTTCACCAAGGCTTTTCTCTCAGCCCAGCCACTGACCTGCTGGGTGACTGTGGAGAGTCGTCTCATCCTGCCCCCATACCTTGCCTTGTTTTGGTCTGTCTTGTCTATTTAGCTTTTAAGTGCTGCAAGGAATAATAAATATTTTTAATTGAGTAATTATTAAAAAAGAAAAATAATTTTAAAATTGTTAATAATGGAGGTCATGGGGGATTTCCCATTTGGAGCAAACTTATTACAGTTGTATATAAGGATCAGAAATGGACTCGGACACTCACAGGTGATAGGGTCAAAGCTGTGTTGGGAAGAGATGGAAGGTGTCACCTGAACAGAAGGAAAAGACCTAAGGTGCTTGTGTGCTGTGGGTTTTGTCCCATTCATCTCTGCTTTCAAAGTAGCTGAGGACATCTGAAGCTGAGCTTAACTTCTGCATTTACCAGGTTTTGCACTCTGTACCTGTGTAAGCCATTATCAGAAATTGGCGTTCCAAAGAAATTTAGAGGTACTGATCACGTGAGCTTGTTCTGTGGACCAGAGGCTTACTATATCGCCTGCACAGTTTATAATCTACATAGGGATGGGTCAAGTGCTTTCAGGCTCACTGTTCCCCACTGCACCCATTCTCCAGATCCTAAATATCACAAGAGGATTAATTCGTCTCTCATGTGGGACTGATCCGGCCCTCTTTCAGCAGCAGTACAAGCTCCGCGGTCTGATCTCAGTAGAAGTCCTGTCTTGGTCAGATCTATGATAAGTGGCAAGCTAGTGTGTCCTGACAGTCCAGCCTGGTGATTCTCTCCAGAGAGCGAATAAATTTGCTGTTGCAAGGGGAGCTTCTGTATTGCAGACAAATACCTGCTAGAAACCAAACTGGGACCAAGCCAAAAATAATTACTGGAGGTTTAAGAAAGTATGTCAGGACTTTGCCCTATGGACCTTAACGAGAAAGAGAAAACTCTTTTACCTTGCTCTAGATGGAAGCTTATTTTTCTTGTTATAAATTAAATAAAAATGACAGAAGAAAGTATAGTGACTTATTAGAGCTAGTAGCTCAGTTTGACCTTTTCCACTCCAAAATCTAATCCCAAAGAAGCAGGGTTCCTGGAAATCTAATTTTGCCTTTGAGGCTGATTAATTATTTGATCATGCAAGCATTGGCCCGCCAAATGGTTTACCTCTCCTGCACGGCTGCTGTTTCAGTTAACAATGTAGCCTCAGAGAATAATCAGTTTAGAGTTTAAACTGAGAAGCTGGAGAGAATTTCACATGTTATGTACTGGATTTGCTCCCACACCTGTTTCTTAGACAAGCAAAAATAGATGTCTGTGTAAACACAAAGAAACATGCAGCTTTTGGAGGGGTGAGGTGTTATAAACAGCTACTTTGATTGCTGGTGATATGATAGAAATTTTGATATGGTAGATATTTTACACAGTACCCCTTGTTTTTAAGTGATGTATGTTTGGGACTTACAACCACTCAAAATGTCTTGGTGACAGGGTGGCAAAGCCAAGTTAGCTTCAAGTGAAGGGAAAAGACACTTCAGGCACAGGTCACTGGCAGAAGACCACTGCTACGGCTCTAACACAGGGTGAAACAAGGCAGAGCATGAAGCTGGGGGCCGGGGTAACCCAGTGATGCTGGCAGCAGGAGCTGCTACTTGCTTACTTCCTTCCACTGCTAAGGCTTCAGACCACAGGGCAGTCCTTGCACCAGCCTTGAGAAGTCCTCTGCATGGGAGCTGTGATGTACAGGTAAGATGTGCTACTGTGGTTGCAGTCTGCAGGCACTCAGCCTATACTGCAAATGAAAATTTGTCTTGTGAAAATTGTATCATCTCTTCCTTAAAGGAGATAGTACTGGGTAAAATGGCTTTTTTTTTTTTTGCTTTTTTTTTTTTTTTTTTTTTTTTTTTGACTTGGCATTATGGTTTTCTGCAGTGCCAAGAGAAAAGTGCAGGGATGGGTATAGCATGCTCAGGTCCTTTCCAGCTCTGCATTCATGAACCCTGTGTACAAAAAATTCCTCAAGAAAAATGGGGATGTCCACTGTCGCATGGGCATTTGCCTTATAGCCTCCCTGCAAGTAAAATCTTCTCTGACAAAAAAATGGCAACCCTTGAAAAACCACCCACTCTTCAGAATAAACCTCTTTGTAACTTGTCACACATCCGTCTCGATATTTTTCTGTTTCTGCTGAGAAAATGGCTCATCTGAAATTCTCAGTAGAAGCAGTTCACATTATAAATACTACCTTCCCCCTTGCCCAAAGGTAAAGGTGAGATCAGCAAACTGGTTAACAAAGGCATTTTGTTAAATGTGTATTTCTCTGTATGACAATGTGGTTTGGAGAATATTCTGTTTATGAAGAGCACTTTCTCTCAAAGGTGACTATCTGCCAGGAAGATTAGAATACTCTGGTGTGGGTTTCTCCCTCAGCCCTTTCCATATCCTGAAGCCATTACAGATCAGACCTCAGCATTGTCCATTTCCCTGTGATATTCTGCCCTGGTTGTGGTTTATGGGCAAAGTACCTGTTGCGGGGTTTGGTTAAGTGCCTCTGTGCCTTTGGTGTGGAGCAGCTGAAATGTGCTACTGGTGGTAGTCTGCTCAGGTCAAGGCCTGTTTTTAACCCAGTGAGTTTAGGTGAGCACAAGATCATTGGTGCTGCATTGACTCTGAGATGCTCTGATGTGACAGCAAGGACCATCCAAGTGTATTTATCAGTGTAAAATACAAAAGGAAGAGTCAGGCTAAAGGAAGCTTCTACTGTAAAGCTTTGTTTACACAGACACAGTCACCTTCAGCGCAGTGTTGTTATATCACTGCTTTAGCAGCTTCAGCCTTTGAGCAAGTTGAAAAAAGCCCTCAGATCTTCCCCACTGTAAAATACCACTTAGGTAAAACAAGCAGACAAAGATCCTGTATCCTTGAAATAAGCTTCATGTTGTGGATAATTATTTTGGGAAGGAGGGAGGTGAGAGGAGCTGAGATTTTTTTTTTCTCCTCCCTTTTTCATTGTTTCATTCTTTTTGTCCAGGAGAAACCTTTGGGTGAATGGTTCTGAATTACTTGCTCTTCTCTGCTTCTCTGAGGGACAGTTTGGGGGTGACTTCCAAGATCCAGATGGGGACCAGGGTGGCGGAGGGTCCATTTCAGTGAAGACTCTGATGCAGGTGATGACAGTTTATGGTGGCAGTTGGCCCTGAGGATGTCTGCAGCCCCCCCCGGGGGACCTCCCTCCCCCCCAACAGGCACATGCAGCCTTATTGCTGCTATTCAATCGTTGGGCAATGTGACTTCACATCCCAGCTCTGCAGCACACAGGTGATCGCCAACAAGCTCCTGTCTCATCCCACATGGTGGGTTGCGAGATGGGTGAATCCTTTTAATTCCCTGACAGGCCAATCTCTTAGTAGAGTTGCCTCAAAAGAGCAGTGTCTGAACACTTAGTAGAGTGGCTACAAAAAACTAATGGTTGATGTCTTAGCAGAGTCACCACAAAAGACTAGAGAGTACTAAATAATTTCACAGACAGCTTTATTAGCTGACAAACCTTGGTCAATAAGTGGAGACAACCTGGCAACGAATTAACTGATAACTTTCTGTGAACAAATAAAGGCACTTTGGCAAAGAGATTATTTTCTTAACAGCCTGTCACAAGTCATGTAAAAGTTATATGTGAGAAAAGCTCTTGGCAAAGAGAGCAGGTTACAGTTCCGAGCACAATGTACGACCCTTGGTTTCTGCCTTAAGTCTACAGGGGAAAAGAGAAGGAGAGTGAGAGAGAAAGCTATCACCGCCCTTGGATCCAGCCATGTCCAGTGTAGATGTTCAGGTGGTGGGTGTGCACCGATTCCTGTGTGTTTGCCCTTTTGTAACCCACTCCATGCCAGTAGCTGCACCTCGGCTTGGGCCGCCTCAGCAGAACTCGAATGGGCAGGTGTGGACCCTCGTACCGTGAATTTGGGGTGCCAGATCCCAAGCTCTAGCTGTTCCACCACTATCTCTATAAACAGTCATCCTAGCAGGAAAACAAGTTCTCTTCAGTTCCTCAAATGGAGCCTAAGCTCGTCAGTCCCCGTTACCGGCCTGTCCCAGCCGGTATGTCCCGCTCTTACCGGATGACAGAGCCCACGGCGGCACCACGCGCAGATCTCACCTTCGCGACACCGGCAGGCGCCTCGCTGCGTCGCCAGGTGGCGCCGTAACAGCGCAGCCCCGGCCGCCCCCCGGAGCGCTGCGGCCCCGAGGGCTTCGGCACCGCCGCGGAGCCCGCGCCCACCCGCGTCCCTCTCCGGCCGCTCCGGATGAAACGGGAACCGGAGGTGGTGTTTTTCCCCACCCCGGAGCTGTTTGGGTTATTCACCACTGGCGTTCGGGAGATTGCCGCGATCCCGTGCAGGCGGCCGACAGCATATATATATATATATATATATATATATATATCTCTCAAGGTGATAACGAAGCTGCTATAAATGTAGATGGGAACGGTGTATCTTGAATAACTCCTCCCCAAAGCTCGGTTAGCACCGGAGAAGGAAAAGCTTGGGGAGTTTCTTTGCTCGCTGTGAGGGGGAACAGGGCGAGGAACCCGAAGTGTTGCTGCACTGGAGGGAGAACAGCCATGGGGGGCAAATGGTTCAAAGCAGCCCTGCCACGGGGCTCCCGGCCGCTATTTTCCCTCTAACTGTGCTTGTGATAAAGGGGAAAAAAAAAACAAAACAAAACAAAAACGTAAACAAAGCGGCAGATTTGGGAGCTTCTCCTCCCGCTACAAAAAATGTCCAGCTGAGGTATCTGTTAACTTCTTCCTCCGGGAAGTCTGGCTCCGCCAGGGATTTTTTGTGCTGCCTGTTCAGGCAGCTCCTGACAAAAAGCAGGGCACAGAGTCAGAAATGGAGCACAAGAAGCCGTGTTTCTCACCAAACTATTGTCAACTGCAATGTGGGCAGCTGCCAGGGGCAGCCAGACCAGCCGCTGGAGGAAGCAAAACAGCCATGCTTCAGCCCCTCGGCATGTGCTGGAGCCTCGGGGAGCCAAACGGGCCACTGTGGTGGTGTGGGTGTGTGGGGCATGGGCGATGGGGTCTCCCCCTCCCTGCAGGCCTTGTGCCACCTCTGCCGTGCCCCACAGCACCTCCAAGGGCAGGAAACCCCACTGCCTCCCCTGAGGCTCTGCAACAGGAGCAACTTGGGTTTGACTCATCTCCTGCTCCTTTTCTCAGGGCTGCAAAATTAACTTTTTTGTCTGTGCAGGATATTGCCTGCTGCAATATCATTGCAAAGGAGGAGGAAATTACAGTTTAACGAAAGGCCACCCGGTTAGCTGTGATCCTGGGCCTGCCTTCTGGGAGCAGCTGAATGGAGGGGAATTCCTGTCCCTGTCCCAGCGGATGAGGCTCTGTGTAGGCAAGAGGGCAAAACCAAGTTCATTTTCAGGCCTGAGTCCTTATTTTCTGTTCTTTCACCCTGAGGGTTTCTGTTTCTCATTATGGTTTTCTTTATGTGCAGGACTGGTCCTGGGAGCCTACAAAAATCCCAAGTGCCTTAAGGGTATAGAAACACCAGGCCCACTTTCCTTTGTGGGGATCTCTTTAGTAAGCCAGATTTCCCAGCTGGTGTTCAGCACTGATTTCTCCCCAAGACCCAGCAGCAGCACTCAGAAATCATCCTCCTCCTCTCCCTTCCTCCAATTTGTAAATGTGTATCTGCTTGGGGGTAGAAGACAGAAGCTGCTCATTTGGTCATCAAGAGTTAAATGAAGGGGCAGCATTGCTCTCCTTACCTTATCTAGATCTAACATAGCATCCTCTCAGGCTGCATAGATATTGCTGCCCTGCAGATCTGGTTTTCACAGAATCATAGAACTGCCCAGATTGAAAAAGACCTTTAGGATCGCTGAGTCCAGTCATTAACCTCACACTGACAAGTCCCCGACTGAACCATGTCCCTAAGCACTATGTCTACACCACTCTTAAATACCTCCAGGGATGGGGACTCCACCCCGCTGCCCTGTGCAACCTGTTCCAATGCCTTTCTTTCAGTAAAGAAATTCTTCCTCATATCCAATCTAAACTTCCCTCAGTGCAACTTGAGGCCTATCACTTGTCACTTGGTTGAATAGACCAACGCCCGCCCATCTCTCTGCACCCTCCTTTCAGGTAGTTGTAGAGAGTGATAAGGTCTCTCCTGAGCCTCCTTTTCTCCAGGCTGAACAACCCCAGTTCTCTCAGAAGACATGGGTTACACCCTTCATTAGCTTCACTGCCCTTCTCTGGACACGCTCCAGCATGTCCACATCCTTCTTGTAGTGAGGGGCCCAAAACTGAACACAGCACTCGAGGTGTGGCCTCACCAATGCGGAGTACAGGGGTACTCCTCTCTGGTGAGCAGAGAAGGGAAATTCCCTCTGTCTTAGTCTGCTTTAATCCTAGGTGATGTGATGGCTCGAGCACCACATCACCTAGGATTAAAGGAGCTGCTGTGGCCTGTCTGCCCCGAGCTAAGCAGGCTAAGTTGGTGACAGGAATGAGCTGAGATGGTCCCTTATGAGGAGCCAGGACTAAAACTGGTGTGTTGTATGCATCAACCTAGGGCTGATATTCAGGAGGAAAAAGGGGTTTCACAATTCACACATGAGGTGTGGAAGAGGGAGAGGAGAGCCATTTATCTGTTCATCATCTTTTACTCTTAACTGGAACTCTGTGCATCCATATATTGACCCATAGTCACCCACAGATCATAAACCCACTGGGAGAGGGGTGTCTTTTTGTTCAGGGTATACCCAGTATTAGATCCTATGGCAGCCTTTTTCACTGATTGGAGCTCTGTTATGACACCATGAGTAATTAGCAATGATGAACATTGATTGCAAAAGCCAAAGGGCTGAAAACAGCCAGGAAACTTGCTCTGTTCAGTGTTACTTGGAGAGTGGATGGAACAGACCATATAGAGCTTTTAAGCTGTTACTGATGGTGGGTGATACTGCAATAGTGCAAGGAGGCAGGTGGCTGCTGCTGTAGGGGAAATAGCTGAGGTTAACACAAACAAGTTCATTGGGATGGAAACATTTAAATGATGTATTCTGCTTGCTCTCCCACTTCTGATTAGTCCAGAAGTCTTCACTCTTTCCTGAAGCATTGACAATATCCATATTATCTGTACTTTGGAGGTAAAGGAGCTGAGGCACAGGAGGTGAAGCACTGGCCTTACACAGCATCTTAGTAGTAGAAGTAGAAGCAGAATAAAAGTCTGCTGGTGACAATATTAGCAATATTAGCCTATTGATGATACTTCTGTAGGGAAAGAAAGACAGTACCTGGAGGGCATGATGGTAAGATCTCACTCTGTGTGAAGAATAATGCTAGTCCAGAATTGGAGATCCTTTTAGGGTGTACTGAACATAAATAATTTGCATCTCTCTGATTGAGAAACAAAGAATTGCACCAACTTGCCTTTGAAAAATTGCCCTTATTAGACCAGTCTTGCTAAAATGGCTAGGAGTAACAGATTCCAAAATTGAACTACTGAATTAGTCTCAAATGGAAACTGTGGCAGACAGCCTTAAAGCAGAGAAAATTGAATTTAAGCATTGGACCTTGGGCATAGCAGGCTGTCTAGGAAGTTGCTGTGCTGTAGCTGATGAACTCATATAGAGCATGGATTTCATGCTGGTGAATAGCAATGTAATAAATGTTCTACCAAAACATTACAAACCCAGGCTGGAGAAATTCCCTTTAAAGTGGTTGCCCAGGTAAGAAAATGCTTTGTAGACAAGCGATCTGCCATGAGCAAACTGCAGCCCTGGAGGGCTACAGTCACACTCAAAACCATATGTGGCATCTTCCCAGCACATGAAGGAGAAGGAGGGAAATGGTCTTTGAAACAGAGTAGTGATAGTAGAATGGGCAAATGCCTTTGAGTGTTTTCATGTATGCAAAAACACTTCCAGGTCAGGCCTCAGTTGCAGAGAGACTTGAAGTACAGCACCTCTGGCAGATCAGGAAGCCCTGTAGCAGTGATAACAGCTATACCATTAGAGCTTGGTACACTCTGGTTCCAGGGAGATGGGTAAAGAAAAGGTGAAGATAGGTGTTGAAAGTTTTGAAAGGGGTTGAGCACTCTGATAAATAAGGTCTGAAAGGCTTTCTGGAGAAGACAGTAAGGTTTATTAATGTCCTCCTAATATCAACTTGCTTCATTCACACAAGGGAAAAAAAATCCATTACTATTACCCAACTCACAAATGAGTTTCTAGTCTTGAAGAATCCAGTTCTGTAAACATTTTACATGGAAAAAGAATCTCTCTGAGAAACACCTGAGTACCTTTGCTTGTTGAGGTGTAAAGGAGTGTAAGGATTCATAGGACTAGCAACTAGCGCCTAGGAGGCATTAAGGATAAACAACAACGAACCTGCCTTGACAACTCTACAAAAACATTTTTGCAATGGACTTTCCTACTGATATGCTGTATAAAGAAACACAACAGCTTTGTGGCATTAAACTGAAGGTTGTTGGTGGTTTCTTAGAGACCCATACTGCAATTCTCCATCTGCCTACTGGTTTCTGTATTTATATCTGGTATTAGGACTCTCTAGAATGCCGTAGTCATTCTTGGCACTAGCTGTCAATATATTCCTTAAAATAATCGAGTGAGGTCAATGTGTTAGGTTTTTTTAATTCCAGAATATAAATTCATAGCTTCAGCATTTTGTAGTTCCTCCGTGTAAAGAGTCCACATCTGTTGGGAAGTGCTGACCAGAATCCTGGGTTAGCTGTCAGTTTTAGTGCAGACTTTCTATGTATCTCAAGCGACTTAACTAAATCAATCTCCCTGTCTCAACTCCTTATCAGGAAGATGGAGGTGATGACATTACCCCGTAGGGATGACATGGGGATAAATGTAATCAAGAGATTGTGCAGGTGTTATTGTACTAACAACTGCAAAATACCTAAGATTTGTTATGTAAATAGGAAGTTTAAGCAGGTGCTAATACAATTGCACTCTTGAGAGGCAGCTGGTTTGCATTCTTTTCACTGATAAAAGGGAGCGTGCTTTGTCCGGTTTCAGACCACTCATCAGGAATGCAGTCCTGTATTATTGGACATCTTTTTAGCTGCAAAACAAATTGCAACAGGCATAGCATGTGGGTATGTCATGCTATCCGAAATGCTAGGGATTGGATTTCCAACAGAGCTGCACACTCTAAATGGAGATTTGGCATTTTCTAAAGGGTTCATCTCCCATTGAGAACAAGAAGGGATTCTAGGAGCTTAAGTGCTTTTGAAAAAAATCTGGCATCTCTACAGGAGCTGAGCTTTCTTAAGACTGAAAAAAATGGAGGAGAGGTGTGTGGAATCAAACCATAAATGAGCTCGGAGTAGTGGCACCCTGTGACCTGGCCGGCAAATGGGATAGTATGAATGTAATGTGTGTGCTGATGATGAGAGAAAGAATTATCACAGAACTGATGAGACACCTGAACCAGAGCTTCAAAAGGTTAATACGCTTGTCACAAGACAGAAGTTGTTCTCTACTGGCAGCAGTAGCTCTTCAAAGCTTTTCTGACTATTTGTTTTACCAGTGCTATGTGCATCAGAATTGTGCTTTTCAGCTGCACATGAGGCCTTGAAGTCCTAATCCTGTTCTGGCTAGGGCCAAATTCAAAGGCTTTTCCCTGTCCCATGCCCTTAAGCTTCTGATATGACTTTTATTGTGAGGCAGTCACACACTATATTGATTCCTGGGTATAAAAATGCACACCTACATTTTCTTAGAAGAGGCATCCTGCTCTGTTCACACACACTGATCACTCTGTAGCAAGGCTTTTACTTTCAGTTGGACTGAAAAGCTTTGAAATGTTCCAAATGATTTTTTTTTTTTCTGTTTCCCATTCAGTGCTTTTTTGCTTCCATTCTGAAACTGTGTTTCACGGTTGTGCTGGAATACCAGCACACATTGAAGTGTAGCTGTCATTGTTTTGTAGCACCCTTGCCTTGGAGCTCTGCATGCTGGAAGAGGACATGTCCATCCTCTTCTTCTAGATGGTCTTTTAGAGAGGGAGCCAGTTTGGATCAGTTGGAATTAGTGTGGTATATTATGCCTTCTAACAGATAATGGGTACCTGTATCTGTTTCTGTAGGAATACATGTTTTCAGCGGAGTTTGCTCTGAGTACCTCTCAGAGGATCCTTCCTGGAGACACTGCCAGGTTATGAGTCTTTGCCAGGTTATGAACATCTCTTCAGGGAGATGTTCGCCATTCTCTAAGCTGCCACGCTTCCTTCCAGCTCTGTGTCTTGCCTTGAAATTCTGACCTTCTGGGCCGTATGGTGAAAGGCTGTTTAGTACTGGTCACTGAGGAATTTGAATCATCAATATATTCCTAGGTGAACTACCTGTCATAAATGGAGAAGGCCTCCCAAACACTTTCCTTGATAGGATGAATTCTGGTAGAGAGCAAACAGTGGTAATGGCTGAGGTTTGTATGTAGATTAAAACCTTAGCAAGTGCTTAACAAGGTGCTTTGCAGCAACAGCCACAGAGTCCCTTTCCTCCATCTATGTTATACCTATGTGCAACCCCACCTTACACTGTGCTCCTCAAGGTCCACTTCACAGACCACACCATGGATGAGCAATCAAGCAATGAAGAGCTGCTGTATTCCCGCTGTGGTGCAGGCAAACCAGTTTTGTCCAAGGACACTGGCAGTGTGGCTGCATTTCTTGCCCTCTGTGCAGCTCTGGTACCAGACTCAGGTGCACCCCTTGCTTGTGGCCCGGAGAAGATCCAGCCCAGGGTGCATATGGGGATTCTGAATTCACTTTCTTCTCTTTGTAACTGAAAGGTTTTAAACTGAAATGCCAGACACCATTAAACTGATACTTATTTGCCTTCTGTCTAGGGTAACTGGTAGGTCAATATTTTGATTGAGAATATACTTTATGCTAAATAGAATATTTTACAAGATACCTGACTTGAAAATACAGAAGAGTTTAAATGTTTCACTGTTCAAGTTTTATGTGCAATAAAATGATGACTGGTATCAAATAGGTGTAATTTATTTTTTACGTCATTCTTTCTCCCTCTCCAATTCTCAGATAAAATGCTGAGCACCTTTTAAAAAGCCCACCTGCACTAAGAGATTGCTTTTTGTTGCCTTCTAGAGCACTGGTTTTAATTATCTAACAGGAAAAAAACTATTGAATGAGGATTATACAAGCTAAGAGACATTTTTAGAATGGGAAAGAGAAAGTGAAATAGCAGGCAATGAGCTCCAGGAAACGAGATTCAAGCATAGAACAAATGGGTGCAGCCTTAACTGTGCACTTTCTTCTGCAATGTGTGTTCAAACTGTTTAAATTCTGTCCCTTTTGCTGGCTGCACAGGGGAGGTCCTCCAGACAGATTGTCCCTCGTGTTGCAGCTAGCAGGAAAAGCAGAATTGCTACTGCTCTTTAAAAAGGTGTTTCAACTTCTTTAAACTGTTTGGTCCTGCTCAAAGGAAGGACCAAAGGAAGGACTACTCTCAGGCAGACAGTATTACCTCGCTCTTCATTCAGTCCAGGGTGACCTTCTTCCTCTCCCATTTTGTTTGTCAACATGTCCAGGTTGCTGTGCAGAGAGGAGTCTAAATATATATATCTGGAAGTGCAGATGTGGGAGTTGTTCTCTGAGCCTGGCAAAGAGGACCCACCCTGCTCCTGGAACCCTCCCTTGTGTTGGTGTCCACAGCTGTACTGTGCATGAAATCAAGCAAAGGTGGCAGGAGGCCTGCATGGATGCATGAGAAGCTCCAGACAAGCTCCAGATATAAAAAAGAAGAATATTAGAGGTGGAAGCAGGAACAGGTGACCCAGGAAGAATGTAGAGATACTGGCTGAGTGGGCCAAAGCCCACCTGGATTTGAATCCAGTAAGGGCTATGGAAGGCAACAGGAGGTGATTCTACTAGTACATCTGTAGTGAAAGGATGAATATGCAAGATGTGGGCTTGCTGCTGAATGGGACAAGGACATGGAAAAGGCTGAGGAAAAGGAAAAGACTCAATGCCTTTGCCTTGGTGTCTACTGGTAAGAGTTGCCTTAAGGAATCCCAGGCTGCTGAGACCATGGGATCTGATGGGATGCATACATGAGTGGTGAGGGAGCTGGTTGATGTCTCTCCAAAGACACTCTTAGTTATCTTTGAAAGGCCATACTGATCAGCAGAGGTTCCTGAAGAAAGAAAGAAAGCAAAGCAAATGTCACTATCTGCAAATGGGGCAAGAAAGAAGATCTGGGGAACTACAGGCTGGTCAGCCTTACCCCAATACCTCAGACAGTAATGGAGCAGCTAGTCCTGGAAAGCATGCACAATCATATGAAGGATAAGAAGGTGACTGGGAGTAGTCAGCATGGATTATGAAGGGGAAAACATGCTTAACCAACCTGGTAGCCTTCTACAATGAGGTGACTGGCATGGTGGACAAGCAGAGAGCAGTGGATGCTGTTTATCTTGACTTTAATAAGGTTTATGACACTGTCACCTCCAGTCTGTCCTCAAAGACAAACTGATGAAGGGCTGAGATTTCCAGCCCTGGTGTTTAGAGGTGACAGCTGTCCTGGACTCCAGTGCTGGCTGCAGGGGTTGTTAATACCTACACGATTATTGGATGATATACTTGATTGCAGGCTCACAGGTGGACACAGCCAGAAAATGGAGTGATGGGAAGGGACAAGATGTAAGATGCAGCCTGCCCTGCAGCATCCTCTGAGGACAGCTCAACACTCTATTCTTGTCAGTCTCTCTCCTCTGGGAGCATGAAGATCCCTCTGTGGGGATGGAACACCTAATTCTCTTCACAGATTTGCTCCCAAGAAGCTCCTGGTATACAGCTGTGGTAGCATCTGTTACTTGGATATTACCTGGTTTTCCAACATGAGGATTTGCTGAATGGAGTCTATTCCTTTGCTCTTTGAACAGTAAAAAAGCTGGAAGCCATCTTTATTCTCACAGGATGTATGCCCACACAACTCTTACCAATATAAATAAGGTTTCTAATAGTTAAGGATTGCTGATCTGAGCTCAGTGTAGTACAAATAATAATTTTTTAAAAAGCATATTTCTGTTGCTGTTTAAATGGCTCATGTAGACCATCTGCTTCTGAAACAGCTCATGTATGTTTGGCTTTGGTTATGAACTGACCACAGCATTGCAAACAACACTCATCTGTGAAGATGTCTGTTTTTACACACAACATGAGACTGGTAAGAGAGATGTGTCTACCCAGTGTTTTAAAAGCCAGACAGGAACAGTATGACTTCAGATTGGCACAGCCACGTCCTTATCATTTCACTTCACTACCACCTAATTTGTATAAAACAGGGAAAATTTTAAATGGATGTTACCATAACAGGAGCACCCAATGAATCCCTTATTTGTGGCAAAGGAAAGCAGTCCTTCTAAGGTGACTTCACTTAGCCTTCTGTGATTTACATAGGATGCAGAATAACAGCATTTGTTCTCAAGCAGAATTATGGATGAGTCTCAAGACTAACTGACAGCTCAGTTATTTCTTCCTGATGCATTTCATTAATAACCCCAGCACCTCTCACCTCTATGAAATTGGCAACTAGTGAGGTGTCTGTAAGAGGCTAATTGCCTATAGAGTCAATTGTCCTTGAGCCAATTGTTAATCTCCTGGTGTTAATTGCCAAAAGCAGGAGTAATCAAAGTAGGCAGGGGGCAGAGGAGCTGCATGCATATTAGAGCTATGCAGCAAAATGCAGAAGGTGTTTAACTCTGCTCCGTGACACCACAGTGGAGTTTAGCAAGTGGAAACATGATGAGGTACTAGCTGAGTGTAAATCTTGAATGTTTTACTACATTTTTAATTCATCACCTTCAGATTGCTCTTCTGCTTGTGAGGCATAAAACAGGAGGGGTGACCTCTGGGCCCTGAGGAGGTAAAATAAAAAGCGTGAGAGATCTGACTGGGGTACTTGTACTGCTTGATGTTGGGATGGCAGTAGCAGTGTTGTGGTGGGAAAGAAGAAGAGTGGAAGTGCAGCAGTTGCATAGTTTAATTCTCTGTTTTGCTGTGGCTTTTCATTTTGAACTTTCCAGACAGAAGACTGAATTTAATCCTAGGGTTAAACAAATATCTGGTAACTGATGTTGAGCTGATCCTGCCTACATCAAGGTACATCTTCAGTGCGTTTGACTTGTGCTTTTGCATCTGGTTTCCTAACATAAGGTGACTGAGTACCTTACTGAGAAAGAGAGAAAGCTATGCTATTATTTTTTATAAACTGAAATGTGTGAACAACGATGAAATTCTAAAGAATGTAGTGTGGGCCAAAAATCTGACCTGTGTTTACTGCTCATTGAGTTAAGGGGAAGGAGGTATGTTGGATAAGATGTCTATTTTGTGCATAATCTATTGTAAAAATCCTGTGAGGCTTCTCTTTCATTCTGTCAGACTGATGGCTTTTGTGCATCCCAGTTTACAGCTTCTGTCTAGACTATGGTTTGACCTTTTGTTCCTGGTGTCAGATGGTGACTTTCAAGAGCTTGAGTCTGCTGCTGTTGGGCAGAGACGGAAGTGGGTGTTCCACTAACCTGAGCAGCTGGAACATCTGTTGGAGGGATAAAATGATCAGTTGTTTGTCTAGATGGTTGAGTGATAAGAGAACTTGGCTGGGGGCCTTTGTCAGTATGCATGACAAATATTTTATTTCCCAGTTTGCAGTATAATGATAATTCTTCCAAATAAGTTCAGATTACCTTAGATCTATTTTTTATAAATCATATATATATATATATTTTAATCCTGCACCTGGAGGAGAAATCTTCTGTGACTACTGCATACGGCAATGGCCATTTTGCAAACAAACAACAACAATGCTTAAGTTAGTTTACAAACTCCAGTCTGGAAACTGCCTGCTTAACTCAAGGGACTGAGAAACACTTGGAAAAAACCCACAAGATTTTTGTGATGTTAGCGAGCAGCATAACAATAATGAATTCATAACAATAATGAATTCAGAGAGCACCTCTGTAAAATATACTTTGTTTTGATTCAGATTTCAGGCTGGCTGCAAGCTGTACTTGCAACACACAATGCAGATATGCTGAAGAGCCATCCACAAAGCTCTGCCCTGCAGCGTGTTTTTTGCTCTGTGTAATATAGTGCACCGACATGTATAGGAGCTGTGAAGGGGGGTGAGGGGAAGAGGAAATAAGCTTTGTGACCCAGTTTTATACACAAATTAGAAGGCTTAATTTGAGGCACAATCATTTTATCAGGTGTGTGATGCAACTTAAACTGGCAGGATGATTGAGTCCCTGGAGAGAGAATTTAATTTTTTTTCTGCCCTAAATGCAAAGCTATCTGATACTTGTTTGAGTGTATATGGATTTGGCACCTGCTGCTAGCATTGTGACAGATATATTTCCAAGAATGAACATAAATTTGTAAATAAAATAATGAAAAGCACAACTGCAAAGGTTAAGTTAAACGCAGGGCCTGCCACGGACTTTCTTCAGCTTTTATTGCTGAGCATGGTGTCATATGGTGTGGGGTTTCCCTCTGGTCAGTTGGGGTCAATTGTCTCAGCTTTGTTCCCTCCCAACTTGCTCCCTGAGCAACCTGATCTAGTGGAAAGTGTCCCTGCTCATTGCAGGAGGGTTGGACTAGATGACCTTTAAAGGCCCCTTCCAACTCAAACCGTTCTTTGAGTTAGTTATTGAAGAAATGACCTAGTTTTCATTTCTTCCCTCTACCTTCTGGTGAGTGTGAAACTACCAAGCGTCACATCAAACAGAAGCAACAAAGTTTCCGGTGTTTTAGGGAAATCTTCCCTATGAAACGGAGAGGAGACCCTCTTCTATGGGAGCTTCTCTAACTGTCCCTGAAAGTCCAGTAAAGAGAAGTGCTGTCACAAGCCTTCACTTGTTGCTTTACTCTCACTTTCTACCAGAAGATGAAAGGCAATTCCTAGCATGCTAAATTATATTCCCACCCTGTTGAGGACCAAAGCCCATGAGGCCAGCTGCTCTCAGAAGCACAGCAGTGGCTGCCAATACTTGAGTACCTGTGAGCAAGTTTTACAATAACTGCTCGTATGCCTTAAAGAGAACTCTCTGCCTTCAATGCTGGAAGAAACCTGCGGTTTGCCTTCAAAGAGAAGAGCTCCACAGGGAAGCAGCTAGTCTGAAGAAGACCAGAAGCACTGATTGCTATTGCTGAGCCCCTCTGAAGGAAGGGATGGTGTGGTTCCCCCCTCAAGTAGGATTTGTGTCAGGGATTGCTACTGGTTTAGTTCTGTAAAGCCTCAAATCTCATTTCAGAAAAAGTTCTGTTAATGTGTATCCAAAGCTGTGCACACACTGCTAAAATCCACTTCCCTAAAGTGCTTTCTGGTCATGGTTTACATTCTCCTTAGAATGAATCACAGATGGGTTGGGAGTTGTTTGGGTTTGGTTTTTTTTTTTTTGGGGGGGGGTTGTTGGTTTGTTTGGGTTGTTTTTTGTTTTTTCTTCCACTAATCCCATCAGTTACACAGTAGGCTAGCAGGCCGTGGTTTGAACTAGGTCTGTTTAATTTTTCACTTCACAAACAAACTGGTGGTAATGTGGGAAACAGAGGAAGGAAAGGTTTATAGTCCAAACATCCAAAGGATGATCATATCTACGTCCTCAATGTATTGGACTTTTATCCAATACATATCCAGGTTTTGGTAGTGGGAGGACTGCAGGGGTTGACTCTGTGAGAAGAGACCGAGGCTGCCTCTGTGCCAGACACAGCTGACTCCAAAACAGACCCACTGCTGTCCAAAGCTGAGTCCATCAGTGAAATTGGTGGCACCTCTGTGGAAATGTATTTGAGAGAGTAAAACATGCTGTGTAGCAGCTGTGAGAGAGAGGAATGAGGGGTGAAAAAAACCAACCAAACAAACAAAAAAACCCCAGCCCTGCAGACACAAAAATCAGTGAAGAAGGAGGTGGAGGAGGTGTTCCAGGTGCTGGAGCAGAGATTTCCCTGCAGCCCATGGAGAGGACCATTGTGAAACAGGCTGTCCCTTTGCAGCCCATGGAGGACTGTGTCAGAGCAGATATCTGTGCTGTAGCCTGTGGAGGACCCCACACTGGAGCAAAGGAACAGTGTGAGGAGGAAGGAGAGGCAGAGGGGAACTGTTACGGACTGGCCACAACCCCCCGTTCCCCAACCCCTGGTGTTGCTCGGGGCAGGAGGAGGTAGAATAGTCAGGATCAAAGGAGTGAGGATGAGCCTGGGAAGAATGGGGTTTGGGGAATAGGTGAGGTTATTTTTTTTTTTGTTGGCATTTGGTTTGGGGTTTATTTATTTATTTAAAAGTCAGTCTTTGTTTCTCATCATACCACTCTATTTCTAATTGGCAATAAATTAAATTAATATTCTCCAAGTAGAGTCTGTTTTGCCTGTTATACTAATTGGTAACTGATCTCCCTGTCCTTAGCTCATGAGCTTTTCCATCTTGTTTTCTACCCCCTCTCCTGTTGAGGAGGGCAGGTAAGAGAGCATCCAGGAGCAGGTCTGGCAGCTGGCCAAGGCTAACCCACTGCACTCGGTTACAGGATGGCCACACAGAAAGTTAAATTGGTAAATGGCACACACAAAGGTAATAGAAAACTCTATTCTTGGTGAGGGTGAACAAATAGCCCCATGCGGAGACACAAACTTCTGTGAATGAATCTCCTGACAACACAGCAACCTCTCAGTCGTCCGATGGTTGATCTCCTCTAAGAAAATCTCGCTCTCCTTAGTTATGGCAAATGCTGGCTCAGTTGTATGACAGGGTTTACTGAAAGGGTGGCATTCTGTCAGTAGAAGTAGGTCGGTTTGCTTTTCACTAATCTGAGTTTGAAGTTCTCTCACTCAAATGGACACTGTACCAGTAGTTGTTATTTATAAAGTGATTTGAAGTCCTTTTTATGTCATTGCAAAGGATAGTTTGCAGTTGCATTGACAGAAAACTTTCTTCTCAGGGTTAGCTAAATATTTTTTGGGGAAAAACAATGTGTCTTTCAGGATGCATTTGCAACATTATTTGATTTTGAGACCAGTGAAGAAGGAATTAACACAGGTTTGAAATTAATCCAATTTGTAAACTTCTGTGGTCCAAACTACGCATTTGTTTTCTCTATTTGGTTTACTTAAATATTAACTACAAGAAAGTAATGAGGCAGCATAGAGCCTCCAGAAAGCATTTCTGATTTTATTTTTTTTAAACAATAAATCATATATAGCAAACGGCTGTTATTCTTCCTGTGCAGAGTCAGGCAGACAGCTTAATGGTATTCATTCCTCATCAGCCTTTGCTAGATGTTGTAGAGTCAATATGGATGTGTTATCCCAGCCCATCTCCAGGAAGAGATAAGCTTTGATAGAATTATGGCTTATGTTTCATAAACCGGATCTGAAACCACACCAGAATGGATCAAGAAAATGTGCCGTAGTTGCTGCTGCTGTTCTGTAAGAAGTTAACTTGCTGTTCCAAAGAAAGGTGACATAAATATCCCTTTTTGTCTTCTAGACTGCTGAAGGAAGACTTACCAAATTACTAAAACTGGATGACCTTTCTAATTGTGGTAATCTTTCTTAATTTGTTTAAACTAGTGGTAAAGTCAAATGTTTCTTCTTCCTTAGGTCAAAATATGCTTCACCATGTAAGCCATGGTTTTCCATGGTTTGCTACCAACAGGGTTTACAGATTCTCTTTACTGGAGCTGAGTTATGTTCTCCTTCATAGCAATTTCACAGCGTAGTTGGAATCATAACTCTAGTGTAGGCAGTCCTTGAGAACGGGGAGCAACACCAGAGGGTAAAAGGGAAGGAGTAACTCATTATACAGATGCAATACTGGTGGAGTGACAAATGTGTGAAGTGATTTGGAAAAATGTCTTTACAGGTTGGATAATATTATTTCAACAGCTGCTGTGTGATTTATTATCTCTGTTCCCTCTCCTGTAATATCACCTAGACATCTTTTAAATAGAAAGAGTCCCTGAAGTCACACCTTTTAATTGAGGAGGGACGGTGAAAGAGAAAAAAAACCCGAGCATTTAATTAGCTCTAGAAAATGCTTTTCTTTTAGATGTGTTTCTAAACTGCTCCTTATAATCCCATAGTGCTTTTCAGTTAAGCACCTTGTAGCAGTTCTCAAGCCTAAGGCCACTGCAGTGTAGATAGTGAGAAAAGTCCTACTTGTAAGTATGAACTGCTGCCTCTCTTGTTCAGACTGATGATTTTCAGTAGTGCAATTGCCCTGTGGGCACACAATCCTTGTTTTCAACCTTGAATCTGTTTTTTTACACCTGTAGTTCTACTGGCTTCAGTGGATTTCTTCTCCTAGTGCAAACATTTGAGGAATGAGACATAGGAAAAGCATAACAACATAAGAGGTATGTGACTTTCCACTTAAGACTCTGTGACTCGCTGTTGATTTTGGAAAATCTTCAATACACGTAAGTCCTAAGGACTTTAAGCATACATTGAAACCAAATATGTGTGTAAATGGAACATGTAGTAGTTATACATGTAAATTCGAATTAATAACTGTACAGAACTTGTTTCACCCCTGAAAAATAACAAAGGATTTTCCCAGCATCTCTTAACTTAAGACGGTCTTCTGAACAAGTTCCAGGTAAAGAGGATATGTGTTCACCTTCAGAAAAAAGGATTTTCTGGTGATCATCATAAACTAAAATGTTGTATGAAAGTATTGAATTTTGAGACTTTAAATGTGAAACATTTCGTAAAGGAAAATGATTTATATTTGTACCCAGTTGGATTTTTTTGTGTGTGGAAAAAATATAGGAAAAGAGAGGACATTTTATTGACCTAAAAGAACCTCTACTGAAATTAACATGCTCAAGTAACAGTGAAGAATGTGGCGCTCATTTTCGACTGCAAGTATTTTGTAAGGTAGGTGACAAGAAAACAGGATATAATGCTGAACATTAGAGTACAGAAAATAAGAGATTTTGTTTTTAAGGAAATGCTGCCAAAAGAGACTTATAAACCTGTGCTGGCATTTGTTTCACCTAACTTTCCCCATGTACAATATAGGTGTCTGTAGCAGAGCTAGACATCCAGGAGCTTTTCAGTCCGTGTGCACTTTTAGAGCATGATTCACGTCACGGAACTTCAGATGGCCAAAAGAGGGGAAAATGAATCGTGTCATGTAAATGTGTGTTCCTTTCTGTTGACATTTGACTAGTTGGAGATGAGCTAGGTGGAATATAAAAGTTATTAAGATGGATCTACCCCAGAAGTGACAATAATAATGGTTTTGAAAGAAACACTTTACGGAAAATACCAGCAATTTATTTACACAATCAGAAATAATTAGAGACTTTCAGAAAAGCCAAACAATCATGTTAAGCCACTTTTAAAATCCCTAAACACAGGAGATGATATTGTCTTTCATGCAAAATGTAGACTCGCAAAAATCCAAGTAACTGTTTTTCCAGTTTCCTTTTTTTTTGGGGGGGTGGAGTAGATATTTTCCTTATTCCTTCCTTATTCCTGCCCCGCCCCCCCAGCCCATAATAGCTTATTTTATGATTCTCTTCACTTCTTCTGCAAAGATGTTTTTTCTTTTTAAAATATCTGTGTTCCTATTCAGCTGTAGTTTTTTCCCCCAGAGTAACATACAAGCCACTCTTGGAGACAAATCAATTTGCTCCTGAAAGTAGCTTGCTTGGATTTTAGCTGAGAAGGTGCTGCAGGGTGAATGGAGCAAGCATGCTTATGTTTTGTCAAGTATATGCAGTTTGTATTGATCTGGTTGTATGTTGCTTCTGCTAGCCAACAGCTACCACATCCTGCCTTCCTGGCTACTAGGTTTCATTCTGAGACCCTTGTGTCTAATGAGCAGCGTAGCAGGATGCCAGAAATATATTCCAAAGAGCATGAGTAATCCCTGGTGCCTGAGAATAGAATTAGGATGAGCAACCCTATGAAAAGCCAGTAATTCCTCCTTATTTCAGCCTCTGTGTGCTCTGAGTCACACTTCAGATGATGCCCTAAGGTCAGTCAAAAAAAGTTCTGAATTTCAGTGCAGTTTAAGGGTGCATAGCCATTGCACATTGCTGGGGAAAATACCTGTCCATTTAAAAGTCCTTTTAACAAAGGCAACTAACTCTATACAAGAGGAATTTTCATGGGCAGAACAGCTTGCCTTGCTGCTGCCTTGGCCCTTAATTTGGTTTTACTCTAATAATTTCACTTCATAAAAAGTGTCCTTAACTAGCAATGGGGAAAACTGCAAAGGAAGTGCACGTAGGGTGAGGAAAATAAAAGGAAAAAAAAAAAGAAAGAAAAAAAGCTGAACTTCAGTGAAACTTGGCAAATATTTTAGTGTCTGCTTTGCCCAGGAATTTGTGTTGGCTTCTCTGGTTGTAGCTGTGGTGATGGGATGCACTGGAATTTTTCTTGGATTTGATTGCTGGGGGAGTGTTCCCCAAGTGCAGTCATTTGCATTGCAGGACAAAAGCCAAGCTCTAGCTAATAAATGTCACAAGCAAATATCAGTCTTTTGGCAGACTTGGCCACTGCTACCTGTTGCCGAGCTTATTGATGTTTCCCCTGAAGCCAGTGACATTGTCCTGGACAGTGCTGGACCAGTGGCTTTGATCCACAACAGCTGTTAGTCACAGTGCACAAATTGTACTGTTCAAAGTGAAGCTTAAAAAGTTGCTTCTATCTATGCCTATCTCCTCCACGTCTTTTAACTAAGAGTTTTGCAATTAATATAGCAGCAGTCTTGCATCAGCCACAGATTTCGCTTGTAGGGTACAAGACATCCGCTTAGCTCCAGAAAGGATTGTCTTTCCATTTTCTACGGTGGCAGCTTCTTGGAGGTGGGTGGCCTTTCATCCACATGTGCAGTGAATTGCTGACTGAGAAATCTGTGTAGGTAAATGAGCTTTGCCCAACATCTACTGAAATCAGCTGAGGTAGGGAGGTTCTCAGGGACTTTTTAAAATGGGATCAGAATCAGTATCTTAAAAGATTGTTACCATATATCAATCGAATAACATTGCCAAACACATTTTGACTGACAGGCAATCCTAGGTTGCACTATAGGGCTCTAAAAGGTTTGTGGTAGGGGAGGGCTTGACCATTAACATGGGTCTTTTCTTGTTTGACTTCCTACCTTCAGGCAGCACAGTTCAGGGCAGCTGGTCAAATGAAAGATCCCCTGACTGGCTGGAATCGTTAAAGCAATGTGCTTTTTCCTTGGAGGACAAAAAACAAGACCTGGTCTCTTTATGGTATGGCTGTTTTAGGCAGAGGAAGTTAAAAAACCCAGAAGATATGTCCAGAAGATTTTCTGATCCACCTAACTAGACTGCTTCACGTTACAGTGGTAAGAGTCATGATGGGACTGGAGTCATAATGATCTAAGGATTTACAGAGTCTGAAATTTGCTGTTTCTGTTTTGGATCCAAACATGGCTTACATGCCTGGAAGCTTGTGCATATTTCTTCAAAAATACTAGTTGCTCCTCCATTTAAGACATTCTCTAATTTTTTTTCCTTCTGTTTTTAAGAGGATGAAGCTTATCAGAATAAAACAAAGTAATTTTCCCTGAGATTCTTTCATTACAGATGCAAAGTTGCACAGACTTGTCTCTCACAGGTATCTCTCTTTTCTGAATTAACTGGCTGATTGCGGTTTTCTGTTTCACATTTCAACATGCTCTTCAATATTAGCCTGCTTGCCATTTTTTGATAAATTGCACCCTGAGTTTACTACACACTATATTGCTGTCTGTGCTGTTTTTCCACTGTGGTTTTGTTATTTTTAGAGCTTTATCAATACATAATAATGTGGGAGGCTTTGTGTGTTTGTTTCTTTTGTAAAGCTTTTTTGTTATACAAAATAATCTACAAAACACTGTCTGTCTGGACTTCTTTTGATGTCACTGGCATCTGGTTCTTAATCTCTTAAGTCTTTCTTTCCAGAAGCCTCTTGGATGACAAGACTATTTTTATTCAGAGATACTGAATGCTGGTTATTATCATGGGAATAGTAGGTGATCACACCTATAGTACTCTCCAGACTCCCCACTGCTCTGCAGCTGCTGAAGTTTCCACTCAGAGGTGTGCTTCAGAAGTGCCTGAGCTGTTTGTGTACCTATTCTAAAACTTGGCACCTGCCTGGAAAGACAACGGTGTTTCTGTGTGTTCCCTTGATTATGCTCTTTTCTGTAGGAAAACCAAAGCACAGCTGTCTCAATCTTTAAAAAACAGGCTGCTGTGTTTCATTGTCCTGACTTGCCAGACATTAGAAAGGCTGCCATAGTTTGAAATTTGCAGAGATGCTGCAAGCATGCGGGGGGGGGGGGGGGGGGCGGGCATGTTAAGTTTGTAATCGCCAATGTCCATAATTAAGGTGTTGCTTTATAATGTTCTTTTAATAGTAAATGGCAACATAGCTGGTGATTTTCTTCCTGCTGCTTTGAAACACTCCATCGTTCCACCAGAGGTGATGCTTAGAAAAAAAGAGTAACTATTGTTAAGCCACACTATTGTTAAGCAACTGACCATCTTCTCTAGCAGCTAAAGCATTTCTCTTCTTGTGTTACTTGACCGAGTATCGAGTTCCAGGCTTTTGCCTTCATCCCTTGGTGTCTTATCCACGTTCCTGGATACAGTCCAGTTCTTTCTGTTAAAATACTGCAGTTGTTATTGTGCTGCAGCAGCATGTGTATTAACGGGTAGACGCTGAAATGCCAGGCTGTGCTTCTTTCTGGTTGACTTTTGTTGACTGACCTAAAGATTCACTGCTTTGATGTGTTATATGTTACTGCTTCTCTTCATCTAGAGTTTTTGATAGAATGCCTAAGGATTGGATTTACAAGAGAAGAATCAGTTTAAAGTTTCCTTTGTGTTAGGAAGACTAGAAAATGGTCACTGCCTAACCAAACTGCTAAAAAAACCCCAAAACAAACCAAAACTGGAAAGAAAAATCTACAGAAAGTATTAGGGTTTTACACAATATTTTGTTTAAACATGGAAATAATTTCTAATAAAAGGAACTCCAGGCCAAGCCTAAATAATCTACTCTTTTACAAATGTCTACCTAATTATTGGTTTACCCTTGAGGTAAAATCCTTTTAATTGGCTTTTGGAAAGTCTGAATGGAAAACCCTGATGACTTTACTGTTTCTGTCACAATTACCCAGGAAGGAATACTCATACCTTTTGGTTGTGGGGTTGTTGGTTTTTTTTTTCCCCCCTGTTTTTTGAGGGGGGTGGAGGGATTGAGGTTTGTTTTTTTTTTTCCTTAACTTAAAATCTGTTTTACCCCACTTGCATCCTAGCTTTGGGCTGGGTCTGTTTAGGGCTATTTTCTTTTTAAAGACTCATCCCCCCAACTGCATCAAAAGAACAGACAGAAATCTGAGGGGAAAAATATCCTTTTACCCATTAAGATGATACTGGCATCAGCAAAATGATTTTCACTTTAAGAAAAAGCAATAGCAAACCAGTACTCGGTGCATCATAGGAACAAGTAGAACAGTTAACACAATGCAATGGTAAATGGTATTGCTAGGGAGCAGATTTCATTCGGCAGTCTACTTCTCAACACCCGTCTAGATCCAAGCAAGTGGATAGTCCCAGTTCAGGAGTTCTGCTGTGTGGCTAATGGAAGAAACCTAGTTCAGGACTCAGCCGACCTGCAGTTCCTCACCCCGATGTCCCAAACCCTGATGCACGCGTGGAAAAGGCAGATGCCTTTTGTTCTGTCGCACTGAGCTCCTCTGCATTCCTCCCACGTACGGTCTCGTATCTCACTGCTCGTTGTTGCTCTCCGACTACCCAGAGGTAGACTTCGAAGGAGGGACCGTGGGGCAAGAACCTTTTGTTTTCCACAGACAAATGAGCCATCAGTCGGTTAATTCAGAAAACTTACAAGTCTTGCGCTTAAAACCGAAACCCCTTTAATTTCTGGCATGCCAGGTGTCACTGCCTCCGTTAGGGATGATTCACTGGAAGTCACTGTTGACACCGATGATAAGTATTAACAGCGACCAGTCGGGACGGCGCAACCCTGAGGAAGAAACGATGCCAAGGACCCAAGGACTGGCTGTAAAATTATCTCCTACATCACACTAAGGCGAGAGAAGCCCTGGAAGAAGGCACTCGGGAGTAACAGACGGGCAGGCACCACACATTGGAAAAGAAAAGTGGCAGATGACCGGTTTTCTCCACAAACGGGGAGCAGGGAAAAGCCGCCTTCGCGCGGGGCGACGGCGGGCCGGGGGGCAGCCCCGCACGCGGCGACGGCGGCCCGCTCCTCGCCCACCCGCCGGCGGCTGGCAGACCCAAAGCCCCTCGGGAGGGCGACAGTGACGCGGAGGTGGTCAAGTTCATCGGCAGAGGGGCCGCAATGCCAGCAGCCGCCGCCTGCGAGAACCACCGGGGCCGGGAGGGGCCCGAGGCGCCTCCGCAGTCGCCTCCTCCCTCAGCGCCGGCGGCGCCCGCGGGCCCTCGCAGCGCCCGCACGCGCCCGGCACGCCTCGCGGCGGCGGCGACCCCTCGAGGCAGACCCGCGCGTCCCCGCCCGCTGCCGCCGCCGGGCGGGACCATCTCTCCCCTCCGCGAGGGGGGGGACTGCGCTCCGCCCCGGCTCCCCGCCTGGCCCGCCTTCCCCTCGCGCCGCGCAGAGCGCCCCTCCGCCTGGCGTGCGGCGTGGTCACGCCCAGCGCAGGCATTAGCGCCCCCCCGGTGCGGGGCGCGAGCGCCCGGGCATCCTTCGGAGCGGCGGCGGCGGCTCCTCCCCGGCACCTCGGAGCGCCGCGGGCGCGGAGCGGCTCTCAGCAGCTCTCAGCAGCAGCCGTGCGCGCTCCGCAGCCCCTCTCTGCGCCGCCCGACAGCGCCATGAAGCCGGCGGTGCTGGAAGTAATGAGGATGAACCGGGTGTGCAGGATGGTCCTGGTCACTTCCGTGGGCTCCTTCATCCTCGTCATCTTCTATTTCCAAAGTATGTTGCACCCAGGTAGGGCCCCGGCACCACCGCACCGGCACCGCAACGGCATCGGCACCGGCCCCGCGGGGGCAGCCCCCGGCTCCGCGCCCGCCCCGCTCCCCGCTAGCGCAGGTGGCGGGAGCCCCGGGGGCATTCGCTGGCTGCCTCTGGCCCCGGCTCTCGCCTGCCGGCGCCGCTGCGGCAGGCGCGGGGCTCGGTGGCGGCGGGCGCAGCGCCTGGCATCCCGGCCGGCAGCCCCGTGTCCCGGCCGCCGCCCGGGGCAGCGGCGGGGAGGTCTCCTCGCCCCCCGCAGGAAACTTCTCGCGGGTGGGAGGAAAGTTGTTTAATTGGTAAATTTTAATATTTTCTGCTCTGTATCGCGCGTTCGGGGAGCGGGCAGGGGGACGGCACCGGCCGGTGAGCCCGCCGCGGAGGAGAGCGGCTCCGGGAGCTGCCCGGCCCCCGCGGGTCCCTCCTGCCATGAGGGCAGCCCCCGTCCCGGCTCCCCCATCCGCCGCCGGGGCTGCGGGCCCTCGGCCTCGCTGCTTCTCGGTTTCGGGGCTGTCAGGGGCAGCGCAGCCGGATGGGGCCACCCGCGGCCCCGGCGGGCAACTTCCCGCTGGCCGGCCTGAGTTGGCCGGAGCGGCGGGGACGGCTGTCCGGCCCGGCCCTGCCCGCGGTGGCGGGGAGCCGGGGGCGCTTCTGCCTAGCCCGGCCTTACCGCCGGGTGCCGGGGTGGCTGAGCAGCTCCCGGGGTGCTGCTTGCGGGACTGGGGCGTCTGCACAGCTCCAAGCTGCGGGCTGGCGGACGGGGACGTAGCGAACCCCGATCCAAACGCCGAACTACCGAATGCGACTGTAACGTTCCGGTTGAGAAGCGCGGTGAAGGCTAGGGATGGAGCTGTGCTGGGGTAGTGGGTGCTGGAGCCCGTGGAAGTCACTCGTAGGTCGGCTACTGATTCACACGAAGGTGGGGTTGGGCCACGGAAACTTCATGCCGTGTCTGCTGCATGCACAGACCCAGTGTGGATTGCAGTGAAACTGCCTCGTGCGGCTTGGCTGTGAAATTTATCCGGCATAGGAAAAAAAAAAAATCAATTTTGATCTGTCCATCTGTCTCACTTTTTCCCCTTCCTGAGAAGTGAGGTGGAACTTGCACTTGCAGTGTCTTTTTGGAGGGATCTGACAGCTGAGCAGAGGAGTGAGGTGTGTAAGAGGCCCTTAGCTCACCTCTTAGCTGACCAACAGCCATAGCTGGCAGCGTGGCCACGTTTCTCAGCAGAGGAGTCTTTTCAGCCATACCTGTAAATCTCTCCTAGCAGCTCTTGAGTGTCGTGGCTACAGGCATAGCTGTAGCAAACAAGGGAATTGCAGCTCGGTAAAAAGGAAAAGAACATACTCAGTTTGACTCTTCCCTTGGCCAACAAACCATAGTTGATGACAAATGTTTTTTCCTTAAAGTTTTTGGAATCAAAAGGTAGTGGTTTAATGAACTGATATGGTTAGGAATCAATAGATCTGCTGTTCAGTGGTGAAGCCAAGTCCTGTTTGGTGTTTTTCAATCAGCTGTCTGCTCCTCCAAAGTTGGTATCATTTCATGATGAATGTGTTCTCGTATGGTGCCCATCTGTGTTAATACCTGCCAACTCCTTCAAAAAATTAGCATATTTTTTCTTTCCTGCTGTGTCTGCTCCATGCTTACTGGTTTCACAATGAGTGCTCAGCCCTTAGCAGACCTAGGGAAGGCTTTTTTCAGGGCTTCAAGGCACCGTGCAGAGTTGTTGGTTGTAACACAGCTTCACCAATTTAATAAAAGTATGCTATTTTCATGGGTTGCATTCCACAGGTAACACAGTTTGCACACATATTCAGAAAATTTGGCCAAGAGTTGTTATTATTTCCTCTTCTTTCAGATGAATTATGCTGCTGGAACACAAACCCAGTGTGCAGTAGGTGAGAGATTAAATATTCTGTGAATTTTTGAATGTAGAAAAATCGCCTTTCAAGAATTCTCAATATGCTCTATAGCTAACTGCTGGAGCTTATGGCTTTATATTCGTGCTATTGTGAAACTATAAATAGATCAAGATTTTCATAAAATTCAAAGGATTTACCATAAACTCTGAGGAGGGAATGCAATGCTATGAAATCCCTGGGAGGATAATCTGCACTCACTTTCTGTTTGACACATATTTAGGTTGTTAGCATGAATAGAGTAGATCTGGAAATAAATGTGATCACAACCTGTCTGTCCTTATTGTACCTTTTTGATCATAACCAATTCTGCTTTTTGGTTTTTGGGTTGTTTTTTTTTTTGTGGGCTGTTTCTGTAGTGGAAATTGCTAGAAACCTATCAAACTCTAATCTAGACCCATAGAGAGTGTGGACATTTGGTTTGTGTAAGACTCCAAGTGTGTAAGACATTTGGTTTGTGAAAAAGCTATTTTCACTAGGTATCTGATAGGCGAGATTGTATGTGGAACCGTCTTGGTGGTGCAAGTGATAGATTAATGCGGGGTTCTTGAAGGGGCGGGAGAGAGGGGTGCAGTAGACCTGCCAATGTGATACACATCAGGTAGCAGATCATTTTGAGGCATTATATTGTTAAGATACATCAGTAGCTCTTCTTTATGTGTGTCTAAATTCACCGGACCTGAACCCTGAGCAGAGTACATGCCAGGTGGGATGGGACTGGAGATATTAAGAGCTTTCAAAATTTTGGCTGATGCCCTTCTTGTTGTGGGAGGTGTTCTAAATTTTAGCTGGTCTCTGCTGGAGTGTGTGTCTTAGGACAGCTACCGGAGGGAGCTTTCTCTTGTACTCTGGCTTGCCACCTGTCACTGTTGTTGGTAGCTTGCAGGGCTCTCTGATAGGCACTTTGCAATTGGAATTAGCTGAAAAATTCCCACCCAAACCTTTTGGATGGAAAATAAGGTGAAGTTCTTTGCAAGAAGCATCAGCTCCTTATTAAAAATCTGTCAATTTCTTCACCCACCGAGTTCTCTTGGTGAATTTCAGGAGATGTGTTCTGTGCCTACAGAGCTTTCCAAACTCTTTTAGGTGTGACATGGAAGGGGAAGGATGCTAGAAGGCCATCAAATGACAAGTCCAACCCCCCTTGGGGACAGGACAACTCTTCATCTGTTAGAAATAGCATTTTCCATTTTAGGAGGTCTAAATGTGTATCTCTATCTGGAAACATTAGAAAAACAAATTTCTGCTGGCAGTTCTTTTCCTTTGGGATAAATAAACAAGAAAATGGCATAGTTAACAGAAGTCTTTCTTAAAAACAAACAAACAAAAACCCTAACAACAAAAACACACCCGAAGTCTGGAGCAGGGAAGGTGAAAGAATGTGGTGGTGTGTCCCTTGTGCTGCTGTGTCTCAAATACCAGCATATTGGAGGGAGATCAGGTGCTTTTTACTCCTTGGTCTTTTTGGCTCCATACCCATTCTTTGTTGGAAAGCTGGTGGTAAATGTGCTGTCCGGTTAACGCACTTTTGCTTTGTCTGAATTTTGGCAGAGGTTGCCTATGTGCTGGGGAAGACACTCTCCCAAATTGAGTTCCCCAACCAGTTGTTGGGGAGGAAAGGTGAACAGTGCTGTCTCTGGTACTCAGGAGCACTATGAAAAAAAACTTTGGAGATGATCCTGGCTTTTGTGACTAATCTCTGGGTTTGGGAAACTCTTTGCTCCCGAGGGAGGAGGTAACAGTGGGGACACCCATGTGTTTTCCTGTTGCCTGTGTAGACTTTTCTGGAAAAAAAAAACAAACAAAACACCAACCCCTAAACTATTCTGCAGTGTTTGCTATAGCTAAATAGATTTTCCCTGGCTTTGAGCTTAGAATATTGCCCCGCTTCGCTCTCCTGCCATGTGCTGTCTGCGTGACTGAATGCAACCTAATTATTGCTGCACATGCCTGGATCTTCTCTCTGCATGCAGTGGGTGAGCCTTGGGCTTTTACTATCTGCCACCTTTCCTGTGAAATCAGTTCACTCGCTAGTCTTTAGCCTGCCTATGCTTTCACAGATATGTTTGCATTTCCTTTGTAGACATCCCAGCTGCAGTGAGCAGGGGACTGTGTGTCAGTAAGTGCAGGCAGGAGCTGCTCTGCTAGGTTGGAGTCAGACTGGCAATGTGCTAGGAGCCTTCAAGATGAAAAATTCCATGTAAAGGTGGAATAATTAATACTATCTTTGTCTTACCTGAGACAGGTTTATGAAACAAACTCACTATAAGCCTAGTTCTTCCCCCTACCTCCCTCTACCCCATGTCCCATTGCAGACCAGAATGTTTTTGCTCCATTTTTGATCTCCTGTTTTAGACATCTACTGTTCTCCTCTGGATGCTAACAAAAGGTAGAGCCTCAGACCTGCTTCCTGTCCATTATATCTTCCCAGTTACACATGCAGCACTGTATGACTGATAGCTGCTTGTTCCTTGCAGAAGGCTGATGTCTACCTTTGCTCAAGTGTCAGAACAACTCAGATCGTGTAAGATTTTTTTTTTTCCTTATGTCTGAAGACAAGCTCACCATTGGTTTTTGATGGAAGATTCTGTTTGAAAATCAATGCAGCAGTCTCCCATCTTGCAATTGATCCTTGCTTTCTGCCCTGCTTCTAAAGGGGAATAAGATCTGCAAAGCAGTGGGTGTATGGCATTCCTTTGATGGACCCCATATACTGGTTTTAAATTATTCTGTTTGGGATATGGAGAAATGGAGTTCCCTTGACAGCTGCAAGAATCTGGCCCTCATTTAATTGGATGCAATGAAATCCGTCCCCCAGTCGCAGGCAGAAACCCTGCCGCGCGCCTGCGAGGGGGCCGTGCTGTATCTTTTTGTTGGTGTCCCTCTAAGCTTTTCACTGATTTCCATGGAACTGTGTCAGCAGTGTGAGCAAGTGTACTTTGGTCCCTCTTCTCAATGGTACTGCTAGTCTGGAACCGCTTTAAGTGGCAAGTTAAATGGATCTTTGTATCTTCTGAAAATCTTCCTGGTTAGTGACTATTAAGCTTATTAGAACAGCAACTTTTTCTATTGCAGTACATATGAGTGTAGGCTTTTAGAACAACTGCTTGCTGACCTTAAGAAATAAAAATCTCTGATTTGGAATGTGTTCAAGCAAAAATTACCTGACGCTGTCAACAGTAATGTCTTGTTAAATTTTAATTTATCAGAATATTTAGTACTCCAGTTACCACTTCTACAGTGTAGATTTTTAGAAGCGCTTTTTTTTTTGTTACTGTGAATCAATACTGAGAAACTGTGTGCTGACTTTCATAGCATTGACACTTTGTATTCACGATGTTAAAGTGTTATGACTTGGCTGAAGTCTAACTTAAAGTCAATGTGAGTGGAAACTTTATTATCCCTTTAGAAAAAAGCATATAGAGCAGAAATGGCCAGTGCTTTTTATTAACAAATTTATACAGTTGATCGGGTGCAACTAGTTGATCAGTATGTCAGTTTTATCTCTGTATATGGTGTGTATATTTCTGAATTCTTAAATTGTTTCCATTACTTTTCAGAAATGACAGATAGTTTATCTTGTGCTGTACCATGTAACTAACTCCAGAAGTGTTTCAGAGAATTGGAAGGAATTAGATCCATGTTACTTTTCCCGAAGCCAGCACTACTGTATTTTGTTTGACTCTGTTGCCAGACATGCTGTATCAAATCCTGCCTGACAAAGCTGCTGCAGTTGTCCTTGAGTGAATGTCATTCTAGCAGTTTTTTTCCTCTGAAGCCTTTTGGGCTGATGCATATGTATTATGTATCAACTCTAAGGTGATCCTGAGGGAGTTAAGGACAGGGTTGGGGGATGCAAGGGTTTGAATCTAATGTTTTTTCTTGCTGATTGTTTGTGTTGTTCAAGGCAAATGTCTGAGTTCTGTGTGTGATTTGTCTAAGTATCAATGTATATAAAATCAAGTGTGTATGCATGGGTGAAGGGCCCTGTTCAAATCAATGAAAGAAGCGGGAGTTTTGCCCTCCACGTTGAGGAAATAAGACTAAGTTCAGGAAATTTGTGCTAGCGTCAACCTGGTGTGTCTGGGATAAAAATGAAGAGATGTTTGTGGTGAGTCATTTAGATTCAGCAGCCACCTGCTATATTACAAGGATAATGTTTCAAAGCATATTTGTGTTTTGTTGGATGTTCCTGTTCCCTGTGGAGCCCATTCACTTAAGATCTTTGCAGATGAAGTAGGTATTTGTCCTTACAGTTGCAATTCACACTGTAGAGTTCAGTTAATTCCTCATTATCTGTGTTTCAGTATCCAGGTTATAGATGGCATCCTTTTGTTGTGGGCAGAATGTGACAAAGTGGTGTTTCTGGCACAAGCCTCATGCTCTAACTAGAAGATGAGACCGCCAGAGACTACAGCGAACCAACGAGAGAATTCAGTTCTTAATTATCTCTGACTCAGGCCTCCAGACAGAGGGATTTTCTTGGATTCCAATTTTGTGAATGTAATCAGTGGAGGATGCAAAGTATTCCCCTTTCATGTAATTGTTTGGCACTTGCAAATAAGGGTTTCATGAATAAATCAAAATTCTACCACATATACACTTGGACTCTGTGTCACTTCTGTTGCATAATGTTGTTATCCCCCATTTTTCATTTAATGCCAGATCAATGAATGTGGCTTCTTGGCTTGCCCTCTCCGTAAGGAGAGGTTGTCTGGGGTGGATCCATTCCATTCTGTCAAATTGAAGTCGTAGGTTTTCATATGAATGGCCTGTGTTAGATTTCAGCTCCTTCTTCACTGTCCTCTTGTGTTGTCACACCAGCTGTATCATCACTAGGAAGTACCTAAAGGAAGGCAACCAGTGCATAAATAATGTGCACTTAGGCATAAGGAATAAGTGCATGGAGGGTGGTGACTGTCCCACAGCAGCGTACATCCTTTGCTCTGCTCCTTCTGTTGTACCCTCTTTGGTCCCTGGGGGGGTGGGGGCTGCCCCTTGCACAGGACGTGCGAATTGTGGATGTGTCTGAGGGAGCTGGCTTGTTTTACCTGATCCACTCTCTGAACTTAAAGAGGGTTGAAAACCTTTGTGCTGGCAAGTCTCGGAGAGCTGAAGTGGATGAAAAGATCCTCATTTCTGTGACTTGTTAACAGGACTCTGACTAAACAACAAGGGATAAATAGTGCAGCACAAGCATTTGTTAATTGGCAGCGAGCAAACTTTGTGTCCGTGCAAGTCAGGGAGACTTCCTTGTATTAAGGAAATTTCCCTGCCTTATGCGTTTTCACATTTAAATATCCAGTTTGCTTTTATTTTAAATGAATATGCTTTTTACACCTTGCCCAATGTTGGCAATGAAAGTAAATGACAGCTTTGCTTTTGGCCTTATTAATTTTACACATTAGAAATGAGATCCTAAATGAGGCATTAATATTTAGCTTGCAAGCATCATAAGGGGATGTTATTCAAAAGAAATAAAATTAGATGGCTGGCACTGGCAACTTCAGAGTAAAATGTCATTAGAATGTACGAACTGATATTGGGGATATATTTGGAAACTTAATATTTCAGTGTTTTTCCTCCTGACAAATTTGAATCTCTGAATTAACAAAGCCTAGTATGAGTACTTATAAAATGCTGACTTAAAAAAAAGAGGGCTGCATGCACAAATGGATGTGGCTGCGCACATGCATCCACTCATCTTCTCTCTCCCTACAAAATCTGTAGCTCGTGGCCCAGGTAATCCAAATGCATTGTTTTCTGAAGTTCAAACAAGGCTGCTGTAAGGAAGATGAAATTCTTTGTTATTGAAATCCTAGAAGTGCCAGGGGCTCTACATAGGTGCCCTTGTTATTTTACTAATTGAAATGTATAGTCAGTGTGGTTTCTCATTTCTGTTATTTCTTCTCAACTTATGCGTGTTTGGAAACATCCAGCTTGAGAGAAGTAATGATTTTATGAATTGTTACTAGGCTGTGGAAGAGCAGGAATTTTTATGGGGGTATATCAGCTTAAACAGTAAGAGTGCCTCTTCAAGGTAGCCTTCATCTTGTTTGTGCCAGGCTGTAAGACACTGAAGGGTGACTTTGCATCCGTTACTATCAATCACTGCTGCAAGGGCTTCGCACTCCTATGAAAAAACTTAAAAGAAGGTGCTGGGGGAAATGGAAAATATAAACAATGCAATTGAGCAGAATTTCTCATGGCACTGTGATTCCAGGGGTTTGGGAGATGGTAACTCTATCCAGCAAATGTCATGAAGGTAGGTGGACTGCACCATGGGAAAACAAGTGTGAAATGCTCACATCCTGTCAGTGCTGACTGCTCTTCATTTTACAGTGGGAAGTAGCCTTGATTTCAAGGATGTGAGTAAAGTGAGCTGTGTGTGGTTTTGCAGGATCTAACCCTCCTTCTCTCCTCTAGTATGGGAAAGAGAAGGATGTGGTCCTTCTCAGCCATGCTTGGTCTGCAAAGGAACTGCTGCTCCTGCTTTGAACTCTATCTTAGGCTAAAAGATGCCATTCTTAGTAATTTGAATATCAAAAGGTTGTCTTTTTATGTCACATGGCTGAGTGGTGGCAGAGGGTGGTTTTTAATTGTGGAGTCCACATGTATTAATCCACAAGAAATTAAAGGTTTTGTTTGGTTTCAATGTACTTCTCAAACACATTTTACTCTGTAAAAAGCAGAAAATGGTGGCTTTTTTTTTTAGCTAGTTTGTTTTATTTTAAAAGCCAATACTTTCTAGTAATTTTAAAGACATTCTGACAATTCAAGATACATTTGTAAATGGTAAAGAGATGTGTTTCAGGACCCTCACAGAGTAATGCCTTTTGAATTCATGTAACAAATGACATTGTAGCTAGTCATTTTAATGCTTTTCTGGCTGATAAATGATTATGTAAGGGGTCGAAAAGTTTAAAATGGATAACTCGTAGGGATTTTTGGATTAGGGAAGGTAGACATATAATTAAGAAGATGACTATAATTGGATCCCACAGATGATCTCTACTGTAATACCTTGTCTTAAAACAAAGAGCTTTAGGTAGTTAAAATCCTTTTAAAGACTATTTGCATTACTGTGCTTTAAAGTTGATTGTATGCTGGCAGAACTAAAATGTCTGTATTATCTGAAGTGACCTGACATGGAATAGCACATTCTGCACCCACACTGGTGGGTACCAGGAGCTGAATATGCCCTTCTAGTAATCTGTATTTTTACAGCCTGTGTTGGAAGTGAGAACAGAGAATTTATAGTAACTGAGGGGGAGGGAACTAACACTTTTTAAACACTTGGTGATTAATAAAATGTGTCAGTTGGGGTCATAAATATAAAACTGATAAAGCCTGTCTTGGTTATATATTTTGGTCTGTTTACCTTCTGAAATATATTGGAGTTTCCAGATGGGGATAAGTGCTTTATCTTTGGAGTTAAGTGTATGTGTGCACATAATTATAAAGTTGATGTAACTGCTAATTGAGTGGGACAAATACACCAGAGAATCAGGGTGGCTACTGACAGGCGTGCTCTGTCTCCCAAGCATTGCTGTGTCCCTCTCTTTTGGTTTAGTACTTGCTACAAGATCAGTCAGCTGGACATTTTGCAAAGTTCCTGCTACCTTTGCACTGGCAATCTTATGGACCGTGCCTGCTGATCTCTACCTCTCCACCTTGCTGCTTCTCTTCCCAAACCAGACTTGGTGGTCCTTTGTGGCAAGTTTAGGGAAGCTCATATAGGATGAACGTGGCGGCATGCTAGGCTGCTGGGTTTGGGGCTTTTAGTTTGGCCAAGCTGTAAGATTTTATGACTTTTTCTGAAAGGAGTGCATTGATGAATGGTTTGAGTTTGCTGGTGGATTGATTGCATTAGGTCTGTGTGATTGACTGTAGGAGTCAATGGTTGCTTTTCAGTTGATTTTAGTGAGCATGGGGTCAGGTCTACTGTGCCAGAGCAGAGACTTTTTGAATTGCATAAAGGGCACACATCCCCCATGGTGATAGAAATATAGGATTGCTGGCTTGGGTGGAGCTCTGAGCTGCTTCTCCCCTGTAAATCTGGGTCAGCTCCATTGACTTGGTTATATCAATTCTGGATCAAAGCTACTGTAATGAAAAGCAGAACTTATCCCACTGTCTCTTCCTACAGAGCAATATACAATAGAATAACAGCTTTGCTTTTCTGCTTTCTCACTTATTTGCCCTTCACAGAGTACTACTGCATTCAAGTGAATAGTAGTTTTTTCCTCATAGAGATACATGCTTAAAGTATGGACGGGGGTGCTGTCTATTTTCATTAGTTTCAGTGGAAATGACAGTGACAGATAAACTATATGTAACTATTAGCATGCGGGCCATCAATATGATTGAAGTCTTCTGGTCCCGCTGTAGAGCTTCTCTATCCCACGCAGAAAAGGCTATTAATATTTCTGGTGTGACAGCAAAAGTGTAATTGCATTAAAGAAAAATCTGGGAAAAACTTGAGGCTTCTGGAGCTGTTAACTATTTTGAGATAAAACTCTTTTCAGATACTAAATGAGCTGAAATGGATAATATGACAGCCATGATTTAATTAAAATCATCTTAATATTTGGCTGTCTTGATTTGGGTTGGTTCCCCCCAAGAACACATCAGTGTTTCTGGTGAGTCTTTCCGCATTCTGCTGCCTATTTCCCGAATGCTTTTCTTAAAATCTTCCAGAATATAGGAAAGGAGAATTTTTGCAGAGGATGACAAGACAGTTTGCAAAACAAAAAATATACACGGGGCTATTGTGTCCAAATGATTACTTATGCACAAAGCCTGTACATCAGTATAATGTCAGTGACTTACAGCCTCATCTATCTCAGGAATGCTGTAACCAGCACGGTAACACATTACTGTGAGAACTCTTTGTGCAACTAGAAATGTGTCTCATTCCCTCCAGTGTGGTTGGGCACCAAGGAAAACAGAACATAATTCTTGCATGTCCAAACTAGCTTGGTTTGTTTCTCATTGCCAATCTTTGCATAGTCTTTTTCCCCACTTCATTTTAGTTTTGTTTGTACTCTTTAGACCTTTTGCTTGTTTCTACATTCACGGGGATGTGATGTGACTGAGAGAGACTTATTTCATGCTTCCTTTCCACTCGTGATCTCTTGTCATCAGGTTGTACCTCAACTGCTTTTATCTTGCCAGGATGGTTTATAACTCACCTGGTGTACTTCTCCAGCATTGTTGGAGCCTGGAAACACTGCTCAATGTCAAGCAATGTGTGTTGTGTATTGGTCAATGGCAAGTCTGTGCTTTCCTGCAGCAAGTTAGGAGCAGTATTTCTGGAAATCTTTCAGAGTTGAGACCTGAGTCTACTTCTGCAGTAATAATACTTTGCTTTAATCAGAAGGCTTAACAAGGGTCCACAAAGCAGGGCCGTGCTTTCTTTTTCACTCTACAGCTAGGGAAACTGAGGCAAGGACATGAAGGCTGTGTATGCAGGGATTTGGTTAATGGTTTTCCACCAGGTTATGGTGGGAAAAAATTTTTATCCGGGAATAAAACTTGAGGGTAGGATGGCTCTGTGGAGCTTGACACTTGCATGATCTAAGGGTTGCAAAAACCTAAAGGGTTGGAATAGACTATAGTGCAAACTAGACATTAGGCAAAACCAAAATCCCAGCACTCAGCCAAAGGGACACCACTGCAGCCCCATCCAGGTGTGCTCTAGGCTTGTAAGGATGACTGTTGTGGACAGTCTTATGTATCCTTCATAGTGCTTCTGCCAGGAAAGTTCTCCTGTTGCAGATACATGGGGCTTTGAGAGCTCCTTTTGAACTCTCTGGTGCAAGGTGTTGCATCTGTGGGATGATGCCTTGTGTGCCAGGGCGTCTGAGTTCTGATGCTAAGCTACAGACATACTCTGCTTGGTTGCACTACAGAGCTTGTTCTTGCTTTTAATTTTTTGCTGTGTTTGCCTGTATATTTAGGTATCTAAAGTGTAAACTGTCCCTGCCAAAGGTTGAATGGCTGATGTTTTCTGGATCAGAAGTTGCAGGCATACTTGAAGGAAAAAACATCAAAGGCCCTCACTAGCTCTTGGGAAGTAATTCTAGTTAGTGGCTTCTAATACTCCAGCATTGTGAGCTCAGCTTGAAGTCAGGTTGCATAAGGAGAGCTTGGAATCAAGCAGCAAAATATCCACCTCTTCAAGTACAGCAGAGTTTGCTGCCTAGGAAACATCTGACAATCACCAAATCTTTGGCGATTCCATCGCTTGAGAGATGTAGTCATTGACTAGGAGCATAATGCAGCTCAGGAAACTGGGTTTCTCCTGCCAGTTCTTTTCTGCCCTGTGCAGACAGCATTGCAGCTACTTTATTCTCCAGGTAGCTTCTCCCTTGTACTATCTAAGCAACAGGCAGCCTGTTCTCTGTCTGGAAAGGTTATCTTCTGCATAGTGCTCAACACCGAAAAGTGGTTGTCTATGTGAAAGTGTCATGGCAATACTATTATACAAATGTCTATTGAGATATCGTGTTATGGTTTTGATGTAGACAAACTGGGATGGAGGCCATGCCTGTGCTTAGAAATCTCTTTTCTGGAATAGCAAGCCTGTCTTGCTCATTGTGCTTGGACAGCTTTTGCCAGCAAATTGGATTGATGACCAGTATAGGTAACAAAAAGGCCTGCCTTTTCCTCTTTTCCTTTTTTTTTTTTTTTTGCCTTTGTGTCCAGGTCTACTAGAGGTTTTGCCACCAAATCAGGGTGGGGGGAGTGGGTTTTTGTTTGATTTTTGGTTTTGGGTTTGTTTTTTTTTAAAGAGAGAGAGAGAGGGGGGCACAACCAAACCCTTTCTGTGGTCTTCCTGTATCAGCAAAGCTCTTAAGTGTCGATCAGTGCTGATGTGTATGATCTATCCTGGGCTTTTACTTATACACCAATGATTAACATATCTGTATATGAAAATATTGCCTCTCTGTAAAATACATTGTCCCTGCACTTTGTTCATTCTTATTTTATTGCAGTTTTAAGATCGAAGTTCCTATCACTTACCAAAAAGATAACATCAGTGATCTGTGTGAGGGGCTGCAGCTGCTGGCTGATGCTCTCCCAGGTTCTTCCCTTTTAGACCTCCATGTTCTTGTTGGTGGCTGTGGGACATTGCTGGTGTTCATTCCTTGAAACAGAAATCTCTGGTATAGCATTTAATGGATGTGTTTGCTACTGCTCAGAACAGCCTCAGATTTAAATCTAGCATCTTCTTGAGTTCCTGTGGAGGTCTGAGGCGTCAGATAGTACTGCTTCATGCAGTGCTGTTCAAGGTGGGGAAACTGATGCTACTTAACATGTTTGAAAGGGCATTTTCTACCTCAGTCTTGGAAATGTCAACAAAAAACTTCCCATCTCTCTTCCTGAACATGTGTGACTGTCTTTTCCCTCCCCTGCTGATCTGTAAGTCTCTGTTCCCCTATATGGTCAAACAAGAATAGCCAGAAATGTACCTGCATCATTGAAATGCTAGAGTTTGTTTGCTTCTTGCTCATCTGTCAGAGATAAATTTTGCATTGAATTATGAAAAATGTTGCTCTGCCACAAGTTGTAACTGGTGCTAGATTGCCAGCACACTACATCTGCATTGGTATGTTCGGGAGAAGGGGCTACTTTAAAGCTTCAGTTATAGCCTAAAAATACACACGGAGGTTTTTTTTTTTTTCCAAGTTTAACTTCCTTGCTGGTAGGGTTGTGTTATGTTTGTCATCTTTTCTAGCTGTAGGCAGTTTTAAGCACGACATAGTTATATATCGAAGTGGAAAAGCATACACTCATTGTCCTCAAGTGAAGGCATATAGGGACGACACTGCAGCTGCATCAAATATCATGCACGTGGAAATTAGAGGAGCTGATTTTTGAGCAGACAACCAGTGTTTACGTGTTTAATTTATGTAGTAGCCCTTTCAGTTTCCATCTGCTCCTGTGCCCTTTCGTGACTGGGTTTGCCTTTTTTTAACAAGTGAAGGGATTGTCTAGTTCAGGGAGTAAGACTCAGATTTGATTTTACTTGTTGCTTTCTTCATCCCTGTTATAAGATGATCCTTAGGGGGAAGAGGTTGACCCCAGGAAGGAAGGAAGCTTTGTCTTCCCAGGCTGTACTGTCACTACAGTACAAGGTTGAGAGGTGCAAGTTAAGCGCTTATGGCCCAAGTGTATCTCACTTTCTCATATGCAAGTGAAGCAGTTGCAAGGGCTCACGCTGCAAATAAATATGATCTGAGAACCCTGTATTGTGTTTCTGCATCCATGGCTGAAGTATGGCTGGGACTTCTTGTTAAGGATTTTCATCCAGAACAGAGGGTGCAAAGATTGGAGTTCATATTCAAATGGCCCATAGTAATTAACTGGCAGGAAGGAGGGGTCAGTTGGTTCCTGCTTTGCTTTAATCTCTGTCCTTGCTCTTCTGCAGCATTGGGACACTCTCTACCTTTGTGGCTCTGTTGAAGCAGAGTCCTGTAGTGGGCGTGCCACAGACCAGATCTTGAGGGAAGGAGTTTGAGTGCCTGACATGCAGTGGCAATGCTGACACAGGTAATAGAGCTGCTTTGAATGTGTCCAGTTCAGCACAGGTAGGGGGTAGCTCCAGCACAACAGATAGCAAATTATTGCTGAAGACAGTTGCTAGTTATCAAAGCTGGTACTTCTGACAGATTTATTCAAACTCAAGTGTGAGCCTGTGCTTGACCCCAGTTACCACTTCACTTCTGCATTGCTTTGAAATGGGCTTCTGTGCAGATACAGGCTTTATGGGAGCTCCAAAGTAATGATGGAGAGAACACTCACACTTTCATTGTTATTGAAGTAAGGATACATATGTCCCTGTCTGTGGTATTGGTGAGCCAAGCATAGGTTGTCCACAGCTTCCTGCTTGTGTTCTTCACTGCTGATCTCAATACTGCCTTATGCACCATGAACCTGTGCTAGGTTCGTTGGTCAGCTGGCCTCCTTCCTAGGATAGGCAGATGTCCTGCTTTGGAAGCCATTAGGCTGAGCTGCCGCTATGAGCAGTGTGGACTCGTGACATCTGTGTTGGGATGAGCTGTGCCCAGCATTGTTCTTGGGCAGTGCTGCCAACAGTGGTGTCTGTGGGTAATCTGCTTCCTTGGGAGACTAGGTTGTAGTAAAATGGCCAAATCAGTAAAATTAACCTCCTTCCTAGCAACTGCCCACAACCATCCAGGAAGCTGTTGGAGGAGCTAGGTGCTGACCTTCTGTCACCAGGACCATCTCTTCCTTCCTAACTTTCATGTCCCTGTTCTGCTGAAAGACACTGCCCAAAGACACGGTCATTAATTAGTAAATGTGGAGCTTAGCAGGTTGAACAGGCCCCAGGTGGATTGCCTCATATTGTGGTGTGTGATTAAACTAGGGGCAGGAATTCTTAATGGTGTCTGGTACTTTCCACCTCTTATTCTTTGGGTCCAGAAGATTTTTACTTCCTGGTCAGAAAGTCAATGTGTTCCTTGCAAACTTTCAACAAGTTAATTTTACTACAGCTTTGCTATTAGTTATCCCTTTTTCTTTTAATATGAGGAAATATAGATATCAGGGAGCAGCAGGAGTGGGGCTCCACACATAGGGCACTGAGATGGGATTTGAGGGTGAGCCCAGGGCAGGGAGTGCCCTCAATGTTAGGCTGCAGCCCCATGGTGCCCAGGTAGGATCATGACAGGCTTTGACCATGTTACCAAGTAAGGGTAAGGTAACAAGTTGAGAATATGTCCACCCATAAGACAGATCTTAATCATAAAAAAACATATGAGGTCCATCCAGGAAGACCAGCCAGTGAGTTTGGACATCAGGAGAAAAGGCTGGGCATAGGGCCACCTGTGGCATAGCTTAGGTTGGGACTGGGTGCCCAGACCTGAGCTTAAGTAGACCTGCAGGCTTATGGACTGGGGGTGTGGATGGGGGTTTCTAGGGAGGCTGGTCAGGGCAGCTAAGGGCCTGTTGGTGCCCTCAGGGCAGCTAAGGGCCTGTTGGTGCCCTCAGGGCCTTGGCAGTAGGGCTGCTAGCTCATTTTTATGATCTGCTGATTTACCAGCTTCTGAAAAAAGTTCTTCTGACAGGCTTCACAGGCGGCCTTGCACTGCAGAGGAGCTCAGAGGCAAGTGGTAGGCAGTGAGAAGAATTTGCTCTGCCAGTTGTTCCACCACCATGATCATAAGGGTTTCATGTTTGGTGCAGATGTAATGTGTTGTGGTTAATCATTGCTTTTAGACTTTCCCAGTTTTGGATGGTAAATGTGAAGATGCTTTGCGGGGGCGGGGAGGGCAGGGAAACAATCTCAAAACAACATTGAAACATCTAGCAGTTTTAGCCAGGAACACCCCATGCCTGCTGAGGAGCTACTTATTCAGACCTGGTAAAGTTGGTTATCCTTCAGATGACCAGAACAACATCTGGTGTAATCCTGGGATTGCAGCATTGTTACCGTATTTAAGCCCACGGTTTAGGTTTAAATGGATGGATGCAAAAGGATAAAAGGTTGGTGGGGTATGAACGTGTAGGTTATCTGATCTTGTTCTGTTGAGGGAGAAGAGTCCATACTAGGGCAATCTTATTTCATCATGAATATTTAATTCACAAGAAGACTAGTTACTTTCTGCTAAATGGATACACATAGCCTCCACATGTTTGTAGAGGGGCAGGACTGACTTTCCAAGTGTGTGATCCCTGGCGGTGTTAGCTGGTGACGTGCAAGTGTATTGAAGGTCATGCCTTTTGTCGCTTCCTCTTCTTCTGCCATGAGCCTGTCTGCCCTCTTTGGCTTGCTGGCTCTGCTGGTGCTGGCCAAAGCATGTACCTAACTGGATTCATAGATCATACTTTAGAAACATTGGATTTACAAACACTCCCATTAGTGGACATAAGTACTGAGGAGAAGGTAGCTTTTTGAGTCAGGATTTAAGTATAATTAAAAAGAGATTACTGAAATTACTATTAGGAAAAAAATAATGCTTTCATTAAATGAAGAACAGCACTGGAACCTGTGGGTGCATGCTGGAAGTGTGCTGACCTGCAGCTTGACGTTAAGGCAAGAGAAGCATTTCCCCCTTTGACAAAGGGAGCTGATGCTCACTGGGATTTTCTTACTGTTGACTGTGCAGAAGGTTCGTTTGGAAGGAGAGGATTGTAATTCCAAAGGAGTGAGCAGAAGAAACATATGTGGGTTCAGCCAGGAAGTGTCAAGCTGGCTAGCAACAGATTCCATGGTCTGCATTGGAATAATAAGTGGAGAAGTAAAATTATAATTATTAATTTCCATTTTTATCCTTTTGCTATGTATCCTAGTTAATTTGCAAATGAATATTCTTTTGCAGTGTTGCCTGTCAATCAGGTGCATTTCACTCTGCCAGTCACCACCTTAGGGTTGGGTTATCAGTGCTGACAAATACTTCAAATTAAATTGGGAGGTAACAGGCACAAGTGAAAGCAGTTTGTTTCTGGGTGTAAGCAGAAGTTCCCCTAATTCTCAATTATGTGTCACTGAATTCCATTATGACAGGAATTTATTAACCTTGTCTTATGAGCAATTCAGTATGTCACTTTCTACCTCTAAAGATTGCATTTTTATGATGCATTTTTGATTAATATTGTTAGTGTGTTTGTTTTACCACCAGTCATCCTTGGCTGTAATTTCAGCCCTGTGCTTGACTGCTTTTCCCTTTTATTTTTACTGAAATAAGTTATTCAGGGGCAATATGTTAAGGAAGACACTCCCACCTGTGCACACGACTGGGAAGCATAAGTGATTATTTCACAGGACAGCCAGAAAGACTTAGAAGCCATAGAAAAGTTTCTTAGGACTTTTCTAGCAAGACTGGTTGAAAAGTAAGATCTGATTAATATTTTTATTTTGATCTTTACAGAGTTGCTGTAGAACAGCAGTAGCATAGAGGGTCATGCTGCTTGGCTTTGCCAGTGAGTATTACAATGCTAGAAGTAGGCTACTGAGGTTGCCAGTTCTCTTGTCTTGAAGGGAGACAAGAAGAGAAAGCAGATATATCATTGACATGAAAAACAAATGGTTCTTGTTTTATCTTCGTATAGTACCAAAAAAATTCCCCTGATTTATGTTAGTCTGAAAGAGAGATTTTTATGGCATTAAAGAGCTTAGTCTTGTGCTCAGAGTTCTAGTGAAGCCAAACCTTAACTGCAGTTTAAGTGGGAAGTTTCTCAAGTGATCTGGCTGTAAAAAGTTGGATCTCATGAAAGAGAATTTAAATTTATGTCAATTTATACAGTGTTAATCTCTGCAGAGCAGAGATTAATTGCAAGACTGACAATTTGGGTCATGTTTGAAATTGATTCAGAGATTGGTCCTTGATCACTTTAGATCCATTTCCAAAGCTGACTTGGGAGCTGGGATTGAGGATCAAAGCATAAACGTCACTTCATTTGAAGCTTGAGGGTCAGACTGAACGGTCTTGTTTTGAAGTGAGTTTTTGTTGCATACTGTAACTTCAAGTGCAAAATACACCATTGTACTGAAAATCTCCAGTCTTTGAGGTTTAAAAGACTCATTGAAGATGAACGTGAAGCTGTTGTGTACTCGTAAGCATTATGAGAAGAGGCTTCAGGAAGAATAAAAAAGTGCAAGTGGCACAGAGAGCTCTGGTAAAAGAGAAACATTGCTGTGGAGTTAAAAGATGAATGTTTGAAGGCAACAGCTTTGCCTGCGTTTGAAGTTGTAGCGTTTGTGAGTAAGGACGTGCTGCCCTCACTCAGGGAGGGGATGCTGGGCAGGATTGGTTAGCCTTGAGAGGATGACAGCTTTGGTGGGATATAGTCTCTTTTAGCTGCTACTGCATCAGTACATAGAGCTAATGTGCTTATGGCTCATGCAGTGAGGAGAAGCCACTTCAGAGAGAGTTTCTAGAAATGTGCTTAAAAGCATGGCTGTAACTGTAAGTTACACCTTTAAACCACCTTTACAGACACAGTTTTCAAAATGAAGTAATTGGCAGAGCTGAAGAGGAGATTGGAGTCTTCTACCCTTCTTGGACATGGGGAAAAACACTCATCATACATCATCATCTTCTCGTGTTCCTCACCTGTGCAGTGTACTCTAGGTACTGCAGTGCAGGCGTACAATGTGGGAGGTGGGGACAAACAGAACAGGACCGTCAGGAGGCCACAAGTGGAGAGCATAGGGAAATGCTGGGGAAAGTATTGAGAGTAAAACAGTTAAATGCACATGCAAAGGAGTCTGTTCATTCTCTTGAGCTCTTTCTGTGTTTCCTACATTAATTACTGGTGTATCATTCCCTGTGTGTGACCTGCATACAGTTGGCTTTGCCCTGATCCTATCTGCTCCTGCTCCACTGTTCTGCTAGCTCTGGCACTTGCCTGTTTGATGAGGCAGTTCATCAGAAAACTTTTTTTTGGGGGAGTGGATGTGTGCATGCATATGTCCAAGTAGTTGTTAGTGAGTTTAATGCCTCGGGCCAGTAGGTCAGTGTGGTGTGGTGAACTGCTGAAGAGGCATGGGTGTGAATAGGCAGTTAGGTCAGAGCTGGAGGGACCTTTAATTAAACTGTCAGTGTGGGCCTACCCTTACTCCATCAGAGCTGATGGGTTTCAGCAAGAAGCAGATTTACTGTCTGCTTTTGATAAGTTTCTTCCTTCTATTTTCCCTTTCCAGTAAGTCAGTCTTGAGTGGACTGTAACAGAGCCAGTTAAAGATTGGTACAGTGAAGAGGCACGTCTGTTTAGAAATTTCAAAGAATGAAACATTTGGCAATAACAGATGTGTCTTTTTTGGCAGGATCCAAATTGCTCAGAAAGTGTTTTTTCTTCATTAGCGATCCAGATTTTATCACTGCTCTTGTGTTTTGGAAGCTCTCTCAGCAAGGATGAGATGATGTAATTGCATAAATCCAAGATTTCCTATTTTTTTATGAAGATCAGAAGCTTTGGATGTGGATTTGCTGCTTAAACTGTGCTGGTTCTAGGTCACCTTTACATATCCCTTGGGCACAGAGAGTGCTGAAAGCCAAGAGGATCTGTGTTGGTCTGAGCTGTTTTAGGTTCTGCTGTCAAGCAGAGCCTTCCAGGGAGTGCTTTGTTATGTGGACACAGATGAAATGAAAAAGGTTTTATTTTTATTTAATTTTTTAATTCTAAGCTCAGTGTAAGCTCTGTACACCTCCAATGTGCTGCTAACAACATATCATTTTTGGTGGTTCTAGGGAAACTTGGAGGGTTTTGTTTAAAACTGTCTCTGGTGGCTTTGAACTAGCCTCTAAGTCTTAATTAAACATTTTTGGTCAGGCATGACTCCACAATGAGTCAAATCCTTTGCCTTTAGTGTTTTATTTTATTTAGTCACTAGACTGTTTCTCTATATAAAACCCTGCAGCACTCCCATTCAACTTCTTTTGTTAGTGTTAGGAGAGGTTCAATTAAAAATTATTTTAGCCGACCTTTTTCTGTCTTCATTCAACTTTTCATTCTTAGTGATCTATTCCTTCCCGAATCTTTCCTTTTTCTCATCTCTTGCTGCAAACTAGATTGTTTTCAAAGTGTATGTTGCTTTTCTATTATTTGTCCTTTACCCTGAACCCTCATTTTTACTCCCTTCACTTTCTCTTGCCTTGCTTTACATAGGAGTCAGCTATTGCTCAGCCACCCACCAGTGGTTTTATCATAGGAGTAGGTGTGGGCAAAACTTTGAAGAGCGAAATGTTGCACTGTCAAAGGCAGCTTTGGGGTCCCTGTAAAATATTTTTCAAATTTAGTTAGTAGTTTTATCTGAATACATAAAAATATCTGAACAACATACATAGAACAGGTTTTGGAAGCAGCTTCCTCCCTTCTCACCAGGTTAGATTTGCAAGTTTGGTGCTTTCTGACAACCCACATTTTGCTTGCTTAAGGAAATTGAAACTGAGAGTCCTGTCTGGTTTTACCCAATTGAGATGAGGAATTAGTGTTCCTCAGGTGGCTCCCAGTGAGGTAGAGGAATTAATCTCGTGACTCTTGTGACTTGTGGGGATGGTGCTCCAGCGTCTGAGGGACAGTATGCTAGTGAGGCTCTTCGGTCTGCAGCCTGAGGGGAAGTGGGGGATATTACTCCAAGTGGCAGCAAAGATACAAAGGTTATTGATGTGTTAGAAACAATAGCAAGTAGTCACTTGGGAACTAAGACTATCCCCCTCGGAAGAGTGGTGGGATCAGTAGCCCAAACACTAATGCATGCAGCACGGGCAACAAACAGGAGGAATTAGAAGCTATTGTGCACCAAGAAAATGATGATATTATTGCCATCACGGAAATGTGGTGGGATGACTCGCATAACTGGAGTGCTGCCATGGCTGGCTATAAACTCTTCAGGCAGGATAGGCAGGGAAGGAGAGGTGACGAGGTAGCCCTCTACATTAGAGGGTGTTTTGATTGCGTTGAGTTCGACGATGGTGATAGGATTGAGTGTCTGTGGGTGAAAATCAGTGGAATGTCTAATAAGACAGATGTCGTGCTGGGAGTCTGCTACAGACCACCCAGCCAGGATGAAGAGACAGATGAGATATTCTACAAGCAACTGGGAGAAGTCTTATGATTGCTAGCCCTCGTTCTTGTGGGGGACTTCAACTTACCAGATGTCTGCTGGAAGTATAATACAGCAGAAAGGAAACAGTCTAGGAGGTTCCTAGAGTGTGTGGAAGAGAACTTCCTGGCACAGCTCGTGAGTGAACCATCTAGGGAAGGTGGCCTGCTGGACCTGTTGTTTGCAAACAGAGAAGCCTTTGTTCGACATGTGATGGTTGGAGGATGCCTGGAGCACAGCGATCATGAATTGATTACATTTTTGATCCTTGGTGAAGCAAGGAGGGGGGTCAACAGAACTGCCACCTTGAACTTCCAGAGGGCAGACTTCCAACTGTTTAGAAGACTAAAGGGCAAAGGAGTCCAAGAAGGAAATCTTGGAGGCCCAAGAGCAGGCCATCCCCATGTGCCGAAAATTAAGCCGATGGGGAAGAAAACTGGCTTGGCTAAGCAAAGACCTTTGGGTGGATCTCAATAAAAAAAAAAATGAAAGTCTATTAGCTTTGGAAGAAGGGGCAGGCATCTCAGGAGGACTACAAGGGTGAAGTGAGGTCTTGCAGAGGAAAAAATCAGAAAGGCTAAAGCCCAACTAGAACTTAATTTGGCTAACTCTGTGAAGGATAACAAAAAAATGTTTCTATAAATATATTAACAACAAAAGGAAAGCCAAGGAAAATCTCCATCCTTTACTGGATGCAGAGGGAACAATAGTGACAAGGGATGAGGACAAGGCCGAGGTACTTAGTGCCTTTTTTGCCTCCATCTTTAACAGTAAGGCCAGCTGCTCTCTGGGTATCCAGCCCTCTGAGCCAGAAGCCATAGACGGGGAGCAGAATGAAGCTCCCATGACCCAAGAGGTAATGATTAGAGACCCACTCAGCCAATTAGACATCCACAAGTCAATGGGACTAGATGGGGTCCACCTGAGGAAATTGGGGGAGCTGGTAGATGTGCTCCCAAACCCCTTTCCATCATCTACCATCAGTCCTGGCTGATTGGGGAGGTTCCACTTGACTGGAGGGTGGCAAATGTTACACCCATTTGCAAGAAGGGCGGGAGGGAGGATCCAGGGAACTACAGGCCTGTCAGTCTGACCTCAGTGCCCAGGAGGCCATGGAGCAGATCATCTTGAGTGCTATCGACAGCACACACAGGCCAGCCTGGTGATCAGGCCCAGTCAGCATGGGTTTGTGAAAGGAAGGTCCTGCCTGACTAACCTCTTCGCCTTCTATGACAAGGTTACCCACTTAGTGGATGAGTGAAAGCTGCGGATGTGGTGTACCTGGACTTCAGTAAAGCCTTTGACAACATTTCCCACAGCATTCTGCTTGAGAAACTGGCTGCCAATGGCCTGGACAGGCACACTCTCTGGTGGGTTAAAAACTGGCTGGATGGCCAGGCCCAAGGAGTGGTGGTAAATGGAATTAAATCCAGCTGGAGGCCAGTCACAAGTGGTGTTCCCCAGGGCTCAGTATTGAGGCCAGTCCTGTTTAACATCTTTATCAATGATCTGGATGAAGGGATCAAGTGCACCCTCAGCAAATTCACAGATGACGCTAAGGTGGGTGGAAGTGTTGATTTGCTTGGGCATAGGAAGGCTCTACAGAGGGACCTGGACAGGTTGGATCAATGGGCTGCAACCAACTGTATGAGGTTCAGCAAGGCAAAGTGCTGGGTCCTGCACTTGGGTCACAACAACCCCATGCAACGCTACAGGCTTGGGGAGGAGTGGTTGGAGAGCTGCCCAACAGAAAAGGACCTGGGGCTGTTGATTGACAGCTGGCTGAACATGAGCCAGCAGTGTGCTCAGGTGGCCAAGAAGGCCAACAGCATCCTGGCCTGTATCAGATATAGTGTGGCCAGCAGGACCAGGGACGTCATCCTTCCCCTGTACTCAGCTTTGGTGAGGCCGCACCTTGAATACTGTGTCCAGTTTTGGGCCACTCATTACAAGAAGGACATTGAGGCACTGGAGCATGTCCAGAGAAGGGCAACAAAGCTGGTGGAGGGGCTGGAGAACAAACCTTATGAGGAGTGGCTGAGGGAACTGGGGTTGTTTAGTCTAGAGAAGAGGAGGCTGAGGGGAGACCTTATCACTGTCTACAACTTCCTGAAAGGAGGTAGCAGTGAGGCGGGTGTGTGTCTTTTCTCTCGGGTAACCAGTGATAGAACAAGGGGCAATGGCCTTAAGTTGTGCCAAGGGAGGTACAGATTGGATGTCAGGAAATACTTCTTCACTGAAAGGGTTATCAAGCACTGGAATGGGCTGCCTAGGGAGGTGGTTGAGTCACCATCCCTGGAGGTATTTAAAGAACAGCTAGATGGGGTGCTTGAGGATATGGTTTAGTAGTGGACAGGTATGGTTGGACTCGATCTCAAAGATCGTTTCCAACCAGGTGATTCTATGATTCTCTCATTCTTCATTTTTCAGAAGGGAGCCCATGGCACTGGGCTGTGGGGTTGCTTGGGATTGGCATCCTCTCCATCTTGCAAAGCCATCCTGCTTGGACAAGAGGGTCAGACAAAATGACTTTATATCCTGGTGGTTACACGATTTCCCGCTGGCACCTTTAATTATTGTCTTTGATAAATGGTTTAATAGTTTCTTGCTTTCATATCTACTTTGTGTTGAAACATTCAGCAAAATGAGAGAGGAAAAACCAAGGTTTTTTGGGGGGAAATTCTGATAAACTATTTAAGAACAAATCTATAGGAAACTTTCTTGTGGGTTTGCCACTGAACTACAACAATCTCTCTTTGTAGCATGGCTTTGTAAGATCATTATCAGCTGGCTGACCTACAGTGTCTGAAATTGCCAGTTCTCCATGGGAAAGTTCAAAGTGCTTGGCAGCTCAGTTCTGGGCCCTGCCTTTCGCTTCCCTGTTTACTGTCATTAGCCTGGCTTGATTACGCTTTTCAGACTCCACCACTGAGATACTGAGATTGGAATGTGGCCCGTCATCTGAGAAATTGGAGAATTTCATATGTAAATATTTACAAAAGGCTGATGAATTCTTAGACATCTAACTGAATGGTAGACATATATATTATTTACTTAATACAAAATCCGCCCTTCTAGGGTGACAGCAGTCCTCCTCCCCAGGCACCCCTGTTTACTCATCCAGCTACGTGAATCTTAAAGATCACCAACACTGAGTCATCCTGGCTGATGCTGAGCGCTTCTTGACCCACCCACTTATCTGCATCCTTTGCTGCTTATGTGTTGTGCTGCTGGGTATAGCTGTGGTTATATTAGGATCTCTCTGCAGTGGGAAACCTGTGAGCAAAGTGGAACCTAATTCTAACTAATGTCTGAAGAAAGCATGGAAACCTGAATTCAGGACTCCTCTGTAAGCCAACCAGTTAAGTGCAAGATGCCTCCTTGCATGTTTTGTTGCAGACAGGAAAGAAGTTGGGTTTGAATCATAAGAGTAGCATTTGTTTTGATGTCTAGACCTTATCAGCACCATATGACAGTAGGCCCAGGAGTCTGTAAAAATTGTAGTTTAAACTGCTAAATATTCCCAAGATTACTGGGTGAGGGCCTCATACTGGACATATTTGCCTGTGTTGGTACATTTTGCACTTAGGTGCAGTGCATGATGTATTTTTGGTTTATTTTGTTAGAAGAGCATTTGTGTTTCCTACTAAGTTGATGTAAAATAGATGACACTGAAGATATTGAGATGAAGGATTAGAATGTAATCCATGCTAACTTTATTGGTGAATTGTGCATGTAACTTCTATCTCTAATATAAGGGAACAACACTAAAATAGATTCAGCATGTGTTTTATGTTGGCTGAGGGGATGCATGGCATTAATGTTAATTTCTGACAGTGAGCATGAAGGCTGGCAAATGATGGTATTTCCTTTACAAACATGTTGTTTCAACGTGCTGTACTTTTCTGTTGCATCTGGTGCTTACGATGAAGTTTAGGTGGCTATTTGCATACAGGTTAGTGCTAATGTAACGAGCTGGATGCTTAATTTGTGTTGTTGCTATTGTATTTAGGAATTTCCTCTTCTGTCCTTTCCTTACCCCTCTCCTTGGGTATGTGATCACAGTGACCAGTTGTAAGTAAACCTTTTTATCCCTTCAGTTTCTGTTGTGTGATTTTTGGGTTTGATGTGATTTGGCAATATCTGAGTTAAATTGACACATTTATCAACGCCATGTGGGATCTACAGCAGTGTCTGGTCATAGCTGTTCATGCATAGTGGTCTCCAGCGTTGCATTCATAGCTCCATGAAGCTCTAGGCAACTTAGAAAGAGCCTAAAAAGTGATTGAAAATAAGCAAATTTGTATGTGCTGTTAGACCAAATCTGAAACTTCTTAAAGGGCTGCATGCTCACTGGAAAAATTCAAGAACTGCATATGGAAAAACTGGAAATTCACTGGTGTTAGCACGCTTTGTCCTTTCCTCCACACTGCAGGAGCAATGTGTTACTGAAGCAAGGAACTTCAATTTTCCACAAATATTTTTTCCTTTACAGATTTCTAATAGTGTTATGGATGTAAATGGGGATGGTGAATGGGAGAAGGGAATTTTGAAGGCAGACCCTTTGTGTGAAGCTTTTTGCTCTTAATAATCGTGGTTGTGTTGTGAGCCTTAGGTTTAATATGTCTTTGGCCATGCTCAGCTTGTGACAGGTGTTGTAAGGCCTTTTTTTCTCAGAAACAAGCTTCACCCTTCTCCCAGATGAAGAGCAAAAGTTGTTGACTCTGCCTTAGCAGAACTGGTGATTCCAGGTGGATACCAGGATCCTAAAATATGTTCTCAAAAGGAAAAGCATAGAAAATTGGATTTTAGAGCAGTAAAATGTAGCTGCACTAAAAAGTTATGCAGATGATTAAGAAAAAAAACAGGTGTAATTCTTGGAGAAGTTAAATGTTTATGGCTAGGACCTGATAAAGTGATATTAAAAAAATCCATTTCATATTATATATTTGGAGAAATTATGTGGTTACTGTGCAGTGTGAGTACCTTTATGCTTTCCATAGAAAAACCCCTGACATGTAGAGGTAGAGAAGAGTTGAAGAACTCATGTTTTTCAGCTACATTTCAAATATGATTATATTCTAGGGCAGACAACCAAATCATATGACTTTGTACAGACTGTTGTTATTTGCAGACCTAGCCTGTTGTGCTCTTTTTGCCCATTACTGAAGACACTGAAGCTCAACCGTGACCCTCAGAGTGAGGTGTGGAAAATGATGGCCAGTGTAATGGGTATCAGCAACAGATACTAGAATGCTCTTTGCAAATAAAAGTTTCCAGAAAGCAATCTCCCCACACAGAAGCAGGAACCAGACCATCCACTTCTAGAAATTCAAACGGTCTCTCCAAGTCACTTGGCACATTTGTTAATCCATTTGTAGACAAGGGTTGCAGCAAGTGAAAATGTTGAAGATGATCTTAGTACAGATAGGCAATGACTATGTGGATGTTGGGTGAAAGAAGGAAAATAAGCCAAACTGAACAGGACCTCCTTTAAAAGTCCTAAGAAAAAGCAGCAGTAGAAAATCTGAATAAAGCATAAAGAAGCAGTAAATGGGTGGGAGGAGACAAGAGGGAAAATATGATAGTAATATCCCCAAAGGCACTGCTGAAAGGTGCTGAAGTATTTTACAAATTGGCAAATTTATACTAGCCAGAGCACTTGTCAAGGAGTAAATGAAAGGTTTCATGGCAAGGAGTGGAGACAGCCCACCAGAGATATGTGCTGTAGATCTGCTTAGACAAGCAGTTGCAGATGTTGGATCCAGATGTGGAGCCTGTAATGTCTCCTATCACAGGGAAAAGCCACATGGTAAAAGCTGATTCACCAAGGAAGCTTTGGAGACTTGTGGTAATAGGCACAATCTTTGGCTGTATTGGTTTGAGCAAATTTAGTGGCTAAGATAAAGCTGTATAGGTGGAAGAGTAAGGTGAGTTCAAAGGTGTGTCAACCAGGTACGCACCCTGAGAGCACTGAATGGTTAAAAAAACCCACCCCAAAACCAACCCTACTTGTGGTAGGCTTTGCAGTCTGCAATAAAGCACATGACAGATTTCACTAGGGTTTGTTGTAGAACACCTGAAGGGCAACAAAACACCAATAATAATTAATGTCTTCAAGGCTGAATTTCAATGTGATGCATACACCATTAAAATGAATGAAAGCTTGAGGGAATGGCTGAGAGAGACCTGTGTGTCAAACAAAGGTTTATTCTTTCAGATCTGCTGTATATCTCCTTGTAAATAGATAATAGATGTGTGGGTGAGCCAATGTCCCAATAGTAGTATGTTAGAGATTTCAATCCTGATTAAAAAAAAAAAATATTCCTTAACCAATATTTGATAGTAGTATATTAAAGAGATTACAATTCTGATTTTTTTTAAAAATAATTTATTGACCAGTGTTTGAATAAAGACCAAAATGTAGTTGAGCATAACAAAAAGGCTACATTTCCTCCTCCCCTTCCTTAGCTAACTATTAATGACTGCCTCAATAGTTCCCAATTCATCCATTCTGTTGGATGGCAGAAAACAAAGAAGGAATTGGAGTCACGTACCTGCAAGTTGCTGAGTGTATTCAGTGAGGTGGGAGGTCACCTGGCTTTGTTTCCAGTTTTTAACTTGTCAGGGAGTTGTTTACAAAATCCAGGTACTAAGCCACAGCTCAAAGTGCATTCTTAACTTTATTCAACACTTAAATATATTGTTTGCTCTAAGAGAGTGCCTCATTTGGGAGTGGAGTCCCAAAATACCACGACTTATGTATCTGTATAATAAAATTCTGTGTTTTCCTCTGTGTAGAGAGGGAGGGTGGCTTCCAAAGCTTGGCATCTGGCTGCAAGAGGAATCTTCTGCACCATCTTTCCCAGGTGAAAAGCACTAGGTGAAACAGCTGCACTAGGACTGCCTTACGGGTCCACGAGATTAGAGCATCATGACAAGAATGATGAAAGCTGATTTCACTTGTGCCCTTGTTTGAAAAGCACAGCGCTTCTTGCTATGAAGTGCCCAGGTCTTTCCTTCAGCGTTAGCTCTAAGTGCTTCACTTTGGTGGGAGGAGACTGCTGTTTGCAAGCATACTGACAAGAACGGCACAAGACGAGAGAGACTGATTAGAGTTAAAAAGGACGGACAAATACATGTACCTTAGGTATGAATAAACTTAGAACTGCCAAAAGAGCCTTTGCAAAGAAGGAAGAAAAAAATAAATATTTTAAAGTTCAGCTCTTGTTTATTTTATAAAAGATGTCATACAATATGACTGTCTGCAGTAGAAGAAAACGATTATCTGTCCTGAAAGTGACTCCCTAAAGTAACTAATCTGAGTCATGCCTTCAAGAAAAAAAACCACTCAAGCCACATGAGATTCATGATCACTTTATTCTACCTGGCAAATATATGGGTTATACCTTGAAAGATAACACTGAATTTTGGATCTCTGTTGTTCTGTTTCGCAGTCTATGTGCCTGAAGAGAAAACACAATTAGATAGTTCAGTTCCATACCCCAAACGCTGATGGAAACCACATCTTAGATCCGTATGCCCCAGAATACGTAACACATAAATAAGTGATAGCTGTTCCTTTTCTTGTGTCTTTCATATGGCATTGTAGGTTGTTTAATGTTGAGAACTGTACCCATTTTGTTCATTCCAAAAGTCTAAAACACCACAAGGTGATGGTACAAGTACATGGTGATATTACTGTTGGCTTTCTTTGGTCAAGGCACAGATCCTTTTGGGGATCCTCCAGATGTAAGGCAGAAGGTGGGCATAGACTAACGCACATCCTGAAAATGTGGAAAAATCTCAAAGGTCATCTTAGGGTTCTGACAGCAGGTTTTCAATATGAATCTCTTCTGTGATAACAAACCACTGCCATTCCCTAATGAAGTTAGCTAAATGAGCACTTGGCTGCATCTGTGGCCAAAGCCAGTTCAAGCTACTGGATGTGGTCGAGCATTCAGATGCTGTGCTGAGTCTCTTCTTGCAGCCTTTTCCAATTAAAGTCAAAGTCTCATTGTCCAGCAGCCTGATCCAAGGGCCATTGCTATAATAACAGCACATTGTTCTTCCCACTAGGATGTGCCCATGAGACTCTAGCTGCTGTGTAAAAGCATTTTATTCTTAAAGTTGGTTGTTGAGTTGAACAAAGTAAAACAAGCTGTAACATTAACCACTTTTCTTCAGAAGTAGGGGAAGTCTAAGAAAGTCAGTTTAACTCGGTATTTTTGTTCAACTGTGTTAAAGTGACCTAATCTAAAAGAGGACACTACTGTCTGATAGATCCTACTTATGTGAAAGCAGTTTGGAGTAGGATCCACCACCACTTTCTGACTAGAGGTCACTTGGAGCAGACTGGGGCTTCTGCAAGCAGATAATCATCTTGCAAGCATGTGTCTCTGGGTTATCTTGACCTCACAGCTGTCTCTGATTGTAGACTGTATAGTGGGACAAATACTTGATCTTTAAAGTTGGTGGCAGTTCTCAGTATCTGTATGTAGCTGTAACAGAAGACTGCTTATTGTCACTGTCATGCAGAAGTAAGGCCTGGTTAGCATGACAGAACTTGGAAAAGGTCAAATGTGTGAAATACCATGGCAAATAGTAGGTAAACCTTGTTGTGTGAAGGTTTGTGTTTTGTTTTGTTTGTTTGTTTTTTTACCCTAGTTGCTGTTCATTTCTCATTTTTTACTAGTAATTTAGGCCAAGTGTGTTTTAAATATGGTGCTGCTAATTACCCATCCTTGTGTTTTAAACAAGGTGGTTACTTTTGGCCATGGGAGCCCATAGCTTTCACTTAACAAAGTGAAATTAATTTGAAAAATTTCAGGCAGAGGGTTGCTCTGTATAAGAGAATTTTATTTTCCATGTTGTCTTTTATCAGGCTTTGTTAGGATGCAGTGGTATGTGCCACTTATTTCATATTAGAAACTAGCAAGATGTCTTTTCATACCTTCGTAACCTCTGCTCCAGATATTTTCACCCTTCCAATGGAAATTTAGATTTCTCCCATCAAGATTTCAAATTCAATATTGCTTCTCATGTGTAACTTGATCCCTGCATAATTTTGCTTGTGGACTCCTGAATCATGTAATCAGAACAGTTTGCATTGGGTTGGAAGAGACCTTTCAAGGTCATCTAGTCCAACCACCCTGCAGTGAGCAGGGACATCTTTAAATATATCAGGTTGCTCAGAGTCCTGTCCAACCTGACTTTGAATGTTTCCAGGGATGGGGCTTCTACCACCTCTCTGGGCAACCTGTTCCAGTGTTTCACCACCTTCATTGTAAAAAATTTTCTCCTTATATGTAGTCTAAATCTGTCCTGTTTCAGTTTAAAACCATTACTCCATGTCCTGTCATTAAAGGTGAGAGGGCTGGTCCCCAGGCTGCAGTGGGAGGGGATGGCTCCACCAGCCCTGTGGCATGGGACAGGATCTGGTCTCCTCCACTGCGGGTTGTGCGGGTGTGAGAAGGAGACTCCAGGGTTCAGACTGCAGAGGGGTTTGTCATTTACCATCGCAAGGCTACAGCATCTGAAGCAGACTGACTCATCCCCTTCCTAGTGACTCACTATATGTTTGTGTTTTCCTAGGTGGAAAAATAACTCCTAGATTTCTAATGGGAATGCACAGTGAGAGCCAGGCCATAGATATTGGTTTATATCAGCAGAAGGCAAATACATATTTAGAAGTATTTTTATTACAGGAGTACTAGTATCTTAGGAAATGCATGCTCATGTGGTTTGAGGCAAGAACTGAGTCAAAATGTGTATTGTTTCAGCTGTCAGGACTGGGGAAAGATGCCCTGGCACAGAAACAAAGTAGCTTGCTCACAGTAGTGTCAGCGTTCAATGGAGAGTCAGGCAGTGAATACGTCTCTCCTGATTCATCTCTGGTCCTGTGTACCTTTAGCCACCACACCTCTTGGGGGTATTTCAACTGAGTTTTTCTTTTCTCTTATTTACTGTGCCAGTGTAAGTGGATTTCTTTTTCCATATTACTTGTGTTTGATAGTTTTGCTTTTTTTTCATCACTGATGGTCTGAAGAGCCTATTCCTGTGTCAGTTTATTCTGTTTACTCAGTTGTGTCAGCTAGGGGACAAGAATTTTCTCATAGGAGCTCTTATGCTAGTCTCTCACTTCATTTAACTGGAAGGTCTGCCTCCACTTGTTTTGCGGTGTGACACTGCAGTCACAGCCATGCCCTCCTCGGTGCTCAAATGGTATATTCTCGTGTAACGTAGGTAAATAGAGGACCTGATTCACTGGTGTCTTACCCCGCATTTACACCGAGCCCTCTAATAGGGTTAATGCAGTTGAATTTTGTGTCAAACCAAGTAACACTACCCCATATCTTCATAGAAGTTGTCTCTCCTAATTTTAAATTTGTTTTTCATATATATTTTTGCCTATTATCTGAAACTTTCAAAACCACACCACAGCTGTCTCTGTTTGGAAAAGCTGCTTTTACGTTGCCCTCTAACATAAGCTCCCTGGTAAGTCTGCATGTTCATACTGACCACCTTCTTGCTGGGGAAGGCTGCGTGTCACAGGAGCCCGTCGCAGCTGCTGGATCTGTAGCCGGACTGGGGAGCTGAGATGTTAGGGTGGGAGCAGGCAGCTGATGTGAGCCACTGCAGTTACTCAGCTCAGTTAAAGGAGTTTAGCTTTTGAGCAAAAATAGGTGAATAATTTTGTGTAAGGAAAATGCTAAGAATTCAGTTCCTTCATGATAATTCTGCTTCTTTCAGATAGCTCTAAAATAAAATCCCCTGCTATTCCTGCTTGCTAAAACTTAGATCTGCATATACTAATTCTCCTTGCTTACAGTTTATTATTATTTTTTTAATTTAGTACTTACATTGAGGCAATAGTGAATGATAGAAACTTACTCTACTGGAAGTCTAAGTGTCATGTTGACTGTCATGTTGGTGACAGTTTGGTAGGTCTGTGCTCCAGGCTCTGTGTGCATCATTGGGGATTGTGGGGTGTGAGTGATGATGGATTTAAACATAACTTCTGAGGCTTCTGCTTGCTTTCTGTTGCTGCAATTCATGTTTTTCCTAGCTACCCTGGAAAGGCATTGCTAATCTTAATTTTCAACTACTTGATACTATTTCATACTGGCACCGCCACAGGTTACAGCCCAGTACAAGGCTATAGGGTGGGTCTGGCTGGGGCTCAGGGAAGACACAGCCACATCTGATTTCCCAGCTTTACACTTGGATGCTTGTATCCAAGTAATGAAGTGGGCAGCTTTTTGCCAGTCAGAGCGTTTTATCTGGAATCTTGTTGTCCATGGCCACTCAGGAAATCTTTAGGGTAGTTCTGCATCTGAGCATGGGCAGCGTGAGGGAAAACTTGTCTTGCATCTGTCTGGGGAGGCATTTAGTGAGGCAGAACAACATACCCTAAACATTTTAAAGAAGAATAGAGAGTGTTTTAAACATGAATGAGTAATACAGATGCTATCCAGGTTCTCTTTGGCTGGTCAAGAGAGCAGATTCAGGCTTTTCTGTTTCATCAAAACAACTGTGGCGAAGCATTGAAAGAAAGCTGGATTCACATGTACTCTGATCAGGAACTGAAACAAAAGTCTGTCTGAACCATAACAGTGTTTTGCAAAGATGACACTGTACCTGGCCTAACGCTGCCTTGCAGGGCTTCAGTATTTAGACTGAAGTGCCTCAGACTGTTCTCCAACTCCCTTGTAACTTGAACAGCACTTCTCCCCCACACATACATGACCTTCAAAAGTCAAAGTGTCTGTGTAACAAAGATAGATGACTTTCAGTTGCAGTAGCTTTTTTGTTTGCTTTGCTTAAATTGAATTGTCTTGAAATCAATAGCTGATTTATTCGAGGTTCACACTATGTTGTTGACTTATTGATACTTTTCCAAGTGCACAGTTTGAAAAACATTAGAGTAGTCCTAACAAGATATGCTGCTTTAAGTTTTGAATTTTCTTACATTAAAACTTCCTTTATTTTCTAAAACTTTTTAGAAAGTCATTAACAACCTTCAGCCCACAAAATTTATATAAAGAAGTTTTTGTTGGCTCTGAATTTGTTAAAGCTACATTAGTGTGAGATGTTCACACAGAATCACAGAATGTCAGGGATTGGAAGGGACCTCGAAAGATCATCCAGTCCAATCCCCCTGCCGAAGCAGGAACACCTAGATGAGTTCACACAGGAAGGCGTCCAGGCGGGTCTTGAATGTCTCCAGAGAAGGAGACTCCACAACCTCCCTGGGCAGCCTGTTCCAGTGCTCTGTTACTCTCGCAGTAAAGAAGTTCCTCCTCAAGTTTAAGCGGAACCTCCTGTGTTCCAGCTTACACCCATTGCCCCTTGTCCTATCATTGGACACCACTATGACGAGCCTGGCTCCATCCACCTGACACCCTTCATATATTTATAAACTTGTTTCTGAGATAGTTCTTGTAAATTTAGTTTAAAATGTTATTCAGAAACATGAGACAGACTGTCTTCGACTTGCAAAAAGATAATTCAAGATACTCATATGTGTTGTAATGAATGGTTGACAGAGATTGCTTGGAGTTCATCTAAGGAACCTTTCCCAAGTAGCAAGTATGGAAATGTGACATATGAAGGAAACATTTTTTAAGAGTATGGGCATTCGTTCTTTATTTCAGAATTTCAGCACCAGGATTTGAAGTTCTCTTTTTCCAAATGCTCAGTTTTGATGTAGGTGGCTTAAAAGGGACTAGAATATTGAAAAACTCCATTATACAATTTATTGTGGTTCTTCTACATCTGGCTAGTGGTGCCTAAAGAAACTGCCTTAAGTCCTGGTTCTCGACACTTTTTTTTTCCTTCTAAATGGCCCTAGGGGACTGCAGGACATGTTAACATGTTCTGCTCTTGATAAGTAGCATTTACTGTCTTGTTGCAATGAAGCAGAGGAGCTGCAGAGTAGCAAAGCAGCTTGCTCCTTTCAGACAGCATCAGTGTTGAAGTTGAGGATAATTCTTAGACATCCTGACTCATGGGTGCATAGTGTAACTGTTGAGGAAAAACATTCACTCAGCAACTCAACATCTACTGAAATTGAAAGTTTCTGGTTTCCCCCTCTTCCCCCCCCCCCCCCCCCCCCCCCCCCCCCCCCCCAATCACTGCATCTGTCCTGCAAACCCTCAGGGTGACCAAGTATTAGCTTTGTTTTGGACAACCCTTTCCAATAAGCCCCATGGTGCCCAGACTACATGAACATAGAGGGTAGTCAGAGCAAAAATAACAGAGCTTTTTTGTTGTTGTTTTTGAGCCTCTTCAAAAATTGCAGCAGAAGATAAAATTCTAGTTAATGATAAATCTGGTATTTGCATATTATCTATTTTTCCAGTGTGCCTTTTGGGTTTTGTTCTTCAGTTGCTGCTTAGCCCAGAGGGAGGCCAAAGTGTATGTCTGCTGTGTTGTGTCCCTTATTCTGCTTCCAGTGCAAACAATCCTATGATGATAACTGACAGAGGCCCTGAGATGCTGGTTGGCAATTTAATTTTCATTTGACAGTGTCTGCTTATGGTGTAGATGGAGAAAAGGGAAAAATGACATTATATTTAAGACCAAACTGCATAATATAATTTCTTTCCCATATTTTTCCTAAACTCTTTGTTTTTTTCTCTTTCTCACTCTCTTCCCCTGCTCCTTCTCCACCCAGAACTTGATGTCAAGGTGGAGATCTTTGCATTGCTGGGTTTTTCCCAGTACCATCTGATGCTCAGGGCATGTGGCTGCAGGCAGCACAGGGGCAGCAGTTCCCCAGCAGACACGCTGCTGTGCCTAGGGCTGGCCGAATTGGTTGCCTGGTTTCCAAAGGGTCATCCTTTCCCTCTGCACTGCTAACGTGGTTTTTGAATAGTAGGTACTGATAATAAATTCCTGAAGTTTGTTTTTCTGAAGCATCTGCATACCTGAATCTTTCCCTTTTCCACTGAGCAACTAAGGGTCTAGATACATCTTTGGCTCTGAAGTCTTCAGGCTTTTCTGAAGCTGTATTTTCAAGCTTTCCCTCCAGAGTTCCATTGGTATCCCCTCCTCTTTGTACAAGATCTGAGGTCCTTGTGTTGTTGAGCAACTCTGTGAGCTGGTGCTGGACAAAAAGCACAATATATTGAGAAAGGTGAGGAGAACAGGGGAGAACAGGTGCTCTTACCAGCCTGTAACTCTCCGTGGATGCCAAGGTGTGCGAGGTGCACCACGGTGAGCCAGCATCTGAACCCGAGCAAGTAGCTGGAGGCAAGGTCACTTGGAGCTTGGCCAGCTTTGTTGCATAGTGTCTGCTCAGGCCATCTTTCTCTTCTCACCCGTCCTGCCCTGAGGCAGACAGGCTTTGTGAACCAGCATCCTGCTCAGCTGCCTCTCCACTCCCCTCCTTCCGCTTCCAAAGAAAGTGAGGATGGGCTTGATGCTTTCATTTGATATTAGTGGGGACCAAGCTACACAGCCTCAGACTGACAGGGAAGAAGATGGCTTTGGACAGGCAGCATTAGGGGAGTCCTTGGGGTTTGCTTGCAGTTGCTTTGGTGCTCCTGTTTCTCCAGCCACCATCCCTTCTGGCCCCCCGGCAGCTCTGCTGACAAACACCATGGGTGAAATATTTGTGTCTCTCGAGAAGTGGGCTGGAAGTTTTTCAAGGGCTGCCTGTGAGCAGGTGTGGGGCTTGCAGTGCTTCCTCCTGATGGCAGGGGTGGGAAGCCTGGTAAGCTGCCTTCCAAATCCCTGGCTCTCTGGACAGCTGGCTCCTGCAGCTCCTGGGCAGATGTTCATGGGGAGAGCCTGGGCCATGCAGGGCCTCCTGCCACTGCCTGGGCTCATCTGCAGGCCTGTTGCTGAGAGCAGCTGCCTCCAAGAGGAGGGAAGCAGGAGGTGAAAGCAGCATCCAGCCATCTGCCACCCAGGCAGAGGCAAGATTTATTTGACACTGGTATGGTCCAAATCCCCGAACACTGGGAGGAAGAGGGGGAGGGGGAAGGACTGTAATTAGTTTAACTGGCCACAGGTGTGTAACAAGAGGAAGCTGGAGAGAAAACAAATTATAGGGCAGATTCTGGCCCCAGCTGTTGCTTTAAACAAATAGATCTTGTGCTGCCCTTGGGGCTGGATGTATCTCTGCATTGGGGCTTGGTCTATGGAGACAAATATTTAGTGATTCAGATTGTTGGAGGATGTTGTGACAAGTAGAGAGATTGACCCCACAGATAAAATGCGTCTTTCCAGTTAGTGCACTCCTCAGAGTCGAGCTGTTTTGCTTCTCTGTGCTGCCTATGGATGCATGCACTCCCTTCCTAGGTCTTCTTTGCAATGACATGGGGATGATGTCCACCAGGCTCCTTACAAGGTGGAAAACCTTTGTGTGACTTTCCTAGGCTTCTGAAGCAGAAAGCATTGCATGCCACAGCTGGCTGGCTCAAAGAAGACCTTTGCTCAGCCTCTAGCCTGCTGAGGGCCTTCACATCTGTGGAAGGTTTGAACAGAAACAGGGCATGTCTCTGGCTAATGTCTGGGGCTCTACTCTTCCAGTGCTTCATTATACCAAAGACATCTCAATCTTTGTCCTAAGGGCTTTTCTTAAGCTAGTAAGAAAAAGCTGGGAGAGGCATATCAGCATGCTGGGGAGTGCTGCCAGCCATAACACATCCTAGGTTTCTGGGCTTTTCCTCAAAAAACTATGGATTAGGTTTTGCTGTTGCTTCTGAAGCATCTCATCAGGCTTGGCTCTTTTAAGAGTTAATGTTGGTTTTGTATTCCATGTGGACATTACTCTTGAATTATTTGATGTGTTACAGACTTTCTCGTAAGAACCTACAGGAAGCTTCATTGTGACTTCCCATGTGTTTAATGTGTTGCCATTTTAATTTTAATGGCTGTGAAGGAAATACTTTTATGGAACACTAACCTTAATTGACTTTCTTCTAAAAAGCCAAGTACAGAGTATAGTTTATTACAGCTCATTTTTGATCTATTAAAGATCATACTCAAGTAGAGTCTCTTTCCTGGGGTGGGGACAGAAGGGTGTGAAAGTGGGGGGAAAAAATGTAACAGAAAATATATGTGTATTCTGGATCTAATAAGTGATTGGCATGGAGTGGGAAGGCAGGTGTAACTCCTTGTCTCAGCAGTCTGTTACTACATACTACCCTCAGTGCAGCTGTCTCTTGAGCATATAAATGAGTAAGTGTCCTACACAACCCGGGTACAAGACTCCTATGCATGGTAAGTAGCACCTTGCTCTGTGGATAGTCTCATCAGCTTCAGTGAAACTACCAGTAGTGGAAGGTACCAAGTGGTGTGAGTAAGGGCATGGTTCATCAGCTGTTCCACTGATACCAGCTCAGGGCTGTATGGTTGCTGCTTCTGCTTGATTATTTCTCCTGCCCATCGGTGCTCCCTGTGTCAAGCAGCCATCCTTGATTAGCCAGCTGTGATTTATCTGACTGTGCTCTGCGAGTGATTTGGGTTTGGTTTTTGACTCGGTTTATTTCACAGGACCAGATAAAGGCACTGGTAGGCATTGTTTTTAGTGCTCTGCTCAGCTTTGCAGAGTTAACTCATCATTGTTATGGGACAGTGATAGGAAAAAGTTATTACACAGGCCATTTTTTCTACTGAGTAGCCCATAACTGCAAGTAAAAGTTTAGGGTCTCTTCTGCACTGGCAGTGTGTTTTCTCTGTCCCCCTGTGGCAGCACTGACCATGTTCTCCTGCTCCTCCATCTCCCCTCAAGGGCTGGTGGCCTGTGAGTGAGCAGTGAGTTGCACACCACTGGTATATCTTCTGCCAGTGCTGGATGTGTCTGATGAGCAGGGCTGAGAGAGAAGGGCAGCCCTGGGATCATATGTGCAGTGCTCAGGGCTCAGAGGAGTCCTGCCAGGGAGGTGGCTCCTCAGCCCCAAACCAGCCCTACAGCCGCCCACCTGCCTTGTGGCTTAATGTGTTGCTTCTGTATTGTGGAAAAAGACCCTGCCAGAGCCAAATGATTGTACTGAATGTTTGCTGCAGCGGGCAGTGTCATTGCCAGCTCATCTCGTGTGAGCTCCTGCCTGGATGTCCTTGGTTGTAAACAATAGAGTATTGACATTTTTCACAGTCCTTATGCTTTAATGACAATTATTTGTCACACTTCTGTTTTTGTACTCCTAGCAATACAGCACTGAGATCTCCTGAAAGGCTCAGATGGATATCTTCACTTAAAAAAAAATAAAAATAAAAAAAATTTCTGCTGTACTGTGTACAGATACATTTAGAAATAATTTAAGGGACTTGTAAAGCTGCAGATAAGGGAATTCTCTCTTTCAAAGAGATCGCTGCAACTTATGGCAATACATCTGTTATCTGAGCAGCCCTGTAAGGCACAGAACAATAGGCCTGTTCTTTGTCAAGCCTCCATAGTCACCAGTATCTACGAATAGCATATGGAAGATGTCCATTCAGCTGATGTTGATGCATGTGAGCATCAACATATTTTAATTCTTTGTCATATGGAGTCTAAGATCTTGGCTGGTACAGTTTCTACCTCCAAACTACACTGTTCATAGATCCTGGTACACTATTGGAGAAATAACTTCCATGTCACTTGTATTCAGATAGATTAAAAGCCACTTGGAACAGCAGAATCTACTTAATGGACTATTAGAAGAATTTTGGGGAAACCTTGCTGGTGACCTATGCATTTTTTGCTTGGTGTACTGTCTCTTAACATCTTTTTTTCATCTCACCTGTGAACATCCCCTCCATGTAGTGTTGAATCTGGTATTTAACGAGGGCTAAGACATGCAGCAACTTTTTCCTTATGGGGAACATTGATAGTCTCTCTCCTCTGCTGCTCATGTTTCCATGACTTCCAGGAACTAGATGACTTGGAGATTCCCGTGTCAGGTTTGGTTCAAAGTTGCCCTAAACTTAATGGGGAAGAGAAACACATGCATAGCTAGAGCTAAGTCTGCACAGGAATAACATCTTATGGTTGGAGGAAAAGAGGCTTATAGCTTACAAGGTATTTTTTCCAATGTCTGTCTTCAGTGTTGGCAAGAACTGGCAATTTTGGTTCCACTGGAAACATTGACCTTTGGGTGGAAAAACCTAAGACTGCTCCAATGCAAACTAGAAGCCAGAGACTCTGAGCATTGCATTGGTTTCCCTGATGCTGCCGATTCATTCGCAACTATCTTCCCGATGCCTGGAGGCTCTGAGGCCCAGGACTTTGAGTCCAGGCTGGATGTGCACAGGGAGGAAAGAACCATGAGCTGTTTGAAAACTAATATTTGTGGTTCTCTAATTCCCTGCACCCCTGATTTAGTTAGGTTTTCTGAGAATAAATCATTTTATGACAGCCCAGCATTAAGAGGCAACAGAAACGCCATGCCTGGAAGCAATAGAGGCTGGTGAGGTCCTTGGGAAACACCATAGTTGAGTAGAATATTGTTTAGGGACAAGGGATCAGGGAGAAAGAGCCAGAAATTGGGATGAAACTTCAGTTACTATGAGCTGATGTAATTTCTGATCAGGGTTTCAATAGCGAGTCTGTTGTACAGATGGTCTAAGGGAATGGAGAAATAGAAGAAGCAAAAACACTTAACACAAACAGATAAGTAATTTCTTGTGCCCACAGTTAGGAAAACTGTCCTGTTTGGGAATGTAGTTGCTTCTGGGTGCATTTTCTTGACTAAATGGAAAATTTTACAGCTCAAACCTGGTCTAGATGGTTTAGCCTCAAAATTTTACCATTCTTTTGAGATTATTTTTTAAAAAGTTCCAGCCATATTTGAACAAATGGCTTTTCATTGACTACTCACCCTCACTTCAGTCATAGGACTAAAACTAAAAGGTTCTTTTTCTCCCTGGTGATCTGCCTGCCAAGGAGAAGAACTGTCACGTGGACTAGATGTGAGGGAATGGGAGGAGATATTTTCTTTTTGATAGCTGCTAATTTATTGATTCTCTTCCCAGCAGCAAGCTGCAGGGCTTCAGGTTACAGTGCTCTCTGCTTCAGGGCAGAACCTGCCCTCGTGCATTCCTGTATAAATCTCCAGTAGATGCAATTGCCTCAACACTGATACTGGTTTAGAAGTGGCTGCCCTAGAGCAGGCCAGGGATAGATTTCCTGTCTCCATTTTAGTCATTGTCTGTCTCAATCCTTAGTAAAGATAATGCAAAAATGGAAGTTTGGTTAAAAACCAGAAGAAACCCCCCCCAAAAAAAACCAACAACCCAAAAAAACCCTACCAAAACCAAACCAAAAAACCTACCAGTTAGCCTTATATAGTTTCTGTTGCTTGTAGTGTCATAGTTGGTATGACTGAAAATAAGCATCTTTTAAGTGCTTGCCTAGGCTTGAATTGGAGCCTAGAAACAGGGTACAGCCCTCAGGAAACAAGCATATTAAGTTAAATTTGCGTCCTTTTTTTCCCAGCCTGTGTTCTTAGTGGTGGAATTTGTAGCAAGAACTGCAAAATTTGGCCTATCTTTGCCTTGAACAATAAATCCTGCTTGAATACTGTCCAGTGTTATGCCTAAAAAACCCAACCCACCAACCAAGAAACAAACAAAACCAACCTGCCCCATCCTGTCTGATGTACATAGAACTGAGGTTCCAAACATAGTTTTAAGATGAAGGGTTATTCTGTGTAGGTTTTTTAAACATTTTTGCTTTCATTCAGTTTCCAGGAATATTATGAAAACCATTGGAAGAACAACACTGCTATTTTTTTCTGGATTACCTCTAGAAAGCTGCACCAGAGTGTTCAGGTCTGGACACATAGAATTAGGCACCTGCTGGCAAGGTAGTTTAGTTGCAGGCCTGAGATAGATCTTCCTCCTCCATTGTTGCTGCCCTTATCAGCAGGAGCAGCAGGTACTCAGTGCTCTGCAAAATCAGGCTACTTTTACTTTATAAAGTAAAAAATGTATGCTGGAAGTGTTAGTACCCATTGAAGTCCTGGAGTGTACAGTGGGTATTTGTATCTATTGAATTGCAGTGAGCTGACAGGTATTTAAAACATTTATGTGTTTTTTATTGTTGTTGCTAGCTCCATGCAAAGCAGATCTGGGGAGGATTCAGTCCTGCTGCAGTTACCACCCCTATTTCCACACGTGACTTTTCACTAGATCTGTAGCTGAGCCATAGTCTGTGAAAAGGGCCATGAGTGGTGCCTGGAGCACACACGTCTGTGCTGTTCAGGCTCTTGTCTCTGTTTTAGTACTGACGAAACACTTTGGTTCCTCTGCAAGCATTTGGTTTGTTTCTGAGTTTTGTGGGAGTTATGGTAGGTATTGGCCAGATCCCTGGCCACGGGACATTTCACAGCCACTGGTCAAAGAATGGGTGTGGACATGTCCAAACTTGGCCATCAGAAGGAAACTTAAGTACTTGAATGCGAAGTGAAAAGAGCACTTCTGCATGATGAGTTAAGTGAAGAGGGAAAAACCCACCTGGAACACTTGTTGCTCAGTGGATTATGAAGAGGTCAGACCATCCTGAAGAAGAGCCTTTTAAAAGAGGAATTTGGGAAGAAATGCACATAGTATGTGAAACTTCATGTCTTTTGGGTGTTTCAAAGGGTTTGCTGTCCAATAGAGATTGGTCCTGAGTTAATGAACTCAGGGCAAGGATCCCTGAGTCAGAGGGCTAGTGCTGGTGGGCGGTCAGGTTAGATGGTCATCACAGTCTATTATGGCTGTACAACTTCTGGACAACAAAAAATATCTTAAAATGGGCAAGGGAATTAATATGTACCCAAGCTTCTCATCTGACTTCAAGCTCTTTCATCCATCACGTTCTCTGACTGGCCACCCTTTCTTTCTGGGTGAGTTTTCTCCTTCCTGTTCCATGCTCTGGCATCAGCTTGGCTCCAGCCTGCATGAGCTGTCCTCTGTTGATCGCCCCTTCCTTCTGCCCTTGGATTTCTCCTATTGATGGGTATATTTTTGCAGTTTTGTGGAGCACATGGTCAGGCTCCTACCAACGCTTCTCAGGTGCAGGTACAGTATAGTCAGAAAGACACTGGCGTGTCCCCAGCTATTCTCTGCAGTGCAAGGTGAAGTTTATGCTACTTTTATTTTGGAAGCCGCATGTGTCTGAAGGGGAGTGGGTTCACCTGTTGCTTCATACAGATATTAAATAACTGCTGGTGATGAAAGGATTGCTTTGTTGTAACTGTGATTGTCTAATTAACTTTCATCCTGAGGCTTTCTGGTTTTAATTTTTTTTTCTTTCTTTCTGGTCTGGAATAGAAGTTTTAGAACCAGATACTAATATTGATGCTCAGTGCTTGGGAAAGCAGAGAGCTTATATGAAATGTTCTGACTATATCATTGACTTTGCTTCACACATCAAAGCAGTTCATCTTAGAAAAGGAAAAAAGAAATGAAAAAGATAATTAGGAAAGCATGCAAAGTACAAGAGAAGCATTGTTTAATTAAGAACAAGATTTGTAGACCACTCTATATGGGGAATTAACTCCAGAGAATTTAGGAAAACATTTTTTATAATGAGAACTTAAACTAAACAGATTGTCTCCTTCATAAAACAGAAAACATTTGATTGTAGGGTATAATGGCCTACACAAGGAGAACATCTCTGATCCTGGGGGCTTCTTTGCTTCCTGTGGTTCCACGTTAGTCAGCAAAACTCAGTCAAGGGGGAAAAGCATATTTTAACAGTGAATGCAGTGAAGTAGTGGAACTGATTATCAACAATGTGATAAATCCTCAGTTACTTGGAGTGTTTATTTAAATTGGATGCGATTCTAAATAATATGCCCCACATTAGCCAAAAATTGTTGAGCAAAGAAAGTTGTAGTGAAAATGGAGGCTTGTTTTATGTAGGAGATCAAACCCAATAATCATCAGCCCATTTTACTTTTGCTGCAAGCTGACATCTGTCAAAATCTGGGCAAAGGCTGCAGCCTGTGTTAATTTCTTGGTTGAAGCTCCCATGGACTATGAGACCTCTGTGATTTGGTTCTGGTTTTGTTCCTTAACTGAAAGCTAAACGTGATTTTTATGGGTTTGCAAAGCTTGCGGGTTCTTGGCTACTTCTGTTATGTTTGACACTAAAGGAGAAAGACTCAGAGTTTTCTGTCTGAAATGTTTTTAGCAGTGAGATCACTGTAAAACTGAGAGCAACCAGGTTATTCCTTGAAATCACATGAAAAAAATTCCAGCTTCTGTGGAGTGGCTTGTGGTGGGAGTTGCAGATGGAGAATACATTTGTACCAGATCTTTTAAATTTATTCTCCGTTTCCAGGAGGCTAGGTATTAAGTAGCAAGTGTCTTGGGAGTTTTGCATCATAAGGCCAGAGGAGGAATGACCCTGCCACTGTGGCTTCAATGTGAATTTGAATTCCAGCTCTGCAGTGTGATCCTGATGGGGCCTAGGTTGCCCAGGTCCTCAAAGTGGAGCACCTGCCTCTCCGTGAAATCAATGAGTGACAGCTGCTACTCTGCCTTTGAAGGGCTCAACCTTAATCTTTCCCTGCATCAGCTGATTTCTGTGGAGTGGCAGCAGATAAATGCTTCAAAACACCCCTGTAGGATACAGAGGATGGGTGTGTGGGTGGTGTGGCATGATGCCTTTCCGAGAGGTCCTGTCTCACTGCGGTATGTGGACATGCAGTTCTCCAGCATGGCAGGTCCCTGGTTCTGCACTGGAGCTTGTAGTTGAAGTTACTGTATGAATGATTACACAATAATCAGTCTTCCCACTGTCACAACCGATGCAGAATTTGCCTTTGCAAGATTAAACTGTTATGTTCTGCTTCCTGTAAAAAGGACACTAAAATCAGAGAGAGAAAGCATGGTGTCTTTTGATCACACTTTGATGATTTAAACTGTTAATTTTGTGGAACTGCACTAATTCCTTTTATAAGCTGGGCAAGGTAATACTCATGGGAATTCTAGGAGTAAACTGAAGTGTTCTGTGAAGATTAAATGATTTTGATTCCCTGTGGCAGATTAAGTAGTTTAGTGTGGAACATTAATATTTATAGAGATTGGTAGCAATAGAATTGATTTTGATGACTAATCCTTGTAGCTTTGTAACCATTACAGATATAATTTGCTAGCTGAGTAAATATATGAGTGTATACACAAAATGTTAACACAGTTAGATAAAAAATAGCCAACTGTTCTTAGGCTTTTACTGTTTATTCAGTCAACAGTCATATCTGTTTTACTGTTGCAGAGCAGTTACTGAAATGGGCCTATCTTGTTCCAGTGGAAACTATTAGAAAAAAAATGTCTGTGACCTTTAACAGCAGCAAAATCTTTTCCAGTGCTAACACTTTCAAGTAACCTTTCTCAGGGTAATAATGTGCTATGGTTACACTGTGTCTGTCTTGACATTTAGTAGAACTTTTATCTCACCTTTTGAATCTATTATTTTTTAAAAATGCAGAAAAAAATACAGAAAAAAAATCACCTGACATTTTAAATTTTTTAAATAGATTTTTTTCGATAATGGTTCCATGAAGATGGGGGAAGAAATAAAAAATCACAGCTTCTTAAGTTCTCCTAACAAAGGTACATATCTCTGATCATCCACTTACTGGTTGTACTTAACTTTTAAGCTTCCTTGGCTTGTTGATGTGCAGGATCTAGAATTTACTTCCCAGTGAACATAAAGTTAAGAGAATTTAGTCAATTTAGTTACACAGTGTATTTTGAATTTCTTTCAAGTGTTGGTGTTTTAGCTTTTAATTAATCTAAGCTTGTGCAACTGACGAATGTCCCATATTACATCCACTTTAAAATGTTTTGTCCCAGACTAAACTATTACCCCTGCTAATAAGGTACCTAGCTTTTTCATAATGGTGGATCTTTAGTGACTTCAGTATAAGTCCTCCTGAAAGATAATTGGAGATGCACTCCTGAGTCCTTTAGATCTTTTCAGACCTCACCCAAATTGTTAAATATTTCCTAGACAGACATGGTGCACTGGAACAGCTCCCTTGTTCATAGAGACTGGGGAGCTGCTTAGAAGAAAGTATCCCCTTGAGGACCTTGAGAATATTTATTCTGATACAGTGGCCAGATTTTAGGGAGAATAATTTTTAAATTAAGTTCTCCCTACAGTGAGTTTCTCTGTGGTTTTAGCCAAAGACTATGTTTGTTTTGTTGGGCATTTACTCTTAGACATTTCAGCCCAGAAACACAAGTTTGATTGTTACTATGTACAGGAGGTATTGCAGGACCACTGAACAGAAAACCAGAATATGTGAAGCATAATGCACCCTGCTCTTCTGTGTCCTCTCGTTCTTCTGGTGGGATCACAGCTCAGTTTTTGGCAGCAGTGGCTGGAATAGAAAACTTCTCCCTTTTTCTTTTCCCTCCTGACCTGCATCTCTTTGGGACGATGGGTCTGTGGAATTCAGGCTGAGGGACATGCACACAAAACAATTGTATGTTGCAGAGTAAAGGAAATGTGGAACAAATTGGTAACCTAAGAGGTCATGCTTTATTTTTGTTTAAATTTTTTTTCTCCCCTTTGTGTCCTGTATAATAAAGAAAATACTGCTTGGAGAAAAGGAGGCTTGGAGAGTAAACTGGCTGAGATGAAAACTGGATTATGACAACAGTGATTTTGTTTCTCTTCAACCTTATCTTGACAGGGTGGTTTCTGAGTATTACATTACCAAATATTGCATATGGAGTTGTACATATGTTCCTCATTAACAGGCAAGGTACAGCTTCTCCAGCTGAGTCCTGTGCAATCTGCCATGGGTTTTGTTGGATCTGGAGGTCCCAGGAACCGAGTGACACATTCTTGAGCGCTGTACTGGCACCTTTGTCTGCTGGCTAATTGCAGATGTTTAGACAGAGGGAATGTGGGCCAAAGGGAAGAGAGGCCCCTGCACTGCTCCAGCCCCAGCTGGGTCTGCGCATCCCACATCTGCGGTGGGATGCTGCAATGTGGCAGGAGCAGGCAGGGAGGGCAGTGCACTTGCCACGGGCATCTCTTGATGTGGCTCTCCCTTTTCACCAGCGTGCTAGGGCTCACATGGGAGAGACACCAAATAGGAGCTCCTGCTAGATGACGTATGACGGTGTTCAACATCAATATCACTCTTCATTTCCACAGTTTCATAATTCTCTGATTTGGGAAAATGTAATCCTCAGTTAGAGCAGTTTAGAGGTGAGGATGAATAGATGAATACCAGATCCATATGGGGAGAAAATGTAATGCCCAGACTGAAGCAGAAAGCATCTGAGTGTTATCCCTCCATGTCAAGCGTTTTCTTTGCAGGTAAAACTTTTTTTTTCTATAATAAATTTTATGTTTTTTAAAAACAAAGCCAAGATATTCTTGTTTTTTAAGGATCCAGATTGTGTGGATGTTAAAGGTCTGATACTTTATAATCTTCTCTTTTATAGACTGGATTGCTGTTCAGACTATATCTTTTACAAGTGTACAAGGGTCTCGCCCCCTGCATAGTAAAGTCATGTGGCCACAGAGCATGTTGGATTTAAAGCCCACCTTGGGAAGCAGTTCATTCCATAGGAGATAAAGCAGTTGTAAGGTGTTTGCTCTCTCTTGTATAAGAATAATGCAACAGCAGTTCAAAGTACGCAGTGTTTTGAGTTTTGCATTTTCCATAGAAAACAGATGCCAATGGAAGAATTCACTTTATGCTAACAACCTTATTTTTTCTAAAGAATAAATGCAAAATTGTTGTCTGGCTCTGATAAGGAGGCAGTTTTTGACTGGGAATTGCCAATAGATTGCCTAGCTCTTTAGTGACTGTTAATGAAACTATTGCAAAAAAAGACTTTCCTTGGCTCTTTGCAGTATCACCCCCCTCCCCTTGTCCCCCTCACTTAAGCTTGATTTGTTTTGGAGTTCTTACCTCCTTTGGGGCATGATTTCCTCTTCTAAAGCTTAATTGGCCTAATTTGCAGCTGGACTCTAGACAAATAAAATCCATGTGTGAGTAGAAGAGGGTGGATCAGCCAGTGGAGGGACATTGTGTGGAGGGTGCTGGAAGGTCCAGCCAAGGGGAGTCATTTGGGGGCCTGAGGAGATGTGGTTCCATTTCACTGCTACCTTTGAGGGACATGTGTGGGAAGACATCAAGCCACCTCCTGGATGATACTAGAAGCAGGCCCTGTGCTTCATGAAGGCAGTCGTGGGGGAACACCAAAATGGTGCTGGCATGCCAGGATATGTAGTGTGAGCTAGGGATGAGTGTGGTGCTCAGTCCCTATGTCACCTGCCCCAGTTTGGGGCAGTTCATGCTCCAGCACAGACTATTTAGAAAGGACCAAGAAAGATGTGGACAGGCTGGAGAAGGTCTAGAAAAAGGCCACAAAGCTGATCAAAGTCCTGGGAAACCTGCCATATGAGGAAAGGCTGAGAGAATTAGGTTTCTTCAGCCTTGAGAAAAGAAGGCTTAGGGAACAGCTCATCACCATGTTCCAGTGCTTAAAGAGTGGCTACAAAGAAGGTGGAGACTCCCTTTTTACAAGGATTCACCTGGAAAAGACAAGGGGTTAATGGGTACAAGTTAAACCTGGGGAGATTCTGATTGGACACAAGACAAAAAATTTTCACACTGAGAATAATCAGCCATTGGAATAATCTTCCCAGGGAAGTGGGGGGTTCCCCAGCATTGGACACTTTTAAGATTCAGCTGGACAGTGTTGCAGGTCTTCTTGCCTAGACCATGCTTTGGCCAAGAAAGGTGGGACTAGATGATCCTTGAGGTCCCTTCCAACCTGGTGTTCTATGATTCTGTGACCATCTATGAAGTTTTGCTGGCGATGGAATGATTCCTCTAAAATCCTTTCAACTTACTTTTACAAAATCTGACGTTTTGTCTCACTTTTGCCTTGACATACCATTGGGTGCAAATATAGGTGCTTTAAAACGTTTTGATTTTTTTTTTTTCCTGTACACCACAGCCTAAATTTAAGGAAGTGCCAGGGAGGTGACATCTTTGGCAGCCACTTGAGAACTTAATGATATGTGTGTTGCTTCTTGTCTAGGGGAGCAAGTACAAACATTGTTGTGAGTGCAAAGATAGGTGTAGGGTCTATTGCCTTTCAGCTGCTTTCTCTGGAGCTCATCATTACAATTTTTCTTTCAAACATTCTGGTGAGATACTGTGGAGATGAAGGAGTTGTTTGGGATTGTATAGAAGAGGGAATGCTCTCAGAAAGCTAGTGAGAATAAATTTGGTCAAAGGCATTCTACTGAAAATCTTTTTCTGTTTGTATAGTTCATGTCAGTCTGATGGAGTAAACTAAAGTGACTGCCTGATTGCTTGTAGGTGGTAGTTTGGGGTACTTCTTTATAGCTTAGTTACTCACTGTGGTCTTGAGAGCAGAATTGCTTGGGCCTCCCTGCTGATGTGAGTCTTTCCTTCTATACCTCTCACTAGTGTCTTGGAAACAGGTGTTTTTCTTCAGATTAGCTGCTTGCCCTTCCTACTGCTACCTTACAATCCGTTCTTTCCTGTTGAACTCTCCAGCAAGACATTACAAATGCTGTGGTGTTCTGTCATCCTTGTATTGGACACTTACCTATGCTACTCTGCCTTTCACCCAAGATACTAAAAGGAGCAGCAGCTAAGGGAAGATGTAACCCAGATTACATCTTATACCTATAAGGTTTAAGATTACTCTTAACTGAAGTACAGGAGAGAAAAGCTTAGAGGAAATCAGTCCGGATGGTGTGAGTGCGTCTCAGCACTCATGAATGTAGACAATCCATTTAATAATGGGACCATTCAGTCATTGCATTCAAAAGAAAATTATTTATTTCTGCCTTAGCTACTGCAAGCCTCCATCTTCATTACCATCTTTGTGACTTTACTTTCATGGAGTGCGTAGGTATGTGGCTAAACCTGAGCGTACATGTTACCTAGCTGGAGGCAGCGGGAGCAGAGGTGGGCGAAGTCCTGAGCTGAATTGGGTGAAGTTTGTCATGAAATGGGAAGAGCATTTACCTCCACAGGGAGGAGTAGAATGTTTTGGGAGCTCTAGTGAAGATGATGTTGGGCATTTCAGTGTCTGTACTGGTGTTAGTGAGGAATCTGATGATGTAGGCCAAGTTCTATTACACTGATCAGCACTTCCTGTGAAAAACGCTGTACTGAAATTCACAGGCTGTTGTATGAAGAAGTGTAACTTGACAGCCACGGGTGGGTTTGTGAGGGGCAGTGTGTACATACAGTGCAGTGTGGGTGATGGATGGCCATGTCAGCTTCTGGCAGAGGTAGTGAGGTGGGTTCCTGGTGCTGTGGCAAAGAGAAATGTTTCATCCCCACTTGCAGTAACACTTAGTGAAATATTTTAGCAATCAAAATAATGTTATTACATGTTGTGTACGTTAGGTACTTGCCAGTGTTTTATGTAGAAGGAATGGATTACACTGGAACAGGTTGCCCAGAGAGGTTGTAGAAGCCCCATCCCTGGAAACATTCAAGGTCAGGTTGAACTGGGCTCTGAGCAATCTGATCTAGTTGAAGATGTCCCTGCTTATTGCAGGGAGGGGTTGGACTAGATGACCTTTAAAGGTCCTTTCCAACCCAAACTATTCTATGATTTGAACATTTTTTTCCAGGAAGTCAAAATTTGTAAGAAGTGGATAAGTTAGGGTAGGCTTTTGGGATACATAGAAAAGGAAATGTGAGGTACTTCTCAGAAAGTAAGGTGCTTCTCCTTTCTTACTGATACCTGCATTTCTGCAAAGAGGGCTGGAAAACTGCAAAAGTTCTGAGAAGACTTCTGAAAAACCTAATGCAGAGAAGCCAGAAAGACTTGTCCCAGGAAAATGAATGTCATTATGAAAATACTTGCTATTTTACCATATTGGAAGAAAAAAAGAAAAATCTTCTCGCAATTTTCTTCGATACTATGTGTTTGTTTCCATACCACTCTTCAAACCTGAAAAGTAAATGTCAAAAATTGGGCATATGTAAGACCATAAACATGTGCAACTTGAAAACTAAGAAGAAAACACACAACATAATACTGCTAGAATATGTTGGATAAACAATTATCTTAAGTGGCTGTTATGGATGTTTATAGTTTTCCTTGGTTTTGTGGTGGTGAGGAAATTTGCCTTTTGATTTATGCAGCTAGTTCAGTAATGTCTGGTGTAAACCTATAGAGGATGCTTCCCAGTCCTTTCTAGCTGTAACAAGCCCTGTTCCATGCCCTGGTTAGGAGCCATGGGAAGCCTCCTTGTCAGCTTTCAGACAACTACTGGGTATGACAAACTTATTTTCAAGAGTATAGATTTGTTATAAATTTTAGGAAGTGCCTCCTATCTAACAAAAATTAGCTTGAACTTGAGAAAGTAGCATGTGCCAAAATTTCAATGTTGGAGGAAAGATTTGCTAACTTCATCACGCTGAGTTGCAAGGTAGCTGTAAAGAATTTCCTTTGGTTTTAGGGGAATCAAGATCTCTTCTGCGATCTAGGTTTGGCAAGATAATCTGTCACCTGTGTGCCTGGCAGCATTTTATAAAAACATGTCTTTGAACCTACCTGAGAGACCAGTCGTACTTGCCAAGCCACAAAACAGGTGACAGATGAACGATGAAATAAAAGCCTGAGCAATGCCATGCATTGTCTGAGAGAGACAGCGCTGAAGGAATCAGGTGTGCACATATAGAGATGCTTTGTTACTGGGGGCTGCTCTGCCAGGGCAGCAGTAGGCTGGTGAGGAGGGAAGCGTGGATGTGTTATTTATATTTGAGGAAAAGAGTGTTATAAATCTGTCAGCCGTAGAGTGCAAGTGTACCATCAGCTGCCATAATTCAGTGTCATAGCAGAACACTGTATGCAGTAAATATTGTTGAAGAAGACTTTCCTGCTTTGGCGAAAGTGGCATCCACAATCTTTTAACCACCTCTTCCTGGTGTCCTCCGTACAAGGCATCCCAAAGCCCAGGTGAGGGGTAGCTTCCTTCTTTTGTGAAAAAAACCCAAACAGCAATTACCAGCTTCACAGACTGAAGTTTTCTTAACTGCTTTGAACTGTCATAAGACAACCCTCTGCCTCAAAACAAGCGGTAAGAGTAAACAACTGGCCGGCATGCCAGATGCGTTCCTTGAAATGCCTGCGATAGGCAGAAAGCAGACTCCCGTGGGCTGTCTGCTACAAGGCAGAATGTAAATAATTTTTCTCGGATTAGCAGTGTCTGAAATGCAGAAGCTCCAAACACATTCACTTGCTTTCAGAGAGGTGACAAAGAGCACTTGCAAAGGCACTGCAAATTCTCTGGCTCGGTCAGGGTGTCTTAAAATTTCCTTTTCTTGGTAATGTCATCTCTTACCTTGGGAATGCCTTCTTTAGGCAACAGCGTGCATCAATGAGAACATGCAGGAAAAATTACCAGGCACTTTGGCAAAAGGTGCCCTTGGATATCACTGCGATTGGAGACTGTAGCTCCACAAAATGCATGTAGTTCAGTAGGGCAAAGTAGTTTAGTTATAGAAAACCAACAATAACTCTTCTGCCTTTTATAACTAACAGTTTCAGAATATCTTGTTTTATTTCCCATCTTTTGCCTCAGACAAGCAATTTAGCCAAACAAAAAGAAAAATCTTTTTTTCTTTTATTTGAACTATCCCAAGTTATTGACACTTAGAATTTTATTCATCCAGTATCAAACCACAGCAAAAAGCTAGGACAAAGTGACTTTAGTATTCCAGCCCTCATGTTGTAGCAAAAATATTAAAGTGACGGGAAGGAGAGTATTCTAGTTATTTTTGTGATGTCCTCATATCCCTCAAGTCTCTGTGCATTGCTTTACAGCTGCAAAGAGCTGCATTTGGAAAGTTTGGAAATTGCAGATTTTTGCAGAGAAGTAGCAAATCCTTCAAGTGAAGTATGTTCAACCTCCTTTCTAAGTGATGTTTTCAAAATCGTTATAATTAATATAATTAACTAGCATATTCTTTTTATGCCTTTGTGTCAGCAAGTGCAGTATTCACATTGGCAGGTATGGTGTAATAAAGTGAATTTTAATATGCCAACCAGAGGATAAAGTCAGCTTTGGAGTCTTATTGGGCAAGGTTGCTAAGACTGATTCTGTTTCATGGACCACACAGCAGTTTATTTGCTTATATTATGCCCCCCAAATTAAAATGTCTACTGCAGAAACATAGTAAGTGCAGTAAATATTAACCACTCTTGCTTCCTTTCATCCCAAAAGTAAGGTTAACAAAGCCTGGGAAATTGCTTGAACCAGATGGTGAACACTGAACTGCAGAAGCTTGCACAAAGTGATGAGAAACTATTTTTTTAAGAAATTGAACCTTTCCTGTGTAATGTCTTCCCTTTTTCTGAGCAGATAGTGGCTGTGTCCTGTGGTTGTACTTTCAGCACAGAACCACAGTCTGTTGTTAAACATCTCCTGAAAACTAAGAAGTATCCCTCACTTCAAAACCAAAACAAATGTGAAATGAAGGTAGTTGAGTGTGTGTGCATAACACCCGTGTTATTCCTCACATTTAGCATACCCTGAGTGCTGCTTTAGTTCTTTGGAAAAAAAAAAACCCAAAACAACAAACCAAAAGCAACCTAAAAAAGTGATTAGTCTGGCTTTGGTTGGCATTTGGTTACTTCTGTAATAAATATATATATATATATATATGCTTCTCCAATACACACATATCATCTTTACATTGTATTAAGTGGCAAGACAATCAATATTTAATTTTATGAAGCCCTAAGCAAAACGTGAAGTTAATGAAGTTTACATTCTTGCCAGACAGCAGTTAGGGATTAGCACTTATATTTTAGCCAGTGTAATGAATGGGTATCTTGTAGACCTGATTAGTTTCTAACAATTTGCTGCAGTTTAAGCCACTCTTTAAGATGGAGCGACACAGTTTATGGTCCTTTAAGTACAGAAGCAGAAGAAATCTAATGGAAGTTTACATTTGTTATTATTTATCACTGTAAGATATATATTTTTTGAAACAGATGCAATGTGTGTTCTTCTGAAAATGGCAATTCTTCCAGAGATGTATGTCACCTTCCCTCCTCTTCCCCTGCATGTGAGAATAAATGACAGGTCAAACAGGTCCACCCAAACGCATAACAATGTCACTTATTAATACAAGCAGAACAGGGAGGCCAAGCTTTGGTGATCTTCGGGACAGAATTTAATCTATTGATGGACTCCACCTAATCCCCCTTGCCGTATTTCCAGCAGGTGAGCTGACCCTCAGTGTTTACCTTGCCCTCTCCCAATGCGAATGTCCTGCTGACCACCTGTAGGGATCATACTGGGCACCGCAGCTGTGCTTTCCCTGTAGGGACCAGCTGCGCTCCCTGTGCTCCCCACTCACCTCCTGGAAGGTGTCAGAGGAGAAACGGAACGTGCGAGGCCTCCAGATCTGCAGTGGAGGATTCTGCTGTTTGGCCAACAAACCCCCTGCAAGTGCAAAGAGGGTTCCCAAAAAACAGGGGGCAATGCAGCAATGCTGAGCTGCACCAACTGGAGATCATTTGTTTTCTTACAGAAGCCCTTTGTCTCCCTTCCTCACATTATTCCTGTTGGCTAACAAAGTTGGTGATGGAGAGGTCAGACTACAAGAGATCTTGATGTAAGGACTGAAGGAAGATAAAAAGATGGAGATAACTGAAATAGTGTGACAACTCTGGGAGCTGTAAAGGAAAGGGGGCTGAGCTGCTGAAGTGCAGTGAGGGAAGGTGTAAGCTCTATGTCCATAAGGGCATAAGGGCTTGATAACTTAGTTTGGTTTTTCTCTTCTTATGAAAAGTACATCAGAAATGAGTTTGATTTGCCATAATTCTTGGTATGGCTAGATGATATTTGTTACTAAGAATCTGTATTTATAATCACTGGCAATTTATGGAAAGAAAACAAAAGTTTTCACTATAGTTCAGCCATCCAGGCTGGAAACAAGTTCTATTTTGGTGAGAGTCCAAGCATGAAAAGCTGAAACTGTTCCCTTACTTACCATGTTGTTTCTAATAGATAAAATATTGTAGTATTCTTAAAATTATGCTTCTTCAAACATGCTTACCAGAGCTAAGCTGCAGCCCTGCCGTGTGCTAAGGCCTGAAGGGAGTGAGCAATGCTGTGCTGCCAGGTTCTGCAAGGATTCCTTTAATCTGCAAGGAATGATCTGAAAAAGTTAACAAAATGGTAAATAAAGCTGACCTGGAGGCTGTAACTAATTTGAATATTCAAAATCGAAGCCTCTGTTAAAAGAAGCTATTCTGGAAAATAAATAACCACAGGGGAAGGAGGCAATTTAGCTAGAAACTAGGAATTAGTTTTGTGATAAGCAGAAGAGAGAGCCAGTGTGAGCACCAAGTTCTTGAGATGTTAAGTACATTATTGCAGGTGGGTAATCCAGGGCCAGGACTAATACAGCCTGGTCTGAAAGAGAGCTGAAAAGAGCTCTCTGAAAGAGACTTGAATATATGGCTGAGCAAGAGTGTGTAACGAATCAGCATGCGCACGATGTGCAGGGTATTTTTAGCCTGGAAGTAGGAGAGCAGAGATATCTTGATTAAAAGGGGGGGAGGTGGGAATCAATTCTTCAGTCTGAGCAGTCAGATTCCTTCTGCCAAAGTGAAATTAGAATATTGTATGAAAGAAGTTGTTTGAAGTTGAAAGTGTGAGAGCTCTGGTCTGGTGTTCTTCCTCGCAGCAAGATTGCCGCTCAAATATCTAAGCCTTAGATTGATTATGATAATGATACGATCAGCACTAACGCTGCGTTGCTGCAGACTGAGATGATAACCCTAGCTGGAGCTCACAACTTGAAAGACATGGTGGATGTTAGGAAATAACTTTCTCTTTTGTGTTTGGCCCAGCATCAGATGTTTAATTGGATACTTTAGCTTTCTGTAGAAACATAGATGGGGCTGCAGTGAGTTGCAGGATAGCCAGTTAGATGGACCAGTTATCTTCTACAGCAAATTTTATATTGCTATCCACAGTTTCACATGTTTCTTGTGTTCTTGTGTAGGTCTCCTGCCCACATTATGATACGACAATGACGTGAGTCCACGTCTTCTACTTATTTTTTTTCCTTCTCAGAAAGCTTTCTTTCAAAGGCCTTTTAGATCCTAGATCCTTTATTTCTCCTTTTTAGCCTCTGTCCTGATATATGCTATTAGGTTTCCCAGGCTGCTCTGGCTTTGTACTCTGGCAGCGTCGCTCCACATGTATCTGCCGCCTGTCATCTTTTCATCAGTGAATCCAGCCTGTGCTTCCTCCAGTGTTTTGTCCCAACATGTCTTATCATTCCTCCCATAATGACAGAAGCTTTTTTTCATGTTTCTTTTTAGTTCTGGCTCCATTCAGTGCTTGTGATCCAGCCAGTGTGAAAGCACTTGCCCTTTCTTTGATCCCAGTGTGTTCCCTGGAAGTGTCCTTACCTACCTTTGCTGCATGGGATCTCAGTTCACGTCCTTCATTTCGCTGCCAAAAGCCTTGTTCACAGGTTCTAAAAGTCTGGGCTCACGGTTGTAGCTGTAGCTTGGTAAATTAGCTAGCTGTTTTTCTCTCTTATTTTCCCTGCCTTCCTTGGTGCTGGCTGTTCAAGTCAAGAAAGGAATCTCTTGTCATGTCTCCCTGGGTCCTTATCACAGACTCCTGTGTGGTAGTTGAAGTTAAGAAGTCTAGATTTGCAAACTGCAGAATTTTAAGTGGTATAATTGTTGATTTTTTTAAAAATAAAGACCACTGTAGAGCCTACTTCTTTTGTTAGTACTTCTCATCTTTCATGATCCAGTTCTTGATGTTACTTGTATTTCCTTAGGCCATCTCTGTAGAATAGCTGAAGCTGGTTCAATTTATACGCTAAAGGCAGAATCCTGTATTTTTCCATTTCACAGCTTGTGTTATTTCAGTGGCACGTTTTAACAAGGCAAATTCAATTAGAAAAATCAAGTGTTTCAATCAGGGTAGTTTTCTTAATTTAGGTTTAGGAATTTGGTAAATAATTTTAAAATCCTGGATTTACTCTTATCTTTTTGTGCTGTTATTTGTGTTATTTTTATTACATAGAGGAAGAAATGTCAGTATTTTTCTGATTATGCCCTGAATCTGGAGAGCAGACAGGACTCAACCCATTGAACACGTTTTTAAATGCTATCCTATTTTAAAGCTGTAGTCAGTTCCATTTTGCATCCTATGTGTGTCCCTAGCTCGGTTGTAAAGGCTGCAGGAGAATGTGCTGCTAAAAAATGAAATTAATATTTTTCACCTTTTTTTTAGGCATAGGTTTGTGCAGAATTAGTCCAAGATTCATATTTTCTCTATATGATTTTGAATTGTAAGGATCCTTTTAATAATATGTACATAAATGGGATTGTTTGTGTATAGCCTCTACTCATCTCACTTTTGACAGTATCTATGGTTGTTGCGGTCCATAATAACTACAGCCACAGTGACCCAGCTCTCATTTTCTTTGAGTCTTGGATCAGGACCTCATGTGGGAACAAGCCCAAATCCTCCACTGGTAGGATGGAAGTGCAGCTACATTGCGGCTCAGTCTCCAGCTTGATGACAGGAGCAGGCTGCGATGTGGGGTGCTGGCTCCAGGCTGCAACCCAGGTCTGTACCTCTTGCCTCCAAAAACTCTCTGTCTGCCAGTCGGCTTTGCTGTGCTGTCTGAATAATGTTCCACTGCACGTTACCCCCTTGGTCTGTGGAGCTCCAGAATTTGCCCTGAGCAACTGTGAGATCTGCCTTGATGCCAAGGCTTTTTGCTCTAACACATTCTGCATTCACTTGTACACATGCAACCTTATCGATTCACTCTTGTTTATGATGCTCTGTCCTTCTGGAAATTATTTATATCATCTATATGTCGTTGAATTATCTAGAGAAGCTGTAGTTAGACATTTTACAACACCTCCCTGGGAGGCTTTACTTCTGTCAGGTTTTTAGTGCTGTTTTAGGGTCTTTGTGCTATTTTCGGTGGCTTTTCATTTACTGTGGGAATCCCATTTTGGAATTAACTAGATGTTTCAGCAGTTTGTGGGATTTCCGAGAAAGGTGATATTATCTTTTTTTGTATCATATGTCTTTCCTGCAATTTTGGTTTCATAGTCTTTAAAATTAACTATATATGGACTTTATATAAGTTTTGGTTTTAGAGAAGTTACATATTTTGGCTACTGTCTGTAGTACATTGCTATCCTGTATTAGTAATATGGAATCAGGAATAGTTCTAAGGGAGTCAACATGACTAATATTTAACTTAAATGGCTCAGGTTTTTTGTTGTTTAAATATTGTTGTTTGTTTAAATATTTTGTCCTTATATGACCACTGTTTCATTTCTGTTATGGGTTTGTCCAGAAAGCTTAGGCACAATAACTGCTTGCTTACAGTAATGGAAGTAGTAGCTGCAGGAGAGGTGGTAGCAGTCAGTGGTTGCTGTTGTAAGTAGCGTGTAGTTCTTTGTGTTAGATTTTTGAAGAGCACATTTTTATTTTTGCCTGAGTGAGTAAAAAGTGTAGTCAGTATTTTCAGTTTTATAAGGGACAGTCAGCAGGTTTTTAAATAGGAACCAAAATTTAGAGTGGTATTTTTTTGTTTATAATTGTTAAGAATTTGGAACCAAAATCTTAGTTGCCTTAAATTCATGTAGTGCTGTCAAAGGCAGTGGATTTGCCATGGTTTGTACCAACTGTAGATGAGGCTCTATGGCTTTTGATAGCACTGGAAATCATTAAAAAGAAGAAGGAAAAAGCCCTGGTTTTGTTTTTGTTTTTTTTTTTTCTCATAGATACCAGCACTTCTCTTTTCTCCATTGGAAAGAAACCTCTGCTTGTCGGCTGTGAGTGCTAGCATGTGTGTACCTCGAGTCATCTCAGACTGTTCCTTACTTCCTCCAGCAAAGAGTTTGATCACTTTCCCAGCGTGGTACTTAACTGCTCTGTTTAATGAGTTGGTCAGAAGAGAGCAAAAGAGGTAGTGGAAGAGTCGGGCACTTGCATAGGTTAGTTGGTCAAGCTCTGCTCAGTAAGATGTTGATTAAATAAACCTTTATAATTCACCAGCTTGCTGACCCCACACCATGTTTTGCTCCTCACCCAGTGGGACAATGCATGACTGACTTACAAAGAAATGCAGTGAGAAGGGCAAAGGAGTGGAAATGCATCAAGGTTCACTACTTGTGCTGTGCTGTTGGCTGGAAAGGACATGAGTTAGGGCAGGTTAAGAAATTATTTCCATGGTGGGCTTGTGTAGTAGACAAACATCCTATGATAAATGTAAAATACTGCTAATTGTGGTATGGCTTTGATATCTGTGTTGTATCAATGGGGCATCAGTCTATGCATCTCTGTCCCTGATACGTGAGCCTGTAGGGTGGGAAAGAGGTTTAAAAATTAGTGCATATTTAATTGAAAGGTTAAAATTTTTGAGAGTTGTCCCATCCAGTCCTGTTGGCTTGCAACTGGTCTTCTGAGAGGTTTGATCAACGTGGCTGAGGGGTTTATCTCCCTGCAAATCAGCCAATGTTGTCTTCATGGCCAACAGGGATGGGAGAGGGCACCTGGAGAGGTCATGAGGACCCAGCAAAGAGAGTTGCCGGGAAGGGTGGCTGCCTCCCTTGTGTGTCTGCAGTGTTGAGGACAGCAGGGATAGGGCAGCGGAACATGAGTGCTCACTGCATGTGTTGTGTGGATGCACAGGGAAGGCTGCATCTGGCTCGTTCTCATCTGTTTCTCACCCACACTGAAATGGTTCAGGAAGTAGTCCCTTGTGCTGAAGAGGTAACCTAGCATTGGTATTCATGCTTCCCTGATGAAGACCTGTCCCATAGCTCTGCTTGACTCTCATCATGCATGTTACTGATATAATGGACATAGCCCTGGTGCTTGCCGCATTCTGGTAGCTGGGATTTTAATGAAGTTTAGCTTAAAAAAAAACAAAGAACAAATACAACTTCTTTTTAAGTCACACAATGTGGCAGTTGTCATCCTGTGACAGTGCCTTTCACCTTGCCTGTCTCTCTTTACGGGAAGCCCGCTGACCCGTGGAGCCATTGTGTAGGTATTGCTGGCAGTAATTTATCCTGTCACACATGCGGTAAGGAATTCATCATCAGAAATGCGGACTTTTACATATTTGTGAAGTGTCAGTTTGACAGAATTACTGACAGCTGGCATCCTTCCAACAGACCAGTAATTGCTTAACTGTGAAAAATGGCAGAAGATAGACAAATGTATTGGAAAAAGAAAATCTCTAAAATACAGAAGTGGTGCTACTGTGATATAATTCATAACTGGTTGCTGTTACAAAGAGTCACCTTCAAGTATTTGGGTCTATTCTCCTTTCTTCTCTGGCAAGTGATGTACTTGATGACAGATAGCTCAGCAAAGCTATCTGACTGAAATCAGATGGTTTCTTACCTTGTTTGGTCTTCATCCAACTTCTCTTGCCCATGTTTTGAGAGCAGGATGGGGCTGACTGGGCTTAATGCAGTTTACAAATGCTTTTGTCAGGTTACAGAAGAGCATATATTAAACATTCATTTCTACTGAGGTTGAAGTGGGATTTTAAATATTTAAAGGAGTAATTTATGTAAAGGGAATTCCTACTGCTTCCTAAAATGATCATTTCTCATAATTTGGGTTTGGATATCCATATTCAGTTAATCTAAAATTTCTATTGCTTTAGTCCTACTCCCTTCAAATGATCTCTTTTTGTTAAAATGTGTTCTCAATACATGCCAGCAGGCCTGTATTTTAAGCTAATTATGATTGTCATCCTTATCATACTTGATTACTTTTTCCCAAGGACAGAAATTGTTGGGCAAGTGGCATGGGGGTGGAAATTGAAACTCTGAGCCAACAAATGTAATGATGACAGAACTGGGACACATTACCTGATCACTAAAATGATTCAGACCACTTGCAGATGAATTGTTTCCCTTGTTAATTCATGCAAACGTGGCCTGGAGGTTAAAGGAATTGATCTTGAGATCGGGAGGTCTCTGTTTTATTTCCAGCTCTGTCACCAGTTCACTTTTTGACATTCAGCAAGTCATGACTACATCAATACACTTGCATTGATTTTCAGCTCATATGCATGATGTCAAGTGAGTGCTTCAGTATACTGCTGAATTCGGGCTGAAGTGGTACCTCCAAGGTTACACAGGCAGGCTGTGAGAGAACCACAAGTTAACTTCATTGGGAGGTATAAACTATGGAGCACCTTTGCTTCCTGGACAAGAATTTTGGCCCAAGATTAAGCTCGTTGACTTTGAGAAGTAGATGTTAAAATTTAAGAATAGGGCACAAGGTATATGATGATAATGTGGAGGGAAACTATAAGAGGCACTTCTCCAGCTGGACTGGTTAGCTCGTGCTAAATAAAATAGAGCTGTTCTATAGGAATTTTAAATGCAGACAAATAATAATAATAATAATAATAATTAATAATAATAATAATATAGAGAAGGATTTTTTCAGTAGAGAATCTAAAGTCTGAGTACTTTTTTCTGAAGCTATTCTTAAATGCTCAATTTCAGACATAGTGTGTTTTATCAGCTATATTCTTTTGTTTTTAAATACCGGCTATTTTGCAGTTTAGTAACTCAATTTCTATGTAACAGTTGTTGAAGTCACTCATAGGAGAGGAAAGGAAGGTGAGAAGTAAGCAGTGCTGAGTAACAGGTGTAGTTGCTTGGAGTATAAATTTGAGAAAGACCATAGATGTTGCTGTTCTTGCTGCTACCTGAAAAATCTATAGTTTTCCTCTTTGCTTCAAAGTGAAATTCAGATTTTACACATGGAAAATTAATCCTCTCTACCAGTGACTAGTTCACTTCAGTCTTCCATATGAATATAATCCTCATTAGCATTTATTACTCTACTGACATTGTTAATTCTATTCTGGGTCTTCCCCATGTTTTTTTGGTCCAGCCCCAGGCCTTTGCTGTAATGGGGCTATTTTTCTCCCCATCACTGGGAGCAGACTGGTCAATGTTTGCAGAGAAGACAACGCATCGTGACGGTGGTGGTACCAGTGGGTCTTGGTTTGCCTCGTCCTGCCCAGGAGAGCATCCTGTGTTCCCTGCTCTCCCCTCCCAACATCCCATGCTCATTGTGTAAGGTGACTTCTCCATGCCCTGCTGCATGATCTGGAAAGTCCCATTTGGCCTGAAGCCAGCCGACTCAGAGCTGTCAGCGCTGCATGGAAGGTGACAGTGGAGTTGGCTTGTGGCTGTGCTCTCTTTGCCTCAGACCCTTCCATTGCTCTCTCCTTTCCCCTGGAAGGGCTCTGCAGTGGTGAAGGGAGGCAGCTGGGTGTCTGTGTGACCCATGTCTCTGTTCCCTCTCGCCTGGGGCTGCGGTTGGCAAGCTGCATCTGCCTGCGTGGGCCCCCAGCCACCGACCGCGCAGCACAGCTTCCCTGCCTGCCTCCCTTCAGCTGGACGCTCCTTCTCGCTGTGGAGCATGGGCAGCAGCTCGCATCAGGGTAGGCAGATGGTTCATAAAGTACCGTGCTTTTATTTTTATCCAGTGTAGCCAAGGCACTGGTAGCATAACTCAAAAGAGTAACCTAATAATAGACTCGTGCTTGCATTCAAAATCTGGACCGGGTGTCCCTGCTTGGTGGTCTCTTCTTGCTGCTGCCTCTTTTGGAGCGGCTTGGATCTGCATGGGTCGGTCGTGCGTTCAGCTGCGGTTAGCAACACGGTACCAGCCTGTACTTTAGCAAACAGCCATAATTCAGACAAGCTGTTGTGCTCAGTGCTGGATTGAAAATCAATGCTATTTTGAATAACCTCCTGGATGTGACTCTGTCTAAGTTCAGTAACACTGGTGCCTGTGTAATGAGAGCAGTGAATTGCAGAATCGATGAAGAAGGTGGACAAATCTTTCCTGTAAAGGCTGCCATTGAAAAGGGAAAGGTAGTAGAATTTGGTTTTGTTTTTTTTAAAAAAAATAATTTTTTTAAGCTTTTTTTAAAAATTTGTTTCAAATAGATGCAGCTTTTTATAAGTCTTATTTTTGCTTTGTCATTTTTCTCCTCATTTTCTTAAGTTTTTTGAACTAACTTTTACTCCACTGCAGAGCAGAAAGGTCATGCAAAGCGGGGAACGGTGATTTAGGGAGGAAGAAGTGTCTGTTCTTGCTGCGTTCTACACTTCTCAAGTCAAACAGTAATATTGATTGCTGCAATGTCATATCTGTTAGAAATAAATTGTATCATTAGTGACCATTGGAGGTGGCCTACAGTTCATCCCGCTCATCTCCTCTCAGTGTGATTGGGGAGTAAGATGTATTTAAGTGCTTGTTTGAGGCGCTAGTGCGTAGACAGTGATTTCACCAAGTGACAAGTGGTGGGACTGGCTGTCACCCTGCCTGTGGTTAGCTTGACTCCTGGACTTTGATGACTGCTTTTAATGGGTATGTTTTACAGGGAAGCTGAAAATCTTCCTTTGGCTTTTGTCATTAGTCTGGCATACTGTACTTGATGTGGCTGGTAAAAGACCTTTTGTGTTTCAGACATTTTCCCCACTCTTTAATCCTGACCTAAGCTTTGCGGTGAGGAGGAGAAATGGCATTGCTGGGAAGGAGCTCTGCTGTGGAAGGAGATTGCAGAGCCTGGGTGACTGGTGTGACCATGTTCTGTCTGGATGGTGGGGAAAAAAAATGCTGTTTGGGTTTGAAAGAACCATTTTGATCACTTCTAAATATTAAAGTCTATCTGAGTTATCTTAATCTCTAGTTTAAAGGGAGGGAAGAAGCCTGTGTTTTGTTTTGTCTGTGGTGAGCAAACAGATGCTGTTTGAAAAACAGGGCAGAAAGGAAATGAAATCTTGTGGATTTTTCCTTCGGTGTTGTCCTTGCAATAAAAAGCCACGATGTAGCTTGTTGACTTTTGATTAGACAAATAGCACTGGGAAACCCCCAGTCCTGGAAACCCTTAGTCATGTGCATAGCTTAATTCTGTGTTTTGGCTGTAGGAAGAACTAACAGATGAAGGAGAGAAACTTTTGTATTTGGTTGGGACTCGCTGTGCTTTTGTTTTGTTTCCCCTTTTCTCTCCCTGCCCTATGTGTTTTATTTAGGGTTGACTTCAGGATAGGGATGACTTGACCGTTAGCTGTTTTTTGGGATGAGCAGCTTGGGATGTGCCCCAACCTGCCCCCAGTCCTGAGCACCATCCAGATATAGACCAGAAGATACAGCTCCCATCTGGCCATGAGGAGGACTCTTCGAGGCTTCCTTGCGTGGAATAAAGTGGGAATACAACCAGAGGTTTTTTTTCCACACAAAGAAGCTTCGATGAAAAGAACCAGCTCCAGCAGGAATGTTTTGAAGCAAAACAGGTCTGGAAAGAGATAGTTGATGCTGTGTTGTCCAATAGAAGACTGGTGTTTAGCACTAGCTGTCGTGGGGGTGATATCTGAAGAGCTGGATGATGTGATCAGGGTTCTTTGAAGAAAAAAACCACAAGTGAAAGCTTACGGAGGAGCTCACACAAAATCCCTAAATACATATTATTCCTAAGAGCTTGAACTTTATCCTAAGGCAGTTTATTTGAATTCCAGTACATAGCAGCATTACTAGTATGGCAAGAGGACAGCAAAGAGAGCCTCCTATTTAAAAGGATGTTCCTCAGTGAGGCAGGAATTAAGTGAGGTCCTCTGAGTGCTGGGGCTAGGGTGGGCTGATGGAGGACGTAGACATTAGGACTGTTATCCTGTTGAAGGGAAGTAGCACAACTGCAACAGAAACAGTTAAATTGTCTTGACATTATAAGCAGAGTGAACAGCAAACCATCCTGTATTTTAATTTCCCCATAGTATAAGGAGGACACAAATGAACATCTGCATGGCATGGAATTAATCCTGTTCATGTGGGAGGATCTGAATAAAATCACTGGTTACCTTCACTGTGCACTTGGTTTTTATATTGCAATTACCTCAGGGTGATTAGAAGCTCTGATTTTTCAGGTTCACAGACATCCTCATCTACAGCCTTTTCATCCCTTGTTATTTAGTGGGCAATGCCAAACAACAACAAAAAAAGAATATAGCTAAGGTCTTGAGCAGCAAAATTAGTCAGTGCTAGTGGTTTGGATTTTTTTTTTTTAAATGCGCATATTCAGCTCTCATTTCAAATTAGCACACATTTGGTGGAAGCCACAGATGCAGTATAGGTAGTTTCTGCAAGGTTAATGACAGTGGGGTTATCATCCTGAGATGTTCTATTTAAGGTTACCATTTCAAGAAAACATTCATAGCTGACGTAAAAGCAGCCTTCACTTCTAAGGCTGAAATCTTTGTTTTTCTGACACTGATTTTAGCTGGAGCACAGCCTCGGTGGGAAGACTGCGTTTCTTGTGCATCCTCTCAAAAAGTAACATGTTAATGTCTTGGAGTATTTTCTGTACTCGTGGCCTTTAATTGTATGAGAGGATGACTGCTCTTTGTTTAAACATTTAGGATAGAGAATTCAAAGCAAATTTATAAAATGGAAAGGAAAAACTACTGTTTGAGAAACAAGTAAGCACCCAGCACCATTGCTGCCGAACCTCTCGTCTGATCTTGCTTTGTGTGCCTGTGACAACGCTCCTGACCCCGAGCTCTGTCATCTTTCTTAACTGCTTTAACTGCAGGAAAAACAAAGTGCTGAGTAAAAACTATAAATAAAACCAGGCATGCTCCCGGCCACCCTTCAGTGTGGCTCTTGGCCTTGTAATTTTCCTGCCTTTCAAGCCTTTTATTCATTCTTTTGTGTTTCATGTATTTTAGCTCATGTAGGGCCTCTGCGTGGACAGGGTCTCCTGGGAACAGAGAATAGGAGTGCACGGAGTGACAGTGCTGAGCTGGGAGTGGGGCACTGAGGTGGTGGAAAAGGGGTGCCAAGCTCAGGGATGGGATTAAACCCCCAGAAGCCTAGGGGGACGCATGGGAAACAGCTGTTTGCTGGTTCCTCTTGAACAACTGAAGCAGAGTCCCTGTGCCTTCAGCACCTCCTCTTCCCAATCACCCCTTGCCACCTCCTCTGCCCCATTGGCCACTCCCCATACTGGGAAGCAGGACCAGCTTCCCAGTATGGTGACTGGGTTAGGGAGCAAGTTGGGGTTTTTTTTTTTTTTTTGACTCACTGCTTTGGGAGTGCAGTGGGAGGGAGCTGGATGGCGATATAAGACTAGAAGAGGTGAGGGAAGGGAAATGGTTAGCAGGGAATGAGCCTTAAAGCTTACTAGGGGTGTGTAGGAGCAGCAGTAGAGTGCCAAAGGGAATAGTGTGGTGAGGGGAGAAAATAAAAGGTCAGGGAGGACAGGATAAAGATTCTGGAAAAATAGAATAACTTTTGACAGGAAAATACTATGTTGACAGCTTGATTAAATAGAAGAGTTGAAAAACAATGTGTTTTAGAAAAAAAGTTATTAGAGACTACTATTAGATGAAAAATTCACATTGCCATTTTCTCTGAATATTACTTAAGCTTTGAGCCTGGAAACCCTGTAATGAAATAGATAGGAGCAAAATATAGACAAAGGAGAAACCAAAATAAACTGCCATTTAATTGTTGGTTTTGTACAGTAGAACCTGATGTACATGTTACAACTCCTGAAAATTAAGTAATATCAAAATTAAAAACTACTGGCATCTGGTAGTGGGTGAAACACTGTGTAGTATGTCAACATCAGTAATGCATGTGTATATTCACTCAGGTATGGAGGTAATACAGTCACTTATGTCATACCTGCATGAGTAGCTGAATAAAATACTTTGACTGCTTTGCCTGCTGAGTACTTAAGCAGTCAATATCAGTAGATCTTCCTTTCACCATAGACAGTTGAGGTGGGATTCACAGCCATGTAGGACAAAAATCCATTTGAGTTCATGGAACTGAGATGTTTTATCTCAGCTTGGAAAGGGGTACAAACGCGACAACTCCTTATTGAAAATGTAAAATCAAATCAGTTTTTTTCACTTGTAGGATTTTATTATTTAACATAGCTTTTATATATGCCTCATTGGTAATGCCTGATTCATTTTTAATGAAGACAAATGGAATTTTCAGCATAAAACATAAGGATTACTCCAAAAGGAACAGCATTCTGACATTGCTCCTTGCAGGTCAACCCTATCTGCCATTCAACTCCATGGCTTGAGAAAGCATCACTTAAACAGTAACTTTCATTCTGCTTTATATTTTTAAGCTGAAAGTGTTAGATATTTTTGATTAAACGGCATTTTTGCTGTTTCAGCTTTCAAGAATTTGTGACAAAATGAACCCACACAGAGTTGAGAGCAGCACAAGTCTGTAATACATCAAAGAAGCCTTCTCTGCAGCCTTAGAAGGTTAAAGATAGACAACTATCCAAAATATTTTCTGCAAACAAATGCTTTAAAATGAATTCTCCAAGCTGATGACCTTCTTTGTTTTAATGATACAATATTTGAATGTCAGCATATCAAAATGAATAAACCAAAAGTTAAATTGGCAGGTGAATGTATATCAATCTTGTGCACATAATAGTGATTTTTAAAATATTTGACAGTTTGTAAAAATAGCTGCAACTGGGAAAACATCACTGAGCAGATACATTTCCCATGGAATCCTTAGGGGACCGGATTTTGGGCTGATGCTAGTTAAATATTCTAATTTATGATCCAGAATAAAACAAAGTCATTTATTGATCAGGTTTGCAGAGGATGCAAAAGTTAGAGCAGTGATTACTGGAGAGGAAGAAAACGGCAAATCATTAATAGAGAGTTGTGAATACCTAGTGACTTGAGTGGCAGCCCAATTATAGTAATTTCAGTAAGGGTGAATGTGTAGAGGAGTAAATTCTAGGTGATGCTTACTGAGTAGAGGACCGTTTTCTGTTGAAAGGGAGTTCTGAAAAGGGTCTCAGCATGATGGTTAGCCAGCTGGGCTGCCTGCTCCTGGGGCCACAGGAGAGCTAATGCCACCCAGGCACAGGTAAGGGTGGGGTACCGAGCCAGAGAGGGGAGGGGTCGCAGGGGTCTTGCTGCAGCCTTTGCTGAGGTGCTGTCTCATGTGGGGTGCCCTGGTTTCAGCAAGTTGTAGTGTTGTCTTTGAGCATGTTTGGAAGAAAGCAAGAAGAGTGAGGAAGTGCCTATAAAACTTGCCACAGAACAATGGAAAGTTAGGAAGTGCCTTGGTCATGCCTTCTGCATAGGGAGCTACAGCCATGAGGAGCAGACAGATGCACCACAAGATCCAGTGGCTGGAAGGTGAGGATAGGTCAATTCAGCTTAGCAAAAGGGTATGTTTAGGGGGGAAGGTTTGACATCAAATCAGTTTCTCAAGGTGAATTTTCTGCTCCTGGCAAATTTAGAAAGAAGACAACTTGTCTTTCTGAAAGATGAGCCACAGCTTAATTGGATGTTATTTTACAGAGACCTCTGGAAAGGAAGCCTTCCTTTTTTTTCCTGTCTCTCCTGCTCTTTCTATCCCTCTCTTGCATGAGACCTCACAAGTGCAAGAACAGAATCTGTTTCCTATGGAAAAACATTTAAGTCTGTGATTCTGCCTAGCAGTTTTGGTGTCTGTCTCCTTCAGAGTCGTACTGTCAGAGTGACCCTGTATTTTAGATACTTGTCAGTCACCAGCTGCAGCACTACTAGAAATTTCACAATGCATTTGGCAAGCTATTAGTGACTGAAACCAAAGCTTGTTATTTTGCATACTAATTAGGAAATATTATTATTACCAATATGGGTCAGATAGTTATCCAGTGTTCTGGAGCCTTGAAATAATCTGAGATTCCTTCATTTCTGTTTATTCCAGAAGAAAGCTACTTGAATAGTCAACTATATATTACTATCCCATACTTTATAGCATATCCATAATATTCAGAGGAAGATTCTCAATCAATTTAAAATTTTTAGTCTATCCAGCATCCTATTTGGTAGTGGTACCAAAAGATGTGCCATTAGCAACTGCTGCCTGGTTTTGTTCTACTTTAAATGCTCTCACTGGAAATAATATCACAGAAGGATCTTCCCTTTTTCACTCCTTTTTACACTTGGATATGGAGTTGGTGTGCTTGGCCCATCTGCTCTGGGATGTGTGAGGCATGACTGCATTTCCCCGACATAGACAAAATGCATCACAAGGTTTTAATTGGACTTACTGAAACGTGGGAGCAATAGGAGACAGAGGAAGGGAGTAGAACCGCTGAAAGATAAGAGGGCACTGAAAGCTTGTACATTCATTGCTTTGAATGGTTTTCTGATGTTTGGGGAATTTCCCCTTAGAGAAAGACAGATCCAGAGTGCTCAGTACATCACCCGAGGTTGGTTGTAAAGCTGGGCTCTATAATGGAAATACTGATTATGCTAATTGAGATGAAGTTTTATAGTGCTAATGTGTATTTTACTCTTCTGTGTGCTGAAGTGCAGCCTGGGTCTGAGGGAGCTGACGACATCCTATTCATATGTAGAACGTTTTGAAGGATCTGTGGTTTGGAATATTTCAAAACTGCCCCATGAGGGGATTCTTGCATCTGAAAGCAATATTATCTGTGTACAGCTCATTGCTAACAGAGAGAGAAAAGCGTGTGAAAGCAGCTTCCCAGCCTCCCCATACAGATGTATGGATCCTACTGGAAGAAGGCAGGGGCACTGGAGAGCTTCCATGGTCAGATGGGGCTGGACATGGCCCAGCAGTGCTCTGCAGACCTGGACCTGCCCTGATGCCATTCAGCTGAGGCAATAACCAGCTGTTGGAAAAGTAAAAGATCTTGCAAAGAGGTGGATTGTTGTGTCTTGTCTGTGTGCCTCAGGATTACTTAGAGTTTAGAAGTATTAAACAGAATAAACTCTTGGAATAAGAGAGCAAAGCCTGGCTGTGTATTAATTATTAGTCTGGACATTTTGCAAATCACAGAATCCGGCCTTTACTGCCTCTGGTACTTTTTTCCTTTTAATATCAACATTTGGCATTCACATTGCCAAGGAAGTAGCATCCTTAATTTGTAGGAGCTCATCTGCTTATCCAACAAGCTGCAGTTGTAATCCTCTTTGCCATAATGAATGACTGCTCTGGAAGTGATTACTGCCAGATTTCATACTTTCTTTTCTGCTTATCAAATTGTTTAGTGTTGCTTTTTTGTAAAGAAAATTATTGTTCATAAATCACAGTCAAGTATCAGGAGGGTGTGATAGCACTAAAAATATCGGGGCAGTGCTTCAGAGGTGGTAAATCTTGGTCCATCTGGACATGTCACTAGGACAGAAATGGCTTGTGTCTCTAGATTTCTGTTTGTGTCAGGTCAGGTGTGCATATGTGTGTGTGGAATATTTCTGCCTGAAGTTCAGAGACCAGAAGTTTGAGCCTTTTATTGCTCTGGGTTAAAATGACTGCTGCAACTCTATTTTCTATTCTCCTTGGCTTGTGAGAACACTTGCTATGCGTTTGAATGTATCTATAGCAAATATGATTTTGTGTTTCATTTTCAATGCACATCTGTTGAAGAACAGCAAGGAAACAGTAGCTCAAATAGACTGCAGCTGCAGCAGCCATCCTTTTCATTTTTGACTGTGATTCAAGATAAATGCTTTTAAAATTACAGCTTTCTAAAGAAACCTTCGTCCTTTAAAGGTTTCTCTCTCTCTCCCTCCCCCCTTTTTTTTTCTTTTTCTTTTTTTGAAGTGAGCTCATACATAGATGTACTGGCTGTGTGATGCAAGTAGCAGAAAACACAGAAAAAGAAATCTAGCTTCTCATTTTTTTAGGACAATGCAGATGTAGGTTTTTTTCCCTCGGACCTACATTGACACAGTTTTTGTTTGAACTTGCATCAGAGAGATGGAATATAGCCATCTACCTACAGGTTTGAAAACTGGGCTGATAAGAACAGAGTAGAGCATTCAGCTCTTTGCTGTAAGGAGAACCCAGCAGCCGATGTGCCTGCTGATGTTATGTCAGTAATTAGAAATTGGAGGAAGGCATGTTTGGAAACCTGTAAGCTTCACAAGAAATTGTCCAACCTTCTCAGGTTATTGCTATCTCATTTTGCAAAACACACTGCCAACTTGTAGTGGAAAAGTAGGAAAAAGTGTAACATCCAGAAAGAGTTTTTTCTTTGTGTTTTGATATACTGAATTCACATTGTTCTTTCATGTAAATTCATAATACACGTGTTTGTGAAATACATACAGTTAATGTTGGTCATAATTCCTTCGTTTCTTACTTCCTTTATAGAAAGTTGTATTTGAGAAGAAAAAAAATAATGAAAAAAAGAAACAAAGAACTTCTTAAATTGATGTGGATGGTAAAATAGTAATAGTATTTTATTTATGAAGACTTAGAAATAGTTCTGGGAGAAAAGAAGTAGACCATTTTGATCAATGTTTTGGGACATCTGTCTTGGTTAATGGATGGTATAAACCAAGGCATACACAGAGGTGAGCAGGCAGCTGAGGTGGTCAGTGACCCAACCAGAATTGACCTGCGAAATATTGTGATGTCGCTGAATCTGCATTTCATTCCAGAGAAGACAAAGTTTTATCAGAAGAGTTCTGATCAAGTATAGTATATTTTATAGTTTGCAGCCACAAAAACTTGTGGCATTAAAACCAGCGTATGCATGTGTGTGACAGAGATAAACAAAACAGAGCTCTCATTGTGTGAGAAGTAAAGCCTATAGAAAAGTCTCTTGAAGTAGGTTTGCAGATAATTTCTTGAAACTTCTAAAGAAACCCCTTATGGATTAACATTTTAAAAAATTACTGGAAAAAAGTTGCTCATTGTTCATTAACAGGAAAGATGTTGTGCTAATTTATGCCACATGAAATGTCCGTAGGGTGGCCAAAGATCTAAGTCTCTGCATAATTTCACCCAAGGATATTAACTTCCCCACTGTGCCCAATTAAACCCATCCCCATGCTAATCTGCGAACAAACAGGATAAAAAACAAATTTATTTCTGGAAATCTGTCTAAAGCAAAAAGTAATTAAATCTCTTTCTATTCTTTGGAGGGCATTTACAACCTTTGCAATTAGTGATTAGAGCTTAGAAACAAATGTTAGGATTCCTTTCCTTGCTGTGCTGGGATTTATTTCATGTAACTTCAACCATCAACCCATCTAGGGTTGTTGCTGGTCAGTGGAAAGGAGGGGAGCTGCCTCCAGAGGCACATGGGGCAACTGGTCTCTGCAGCTGTGACTCTGTTAATTGTAGGAGCTTAAATGAGTAGCTTGGAATAGACATCTCACTTCCTAAAATGAATTTGATCTGTAGCAACTACTTTACTTTGTGAAAGTTTTTAACCTCTTTGCTCCTGTTTTACTGATCTGTGAACTGAGGACTGTTGCTTTGCTGGTCCCTGGTCCTGTAACTACTGCTTGTTGCAGCCTTAATCATTTCACTAAAGTGTGCCGACTTCTTTATTTTCATCCTTCACTTTTGTTGTATCCATCCACAGTCTTACTTTGGTAAGTCCCTCTGGTACATGAGCGGAAGTGGAAACGTCACGGGGAGGGTAGGATGGACGTGTTGAATCAATGAGCCAGTTACTGCTAACCCAGAATACACACTCTGCATTTAAGATATGCTCGCATACAATATCTAATCTGATTTTTCCTTTCTAAATATAGATCTTCAGCAAAGAAAGCTGCAGTTTTGCCTTAAGAAAATGAAAGAGGCCAGACAAGAGTTCAGTCATAAATCCTTGTACCTGTGGTCTCCTGATGATGGACCGATAATTTAGTCTAAAATCCTGAGCTGAACACAGCTAAGCCCAAGGCCCCAGATGTCACAAGATGTTGCTATCAATCCGTCGATCTTTGTGAACTGCTGCTGAAGGATTAGTGTTCATAAATCACTGCTGGGAGAGCTATCTAAAAGTCTCCTTACTCAGGCTCTGGAGGCAGTGCTAGGTGACAGCATTTGCATTCACTCCTCATGCTCCTGGTTGCTGATTAAAAATTAACCCTTTTATACTGTTTGGTGTCCTGAATAGTCTGCAGAAGGGAGCATAGGAATTTTAATGAAGTTTGAAATTAGGTATTTTTTTTGTCACTGAGTTTCTGATTTTGCTTGTGGTTTGGACTTGGCTAAAGTCTTGCAGGGCAGATTGTTGTCAATTATTATGGAAGGCTTGTTTTCCTGAAGCAGAACAAGCTGGTTACTAATGCCAAGCTTGTTCAGCACGATTTCAGCTAAGTATCTAAGATACATGGACAGGATGTTCCAAATTGCAAAAAATCCAGTCCAAGAGCTTCTGACGAACTCTGGAAAAGGGCTGCTTCCTAGGGTCACTTGCTTCAACTTTGCCCAGAGTATTTTCATGCTTCAAGAGTGTTGTATGTGCAAAATGTTTTTGGGTTGAGCCTTGGTTTGTGTTTGGATGTGACAAGTTTGCCCTGAGCATAGTTCTTCCTGGTACAAATGGAGCAGGATTTCTATAATATCATTTACAGCTGTATGCTTAGGATAGGGCTATGGATGTCTTAGTGTCTCTGACGTGGTGTTTTGTGTGGTATTTGAATGTGTATTTCAATGCTTCATCCTATGTACTCAATAGAAGTAGTTTTCCTTGCTGCTTTAGGTTCATAGCAGAAGTCTCTGTGAGACTTTGAAAGACAAACCATGTCCAGATCTTTAGCCAAAGAGAATCTCTAAACCTTCAGTATGGATATAATTAATTGTTCTTGCTTTGCTTTAAAAATTCAGGAAGTTTGAGGGCAGTAGCTTATTTAAATGTGGCTAGAGCTGACGAAGATGTAAGTAACTGTTTTGATGCTGCTGTCTTGCCTGGGCCAAGTGGCACTGATTTTTTTTTTTTCTAGATTGGGTAGAGAATGTTTAGATGAATGTTCTGCCCTAACCCCATTGCTTACAGCTCTAGGAGAAGGCACTAGGTTATGTACCTGTTCTTTGCTGTCAATAAGATGCTACATAGAAAATATTAACCCTGACCTGCAATTAGGGGCAGCTGAACAGCAGTGTTAGCTGGAAAGCAGTGTACTTCAGCCAAAAGAAGCAAGCAGACTGCTGTCAATTTTCAGCCTTTCATATAGAAATCAAACCAAAAAAAGGAATATATTTGACCTTTTCATTAAAACAAGAATAGGACCCCATCTTCGACTAAAGTCTCACCATACTGTGGCCCGTGCATACTTTTTCCTCAGCAAGATAACTTGTATCTTAAATAGGTGGAATAAATTATGTATATCAGCTTTAAGCAATGCTGTATTAGGGAATTTTGTCTTTGTACTTTAAACCAATGTAATGAAAAATTAAATATTAATATGTCCTCAGAACTTTTCTCAAATATTTGTAATATGAGACAGTTAATCTAAGAGGCAGTGAATAGAAGTAAAGTTTTTACATTTGGTTTTTATTATCATGCAAGTAATTAGAATAGTCCAAACAATGCAAATTAAATGAGAGCAAATAGGAAAACTGTTGCTAGATAGCAGTTGGGGAACTTTTATTCTTCAGAATTCTTGGAAGTGGGAGCCTCTGACATTTACGGGATTCTAGGATGACAGTGATATAGGTGGCTGCTCAATGCACGCACCCAGCCTTTGAAATGTCACTTGTTTGTCTCTGTAAGTCCAGTGAAAGAAGTGACAATTACTTTGTGTGTCTTCCGGCAGAGTCTCTTCTGTGACTTGATCCCACGCAGGCTTGTGAGAAATGGTTTCATTTGCCCTTCTGACAATTTGTGAGAAGGTGACCTTTATGGTTTTAAGTCTCCAAGAGTCTTGGTTCCTATGATTTCACCACCACACCCCAACACCCACCTTCTCTTCTGTCTAGGTGGTCCCAGAGTTCACATACCTTTTCAGGCCAGGAAGTGCCACCATGTCCCCTCTCTCAATTTCAATGTAGCTCCTGATAGGGAAAGGCAGAAATTGCATTGATGTGGCTTCTTATTTTTAGTATTTTCTCCTGTCATTGTTTGTCCTGTGGGAATACCAGAGGTCTCCCACTCTGGGGCACGGTCTTCATAGGTTACCAAGTACATTATAAATGCCTTCTGCCAAGAATGGGTGATAGCTTAAGCCTGGTTCACATGTTTCCATGTGAATAATCTTCAGTCTCTGAAATGTCACACAAAAAAAAAATGGAGGAATGGAGGCTTTACACCATGCCTACCTGCCTGCACATTCTCCCTCCTGACCTATGCCCATTTTTCTAGGCACTTTTGGCTAGATGCAGCCTGGAGGTGATGTCCCCTCTTGTAGATGCCAAGACCTAGTGGGTGCTTTGCAATGTGTGTTTACTCTGTCACTTGTAACTCTGCTTCCACCATCATGAGTTCAGCACTCAAGGGACCTGGGGAGGAGATGCTGGTAAATACATCGATTGTTAGACCATGGCAGGAGTTTCAAAGGCTGCCTGACCTGGATGATGACCTGCAAGCTTTCAGTATGCTCCCAAACTGTGCCTTTCTAAAGGATGTTTTGAATTTGAAGGATCTACAGTTTAATTCATAGTTATCTAATGCATCAAGACTGTGGCAAAACCTCTGCACTTTTCTGCACAGATACTAGAGGAAGATTTGACTGAGGAGCATTCTTCTTGTGCTCAGCACACTGTAATTCACAGGTCAAAATCCTGCTCTTGGTATTGGTGGGTCTAAATAGAGTTTTCTAGGAGTTGTGCGTGGATGCTTCTGTGCTGAGATAATTTAAGGCCTGCAGATGTAGTTTCCTTCTATCTATGTATATATACAGAGATGATTATTATGTTGATAAGCTTTCAGTTCAGCAGGACTGTATATTTTCTCTCTTGAGAAGCTGAAATTTGGTGTTTAGATAACATGTTCTCCAGACTTGTTATTAAATGAAAGAATAGTGATTCTACAGATTTTAGCAAGGTGGGCCAAGACTGCATTTTGGACAAATCATTCCTTGAGATGGAAGAAAGGTCTTGTTCTTACAGCTCTTGTATTTAAGTAACAAACTAACAATTCATTCAGTTACTCACAGTCCTGGCTAAACTCAGGGAATTGTTAATTTTGCTGCAGTTGCACTATTAACAACACTCTGTAATCATTAAAGGCATTAAATGCTGCTGTCAGCTGCTTCACGCACTTAGTGTGCATGAACGTGATCTTTTAATCAGTTATTGGAGCCATGCATATGCAATACTTATCATTAGTTTATAATTAACTGTATGAATGGAGATCAGCCCAAGCCATAAAATGTAAATTATAGATGTTTACTATGTTAACAAGAAGATTTGGTGAAGATAAAGGGCTTGATTTTTAAAAATTTTCAATACCACAATAGTGTGACAGAGTCTTAGTGAAAGTGTTGTTAAAATTAGTATAACTACAGTTAATGTCCATATTACAGTTTTCTTACTGCAGATTGCTGTAGATGACATTCAGCCCTAAAAGGTCATGTTATTCACAGAATGAAAACAGTTTGCAGGAGCTCTGAGAAGTGAGTTTGTCCACAGACATGCCAGCAAGTGTTTTGAGCTATATATAAACATCCTGATAGTTATTCACCAAAGGGCCATTTTGCAAAGCGTACGAGTAGGCTTGCTGCTCTGGAAAGGGGAGAATTCCCCTTTATTTTGATGCTGCAGTTAAATTCCAGGCACAAGTGTTTTCCAGGTGTGCGCAGAGGTGCTGTGTGCAGCTGTGTCAGGCTGTGCTGTTCCTGACGCTGGTAAATAGGGAACCGAGTGCTGTGGTGAGCTGCTGTGTTGCTGTGCTAACTCTGCAGTCTTCTTCTGAAGGCTTTATTGAAAAAACAAACCAATTAAGTAATATTGGGAATCATAAAAATGATTTAATGGTTTCTGTGACTAAGGTTCTACATTAGCATTTCGCTTTTGCTGGAGAGACAGTTGCTTTTTTTGTTTGTTTACATCTGGGAATCAAATCTTGCACATTGTGCAAATAATTTAATCTTTATGGCTGTTACTGCTGCATATAAAGTGTTGCTGTGTTAATACCTGCTGGCTAAGTGAAACAGGAAGGGATACATTTATGCACATTACTGTTTACTGTATTTAATGGAAATGAAAAGTGAAGTAATAAATAAGGGAACAGCACACTAGGATTATTATTCTTCTTCATTTTGAACAAGGAATCAGTGTTTCAAGATCCTGCTTAATCACAGTTTAATGACCTGGATACACTGAAATGTTCCCCTCTCCCTTCGCCCCTGCTTTGGTTTTTTTTAAATGGAAATGTGTTTTGCTGTTGACCAAGAGACTCTATTTTAGAAAGTTTTCTTGTTATGGTGAAGGAGCAACAAAATGATTTTCGAAGCACCTCTGGACACAGTTCCTGGTCCAAGTGTAAGGAGGGGAATGACAGATGGCGATGGGATAGACAGGAGCTCTGTAGTTAGAACAACTTTTGGATATCAAACGCACTTCAGTGTTTTCTTCCTAAAACCTCTTCCAGACACTGAAAGCTGACATTACTCATGCAAAATTTTTTTAAGTTTTAGCTGTTTTAAATACTCTCTAAGTTAACTTTTAAAAAGGCACAAAGGAATTGCAATACTTATCCACGTGAGTAAAAATGCTCAGAAGTTAATCAGATATTTAAATGTAAATTAAAATTGGAGTCTCTAATAACATTACTGTCCTAATTGTGAAGAAAATAAAAATATTTAGCCAGTTTCTTTACTAAGCATATATGTTAACTCCTGCCACAAGACCTGTGGGCATTTCTTTTGGCTCAGGGGAAAAGTGACATGGCACATTATTAGATAATCAACTTAACTTGAAAAATAAATATGAAGTGAGCGAAGGAATCTCTTATGTTTCCAGATTGGAATTGTATACGGTTTTCTGTGGTTCATGCTGCTTGACATATCAATTATGATTGCATATCATCCCTCTGTATTAAAGCATTACTTGACTGTGTTCCCTGACTCTTGGCTTGAAGCCTGCGATATCATGTCTGCAAGTGGTGCAGCTCAGAACCGTCGTGATAGGACACTTCAGTAGTTGCTGGTTACAAAACATGGCAGGCAGTGGTAAAAGCGTGCCTGATTCCACTTAATGCCTTTGGATTCTCAGCAGGAACATCTCTTCTTTCCTTTTGGTTGTGTCTTAAGTAAACCTTGACGAGACAAATCTCCCCTCGCTGCGATGCCTGATGGGAGCATCTGATTGCCTGGTGCTTCTTCTGTAGTTAACAGAACAAACTGGGGATAATGTGGATTACATGAGATTAGAAGGACAGGCAAGATCTTGTTTTCCTCATGACTCTAGAGGGTGGTTGGAGCCAAATGGCTTGTTATGTAGACTTTTACAGCCACAAAAGTCTAACTTGAAACTAATGATCTTTGTGCCTCCTGGGGCAGGCACAATCAATGTCTCTCTGGAATATGCTTTATCATCCAAACTGTTCCTTGACCAAACCTTTGACAAAGCCTTTGGTTTGAAAACCTGCTGGTCTCCAACTGGGATAACATAGCATATGTTGATTTTCAGATCAGTCAAATATTTAGTTTCAACATGTAGAGCAAAATAGAGTTTGGAGTAAGAAGTGCAGCAATAATTGTATGTGCATCATGTCCTGCTGAGTGTCTGTTCTACACAAAACCAAAGTCACAGGCCAAAAGCTTTAAAATCAGATGCTTTAATATTAAGATCCTATGTCCTTCTGTATTTAGGCTGAGAGAGGCTCAAGCATTGCCTCTCGGAGATGCTGATTATAGGAATTCATCCAACTTCTCCATGATGATTAGAGAAGCAGGTACTTAGTGCTGCTGAAAATTGTGTTGCTTTGGTCCCTATACTTGAGTTATTGGGCACCCAAGCTGGAAGTTGCTGGATGATAGCTTTTAGAAGAGGGGAACTGGAAAGCATCCCACCTCCCCACCCTCCCCACCGTTACTTCCAAAACAGATAAAGGATTTAGCTCTTAGACAATTTCTAGGAAAAGTAAAATTAGGAATTAAGACACAACACTGTCTCTAGAGTTCCCTGAACTGTCAGAAAATCTCTTGCTCTAGGTATTGTAATAGGCTACTGCTAAGCAGTGTTTCTAACCTGCATTAATTTCAATTTCCCCTTGCAGTAATGCGTAGAAATCCATTTGGGATGGACATTTGCTGCCGGAAAGGATCCAGAAGCCCACTCCAGGAACTGTATAATCCCACCCAGGTGAGTGTCTTGTGGCTATGATCAAACTTCCCAACCCAGCCTACAAATATAGTCTCTCTTGAAGATATTTTAGTCTGTTTTTTCTCATCTATATGCAGTAGCTGTCTTCAGCTTGGAAGACTGATCCTGGACCTGCAGTATTGAGCTATAGAGTTCTATGGTTTGAGTTAAGGGCCTGCTTTTTAAAGATTTTTACTTCTCTAATGATGCATACTCCTCTAAAAATTTTTTTATGTGCTTAAAAGCCTTACAAGAGTAACTTTTAGGTCTCCTAGCTAGGAGCTGAGGCATTGTAATTTAATCTGTCAGTAACGCACAGAGTGGCAGAGTGGGGTGAAAGAATGTGACGTGATGTACATGAAACAAGGAGTGTGGTAAGACCATAAGTTGCAATAATAATAAATGAATATTGTTTATATGACTTTCAGGTAGCCAAGTGCCTTTCCTGTCCTGGTTCATTGATTGTATATGGGGTCTTGGCAAACACAGTAGCTCATGCTCTTCCTTACACTGTGTGCTATTTAACACCTGATGGTCTTGATGGGAGCTTAGGATAATCTCAGATAAAATTCTTCTTATGACAAGCAGCGCAGGAAAGCTATCTCAAATTTGTCCTCATGTTTGCTCCTCTAGATCAATTTATTCCCTCCATGTGGGCTCAATTGGCACATTCAGGAGCAGCATTTCCTGTTGGCAGCCAAGAGGAAGTGCTGCCATTGAGAGAAAATGCCAGCTGACTGTTAAACATATTTATTAAAGTTTAACAACCACCTATTATGTATTTATCCATCAATGAATATATTGAGTTTTACTGAATTGGCTATTAAGGAAAGTGTCTATCCCAATAAATCTATCTTGTTAGATTTAACAAGGCAGTAAATGTTTTAAATACTATTTGATTATGAAGAGACTCACTATATCGTGTGCAAAATTAAGTCTAAGTGATTTAAAGTATTAATATGAAGAAGTGACAACAACCCAAGGATGTGTGATAGCTGTTATGTAGTGCAGTAAAGCTCCATTTGCTCAATAGTTTTGTTTTATGAACATCAGCTGACTTTCTAATTCAATTTGAATTCTGTGCATGGCTGGAAACATGAGTTTATCATACTAATATACTAGCCCTTATTGACCATTATGGGAGTTAGGAGGAGGAACAATCCAGTGCTACAAAGGAAAAATATTAGCATTTGCAGGTTAAATTTAAAGATACTTTGCAGATGCTCAAAAAGGGTGGGTAAGGGAAAAGAGACTGGCTGAGTAATTAGTTTCTCTGGGGTCTGCTGTCTGTCAGTCAAAACTTTCTTGCCCTTTAACATCATTAAAGGCCATCCCGTAAGAAAGTAACATCCCCATCCATTGAAGGGCCATAATCCCAGAACCCTTGCAACCAGCCTTGGTCAGCTGAAGTTTCCTGAACTTCCTGAAGCCGGGGATGCAGCTGGCAGCTCCTTCACTGCCTCCCTTCCTTTCTGTGCACCCTGACCAAGCAAACCATTAGCATCCCTTTCTGCACCTCCCGTGAGCCAGACAGAAAAGTCAATGTTTGAGGAAGTGTGGCAGTTCTTGTAACCAATATTGAACTAAGCAGATGATGTTTTTTACACTGAAGTGTTTCTTTCCATCAGCTCACTGAGATGCGTTCTTATAAAGCTTTTAGTTTTGGTTTGTTTCTTTGTTCTTGGTATTTGCTTGCTTTTTGGATGAGTGCATGCTGCACTCAGCCCTAGAGGGAGTGGCAATGTCAGGCACGCAAGTATATGCGTTTTGGGAAAACAGTAACAAGAAAAGGCAGTGAGTAGAGGCTGCCATAGAAGACAACAGACTGGAGATGACCCCTAGAATATATCTTCAAATATGTGGATCATCTTTCTTTTTCCATTTTTGCCCAAATGAATATCTGTCTCTATGGTAGTAGATTAGAGACTGGTCTATATTTTGGTGATAACATTCTTGTCCTCAAGAATTCACCAGTAGTGAAGTGAAGGGAGATCAGACTCCTAATCTTTCTCTTCAGTTTCTTGCTGAAGCAGTTGCGATCGGACATTTGTAAAGTCACATCAGACATCAATATATAATAAATATGCAAGAAGATGTTTTAGGCCAAAATATCTCTCTTACTGATCTGGATAAATGGAAACATTGGTTATATCTTTAACCCTTGACTACCAGAACCTGTTGGACTCCTGATGTGGTGAACCTGTGTTTTTCTCCCAGATGCCAATGACCGTGCATGCCATCACAGGAACCCTTTGGCACTCCATTTAGCTGCCTAAGAGGAACAGTGGAGTGGATCGAGCAGATATTCAAAGGAATCTGTATAATTCAAACACCAGACTTAGGGCACTGAAAGATGCCCTGCTGCTATGGCTTTGTATTAGTATGAGCTAGGTGCAGTTGTGATTTTTTAAGAGCAGGAAACTCTAAATATTTAATGCATCTATATGCATGTTTTTCACATGATCTGGCACAACAGGAGAACCCACCTATGTCTCACCATCCTCTGCTATAGAGTCCACCTTATATTTCACGTGCTTCAGGTTTCCTCATGTAGGCGGCAGCAGTATGCAACCATGATGACTGCTGCTGCTGTTCCAGGGAATGTCTCCAGGACCCCTGAGAGAGGTGAGCAAGGGAGGGGGCTGTATGGGGCTTCTTGCTTTTAGGTGGTATTAAAGGTGCATATGTCCTCGCCTGGAATGTACTCCTGACTGTTCCCTATAAGGGGAGATGATAGTTTGGCTGTTGATTGAAAGAGGTGCCAGATAGGGTCAATACTCTCAGATTTAAAATGCTGTAGTTTAACATGAATAAGGTTTTTCTACTGTGTATTCAGCATCAGGTTGCACTGCCCTCATAAAACCAGATGGAGACCGGTTGATTTACCCCAGCTGAGAATTTGACTGTGAGTATTTACTATGTCGACATATAACAGCCTCTCTGATCCTGTGCTGTTTTGTTTCCTTCTATGGAGTTGTTTGAGTTGTTTGCAGATGCCATCGTTTTGACTCTTGAATCTCTTTTTGGCTTGGTAAATGATTGTGAAAAGGAAAGGAAGGGAAGAAAGAAAAGAAGAGAAGAAAGAAGTAAAAAGAAAAAGAAATAAAACCTGAAACCAGAAAGTAAAATTAGTCCTGAGTAAATTGAAATGTAGCAATGATCTGATTGAAAGGGTGGTCTGGTGGCTTGTAGCAGTGGAATGTTAGAATTGCAGTGAAATTTTCAGTGGGCTGTACGTAATTTTTCATACGTTTGGTGGCAGAGGAGAGGATAAGTGGGTGGAAATAGCTCTGAATTAGGCCTAGAGAAAGTGTCCATGACAAAGCCCATGTGTTACTTATGTCTTAGTTGAGGGTCTGGCCTTGTGATTATTATAAAAGTAGGAACAATGCTTTTGCTCTTTTGCCTGTTGTAATAGAGCAGCATGTGGGAAATGCATTTGTCTGTGGACAAAAGATTTCTTCTCTGGGGCATTCACTGCAAGATTTTTCATGAGCACTAATATACCGTCAGGGAAAAGGAAAGTCAATATAACTGAACTGGATTTACACTCTGAGTAAGTGGATTTCCAGGCTATTGTCTCCTCACACATGGCAAGCAGTGTGCAGCATGTCTTTTGAAACCCTGTTATATTTTTTCTTTTCTTTCATTTTCAAGTGGAGGTTTATTAATAAGGTGCAGAGGTACCTGCAGCAAATTTTGAGGGCTGAAATGGACCATTTATTTAATGAATTTATTAAAAAGCAAGTTTAGATCTGTATTAAGCAGAACTATTTTGCTTCATACATATGAGTGGAAAGAGAAAGAGGATTCAAAACACAGCAAGTAGCAAAGGAGAAAGTCTAGATGTAACTGAACGCAGAAGAGCCTTGCAGGAATGTGACATAACCTTGCATTGTATCTTGGGTGGATTTTTTTTGTATCTAAAACCCATAAGAATATGGGTAAACAAATATTTGCAAGACATGTTCTTAGAAGACACCATATACAACTGTGTCTTATAATTTGCATGACTGTACAGCCCTGTTGCTCCAAAAATAAAAGATAATTGTGGATCAGCCCATGAACTGGTGTAACCAGAAGTTCAGAACTGGGCAGCATCATACTTGAGGCTTGCACACATTAGTGGTTAACATTGGTCTGTTTGGTGCAATGAATGCACTACTGAACTACAATAAATTGCAAACCAAAATAGACCAGATGGTAAAGGAATGGGAAATAGTTGCATCTTTAAAGTTAGAATTTGTCAAGTTTAACATTTAATTCTCATTAAATACAGGCTGCATCATTGTTCGATCTAACTATTCTAGACTGCTGAGAGGAACACAGCAGAGATCCAGTCCTGTATCCATTAGGATCCAAATCTAACGATGAGTTTGTTTCAGTTTCTAGTTTGACATTGCCTGACTTTAATTCATGAGTCCACATGGCTATTTCCTTCAAGGTCATGCTGTTTGCCATTTGTTACTTGCCTTTTCAAACACATTTCTCTTTGTGGAGGAGATGTATTTCTAGGTGGATGCTTTTGGTGTAGCTGGAGCCTAGTGATTTGCTAAGCTTGGCAAGTCAGAGCCATGGACTTTGTGGTGTCTTTGTGTTATGAAATTGTATTGGACTGGTTTGGAGCAGTTTTATTGCTTCCACTTTTTTACTCCTTTTACTTCACCAAGTGAAAGGAAGAAAGTGAGCTGTTACATTACAGACAGTGTTTATACATCCTCAGTCACTTCAGGTCACAAATGCTTCTTTTTGGGAGCTGCCATGTGATTATCTGTGGCTTAGACTGCCTGGATAGCATCAACAAACATCAACCTAGTTCAGCCCACATCACTGAACTCATCTGGGTTGGTAATTTCCTGTTTTCAGTTGATTTCCACTCACTAGGATGACTCTGTGGGCAACTGTGCAGGTTCCTGGACAGAGGTTTGTCGTGAGCTTTGTGGTCTGCACTCTATGTACACATCGTCCGCGGGACTTTGAATCAAAGGTTCAAATGCTTAAATGGTGGTATTTTTTCCCTTGGTGATCCTGAGCCGCTGAGCACTGTGCAGTTTGTTTCTGTGTGCTATGGCTTCTTGTTCTTAGAAACACAGGAACCAAAGGGAAGGTCACTGAGTAGGATGAAAAGTCCAGTTCACCTGCTGTTTTGTCTCCAGCTGCAAATGGCCATGACAGACTACAAGGATGACAAAAGAATGATACTCTGCCAGTGCACAACAACCTGTGGGTCATGAGCTTCCTGAGCCAGACATGCGTCTTATCAGCTACATTATGCAAGAAGAGCCTGAGATGACAGACAATTACTATATCAAACAAAAGCGGGGGAAAACCGTAGGTCTCCAAAGTTACTTGCCAATTTCAGCAAGACAAAAAGATTTCACTAGTGCTATACACTAATTTTTTTATCCCATTTTCACATATATATGTTCTGGGTGCCAAATTTTGTCCTAGGGACAATAATACAGATATTCTATTATGAACTTTAGAGTATTAGAAATAGTGTAGTTTATCTAAAGAACAATACATTGGAATTTATTGATGCTTTGCAACTGAGATAAATAGTTATAAATGTGTATTTGTCCCTCTTGAGGGCAAGAAGTGGCCCAAAAGTTTTACCAATACTGAAAACATATGTTGTGTGATTGATGCTGATCTTTGTAAGCAAATCTGTGCAGATAATAACAGCATGGTAAGTGCAGTTCATAATCACAGTATTGATTAATCATAGATTAAAATCTCCTTCATAGAAGACATACAGAATGGAAAGACAGGGAAAAGTCAGTGTACAATGCCAAACTTTGGGGCACGTACTCCTGTTGATATACAAGAACTTTATACATAATTAGCATCCCTTGCTGCAACAAAATGCCTGCTGATGAAAGAGGAGCTAATTGATTTACTCTGTGGATGACTTCTTATGCAAAGACATTACTTACTGTCGTGCTTGGAAGTCATAAAACAGCAGCTGGCCTGGGATGAAATATTACATTAACCTTAGCAGAAAAATTGCACTAGTGAGAATGCTTTGTTATTAATTACTGATTACAAATGATAAGAGCCTGTTTTAGATGCTGAGGAAATGACTTGGGGAGGGGAGGGTTTCAGGTACAGTGTGCTTCATAGATCATTTGTTGTGACATGATGGATGCCTTTGTAAGTCAAGAGGAATTAATCAGACAAGTATGTACAGTAACTACCAGCACTCAAGGCCAGAATTATCCCCAGGACATGCTCATTCAAGTTACTGCAGTGCATTGGGATGATTTTTTGGGCACCTGTGTTTAATAAAAGACTTGTTACCTGCATGAAATGAAGAAATATAGTTGTCACTTAAAATAGCTCAGATTTCCCTGATAGGAAAAGAAGCAGCAGAGACACCTCTTCTTGATTTCTCCAGACCTTGACTCATATTTTATTATTTTGAGAGCATAGAAGTTTTAATATAAAGGCTTTCTGGAGGCATAAAAGTATGAAAGAAAGATTTAATAATACAGGAGACATGGCCAGAACCAAAAGGATTGTATGAGTTGGAGGGGAAATAGGATAACACAGCTTTCAAAACTGGGTATCTGTATGGAATGTGTGGGGTCTCTGTTAGATAAGAACTTGGGCAGCTGGGTGGAGAGAAGACCTGGGCTCCAGCACTCTGATGCAGTGCCATTCAGTGGCTTTTTGTGTTTAATTGTCTCCAAATCAGGCTTCTGGTGACCTGAACCATGTTGGTTCAGTCAGATGCTTCCTCTGAACTGTGTAATGTTCAAATGGGGCACATGCCTCTTTCTCTGCATTAAGTTCCATTTATTTTTCCTCCCCAGTTGAAAGTTAGATACCAGAAAACCTGGATAATCATACCTCAAAATGCAAGGGGATGTGGTGGTTTGGAGGGTTGGGAAGCAAAGGGCAATGAGAGACTATCAGTATTTGCAAATAGGTGTAATGAGCAGGGATTTCTGCCACCGGCTCATGCATAGGGAGAGTGCATCCGTTCTGTCTGCACTTTAACAAGTGCTCTGGCATCACTTGCTGTGTAGCTGTATCCCAATATTCTCAGCCTAGACCTTGTAAACTGTAGCCTCTCTTGCTTATTTCTGGTGCAAGTAATTCTCAGGTAGCTTTCTCCATTGTTTGAAGGAAAGCAACTGTGTTTGTTTAAACATTTCCCCCCCACTTTTACAGACTTAACTGGATCTGATGTAGCACCTCAAATCCTACAAACTGATGTGTAATATTCATTGATATTTTATGTCATATTGATATGTATTATTAATTCACTTTGTAGCTCTGTGCAATATAAATTAACCTCAATAATGTAACCAGCTGCACCTTAACAAAGCTTTCTTCAGTAAAAGTGCAATAATCTGCTTGTCCATTTATGCAGAGAGATTCAGGAATGTTTCTCTTAAATACCGTAGAAAAAGCAAGATTAAGATACTGCCCCTTGAAAGTTGTGGCTGCAGAAGGCAGTGTGCCTTTTGGGACTGGTGTGCTAAAGAAATACATGGTACTGCAGGAAGGTGGTCTGTAGAGCTTTTGTGCAAGTGTGTAAATCATTAAATCAAGCCCAGATTATTTAAGGATGCTTTCCAAGTCAGTTTTCTCTTTGATAAAGTTTGTGGGGAGGTGTCAGATGGTTTGAGCCAGGTGCTGCAGCGTAATGTTGTCTGTTGGTCTGATAAAACAAGGAGAAAACTGTACTTTGCTCTGTCAGTCTTATTTGTCTGCAATTGTCAGATCCTCGTGACAGCAGTAATTAACAGTTCACTGAATCCAAAGTATGAACTGGAGGGGCCCAGGCTGTCGCTGCCAATGGTCAGGGCACTTTCCCAGAACCAGGAGCCAAATCCCTGTGAGCAGAGGACACGTGCCCCATGCACGGGAAACACCCTACCTGCTGCTTGTTGCTGTTCCTATGTTTGATCGTTTAATCATCAGAGTGAAAGATTGGTTGTTTCAGTAATCATTACCTGAGCCAGCCACGCTTAAACTGCTTGCATTAACCAGTTTCCAGACCTTACTTCTTACTTATAGGGAAGAGGTGTGGAAAGAAAAGGAAAAAAAGTATTTTTGCAAAGTAATACCTATACAGCATTTGAACATAGCAAAACCAATGTTTATATTATATGGTTGTTTTTTTTCCTCTATGAAAATAACTTAATAGCAATCATACCTTGGCCACTTAAGTAGATCTTTGTTGCTCATCCAACCTGTAGCAGCAGTTGTATATCCTGGTGTGCATGGGGTCTTATGTTTGAACCATCCCTACCTTCACAGGGCAGTGGCAAAATGTGGGGGGCAGAATGAAAACAAACAAATTTTATTTCCTTCACACTGAGACTATTGTGTGGTTGCTCTGGACGGGGAGAGTGGCTTTGTGTTCTAGGTTTTCCAGCATGCTGTCAGTGTAGATGTTTTGTCCATTCATAACCTTGGGAGAAAAGTTAAACCTGATCTCTTGAAAATGGATGGCAAAACTCCTAAGCTTTAAAGAGGCCAAATTTCTAATTAAAAGATCTGATCCAGGGGATCAGAAGGGAGCTATAATTGCAACCGTTGTTTTATCTCCCTCTTCACCATTCCACACATTCTGTTGCACTAGAAAATGCTGAGGAGTGCAAGTCTGATGCTGAAAGGATTTTTTTTTTTCTTTTTTTTTTTTCCTGGTAGTGACAGAAGAACTATAGCCAAACCAAAGAGACTTGGCAAGCTTACAGTACACTGAAGTTTATATGTATTTCTGGTGCCTGGAAAATCCAGGAAGGAGTGTTGCTTTCTTTTCGATCTTAAATCATATCTGAACAGTATATTCTGAGTGTGGTTCCAGCACAGGGCTAAAAACAAAACATTACATCCAGGCTTTAGAGGAACAGTAAAAAAATCACAATGTTCCCGCAATCAGATAGCCTGGCTGCACAGCAAATTAGCAAACCGCTGTAGCTATCAAATTGATGCCCTGATATAAATCTTTTTTCCCTGCAAACGTGGGCTGTGTCTTAGATCATTTCAGAAAAGCATCTGGGGATTAGTAAGAGGAAGTGAATATTAATTCAATTAGAGGACAGATGAATGTACAACTGGCATGGGGAATTGACATCAGGAGCTGAAGTAACAAAGACATCTCTAGCTGGGAGAGGACAGTTTCGTCTATTCAAGTCAGGCTTGGCTTTTGGCGTGCATACATTTTACTTATGAAATGGTAGTTGAAGGAGTTGTATTTACACAGCAATATAGTTAATGTCATAATTTGGGAACTAAGCCTTGATGTCGATAGAGGGATAGAGAGCTGGGGAGCAGATGCACAGTAGTAGCTTTCAGTTCATTTTAATACATTAAATATTCATAATAAGCTCAGCTGAAGGAGAAAAGAAATGTTTCATTGAACTGGTAAGGAGAAGCTGAAATAGTTGGTACTTCTCCAAAGCATAATGTCTTACTTAATGTAAATTGAATGAAGGTTCCTGTGGTGAAGGTGAGATGCAATATTAGGTATTTCCACAATTGCTGCTTTCTTTCTGTAAGAGATTGTTGTGCCAGTGACATCACTCTATAAAGTAATAGCCAAGAATTACTATTCTGAGCAGTTTTTGTAGGTACAGCAGAGGCTTTTCACTACTTTTTTTCCATAGCTTTAGACCTACAAAAGCCTGTGTATGGACTTTCTTACATTTAAATGCCACATATTTGCAACCTGGAAACAAATCCTTCCACAGTGCGCTTTCCAGGCACAGGCACACTGTCACTAAGCAGGTAGATCCTGTATCTATAGACTTCTCACCCCCTCTACACATGCTCCCATTTGTGCATTATTTGCTGCTAATCTGAGTCTCCCTCTGAGGAATGTAGGTGTTCTGCTCTCTACCTGATGCATGGTTGTGAGTCTGCAGAGACGCTTTCACCACGTTCTCTTTCTGTGTAGTTTCTAGCCCAGATAGAGCTTGGCCTCTGGCAGGGACTCGGGGGCTCTGGGCTAACAATAAAAACTAAGGAAACATGGATGTACAAGTATGTAGTTATGTATGTTTGGGAGTAAATTTTATGATGAGAAAGCTTTGCATGGCATTTTCATGTTGGAGCATGATGCACACAACTGACTCATGTCCAGCTCCCAAACAGGCTCGTAGGGCTCAGCCATGCCATGTGCAGGGTGTCTAGCCCTAGGGCAGGAGTGACTCTGCTGCTTTCTCTGCAGCTGTTTTTATCTTCTTTATTTCATGTAAACTTGAGTTAATAAACTTGCTGAATTTGCAGCTGTGTGCAGGAGGATAAGGTTATCTCCTTGCCAAGACCTACTTCTCTGTTCTTGCCATTCCTCCTCCCCATTTCCTCAGCCCTGAAATGTCCTTCTCATCCTGATGTCTTCAGCTCTGTTCAGTCTCCCTCTCCTATTCCTAGCTTTTTTCTTAGAAAAATAAGAATATTTTTATGTGAGTTGCTGTGCAGGTTTATGGTCATGGCTTTATCTGAAAGCGGTGGAGCCAGACAGAGAGCAAGGGTGGCCAGTTGATCGCAAATCAGATAGAGTGAAGGGACCTCTGAAAATTACACTAGTTTTTTTTGTTTATTTTTAGTTCACTAGGGAAAAACAAACCAAGCAAAATAAAAGATTTTAGTCTGTCTGCTGGTAAAGAGATTTCAGTGTTTTCTTCTGAGCCTATAAAAAGTGGTATTGCTTTTAATAGGAATGTAGAAAACATCTTTTGTGTCAAGAAAGTAATGGCAGGCCAGGTCTTGTGTCTGTCAAAAGTGGAGGGAGCTAGAAAACAGGCAGTGCAAGATCTGTAGTTTCACCTCCAACAACTTCTAAATAAGTCATGGGATGCTGAGATGTAAATGCATCAAAGGGCTTTGTTTTCAGAAGGGATGTAACAGATCCCTCCATGCATCCTTCTTACGATCCCCGAATTACACAGCTGCTGATATGTAGCAGATGGATTGGTGGAGTTTTCAAGCATCACCTTCATGCTTTGCACAGTGTATCATGTCCTGGTCCTCTTTGACAGACCTACTTCAATTTTCACTTGGGCTGTTAAGTGAGTTACTGTATAAAATATTGACGCTGTAGGAGGAAAACTGCTTTTTTAGCCAAGTGTAAATGATCTTGAAACAAAATACATGGGATAAAAGAATGATTTCTTAAGCAGGTTTAATGAATAATTGATTTCTGCTTCTCATTACATTATCAGTGTAATTAAATTGGTGGCTAAAGAAGTAAGACAGAAGGTATCATCAGGTAAGACACCAAATGTCTCTATCCGACCACTGGCAAAGTACTGCCATCTGTTATTAAAGGCAGTTCTGCAGTCTTGCAGGTTCAAGATCAGTCTTGTCATTAACAAGTCAGTCTTGTGTAAGTACCAGCATTATAAAGACCCATGTATTCAATCAGCTCTCTGCATCCAAAAATAACATAAATAAGCTTCCTTCCTTCTCTGCCAAACCTGCTCCTGTCTTTGGGATCTGTACATTGAAATTATTCTTGCTTTTTGTAGATTGGCTTTGTGCAGCATATGTGGGTATTTGGCATGTGTTTCCAATGGATCTGTCTCAGAGCTAGTGGTGGTCACTCACCAAGCCCCAGAAAATGACTGCTCTTGTAATATCTTTGCTCCATTAAGAAGTACACTGAAAAGTCAGAGACTTGATGAATAAGAATAGGGATAGGAAAGCAGTCTGGATGAAAATGAGCTTGGCCAGTGTGTATGTCTTTGGAAAACATACTTATATGGGACTGTTGTTTCTTCACATGGGTTCTGCATTGGAAAAATAGGGCATGGAGGGTAATTTCAGAGGCCAAGCAAAGGTAAGACGGGAGACCTCAGCCTGCAGCTGCAGTGGTCTGTAAACCACTCATTTAGAAATTAGGGTTGCTAATTTATTACACTTAACAGCTACTGTTGCTTTTTTCTGCAAAATTAATTCTGAGAAGCAGCTTCTGATCTTTCTCTAAGTAACATCTCCTGGACACTACAAGCGTCTCTTGGAATAACACGCTCCCTTGTGCATCCTCACTGTCGCACACATCAGCCTCGGATCCCTCATACACTGAAGTACTAGAGTACATTTCGCTGCAAAGCTACAAGTGCCTGTGTAATAGGAAATGCAAAGACCATACTTCTTGGTAGGTCAGTATGTAGGTGATGAAATGTTCTGATGTCTTTTGAAAGTCAACAGAGATCTTTTTGATAACTCTTGCAGATGTTGGAGCAGCCCCTTGTATCATGCCTAAGAGGAGTCTCGTCCATTCTGCTGACTTCAGGAGCCACAAAGTCAGCAGAAAGACTCCTCTGAAGTTGCTTACTTTGCCTTGGGGTCAGTTCCTTAGTTAGTTGCACAGACTTAAGGAAATGCTCCATTCAGATTGTTAGCAACTCTGATTGCGTTATAAACACTACACAGAGCAACTGGTCCCAGAGAACTAACGTCTGTTCAGTGATATTCAGCCATGCATACTGTAGTCTGTGTCTCTAAATGTGGGAACATGAATGCTTTTGTTGAATCACTGTAATGATAATACAGTAATCATAATCACAGTCAAAGTCGCAGGAGTAATAGCCTGGCAAGGCACAGTTCTTGCATCCTGCTGTGCTGCAGCGATATTCAGCCAAGACTATTGTTTGAGCTAGTTTGCACAATGAGCACACCCTACATTTTAATACTGGTTTTGCCATTAGTATTTTGTGTCATCAGATCATTATGTCTCTGATTCCACACTTGTGAAATGAGTTATGCCTGTTTATCTATTTCTCTGGGGCATATTGATGGTATAATTATTGTCTGCATAGGGTTCTGATGATAGAAATTGACAAGTATAATTACTGGTTACAAGTTGAATTGTGCACCTGCCAAAACTACACAGCTGCCATGAGATGTATCTCTTAAATTCATCACCTAATCGAAGACAAGCCAAGTGTTTGGTCCTCACTACAATGGATCTCAATCAAGATGTACCTGTTTGATTTGTCTGACATATAACATTGTCACTGCAGCATCCACCAATATATACTGAGTCTGAAATGTTTGTCTAAATGACATCAGGGAGAGCTGATGCTTGTGTGGAGGCCATTACAGACCAAGAGAAAACTGCTTTCTCATGCACAAATAGGAACAGGCGTGTGTGCGTACCCCAGCTGCCACTGAAATCTATGAATTAGGGATATGCTCATTCCTGCCAACAGATTTTGTACCAGTCTTGAAAAGTGATGTTTTTATATGCCCAGTGCTTTATTATGCATACAAAATATGTATTAGTAAACCTGAATTTTGATTCCACAAGATGTATTTGCATAACTGGCTATGGTTGGCTTTCTGTACACCGGCTGCCAAGCTTTCAGCTGAAACAAGTAATTCTCAATGAGAAGAATAATTGTTTCAGCTTAGAATTAAGTGGCTAATCATTAGGAATTCAGTTGGCATGAAGTGTACAACATTAATCATGATACACTAATGTGTTGTCAATGTGGATGTAGAGTGTACTCCACTGAAATTTGCTAATTGTTATATGTGGTTTTTATTGGAAAGGGTTAATGGGTGCTGTGTTGTTAAGCAGGATATGGGAGTGTCTGAAGCAGGGAATGGAGGGGGTTTTAAGAGACTGCCTTGCTGTTACCTAGTTCAGAGCAGACGTTAGTGAGAGATGAGACCCTTAGAAAGGTACCTTTTTGATACTAAAGTTGACAGCAAAGGCATAGCTTAAACGAAGTAGTGTACAACACTAAATATTAAAATCCTACATGCTCTGGATGTCCCTGTGCCATGACCAGGGAGTCCCAGCTTGTACCAAGAATGCAGCTGGATTGCATGTAGCTGGGACATCTCAAGCAGGAGACAGAGATACAGGTGCTGCCTTTCAAGCATGAGGTAGATCTGGTCCACAGAGGAGCAGGGAACTTTGCCACCTGCCTGACAATTTTAACCAGCACCCTCAGACCCCAGAGACATGGACCAGCTCTGACCTGCATCCCAACAGGCTGCACTGGACCTCTGCATCACCATCCCAACACCGGGGAGCCAGAGACCTGCACCTGGGCAGTCTCTGCATGTTCTTGCTACTGCCTGTGTTACCCTGCGATGTTTTTGATCTTTGTTCTGAAGCTACTGAAAATATGATACTATAACATAATGAATGATGATTAATATTAAATAGCATCTGGGTTATACTAAATCACTTCAGATAAAATGTTGCTATGTCCCTGTACTGTAGAAAATTCTCTACTTGCTAACCAGCAGGTACTGCATATCTCTGAAACAAAATTATTCATTGTATTCATTTGCTTTGCAGCAATGCAAAATCCCATGTTGAGAATTAAAAACAGTCTCCTATGTTTAACACCTGAGGGCACAAATGTAACCTGTTTAAATATCATTCTTCAATTATTCTTTGAATCATCTGCCTTACAACTCTTCCCAGACTCGTAAAATACCATTCTCACTATCTATCCAAAAAATAGTACATCTGTTCTTTCAGTTCATTTCCCTAAACTGTAATCAAGCACTGTCCGTGTAATAAAAATGAAAAGAATTGTCTATCTGGAACAGCATTCTTCACTTTTATTATTGAAAAATGCATTAATGTTCCCTTATCAAATATATCAATTTAACAAATCATTCCATTTCCTTCCATCTTATAAAAAAAGGCAGAGAGAGCCATTATTTCCTGTTCATAAAGGCCAGGCTTGATTTGTTTCTTATGCTATAATTTCATGAAACCTAAAAATGGATTATGGTAAATAGCCTGTTGACCTCTCCTCTGTTTAAACATAGCTAAAACATTACAGACCCTTACTATATCTGGTCTAAGTTGCCATTTACATTAAAACAGTATAGTACAGGCTGTTAGTAGAAACTATATTTAGGGATAGGTTAAAAGCTTGTGTGTCTCAGGTTGAATACTGTTTTCACGCTAGCTTCAGCAATTAGAAGTGATTCATTCAGGTTTCTGGTGGTGAAGTCTCAGGGAAAGACACTCTCAAGCACTTTTGGAAGTGTGTCCTTTTCTTTCTTTATTCAGGGGAAAAGAAATGGAGGGAGCACTTCAACTGCTCGACTTGAAAGCTTATTTTTTCAATTTCTTTTAGAGGTTTTATGAGCTACTTGAGTCAGAAAAGGGATATAGACCAGGTGTCTTAGTCTGCCCAATCCCAACAGTGTAATTCTACATCCACTCTTTGCTTGCTTTCCACTGGTGTAAGGGTTACACCAGGTTCAGGGCAGTGGAGGGTTGGCCTGAAACAGCTATAGCTGGCTGCCTTCTTGCAGATCCTCACAAGGCAGCAGCAATATTTAGACATGTACCAGAGTGAGGTTTGGTTTTGGGAAGATTCCAGCCGCATCGTTCCAGGCAGGATCTGTCCAGCTGCAGGAAATGCTACTCTGTGGTCCAGCTCTCTAAGATATGGAGAGAAACGGTGACCACCCAACTTCCACAGCAGCAATGCTCAGGAGCTGGTGGTGTGCTGCATGAAAGGCAGCTGAACAGACCAAATGGACCAGAGGATCTCCTTCAGTGCTGACCAAACACCACTGAAAAGCTGTGTGTAATGCCCGAGACCTGTTTTGCTCAGGAAGAGGGGAAAAATGTACTGGTTTTAAGAACTGTAATTAGAGATAGTAGCTTGGTAGAGGTTTTCCCCAAAGACTGATATACCACAGACTGCTGCTGCATGCTAGTGTGTGAGATGCTTCATCAGGTCTGTGCAGAAGTGAAGCACCGGCCCCAGCTCATTCGTAGTGTAGTTACTTTCAGTAAAGTGAAGGGAATTGTATGTGCGTATTCAAGGCAGCATTCATCTTCATGCAGTATTTGACTCCAGTGATTATCAGTATTTGGCTGTTGTTACAAGTACTGAAATCCTCAGGAAAACACAAGGTCCGTTAAGACTTGCTGCTTCCCTGGGCAGACAGATAGCACACAATGTGCAAGCGCTAGGATTCCCAAGCTGCTTTTTAATCTTGAAACATCACAGGTATACTTATTTTAATGTGTCTGTAAAAAATCATCACACAAAAAGACAACAGTTGTGGGGGAAAATAATATTGTGGGGAAATTAATAGGTGTTTTGGAGCCTTGGTTTCTGATAAAATTAAAAATCCATGGTTATTCAGTAGCTAAGGAAAATAAAGCCATGGCAGAAAAAGAAAAAAAATCCTGCTGGTATGCCCTTTTAGAACAGAGCTCACATCAATAATTCTTGCTTTGTGCATTAAGTTTTAATGTGTAGACAGGCACTCTGTGCATAGCGGGGTGTCTGTGGAGTCATCAGTGAGGGCTAATAAATGCCTGTCATATGAAGAATATATTACAGAGAGAGCCAAGTTAAGTGAATCATTTAGTTACCATTAGTCATTTTTCATTAAGATTTTTAACTGTAGTAATATCCAGTATGCGTTAGGTAGGATAGAGGGGATAATGCCTGTGATGTGCTTTATCCCATAAACAAAGTTTTATTCCAAAATGTGTGGTGATTGTGGGGATCGGGATGAATGTTTCAGCTGTGATCACACCAGTGTCCTTTTTTTTTTTTTTTTTTTTTTTTAATTTGAGACTATAGAAGTCCAGATGGAAAAGGAAATAAATTCATCATATGGCTTGGCATTAACCAGCACCCACCATTTACATTGATGGCAATTGAATAGTAATGACTGTGCTGGAAATGGAATATCCATAAGCATGTTTAATACTGGGTATTAAAAATAGCAGCCAGAAAGGAATTTCCACAATACCAAATGTGTTATTCCAATCTGCTGTGTCCTCTTTTGGTATATGGGTCTGCTGCTGCAATCCTGTTCAGCCATAACTTTAGAGGCACAACCAAACTGAGACTGTCCGGGATGGAAATGGGAGAGTGCTGGGGAACTGGCTGAGACCCTGCAGGTCCCACTCTGGGCTCAAGTCACTGCCCAGCAAGACTCCCTCTTCTAACACATCACTCACTTGAGGGCTGGATGAAGCTGGGTTCCTGATGGTCTGTCAACATGAAAGAGTTACCAGAATGCGTGTGTCTGATCTAACTCACACTCATAAATTTCTCCCCAGGATAGAGTACCTCTGCCAGTTTACACTTTTTCCTTTTAATCTGTTATTTTTCATTACTTTCTGTTCTAAACCCCCAAATTCTGAGTTATATATCCCAAAATAATGGCTTGGCTGGGCATGCAAATTAAGATGTATCCTTCCCAAAATCCTGAGCAATTAACAGATAGAGTAAGAGGTACACACTTTGTTTGTATGATATAAAGACTTGTCAGCATAGATTTAGGATTACTGACAACTTTGCATCATTCTCAATTTACATCAATATCCTTCCACTTGTAAAACTACTTTCCAGTAACCACAGAGGCTCAAAGGAGAGAGGGAAGAAATTAAGAAACTCTTACGAATTACTTTACACAGTATTTTTTATCGACTGTAACAAAACTGAAAATAAACTTTGATGGTTCAGTATATCTGAAAGCTAAAAAGGGACGCTGACGTTGTAATTCTCTTTGGAAAAATTAGACCTTGCCTTTTAAAGCATCAAAAGCTTCAGTCTCTGCTTTTGATGAGTTGTGAAATACCACCTCCAAAACATGTAATTGTCTTGGAACTAAAATTTGCACTCATATTCCAACTCAGGCTAATATTATCCACTGGGAGATGAATTCACACTGTAAGAGGAAATATATACACGTTTTTTTTCTATATCAAGCAGATTACTCTTGCTAGTATTATCTGTGTAAAGTGTCTCATATTATTTTATTATATAGATTCTAAAAGTAACTTACACGTATGTATGGTCGTGAATTTTTTATTTTCTGAAGGATGTGGAACTGTCAGGTTTGGATTTAACCACAAATCAGGTATGTTATAGCTTCTGCTGCTATTCTCTGGGGAGGGGACAGTCACCAGGCAAAAAGGACAGTATCCAGCTATCAGTTCCTTGCAACGTTTTCTGTGACTGACAAGTAACGCTGTGGCTTGAGGATCCCGATGTGTGTGGTGAGTGGGACGGCAACCACAATGTTTTTTTCTGTTCACCACTAAATGACTCCTTCATTTTAACACTGTATCTGATGCAGAAATAACCTTTGTCTTTATAACTTGATTTTAGAGTAAAGTTCATGGGAGTGACCCAGAGAGCCCCACTCAGCTCCCGGGATGTCGTATGAGCACTGTGGCCCTGTGGTGCAGAGCAGTGATTAGGACATGACTGGAAATCTTTGGGGAAAATAGATTTAAGGGTTGCTATCAAGCTGTGGACAATTTGCATACCAGATGAATCTCAGGAAAAGTGATTGGGGTACATAAATATTCCACCTTTCTGGGCTGTGTCTGAATGCTGATTATCTAGCACCAATGGCTTCTTTAATGAATAGAAATATTTCACAGTTTCACATTCTCCAGGGCTTAATTTTTGTAAATGAACTGCTGATTCAGTTCTACATCACAAAATAACTCAGTTTGGCAATAATTCAAGGATAAAAATGTGAGCTGTAACTGCCCACTATTTATCAAACAAGCAACTACACAGAACAGTGCATCATTCCATGGAACAATGTTTAAATTCTTCTAATTGTGTTCTATAAAGCAAAGTCTCCTGATTTTGCTTTTGTTACTCAGCAACTCCCAGTACTCTGGCTGTAGGCAACCTGGAACTCATCAGAAACTTCTGGCAGCCCACTGTGGTGGCTCTTTGTGATAGCATTTTCTCCTGGCCTCTGCAGCTTTTAGAGGGTCAGGGTTGGTGAAGAAATGCTAATGGGTTTTTTTGCTACTGAGTTTATCGATCCTGTAGCTAGATTGAATCACCCGGTTTGGTCTTGATCTGCTTTTTGTGTCCTTTCCCTCACTCAGCAGCCACTTGGCATATTGCTAGCACAAGGTCCATTCTATATATTTATACATCATCTATATATCATCTGTACTTTTTCAGATCTTACATTGAGAGCTGCAGGGATTTACACTAGAGATTAGATTTTGACATTAAGGCTTGAGTGGAAGCCCTTTGTCCTCAAAGACTTCTTTAGCATCTGTACATCTTAAATTTGAAGGCCAGCTTATGTCTTCATTCAGCCCCATCTTTTGGTGGTGCTGATGTTATTCACTATCTTAATGTAGCCAAGCCTATGTTCCTCTTGGCTCTAACGTGGTACAAGGGCTATTGAGTTAATTGGTGTTTGGATGGGAGTGTCATGCTGGGGAGGTGGCGAGAGGAGCCTGTTCTTCCTTCGTGTGCTCATTTCTGAAGCCGTGATCTCAGGACAGAGGTGGAGATGTGTTTTTTAGGATCGCTATAAATAGTGCTCCAGGCAGGCAGAACTGTGGGGGATTTGAGAGCATAACTCTGGCATAGAATAGTTGCTATATAAAAATGTTAAATATGCGAGCTGTGTGCTCTTAGCTGATGCCAGGGAGGCCTTCTTGAGCTTCTCCTTTTGAAGCTAAATTTGGGCTCTGAAAATCAGACAATTTTTATCTCCCCTTCTTCTCCCCACCCCTCACTGTGTAATCAGAAACAAATTGGGGGAGATCTTATAGCAGCCTTCCAATATCTGAAGGGGGCCTACAGGAAAGCTGGGGAAGGACTTTTCACAAGGGCATTTAACGACAGGACAAGGGGAAATGGCTTTAAGCTGAAAGAAGGTAGGTTTAGATTAGATATTAGAAATAAATTCTTCACTGTGAGGGTGGTGAGACACTGGAACAGGTTGCCCAAGGAAGTTGTGGATGCCCCCTCCCTGGAAGTGTTCAAGGCCAGGCTGGATGAGGCTTTGAGCAACCTGGTCTAGTGGAAGGTGTCCCTGCTCATGGCAGGGGGGTTGGGACTAGATGATCTTTAAGGTCCCTTCCAGCCCAAACCATTCTGTGGTTCTATGATTCTATGAAATATTCAGCAGGTCGAATAACATCCATAGGGAGACTGGTACAGGCACTGTAGTTTCCAGTTTGGCCTCTTTTGCCCCCATTGCCAGTGTCTCAGAGGGTGAACGCAATAACTTTGCTGAACTCCTTGCCTTTGGTATGGCAGTAATTGTCTGAGTCTGAAATACTGAGGATTGTTTGATGGTGGAAAAGGAGAAATAGGATGTAAGCTGGGCTTTTTTAATCAGGAGTGATTCTTGGAGGGTTGAAACCAGTAACATCCTGCAGAAATTTGGGCAGTGGGACTTGGGTTTTATTTTTAATCACTTAGGATTGTGTATAAATAAGCAGGTTTGTAGAGTAGCGTGGTGCTATTTTTGCATTAATGTTTTTCAGAGCTAAGGCATGTTTAGAAGGAGGAAAATTCTTCTCATTTTTAGTTTCTGTAAATGCTCAAAGGTGGTTTCATGATTTATGTGGATATACATGTGATCACTATTTAAAAATTCAGCATTTACTGTCAATGTAAGGCTAAATGGGGAACAATGCAGGGTTTCCCTGCATTTGGAATACATAATGCTTCTGTCATTTGAGACACTGTGATCTGATAAATAATGATCTTTGTAGAGAGACATATAAATTAATATCTAAGCGCATGTGGAAAACACATCCTTCACAGATAATTCTCTGATTTTTTTAAAAAGCCTTGAAAAACACTGGCAGAATAGTATTTCTCTTGCTTGGTTATTTTTCCCTGGTATCACAGACATCCTAGCAAACCCAAAATTGAAGTCCTAAAAATTGCATTATGCTTTCAATCCCTGTCACAAGAGTACAATAGTTGTTTTGTCTTTGGCAGCTGCTACTGTAAGTAATGACTTCTAAACTATACTCCTAAATTTGAGCAGTGTGCAGTAAGTCATATGTCCTAAATCAGTTTAAAATGGAACAGAACTGAGATTCCTGTCTGTTAACATGAGACTAGAAAGGGATTAATAAAACCTAAAAAAAGAGGTCCATTATGGCCACTGTAGTCATAAATAAGCTTTATAGTTACGTCTCGCCACCAAATGTCAAGGAACTTCTGGTACTGCAATGTAGCAATTTTCCATCTTGTTCTTTTGCATTATAGAGATGGAATTAGATTTGCCAGGTGTTGTTTCTGCTGTCTGCTTTCTGAACTCTATCCTTTGACCCTTTTTTGATGAGTTGACTGCTTGTGAGACACCTGGCAATTATTGCTCTTTAAAGGTTAGGAGCCTTGGTGACATGCTGCGAACTGATTAGATGTGTGCACTCAATAAATATTGTGATATAAGGAAGGCTCAAGTGAAAACCATTGGAGAAACCCCTGCTACCTTCTAGCAATACAGAGCACATTTTAATGTATTCTTCAATACATGAAAGGGCTGGGCTCATCACCAGGGCGCTGTTCACCTGTGAAGCTCTTCATGCTGTATTGAGTGGGGGTCTCGATCAGTGTTGTAAGGGTTTTTATTGCACCTCTCGCCATAATTTCTGTGCTCTGCTGCCTTTTGTGTTCCCTTGGCTTCATGTGCTAATGGATACTGAGACAGCAGTATCCATTAGCTTTCATTCAGCAGCATTCTTAGGCAAGTGCCGAGCTTCAAGAGTGAACTTGAATAAATTGCCAAATTGAGGCTTGTATGGGGAGTGCTATATTACTAAATCTTTGTCCTTTTTACATAAGATATTAGCTGCAGTTGCTGCCTGCCAATCTGACTGTGTGGGTGAATAGTGAAGAGGCAGTGATTAGGGAAACCGATCTATGTGGTTGTTCTTCCTTTGCTTTCTTCATTATTCATAAATTCACAGTTAGTGTCTCTGTAGTTAATAATTCTCTGTACTTCTGTACAGCCTTCAATCAGAGGATCTCTAGTACTGTGTGAACATCAATGAACTAGCATTAGCATCTTCTCACCTTGCCATGGGCACTTTTAATCCTGGTGCAATGTCTTGCCCAGTGTGCAAGTGTGCTCTGTGCTGGCCTCATAGCACTCAGCTTTTATTTTTTAAGGTCATTTCTCCAGTGTACTAAAAGCAACCATCTAACCTTAAAGTCATACTCATGAGATATAGTTTAGACGTGTTTCATACTACTTTGTGGGTTTATTTACTAATGAAATCCAAGGGAATATATGTTTATGTATTTTACAAGCTGAAGATTCTGAAAGGGCAATAGCAGAAAAAGTTATCAACTTCCAAGTTTTAAGTAACTGCAAAACAATAAAAGGAAATTTTGGGTTGTATCTTTAATGCACGTCCTCTCTCTAACTGCCACTCAATGTCTAAATTACACTAATTCAAATCCTCTTTGGGTTGTGGGGCCCAGCAGAGGCCATCAGATATTATTTATTAGAAGAGAAACTCACTTTATTTTCTAGGATGCTGATGAGATTAGTACAGACTCCACCTGTTGTTGTCCTCTGCTTCTCCCCAGTCCAGCTGGCAGAAGGGATTACATGAGAACTTGCTCATCTGATGCAGGCATCATGAGCTGCCTTCTCACCTTGCCTGAAATGCCTTAGAGGGGCCTGCATGATGCTTTCTGCCACCAGACTTGCTAGAGGTTCTGGCTTGTGCAGATGGGAGCAAATAAAGGGTGCTGTTTGCCGTGTATGTGCTTTGGAAGTAAAACCCAGAAAATTTTTGTTCTTGGTTTTTGGGTTTAAATTCACAACTCTGGCAGAAGGATAATTGCTGACAGGTTTCTCTTACCTGATAGCTTGGTGGATGTAGCTAATGTCTCTCAATATGAAGGATATATCATCAGGTCTGTGACTTAGGACACTAGTTTTTGAGTCAAGATGCCTTAGATCTTCTTTCCACTAGAATAGATTTTAATTATTTGTACAAAATTATAGCAACCACAGGGACTGAGCAGGCTACAACCATATCGCCTGATAGCTAAGCTGCATATTGCTATCTGCCCTTTGGAGTAAAATGGCAACCTTCGTTTTCCTGACTGCTTTAATTTTCTGTCATGTGATCAAAATTGTTCCAACTTTTTGTTGGGGAAAAAAAAAAAAAAGACCTCTGGTTTGGTTGAAAACTTCAAATTTTGCACTGGTAAATAATTTGCATGTTTCTACAGATGTGTTTCAACAGCTCTGGCTGTTTGTTATTAAGTGGTGTTATAAATAAAGCAAAGAGTGTTTGTAACAAATACAGCGGAAATGTTTTGGTCTAAGAGATTGAAATAAATTAAGTATTACTTAAGAGACAATGAACAAATTAGGTCAACTAAGTATCCTTAAATTCATGGAAACCTTCGTTCTGGATTTGCCTTCAGTCTCCTGATTTGATCAGTATCCCAGCAGCCTTCCTAATGAAGTTATGTCTTATCTAATAAGCTTTCTAGGCTTATTAGGCAACATCTAAGTTTTAAGATAAGGTTTACAGCTAAGAAGAAGGAAACTCTAACCATTAGAAATCTCCAACAAAGTGGGTAAGTTTTCTGTTGCACAGACTAGACTCACAGTTGGCAAGATTTGAAGTGGTCACAATATTAAACACTGAAAACTGTAGTTTGCAAAGGAGGATGAGTTTAGCCATTGTTTAGAGAGGTGCTACAGTGAGAGTTTTGATTCTCTGTACAAAGGTTTAATTTCCAGCTTCAGCTTTAGAAGACTTTCACTTCTCCCTCGTGTTTCATTTGCTTCATTAGCCTTTGCCTGCTACCTTTTAGCAGGATTGTTTAAATGCTGCTCTAACATGAGCCTACACATGTCTTCATTAAGTACGATGTTTCTGATGTCACCTTCATTGAAATCTATCCCCATTTGCCTGATCTTGATTGCACTCAGTTCGCAGGGTGATGTGTTGCGTGATTCATTAAATGCCTGATACATGCTAGGCCTTTTCAAGATTGACACAATAGTCAAGGTGAAAATGTCAGAAATCTTCCCCATAAATGCCAGTCATTTTCTTATCAGCACGCTTCTGTACAGCTATTGTGGTTTGGGTTTTTTTTTCACTTTCTTCCTGCTTAGTTTTCATAACAGAAAAAAGTTGCAGTGGTAGCTGCACATTTACTGTTTCCACCTTGGAAATTACACCATCACGGGATCTTTTCTCTCTCCCATCCTTATTTAGTCCTGCTTTGGTCTTTTTTACTCTCTCTGCCTCCTTCTTTCAGTGCATCTGAGAGTTGATGCTGTTGGGTCAGTAGGGTATTGTATACAAAAAGATGGAAGGATGAGGCTGCTGAGTTCAAAATCTCTCCTGTACTAAAATGTGCCTGCTGGAGTTTGCTGAGTTGCTCAGCTGGTACCGTCTGCCTCGAGACCATGGTGTTCACCAGCGAGAGTCAGCTATTGCAGCAGTTTCAGCACAGAAGATGTGAGTGCAGCAGAAGCTGCACATTGCAGTTCACTGTCTCCTAAGCAGTTCTTTGTATAAAAGGAAAAGTCAGCATTTTGCCTGTACAGTGTCACTGTCCTCTTTCACCACATTCCTACTTCAATTTCTACTATCAACAGCAATCATCATCTCTTCTACACCTGAGGAGAGGACAGAGAAATTAAGACTTCCCAGCCTAGCCTGTATGCTTTAACCCTTCTCCAGCATAATCAATTCCTGTAAAATAAATAAAATTATATTAGGCAAACATTGCCAGCTTATTCCAATTGGATGATAGAAGTCTAAATCATATACTTAGCTGACATAAATAGACATAATGGTACTGACTGCTTCTACACAATAGTTGATATAGAATTTGACTTCTGCTTTTATGTTAATATTTGCCTATCTCCTGCTGCTTCTGGGAAGATAAGTTGCTTTCTATCAGCTATGTAATTGAAGTTGTAGTGTTATCTGTCAACACAATTATTATTATTGTTAATATGCACTTACAATAGTGGTTGAAAGGTAAAAATTGTGCTTAATCAAGAAAAACTTGTGCTGCTCTAATGGATCTGAAATAAAATACCAGTCAACTGAGACAAGTGCTGTTGGATGCTGCTTTGACATTTCAACTTTAACTGTTCCTCTAAACTTTATATTTGCAGGAAACATTTAATTCAAATGCATGACTTTTGGCTTAAAATGACAGCTGTCCTTTTAATGTGCACAAAGATACTGCAAAAACCACAGGAATTTCTGTAATGAACTTTTAAAGTCCTCCCTCTTTTTTTTCCCCTGGATCTCCTGGTGAGGATAACAGTTATTACCCTTCAGAGTTACTGTGTAAGAAAACCAGATGACAACATTACCCAGAGAAAGCTGTAGAAAATTTATGATTTAGTCTAAAACATGCACTTGAAGAAAATGTTGGTTTTGGGTCTCCACTCATGCATTTAAACACTTGTTTAGGAGCCTCAGGAGCTGATATCTGCAGCCGTTCCCTGGCCAGGGGCATGCTGCTGGCTGCTGATACTCTCCTGGTCAGGGGAACGGCAGCAAACCTCAGCCCCATAGCTGGTGGGACTCCTCTTAGGGACTTTGGTGAGACCAAAATTGGACTCTGGTGATCAGGCAGGCTGTGGTTTTAGTACCCAGAAACTTGTTAATTGAGAGCTATGGAAAAGGCTGAAATGCAGCAGGAAATGTTGGCAAAGCCATGAAAAAGAAAGAAATACTTGCTTCTTTACCCATCATCTTTCTCCCAACAACCTCAGATTTAAACAAAGTAAATGAAAAGTAGAGATTAAACCATGTCCTGGAATAATAAGAAAAATATAATCAGCACGAGTAACTGTGGATAGCTTTTGCCACTCCATAACGAAATAAACTGGAATGGGAAAAAAAAACAGTGGCCATTCCCTGAGGCAGGGAGATGAGGGAGTAGAAGGTGAATGAGTATGAGCTCTCTCCTCCAGGAGGGAGGAGGCTGACTGACCATTAAGCCCTGCAGCCATCCTTGTGTTGCAGCCTGGAAGGGGCATGGTGTGGGAGCCCAGGAGAGCCCTGCACAGGGAAGTGGTGGGGCAGGAGTGTTGTCACTGATAGCAAGCTTTCAATTAAGTGTGAACTGAGGGGAGAGGACATGCCGATTTGTGGGACAACCTGGGCTGCAGCTCAGGGAATGACTGGATAGGTTATTTTCTTGTGATCTGTCTTCCCATCACCTTGTTTGTAGCCTGCTGCTCCCTGTGCCATAACAATGGATTTGCAAAGTTGCTGTGCAATAGTTGTGCCACTGCTAGAGGTGCCTGTGAGGAGACCTGTGTTGACCCAGAAGGCTTGGGTTTGCCCTGGGTCTTTGTTAAACCACAAATACGTTGCAGGAACATTTGAGAGTCAGTTGAAACCATGGCCCATTGTATGAGGATCTTGTCTTGTAAGTAAGTGAGGTGGATGAGAGGTTCCCATCCCTGGTTTACAGGTGGGGAAATGAAGCACAGAGAGATTACATTGTTAGGTGGAGATCACAGAGGAAGCCAAGGGGAGAATAACAATTGAATCAAGGTCTTGGGAAGACTGTTCTTTGCCTTTAACTAGTCTGTCAGAAACATGCCATAGTTTCTTATACAGTGAATCAGTAATTACAAAAGCATACACAGCAGCCTGTCTTTGGAGGGATGCCCAGACAGGAAAACAAAACTGTTTGTTGAGCAAGTACTGGGATTTGTATGAAGGCATAATAAATGAAATTTATTTTAAGGTGTCTTAGTAGATAGATTTTGGTGCAGGGAGGCAAGGCATACTCCATACAGTGAGAAAATGCAGTAGTTATCATTTTATTAAATTACACTATGAACAACCATACTTACTTATTAACAAATCTTTTAGTGGTTTTCTATGACTGGAAACGTAATTAATGTTGCTGACAACAAATGCCACATCTGGCAGTAGAAAAAAATGTAGCACCTCTTATTGCTGTGTTCAAGCAGAAGCTTTTTGCACATGGCTTTGCTCCACGGTGATGTACGGCATGGTAGGTAGTGTCTGTCACTGTGGATGTGCCCATCTCCGTCTTTTGAGGGGGAAAAAAAAAGGGCAAAGAAGCTTACGGATCCTGCACTTTCTGATAAGGAGACTGATAAAAGCTTGGACTGATATCTACTCCTCTCTGTGTCTTAGGTGCCCGAGTAGACTGTATTTCTGTTAACACCCTAGAGGGGATTGCCAGAGTGGGGCTCTCTGAATTGGCAGCATTATTTATCACTCTCTCTTTTGTAAAGACAATCCCATAAAAAGTGAGGGACACTGGCTGATGGCTTTTTGGTGTGTCTGTATGGCAACCAGTAATGATTTTGGTAGATTGAAGGGCTGTGTTATTAGTTTCTTTACTAATGCTGAGTGAAGTTGTGACAGCAATGACAGACCTGTCCAGATGACCTGAAGAACATACTGAAGTACGGGTGGGTTGTAGCTAGTGCCCTTAATCTCTCCCTTGCCATGCCCCTGGTAAGTCTGGCCATGAGGACCATTGCGCAGAAATGGCCCTGAGCTTGGGACCTGCCACAGCTGCTTTTGGCTCTCCCGTCCTTCAGCACGGCTGTGTTGGAACTCTGCTCAGTGGAAATTAGAAAAACAGTCTTGCAGGACCCTGGGCAGAGCTGAGCCCTCTCTTACATGCAGGTAGAAGTTGAGTTTGGTGAAGTCTGTTGAGAGTGTTCAACAGAAATTTCCTGAAAGTTCTCCAAAAGCCATTTTCCCATTCAATGTCATTTCCATACATGACAGCAGCCTTTTCTGGAGGAACACCCTAAATTGCTAGGGAACTTGACTCATCTGTTGCCTTACTGAAGAATAATCTTTAATTCATGATCTGTGCGCAGTGGGCTAGGTGCTACCTAGCCATGGATTTGAGGGGGAGTTTGGCTTGTTTAAATGCTTCAGTATTAAGCCCACCAGGATTAGTTGAGTCTTCCTTGGCACACAAAAGCTTGGGAGGCTGATAAGGCACACAAACTCTGTTATTAATTAATTATTTATTCTAAAATGTAGTTTTGTATGTGGTGCAGTTGTTGAAGAATAGAAATGTTTTAGAAGAATAACTAGGAGAAACAGAAAACAGAGACAAGCTATGAGCTGCTCTGTGCTTCTCTAGAGATTGTTGGCATTTTGCAAAGTCAGACACTTAAAGGATTAAACAGTTAATGTGCAGCTGACGATAAGAAGCTGGGCTTGATTTAAATCCCCATTAATGTCAATAGAAATAATTCTTGTTGACTTCAGAGCTGGATGTTAGATCTGACTGTATATGAAGTGTATGTATTTGAAGTAACCAGACTGGACAGTCGTACATGTGGGTTGTCTCCTGCTGACAGCAGAAGTGCTGGAGTGTCACTTGGAGAATTTCTCCGTTGCTTGGGAGCATAACAGATGCAAGCTGAGGGGCAGGAGATGAAATCTTATTTTCTGTAATAAAATCTCTCAAAGTATTCAAAACTGTCTCTCCAGTTTGTACTGTCTAACTTCCTGAACTGTCTAACTTCCTGAACTGTTAATTTTGCAGAAAAGAATATTGGGAAACTTATCAGATGTGTTGTTTTAATGTATTTTTTTCCTTCCCAGATCTAGAGGAAGCTGTTACTGATAATGTGTTCCAGCAGCTTAAGAGATTGCACTGCAATAGGCTTATGAGAATCTTCCATGTCATTAAATCTCCATGAAAAATCACAAATTGGATTTAAAAAATCCAGTTTATTCAAATGCTTACATTGTTGAAAAAACCTTTTAAAAAAAAATCTTTTGTAGTGTGTATTAATTACGAATCTCTCTCCTAAGTGAACAGAAATGAACTTTACCATGAATTTTAAAATTAAAATTAATTTTCCTTCCTACTTCTACACCTGTTAGGACTCTGCAAAGGATAAGGACAACTCTCATGATCTCATCCTCTGTGGGATACGTCAGGAAATGATGTAGGCCTGGTTTGGATAAAAGGGAAAGGACGAAGGTGTCTGCAAATGAGCATACGTTCAAGTCGGTTCCCTGTAGACTTATCTCGTACGTCTGGCTTGTGTAACTGCAGGGTGAATACAAGCATACAAAGCAGCTGGGAAATTCAGACCTCTGTCCCAAACCTAGATTGGATTCATTAAGTCGTTCTCCTTCTCCTGTATCTTGGGGAATTGCCTATAGTGCACTGGGACTCACCAAAGCCAAAAAGGTAGGGGTTCTATGATCACTGCAAGACCACTCAGTGCCACACGTGACAGCACCAAAGTGTCTGTTTGTTCATCCCACAGCCTAAAGGAGAAAGCAAATTCTCCTGGATGAAACCCCAAATCTCTCTCCATCCTGAACAGCTCAACATGGGTGGGAAAATTTCCATTTTTTATTACGTCTGTGGTGAAATGTGCTGTTAAAACCAATTTCCTCAGAAACAGCACAGTTTAGTGGTGATTTATGCATTGAAGCAGGTCTGGCATTTAGATCCCTATTTGGTTCTTTATTATAATGTTATCATCCAGGCCACCTCTAAATTCAGGGGAAAAGGGCTTTATGACTAAAAGTAAATTTTTGCAAAGCTGTTACATTTTTCATTAAGGATGCTTAGGATTTTGTTAAAAACAAATAACCAATTAAAAGTCCTCAGCCCAACACAGCAGACAGTGAAAGACGGAGGTGTGTGTTTGCAAGTATTTATGCTTTCAGCTACAGAAGGAAAAATACGTACAGCAAGTAAAGCACAGCACCACAATTTGTGCAGCAACTTCACATCTGGGTGATGGCAATCGTGTAATGATGGCAATGTCAATCTCGGAGCAGGTCAATTTATTCTGCCTAGCAGCAGTGAATCTGTTGTAGACATACCCATAACTGAGATCTATCAAAACAACTGTAATGTATGTGGGGTAGAGAAAGCTACTAACAAAATGAATTTCAACAGAGTATGCCAGGCACCTCCTGAGTGGGCACTGGGTGTCCAAATTGCTTGTCCTAAGCCTTGAAAGTTGCCTCCTTGACATGTGAGAAAGGATCTTTTAAACAAAATGGAAAAGACTATGGAGTTAGTGTTTAGTTAAGCAGCTGGATGCTGTGGCAATTAGTGGTGTTAGTATATTCAAATCCTAGTGTCCTTGGTATTATTCAGTCACCCAATGCATGACAAAGTGAGATGCTGGTATAAATGTGTTAATAGTGAGAGCTGAGCATAATGGCAGGCATTGTATTCTCATTAAGCATTCAGCAACACGCTGTAAAATTATCAGAGGAATATGTCAGCAGGATGTAAGCATTTGCTAGTCATCTGTCTTTTGGGATTTCAGCCTGGCAAAGGCCCTTGGTGACGTATCTTCTTACGCCCCAGTATCAATACAACAAATATTTGAATATTTCCATGTAATTTGTTCCCAGAGGAATATAGAGGATATGAGAGAAGGAAAAGAGACTGGGATTCCTGTTCTACTCAGAGTGTTTTTGGGTTTTTTTCCCCCCTCTCCATTAGTAAATTGAAAAACACCGTCAGTTTGGGGGAATGTTTGATGTGAAGCAAATAGTAATGTCATGATAGTGTTTTTCTTCTTCAGAGCTCTGGCCACCGGCACCCATAATCCCAACACAGAGGGATGCTGGCTTATTTACTTTGCTGTTTTAACGTCAACCACTTTTTAGGGGATTTTGGACAATGGTTTCAGCACCTGGTTCACAACCTGCTGCAGAAAAATTGGAGACAGCATCCTGGTGTATCACAAGACACTACCTGAAGGTGCGTCCCTGTCTTCCCCTGCTGAGAGAGGTTTAATATCAGTGAATGTGGGGCACAGCTCCTGACACAGATGGTGCATTGTGCACTGTTGAGCAATGAACTCTGTAATCAGGGAGTCTGTCTCCATCTCACACTGCTATGAGCAGTGTTTTAAAAGCCCCTTTCAGCACTCCAGCACAGCTTTGTTGCTGCAGCTTGCAGCACATGCTGGGCTCCTCAGGACAGCAGCAGCTGGTGATAAACACACAGCTAATAAGGAAGTATCTCATGAAGGTCCTTAGTGATATGCTGATGGAGGAGCGCTACCCTGGGCGTTCTTAAATAAAGAGTGGTTTTTTGTAACCCAGGACGTCTTGGGGAGAGGAGGAATAGGAGTGTTTGGGATCGGATGCTCTCTTGACCTGGTATTGTTTGCTCAAGTTTGGAAACTTGGCAGCCTCAAGCTTTCATTAATTTTTGATTCTTGTGTATTTAGAAAAGGCTACAGGAAGAGGTATAACAGTTTTGGCAGAGTCTTCATACTGATTATTAACTGTAAATTTTAATATGTGCTTTATGTTTTTTGTAAGATAGGAAAACTTAGTATCTCTTCTTCTTCTTCTTTTGCTTTCTGTGTCCTTTCAGGCAGCTTTGAGTTTGTTCCCACTGAAGCGGTTCTGCCTTGAAGAGCACATGCCGAGACATTGCAAATGGGCAGTGGGCTTAAACTCTCACTGCTGTTTAGGGGAACAGATAAATGTTTTAGTTTAGCTGCCACAGTGATCCTTAACTAATTGGCCTTTATGTCAGTCCTTGGGTGGAAGGAAGCCTTTGCTAACAACTGCTCTGCTCAAATACTCTGATTTTAAATACACACAATTTCATCTCTTGCTGTACCATTTTTCACCTTGCAAAACATCTTTTAGTCCTTTCCTGGTTTCCATAGCACCAGTTTCTTGATCACCTGTTGTGTACCATAGTGTTTTCCTTGACCACTAATCAATTCCCATCTCATTTTGAGTGATCTTGTCCTGGGAAGCCATCTCACCTCACCAGGCAGGTTTTGCAAGTAAGTAGTAGTAGATAGAGAGGATTTGAAGTGAGGTCATTTAGCTTTGCCTTCTCATTCATGCCTGTGGTTCCCTCACACTTTAGTAGTCACAAGTGGTAACATATTTTTGTTGAGACCAATCATAATGAGATTTTTTAGAAATCTCTGTAGCTGAATGTTTATATTGGCACCAGAGTATGCTTAATGCATATTTTACAGGCCAAAGAGCTAATTTTGAGAATCCAATAGCAGCATTTGAATGCTCCATTATAATGTCTGCATTTTTAAATTGAAGCTGTGAATAGGTTTGGTTTAAAAGCTGAGAGAATTACATGATCTCTAGACCAGTGCTGCAAGTTTAGGCCCTTATACAAAGTCAGTGGAAAATCAATTCGTCTTTCCATTTGCCTTAATGGACTTTTGGATCAAATTCATATTCTTAAAAGCATTGGAGTGCATGAACAGTGTCAGGTAGACAGGTTTTTAATTTGTGAGACTGAGTGGTTGCTAGTGGAACCCCAGGTATGTAGACATCTGCAGATGGGGACTTCTGCCTCTGACTGACGGAACCAGAGCCCATGTACGCTTGTATCTGAAAAAAGGGAAGCCCTCTTCATCCCAATGTAAAACTCAGATGCCTTTCTTTTATAAGTAGTTTATTAAAGAATTTATTCTTTATAACTAATAGTATAAAAAGACATTCAACCCTTCTCCTTCCTTAATGCTGGAAGTGTGGAGGAAAAAGGAATTTCCCTCAGTGTGATGGTTCATTGCTCTGAAGGTTTAACTGCGAGATAGTGCTCCAAGCCTACTACTGCAGTCCTACAGAAACTGCCTTTAGTGGAATGCCACAGATACCAAAAGAGTATGAGCAGAGCCCTGTAAAACATAAAAAGTTTCCCTGTGTTAAAAACAACAAAAAAATATCAACAGAAGCACTGCTAATCTACATCATTATGCTATAGATCCTTCAAGTGCAAATGGGTTATTACTTTGCCCATGCAATAAATTCATTGCAAAAACAACTCCTCACATTTCTTATGTTTTTAACTTTGGCCTTGACTGCTGAAAATGTTCTTTAATGCTTCAGCATTCCTACTGCTCGGCAAGCTTCTGGTTCAGCACATAAGGGGAATTTGATTGAAAGGCTGAGCTACATTTAGGATCAAATTCTCAATGGCAAATCCGCTAAGGATGCAGCGCAGCTCAGTGAAGGAACTGCTAAGGTTTGTGGAAGCTGAGGTTTGTTCTGACGAAAAGCAATTGCCTTTTTAGTTAGTGAAAATTGGCAGAAGCCTTCTCCAGCAGGTGCCTTATTGATCTTGTCCTCCATTTGTGTGAAACCATCTTCAAGAGTGGCAGTGCCTCCCAGACATGCTGAGAAGTCTCTAGGAGCTGGGAGCTGCCATAAGGTGTGGGAGGGCAGCTTTGCATGCTGCATCATGCGCCTTCTGTATATGGATCAAAACAAATATGAGATAATACAGTTCTCCAAAAATGTCATCGAAATTTTGGAGCCTTTCATAGTACGTGTCTGCCTGCCCACGACCTAAACAACTACCAACAGAATACTTTGTAAAGGGTCTTCTGAGTTGCAATCTTACATATGAGTTTGGTTGTTTTAAGTCTAGTCTGACTGCTCCTGGATATTTGATGGTGCTCTTTTTTATTTTTTTATTTTTTTTTCCTTTTTCCCTCTCGTTTGTATGAGCTCCATGTCAGAAATTAGAAGTAATGAAACAAAGAGAAGATAAGATACTTGCATGAAGAAAGTCAAGGCCATTTGAAGCTTCTTGTATGACTTTTATATCTCCTTTTGTTGCATTTGATTGTTTGGCTTGAGATAGGAAATTTGCATGAAGATGGAATTACTTCTGCTCTTTCCTCTTTGAATTTATGTAGGCTACTCAATTTTTTTTCTGAGGCCTAAGAGGTCGTTTCATCAAGGTCTTCTTAGGCAGGAGACAGCACATGAGATCATTCTTCCTGGCCCAGCCAGATGCTGCATATGGCTTTGGTGCCATACTGGGTAAGGAGAGAAAAAAACCCCACGGTCGCCTGCATGAATGCAAGAGATGTTGTTTGTCTGGGACTTTGACAATGTCCTGGCAAAATGTGCTTGCAGTCTGGCTCCTGAGGAGGGTCTACCCTACATGTAGTCCTTGGATATACTAAAGGAAGCCTGATGAAGTCTTGGGAATCTTCTCAGTTCTGTCATGATGAAATATTACCTTGGCCCCCATCCTGGAGCGCTTACATGCTTTGCCAAATTTGAGCTATAAGCAAATAATGAACCTGTATCACAGGCATGTTCCTCATCTTTAATCATTGTTGTGTATAAAGAGCTTTAATATTATTTGGATGGAAAGTTCCAGCTCTAAAGAGCAATCCTTGTTCTTATCAACAGTGTGTTTGCAAATCCTGTCAAACTTTTATTTTAGGGGAGTTTAAAACTACCTCATTGTCCTCATTTGAAGTCCAAAGAAATGAAGTGTTCCAGCACTTTTGCAAATGCATTGCTGGATATAGAAATACTTACAAGCTTCCAACTGACTGCCCAAGTCCATATAAAACTGGTGGTAGAATAAGGAATTTCACCAGGTTTTTCCCCATTCCACATTATGTCCAAGAGCTGTGTTACTCTGGCTGCAATTGTACAACCACTGGGGAGGAAAAATCAAACCCTGTTATTTTAAAAATAACTTGTGAAGTTTCACAATTACTGATTTGCATTCTTCAAGTTAGTAAAAATCTAACTTTCAGTAAAAACAAGGTGTGCAAGGCAGCTCGATGGCCAAATTGCCTTGAAATTCAATAGAAATTGGGTACTTGAACTCCTTTCATTTCTTCTGAAAATCTCAGCCTTGGTCCCTCCATTGCAGTGGGGTTTTCTGCAATCTGGGGAAATATTGTTCCCTTTCAGAGCTAAGTAAATCCTAATGATTTAAATCCATCTTTTACATGTGTTTGGGGACAGGGAGGATGTTTGTTTATTTATTATAGGATACACTAGCTAGCTGTCTGGCTTCCACTGGCACAGAAAAATGCAATGAGAGACCCTATTCAAACCCAGTATTAGCAGTGGATCAAGGCTGCAGGGAGCAGCCTGCAAATTCAGAATGGACTGAAGTGAAGGTTGCTCAGATTATCCTTCCCTACTCTTCATTTATTTTTTTTTAATACACTGTCAATTTTAAATTATTACATTCTTTTCTGGTTTGATTTTGTTTGTTTTGGTTTTTTTCCTGCAAGGCACAGGCTTTGCTTCAGAGTGAGGCTTGAGAAGTTTGCTGACAAAACACGCCAGAACTGTTCACTAAGGACAAATCTGGGTGTTAAAGAGCTGCTTTGCATTTTGTTTTGTCTTTTTCCCTGAGCCAAACTGTATCTGGGTCATTCAAGAAAAAAATCTGGAATGATCACCAGCGGCATCAATGTTAAGTTCACTTGATTTTTGCAGATTTCACTTTGCAGCCCAACTTACTTGTGATAAAGGCTTTCTATGAAGGGTTGTGTGGCCACCCTGTCATACAGTCCATGTCTAGCTTGCATACTTTTATACAGTTTCTCTGGAAAAGCCATGTTGTGATTAGAGGTTTTTCCCCAATTTTTTGTCAAAAGCTATTTAATCTTGCAGAAAGCTCTGTTTTTAGCTGCTGACAATTAAGATGACTAATTAAAAACCACTTCTGGAACAGATTTTGGCTTGCTTTGAGGTATTAGGTCTCTGCAGAAAAAGCAGGAGCAGATCCTGCGGGGATCTGTGGGGCACAGCACTGCTCATAGACTCTGAGGACCCAGCGGCGAGGCTGCCTGTTGCGAGGGAAGCACCGCAGCCCTGGCCCCACGGGACTAACGCGGCTTTTTGCCGTCTTTGCATCCTGTTGCTCCTGGATTAGTCAACTACTGACCAAGTGTATGTCAGCCTTCCCAGGCTGAATTGCTGCGAGCAGCAGTAGGGCAAAGAGAGAAAATTAGAGAACAGTTTGTCTGCAGGGATTAATACAGGCTTGTCACGTCTCATTTGCTCACCTCTTGGTCCTTCGTGCAACATGGTGCCTGGCTGTGCCACCTCTGCGCCTCAGGGGCATGGAGCATCTCAGGTGGTGGAGTGATGTGCCACTGAACCTGTGCCTTCAGAGCAGGGCCCAAGTTTCAGACGAGCTGGTGTTCCCAAACCCCAGCCTTCTGCTACATGGTCCCACATGCAGCTACCATGTGGCCTTATAATCTTAAGGTCATTTGATTAATTGCGGGAGCGTTTTGTTCATTTGAGTGGTCTGTAAGTAAACTCTGTGGGGCTCCTTCCTTCACTGTTGATAGCTTTTTTTTTTCTGTCCTGAAATTACAAGTAACTATGCCACTCTTTTCTTACCTCAGTCATTTTCTCCAGCAAAAGTCAGGGGACAACCCCTTTGGGTGGAGAAAACAGCTCTGAGGTCTGAGAAGCCCAGGGCAGTGCTTCATGCCACCTCATGTCTTTGGGGTCAGCTATCTTTACTCTTGTGCTCTGGCCCCCAGGAAGGGAACTTTTGCACGTTGCAATTCCCACCGAAGTCTCTTTGCTTCCATTTTAATAATTTGAAAAATCTGTGGGATGTTCTCTGAGCACACCTATGTATTTTTAAAGAGCTTTTAGCTGATTCCTCTAGTGTGAATTATGAGATTGATTAGGGGAATAAAGAGCTGTTAAAACAGAGAAGTAAAAGGTCATTCATTACCCTATACTACCGCATACTGCTTGATTTCCAGCTATTAAGTATACATGAGATACAGGGCTGTTGGAAGTGGACACACAATCCTTACTTTTATACCAATGTAGACTCTAGCCCCTGTAATTTAACAGTGTCATAAAAGTCCTGCTTATCTTTTACAGACTCCCACTTCGAAGCATGATACTGTTAGCTCTCAAGATATAATGGGCATTAAATTTCGGCACTTGTTAAATTAGGGATAATTGTCTCCACACTGTTCAGTTTTGTGTAAGGAAAAGCCAAGCAAGATCTCCCCATTAACCACCAGAACTAGGTTGTGCCATGCCTGTTGAGTAGTGGAACGTGCTCAAGTTCCCCATTGCATTTCCACTGCTTTTTGGGATTTGTAGATATTTATTCCTGGCTAAGGAAGTTGAGGACTTCAGGGTAACATGTTGGAAATATGTGGGAACGTCTCTCAATAAGCAATCTGTGACTGCTTTGGCTTAAGGTAAAATTTAGCATCCAAGCAAGCCTGTGGAGGAATAAAGACATGCTTTCTTTCCCCTTGTGGTGTGCAGAGCCGGGGCTGGGAGGTGAGGGTGGAACAACGCTGACAGTGTTCCTGGACACCCGGCTGCCTCCCCTGCCGTAGTTTTCCACAGTGGCAGAGCAAGTTGAGCAATCTGCAGAGGCAAGGCAAACCTTTAAAGGAAAATTATGTGCATAGAGAAAAAGAAAATAAGGCACGGTAGTGACTCCCAAGCCAGCATCTTTGCTGTGTGCCTTCAGTCAGTCTCCAAGCAACCGGCAACATAACAAGGACACAATGAGTCAGACTCAAACAGTTTCTGCACCTTCATATAGAGGTCTGTATATATTCAGTCTCTATAAGCCCAATCTTAGCTTCCTTATCTGAGCTAATTTATTAAACACAAAGAGCTGGCAGGTGCCTGGCCGCCCTGCACGCTCGGTGCAGGCTCCTCAGCCTGATCTCCAGCTGGAGCTGCTGGGTTGTGGGTTGTCCCTGCTTCTGCTGGGCTTCCCTGTAGCTATCCTCAAGGCTTACAGTTTATTTCACAAAAACTCCTTTAATTTTCCAAGGCTTTGTGCAGAGTCCATTTGTCTTTCTCCTGTAGATTTCCAGCTTACCTAGGCTTTGAAAGACAAAGGTGCACGGAGATGGGTAATGACTCATCTGTGAAAAGAGGTCTCTGAACTTTAGAGCATGCATGGGGAGGATAGGCAAGAGATGCACAGCGTGCTTGGATTTATTGGCCGTGAGTTGGCGGTGATGTTGGCAGTACCTGTGCTTGGCGCAGGTAAGCGCTTTGCTGAATGCCTGGTCTTGATGCCGGCGCTGCTGCCACAGACAGCACAGCTTGCTGTTCGGCACTAGGAGAACACACTGGGGTAGATTCATCTATTTTAGGTGCGTCATTGGAACCAGCTCAACACAGATATAATAAAAGCATACTCTGTAGCAGAGAGGAAACTACTGAAAGAGAATACTGTTGCAAAAAAAGCATGAAGGAAATTTCCACTGGTCGCAGAAGCCCAGCTAGGTACAGCCTCTAACCAGAAGAGGTCAATAGTTATGATTTTTTAATATTTTTTTTTTACAGTCAGGATGCTTTGGAGGTCACTAATAAATATAAGAAAACAGAAGTACAGTTTTCATTGTTTGGGTCTGAAAAATGTTAGTGAGCAAATCTGTGGCCACTGACCAACCGTGAGCTGCTGGATGTGGAGCTCTCCACATGTCCTCAGGCCTGGCTGTTTGCTCGGCCACTGCTAGCTCTTGTACCATTAAAAAGCTCCATCAAAAAAAAAAAAAAAAGAAATGGGAAAGAAGAAAATTAAACCCCAGCTTTTATTGTTTGCTTCGACTCGTTAGCCCATTTCTGCTGGCAGTAATTGTGGTGGGCTGGTAATGAAAGCCAACCCAAACCAGCAGCACTATTGAACTGGTAATTTTTAGTAAAGACGGCAGTCCAAGCACTCGGGATCCCTGCAATATTTTTACCGTAGAAAAAAAGCTACTCTTCACAGTTAAGTGTTGGCCCTCAGCTAATAAGTGGAACCAAGAAGTGTCCACTTCACAGCACCCTCCCAAGAGCTTCTTGGTAGAAAACCTATGCGAAGTCGCAGGCTCCCATCCCCTTGCAAGGGGAGGCAGGAGTCCTTTCACAAAATGGCAGGATTTTGGCATGGGTAGAACCCAAGCCTGGGCTCTCTGTGGGATGCACTGGCATTGCTGTATTAGCTTTTAATAGAAATTAATTGTCAGGCTCTTGCAGTAAACGCAGTGGTGTGTGGCCTCTCCTTGCCAGTGACTGACTGCCATGACAGTTACAGCATATCGCCCCTTCTGAAGAGAAATGCTCCCTTTGCCTCAGGGATTGGAGCAGTCGAGACACCAAACTTAATTTAGGTCATCTCTTGGTCTGTTCATCTCCGTGGATTATGTTTTTCACCCATCTGGCCGGGATTTGTAATTTTCTTTTCTTGAATGATGCAATTATTTTTCTTCCTCATTTTGGTTGTCAGTTAAAAAAAAGGCTTTTCTGGAAAATAAAAATTGTTTTTGAGGAAAGCAATAACAAAAAAGAAGTTTATGTATTAAAATATAAAACTTTACTTACTTTACAACACCCGTCTGTGAAGTTGACTCAAAATACATTTGTTAATCATACACTCTTGATTCAAACCAAAAGACTGGACTTCACAGGCAGAGATTCACATTTATTTTGTAAATTCTGGTACGTTTTCTTTTAGTCTGCTGGAAAAAAAGGTCACTGTAATTTATTTTACTTTTTCACTACTTCTTTCCCGCTCCCCCATTTTTTACATTCACCTTTAGTCTCCACGATCTATAAAAATAGCCCTAATTCTTTTCTGCTCTGGATAAGCCAGTAGCTATTATAAACTAGAAGAAAAAGCCCCTTTCATATTGTTGCTATTGGATGTTTGTTTAATTTCAGTAGGGCTTTCTAAAGGTGTAACGCAAGTAGAGTTTATTACTATTTGAGTCTTTAATTGCTGGAGTAATATTTTTTTACAGCTCCTTATTTTTATGTTTAAGGGTCCCCAGACACTTTGATTTATTGGTGTTGGTGAATGATTGATAAATGATTGAGGTTAAATTGAAAAACTGAAGGCATTGTATGAAATAGAAACGGTGCCAGAATGACCATGCAGGAGCCACCAGTATATTTAATGTGATGCATACGACATAGCTGCTACAAGCTACCACCAAAGCCACCACAAATATCAACTGTTCCCTGGGAAGGGACTAAAAAAATGTAATAACAATAAGAATGGTTTTTTTCCTGTTAATATGGAGAAGTGTGGTTTGTCCTGTTGCAGTCTAGCTTTTCATTTCAGTGTCTTGGGGTGTTTATTTCTGGAATATCATAACCACAAAAAAGAAAAGAAAGGTTACAGACAGGATTTTCACAGGCGCCTAAAGCAGTTAGGCACCTAATTTCTGTGATGTTTTGATGGGAGTTGGTTATTTTTGTCTCTTGCGCTCCTTTGAAATAGTAAACAAGGGTTTCTGTTTCAGGCTTGTTGAGCACACACAGCTTCTATTGCCGTCAGTCGCTATTCTGCTTACAGACAGCTCTTGGGCTCAGGTGCCTGGCAGAACCTGTATTTTCATAGTACTCATATTTAAACCTAAATTCCAAACATTTTACGCTTAGCAGAGGACAAAGTAATGGGTATTTATTCCTGGGTAACGCTTCCGCTGGTAGCGCTCTCGATATGTAAGACAGCACACACTAAGTCATTTCAGCTTAATTTTCTTTCTTAATGTCTTATAATCTATTGAAAAGTTGGCACTTTTGGAGGAAAAGCGCAGGGATAAGTGCACGATGCCTGTGTTGGAGAGAGAACGGTCCAACACCGTGAAAGCTGAACAACGAGCATGTATTGTCAACTTTTCCCATGCCCTTGGGTTGTTACTTAATTTCTAACTTCTAAAGCTCCCGATATCCTTCCCTCCTGTGTACGTTCAGGCAGGCCGTAGCTCCTGGGCTGGGTGGTGGGTGCTTCTGTGGGGCTGAACTCTGGCCAGGAAGCCCGTGCACCAGCACAGTGCGGAGCCAAACCCAATGGCTTTGCATTTGTGCCTGTGTTTTGTGGACAGGTGGGGGTAACTGGGGATGGGCTGTCCCCACCAATACTTCTGTCCGAGTGATGGGCAGATCTGAGTCAGGCAGGGCAGGGAAACTGGGACTACCTGCTTCAGCAGGAGTTCCCTGTTAAACTGAACGAAGCGTAACACAGACCTGCACCCTGACAGGCACCAGCTGACTTCAGCTGGGATCTGGAGCAAGCCCAGCTATGGCATATGTTCGCAATCAAAAAGTCATTAAAAATTCACGTTGACAAGTTACTCAGCTTGGAGCCTGTCTGTGAAACTCTGCGCTCTGGCCGAGGCAGTAGCTCAGGCTCGATGTTCCTGGTAATCTTTCCTAATCCTATGAATCTGCAGGAGCTGGGAGAATGATACTTGCTCTGGTTGGATTTTCATTAATCTTTAGGGAATGATTTCCCTTCCACCAGGCTTGGCACAGATGTCTTCTGAAGGGCTTATCTTTGAATATCATCTTCCTTGGCACGCTTGATGGGGGAAAAAAAAGAGTAATTAATTTTGTTCCTGTGTTAATCATGGGGGCCAATGCAATCATCTGGTTTGAACTTTGATTTCATCTGATAAATATGAAGGTCGTTAAAAGGTTGTGTGTGAGCACCCCTCACATTGGTACGCAGCCATAGGAAATCCATAGGCATGTTAGAAATGGAGTGAGACCTATGGTAATATGCGATGAGTTAGATCAAAACAAGTTTATTACAGGTTTGTACAGCGCACTGGCAGTGAAAAATAATTTGATACCAAAAAAGCAACAGATTAGAGGTTGCAGTAATTTGCTGTTGGCAACCACACTTGCACTTGGGTGTGGCATGATTGACAGGTACTGCGGCTTTCCATGAGTGCCAGTGCCACTTGAAAGCACGATGGGCTTCACCCTCCTTTGTGGGGAGGTCGACATTTCCCACTAAATATTCCTCTTGGTCCTGCCCTTCTTTTACAAAGCGTGTCACCAGTTCCCAAGGGACTGGGCTCTCTCTGGTGGTCTCCCGTAACAAATCAGTCGGGCTTCCCTTCTGGTTTCCTACACAGTGACTTTCATCAAAGGTGGAGATGTAACTGAGGTTTGTGCTGCCCTATTTACCAAAATGCCTGTGCCACCCTTCTGTCACTGCTCTTCCAAAGGTACAGGCAGCCCTTGAAGGAAGCAAAGGAGAGAAGCGGGAGAAGATGATCGAGAAGTCCACTTGTATTGCATCCCAGGGAGAAATCCAGCCCTGGAGCAATCACTTAAGAAACCAAATTCTTAGCAACTTCTCTGTGGTATGACATTCTTTGAAAATATGAAAAACATTAAGTAGTCAATCCTTGCTCAGAGTCAAGCTTTGGATAAATCAGCAGCTCTTCAAGGCACAATTTTGTTAATCGCTGACAATTACATACTTTGTTTTTATATTAGGCCAGCTGTGCTGAAAGTTCTTGTGCCTCTGGTGCATTTTCCATTTTTTAATGGGCTTGGTATTAAACCTCAATAATCAGGAGCTTGTTTTTATGTTGGAAAAAGTTCCATGTGTGATCTTTAAAATTAACTGGGTAATTTTAGCTCTTCCGTATTATTTGCAAAGTTTTGTTTGTTTGTTTATGAATCCCTTCTCCTCTCATTTTGGTTATTCAAGTACAGTCTTTTTGACTTTGAGGTTATTTTTATGTGACAAACACTTACGTGATCCCAGAAAGAGATGCTTCTAGTTTAGATTAATGCAGGTCTGAAAAACTTGGCTGCATGCTTTTGGAATATTAAACAGTTTGATAAGGCGTGAAAATATGTGTTTTTATGTTTATTTGCAGATCATATAAAGGCAGTGTAAAGCAATTTCTGAGTTTATTTACTCTAATGCATTCGTTCCAGCACACAGACTAACCTCACTTTTGGGACATGGGACAAGGACAAACACAGGACTGTGTAAATGAAATGGGTGTGTTTGCCATAGCTGAACATGCGGTTCCCAAAGTTCAGGACGTGTAAAAATACGCTATAAAAACACTGATGGCCTCTGCCAGGCAGACAGTGCCTCTGAAGGGTGGGGCTCTGAAATGCCTGCATAGCATTTGGATTTCTTTCCTTTCTTTTTCCTCTTTAGAAAGGGGAACAAAAAGAAAACTCTCGCCTCCCCTGTGTTAAAGAGAAGATGTGCAGCAGCCAAGGACACCGTGGCTGTAAGGTGCAGGTTGCTCTCAGGGCAGAACTGGGTAATAACCAACTCAAAGCATTGATACTGGGCTTTGCCAGGGTAAAACAAGCAGAGAGGTCCTCAGCACTGCTCAATGTCAATCCCATAGTGACCAAGCAATAACATGTGGTGTCCACATCCTAAGAGGACTGAAGTCCCTGTATGCCAGACCTGCAGTGCCTGGACAGGAGTGGGGCGAGTGGATGTCCTTGTGCATCCCAGGCATGTTGGACTGTTACTTAGACCTCAGTGAACCTCACTGGAGTCTTCTCAGTGTGTCTGTTTCAGGAGGTGTGAAAAGTGTCGATAAGTCCCCAAAGTACCGGACCTTACAGGGACAGATAAGGGCATCCAGGGACTCTCCCAGCCTAGCTTGGTCATGGGAAGTTGAGCAAGGCTGGTGATGGTTGAACTGACTCATCCTTTGGAGAAGTTACCAGCAGGGATGTGGTGACTTGCATGAAGTGAGTTTGGATGCCATTTTTTATCCCAACCATGTTAGGTGCAGGCTGGCACCTTTACCAGCTTGGCGAGCATAGAGCTTGCTGAGGTGAGTTAGTATCTTCTGACAGTGGCAGGGTAGAGCAGGGAGGTGTGCAGTCGTGCTTACTGTCCCTGCCTCCTTACCCTGTCAGCTCTTGCAAACCTCAAATACACACAGGAGTTAAAATAAGTGCTCTATTGAGAGGAGGGCTGACTGTAGCTTTACTTCTCAACAGAATAACTCTTCTTTCTTTTTAATACTCAGTGCAGGAAGTTGGTGCTCTTATATCTGAGTAATATATTTATGGTTTTCTGAGACCCTCCATAAAATGAAACCTGCTCTGGATCTGATCCAAAACCCATTTGAGTGAATCACATGAACTCCTATGCATTTGACAGAGTTTATGAATCAAGCCCTACAGTTTTCAGCATATTGCAAACAGAAAACACTGTTACTATTTTTGGCAAGTCACTCACTTTTAGATAGCTCTTAATGAGGGAGCGGCGCCTTCAGTCAGCGCTCTTCTCCGAGGAATTACCTTTCTGCCCCTTCAGGAAAACAACTTCTGTTCTTTGGAGCAGATTTTAATTTTTCTAATTTCTCTAGTTAACCATTTAGTGGAGAAACTCTAGTGACTTTTTCTCTCTCCTTGCTCCAGTCCCTATTATCTAATATGGCAAATCTCCACCGTGTGATGAAATCCGTAAGCATGAACATGTATTTGAGTATGTGTGCGAGAGAGAGAAAGATGACCTGACCTCTCTTTCAATTTACTGGCATGGCAGGTGGCCTAATATTAGTTCTCCAGAAGCACTAAATCATGTTAATACTGCAATCTGAAATTTTGTTCATGGTGTATCTGTTAAATCACCTCTTTAATCTCTTTTACTTCCACCAGGTAATTCGTCCAAGAAAAATTTGTGCATCTTCTTTCTCTATACATGTCTTCACCAGTTCAATTATAGCACCTTTTAAAGTAACGTATTTTACACATAGCCTCAGTGTAGTTTTCAAATCCTCTACTTATTTTTAATTTGCACTGTAGTTGTGCATCAGGTCTCTGATCTAACTGGAATATAGCTTTACTTTGATTTTCCCTTTGCTGAATACTGTTGTGAAATCACAGACCTGAACTGAAACCTGGTAGGTAGGATTAACAGGGGTTTCTTTTCTGACTTAACTGGACCTTGGAGATGATACTTCATTTCTAGGGGTCTGCATGCAGTCAGTGCTGAGTTCTTCCTGAGTTTCATTTAACGTAAGCTTAACTGATGCTAACAAAAGATTTATTCTATCTTTCTATCTATTTTATATGAGTCCAGTTGATATTTGAAGCTGTATGGATATTTGTGAGGGGAAAAGCTTCTACCTACAAAAAATTCGTGCTTTAACTATCCTGCTTTGACTGCTCCCTGGGATATTCCTTTAGGCCTTTCTGGCATAGTCTCATCCTGAATTGCTGACACACTCCATAAAATTACAGTCAGATCAGGGAGTCTTTCCCCTAGAACCCAGTGGAGACATCTGACCCCTCTCCCCCTCAAGCAGGAATGCTGCCAGATCTTTGTTAGGAAAATCCATTCTCACTCTACAGAAGAAGAAAAAAAAGGTGCTCATCCCTTCATGGTATTTTTAGATACACTTTGAAACCTGTCACTTGATTAGGTGTAGATTGCTTCTTACCCTGTGCTTCTACAGCTTCTGGCTTAGTGAGACCTTGATGAAGTTTCGGGGCATCATGGGCATTATGAATCATGATGTCTTTCCCAAATCATAGAATGTCATTGCCTGCATCTTACACACTTGAAAACCAGATAGCTTTACAAATAGGCAGAATGTAAAGAGGTCTAAAGGTTGTTTTCTTGATGCCATCCCCTTGTTCCCTTTGCACACTGGCCTTTATTTGCTCTGCAGTAGCATCCATGTGCCACAGATCTGGGCCCATTGTCTCAGCCCCTGTGCATAATTATACAGAAAGAAAAACTTGCTCTGGCCTAAAAAAAAGGATAATTTGGAGGGGTGGTGTGGTGTGGTGTAGTTTTTTTCCCTTTCTCAAATAGTAATGAGTTTCTGGTTTTGTTTCAGAAGGGCTTTCCCCTGTATCAGCACTAAGTGTCTCTTAGCTACTTTCTACCCTATCCATTTCCTCATTTAAACTGTCAAACTGAGAAGTTATTGCTTCATATTTGCATTCTGGAAATGTCACTGGAACCTGCAAGGCATGAGATTTTGTGAGGCTTTGTTCAAATGTTTATCACTGAACTGCTGCTCTAGGGGCATCGGAGTTTTAGCTGCTGCTGGCAAGGGAGATGCCGACAGGCTGCCCGAGTCTGATGAAGGCTGCAGCTTGAAAACATCCTCTGCTGCCTTTGCTTTTGGGTTTCAGCATGCTTACAGCTGATTAAGCAGACCCCAGCGAGTGAATATTTGTATTGTCCAAGCTCCACGTCCTTCCCTTTGTGTCAGTGGCATGGTTGGAAGCGTGCTGCCTCACAAGCAGTCTTAAAATATGACTTCTTTGTTAGAGACAAAGCATCACCTGTGGTAGGCAGCATGTTTAGGCTGACAGGTCCTATAATGCGGCAGCCGTGTAGCGAGGCAGGCTGGCAGGTCTGACATCGCACAAGGCACCGCTGTTTGGCAGCCTGATAACAGGGCAGATTCAGGCACTTTGCTCACCAGGACACCGTGGTCATCTCTGCACCTTGGTTGCCTCACCTCTTAAGTGTGGATAGGATAGTGGTATCTGCTCATATCGGAGTGGCTTTATGAGAACAAACAATGGGTTTACAAAACGTGATGTATAGTGGAAATATTTAGGTAGTGAACTTTCCAACATGCTGTCAGACTGGATATGCTGCTAAGTATCATTCTCCCACTTTTTAGCTTTCAAAGGCAGCTTTCTTGTCATTGCTGCCCATCAGGGATACCTAGGGACTGGATTCTTAATCAGTCAGTAGCAATAACAGTTTTTCTTTTATATGGCATCATAATGCAAGGATCTGAACAAAGCACTCATGCTGTTAATTAATAACACTTAATAAACCCCATGGGATAGATGGTAATTATTATATTCATGTACAGGCAGGGAGGTGGAGATTCAGAAGGGTTTGGTGACTGTGCAGTGTCACACCCAGTTATTAAATCCCATATCTTCTGGCACCCTGTCCTGATTTCCAGCAACAGACATCCCATTCAACCTCTCACCAGGCAAAAGATAAAAAGCAAGTTACTAAACTTTGAGTTTTTAAAAAATACAGATTTGGGGCTCAACCTTTGTTAGCAATGATTCTGTCCCTAGTGCCTCCCTCAGAGTTGGAAGCCCCAGCATGAAGAGAACTACTTGTCCACTTAGGGGATGGTTGGCCCAAAGTTGGTTTCCAGGTGTAATTATCTGCTCTTTAAGATCTTTTTGATAACAGTTACAGTGTTAAATAGGGAAAATCAAACCATCAGAGAAATGATGCTTAAAACTGCTCTTTGGAAAAGTGCAGCAATCTGGTCCTTCTGGTTTCACATGGATTGGCATGGTAACAAGCATCATTTCTCCCTTTACTACATCCCTCTTCCCCCAACTTAAACTTGTGTCTGCTATAAAATGTTGTTTGAGAGATGCTGTTACATCCCTGGCATGAAGATACATCACAGTGGTAACACAGTAGGGATTGTAAGTGTCTGGAGATGGGGAGAGATCTCAGGGGTAAATCCAGAGGTGAAACCAATGGAAGATTTATTTTGCTCCTATGCTCGCTCGCTGTCTGGAAGAAGACTCTGCTGCAGCAGCACTGAATTGCTCCTTATAGCTAGGTTTTATATTGATAGCTGACTTGAGTCAAACTTAGCACAAGGAAGCACTTTGTTTCTTTCTGTCTGAGACACATATTAACCTTGTTCTTCTTTCAGATTATAGGGTCAGTCCCCGTATATCCAAACAGCCCAGAAGCTCCACTCTGGAGACCAGGGCTGTGGCAAGCCCTTGCACCCTTTCTCTGTCCCGTGCTGCTGTAACCTCTTTGCTGTCAGCTGCTGCGCAGGGATGGTTTGCCCATGGGTGCTGAAGAGACATGTCTCCTCCCCACTGATGGAAGCCAGAGGTTGAGATTGTCTTGTGTTTTTCCAGACAGAAGTGTTGGCTGATGTGGCTGCTGCCTCCATGGCATCCAGAGGCATGGCAAGAGGGAAGGGACCATCTCCCTCCAAGTTTATGCTTGGCCCAGCCCCATCCTCAGGTACCACTCTGGCATGAGGAGAGGTGGGACAGATTGTCTCTTTCTCCAGTGTCCTGTCTTGTATGTTGAGCACAATCTTTCAAAGGATGGTAACAGGAATGTGATTTTGCCTCTGCTGAGTCTCTGAGGGTGATTGAAAATATGTGGGTTGTCACTTGCTCCCTTAAGCTCTTAGTGCAATCCCCAAGGGCCACATTTCCCAAGCATCATTGGCCCCCAAATAATAATAAAAAAAATGAGTTGCATAATTTAAATCCAAAAGACCTAAAGATGTGTTTGCTTTTATTTTCTGTGTGCTTTTTAAGTCTGAGGACATACTTTTCACATCTATGTGACTGCAAACCTCAGGGAAGTGTCCTGCTTTCCCCCACCTTGGGTGGCTGATGAGAGTCTCATTTAGGTATGTCAGCTAAGTAGGTATGTCATCTAGATAGTCTAATCCCTTGTCCAAGCCATGAAGGCTGTGAGGACATACTGGTATTATGAAGCTTGCTTTATAATTGAAGCAGCTGCTGGCATCAAGGCATTCCCAGATCCTGGGTCTTCAAAATGCAGACTGTGTTTGAAAAACTGAAATTAATTTTTCTTGAACTTCAAGAGCACATATAAACCAGCTCTGACAGAGCCATTGGTCCTTTGTAAATTAAATTCTTGGAGGTTCACATAGCTCTAGAGGCTGAATTATAACCAGCACATCTCTCGTGCACAATCCAACTTTAACAAAACCAGTACATTCATAAAGGCTAGTTAGGGGTTGAGGTTTTTTTATTCTATTCTTATTTTTGTCTGGATTGGCTGCGGGAAAGAGTAACCATTTTGAAATGGATGAAATGAGTAATTCCTAAGGTACCAAACACAATCTGGAAACATTAATTAAATCAATGAAGCGACACAAGTTGTGCCCGATGCACAGGGAAGTCTACAACGAGTTTGCTCATCCAAACCTTGACCATACAATTTTACCAGCACAAATGGAAGCCTCCACAGCCTTGGGATGTGCAGACTGTGCAGGCTACGTAGTGCTCTCAGTCCCTTATTAGGCAGCAAAGTGTTTTGCAGTGGGACATTGGAGCATGGCTGCTCTGCAAGAGGGCTTGGAGCTAAACTCCCCAGAGCAGTGTTTGCCTGGTCATTTGGGTTGAAACAAATGACACATTGAAATTACCCCTCCCTGCTCCTGCATGATTTCAGGCAGTCTTGCTTTTATTTTTGTTTGTTTGTTTATTCATGTATTTAAAAGAGGAAGGTATTTCAGTGCTCATGAAAAGCCAGTACCCAGCAGGACTGAGAAAGCCTGAAATGATGCTGGCAAGCGCCAGGCATTTCCCTCACCCTGCCAAAGCACCCCAGGCTTTCCTGACAATAGTCCTATTCCTCTCCCGTGCCCCTCCAGAGCAATGATTGAAAATTGCACCTCTGTGTTGATTTCTTGTTGTTGTTTTTAAAATATATAGCGCGTATGTGTTTTAGGCTTTATTAGCCACCATTAAAAAGTAAATGAAACAAGAAACAACAAATGAAGCTTTTATTTCAAGCAGAGTTGGGTTAAACAAATGATCAGTCCTTCAGCTGGAGGAGTGAATATACAAAAAGCAGACCAGAAAACATACAGAACTGCTTTAGAAAAAGAAAAAAGGGGAAGGAAAAAAAAAAAGCCCGAGACAGCGGGAAACAAAGAGTTATTCAGTTGATCAAGTGATAGACGCAAATGAAGGGGACAAGGAGTGCAAGACCTTGTGTCAAACAACTTTTCATTTTAAATACCCCAGCTTAAGCCTGCTCATTGGAAAGGAGTTTATACTGAGAAAGGCAGGGTGTGTTACTGTGCCTATCATCAGCAGTGGCAGGGCATAAAGAGCAGCAGTGTTTGATCAGCTTTCTCAGGTAATGTAATGCTTCCACTAGGAGTTAAGCATAAACCTTTTTTAGGTTTTATAACACCCAGGAGGGGGAAGACTTGTAACAAACAATAGTTAGATACATAACAGTCTTATTACTTTATAGAGGTAAGGCAGAACCCCCAGCTGCACACAGATCTGTATGATCTGTGCCAATGTGCAGCAGCACAGGACACAGGGCTGTAATAACTTTTAAAGCTTAAAAGACCACTGTAAAACTGTAAATGTTTAAATGAAAACCATGTCCATGGTTTATTAGTGTGACTCCATAGTTTGTATTAGCGTGCCCAAATGAAGATGAGGGCATACACCATGTACATTCGGGATGAGGAGCTGTCTCTCCCATGGACTGCATGAGCTGGAGACTGCTCAGAGTCTGAACAAAGAAACCACGTTGGGAGCAGTCTGATGGAGATGCAGGACTGAGACAGGAGCTTTTTCCAGGCTCCCAGTGTGGCCCAGAGCAATGCACTGCTGGCTAACTCCTATACTCCGAGCTGTAGCTAAACCTGCAGAAAACCAAGGAGTGGCCACAGGGAAGGCTGAAGATTTGCAGAACCCAGCCCTTCTGTCTCGGTGTTCCCTCTCCTGTAAACGTGGGAAAAAAGTAAACACCTGCAAAACATTTTTTTAAAAAACATGAATTATTTAAGACTTGCAAAATGAATCCGCAGGCTTTTGAGGCTGATGTGCAGCGATAGTACAAGATGAATTTTATTGAACGAAAATGTTTATATTGCCTATATCAAGTAAATGACAGGTTGGCTTCAATGTTTCACATATTTCAGAGCTGATGAATGCCCTTTGAACAAAAATTTTTTATCTAGTATGGATTGCATGATGGCAGACTGAGCTGAGTGATGTGCAGGAGAGGAGTACTCCAGAGCCCATCCCTTCTTCCCTACATAAGAATTAGTGAACAGCCAAACCATGTGGCTTCGGCTCTCCCAGTTTTGCTAAGTAGCAGGGTGCAGGATCTCCTGAGATACCCAAGGTAGCTCTGAAAGGGCTGAATGAAGTCCAGGACTCATGTTATGGCATGTAAGATAATTGAGATAAGATTTCTGCACAGGCATTATTGTTTCTAGTGTTCAGGTTGCCAGTAGGCATCCCTGCATGGTACTGTGTTGTGTTATGGAGAGGCACCATGCCTCCAGAGATCCTGGAGACAGAGACGTGCTAGGGAATATGGCCTTTCTCAAACTGAATTTGGATATCCACAACCATCCCTCCCTGCACTGGGAATCTTGGCCCTTAGGAGCTACCTTGTTCCCCATGGGATTTTCTGCTCGAGCACACAGGGATGCGCAGAGCATCCTCTCCTTCTGCCCTGACCATCACAAGCATAGTTTTAGATCTATAAAAGACCAGTGAAAGCCAAAAGCACGGTGACCGCAGTAAAATAGCCTCCACCTCAAACATGGGTGATAACATCCAAATGTAGTACTTCAGAGAAGAGATGTGAGAACCAAGGAAGGCATGCCAGGAGAACCTGTCCACTTTGGGTTTTGTTTTTTCTGTGATTACTGAGCTGGCTTCTGGATCACCAGAAGTGTTTTCTGGCATTCATGTGTTAAATTTTCCAAGTTCAATGCTGAATTATTTGAGCTGGCATTTGACTTCCCACTAGAAGTATTTTTAAAGAATTTCTTTGGCTAATCAAAATCATATGCTAAAAAAAGAAAAAAGCTAAAATACACAGTGAGAGCTGGAGGGTGGAAAAGCAGACCAAAATAGAGTGAAATCCAAAAACCAGCATTTAAGCTTGGTTTTAGGCATGTAAATAGTAATACTAACTTCAGCTGAGCTGTTGTCACGAAGACAGCTAGCTCGCACTGGGGCTTAGCAGGTTTGTCATCCAGATAAAGAGAGAAGAGATCCTGAAGGTGGGTATGGCTGGTGACAGTAAAGAAATTAAAAGTTTTGTGCTCCAAAATGGAGTCAGAACTGTGCTATAGGCATATATAAAATTAGGGTAAAATTATGCCACAAAATAAGTCATTACCAAGCCATATAATTACAAGGTACAAGTTGTGATTCTTTAGAAGACTCAACTTCCATTTCTGTTTGCCTTTTAAAATAAGATGCAGACTCTTTATTTTCTAGTATAAAAAAGACCAGTGTATTTCCCTAGGTATGTCCCTACTTTCCTCTCTAAAGATTTCCATTTATAGTTTTTGAAATATTGGCAAGTATGCAGAAGATGTAGGCTGTGCTACTGCAAAACCCAGCACATGTCATCACCAGGCAATTGCCATACAGGAACCTTAAATTAGAATTAGAACTGGCTTGGTAGTTGAGCTGAATACTTGATATCTTCAGCTGGTTGGCTAGTCCGACAAAATAACAGAAAATGTATCTGAGATGAACAAAATAAAGGGGTTTCCCAGCTGAAATTAAATCCAAAATGAGGAAGGTTTAATTATTTTTTTGTTCTTCAGACCAAGCTGAATGATTTTTTATAGAATAGAAAAATATTTTTTGCGTGTTAGTTTTATTTCTCCAAATAGTGACTTTAAAATGTTCTTATTGATTAAATATTTTGACTTCTTACCCATGAAAAATTCACCCTTTTTGATTGAAATAGTTTGGTAAATTTGTGGACAGATTTGTTTGACCTGAGGTATATTTTTAAGGAAAAACAATTGCCACAGGAAATTTGGCCTACTTGGTAGCATTCTACAGTCCTTTCTGCTTCCCTAGACACTAGTTATTTGTTTCCACTTGACTTTGTTTTCTTTAGGGAGAAGATGGAAGTGATTCAAGTCTTTTTTAATACAATAATTGCAGTTTTAAGCAACAAGCAAAATGATTTGGTATGTCAGTATGTGCGGGTGCTTATACTCATGTATATTGCTGGACTGGCTGGGTCCTGGCATTAGCTTCTGGACCCACCATCTATAAAATCAGGCCAAGTTTCAATCAGATCATCTGAGGGCTATTAAGATTTCCAACCTGTGCTATCACATGATGATCCTGCAATACTTCAGGCACTTCCTTATTTAGATTAGAAACTTCAGCATGGCAGCATATCCCCATCACCAACTCAAAAAACTGGTACTGTGGTAAGTTGGTGTTGCAATGAGCCGTTCTCACCTGTGCAAGCCATGCATGAAGAAGGAGGGACTTTGTGCGGGTGCATAACAGCAGCTCTCAGAAAAGATATTTTCTAGAAATGCTTATTTGTTACTTCTTCCACAATTTGAGAGCAGAATGAGAGCATTCAGTTTAACATGGAGGGAAAGCCTAACAAGGGTTCCTCTAAGTATGAAATTGTGGCAGGTGAAAGAACTCTTTGGGAGCAGTGACATTATCCTAATTCCTTGTTTTACTACAGCTTGCCTAGACATAACTAAGGTTGAAAAGTGCTTGTTTTTCCTCTTCGAAAGTATAAAATGTCTAATGGAAAGGGAGGAGGGAATTTTTGTGAGAAGTATTGTCCTGTTTTCGGTGCTGGCTCAGTGCAGGTCTGTTGTCATGTGTCAGACAGAGACTTGGGTTATTTCATTAGTTTCTTGGTCAATAAGTACAGTTTTGATATGAAGAATGTGTGACATTCTATAGCCCACATTTCGAATAAATGTTTTAGCTGTTCGGGAAGCAGCAGATACTTTATTATTTGACTCCTTAATAGCATTCCGTAATCTGTTTAAGTTCCTCTCCTTCACTTAGGGCTGTGGTTATTTAAGAAAATCAAGCTTTATGCAGTTTGATATAACACCTGTGCCAGGTAATAGGTGGATAATTCACTGGTGTTTTAAATTTGAGAGCAAAACTAGTATTTTCCAAACTCCGATTTCCATGAGTATCTGGTATCTTCAGACTGTGACTCTGAGCAAAGGGAGATGTTACTGTGAAGGGCTTGATGAGAGCTGTGTGGCTGGGATGGAGCGAGAGGTTCGGGAGCACTCCCAAATCCTGCGGGAGGACGGCTGCCGAGAGCACTGGCGCACAAGGATGGCGTCTTTGCCAGGGGATTGCACTTGACACAGCTCAGAGGGGTGGAGGGAGAGGGAATGTGAAGGAAACCGTGGGACCTGTGCTGTGGAGATGTTATGATTCAGAAGCTCAAGTTATGCCCGGATGTAAAAAAGGCCCGAAGGCCTCCCATGATACCTCTGTCAAACCAACAGCGATGCGCTGTGCTCAGCACACCATTTGTGCCTGGCTGAAAGTCACACGGACACTTTCCTCAGCAGACCTGGCTGCATGGGTGCAAGCGTGTGTGGTGGGCATGCACACACCGCTGCCTGGGTATCACTCCTCAATGCCACAGACCTTAGAAACCTGAAGCTTTGTTGTAGTGTAGAGATTTTATCTGCATTTATGTGGTAATGGAGGATTGTACTGAAGTAGATGTACTAGTTTAATGTCTCGTGTGAATCTGGTTACACTCAGTAGGTGCAGGATCTATTTAACTATAGCAGTAGGAACAGAGGGCTCATTTGGATCTCGTATCTGCATGTGCATCGTCAGCTCCTGCTTGTAGGCTGCCTGATTGGGCATGATCTTGAGTCATTACTATGTCCATTTAGTGATTCTGAATTGAAGCTTTATGGACATGTGTGGCAATGTCAGTCCTGTGTATTCACTGGATAGATATTTAACTTAGTCTTCAAATGAAGAATGTGGTTTGACAGGGACATTTAGTGGCACTTGCTTCACGGGTCACCTTCCCAGTGCTCCTCTCTATCCACTGTGGCACAGAGCAGCACCTGGGACAGGCTGGTTGTTGCATGGTTGCACTGATGGGATAACCTAAGCAGGAGAATCCCAGCAGGAGGGATATCTGCCACTAGGCAGCAGCTGCCCTGCTGGCGTAGTGTGATGGGGGAAAGGCTGAGATTTGGGAAGCTGCCAAGAACAGATGAGGCACGGGCAAAGGAGGCTGCTGCAACCACTAGCTCCAGCCTTGGAGAAGGCTGGGTATTCAGCCTCCTGAAGCTGTCCCCGCTTCTCCCCTTTCTCATCCTCAGCATGTTTTTCCACGTTCTGAAAATGTATTTGTTCTTCTTTTTGCCCTTACCAGTGGTTGCTGAGGGAGGGAGGCTGGTTTTTGGGTTTTTTTTAATTCCTCCAGGAGCTCAGTCCTCATTGATACGTGCCAGGTCTGAGCTGTTGAAGTGGAGACATTTTGAGCTGAGTGCAGAAATGTCTGTGGGGGTAAAACCAGAGCTGGTTGGTTTTGCTTTAAAAATAAAATAAAGGTCTCACTAAAATTCACCTATGGACCAAGGAACAAACATGATAAATTGCAGCCCAGAGGGTAATTCTTCTGGAAAGGTAAAATCATCTAAAAATAGCACCTTAGAATGAAAGTGCTTCATTGACAATAACTACAGTGTTGCTACGGTGATGCTGGAAAAAAATGATCGTTGATACTTAGACTGCCACAGAACTGCTCCCCCGCCCCCCCATGGCATGAATCAACTGCTAGTATTAAAATTACAGACAAATTCTGTGTTATATTTCCATTTTTTTCCTTCTCTGAATGCTTTTCTGTTCTATTGCATGTCCTGCAGACAAATGAAACGCCATCAGAGAAAGTAATTGAAACAAAGTTTATTGGTCAGCTCGGTGTGATCTGTCTGCATTTTGTCTCGGTTGCAGCTTGAAGCCATTTCTTTTTATCATAGCAGCCTGCTTCAGGAGCAGGGAGCCAACAGTCAGAATGAGACCCAAAGATAATAGCTTGATGGGACTACTTGCAGCTTTTTTTTCTTTTTGCCTGCAGCAAGTGAAAGACACAGCACTGGTGAAATCCGGAGTCTTTTGTTTCAACAAGTTTCAAGTTAAACACCTCCCAAGGTGCACGCTATCCTGCTTGCTGAGGATTATGAGATATGAGAAAGTTGAAACTCTGAATTTCTTTTAAGAAAACATAGTTTGGCAGTAAAGAGTTTTTCTTTCAGCGTACATACCGACAACAGAAAAGCTGGGTAATAACCTTTTGATATACTCAGCCCGTTCAGGCCCAGTTTGGGGGATTTGAAATGCAACATGGATTCAAAACATTTGTGGCACTGCAGACACTATATTTGCAGGCAAGTAAAGCTTCACTATCTTTTGTGTAGCAGCTGAAACCTACTTAACCGTCTGCCTTAGGTAAAACTGGTAAATGGCTCTGTTTATACAGCAGCTGCATCTCAAATGTGATCCGTACAGCTGGCGGCACACCAGTTGCAATGTAGATGATATTTTAATTTCCCCATCAAATGCTGTCTGTAATTTGTGGGGCTTTCCTTAGACAAGTGAAGCGATATTAAAACACACAGCGGGTACTGTATAATATTTTCTGCCTTCCTTGAAGAGCTCAGAGTTTGGCAGTTACACTTTAGACAATGTTGTATGAATGTGAAAGAAAAATATATCCATGTGTTCTTAAAATTAAGTTTAATTTCTAGCTGCATATAGAGTCTCTGACTTTCTCCATGTTGGTATTGGGCTAGAGCCATCAGTGTGCAAAAAAATCACTTCTATATGGCACCTACCCTTACCTAAAGAAGATACAACGTCAAAGTTGGCCTCATGGGTTCAAGAAATTATATAATTAGACTTCCAGAGGATTTATAGCCCTCTGAAGCTAGGAATTAAATTTTATTAAGGGTAATTTTAAGAGTGGTTGACTGGCAGTGTGGGAGGATGGAGTGTTAGATAGCAAAGCAGCATGGCTTTATTATCTGACTTTCTCTGTCTTTGCTCCAAGACAATTATTGGGCCAAATTGCATTGAAATTGGAGGATACGGAGGCATCTTAGATTCAGATGGTGCTGAGTGAAAGGATTCAATTCACAAGAGCATTATAGGAAGCTTATAAAAAACTTCATAATGCTTTCCTCCATATGTTTATATATAGCATATTGCTTTTGTTCAGCTCTGCACAGTGTTCAGGTATGAAAGGCTGTTTGGAAGGTATTGTGATTAAGGTTTAAGTGATGCTGATCCATGCTTCCTGAAAATAATGAAAGACTTGCTCTGACTTCAGCAAGCTCCAGATCAGGCTTACAAGGCAGGAAGCTTAGACACGAGACCTCCCTCATGCATCCTAATGTTCTGACATAGGTTGCCCGAGACGATAGCGCTGGTAACAGAGAGCACTTCTGAGTGTCACTCAGTGCAGGTCTGCTTTCCTGCCTGTGGGTACGTGGAGAGAAACAGTAAGCCAGGGACAGCAAAATTTGACACAGCTGCCAAGATGGGATGCAGAAGCTGCAAGTTGTGGTGTTCTGTCCAAAGAAGTGGTTCCCTCTTCCAGCAGGGTCTGAAACTCAGTCTGGCAGGCAGCTGCTGCGTTGCGTGGTGCCTCTTTGAGAGGCAGCTTCTCCCAGCCACCACCGAGGTCCTGTTGGTCTGTGATTTGGGAAGGGGGAAAGCATGTCCATCACTCTCCTGTGCTGCACTTGCTTTGATTATAACCTTCTTTGTAGCTCTGAAATGGAATTGAATCAATAGCTTTGAGTACTGAAAAATGGTATTTTAAAGAGCTGTTAATTCTTGAAGAGCTGATCACTTATATAAAGATGTAAAGGTGTCTGCCATGGTGGACCAAAATACGTCCTCCATGTCAAAACTGGACAGATTACAAAATTGCAGGTTTGCTGACCGTTGTGAATAGATCAAAAGAAAGGTCTCAGTGGGAACTTTTTTCCCAACTGGAAGCTTATTTCCTATTAGCGGTTGTGCTGATGGGAGGTAGAGGAGTCAGATTTCTGCACCAGCTTCAGGTGGGGTTAACCAATCCAGCTCGTTATTTGCAATTCATTTTACAGGGTCTATCTTTTCACTGTGCAGGTAATACAAAGAGGCCACAGTTACAGTCTCCTGGAATCATTGTCTTGATGTGGTTTAGAGTTGCTGAATAATTTGTGTGCGTGTGAAAAATAAATAAATTCTACAAATAAATCACCTGACCTTTCTGTTCTGGAGAAACCACAGGCTTAAGGAAGAGCAGGTACCTAGGATCTGCTTATGTTATCTCCAGCTGAGGTCTGAATACACGCTATGTAATGCTTGATCTTTTGGGGGTCCCTTCTAAGTATGCTAAACAACCATCTATGTATTTCTCCTCCTTCCCCTAATGACTAACTGACTTTTATCAATGTATATCATTCCTTTCTTTTCTGCTTTGATGATAAGTGAGTTTGCTTAGCAAATGACTGCCCTACGATGGCCTCTTAGCTCTCCTTACTGGGCTTTGAAACTAAACATTTGCTCAGAAATTTGTAAAAGGTACTCTGGTGTAAAGCTTGAAAAGGTTTGTCCATCCTTGGATGAATATATCTGAAGGAAAAGTAACTCGTAGCGGGCTCAATCTGTGATTGCTTCCAGGAAATGGGCAAGAGACCCTTTGTGAGTACAAGCCACTAAAGAGTTAACTCTGAGGTTTCACAGGAATACAGGCAGAGTACTTTTCTAAATAGGGCTAGAGGCTAAAAACAGGATCAGATATTTGAAGGGAAGATAGGAAATGGCATCTGAAATTCATTTCTCCATGGAAAGCTAGCATATAATCTGTGTCCTTTTTAAGACCCAGGGAAGTCCTTTTTTGCTAGTAGGCTGCCTCTTCTGAAAAAAATTCCCTCTTCTGTAGACTTAGTGATTACGGTCCTTAAAAAAGCACGTACATACACATATAAAACTTGTACCTGACACTGAGCTGTGTGCTCACCCTGAGTCCCAGTGTGGAGTCATGTTTTTAGAACAAACAGCAAAGACCCCATTCCCTGCAGTCGGTCATGTTAGTACATGCTCCATCGAAACACCTCCCCAGCCTAGCTTGAGAGGCACCCTGAGTTCTTCCACCCACTTTAAAGCAGGGCCTGGGCACGGGGCAGCCCTGGTGAGGGCAGGGGAACAGAAGCAAAGTGGGTGAAAGTCAAGCACCTTTTACCAGGAATTATGTATCTCAGCCTCAGTGAACATGTCTGCCTCCACTTCTGTGTCTACATTATTCTCCATCCTCTTTAGTTATTTCAAATAATGAGAGGTTGAGGGCAAGTGAGAGGCAATGAGGACATGACCTAGCTTCTCACTGCCTGGAGGCTGGTAGGCTTCTTTCCTTGAAATGACCCCCCCAGGCCCTGTGTTCCTGTCTCACCTCCTACAGTAATTACCATGGCTGATGTTAAGGGCCTGTAATATCCAGTGCATAAATTGCTGTGGCAAAATCATTGCATTTGGTATCCACTGGGATTAAACTAATCTGTTGTGTTACTCTGAGAGCTCAAAAAGAAAAACCCTTTAATACATTTCAACCTCATTTAGCAGAGATTATCTAAAATTTGTTTCTGAGTCTTGCTGTACACTCTTATAAAACAGTGACCGTGAAGCACTGGTCTACAGTATATTCGTGTGACATACTATCATTATAGTGTGGTTAGTGAAGGTTGAGGAACAGGTAAACAAATGTCCTTGAGAGTGATCTCAGCCTTGGCCTGAAAAACAGTGACCTGTCATAGTGAGATGCAGTTATGTTAATTGCTGGTCTTTTAACAGCTCCAGCTGCTGCACTAGATTAATTCCCAGGTGTGTGAAATATCATCCTTGTGTCTTGTGTTTCTGCAATTGAATTTGTGTAACAGAGAGCTTCATGTGGGCCGCAGACTGAGATTTTATCTTCTCTGCAGCATCAACTCAGAGGATATTCTGAGTCCTTGACCACACACAAAACCTGACCTTCTGGACATAGTGGTGCTTAGGAGGTGGGGGAGCAGACCTACCTGGCAATATATTCAGATATTGTTTTGCTTCCAGATCCTTACTGGAGGTTCCTGCAGCAAGGGTCTAGTATCATTGCCTTCTCAAGCAATGATATTCTTCTTGTATTGCCTCAGGGTCTTCTGCTATTCATAGTGTGCCCAGAAGGACAAACAGGACTTCACCCTGCTGACTGCTAAAGGGAAGCCCAGGAGGTTAGGCAATTTTCCCCTACAAGGCTTTGCTATATCTGGTGCTCTGTGTGATGTACCTGTGAGGATATGCTATCTCAAGCAGAGTTTTGCAGGATCGCCACTCAAAACCAGCTTCAGCTGCACAAGGCAGACAATCACCTGAGTTAACTCAGCAGTAGAGGCTTATCTTTAGTGATCAAATCCAGTGCAGGCTGTTTCATCGTCTTGAATGTGACTTTTACTTAATAAGAACATTGTGTAGGAATATAGATATAGCTCTAGCTTTCAGTTGTAGCTTTGTAATTCTAAAAACCTATTCTATGTAAACCTCTGTAAATCTTGTGCTCTGAGGTTCTGACAATTAGTTAAGGCACTTTCCCTCATGGACAAGACAAAATAGTTTATGCTCTTATCTTTCTTTGTTGTATGTATGTCTTTTTCTAGCTGATTGCACCAACAACAGAGGTGCCCTCTTGTGTTAAGCTTTAACTCTGAGTTTGGTGTCATCCCAATATCACTGCTCTTGGCCTTGAGCCTTGCTATTCCATTGAAGGCAGCTTTTCTAAACTTAATTTATCTGCTTTCCAGAGAAGAAAATAGCTTTCCCCAGAGCCCTCTTTTTGTCATTCTGTCTCAATGAAACTGACCTTATTCAAAGTTTTGGAGACCACAGATGCACAGTTCAAAGCCTTAGCGCCAGATGCAGTACAGTTAAGTACCTGATTGTTGAGCAGAACTGAGAATGAATAATCCATGATCAGTCAAGACAGTGGTTAGTCTCAGGTTGGTTTCACATCTCTCCCTTAGTTTCCAAGTGATATAACAGTCTCCAGGTGTTGGTCTGCCAGAGGTGAACTTCATCTCAAGGGAGTTTCACTTGAGCAGTAACTCATTTCCTACAGTTAAGCTGTATCTGGGAACTTGTTGATATTGATTTGGCTGTCAGGTCTGTGAGTCAGTTTTGTGAGTTCAGCTTTGGAAATAAATGCATTTTGTTCCAAGAATAAGAGCTCTATTGTTGCTCAAGACACTAGACCTGCTGTACCCACTCAAGTAGTTGACCAAAATAGCATCCTGAAGATTATAGATTATAGATTTTGAAGCCTACACTATTCTTGCAGAGAGAAAACTTCTTTGTATTCTGTAACAATTTAGTATGTTTGCATGTGTTTGTGTTGGTAGAGTGCTTAAGGGGATTAGCAAAGAATCCTTATCATGGGTAGCTGGCTAAAGGAAGTATTTCTAGGAAGTAACTGTCTCCTCCATCTTTGACATTTTCCTTATATTGACAATTCTCAATTTTTTTTTTCCCCAAAATAATGTAGTTTACAACAATTTTCTTTGCAAATCTGAGGTGTGTCTGTACTTCTCTTTGGAGCCTCTCCTGTTTCCTTAACACAAATGCTCCCTTGAGTTTCTTGGTTCCATTTCTATTATAAGTCATAGTCACCACTAACTTTAAGTTAAACAGGGCTGCATACAAGAATACATGAAAAAAAAAGTCAGTCTTTCAGAACTTAGAAAAGAGTAGAATCAAAGATGCCTGGTAACCTTAACACAGTCCCTCTGGGTGTTATAAAACAGACTTTGATTGTGTAGGTAGTTATATGTGGCCCGAGGGCTTTTCTCATTTGAGCCAAACTAATGTGTAGCTCAGGACGATAGCCCATGTGGCATATGCTTCAGCTTTCCTTCCCTGTTGTTCCCAGCATCCTTTCTTTACACAAGAGGTGTGAGCCCTATTTGGCCACTGTTCCACATGTTTGCTACCATGCCCATGGCGTTCCCAGTAGGTTGTAAGGGGAGGTTTCCTCCCAGTAGGCACTTTCACAGACATTAGACTGAAAATAAAAGCAGCATATGGCTTTATAAAACCTTTCTGGTCTACCAGGTAGGCAATAGGGCCTGTTTTTTCATAATTAAAGCACAGTGCAAGTGTAACATTTTGGAAAAGCTGTAGCTAACTGTCCCAGTAACTGAAGGACAACTCTGTACTTATCCACCCCTAGCATTATTTTTCAGGGCCTAGAAATAGATTTTTTTTTGAAGCAAAAGTTTAAGTAGACAAGCTGGGTAACCTTAAATCCCCCTGAAATGTCTTTATTTGAGGCTAATGCTTGTGTATTAAGGATGTGAATGCTTGGTCTGCACAAGTTATGAGAAGACATGATTTCGCTGTCACACCTTGCTGATGTGGAATGGACTTGGCATGAGAAAGAGGTGAGCAATGTGACTGCTCTCAGATGTGCCTTGCAGCAGATGCAGTGCTGGAGACGGGCAGTGTTGGTGGCTAGCAGGACATTTGGCACAGGAAAAGGGCTAGTCAGATGGTGCTGGCTCTCCTTACTCTTGCATCTGGCTGTCAAAAAATACTCCATAAAAAGCAGTAAAATACATGGACTACTGCTCAAGTATATGATTGCTGCAGTACCATAGGATGCGGTTTCCTGTTTGCTTATGGGAGTGTATGTGGTTGTACACATCACAGTGTAGGAAAAGCTGTTTCTCTGCACTAGAATCTCGAGCTAAAGCCTTGATGAACCCGACCAAACCAGATAATTTATTGTTGTCCTGAGCAGCTTCTGTTGACTTAAGTGATTAATTCCATTATCACCTCAAGCAAGCCCTTCTCAAAACACATCAGCAACCAATTTCAACAAAGCTTCCTCAGGGAAGGTGTATTCTTCACAAACACGTGATTCTTCATCCCCACTGTTTAGTCTGGGAAGGTGGAAGCTATGAATTTCTGTCTAGTGCAGCACTCTTTTGCCATCTCCAGTTCGTGTTGACACTTTAGGTAACAAAGCTTTCCTCAGTCATTTCTTCACCTTTTAAAGGGAGAAGCAATAGAGGAAGATAGTAGTTTGGGAGCTACTACTTCTGATGTGACATCCCGTGGTGCATACCGCATGGCAAGATTCTCTGGAGTCACACGTTTGCCCTCAAAATGTGTGGATAATTGCACTTGTGTGTTGAGAAACTGTAGCAGTCATGCAAAGAGATTATGATTTTGTAAGGGCCTCAAAAATTCTTAGCACATTACAGGGGATTAAGTAACTTTTTCTATTACTTTTTGTAGCTATTTCTTAAAAAGCAGAAGGCACAGTTCTGCAGTGGCAGAACAGCTGCTTAATTTTCCCAACTGCTAAGCATAGGCTTCATGTTAAATGCATACTTAAGTGCATGGCTGCATCAAGATGATGAGCTAGGTTGGAGTCTGATATTTTCTCAAAAATGCATGTAAATAAGACAACCTTTAATACACGATCTGTTCAGGCCACTAACTAAATCAGCTGAATGCCACTTCTTGGATGTGCACTCTGAAGTAGACAGTGCCTGTAATGTCCATCCATACAAACAGCTCCTTTCTCTCTCCTGAATGAAAGGAGAAGCTTATTTCAGCTTACAGGGTGATGCCAGTTGGAGTGCTGAATGTCTAAAATGGGTCTGTGTTACTGGCTATGCCACTGATTTGCTTCTAAGTCAGTTGTAATGAGAAGAATTTACCTTTATGAAAAAGACTCAATGAAAAGCTGCAATTACTCTTTGTGAGTGAGATTGAAAAGGAAGCCCAAAATAGCCAAGGACTGCATCTCTTCATGTAATGGTCTGGATAAATGGGTACAGTTTAGTATTGAATTTTGGGGGGATATGCTGGTAGCAGTGAAAGAACTTGGGAAATGTTTAGACTTGGTATAATCTGCTAAATGATAATTTCCCAGCAAGGAAAAAATATAGCCATGCAAAATTTGACAGGATTTGTTGTTGCTTCTGTGATTGTTTTTGTTGCTGAAAGTCCAGTTTGATCAGGAGCTTTCTATATACACTAGCATACCTGACTCAGAGTATGGTAATAAACATGGAGGGTTTGGGCTTTTTTTAAATGTTTTACCCAGTGCATTTCTGACTGGGCAGAATCTATTGGCAGGGCTCAATAAGATGGCTTGTCATGGGATCCGGGGTTCCACCCTCTCCAAATCCCATGGTGCTCTTCAGTGGAAGGATGAGTGATCCATCCTCAGGGGACCCACCAAACTCACAAACAATGACTAAGCCATTACAGTAAAGCACAGAGAAAGCAGCGGGTCAGGTCCTTTTGAGCTTTCTGCAAGGAGGTTTTAAAGCTGTGATCTGGTGCTTAGCAAGTTCTAGTGGTAGTCACTGAATTTGCTGTGCTTTAGATGCGGTGCATTGCAGCTTCTCAAATGTACCATGCCAGTGCCCTGCATTTCCTCCTGCCCAAAGTGCAGCGTGGTGGGCAGTGATAACACTGAGCCTTAAAGAGTGTTCAGAAAGCAGTCAACAGGCGCTACATTGCTGTCATGATCTGCTAGAGAGGAGCCTCCGAGACATTGGACAGTTGTTAAAATAAGGAGAGATGACAGAAGAGCATGAGCCGGATTGGCAGCTCCTGTGGAGTCTTAGTCTGTGTGCATTGGCTGTCCAACGCTTCCTTCTCAGGAGTAGGGGTTAGGTAACAAGGACTTTGCTGTTGATGTCCCATCTGCATGCATGTGTGAGGGAGGTCGTGCAAATTGCATGAGAAGTCTAGTTCAGATAAGGTATCGTTACAGCAGGCTGTTGCTACAGTGTGAAACAGGCTCTTGACTACCATGAAATAGGATTCTTTGTAAAGGTTTAGCATCTGAAGCCCAGTCTTACAATGGCCTCCAAGTGAGTAAATGTAGGACTGTATCTAGTGTGAAGGCTTACGTGCACTGAACTAATTACAGGATCAATATTAAAACATGAATCACAGTTTTGTGTGATTTGTATCAAGAGTAACAGAAATAAATCAAACAGCGTGGAGTATTTAATCTTCTAAATGTTGGGAAAATGCATGTAATTGTACATGTTAAGCAGCAGTAGGAATTGCCAACTGAATTTTGTAGGAGGGGAAAACGGTGACTAAGGGTTAATATTCCTTGCCCAGAGCTGCAGAGGGAGTTGATCAAAGCAGCATTATTCCCAGGTACTTCTTTTTTTTTTAATTAAAATCCTTGTTTTTTCCTGAAATGTGCATACCACGTGCCCATTCTGACCTTGGTTGGAAGCAGCCAGGATGAGAGACTTCCCTTTTCTACCAACAGCATTGGGGTGCACTCCGTCACAGTGCCTAGATGTACACAGGGAGTGTGCCTCTAGGTTGTCAGTTCTGCTCATTTGATTTCTTTATCTTTGTGCTCACATTGTTTCCTCTACTTTTGTTTTATTCATTTATTTGCTTGCTTGCCTTTAACTTGGTTCCTGCCACCTAGTCCTTGGCACCATCCCATGTGGCATCTCTCACTGGAGAACCTTATCCTGGGAGTTCTTCCTTCATAGGTTCTCCAAAAACCTGTGAAGAGCCAAAAAAAAAAGAGCTGATTTCACTTGTTTAACTTCTTACAGGGCTTACTCTACCAGACACTGAGTCACGTGTTCCATGCACCTTCAGCCTGGAGGAGGAACCTGCCTTCCAGGCAGTGTTGCATGAGGAGCTCTCAACACCAACCCTGGCACACCTAGGGCCTTGCTGTCCAGCAGTGCCCAGTCCTGACCTCATTCTTACAAAACTTCGGGATTGTATTTACAGTATTGTGGAAAGCACCCTCAGGATGAGCATGCTTCCTTTGTGCTCAGAGTACCCAAGGGGGATGTCAGGTAACAGAGGATGTAACTTATAAAAGTGGGCACTATTTAGTGATGCTAATGATACCAGTGGGGTCTCAGTTACCTGGTCCCCTCTGAGCAGGACTGCTTGTTGGAAGGGTTTTGCACATGTACCTTGGACATGGAAGTTGCTGGCATTATTGGCTAAATGAGAGTTAATTAAAAGGAACATAAGGGACTACTTTTTCAAGCTGAAAAGGAAGGTTTGGGCGGGGGGGGAAGCGGGGTCGGCCGTCCATAAAGCAGTGCTATTTTATTGAATGCCATCTGTGTGAGCTGTATCTAAAAAGCATTGATTTTTCCATTGGAGATTGTACTTCATTCACCTAATTTACCTAAGTACTCTTAAAGGCAAAGACTTCGTAAATTGACTTTGGATAATAAATCACTGGGATTTGTAATCTATAGTCTGCCAGGGTTAACTGGCTGGAACTGGGGAAGTGTCTCCATCCTGCTTCTGCGACTGCCCTGACAGCGTTCATAGCAGTGTGACTGGCACCGACTTACAGCCTGATTTACTCGTGTGGGTCTATAAATCATGCTGTTCCTATCCTCAGTTTCTAACCACTCTTCCAAGAATATCTCCCAAACTCCTCCACCTACTTCCTTAGCTGCTGAAATACCTGGGCATAGCAGTGGAAACCACTCATGCATTCCTGCCCCAGAAAGTTCCTCCCAGGACCTCTGGGGAGGCTTGCTAGATGGAGAGAGGTTATCACAGCCTAAAGGCAGCCTTCAACTTGAGCTATTGTGAGACAAATTTAATTTTTTTTTTTGTATGTGAGGAAGGTTTATGTGTAGTCAGCTAAAGTCTTTGAGGTCTTTCTGTGCAGGTTCCATGGGCCAGCCACACTGCAGATCGTTTCATCACTAATCCTAATGACTTGCCGAGAGCACCGCTTGCATTATGCTTTGTGAATATTGCTTTGGGCAAATAACTCCACCATACTAGCAAATTTAGTGCATTAGAATGCATGAGATTTATAAACGTTTTGATGAAAAGCTTAAAATTATGAGCAACATCAACTATTTTTCTTAGTGAAAACTGAAAGACCAGCAAGGCTTTTAAACTCAAAAGCATATCAGAGTATAAACCAAAACATTTTGCTTTTTAGAGCGGAGCAAACACAAAGCTTGGGCTGTAGCAGTGAGCGAGACAGCCAGGCTCCCTTCTCTGGCTCAGAGATTAACTGCCATGGCACAGATTGCTTCCCTGCAGCTCATCCCCCTCCCCTCCAGACCAGGACAGCTGTATCGAAACCATCCGACGGTCCAGGTCAGGCCAAACCCTTGAACTGTGCCCAAGGACTGTTTGGGAGAGGGCTCCCGGTGCCTGGCAGATTGCTGACCACTGGGATGGACAAGGCAGATGAATGCTCAGGACTGGGGCCCAGGGTTGGGCTTGTCCAGCCTGATTGTTATAGAGATTAACTTTGGACTTGAATCTCTTTCAGCTGGAAAAGGCTGGCAAATTAATGCACTGAATTAGGTAGCTTCATCAAATGATCTCGGTATTTAACCCATTTTACTATGACTGCACATCATGCGACATGTTAGTGGCAAAGTCACCTTTCCACCACTACCTCAGAAGAAAGAGCAGAGCAGGACAAACCTTTCCAATTACCCTAATACTTGCTATGGTGTTGAATCATTTTAATCTAAGAAACTCATCCTGTCAGCCAGCTGAGACCATAAGGGAAATAACAAGCAGATCACGAAGTGGCGTTCGACGTAGGTGCTAAATGGATGAAACCTAACGTGGAGTCACGGTTACCAGAGGTGAAGCACAATGAAGGTCTGTTTTAATTACAGCACTCCAGTATGGGAATAGACAACATTATAAATCTCTCTTAGAGTTAGGTTTTTCATTACATTTTTAATGAAGTACTGATTACCCTGTGTTAATTGACATGAGCCCTGAGCAAACAGAAGCAAATGAAAACAATCTGGCAACTGGCTGCTACCGTGCACTGATATGTCCAGTCTTACTGCTCATTGAATGCAGGCTGGTGGGACACCAAGGATGAAGAGGGGTGGTGGTAGTATTGTAGGATCTGTTTCATGGATTTCACTATTTGAGGTGTCTGTCATCTTTTTCCTTTCTTTCTCTTCTTTTTGCAAATTAATTGAGTTAATTTCCAATACCTGCTTCATTTGCATTTTTGTTTGCTGACTTGTCTGGGCAAGCAATGGTTTTAGGCAGCCAAGTAAAACAGAGTTGTCCTCAAGTCAACTGTTGGTGAAAGGATTTTGTATCTGGCTTGGTGGATTTTCATGAGAGTTTTTCAAGCTTAGTTCCTGTTTATGTCCATAGGAGTTCTCGGCTTGCTTCCAAGAACAGGATTTTGTGCAAACTTAACATTTTTGTATAAGATAAGCAGTATATTGTATTTCTGGTATCTCTATAGCTGAAATGCAAGTGCTGCATGAAATATTTCTGTTTCGTTCTGAGGGTAGGAACCTGAGAGCTTTAGCAAGACTGACCTTTCAATTCAACTCTTAGTCCTTAGGATTGACTGGAAATTAAGTGCTTGCTTTGGTTTTAAATTAAGATTCCCATCCTAGGCACATAAGCTAAAGTTTCATCTTGAATCATCTTAACCTGACTTTCAGAAGTTCAGGTTAAAAGCCCAGCGCTTGCTGAAAATTAAGCTACTTTAATTTATCTAAAGTTGAGTTTTGATGGTTTGTTACTCACTTTAAAATATATAGGCCATTATCTCTTGCAGTGTAAACACTGTGGAAAATGTCACATTTAATAAAAACTGTGACCTCATTCTCAGCCTTATTTTAAATGAGTTTCATTATTTTACTCAATATATTATTTATTAATGTATTTAAATATATTTATTCAGTGAAGGCAGATAAATTTTGATTAATTCAAAGACTAAATGCTCTGTACTTCTCATGCAAATTTGGGGAAAAAAAACAAAAAGGTAAAACTCTCTTTGTACTCCAAGGGCTAAATGCATCATCAGAATGTAATGAATACCACTGCTTGTGTGCAGTCGAGTGAGGATTCATGTTATCATGAATCTCTCTCCGTGGCTTTTATTATTAGAGCAAAAATAAAATTCAGCACATGGGTTATATATCTGTTCGATGCTTATTTACAGACCCCATTTAAATGGGAAGTAGAGTAAGTGGTCAGATGAACCATGCCAGTTACTCAGTTAAGTATTATGGGATGACTCCAGTATTTCTCTGCTGTTCTTTGCTGTATTCCTACCAGCTTTGCCTTTCTCAATTGAAATTTAATAATTAAAAAAAAAACCTTACAAAAAAGCTACAAAGCGAGAGAGGTGAGATTTTTAAAAAGCACTTGCCATTATATTAATTAATTTCTCAGTGAAGTGGGGAGATAATCTCCTTGACCTGACTTTGGTGGGAGCAGAGCTCAGGCCGATACTGGGCACAATTAAACACGCAGAGCAGCAGTGTGTGGTAAAGTGTGCACAGCTTGACAGTATATCCAGGCTCTGGGAATTTCAGTGGGGTGAGACACTAAAGGGGCTTTGGACCAGGCCTGTTATTTTCGACTAAAATAACTCCTAGAATTTCCATAGACTGAATTTAGCTTAGGAAAAAAAGCCTAGTGAATTTGGATTCTTTTGGGTTTCGTTCATGTTTAGAGCAATACATGTGCTTTCTGTCACCTCAGTGCTGCAGCTGAGAGTCCACCCAAAGCAGGGTGTTTGCTGGCCCCTTTGCACGGGTCCCAGACAGAAACCCGATTTGCCATGACCAACCTCGGCGTGCCCAGCCAGGTCTCGTGATGAGGGTGACAGTGAGGGTGTAACAACCATGGGCTCTTCTCCAGCTCGTGCACAGTTGAGCCAGGGTCAAGGTGTGGATATCCAGGGGCCAGGAGACCTTATTTTGCACCATCCCGATCCTGCTGCTCCCCCCATCCATCCTGTGGTTCCTGACTGAAAGGGAGAAGCTGATATCGCATCACAGATGAATTTTGTTACGCGATTCCTCATCTGGTGGACCTGACCTGCGTCTCAGGTCCATGAGGTGCACACTGCATACATCGACATGGTCTGCTGTAGCACAGGTTGCCATTCGTGTCTCTAGTGCAAGGCCCAGTTGCATACCACGCTACTTACAATTTTGGCTGGCAATTTTAATTGGACCCTCTTCGTAAATATGGCTGGAAAAGGGACCAAGGTAATGGAAAACCAGTGCCTCTTCACTATGCAGTGTTGTGCAGGAAGACTGAGAGTGGCACGGGCCAGGCATTTTCCAGACCACCTTCCAGAAAATGGCCTTTCCAACTGCAGGGCAAAAATGTCCCTCTCGGATCTCTGTACTCATCTTTCTCTCTCATGCCGTATTCACTCCCCAGGAGGGATTTCCATTGACATTAACTGATCCTCTGTGGGTTACGGATCTGAAAGCAGAAATTTTGTACTCAGATTGCCAGACTTTATGCAGACACAAAAAAAATGACAGCCTGCTGCAACCTTGTACAAATCACTGGTAGAAACAGTGGGGTTTTTGTTCTGAGTCTCCATAAATCAGCCCTTAAACACCAATCTGAAAGTTCCCACATCCTTACGTGCAGCACCAGGCAATATTCTGTCTTGTAGCAATTTTGTACCACAATATGGAGATCAATGTAATTATATAATATGGAAATTCCCAGCAAAGACGCCTGTTCCCCTTACCTATGATAAAGCTTCCCTAGTCATTGCATTTTACAGGCGTGCTGTAGCTCATCTGAACCATGAAATGCAAAGCGGCTGATTTTTTTTTATCAAGGTCCAAATTAGAACATTGCAGTAAGAGCATTTCTCTTTCACTTAAAATATGTGTATTTCTGGATGGCATTAATATGATTCTACATTTCACTAAATAGTTTTTAACATATGAAGTGCAACAAGGCAGTAGCTGTCTATCTGTCTAACACTAGATTCAATAAGCTATATATAAGCTATATATAAGTTGAAAGTATCTGTCTACCAAGGCATGTCCTTCACATGGGATTTGCCCAAAATAACAACTTTCTGTGCTGAAAATCTGGTTAGAGAAATTGGATTGTTACTGAGAGCATGAAATACTGCCTTGGGATGAACTTCCCTTTGGCTCCTGGTGACTGAAGAGGCAGAAAACATGACCTGCAAGGTTGGAAAAAATGTTTTCAGGTCAGAACTTACCAAACCTCAGTGTCTCTATTATGTTCTTCAAAGCGAGAGCTTAAAACAAACACCAGCACTGCAGGAGGCACCTGCAGAGCAATGTCAGTCTGTTGATCTTGACATCAAATTCTTCTCATCTGTTTGCAGTCCTCAGTCACATCGCAGTGTAAACTTTCAGAACTGGACTCATGCTTCAGTAAATTATCAAAATCATTGCTCTTGTCATTTTGTTAATTCCTCCCCTGTGAAAACTTTGGTGTGAAACTTAATAATAAAACCCATGGGCAGTTCTCCTAATAATATAAATCTCCCTCATGTTAGTGGATCATCTGCTCAGCCCTCAGCAGGGTGCATTGCATCCTGCAAGAATTCTCATCACTTTCTCAGGTGGATATTTTCATGATAGCTACTGAACAATTCCCATCATTTGAGACTGATGAAACACCGCAGCCCCAGAGAGGCATAGCGATAGATAACTTTTGGAGATTATTTTTTTTCTTTTTTTTACAAAAGTCTGCTGTGCATTCCTTCATTATAAAAAGTGTCACTTTCTCTGAAACTGCTGTTGCTGCCCTAGCCCTAAGGCATTTAAAAGAAAACTTTCTTTCGTACCTGGCTTTGCAATGAAAAGAACACTGCCATGAAGAGGCAAAGCCTTTTAATGTTATTTGCCTGTATTCTCACTGTTGCTCACTTTCTTTGCCTTTTAATTTGGATTTACTTTGTTTCTCCATTACTTTTATTAATTATTGGAACATTTGTCTCTGCAATCAGCCCTTCACAGCTGTGGACATTGCACAAACACAGCAGAGGAAATTCTGAATTCCTTGAAGTCACTGGCAAGCTTGACATTAATTTTCATAAGGCCCATGATCTGAACAACAATCTTCTTGCAGTGAAATGTGGTTGTGGTAAAAAATTGAGCTGTGCTTAATTCCAGCCTCATCGATGGCAAACCCATTTTTCATTGAGCACTGAACTCAATAAGGGAATTGAAAAGTGTGATGCAGAAAGGGAATGTTGGACTAGAAGCTGGGAAATGTTTATTTTGATTGTCTCGTTACTTTGGTAGATTTACTGCTTGCAGAAGCTGGTGTTAATGACAGGAGACCGGGACACTGTTGGGTGTCAAGCTTGGCTCTGCCGCATACTCACCATGTCAGCTTGACCAACTTTCACATTTATTGAATGGCGATAATGTTTACATGCTTCACAGTGGGCCTGAGAGTTTGTGATTGTGGGGACCACATATGCTCCTACACGGTCATAAGCTGTCTGCTTATTCACAAATATCCCAAATGAAAGGCTGCTGCTTTATGTTTGGATGACAGATGGGTCTGGTCTAGACGTGTTTTTGTTGGCGCTGACCTATTCGGTGTACAGCAGTGCGAGCACTGCTGAGTGCTCTTCTTTAATCTCTTAAGTAAAATACGTGTTTTCTCCCTCTAGAGGTCTTTCTAGGTTACATATAAAAGACAGGTTAGTGTGACTAACTGTAGTGTAAATTACCATTGTCTAGATTTAGATTTTTAAGAACTGAGTCTGGGAATAGTCCGTGGTTTCTTGACTTTGTTGAGCCGCAGAGGGAGCAAGCTTGCATGATCATGGCTGGTGGCCACAGCCATAACTAGTTGACTGGTTTCTTTGATACAATTAGAGATTGCTTTTAGTTTTAATTACTTGCTACTTAAAGGTGCAGGAGAGGGAACTGATTTACAAGTCTTCTCAAACTTTGCATAAGGTTCAGGAAGGCCATAAATGCACAGAAGGCAGGGCCATTAAAAAAAGCAAAGTGAAGGTATCAGCTTGTGCATTTTAAAAACACATATATAAATTTTCCATTGAAAATTATATTTGTTATTCTTCACAGTAGCTGCATAGTTGTGAGCTGCCTATTGAATGACTCTGACGTCCTTGAACATAAAATGTTTTTGCGTAAATAATTTCAGAAAGTGTTTTCTTACAGTGCTGGTGAATCTTTTAAATTACCTTATCTCTTTATATCCACCCTGTCTTATCTCAGATGCAGAGGTTTTTAAATCTCCATGAAGTGATATGTTACATCCCTAGCTGTGTTCAAATGATTTTTCATATCCATGCATTTCATTTATTTTATTAATTTGGCAGCAAACCCATCAGATTGGCCAGTTCTGGGAAACTAGGTGGTTGGAAATGCTCAAAACACCAAGACTAGTTTGCCACAGACACATTCATGACTTTGGGTCTTCCAGCACAGCTGAGCTCAGAGGCCAGGTCACTGCCTCTGCCTCCCTCAGCTTCAGGGCTTGCCGGAGGCCAGGTCAACCACAGCTTTAGTCCTGCTTGCCGGCTTTCCAGGTGGTTGGGTAGTCCTTGGGTGGATGGAGGGACCCATTGCTGCTCCTTTCCAATGGCACAGTTCCTCGAGCTGTACGTCCTACTGTCACCAATGGTGGCACTGGACAAGGGTGTTCATGAGCCAACGTCACAAAAAATTGTCGGGACTTGAGCACATTTCGTGGATTTTCTATAAAAAACTAATTATAGACTTTATTGCCGAGTGCCAAATCCATTTTCCCCTCTTCTGGGAGCCATTCAATAAACTTTATGTTCTGAAGTAGTGCAGAACTGCCATAGTTTCACGCAGAGTTTTATGTCGCTTCCCTGCACTCTAACACCGTATTTTTGCTAATAGCCCAGTGTGGATTTTCTTTTTCTTTCTAAACTATACTAATAGGCCTGAAATGCCTCATGACTGGCATTTCCCTCTAGAGGTTCATTCCTTCTTTCCTGGGAAGAAGCTGGTATTTCCAGGAGCAGTTGACTGTATAGATTTATTACACAGACAGCTGTGGGCTCAGGGTGGGATCAGGCCAGGTGGCATCCCTGCTGAACCATCATGCCCATGCAAACCAAAGGGATAAAGGTGGGTTAGCATCACCCTCAGTCCACTGCCCCTGTGGGACACTGTGCCCTCTCCCCTAACCATGCCAGGTGGGAAGGACCCTGTGGCACCCCACACAGTCTTGACCCAACATTGCATTGACTCAAGATAAGCATCCCTCTTCAAGTTGATGCTGAGCACTGAGGGCTGCTCCTGTGAGAGGGTCTGAGCAGAGAGTCTGCACGGTTTGGCTCTCTGTGCACCATGAGTACCCTGGGGTGAGAACATGCTCACTCCTTGCTGGAGCAAATGGCCTTTCAAATGTGACTGCTTGTGAGGAAGGGATGCCACAGTTTATGTGGCATCTGTAACTCTGAGCCAGGGAACCTGGACTGCAGTTACACCATCTAAAGGCCTCTGGGAAGTGCTATTAAAGAAAGAAATAGTGCAGAAGGTAAGATTTTCAGATGGTTAGCATCTATGTTTATACTACTTTCACAGAACCGTAGGACTTTGTTAGTGCAAGTCCTCAGGCATAAACCAGAGCAAACCATGCCTGGAAATGAAAAACAACCCTACCTAAACTGAAAACCCCATCCAAGAAACGAACTCACAGTAAAACAAACTCAGAATTGAGATGGTCACAGTGATTTTCATTCAGCCTTTTTTAACTGACCCATTTCCACATTCATGATCTTCTGGCTATGGGTATATTTAATGAAAAGGAAAAAAAAAAAAAAGAAACAAAACATAAACTTTAGCAGAATATTAGAAGAAATGCTTCTCAACAGAGAGATGCACTAGAATTTTAAAACATTTTCCTCCCCAAAAGCAAACGAGCTTTAAAAACAAGACTGGACAGTGCACTGAATATGGCACATTATGTTACTCTATGGCAGGAGGAGGGTCTCTGAGCGAGAACATCTTTTCTAGCTCACACCCATGATGGGGAAAGACTTTGAAAGGCTTTAAGAGCTATTGGTGTGGTAACCCAGTTTCCAAAACAATCATCTCCATAACACTGCCCAGCGCCCCGTGCCAGGAATTAGGATGCACTGTTGTCCTCTACTGAGCAGGAAAACTGTTTAACTTCTGGCAGTAACCTTTCAGCCCTATTACCTTTCTCTGTGCCACTGGGTGAGCAATAGGATTTCTTTAGGGGGTACTAGTGGTCGTTTCCAGCTCCTAATAACATCAGAAATTCCCAGAGTCAAATCAAAAGCTTTTGGAAATCAAGAGGAATTTTTCCATTCACTTCACTGGCTTTTGGATCAAGCCTATGTGTGTATTTTTGTTTTCTTTTGACATTGCCTGATACAGAGGGGAATTGGTTTTTTGATAGTACAGCACCCGATTGCAGGCTTTGCGTCTGGGTTTTCTTTTAATTCAGAACAACTCTGCTTTTATTAGGTTTGTATTATCTCTTACTTTACTACAATCTTTTCTGCATTTCATAAATATTAATTCCCCAGACAGTCTCTTTTGTTTAGTAGTTTTCATCTGTCACAGGCTTTTCTGTTTTCCTTTTCTCTCTCATCCCAGAGATGTCATCCTCTGCCATCAAAAGCGAGAACTCAGAGGAAGCTCTTCAGCCCAGAGACGTAGGAGCAATATTTTTACTACGTATCGTTTTTGTTTTCTTCTCTTTGTTCCTTCCCCTTTACTTTCTAACGCCAGAGCCAGGCTCTGATTTCACTTGCTTCCTTGGAGGGGCCTGTAATGCTTTTAAAACCTGTTCACCAACTTTTTTCTCCTGTCAGCCATGGACAGACATTTTAGACGATTCATTCATCTTTGTACCAATGTCGAGGTACCAGGCTGCTTTACCAGATGCCATTCAAACCCAGAGAGCTGCTCCTGGGCAGCCTGTGGTTTGCTTTCTGTTTTTTTTTGCTTTCATGGCATTACTCTAATGACTTGTCTTCCTTCATTCTTTCCTTCACCTTCTCTACTGTGCTTCTAGTTGGTTTTAATGCAGATAGTAAGATGTGGTAGGCTAAGGCAGAGTTCTAGTACTTTGTTTAAGCTGTAGCCTCTAATGAGCTTCTCCAGATTGGACTGGTTTGGCTTAATGTTGTCTACCTATTCCACATAAACTGTGCTTCTCACATCCTTATTTCTTGCAGTGAACCTAGTACTTTTCCAGAAAGAAATAAATGCTGCTTTTTACTTCTCGACGTGACCTTTATAGATCCATAAACTTTATGTTTTTTTCCGTAACATACACCTTGATTTTCAGGGGTGTGGCAAACTCACATTATTAAATTAAAAATCAGACCAACACATGTAACTCTTCTTTATTTGTACTTCAAGTGATTACTATTTTACCCTGGTACTAATCTTGGAGTGCTCTGACTGTACTGAACTTTTATGACTTTCCATTAGATCTCAGTGGCATATCTGATAGTTGATTTGATAAATGGAGAACTTTATGTGTTGCTGCAGTACATGCTGTACATTTGGCAGTGCCAAATGTCTATTATTAATATCTCATAGACACCAACTTGATGTGGATGTTATACCCAATGGTGAATTGGACAAGTGTTGGTCAGGAAATAAATAACAAAGAGGGAAAGGTGTAAGTCTAAAGCAAATGCTTTGAATATCTGTAATCTGCTGATACCAGCACTCTTTACTGCCACAATTTCTCAATCTGACTTCTGAGACTCCAGTTTAATCCATTTACTTAGTTTTTATGTAACTTGGAGGACTAAAAACTTGAGGGCAAATATTGAAAGAGATATTTTGTTCTGAAATTCTCCCAGAGAAGTATCAGGAACCAAGGCTGAACAATAAACTCCATTCCCCATCTTAAAATATGAACAGAATCACAGAAAATTGAAAGTGCTGGTAGCATTAGATTGCCTTGCCTTGAACCCAGCAGAGTTGTGCTTATGCAGGGAAGAGATGTTGGGAAAGGACAAAGTTCAGCTTGTGAAGATGGTAGAAAAATGCAGCAACACTGGACCAGTTCTTTGTGGCTTTCTTCTCACATCTGGAGAGCAGGGATGATGTATTATGCTTTGAAGTTTACAGATGGAGAAAGACCAGATAAGTATTGAGTGTTATTTTTATCCCAGATCTCAGTCTGCAATAGTGGCTCCAGATGCAGCTTCAGGAGGAATTATCCATCCTGCCAGCACCTGCAGATCCCTCTGCACTTTATCTGAGGTTTATTTGGGAACCAGCATTTATTCCCACTGAACGTGTGCGTCTGTTACCTTCAGTCGCTAACGAGGCAAGTCATATCTAAAGTGTGCCCATATTTTATTGGATTCAGGACTGCTCCACTGCCTCGCCACAGGGAACTGAGAGGTCTCATAGTCCTTCCAACAAGCTGTAATTTTAGGTTACAGTTGAGCTCCTAAGATTTACTGAGCTCAGTTCATCCACAAAAACTAAGTGGTGGGAGAGGACGAGAGGGGCCCAATCCTGTCTGCAATGTTGGGGTGGACGAAAAGGGAACAAAAAATATTATTAGGCTGATGCGTAGGCTCTGCATAGCCTAGCTGGCTGTTCAGCAGTTCCATTTTTCTCAGCTAATCTTGGCAAGTGTTTTCTCCTCCTGGAAACAGTATAAGCATACCTGAGGTTTATCTCTGCTCAGGTGGTCCTTCTCTCTCTGGAGCTGCAGACAAGAGAGCATGAATCATTAAAAGTGAAACAGGAGCAGATGTTCTGCATCAGGTTTAAACTAGTAGTGTATGGTAGCTGCTTTATCTCAGTCTCCTAAGTACTGTGTGTGTTTTGGAGCAGCCTCTTACTCATTCTGTTTAACATTCATGCCTTCCTTTGAAAATGTTTGCATCTCCCCCCTCTGCTCCCACCCCTCCGTGAGTTTGAAAGTTCAACTTGAGCTCTAGTGGTACTGAGTGCAGCTTGCAAAAGGGATACTGCAGGGGTTAAATGAAAAGCAGCTGAGGAGTGTGAGGAAAGAGCAATGAGAGGCACAAGTGAAAAAGAAGTTCAGGCAGAATAAAGATTTAAGGTTAACCTTAAAATAGCTAGGATTACCTGGGACCCTGTATTGCATTAGCCAGGGGCTGAGAGAATACAGTGGTGTTAATAAGGTGAATTAGGAGGCCTTGGCCACTTATGAAGTGTGCTGAGGTGGGAGAGACTGAAGGTAGGGGCTTGCACTTGCACATGTAAAGAGAGGTGATGATGAGCTGGAAGAAGAGAGCACCAGGAGGACAGATGAAGTTGAATGAAATTACAGTGTGTTCCTGGAAGCAGTGAATCCCACATACTGCTTTCCCCTGTGAACAAAGCTTATATTTAAACAAACAAAGCCAGAGATAAAGTTAGGTCGTGGAGCAGGAAGAGAAGGTCTCTAAAAACAGTAGGACAAGTTTGGGAAGACGCTTTGTGAGACTCCCCTGCTCATGCTAGCTGGGGTACACAGCAGTTGGAAAATATGCATGGGGATGAACTACAGGAAGGGATATAGGGTTGCAGACACCTGACTAGAAGAAGCCTTTAAGTGTGGTCCTTGCAAATGGGACCCTTACATGATGACCTGCTCCAGCTAGGATTAACCTCCAGAAGGGATTTAGAAACAACAGGATAAGCAGACTTTCACAAAACAGTTTTATATTTGAAATGCAAATCTAAGAGGTTTGAGAGCAGTTGGATGCCGTTGTTAATCTCTAGGTCAGCTGTGCTGATGCATCTCATAAAAGGCAGGATATGTTCAAAGAGCAAAATCCACTGTTAATTATCAGCATGTTTGTGGGAGGCATTTGTGCCATGGAAGCCCTCCCATGGGGTGAAGGGCATGGTGGTGCTTGGCAGCTCTCCCTGCCTTGTGAAGACAGGTCCTGCAGCAGGGAATGCTGCGAGTTGGAGGAGAAACCGTTAGCTCTTCATTCATAGATCTAGTGGGTGGAAGTTACTGCATAGAGAATCTAAAATGACAGCTCTCTTAGCTGGAAACTGTAACTTAGATTCACTTCTCCTGTCAGGAATATCAACTATTCCAGCATTATGTGAACTTGTCACTTTTCCCCATTCCTAAATCCATGTCACCTGGCAGCTCTGGAGGACAATCTTCATTCAATAAGCCAGAACAAAATCAGCTCCCAGTGTTTCTCAGGAGCCATCAGGTGCCTCTGCTGTCTTGATTGAAATAATTGGAAAGGTGACAGTGGTTCTGGGTACTGACTGGCTGTGGGGACTGTGGATGTCTCTTAGATCACCCTACTAAACAAGATCAGCAGCAGTGCATGCTTTCCCTCCACTCAGCTACTAAATTTTTTCATGCCCACCTACTTATGCATGAAATGTGCTTTCAGTGCTTTGGTACTGCCTGGAAAAACCCTTGCACCCTGGATTGGAACCAACAAAAGCCAGTGTGCCATCTGGGTGCTTACTACCAGGATTTGGGTGGGGATAGATGTATGCATATACATGCATATGTGTATAGGGAGATATATGATGTATGTATTCCTGCCCAGCTTACAAGGGATAGTATGAGAAGAAATGGCCTCATGTTACACCGGGGGAGGTTCAGGTTGGATATACAGGAAAAATTTCCTCTCTGAAAAGAGTGGTCAGACATTGGAACAGGCTGCCCAGGGAAGTGGTGGAGTCACCACCCCTGGAGTTGTTCAAGAAATGTGTAGATGTCACATTCATGGATGTGGTTTAGTGGGACAAGGTGGTGGTTGGACTGGATGATCTTAGAGGTCTTTTCCAACCTTAATGATTCTGTGATTTGTTAATCAAAGAGAAAATAATTAGGTTATAAAAATAAAACGCCCCGAGAACAGTAACAAGCTGGTATGGGTAGGCAGGCAGAAGCCAGTGGTAGCTGGAGGCACTAACACCAAGCAGTCAGTTCCCCCATAAGTATGTTTCCCAGGCTGTAATACCAAAAAGCGGCACAGGATGTGCAAACTGCCGGGCACTGCGTTTTACCCGTGCTGAGGGGAGGCTGCTCGTGAGAGCAGCTTCGGGCAAAGCGCAGCCCTCTGCGGTGCGAGGAGCCCCAGGGGAGGTGGAACAGCGCTGGCCCTGTGTGCGGGACAGAGCCGCCCTGTTCCCGCTGTGCGGGAGCGGGCAGGGTTCCATCGAGTGCGCGCTCTCAGCTCCCCTCGCCTGCGCGGCCGAATGCCTCGGCTCACTCCTGGCTGTCAGACCCTGTCCCTTCGGCTGTGGGTTGGCACCTCTCTGCCGCTGACCTTGCCCCGCTGCTCCGGGACAGGGATATCTCCCTCATCTTTCAATGTCCTCCATGCTCACAAATGCTGTGAGCGCCTGCCTGGCGCTGCAGTCAGCTCAAGGACAGCAAGGACCCTCTTCCGGGGACTTTGCATGCAGAACAAGAACTAGCTGAAAACTCGGTCCTGGAGCTCCTTTTTATTCTGATTTTTGCTGGCGTGCTCAAGCTGCAGGTGGGACAAGGCGGACAACCAGGATATGAGAGCGGCAAAGAGGGATCCAGCCCTTTCAGCAGATAGAGAGGGAACTGATGAGAGGCTGGCGCACGTTCAGCATCCGTGAAAGGAGCCAAGAGCAAGGAGACAGCACTTAGCTGCAGCCAGAGAAGGATCCCAAAAGCAAGAGCTCAGAGTGGCTTTTTCTGCTCATTTTCTTTGGGAAGTGTAAAAAGAATGAGTACTAAAAAAAAAGGGGAAAAAAAAGATGATGTGCAGTTTCTGTCAGGGTGTAGCTGAGACAACAGTTTCAAAAAAATAGCTGCCATTTAAAAAAATACTAAGAATTTGTTCTTCAATTGTAAATTAACATTTAGTATGCAGTCCCTAAATGAATCTGTTATTAGATGAGACAGAGAACCCTTAGAAATCACAGTAAACACAGCTGTAGAGATGAGGAAAATTAACAAGGCATCATGCTAATAATTGTACCTTCCAGTTGTCTTAAATAGCTGATGGAAGTTAACTTTTAGCATTGCCCTCATGCGTTGACATAAAGAAGGCTTATGTAGCAAGTCAGATGCTCAAAAGTACAACCGAGGCACTTTTAGGTTTGTCAGGATTTTAATAAGATTACCTGGGCATGTTTTCTGTTCCTTTATTGCTGCACTGAGGTCCCCCCCACTGCAATTCAGCTGTGTAGAGCTGACACAGTGGATGGAGCACACTGGCATTTGGGAAGAGGCATTGGTGGCTTCTTCTTTTGCTTTGGTCCCTCTTTGGGCCTAATCCTGACAGCTTTAGGGTTGGACTAAATGACTGCTGCTGGCTTGTTTGGGGCCAAGCATCCTTCAGGGTTGGAGTAATCAAATCACAGAATCACACAGAATGTTAGGGCTTGGAAGGGACCTCAAAAGATCATATAGTCCAATCCCCCTGCCAGAGCAGAATCACCTACAGTCCAGACAGATTTTGAACATCTCCAGAGAAGGACACTCCACAACCTCTCTGGACAGCCTGTTCCAGTGGCCTGGTATTTATCTCAAGGTATTTATTTATTCCAGAATCCCTGGTATTTATCTCAAGGTAGAAGAAATCAGACGCAGGAAGCTATTGGTGGAACAAGCTTTCCCAGTTAACCCAGAATCTTATTTCTGTACTACCTTCCACAGCAGGAAGGTTTCCTGGGAAGCCTGTTCTAATTAAGATTATAAATGGATACTAGCATTTTAATAGAAAAGGCCTTTTGTCTTTTCAAGCAGGGGGTCATCTAATCCTTTTTGTATGGCAGCAGAAAGGTGAAAAGGTTCTGGTTAACTGTAATTAAGGCTGTGGAGAAAGAGCAACCCTGGTTACTTGCCTTCTGTGATTATTAGTGTGAGGCATAGACAAATGTGCCAGAAAAAGTTACCTAGGAATAGCAAGGTTGGTTCAGTCTGAGCACAATATAACCTCACCCCAAAGGGAGGTAAAATAAATTCAATATTATTTTGTAATAGTTTAGTTGAAGAGAAGAAAATACATTATCTAAGGGATTTGGGTATTTTGCCAGTTTGTGTCTGGGTTAATTCATTCAAATCATTGCATGAATAAAAGAGTCAGATTGCGACAAGAGACGAAATCTCTTCTTGTTTCTGTCACCAACCTGCTGGAGGGTGAGATCAGCTCTACCTTCCCCATCTCCTACAGGCCTTTGCTCTGTGCAGTGGGACAACGAGTGAGACTCACAGGGAAGGGATTACAGCAGGGTTATACACTGCTGAGCATGATCACTCCTACGTCCAGCATCCTACCTTAAAAAAAAATCAGCACTGCGTTTCTGGGGACCTAAGCCTGTATTCCTGGTTCATGGGAGGGAGGAGATGTTAGAAGAAGTCATCCCACAACATCCCACATAGAGTGCCTGCTCCGGTCATGGGGGATGGGGACTCAGCACAGCTAAAGACATAATTATGGGGTTCCCCTCTCCTCCAGCGGGTTGCCAAAGTCCGTGAATTACATATAAACAAACCAGCTATGCAGCAACTATCTTCTGTTTTTCCTATTTGGGTTTCAAAAGCTTTGGAGCAATATTGGTGCATTACACGCTGAGTTAAAAATTGGAAACGTATTACCCTGATTTAAGCATGGGACCAAGTAAATTGTATTCAGTTAAAACAGCAGATATCCTGCTGAGAAGAAAATAACTATTTCTACTTGACTGTGTGACACCTAAGCTGCAGCGCAGACGTACAGGAGGAAGATTTGTGTTACTGAGAAATCCCCATTAACATTGGCTGCCAGCTCAGAGCTGCTGGGGTGAGTGGGGAATGTGTGTCCCAGGTAACCCCCAGCATCCAGGTCACCTGCACCTCCTCCACCACGTCCTGTGCAGGGTCTCAGTGTCCATTGTGGGGGTGTCTGCACATCTGCCTGGTCTCTGCCCACCCTGTATTTGACGTTGTCACCTATTCCTGAAGGAGATTTCATTCAAAGCACTAACTGGCCTCTCTGCCTGTGTGGCTCTGCAGCATTTGCTGAAAGCCTTGTTCCTAAAGCATGTGAAGTACCTCGGTTTGCAAAAGTGAGCTTAGCTTCCGGAAGCCACCATCCCAGGTTCATGAAGCTTGAAGGACTTGAAAGGAGACACCTGCCTGCCTGGCTGGAACATTTAGGTCACTCCGACACCTTCTTGGGCACGTTCATGGAGGCTCCCAATGCTGGAGATTCCTCACGATTTTCCAGCACAGGCATATCTTATCCTTTCAGATGGGATTTTTTCCTACATCTAAACTGAGTCTTTCTTGTTTAGCTTTATTACTACTTGTCCTAACCACAGTGAGTCCGGGCAGAAGATTATTCCCTTACTCCTTTTGGAATTTCTTATGTATTTTTGTATTTACATATCTACTTTTTCCTGTTTTCCCCCTCCACCCAGTTTATCTCACCCCTACTACCACAACTTCTTGCAACAGAAAAATAAATGTCAGTTTTTCCATTGTCTCCTAGATACCAGCGACATTAAAATCAGTTCCTTATTTTGTTTTTTAAGGGCTACACCCAGCTCCACCCTGGCTGACTCTATGTGTCCCCAGCCCAGTGCTCCTACTGGTGCACCATTTACAGATGTCCTTAGCATGCTTTTTGCTAACCAGTCCTCAAGCCTGTCCTTGCAAACCGCATCTACAGCTCCCACAGCAGAGATGTAATACAGAGTACAGCTCCCTTGCCTCTTCACTTCCCAGGCTTGGGTTGTCCAGTTTGTGATTCCTCTATGCCTTGATTGCAACCTGGGAGTCATGAAATAAACAATGGAAGTCCCTCTGACCCTATCTACAGTCCCTGGTGACTTGGAGGCTGTTCTGCAAGTGCAGCCCTTTCCCAAGCAGCTGCAGCCAGCAGTAGTGTATCCTCAGCAAGGGGCTTTCCCAGGCAAGGCCGGGTGCAATCAGCTCCTCTTCAGCCAAGAAGATCGAGGGCAGCTTCATACTCTCGGGTATGACATTGTGTCCCACTGCAGGTCCCCACTCACTGTCCCCCACCTACACGAAATCAGACTCACTCCTTGCTGCTGTATGTCTGTCAATCAGCCATTAGCATAATTAAGTCCATCATAGGTAGGGACTCCTAAGGGGAACTTGAGGCAGGTTTGAGTGGCCAGTGATTCTAGTGTAGAGGTGAAATATCCATGCCTGGGGACCAAGAAGGGTTAGAAAGACCGCGGTTGTGTCCCTGTGTGTTACAGGTTACACACATAGGTCCAGAGAGTGTGAGCTCAGCTCCAGCCGTCACGTGTGTGCACATCTCCGTGTGTCTGTGTCTGGAGGGGAAAAGCCAGAAAGTTTTCATTTTAAAATTAAATTCATAAGATAGCCAGACCTTTCAGCTTTTTAATACAAACAGTGATTTATGGCTGCGCTTAAAGAATGAGCCAAGAGCGGACAAATTCATCATATGCTGTCCTTTTCTGTCAAGGCAGCGGCACGGGGTGGTCTGGCTCCCAGCAGCAGCGCCTCTGCCACAGGAAGGCACTGCAGCCGTGTCACCCTTACCCTGCCGCCGCAGCTGAGGTCCCGGCGCTTAGGGTTTCATCCACTTCTTTTTATTGTGAGAGAAAAAAGGGCTTGGCTATCTGACAAATTCTCCTTCTTCCCCTCCCTTCTGACAGCCAGCGTTGATCACTGGAAAGACGATGCAGAGTGCTCTTTGTACACGCAGCACAAGGCTCCAGACTTGTCTTGGATAAATTAAATCCCAAGAAATCCACCAACGTGAACATTTTTTGCTTTAATTATTCCCAGCTCAAGGTTCCTCCTGCCTTCCTGATGATTTCTTACCTCTTGGGTGTTATTGCAGTTAAACTCAGTCACTTTGATTTTACCTGCCCTGTGTTTGTAAGATTCCCCTAGAGCTTCCAAATAGCTCATCCCTCACCCCCTGTGTGGCCAGGCCACAGGTCTTTCTGCCTGGTCTTCCTGCGGACTTCCAACTTTTCCATCTCCTTGTTCAGAGGAGACATTTTACAGGATGTAAACATTCACCTTCTTTTAGCCCCCAAACCCTGTGTGTTGTATGAGTTCTGACACCAAATAGTTTTGAGCAGGGAGAATGGGAATGGACCGGCTTCCAAAAATGTTTGGCATTATGCAGGCGAAGGGCATTTAGAAGGGGGCTCCCTCTTTTCTTCCTGAATCCAGACCTCATTGTGTGATGGAGTCTTAGACTGATTAAAAAGCTGGTTTTAACATCCAGCTGGTGCCACTTGGTGTCAGTCTGTGGTTTTTCAATGAGATTTTTTGCATCATTTAGGTTCACTGTGGTATCTCCAAGACAAAAAGGCTAATACTTAATGACCTAGTTGTGAAGTTTTCTCAGGAAAAAAACACTTTCTCATCTGCAGTTGCATGTGTGTCTGCTGCTGCTTGGCTGGTTTAGTATTGTTTCTTTTCTAGCACCCAAATCATGTACCTGGACAAAGAGGAGTGAATGCCAGAGCTGATGTGGCTTTGGGATGTTCTGTTTTTCAAATAATTGTAGCCTCCACAGCCAAAGTAATGCAATTGCTGAATTATTTCACCCTTTCCTTCTACATGTGTGCACACAGACACACATGGATGAAGTTGGGACCATGTACAGAAAGAAGGAGGGAATATGTGAAACATTTTAGAATTTTTGACAATGCAGTGCTAGCAGCTACTGTGTGTGACTGCTTTACTCTCAACAGCCTCGATCCTTCTGTTCATAGCCCCGATGCATTCTGTACCGGGGGAAATAAAAATGGTATGGTGGTTGCAATACAGAGAATCATTTTTTTTAAATGAAAAAAATGCATATTTGGCCTTATCTTCTCCTGTGGGGAAATAAGTTAAATGCAGGAAATGGAGAAAAGAAAGCAGCTTTGTAATATTTCAGGAGTTTCCTTCAGAGGATATAATTTGTCTCTAAAATTTTCTCGCTTAGTAAAATTGCTCCGAAGTTAACGTTAGTTTTATTATCTTTTATTGCCCAGCCACTCTGTAGAGACATTTTCACAACAAATTTGTATTCCAGTTTGTCTGCAAGTTGTCAGGGAAGATGTTAAGCATTCCCATCTCCAGTACACACGTTGTGCTTTCTAGTCCATTTTATTGGACTCTGAGCAAATACTAATTGAGGTTTTGGTGGGGTTCTCATTTGAGTGCTAGAAATTTTTGAAAAAGTTAAGACAAGAATAACATACTATGAAATGTGAAATAAACTGAAGTATAAAACGTTGCAAAGCTATTATTTAAAACAATTATTGCAGTCCAGGTCAGTTTAATAACACCCTTTATCTAAAATGCAGTTGTTCTTTTAGATTCAGTGTTTTGATTCACATAGCTATAATTGTCTGACTGTCATCTGTAGAAATCTGCAAGGAGTAATAATTATTTGTAATGATTTGAGAAATACTTGTGCTTGGACTGTCAAGTATGAAAAATTGCTAAGTCTCCATTATTGTCTAATGCTGAACGCTTTTAAGAAACAAATCTAGAATTTGGTATATAGAATCTATATACACCAAGTAGGGTAGTTATGCATCCAGATTGTAAAAGCCAAGTGTTAAAATAGTCTAAAATATCTTTGTAACTTCAAGGCTGTCCATCAAGGTTGCAAGAATCTTATTCACGCTTTTTATGTGAAAACAGGAATGGAAATGTGCTTGCATGTAACCTCCTGTTCAAAAAAAAAACCCTCAAGCATTTGGGAAAATATAAATAATACCAAGAAACATTTTCTATATTAGATAACAAACATCTCCTAGAACTCGGATGGTGTGGTTGATGGGCTGGGAGAAGGAGAGCTGATAATACCTGAGAAATTTTAGTCAACTGAAATACTAGTCGCTCTTGATGTCACATAACTAGGACCATTAGTGCCACCTATAGTTAGTCTGTCTGACACTTTCCACTTTAAGACCTTGTTTTGAATGATTACAAGCCTGCTGCACACACCTTCTAAACAAATACCATTAGGAAGATTTTGGTGGACATAAGCTCTGGTTTATGCTAAGCTTAACAGTGCCACTGGATAGACCTAACTGGGTGTTCAGCAGAGATGCAGCTGATTTTGATTGATAGCTGTTTGGACCACAGATAAGGGGAACGCCACAGCAACTTGCATAGTTCTAGGTAGGACAGAACCCAAACCTCCAAAGTGTAATTGAAGAATTAAAGGCAGATGCAAAGTCTTTGTAATGCAAAACTGAAGAGAAAAAGCAATTTAGCAGGTGAAGGGACCCTATTCACAATATTTATCCTCCTTATTCAACTCTAAACTAATTTGGATAATTTTGCCCTTCAGTTTGCTGTGCCCAAATGTCCTCTTAGCACTCCCAACATAGGTTGGTGGTGAGCCTGGTTACAGTAGTCTGCAGAACTAGTAGCAGCTGCAGGCAGTACAATAGAAATAAATAAAACCCTGCCCTATAAGTGTGGGGGGTACTTCTTTGTGCACAAATTTTTTATAGCAGGAAAAAATTGAATTAATGGGGTTTTTGCATGACACTTAGGTGTTTCCATCCTTCTATTAAAAAAGTGCTTTCAGTGCAGGTACCTGTGAATTGGATTGATCTCTGCTCCTAGTTTACAGTACACTGCTATATTCAGAAAAAAACCCCAAACAATAATAAAAAAAAAAGTCCTGGGTTTAAATCTGAACTTGCTGCTTGGCCATCAGGCTTGGAAAGGCCCTCAAAGATTATTTTATCCTGCTGTGCCTAAGTAACCAGAAGAAAATATTTCCCATCTCATTACTGTGATTTACCTTGAATAACCTTTGCATGTCGTGGGTGGATGATTGTTACTTGGTCAGCATTTATATTTCTGGTTAATATATTCTCTAGTGTACTACACTCAAATCCTCTCTCCCCTCTACACTGTACAGAAGATATCCACATGAGCAGTGTGTGCTGGACTTTGCTTTTTTCCCTCATTGTTAGTTTAGGACTGATGGAGATGAGAAGCTTCTGGGATCAGTGTCCCCAGACTACCTTTTTTTTTTCTTCTTTTAAGTGCCACTGAGCTTGGGAGTCTCTCACTGCTCATGTTGCCTCCCCGTTCAACTCCATTGCTGCATCAGAAAAGGAAGAAAAACTTTGATCTTGACATGCCCTTCCTCGCTGTCTCCCTTTACAACTTCTGCAGGAAAAACCCCATGATCAAATGCATCTACAGTGTTGTCAGCCCTTTCAGGGAAGAATGGATGTTTTTACCAGATAGCTTCCCAAAACCTCTAATACCCCAGTGAAGTCCAAGTTGAACTGTCAGAGGACAGACCCGAGCACTGGCTTTACCACCATCTCCACACTGCCTTTGGGGTAACCTGCATACATGCTTGGAAGTGCCCTCTCCCAAAGTGGGGTGGATTTAAGCCATTGCTTATTGTGGCTTCTTGAACTGAGGGATTGGTGAGGACTTCTGGTAATGACTATACATGCAGCAGTCAGTGTCCAGGCAGCAGCTATGTGCTCGCAACCCGCTGTAGCCACATCTACAACAGCTTTGGGGAAAGACAGTCCATGGCCCTAATTGTTTTGCCTTGCCCTTCACCATCCCTGGGTTTAATGATATCTGTCCCTTGGATCTTAGTTCTCTGGCTGCTTAAATCTGTGTGGTGTATTTTCCTTGTTAGCTATGAGCACATTTTCACTGGTCAGATGGACCTCTAGTTTAAATAAATGTAGTTCCAGTTTTGTATAATCTTATTCAGTTCCCAGTTCCCCTTACCAGTTTCAGGAGTGAAATTGTGAGGTGGCTTAAAAGCCTTCCCTGTAACTTCAGATGAGGAGGAACCATATTAGTATCAGATAACTCGGTGTGACTATATAGTTTCAAAATATCAAATTGAAAAATGCTGTTATGATTACCTTGCATGGTGTTGTCACCTCTGGGAACCATGGAGCATGTCCTCTGGGGTTTGCATCTTACAAAGAGTTTGGTGGTTCTGCAGGAGCTCAATTAAAGGCTCTCTGGTGCCTTACCCAACTTTTCACTAGTGCAGTATGAGTGTGGCTTTCATGTTGCCCACTCCTTGAGCAAGAAGGCTGTTACCATTAAAGCTCAAGGAGAGCCAGCAGGACACTGCTTCTCTGGAGGAAGCAGGTAGGTCAGCTCTTCCAGGGTGTATCATCGGCTGTTTTAGTCAGCTGCAGAAGAAAATGGGTTTTGATACAGTTGGCACCATTCTAGGACAGTCACTAAATTGACCTTTGTTTTCAATAAGCTGAAGTCAATAGGAAACATAAATTGAAGTAGAGCTTTCAAAACTGTATTTCCGACATGGTCCTTCATCCATCAGCCACACCAAATGGTACTGCAATTTATGAGAACAGGACAATACCCTTTTAGTGTTACATTGATATTTAATACGTGTTCTGTGTGCCACCAGATGGGCCAGAGCATGTGCAGAGCTGACCCTGGGGTGTTAGTGTATACTTAGTAAATGTAGCTGACGGAACTTTTGTGCCATTTCTTCATATTTCTTCCATGTTAAAAAGTGTAGGAGACAAGTACCACTTCAAAATGCACAAGTATCATCTTTTAAGTGAATTTAATGTGCTACAATCTCATTTGCAATTGCAAAAACTAAGGCTGTATTTTTCCCCCTACTCCGAATGCCTGAAAATCTCATTAATGTTAATGTATGGGGAAGAAGTGCTTAGCTTATTGATGTAGGAATGAAATGAGGAGCAAAGCTCAGCTCTACAAAGATTCATCTGCAGATTGGGATCTGAAGCAAGCATTAGATTATCAAATCTGACCTTCTGTCTAATACAGGCCATAGAATCTCATCCACTTAATTCCGTAGTTATCCCAAGAATAGCATCAGAAAGGCAAATACAGTGCATTAACATATTGTAATGTAGCAAAATAGACAGGCTTTTTTTTTTTTTTTAACTCTAAAACCAGAGGCAAACAGCAGTACTGTGCTATGTGGTATTGATGAAAATCTGCAGGAGGAGAGATTTCAGTATTTCGTCTGTCTGCAGAGGGGAATTTGCATGTCTGTGTGTTTGTATAAAGTTTTGTTTAGTTCTTTGAAAATTATTCACTGGTAACTCTAACCAGTGTAGAGCTGGCCATTAGTTCTGTCTCTCTCTGAGGACAACATAAATTGAAATATGGATTTTACATTTTTTTTAACAGAAAAAGTAATTTTTTTTCAAAAACCGATGTGGTCCTTGACAACTGCTTTCTAACATCTTATTTTGGAAACTCCCAGCCAGTCAGTTTTCATAGGAAACAGGAATCACATTTCACAACTGGCTTCTTATCTCCTGGACTATAATACAAAACTCCCTTGAAATGCACCTGGGAGGTATTTGGGGGATACCACACAAGCACAAAAGAGAAGCCAAGCTGTCTGAAGGAGCTGCACTGGGCTAATGCATCTTCTAACCATTAGCCAACATTTTGATGAACAAAGGGGCTAAAGAGATGAGATGAGGGAAGTATCAAGGAATTCAGAGAAGTGGTGGGTGGCACTGTACAAAATACAGAGGTCCCAAGCTTGGCATACAAATACTGTTCTGAAGAAAAAAACCCTCCTGCCCACATCTGAGGTGCACCAGCCCCTTGGTGTTGCCCATCCCACAAGAACATTCCTTGCAATCCACTGCAGCTCAGAGGGAGGGAGAGTCTCTGCAGCTCAGAGGGAGGGAGAGTCTCTGCAGCTCAGAGGGAGGGAGAGTCTCTGCAGCTCAGAGGGAGGGAGAGTCTCTGCCGCTCACATGTTGCTAAAGATTTTGCTGCCCCTTGGGCGGGTGAAATCTGGGCTTTTAGGGCTTGTCTGTACACTACAATTTCTATCTCCTGTCCTTCCAAAGCTCAGAAATCCTACAAATGGCTCAGTCCCATCTTGGAGTTTAGTTTGTGTTTTGCCTCTAAAGTGCATTTGGATCCTGTTCTTTGAGGGTTTTTTTTAATATGAATCCGGGCTAACTACTGGTATTGAAAGCAGGAATTTGACCCATGACTGCAGAAACTAGAGGTTCAGCATGAACCCCCAAGCTGGTGCAAAGCCATTTACCAAGGGTAAAATACCCTGTCAAGGGGGAAGACCCCTATAACCAAAACCATAGCAGATGTATACAGCCTATGTTGCCCCAACTGCTTCATTGCTGTGTCCTGTGATTCATGTTAACCTAGCTAGAATGTATCAGATGACAAACACTTTTGAAAGACTCAGAATTCAAGAAGGAATCTCAGACCTCCTTATCTATCAGATAAGGTCAATACTTGCCTTAATACTAAACGTTGGGGCTAAACTAATTACTGAGTGTAAGGCTTTTTGAAATCCACAGGTAAGTGGTGTTAAGTAAGTGTAAATGACATTATCAAAACCTTCCCCCTATTGCTTTGATGCAATTTATTCAGAATATGTAAAGAGGCATTTGTAGCAGTGAGGGTAGGGCTGCACAGCAAAACTCCGTGCCATGCAGAGACACCTCAGATGGCCTTGAGTAACCAAACGCAGGAGCCCTGTGTCAGCACGGTCCTTTGCTTGCACTAATATTCCATGTTTCCCAGAGGAGCTCATTGCCTGCCTTAGCAGAAGCTGTCTCTGTTGTCACTGGACACAATCTGGGCACGAGGTGGCTGGTGGCAAGACAGTCTCTATGCAACTGCCCTGTGGGCCTCCCCAAAATAGATTACAACCTCTCCAAAGCATCCAGTAGCAGTAACAGTAGAAAGTTAAAAGTCTGTGGGTGAACATAGTGCTGTGTGTGTTAGAAGGCCATACACTCTTTCCCTCTCTGTTGATATGGCTTTAGCAGAGAGGCAAATTTATAGCTAATAGTCTCCCTGCTCCTCAAGAATCACATCTGAGTGAGTGTTTTCCTTGGGGAGTAGCAGGAATCTCCATGGGATTCATTCCTTCTGCCAACATCATAGCCAAGAAACAAGCTACAATTATTAATTCTCTAGGATAAAAGACATCAGCAACAGGAGTAGATATTGTTTTCATTTTGATGAATTTTCCAACTCTGGCGTCTTCCTACCCCATCTCAGCAGCAAAAGGTCAGGCAGGGTCCAGCACTGATGTAGCCCTGGGATGGGCTGCAGAGCAGAGGGCAGATCTGTTTTCCAGGACTAAGAAAAGCAGTGACCGCATCTCAGGATGAGGGTGCTATAAATACACTTGCCACCAGGTTGTGTGAGCGCTTGTGCTCTTTTCTATTGACTTCAAAGCAAAGCCTTGGACACTGTGAACAGCTTTTAGGCAGCACATATCAAGAAGTTTGGAGACAAAAAAGGTTTATCTCCTAGCACAGGAATGATTTTGCTTAACCACATAATGAACTGTTCTATACAGGCAGTAATCTGCTTTTCTATGAATTTGTATAATAAGCAAAGAGGCAGTAAGAGTTTCCCAGCTGCTTGACTTACTGGTGCCTGTGCTTTCTTTGCAGTTGTCCAACACAGCCATTCTTCATCAGATTAGACGAGACCAAGTGACAGACACATGCCGAGCAAATAGTGTGTCTAGCAGGAAGCGCCGTGTGCTGACACCCAACGATCTCAAACACCTGGTTGTGGATGAAGATCATGAAATGATCTATTGCTATGTTCCCAAAGTGGCCTGCACAAACTGGAAGAGAGTCATGATGGTTTTAACAGGAAGAGGCAAGTATAGCGATCCAATGGAAATCCCAGCCAATGAAGCTCACGTGTCTTCAAACCTGAAGACCCTCAACCAGTACAGCATCCCAGAGATCAACCATCGCTTGAAAAACTACATGAAGTTCCTCTTTGTTCGTGAGCCTTTTGAGAGACTGGTTTCAGCCTACAGGAACAAGTTCACCCAGAAGTACAACACTTCCTTCCACAAGCGATACGGCACCAAAATCGTGAGGCGCCAGAGGAAAAATGCAACCCAGGAAGCTCTGCGTAAAGGCGATGACGTGAAGTTTGAAGAGTTTGTGGCGTATCTCATTGACCCGCACACCCAAAGAGAAGAGCCCTTCAATGAGCACTGGCAGACTGTGTACTCCCTCTGCCACCCTTGCCACATCCACTACGACCTCATAGGAAAATACGAAACGCTTGAAGAGGATTCAAATTACATTCTCCAGCTGGCGGGAGTAGGCAACTACCTGAAGTTCCCCACCTATGCAAAGTCTACGAGAACTACTGATGAAATGACCACAGAGTTCTTCCAGAACATCAGCTCTGAGCACCAAACACAGCTGTATGAAGTCTACAAACTTGATTTTTTAATGTTCAATTACTCAGTGCCAAGCTACCTGAAATTGGAATGAGGGATGGGTTGGGGGAAGAGAGGGGAAAGAAAGCCTGTTTTATTTAAGATTTTTATTTGTCATAATAAATATGGAGAATGGGTTATTTTGTAAATTAATATTTTCTTTTTTTGAATGATGCTGCGAGCAGCACAGTCAAAATTATTTAAATCAACTGTAAGAAAGGACAGCTCTCTTTGCAGGGTAACAGGATTGTGATGATCTAGCTGTAGAAATGAATAATACTGCTACACTGTTTAAAAAAAATGTTAATTGTGTTCTGGTGAATTTAATTGATCTTGCATTCCTCCAATTCTAATTAATGTTATTTATACTTATTTAAAACATGGTCTCTTGGTAGGTGTCACTTCAGCAGCAGTGATAAGATAATATTTGGACAAAAAGAGTCTGGTTTTGTGCTTTCCTTAGTTGAGCTCATCTCTGGGTAATAATATTCTTCCATTAGCCGTTGATGCAGGTAAATACAGGAACGGTTCTTGATACCACACGCTTTGAGAAGAGTGGTGGAAATAATCTTTTCAGAAAGAGATATTGCACTTAAGCTTACTAAAAAAATCTATCTTTCTAGCCCTGAAAGGGAAAAGTAAAACAGATTTTGATAGATTCATGGTATCTAAAACCCATGACTGAGCGAAATGTGAATGTATTCCTTGGGAGGATAAACTATGAACTTCTTTTAAGTTTGGAGTTAATGATTTTATCAAGAATGTGACCAGTCCCATTGTCTCTTCATTTTAAAAGCCTGCCAGCCCAAATTAATGCAGATTTGCAGATGGTCCATCAGAAAAAATGAGCATTTTGAAAGTGACTGTAGAAATTTTTGAATACGCAAAGCAATTGGCATTGACTTAATTCATACCCAGGATGGGGGTGGGCGGAGCTCCACCCTCTGCAAGTCATGCCTCCCTGATTGTTCTTCAGATGGGCAACCAAAATTGGCTCAAAAAACATTTTTCACGATACATTGCTCTAAAGGATGTGGGCCTGTAATTTGAAAAGTCAGAAAGTCATCTTGGTGTTGATCTCTTAAGTGTGCAAAGCAATAAAAAGGGTCTCTCATCTTCCTACACGCTGGTTTCATGGCTTTTTCCTAGGGGGGAAGAGGAAATCTTTGTTTTTAGTTGATGCCTAAATACCATTGACTGGGATGTTTACATTTCCAGTGGGTTAGCATTTCATCTAAGTCAGCTCTAGTGTGAGATCATGACCTTTTTATTTAAAGATAACATCTCAGTAGCAGTTGTTTTGTGTATAACAGGTTGTTTGGATGGCAGATTGCACCAGGCATAGCACACGAAGCAATTGTTTTGGGCAAGCAAGTACTAATGGATTTGCAGCAAATAAATAATGAAAACTGAGATTTCAGTGTGGATCTATTAGCAAGCTCAGTGGGCAAAAGTATAGGCTTCTCCAAATGTTGCTTTAATTTGATGCAGGTGAGGTGTATGGCCGAGCAGGCGGCTGGTGCCTGCCTGGGGAATGGCCTGTAGCCACCCCATGCTCTCCCTTCCTGGGCTGGCAGCGCCTGCAGCCAGCTGATGGGCAGGAGGAGGCAGAGGCTTAAGTCAATGCCCTTGTGGGAACCTAAAATCTGTTTTAAACTTGTTAAAATGGGGTTTTGACTTGCCTGTGTGTCAATCTTATGATCAAACCCAACACTTCCAAAAATTAGTGAGGATTTAAATAAACTCAGCTGAAGGCAGAGCTGTTTTAACAGTATCTGAGCCAGATCCTGAAAATGTCGTATTGTACAGTAGCCAAATTACATTCACTGAATTACATTAGTCTCCAGGACACATACGTGGTTAAAGAAGAAAAATAAATTCAGTCTTATTTTATAAAAATAAGTCGCTGAATAAATCTCAGTGAAGAACAAATTAACATAACAAACAGCAGCTGAAGTCTTTTCACAATTGGATTTGGTCTTAGCCAGGATTCAGGTCATTATTTTTTTATCATTCCCTACAAATAAATCTCTCATCCATTCTGGAACAGCCACAGTTTTCACAACCCAGGTCCTATTTATAACGCTGACCCAGTGGCTAGTGAAGAGCTGGCTGGCTGCGTCTGACAGCTCTGAATTCCTGAGCAGTTGCTGATCACGGGCTGCTGTTTTACTTGAAAGCAGTTTTGTCTCATTTAGAGCACGTGGAGCTGTTGCAAGTGCCTATCACAGTGTGCCCTGGCTTTCTTTTGTTCCTAGTTCAATGGTTATCAGTTTGTTAAAAAAAAAATAAAATAATCTGAGGGTAGATTTCCCTCTCCAATATTTCCCACAAGCTATTCATGTGCTTGTTTGGTCTTGTATCCGACTCTGCTAATATTTCGATCCAATCTGCTCTTCAGTTAGCTGTTAATTCCTCCAACAGAATGTGTTGTGGATTTTTTTCATTTAAGAAAAAAGTTGCCTCAGAAAGTAAATATTTTAAAACAGGATGTGCTTCTCCCTTTCTTTTTGTACTTTTCTCTGTCATCACCACATTTTTATCTGTTCTGAAATACGCTTTAGTTTTACTGCTTTGGAGACACAAAAGCCCTACTTGACAGCTATGATAGAAAAGCTTTAAGTGAAAAACTTGCTCAGGAGATCTGAGGGGTGAGTGCTGCTCAAGCTGAGATTTTTAGCAGCAGCTTTGGGTTTGATTACCCAAATTCTGCCTCTGCACTGAGATGGCTTTTATGTGGATGTAAGTGGGTACTTAAAAGTCGCTCGCTTTTTAAAAACCTTGATCCTGAACTACTACAAACTGTCCATTTAGCATGTTATAGTTATTTTGGGGTGCTGTGAATGGGCTGTAGATTTGTGTTTAAAATCAACAGCTGACATGCTGGTTGTGTCCTGTGTGGTGAGCACAAAGCCCTCACCAGGTCAGAGGAGGACCACAAATATTAAGGAATAGCTTTTTCTTTTTTCCTGTCTATTATGTTGTTTTGACTGAGCCAAAAATATCTTTTGCCACTGCCCCTACACAGGAGGGTGTTAGGGATCATTCCTCCTTGTCTCAGTGAGCTGATGGCTGCTACCCCATTGTGGGGGCAGATGGGGAACTGGGTTGGTTTTGCTCCCACCTTTTCACTGGGTTTCCCAGCCAGAGGAACGGAGGGGCTGGTCTGCTCCTGAGCTCTGCCTCCCTTCCAGGTTTGTTTCTTCTGCGGCCGCACTGGTCCCAGGAGATGAACAGGTAAAACTGCAGCCACAGCAAAATGCAAGGTACAGATGTGTGCATGGGGCCGTGAGGGCCACCTGGGGAGCTGCTGTTTTGGAAGGATGTGCATTAGCAGTGGTGAGCACAGAGGAGACCCAGCAGGGAAGGTCCCCAGCCCCCTTAAAGCCACTGGGTTCGAGGAGGGGTGATCCCCATCTCTGAGCAGCTGATACCTCCCTGCCATTTGGCAGGGCCAGTGGTGAGCCCAGCAGCACCCACAGCTCCTTACCCAGCACAATACCCACAGCTGGGGGTTCGTTTCCCCCGATGGTCCCAAGCACCTTAACCTGGAGCCCAGGCTGGATTTGGCCCATCTGAACATGGTGGTGACTCCTGGGCAGTGGGAGACCCCACTAAACCTGACTTGGTCCATGCTTCAGCCTCTTCATAAACCATGTCCATTACCACAGGAATGTGCAAACTGCCTGAACCATGCGCTGCCTAAGACAAGTGAGATAAATAATCCATAAGCAGAAGTGCTTTTAGAAGTAAATTGACCCCAGATGTCTTAGGGTTTCACTGTAGTCTGCTGCACTTTTCAGGTACAAAAAGGGACTGTCCTTACTATTACTCTTGTTACAGAGAGTGTTATTTTCTTACATGCATGCACAATACAATGTGTACGAATAATTTAACATCGATGTGGGGTTGGATTTTTTTTTTAATCTATTTGTATGCAGTAGAAGGCTTGTTGTAGAAAAGTATCTCCTCATACCTAAATATACTGTTAATAAAGAAAAAGCTAAATTATACATTGCCAACACAAGTGTGAACTGCTCATGAATCTTTCCTTGAAAAAGCCATTCAAGCCTGATTATTTTTCTAAGTAACTTCAATTAAATTGAAGAAAGAAAGTTCTCTGTGTGCTTCATTTCTGGCTCGTGTTTTCAGGGCTGAGGGTGGGATTTTTATCTGTATAGCTTTGCTTTCTCACAAGGGTTATTGTGGCAGGACAAGCAGAAGACTCAAAATTATATACTGCTGTGGAGCAGGAAAGGTAAAGGCATCTGACAACATCCCTCTTGCTCCCTTCCTTCCCAAGTTCCCAGCCAGCAAGGGTGAGGGCTATCAGTTTAAGACCTGTCGCATGCCCAGAAACTTCGTCCTACCTCAAGCAAGGATGTTTTAGAGTCAGTCAGAAGACAAACTCCAGCTATCTGATGAGCTTTAATCCATGTGTTTGCCCACCTCATGTGAATTTGCTAACAATGGCTTTGATTTTCCAGCAGTCCTCAAACCTATGTGGTCTCGTCTGTGGTTTTCGCCGAGGCCAGAAAGCTGGGCTTTGAAGACAAACTTGGATGAGGAAATCAGCACGGTAAATTACACTTAGGAAAAACATGCATTTGGAAAATAATTGCTTACCTTCATGATCATGTTGTTGGAAGAGATCTTGGAGGTCAGCTGGGCCACTCTACTGCTGAAGGTCACCAAGACTAGGCTGGCTGTGGTTTCAACTAGCCAAGGCTTCAGAGCCTCTGGGGGATGGAGAGCTCAGACCCTCTCTGGGCATCTGAGTCCAGTGCCATCCTACCCAACCAGCAGAGATGTTTTTTCCTACTGGCCACTTTGAGACTCCCAGCCTTTGACTTGTGTCCATCATCTATCACTGCTGGAAGAAGAGCTTGGATTCACTTTCTTTGTAAATCCCCTTCAAGGAGTTGTAGACTGCTATTAGATTCCTAGCTAGCCGTGCCATAACCAGAATAAATAAGGCCAGATCCCTCAACATCGCCTTGTAAGTGATAATGCTTGAGGTCAGTGGACATCTTCTTTGTGTCCCATCACTGTAACCTCTCCAGCATCTTAACATGCCTCTTGAATTGGGGAAGGCCCCAAAACTGGATGCCATATTTTGGGTGCAGCACTGCCAGTGGCAAACAGACCACTTAGTCTGCCAGCCCCACTCTTTCCAAGGCAAACATTATTCACAGTGAGAGCAGAGACAAACAGAAAACCTGAGATAGCAGTTCTTTAGGTGTGGTGTTTAGTAGTACATATCCTGTCAGTATGCAACAAATGGACGGAGCATTTTGGAAAACAAGACATAACATTTCAAGTAAAATTATGTGGGTGTGAAAATCTCATTTCAGTCAGAGGTTTTAATTAAAAAACAAACAACCAGCAATGCTGTTTTCCTCAGTAAGAGAAAAATCAATCCAGTTTATGCCCTTCTTTCTATTTTTTACTAATACATAAAGCTGTCAGGGCAACATACAGCTGAATAATAACATTTAAGCCATTAGGCTTTGGCTTATTCTAAAAACTAGAATTATAGTATAGCAATTCATGACTTCTTAGCTAGCGAGAGGTCTCTGTGCTGTCAGCAGGTATTTGCAGCCCTACATCAAGTCAAAACCTGCAGGACACAACAGGTCCCTATTTCCTGTAAAAGCTTCTGCAGAGACAGGGTTTGGGCATTACCTGGGCTTTTCTTAGGCTCAATTTAGTCAGACTTAATCTTAGCAGATAACTATTCTAGCTACAGCAGGTGTAGTCATTTAATTTGGCTGGCAGCCAAACACCAGACAGCCTCTTCCTCCCACCACCCAGGGAATCGGAGAGAGAACTGGAGGGGTAAAGGTAAGGAGACTCATAGGTTGAGGTAAGAACAATTTAATAATTGGAGTAAAATAAACTTAAAATAGTAATTATAATAATAATGATAATTATAATATATAAAAATGAGTGATGCATAGCATAATTGCTCAGCACCCACCGACTGATCCTGGAGGAGCGAAAAGGAACCTCAAACCTGAAACTGCAATCCTGAAAGAGTGAGCCTGAGTGATCCCCAAGGAAATCCCCAGCTTTCCAGTCAACCCTCATTAATATACAGAGCATGATGTTATATTATATGGAATATCTCATTGACATGCCCAATGTCAATTTTGGGTTTTGTTAATTACTACACTGCCCCCCCCAAGTCCTTTGCACTTGGAGGCTAGCAAAACACAAAGTCCTTGAACTTCCAGCAACAACTAAAAACACTGGTATGTTATCATCATTCTTCTTATAACAAATTCCATACTGAAACCAAAACACAGTGCTATTTTAGCTACCAAGAAGAAAATTATCCTAGTGAAATCAGGACAACAGGTTTAGTTTTATGTCTAGAGTAGAGATGTTGGGTTTTTTTTAAAAAGCAATTGCTTGCTCCATTAATGCAATCATTTATTGCAATTTTTTTCCCATTTTTTGAACTTGAAAGAGGTGGATGTAGAAAAAAAGTCAAATCAGATCAAGCAGCCATGCTATGGTCAGGCAAGTGCTGTTTGCAGAGATGGCCAAGTAAATGCTGAGACACCCAATCAAGAAAACAAAATCTTTTCCTTCCTTGAATTATAGCTATACGTGATTTATTAATAATTTTTCCCTCTATTATATAGAAAGACAAAACAATTCAGCTGTTTTGTATTAATTTTACAATGGACTTTGCTTTTTATCATAAAAATGTTACTGCTGTGTGTGCAATATGATTTTACACACAGTGCATATCATTCCTACAGCAGATGCTTTTAAGCCTCCCTGTGTCACTTAGGAAAATTTCAAAAATTAAATCTACAAATATTTTTAGCAAAAAAAACCACCTTGAAGTGAATGGTGCAAGGATTAGAAGGAGAAAAAGCTGAGTGCAGTTCAGGTGAGAAATTAAGACTATATAACTATGGAAAAGGAATGCAAGACGGAAGGAAATTTAAGATGGAAAGTCTCAGTTTGGGGGGTGTCCTTATAGAATCACAGAACCATTTAGGTTGGAAAAGACTTTTAAGACAATTGAATCCAAGATACTGCGAATTAAATTAAAGCAAAGCATTTAAGAACACAGTGAGGTGCCCTGCTTATTGTAGCATATTTCAGGCTACCTGTCAAATCTTTGCCAGGGCTATTGGAAGCTGATTAAAAACTATGAATGATTCACATATAATGTTAATAGTATTTCCGTGCTGGGAAATGCATCCAGAGAAGAGTACATAGGCTCCCTCCTAGTTCCTAAGCAAGGAGTTACACACTTACGTTGCAGTGTTTGGATTCCAGTCACATTTTTCACAAGTGTAAAGATGTCAGGTGGAAAAAGATTGGGTGAACAATTCTAAAATAATTAACTGGTTTCAGACATTTTGTGCTTGGTTTTGAATGGCAGCGACTCCATCCAAAGCCCTTAGGAACTGTTGCATGAAAGGGGCGGTAAAGCAATTTGTCAGGAAATAAATCCCCTTGGGTTCCAACTCACCCTCAGATAACTGGAGGAGCTGGGGGCAGCTGGGCTTAGATCCTGGGTGATGCCCAATCGAGCACTATCAGTCCGACAACGGCGATGCACTGAGCAGTGCATTGCACCCCCTACTCATGATTTATGGACCCACACGGCTAAACCTGCAGCCTTTAGCAGTGTCCTGTGGGGCGCAGGGTTTGCGTGGGTCGCTATGGACGGACACAGTTAATGAGACACCACAAGTCCGGGCACATCAGTGCCGGATTCACTCGATAGTGTCCCCACCCGTTGGCCAGTCACAATCTCTGGACTCTCACGGCCTCATCAGGCGGCAGCCCAGTGAGAAGTTGTGCAGCAAGTCTGTAAGCAAATGAAAGCACTTTAACAGAGCAACAGGATTAATACAGACTCATGTAGATTGCCGGTGATAAACCACTGTCTGCAGAAGTATATACAAGCATTAAGGTTACAAGTTACTGAAAAGCACTAAGTTAAAAAAAGCAATTCTCTAGAGATCTCCAAGTTCCTGTGAGAGTTCTCGGGTCAGTATAAATCTTATTCAGTGGTGTCCCTATGGTGGGGAAGAGAGGCTCAGCCCGTCAGCTGGTCCCAGGGGTCAGAGGTCTGCAATGGTATCTTCCCCAATTTCCCCCTTTCTTTGGGCCATTTTTAAATTATTTTTTTTACCTTCAAGATGGAGCTTGAGTGACTCTAGTCATACTTTTACCATGATTGGTAAAAACACTTCAATTTCCCTTTTAAGGTAGAAGTTACCAAAACTTAGAGCGTATGCTCAGTAAGAGGGAAGGAGGGGTGGTCAGTGAGCCGGAGGAAGGTTTTTGTAGTCATAATTCAAGGCTCACAAAAGGCAGGTATTTGTCTAAGGGGTGCCAGATGGTCCATCCAGGGTTGTAAACAGATAGCATACCAGCCCACAGGCACCCATGTGTCTCTTCTGCAGTGATTATAGGGCCTGTTTGAAGAGTTTTCACTCCTTTCCACTCCCCCCATATTGATATGCAGCAACCTTCCTCTCCAGGAGACAACCCTGGAGAAGATTGTTCACATACCAGTTGCATTTTTCACCTGGGATCTTCTTCGACATTATACCTTTCCCTAGTGAGTGAACACGGCCATTTTCTGATTTTTTAAGTTACCTCCAGTATTATTCCCCAGGAACCATGTGCCCTCTGTACTTCAAACCTGGATAAGGCTGCAATCAGCCTTTTGCTCATGGGTGCTGTCATAGTACCTGTGATGGGTGTTGCCATTAACTCCTCCTCTATTATCAAATTACCATGCAAAGTGAGCTTTTGAGGTGCACAGGGATTTCCAGCTGGAGACAGAGATGTTACCTTTCCCTCTAGCAGGACATTTCAGTAGATCTATTCAACCAGATGTGCTCCTGCTTCCGAGTAAAATAACATGCTCAAATTTCCCTTTGATCAAATAAAAACCCTCGGGATAATCAGCTGAAGAGATGATTATGATAGCTAACGGTTTTCTTCTGCATCAGAGCTCTTGCTGATGTGATCTGGATATACGTCATGATAGACGTGAACTGAATGCAGCTGCATGCTGCACTGCCAGATGCTTCCCCCCTGCTTTTTGGAGGCTGTCAGACAGGGCAGAAGCCTCCTAAATCTGGGCATCCTGCTCTCCATCACTCAGAGTGCTACATTTCTATCAAGTGATCATCAGTCTGCCAGGCAGAGCAATTGTGACTCCTTGTATTTTTTGGCCTGAACTTGAAAATTTTATATGAAGACTATTAAATTTGTTGTGGGTTGTTGACTAAGGATTCCAAGCTGTATCTCTGATTTCATGGGAGGAATTAAATTGGTGTCAGGACTATAACAAAGCTGGCTCTTCTCTACAGCCACTGGTAACAGAGGCTGCCTGTGAACAAGAGACAGCTGCCCTCAGAGCATAAAGAGGGTGACCGGATCTCACCAAGTCCAGGGGGCTGTAAGCTGCACCATCCTAAAAGCAGGAGAAATGGGAAAAAAAATAAATAAAAAAAATCTCCTTCTCTTATGTGTGGCAGGAGATTTCTATACAGGTATGAACAGGACTGGATGGTTTACAAGGCCTGGTCTTTACCTAGCAGGAGGCTTGTCCATGAACTTATGTAAGGGATACACACAACCATGACATGGTTGCGGTAGCAGGGTATCTGCAGGTATGCTGTGGCTCTGAAAACAATCGGATAACTAAAAAGAAGCTTACACTGAACACCTCAGTTCCATAATAGGCCAGAAAACTGGGTGCAATGTTGTTAGAATTGAATGAGAATAAGCAATCAGAAAGGTGAAGAGTTACTAGTTTTGTCTCATGAATACATGTTGTGAGAGACTTCCTTTGGTACTAGGACATCTTTCTACTTGTTATAAGTGATTAAAATGTTCAGGTTTGTTTCTCTTAATGCCAGTCTGAAAGCTATACATATTCCAGAGGTATGTATGCAATAATCAGCGCTTTAAGTGCTGCTTCTGTATCTATTAAACATTTATGTAATGCAATAATCTCAAATTGGAAGAACTTTAAAATATTTACAATGCAATTTTTGTAGCAAACAGGAGAACTGGACTTCCTTTGAACTGATGGACATTTCTGCATCTTCCCATGTATCCAGTAAGACATGACAATACAGAGAACATGGATTGCAGAAGTAACAGCAAATTCCCATCCCATATGAAGTCAACAAGGTAAAGGAGAACCAAAGCAGTTGATTGAGACAGCTTGCATGGGGCAGAACGAAGGCCCATGGAACAGAGCGGGGGTAGCTCAGTACCTCTGGATGGGTTAGAGGAACTGTTGCATGGAGAGTTTTTCTTTCCCAATTTTCAGCCAAGTCTTACTATGTACGGGCAACACAGTGGGTGTCTCAGTGCTGGCTCTTCCAGCTATAGGGCTGTCTGAGCATGAAGAACCCTGCACAGCCATTACTGCATATTCAGCACAGTGCCAATCCTACATAGTGCCATATTCTGTTTAATGCCAAGACATAGTCAGGCTTTGCTTAAAGCAAGGGATTTAGTTCTCTCTAAGGGGCAAGCGTAGTCATAGCTCATGTCAGTCTCATGCACAGAGCACATAACCAGACATGGGATCTAACAGAGGTGGGTTTCATGCTCTTTGGCACGGTAACCTTACAGTGCTTTAAAAAAGTCTTTAAAGGAAAATGAATCAGCTTTCTAATGTGGGAATAGAGCAAAGGCCAGCTGGAAACAAAACCAAGGACTGAGCATGGGGTTTTTTATCTGGATTTGCAGCATTTTATATCTTTCATTTTGCACAAATGACATGCAGGTTTTGTAAGGGGGTTTCTTTCAAAGGTCTTAATGTCTTCTTTCACAGAGAGGGACCAGTTTCCATACAGATGTGACAGACTTACACTACCATAGTAGTGGCCTCAATGGATTGAAGCAGCAGTGGCAATGTGAAAGCATTAAGATGAAATGAATGAAAGAGAGGAGTGATCAACCAGTCTTCATGTATTAGATAAATACAGAGCTTACTTACATTTCCAAATCATCTATGCTTTTGTCCACAAATTCAGATTATCTTGATATCTGAACTGATCTCAGTTACCTAATGTGGTCAAGCTTAACGAGCTAACTTCTATTTTGGAAATGCTCTAAACTCCAGAAATGCTCTTTTATTTTAAGTGAAAACTACCAATCATCTCCCTAGAACTAGAATTAATCAGACATGTCTAAATTTTCCTCTGTAATGAGTAAAAAATTGGTTCAGTCTTCAAAATAAATGAGATGAAGCATGTTCTAATGTTGCTGCAGAATCTTGGATAATATAAGAGAATACAATAATTGATTGTGTCAGCACAGGGAAAACTACCTGCTTCAAAACAAACAGGAAAAAAAGGACTTTGGATGATCCAAACCTATCCATAGTATGAGGATTCATAGGAAAGTAGTCTAATGGATGATTGTTTCTCAAGTATAAAACAAGTACTATTGCTTGTCATTTTTGGAAAACCATTTAGAATGTCAGTTTCCTTAAAATGCTGTTCTGCTGTAGACAGGACATGGCAACAACTTCATTAATCAAAACCAGGAGATGACAAAAAAAAAATAGTAAACAGACAAAATCCTTTTTAGATCCTGTTCATAGTGAAACCTAGAATGTAAATCTGAGAACTTAGAGATACTAAATCTCAAGGAACTATTCAGAAGTTAATTATTCACAAAAATGTCTACCACATAATTCACTCAGGACTCTATTTCAATTGCAAAAAACAGATTTAAAATTACTCATGGAAAGCACTTTCTTGACCTCTCAAGATTTTTAGCAACTCTTGAAGAGGAAACAATCTCCCAAAAGAGCTAGTTGAAGAATGCCAAGTAAAGGAAGAAGCAAATTTCAAGTATAGTTTGAACTGAGAAGTAAAAGCATAAATAGAGCATATGATCAACTATCCTGCATATTACATAAACAACTAGCAGGACTTGAAATAAAAGTAAATTTTTAGCCGCAGAGAAAGTGAAGCCCATCCAGCCCTGCCAATGCTGAGTGACTAAGGAGTACACTGCTGCTTTTGTGTACCCACCCCAGAATATGGCAATCTTGTATATTTACTAAACATGTTGGTTCTTAGCTTAAATCGTGAATTATTCATGTTTTGTTAATACTAGATTCCCTGGAGTATCTATGCATAGCATAGCATGCATGATGAAAATTTTCATTGAACTTAACAACTTTGCTTTATGACTATCAGAATGAGGGTTCAATGACAAAACATGCCTCTACTAGTTCTTCCTCCCCACCTCTCTGCAGAAAGCTGAATTTTAACTTTGAGTACATAAGGGAAAATGATAATCCAAGAGATAACTGAACAACAGACTGACAACTTGGGATGGAAAAGAGAACATAATTTAAAAAATGTATTGTATCACAGAAACCCTCTCTGTGGGTTTATTTGACTCTAAGAGACGTCATATTGCTTCTAGTACCTTAGGTGCAGGTTATAATTCAATTACCATATTCTGTGGCCATTTTCTGCACCTCTGAAGAGACTATCTCCTGTGCAATAGCAATTTTACCATTATAATAATAATAAGGAATTTCTAACACTTCATTTCACAGAGTGCTTATACTACTGTTTCCCAATGTGTGTGTTCTGGGTTATTCTTGAAATTAAAAGAGCTTTTTGTGATGCTCAAAACTGAAGTGAAATAGCAAATCCATTAAGAAGATGATAGGTCTTATTTTGAGTCCCGATTCTGCAAACTGTTCTGCATTTATAAAGCCTTAATCCTCATGCTGTTTTAATCGTTTTATGAGAAAAGTCTAATTTAGTTGGCAAATTGTAAAAAAGTGAAATTAATTTGCTGCTTGCCAGTTTCTCATCAGCATTCTACAAGCCTCAATGAAATTAGTATATTAAATGTGGGAATGGAAGAGGGTATTGCGAATTTAAATATCACAGATTAAGGCAACTTGTACAGTGATGCTATAAAACTCAAAGTATTGATCTAAATACATTAAAAGAAGAATCCTCCCCTATATCAAATAGCATAATAAAACTGTGGAACTATCGTGGCTATATAATCACCAAAAGTAAGCTGAAGTCATTCAGTAACTCACTATAATACAAAGATCATTTCAAAGCATTACACTGAAAAAGAAAATAAAACTCCTGTGGTAGGAAATGCTTCCAACTCCAAAATTTAAAGCTGCATTTAGATGTAGTTTAACAAATTAAATTATCCCCTTTCATGCATATTTGTAGAACAGTTGAGATGGTGACAAAATCCTTCCAAATGGCAAATGATACACATTTCAAATAACCTGCCTCTACTTCTATTTACCCCAGAGATATCTCTGAAGTACAGAAAAAGAAAAAAGAGAAAAAAGAAAAAAGAGAAAAAAGAGAAAAGAGAAAAGAGAAAAGAGAAAAGAGAAAAGAGAAAAGAGAAAAGAGAAAAGAGAAAAGAGAAAAGAGAAAAGAGAAAAGAGAAAAGAGAAAAGAGAAAAGAGAAAAGAGAAAAAAGAGAAAAGAGAAAAAAGAAAAAAGAGAAAAGAGAAAAAAGAGAAAAGAGAAAAAAGAGAAAAGAGAGAAAAAAGAGAGTACACAGTAAAGTATGGCCATTCAAGAGCAGTCCAACAGTTACTCAGCATCAGGTAACAGATAGGAACTCATGAAGGCAGAGCAACTGGAGCTTCTGGCTGGTCTAGCTCATCAGCAGAATGGAAATGGTACAGGAGGTTGCAGGAGGAGCTTTAAGATGACCTGCAGCTTAAATGAGGTGAATGAGCTGATGTGAGCAAGAGTCAAATAAAAAAAGGCTACATGCTGCCACAAACCCAAATAGATATGAATCAGCCGTAGCTCTAATTAGGCTAGAAACTATAAAGGAAGGTATGAAAGAATCTTCCAGCAGGTGGAGGGGAGGAAAACACTTAATGAGTTCTAATAAGAAGAGTAATTGTTTTATCTGCAAGATTATAAAATATGGCTGCTTTGATAACAAGAGACATAACAACATCTTGGGATGTTCCTTTCAATTGCATGCTTTAAGCAATACAAGAAGCACACAACTGGTCTCTAACAGAAATTTTGGTAACGTTTCTTACCGACATACATGAAGTAATTGACTGTTACCGGGATAGTTTTAAAAAATCAAGTTGGTGGAATACTGTGAAGAGGTTGACTTGACTAGAGTTAAAATTGGTTTAGGGAGTACAGCTTTTAGGCAGATGATAGATTCTCTGGTGTCCAAGAACTCTTTCATGCCTTCCCCCATATTATCTTCATGTAGGGGAATAAAACTGCCCCAAAACTTGGTGGTAAGAGTTTTTTACCTTCGTAACAACAGCTAGTAGAGTTAGAAAATCCTGTAAGTTTTTAAAATGCCCCTTCCACAAAGGAATCAAACCCCTTCCCACATTACAGATTACTTACTCATCACTCTTCCAGATGTCAAGGTTTTCTCTTGCTTCATACTTCAACGTCATACTTCCTTTCCCACTCAAACTCCCCTTTAACCATATCTTGCTGAGAGCATTCATTTTTTTCTCACTTCCACTGTTCCCCAAAGTACCTCTTTTTCCAACACTTCCCCAGCTCCTTTCAACATGAGTTATATTTTTCTTCCCTTCTTGAAAAACAAGTTTGGCTGTGCCTTTTTATTCTTTTCCCTAAATAACTTCCTTCTGTTTGCTCCTGCCTCTCATAATGAATGCTGTGTGAAAATTTGCAACTCTTTCTTTTCCACAATATGGATTTGGCTCTCTCAGCCATGCAATGAACTTTCCTCCTCTGGAAGAACCAAATTTTCCCATTACACTTTTCCATCACTTATTGTTTCCATACCTAGATTATTCCAGTCTGTCAACGTATTTCCCCTTTTCAAATTTCACTGAATTTGTCCCATTTAACGTTTCTTTCTCCATTCCACAATCTAAACACTCACCCATTTTTCAGAAGACCACACCAATAGTTGTTGCTTATTTACTGGGAAAATATTTCACACACTAAGGATACTCCCATGGCTAAATAATACAACACCCTCACACATCAGATAAGCACATATCACAAATATCTCAAGAAATTTTAATTTTTAAGAATATTGCAATTCATTTAAAAACAACCTTAAAATCCAGTAACTCTAATTAGAAGAGTGCTTGAAATGGCAGCTTGGTTGTTCCAGATGGCAGCTCTATCAGAATAAAAAAAAATTGCATCTACATCTGTACCAAAAATAACCAACCACTATCAAAAAATAAAAATTAAAATGAGTTACATCTAGTCAGTTTTAAACAATTTAATAGGAGTATTTCCTGCAATGCTACATACAAGAAACTATTTTAAATAACATTAATACAAACTAAGAAAAGTCAGAGAACCTGAAGTTGGAAAGATTTCATCTTTCTCTCACATAATAAAAGACATAATACATATGATTCATTTAAACAACTGTATTATCATAACTGTAAGAAAAAGCTTAAATAAAAGTGTTTAAATGAGGGAGCTAAAAGTCAGGCATCTATATCCATGTGTAGGCACTGAATAGCTGGTTTAATTTTCAGAATTGCAAACACTTTCAACTTCCACAGGGTTTAAGGTGACCCACACCTACAGAATTCCCATTAACACTTATCCACATAAGTAATTTAATTCATCTGAGTAGGTCCATCAAATTTAAAGGGAAGATTTATAAGCATGTCACATGACTAATGTTTACAGGATTACAACATATGCTGATATATGGATTTAATTGTCCAATTTAAGTCTCAAAATGTAAAACTTCCAATCACAACCTTTAAAACATGAGTTGTTTATTTAATTATGCATCTAGGATGTATGCTATAGTCTTTAAAAACATGTGACATGAGGAACTCCCACTAGATTTTAAAAGAGTACTTAGTACATTTTTTCAAAGTCCTCATGATCAATGTATTATAATATAAGATAAATTATTCAGAAAGAGTAATTTTCCTTATTGACCATATTACTGCCACAGTTTGAAAGCACAGATTTCTGCTTAGAAATGGGTGACATAAATAGCTCTGAAATTTTAGAAGTTTATGTAACTTCCTAAGTACCTAAAATGGAAACATTATCTTTTATACCCCGAGTTTTAATCAGGGATCAGAATTTACATTTGAATCGACACCTCTAAATACTTCATTAAAATCAGGATACTGGCCATCACAACACCATTAATACCAGTTAGTTAAACATCTTTTCAGTTCCTAAAAGAAAATACACTTTCCAACACAAGGAGTTTTAATCATTCATCCATTATTATTGATCAGGTCAGTGGCACATTATTTGTCTCTACTATGTTTTTGTTCTAATAAATCACAACAGCAATATAATTAGGTTGCACTTTTAGCACAAAGAAAAAGGGTTCAGTCCTGCAGACATTTTTCAAGTGTCTAATTGTATAAACGCTGATGGTCATATCAGTACACATAAAATAAAACTTGTGACAAAATGCTTAGACAATCAGGTTTCAAATCACCATAAGAGTTATTATTGATATCAAGTCTGCAATGGTCAGAGAGCTACAGCACTGAAATTGCAAGACAAGAACATATCATCAACTAATCAGGTAATAATGTCTATCAAACTGAATTCATCCGAGGTCTGCTAACCACTTCCGTGGCAAGATGAAAACATATACCCACTTTGTTCCCAGGAGGGAAAGAGAAGGCAAGTCACTGATTGAGTCTTACCCTCTTCTTTGTCTCTACTGAAAGAACATATGAAGATTGTTCTGATTTGCAATACAGGTAAGGAACTGTTCTTTTAAAAGAACAGATTTTTTAAAAATTTCAAACTTGATAAAGGATTGATCTGCCCTTCATTGTGTCTACTCAGATGTCTTCAACTAGCAGCAATCCACCTTGGCTTCAAAGTAAAGGTCTCAAGTACCCTTCTAGTTACATCCTATTTTTTAAAAAGCAAACCAAACTAAAATCATTAAGGCTGTTTTACATCTGTGTCAATTTGGTTTACTTATACCAAATGGAACAATCACTTTGAGGACCTTCATGTGGAATGATCAGTCTTGTCAATATTCCAGGAAAAGTAATTGCATCCGTTGGAATAATTAGTCTCCAACATCACCATCTCTGTCACCTATGAGCCACAGAAAATGAAACCCTACAGCTAATAAGGCAGTTCCAAGCAGATCTCCCAGTGCAGTAAGATAAGGGATAGAAAAACTGTCAGGATCTTTTCCTTTTTTCCAGAAGTGGTGCACCATCCAGTCAGCAATCCATAACAGAGTAAACACCTACGGAACATCAACCAACCAAAATCTGCATTATTATCACATAAAATACATTGAAAGGAAGTAAACAGACAACATTATTGTCTCCTTAGTATGCAGCATTATTGTATACAACAGCTTTTGAAAAATATAAATAATTAATACGGATTAATTTCAGACTAAAACTCCCCACAACTAGAGACAGGGACACTTAGCCAACTTCTCTCAGTTGATCACATGCACAGGCAGAAGGAATACACTGAATCATTGATAACATTCTTCACCTATGCTTAAGAACTTCTGAAAATGGCAAGAAAAAGCAAAAACTCCAACCAAACATGCAACTGTTCTCACACAAGACATCATTCTGTACAGCGAGAGCATAAGTGGGGCTTCAGGATCATTCAGAACCAACTGACATTGCCCCAGATGTAAACACTCAATCCGGGCATGACTCTTGTTTCCACGGGTCTAAAACTGACCCGAAATTAGACATGATATAAAGAATACCAGGTCAGATTAAGAAGAGTGTCATCTGGGTTGTATGAACTGCAAAAAATGGCCTAAAAGCTACTTTTATGCCTGAAATACCAGCGTCAGCCCTTCTGTAATACGGCACACCTGCAATATGTATTATGATATTGTCACTCCAGGCTGAATTTGTCCTAAAGTAAAAGACTTAACTCCCAGCTGTGAATGTCTGGGAAGTTCAAGAGGTTTGATCTTAATACCAAAGGTATGCATAATCATTAGTTTTAAAAATGAATTCTTTTAATGTTGCACAGCTGTATGATAAGAGATTCTGGTTCACTAGAATCATGTGGTATGGCATGGCATGAGGTGAATGGAGAAAGGACCACTAACTGAGTTTCCATTTCTTCTTGTCTCTTCTAAGGAGCTGCTTAAGATGAAATAAACACTGTATTTTATGTATTTGTAGTTAATCAGATCTTTAGGAAGGGTAAACTTAGGACAGTTACTACGACAATTAATTTTTTAAAAGTCTACTATGTACTTTTAAAGGAATAGTCAGTATCAAAAGTAGTAAAAGGTACAAAATTCACATTTGATTTAGTAAATTATCAATTACTGGTATCAAAAACATCTTTATAAATGTATGCACTCATTTACTGAAATACCAATGAGATGGCTGCAAGACACTTCTCCACAATACAAAATACAGCAAAATGAATGTCACACAAAAAATTGTGTTGAAGAAGTATCTCAGTCTTTGCATTCCAAAAGTATCTGTTCAAATACAAGCTGTAATTTCTAATTTAAAAAAGCGGGGGAGGAGTATTTGCTTAATGAAAAATGCATGGCTTATTTATATAAACATATCTTCTGAAAAGGGAACTGTGTAGTCTAAGCTAATTATGCAAGATCTAGGTGTGCTGACTGGAATCCAAACAAATATATTTAAAACAGATGTTTTCTTTGGAAGACTATCAGATTCTTTGAGTCAGCTCCTTCTTCTAACAGAAGAGGCCTGTTTATAGCAGATACCGTACATTAACATCTCCTACAGGATGTGCGCAGAAGACTCCGCAGCCCCCCACGTCAACAATAGTTTTGCATGTTCTCTTAGAAGATGAGAGCCTTTGTTCCAATAATTTATAATGCATTTATATGACAGAAACAATTAGACATAGCATACACAGTTCAATTTAAATGACAGTATGCACTTTTGTCTTTTAAAAATCATGACATGAAAAATTTTAATTTGTTTATACATTTTCCACCCTAAAATAACCGACTTTTAGACTATTGTGAAAAGTGAATAGTTTGGAAATTAAGTTTTGTGAACTGTCTCATATTAACTTACAGGTGCATAACACATAACAAAAATGATAACAAACCTGGCTCCCCTAAGTAATAAGGAAAAAGTTATAGCACACTATATTAACAGATACTTATGAAAGTATATGAAGGCAGTTGGGACATACCGCTTGTGGAATGAGACTGCAGTTCACCAGTCTGCATTTTGGCAAAGGAATAATGCTAAAGGAATCATGCATTTGCATGGCTAGAAACTCACTAACATTTAAGAATTATGCAGATCAGTCTTTGGAAATGGTTACTTATTTGGCCATAGTAGTTGGTGTTGCAAGATCAATGTGGCTTAGATCTTTAATGAGATTTTTACTTCTTAACAATGTTAAAAGGGGGTGATCAAATTCATCAATTAATTTATTTTTTTTTTTTAAAAAGCAAAAGCCCTTCTATGAGTTTGCTGATTTTTGAAAGTAAGATAGTCCTTTAAATTAAAGTGATAAAAAAAGTTACGCAGAAGAATCTGTCAGAGGTAAAAAGTCATACAAAAGACACTACCAGACTTGTTACTGTAAGTGGCACAACACTTAACATTTTCTGGGATTTATCAGTGACCTATACTTTTTTCAGCAAAATCACGCAGGTGCCATAGTAGTACAAATACTGTGTACGTCTACTCTGCACTCATGCTGTGAAGAAGAAAGCCTTTATACTTCAAATTGAGAACCAGCTGGTTTTGAGGGAAAATATAACGGGATCAACATTACAGAAAAGCCTAATAAGATAGTACAAAAGTGATCTGTTTAGCATTAAATGCTGTAGAAAAGTGATAAGAAAAGCTTGTGAATATATGCAGAATTGTTCAAGATGTGAACTAGTATTTTTAAATTATTTAATATTCCATGGAAGAGAATTATAAAGTGGTTTTGCAAAAAAGTGATGCATAATAGAACAGATCCCTAGGAATTCCTCCAGACTGAAGAATGAAATAACCCTGAGGTTTAACAAAGGTAAAAAATAACTAAATAGTGATATACATAAAAAGATCTATCTAAAAAAAGGGAGACACTCTATAGCCACTGATCAAGAAAAAAAAGCCCAGAGCAAGGACTGCAAAAATATAGGCAACATTCCAGATCTTCTGATATTTTAAAAGAAAGATCACGTCAAATTATTACTCTTCCAGAAAAAATTACAATCAAAATTGAGGAAAATGAGACTTAAAGAAAACATCAGGTTTAGACTAACAAAATATAAAATAAGTATCCCAATAAGTACTTATATTTTCTGTTTATAAATGTATATTTGTGAAAAGACTTATCAGTCACATTGTGAAAAAGGTCCTCGGAAGATAGAAGCAGCACACTATAGAAATAAGAATGAGAGGGAGGGAAGGAAGGAGTGAAAGAGCAAGAATGAAGTCTTTATCAGACCCTAATGATGAAGAATCTGAAAATAAGGAGCAAGGTACACATACCATTTTGTACAACAAAGGACAGAAATAGAGAGTAATTCTCAATATTGAACTTTCTGATTCAAATTACAAATATCAGATCAAAACTGAAATTGAATATGAATGCTTAAATAAGAGTGAGTCTCACTACTTAAAGCTTAAATCTTAGGATTGCAAGACTAGAAATAGGAACATCATACACTACAAAGCAGTTTTTTCCTTTGTTATTGGGCACAGAATTTACTTTAATTCTTTGCAGGTCTTTAGATACAAATAATAAATTTATCTAAAGAAAAGTTACTTTTTATCCTATGCATGTAGTAAAGACCCCTAAAATCTATTTGCATATTCTCATGTAATTAATTTCTCATTACTTCTGAAATGGGAAAAGAATGAAACTCTATTATTTAAATTAAAAATACATAACTCCCTCCAAACATTCTTAATACTGTCTAAGCTTCCTATAGCCTAATTGATACGTTGCAGGATGCTAAAATATTTTTATTATTTTTTTCATCTGGAGTGACCATATTGCATCAGTGAATGCATGGCAAATTCACAGTGATAAAAAGTATAACATTCAAATGTGTAATATTTGGAAAGTGGATTTGAATCTTCCATGTTTATATTCATTTACACATTAGTTGCTGTGACTAGTGAATCCCAGCATCACAGTGGAAAAAGTTTAGGTTATATATTTGCTTTTTTCTTTTTTTTTTTTCCACACAGGCATTATCAAAATTCTACTATAAGTTCAGTATGTAGAACCAAGACCTTTTAGTAGTTTATTTAGCCTGTCTTGGACGGACAGGATATCCTACATGTTTCTAGTACTGCAGATTCACCTTAAATAGTTTTCATGTGAAGGTGCATTACAAAATAGTTTCATTCTGTTACTTTAGACAGGAAACACAGATGCAAACAAACTGTGGTAACCTCTTTTCAAATGTATTTTAATCCTGCTTTACTCTCAAACTTATATTGACTCAAAATTCACCTATAATGTAACCATTATAAGATCTGGTGATCACTACATAAGATCTTATAAATCCATGGAATTCAAACATAAATTTATTTATTTATTTTTAATTATGAGTGGAAAAACCCCAATTAAAGATCTCTAAATAAACTACTGTGTCCTTACTCTGACATTCTCACCAGATTTATGGTTTAGGTCTTTTAGTGGTTTTGATCCTTCATTAAGTTAACTTTTAAATTATATATTACATTTCTCAGATTTTAAATGGCTTTTGATGTCTTAATGTGAAACTAAGTAGTAATTTTACAGCACCCATAATAAATCTACAGTGAACTTTCTTGCTGAATTTCCATTGTTTACAGCCAGAATTCTGTAGTCAGTGAAATCTCAGAGTAGGGTCTACATACATTTTTCAAAGTAGACTTTTCTCCACTGTCTTCTCAGGTAGCATATCTAGTGTGTGTCATGTCCAGGGGAAACAAGTCACTATTTCCTCCTCACATACAGAGATTTCCTTCAATGTCTGGCTGCAAAGAAACCACAGGGCAGCAAGTTTTTTATTGCTGTTGTTCATGTAGCTAAGTGGCATTACCTACACTATATTATCCAATTACCCAGACAGTATAACATAAATTTATGTAAGACTAAAACCTCATACAAGTAAAAAAGAGGATACCATTTCAACTGTCGTTGTTTCTAAATAAATTTTATCATACTGATGTAATTTTGTGGAAAGGAACTTTTTTTTATTCCACAGTTTAAATCCAAATTCCTCAGACTGTTCTCTTGATTTCTTTGTAGCTTTGCCAGACATCCTAGTTTGACCAAGAAAGCCCTAATTTCAGGCTATTTGTCAGCTGTCTGAATGAGAAGTGGAGCTCAGACTATTAAGCGTTCAGCACAATTGTAGCACAACTCAGTGTACCATGCTGCATACAGGCGCACTTTGAGCACAGCCTTCTGGAGGCAACAATGATATATCCCTGCTAATTACTTGGTAGGAGTCAGGCTTCTACCGTAGACAGCAACATGCCTGGAAGTGAAAGAGTGGGTGACACCCATATTCAGATCCCAATCAGTCTGGCATGTCTGCTTCTCATGCTACAATGAAAAATCACTGAACATGCAGAACTGTCCAGGCTTTGACCTTAGTTTCTATATTTCCTTGAATTATGCAGTCTCTTTAGCAGTTATATGCTCTACATTTCAGGCGTAAGCTTTCCTATTAGAAAAAGCAATATTTAAAATGCATCAATATTTTCTCTATAAACACAACCTTCATTACTTCTTTATAATGTACAGTATATGCCATGAGTTATTTTTCCACATTGAAGAGGCCCACACCATCATTAGAATCCTCATGCTAGTGAGAAATCCAAGACGCTTTTGATGTGATCAGGAAGTCATTACGAGCACTGCTGAATTCCTAGTTTTCTATTGCCCCAAACAGCCTTGAAGCACTGCAAAAATTACTTCACGGCAGTAGACATCTGACCTTCATTGGCTAAGAAGGATTGCATTTTGGAATTACTTATTTGCTTGGTAATAGTACTGGGCATTTCCTATTGTTTGTTTATTCCCCCAGTCTTTAATGTAACTGTGTACTCAGATTTGGTTAGGAGGTGTGAAAATTCCTTAGAGGGCATTTTACTGGCTCAGTGAGAACATGAAGAACAGAGGCCGCCTTTGAACGCTTGAAGCCCTGTGCCAGGACCGATGGCTTGGCAATTCCAGTGCTGCGTTCATGCTGCTGCAGGTTGACAAGACAGAGGATGAAACTTTACTCAGTGCATAGCCTCATGCAGCAAAAAAATACTTTTGCCTTTGTGAGGTATAAGAGGAGGACTGTTCTTCCATTAATATATTCTTTGTTGGTCAGACACCAGATTGTAACTGCAGGTAGCATAATGCTATGTGCTCGTGTGTGACTTGTTTGTGCAAAATTTTCAAGAGAAGAGTATTGTTAAATAGAGGCCACTCATCAAATCCAAAACACATTTAAAATTAATACACTGATTTTCATTAATGCATACTGGCTTGCCCAGGTACTGTATGCTGCATTCTGTGAAGTACTCTACACCTAGTTTGTTCATAGAGAATCAGAGAGAATGCAGATCACCATACTGGCTACTCGTTTTATTTTAAAAATATGTAATATTGTGGTTTTTAGAAACAACTACATGTTCAGTGAAACTGTACTTTGTTTTACTACATACTGTGGTTTTGGTCAATAATAATTAAATCATACTATTGCTAATGTACATCACATCATATCAATTACTTATTTCCCATAAACTTTTCAATTAAATGACATGCTGGGGAGAGAGCATCTAAGAACAGGTAGGGAGAAGAGAGGAAAGAAGCTGGTAGGCATCGGTGGTGAAAAACCTATAAACAATGAAAGTATCATAACTGGATGAAAATGAAATTAACTATCTGATTGGAGTTTCAGTAATATTGTATAGAGGCTGCAATGCAAATAAATTCCATTTCATCACTTTAGGAAGAGGAATATTGAAGGTTACAGCCAATCTAAAAAGTCTTCTTAAAATGCCAAACAGAATTCATATATATGTTACAAATTTACTGTAGAGATAATGTAGAATAGCATATACTGAGAGAAGAACTACAAGAGAGAAATACAGAAGTCACAATTAAATTTTTGGTGTTAACTTTTCCTTGATTTTTTTCAGGTTACTATAACATTCTAGTTCTACTTTTGCCATTTCCCTAACCCCTTCCACTCCATTTTAAACAAATACAGAGCAGGACAATCAGAGATAATAAACAGATTTTTAAGTTAATTACACTATTTCAGTCCTTTGTAAAATATGTCATTAACTAATTGAACATCTTACATTAGTCACTTATAATAAAGATACAAAATTCACTTCGTTGCTGCTGTTTTTCAATTTAGCTTTAATTTTTTTAACATAGTGGAAAAAAGTAAATAGGTGATGTATTGCCATAATCATTTTTCAGCTACCCTTTCCGCCCCCCAGCTCAATACAAGTAAGAAATTGGAAAGGGTAAAGTAGTGACATCAAACGTCCTAAAACACAGGACTGATCGTAATTAACCCTTACCTTTGGGGATCAACATGTTCTATTAAATTATCATCTAGCACCTCAAACATAAAAGATATATACTGCAAGCAGGCTTGTAATTTTTGACATCCATTTTCATATGCCTTCCATACAAAGTAAAAATAAAGGCCAAGTCCAATGTATTATTTAAAAAGGTCTAGAATTCAGATCTGCTCAAAAGACTGTCAATGGATTTGTTTTGTTGATAATTTAAATTACAATAGTTAGTTGTGAGGTTTTCAGTTTTACAGCAGAATTGGAAAAGCTCTCATTGGGAGGACAAAAATATTAAAGGATTCCAGAAAAATGTGATCAGTAAATGTTGGCTCATGTCAAAAGAAATGGCAGTTTGAAAACAGTTCTTTGCTATATCCAGGTGCATAGATGATGTCACTGAAAAAAGGGAAGAGGAATGAGTACAAATATTTAAGTGTTTTCCTTGAAAAAGGAGAAACTTAAAAGCACACAGCTGTAGTAGGGAAGTGCCTCAGACTGACAGCTAAATAATATATGTTCAAGATTTAAGAGTTAACATAAGAATTGCCTCTAATCTCTTAAATCTGCTCTAATTAGAGGTACGCAAAACTACAATAATCACTACTAGAAAAATGCCAGAATAATTAAAATTGGGAAAAGAATCTATTAAATATTTTCAGAAGGTGCTAAAAAACATGGGGTTCCAAATTGTCAGTCTGTCAAGACCCATGAGAAGTTATGGTGTGCAATAATGTTACTTAGTTTCAGAGTAAATACATCTCAAACTGCCTGTTACGGCTAAAGACAGAAGGCAAATAAGAAAAAAAATCTTATATAAAAGGGAGTGGGGAAGAAAAGAAAAAGGCTATATGTCAGCTTTATAGGTGAAAAATCAAGAAAATGAGGTGTGACCTTATGGACTGCAATGGAAATGCACGACTGCAAAACTGAACACTCTAATCAGACCTTGAAATCAACTTTACACATGTATATGTGCCAATGTTGGATCTGAATGACTGTGTGATCCGAAAGTCCTGTCCTAATGCCTTAACTTGTGTTCCAGCTGGACAACTGCATTTCTTTCATCTTACCTTATCCTTTGCTCCTGAAGAAAAGGTTTGTATCCCTAAACATATTAAGATTGCTGTTCTGTGAGCAGGAGGATTGTATGGATTTCATATGGATTTATGAATTCAGGTTAACTCCCATGGGAAATCTCTGAAGTCTGATAATGGCTGAAATCACACTGCAGTCTTACCTTCAGCAGAGGCATGGTAACAGGGGCTCTTTCCCCAACCTGTTTTTGTTAAGCTTATAAGAACTTGGTATCACTGAGAGAACCAAGACTTAGAAAAACTTGACTGAAACAGGCCAAAGGATTCAAAAGTTATTAGAAACGACAGCCAGACAGTCAGAACAGATAGAGAGAAGGAACAGCATCATTTCCTCAGGAAAACACATTATAAAACAAGTGATAAGGCTGAAACTAGGGATATTATATAAGAAGAAATGCTACTTTTCCTTCTCTCCATCTCCCCTCTAGTTGATTAAAATGATGGGAGTTTTAGATGTAGTGGTTGCAAGAAGCATGTGAATGAGAAAGTGCACAATGCATGACTGGGAAATAATGCAGTCAAGTGTTTTCTGAAAAGCACTCACAGTATAGATACACCTGTGTAAGCTGTATACATGTGGAGATAATTAGTTACTTCAAAACTGTGCTGAAAGCCTGTAGTAACTCACACCTTCTTGTACTATTCATGAGATTTCAGAAATTAGATAAAACATTATTTTTTTCAGGAACTTGATTTTATACAAGCAGTTACAAGTTGCACTTTTTCTTACCTGTAGCAGAGCTGCAAACAAATATACTGCTATAAAGATAGGAGTTAAGGAAGTGTGGCCACTTTTCATTAAGTGGATGGTGTACAAGAAAATCAAGTGTCCAGGAATCACCAAAAGAAGCAGAACTTGGGCTGATTTGTTATTTACTCCTACAATAAAAACAAATCAAAATTCAGTTAAGCTCTTCAATTACTATATCAGATTTTTATTAATTTTAATATAAAAAGTGGTTTTGGAATTCTGCAGCATTGACTATTGTGGAACAGCAGGCATTATTTTCTGCTAAAAGATTCCTTAAGGATTTTCACAGAGGGGAAAAAAGCCACCCCTAGTGTCTGCCAGAGAAGCTAAGCAGGGCCCTTCCAGAAGAAGGTGCAAACTGTCTGCTTTCATTCTGTACTCATGTAATACCATCTAATTTTTGGAGCTGCAGTGACTTCTTAAAGCCTTCCTAGGAAAAAGGATGTTTTGGACACCATACTCAAAACATCCTCAAAAGTACATTATATTTCTAAAAAGTAATCCCACATTTACTATTTTCTCATCTGTTCCAGTTCATTTCATAAATATGAAAGTGTAATACATACTGTTGACATCACGTTTCACCACAGTTACTACATTATTAGGAAAGGGGGCAATACAGGGGAGGAATAAGCTATGAAGCAAGAACCTGTTAAAAAAAAAACAGCAAATGGGAAATGGAAAGCAGGGACTTGGCTTAGTAATAGTGTTAGATATAAAGTTTGGTCCTAACAGTAGATTGGTTTGAACTTCTGGAGTTAAATGACAAAGGTTAGGAGCAGGTAAACAAGTTAAGGAAAGATGAAGGCTGAAATCCTTCTGAGTGGGTATCATCAGTGTTCTGCCTCATCAGCCTCTGTCTTTGACCCTTGCCAGGGTTACACCTTCTATGTGTTCTCCTCTATGCATTCCCTCTGCAGGGAGTTCCTTGTGATTCCCACAGGCAAACAGTTGCAGGCAAAGGAAACTGCCAAGATTCTGCTGCCTTCAAATTGCATACAAGTTCAGTTTGTTGCCATTTGTCATTGGTGGTACTGTCTGGCATACAGGGGGAAAAACAGGAGACATGAGACAGTAGTTTTAACAATTAACTGACTAATCCATACCTGTACCATAATAGGTTCTGCATGGGTAATAGCAACCCTTGGCTTCTTCTGGCAGCTCTCCAGGAATGCTATGTAAATGGAGGTAGGTAGAAATTCTGCTAGCTTGAATAGCCACTAGATTACCACCAATACCTGAAATACAAAAGGAAACAAGTGATAAATTTTCAACTATTTTTTCTTCCTCTAGTAGGCAGTATTTTTGCAAATTTACCAACTTCTTCTATGTTTACCACAGTCTCCTACACACAAAAATTAAAAAGAGAAACATCTTTAGAATATATAGTAGTTATAGACAGGCTAACACCAAGCACTATAATACATAAAAAAATCTTGGGCTACAACTCGGTATATCACTGGATATTTGGAATATCTATATTAGAAATTTGGATATTTGGAGATCAGTTTTAATTCTTGGTAAGTGCAAAAGATTCCTCAAAAATGTTCAATCTGATGCTTTCTCAGAGGTGAAGCTCCCTGTTGTTACTCCCTCTTCTTCGGAAATCCCTCTCGGAACAATAGTACTACATAGTTGTGCCACTGCTGGATTACCTTCCTAGGTCAGTATTGCCAGCAAGTATAAAGCAAAGCTAATGCACTCACTGCCACAAGCATAAATGCAGATTTCACACACAGAATCAGAGGGCTGGAAAAGACTTCAAAAGCTAATCTATCCATTCCCCTTTGATACAGATCAAGATTAACTATAAGCTTCTGGAATTCATAATTAAAGTTGAAAGGACAAGTATTTGAGTAACTGATTTTCAAAAGACTGGTAGTGATGAAGATTCTATCTTCTCCATGACAACTGTTGATATACTTCCTATTAGAAGTATATGTAATAAATAGATATACTATATCTATATATATAGATATATATACCACCTAGTATAAGATAGATTAGGATGCAAAGAGAAGTGGCTGGCACTGCTACAAGGCCAATGTATTATCTCTGAAAAGTCACAGAGATCAGGGGATATCCCTGTCAACTGGAAGAGGGCAAATACCACACCCATCTTCAGCAAAGCATTTGACAGTTTCTCACAGCTTCCTTCTAGACAAACCGGATGGGTAGTTAGTGAGATGGGTAGGAAATTGGTGGCACTCAGGGGGTGGGGATCAATGGTTTTTAATTGGGCTGTCAGCTTGTCACAAGTGGGGACCCCCAGGGATTGATACTGGGTCCCACACTGTTCAACATCTTCAAAAATGACCTGGATGATGGGACTGAAAGCACTCTCACCAAGTTTGCTGATGACACTATGTGCTATGTGCCAAAATCTTTTGAGGACTCTGGAGTGGTTAGGACAAACATCTAATATTGGTAACTCAATGATTTCCTGTCCCACCACTGCTTAAAGACAATTAATGGCAGAGCCATTGGTAGAGCAGTGGATGTGGTCTATCTTGATTTCAGCAAAGCATTTGACACGGTCTCCCACAGCATCCTCGCTGATAAATTGAGGAAGTGCGGATTAGATGAGCAGGTAGTGAGATGGATTATTAACTGGCTGGTGGGAAGAAGCCAGAGAGTAGTGGTCAATGGGGCGGAGTCTAGTTGGAGACCTGTGTCTAGTGGAGTCCCTCAGGGGTCAGTACTAGGACCAGTATTATTCAATATATTCATAAATGACCTGGATGAGGGAATTGAGTGCACTGTCAGCAAGTTTGCTGATGATACCAAGCTGGGAGGAGTGGCTGACACCCCAGAAGGCTGTGCTGCCATCCAGAGAGACCTGGACAGGCTGGAGAGCTGGGCAGGGAAAAACTTGATGAAATATAATAAGGGCAAGTGTAGGGTGTTGCACCTGGGCAGGAACAATCCCAGGTTCCAGTATAGGTTAGGAAATGATCTCCTAGAGAGCAGTGAAGGGGAAAGGGATCTGGGAGTCCTGGTGGACAGCAGGATGACCATGAGCCAGCACTGTGCCCTTGTGGCCAGGAAGGCCAATGGCATCCTGGGGTGCATTAGAAGGGGTGTAGTCAGTAGGTCAAGAGAGGTTCTTCTTCCCCTTTACTCTGCCCTGGTGAGGCCACATCTGGAATATTGTGTCCAGTTCTGGGCCCCACAGTTCAAGAAGGACAGGGAGCTGCTTGAGAGAGTCCAGCGAAGAGCCACCAAAATGATTAAGGGAGTGGAACATCTCCCTTATGAGGAAAGGCTGAGGGAGCTGGGGCTCTTTAGCTTGGAGAAGAGGAGGCTGAGGGGGGACCTGATTAATGTTTATAAATATTTGAATGGTGAGTGTCAGGAGGATGGGGCCAGGCTCTTTGCAGTGATGACCAGTGATAGGACAAGGGGCAATGGGTGTAAGCTGGAACACAGGAGGTTCCGCTTAAATTTGAGGAAGAACTTCTTTACAGTAAGGGTAACAGAGCACTGGAACAGGCTGCCCAGGGAGGTTGTGGAGTCTCCTTCTCTGGAGACATTCAAGACCCGCCTGGACGCCTTCCTGTGCGAACTCATCTAGGTGTTCCTGCTCCGGCAGGGGGATTGGACTAGATGATCTTTCGAGGTCCCTTCCAATCCCTAATATTCTGTGATTCTGTGATTCTGTGATTCTGTGATTCTGTGATTCTAACAAGCGAGCAGGACTTTTAAGGAAAAGGCTTTAAATATAAATCAGGACATAAGGTAGAAAAAATCATGGACTTGACAGAAAGGACTGTTTATGAAACTTACCTGCACCTTACCAGCCAGGAGATAAAGGGACAAAATGTGAACTACCAAAAGGTTGAGTCAGTCTTTGCAAAGAAAATTAAAATAACAGTAGCTTTTTTTCAGACAAACTACAGAATCAGATGTAAAATAAGGGATTTATATAAGCTACAAAAGGGGTTTAAACAGATTAAACCCAATCTAAGTAGGGTCCAAAGTCTGTCTTTTGATTGAGAACAATAATTTTGAGACTTCTGACAAATAAGAAGTCTCATTTGAGAAGGTACGGAAAGGGAGGCAGAAATAAAACTAAGGATCAATGCACTACATTTGGATGGGGATCAGATTATTTCTGTGACTGAATTATGAAAAAGCTGTTATGTAAAACTGCTTCTTAATAAAGCTACAAAGCTGGTGATGGTGCCATATGACTAGAAAATATGAAACTGTTTCTGCTTTAAAAAAGAGGTTATAAAAGCAATCTGGGTAATTATAAGCAGGTTAACAACTGCAATGATATATTCAAAATAATACTAAGAGAAAAAATTAGTAAACTCTTATCTCACCATCCATATGTATGGATACCATGAGAAGAAATAAAAGGTGGAAGTAAATAGGGCTCTTTTTCAAGGTATGCTTGGAGGTTTGTAGCAATGCAACCATAAACCACGTTGTCATCAAAACCCCGCAGATTTCAAGTATTTGCTAGGATGTATGCCATTTCCTCTTGTGACTGACAGTTATCTGCTTCAACAAATTCAGACAATCAGAAATATGATAAGATGATCTGTATCTCTTTCCCTAATTAATAAGAAGGGAAACTGAGTGAGAGAAAAGAATTAAGGAAAATGGAAATTTGCCCATTTGAAATGGCAATTAAAAGAAGCAGTCTGGACAACAGAGACATAGATAAGTCTATAAAAGAAGCTATGAGATTGGTTGTTGATCCTTTGATAGGTAGCTGTTAAGCAAAAATCTTTTTACTTTTATAACTACTGTTTAGAGACAGTATACTCCAAGCCCTACTGTGCATGTAGATAACAAGAAAAATTATGGAAAATTATTAAAAGTGATTCTAAAACAAACTGGCCAGCCATGGGACACTGGTAAAAGGAGGAGATAATCTGCTCTGCAAAGAAAGCTGACATGCTAACCAAAGCAGCCAGCGTGGAGTGTGATTTCAAGAGGTGTAACATTATCTTTTCTATTTTAATTACAGCTAAGTTGAACATACACAATCTCTTTTAGCTAACTGGAAATGCAATATTCATATGTTAAACAAAATTATTTTAAATTTCATTTAGTCTGAGTCTCAATAATCTATTATCAATGGTATATTTTTAACTCATCGAAGATAGGCAAGGGTACTGAAGTATAAAAAGCTTCTAGAATCCATACATCCTGCTCAGTCTCAGCTGGCTGACAATGCATGGACAGCAGCAGTCACACTGTCATGTAGTTCTGTACATTCACCTACCAGGTCTTCCTTGGAATTATTTTTGAACCTTTAGGCCAATTTCAACCACATCTGACAAAAGGATAGAAATACTAACTACCTCCAAGTACAGTTAAACAAGCTAATAAAAAGGAGAGTAGATGATCTTTCGAGGTCCCTTCCAATCCCTAACATTCTGTGAGACAATGGCTAGGTAAATAAAGAGAAAGACTCAAATCCATGCCCTCAGTGAGACAAAGGCAGCTCCACATGAGCTGCAGTTAATACCATAAGCATGCTGGCTAGCCAGTCAGCACCTAGCCTGGAGCTAGGCATGATGCCCCTTGCTCAGCCAGTACTTCAGTGACTCAGAAGACTAATGAAAGCAGAGGGAGAATGGAGAGAATGTGAGCAGGGGGTATTGCAGGGACACAAGGCCATAGGGAACACCAGAGGCTGAAAGGGCTCTCTGGTGCTATAAAAACCTCAGGATACAAATCAGCGTGGAATCAGGTTTCATTGTTCTGCTGGTCATAGGATGACTTGTATAAAGCTGCGCTTGCATTGAATGAATCAGTTCAATATTTACAGAGATATTCAGTTTGGTTTTTAACAGCAGTTGCTGCGTATGTGAAGTTATCTTCACAGTATTAGTTTAATCAGAACTCTGTAAAAAGTAGAAAACAGATAAAACTGCATAGCTGTCAATACACAAAACTGAGAGCTTCTCAGCATCTTCTGAATGCATAAAATGGTCGTATGCTCAGTAGCTGCTCATATTATGAAAATCTCTGTAGACATATATGAGGACTGTTTCCATGAACATTTAAATTGGAAAATCTTTCTCCTGGAGAACAGTATTGCAGTCATCATAGCAAATACTTTATAATAAAGACTAACTTTGCTAGCTTCTTTTCATTCTCATGAGAACTACAACACAGAGGCAAATAATTTATTTTAAAAGCAAAATCCTGCAACTGTTACTGCATTCCTCTCAGAACAGTAGATGTGTTTAAGTTCAATATGAGAGTGCTACTTTGTCAATAAACAGAAGAGACATTCTCTGCTAAAGTGTGAAGAATATCATGCTGACTTACAACATTAAAAGAAAATTGAAAACCTCATCATTTTATTGAGCCAGTTAAGGGCTAAGCAAGAATAAATAGTTCTTCGGAAAATTGTTATCACAGCTCTTTTTTGTCTAACAAGCACAGAAAGCCATATTCAAAGTAGAGCCAAAACCATGTCATGTATTTGAGAATAGGCCTACAGGCATAATTCTGTTAATCATTATCTGGAAAAAGGACATTTTTCTAATAATAGAAGTAACCATGCTGAAAACCACATTAAAAGTACTTTACATCAATGCATCTTAAAGAATATTCCAAAGCAAATCTGTGTTTCATAAACCTCATTACAGGTAAAAAAGCAAAAGTCAAGGGAATCTGGAGGGGTGTTGCTGACACAGACTCATCTGAGACCTTCCAGTGCTCTGGGTAACACACTGGCCTGTTTTTTCCTCAGATCTTATACTGCAAGTTTTGATAAACAGGGTAACATTTTCCAGGTAAAACTAGGAGGAGTCACTGATAAACTAGAGGGTTGTACTGAAATTCAGAGGGTTTTACTGTGATTCAGAGGGTACTGGATAGGCTGGAGAATTGAGTCAAGAGGAATCTCATTAAGTTCAACAAGAGCAAACTCAAAGTCCTGAATTTGGGTAGGAATAACCCTGCACACCAATACAGGCTGAGAGTCAACCACCTGGAAATCAGCTCTGCAGAGAAGGACCCAGGGGTCCTGGAGGACAATAAGTTGACCATGACTCTGCAATCCACCTTCATGGCAAAGAAGGCCAACAGCATTAGGAAAAGCATCAGCAGCAGGCTAAGAGAGGTAATGCTTCCTCTGTACTCCACACTGGTGAGGCCACATCTGTAGTACCATGTCCATTTCCGAGCATCCTATAGTTCAAAATAGTCAGTTGTGCCAATTAGTCTTTCTGGAGTTCAAAAAACTGATCGTTGATGTCATTTGTATTACAAAACTTAAATTAAAAGGAAGGAAAAGAATCTCAGTTACAATAGTGACCAAAAACTCTAAATTTTTGAGAAATCAGATTATCTTTCAAAAAATTCAAGATTGATTTTTGCCCTGGCCTCTCTATCACTGACTTCCAAAAATCATATTTTAGGCAAGTGAAATACTTTGAATAGAAGCCTAGCTTAAATAATTACTTTTTATGTCATGTTTTCATCCATATTTCTTCTGTCTTCCTTTGTACTTTGTACCATTTCTTTTAATACTTAAAAATGTTTGGAAGAAAGCAGTTGGAAAATATTAGCTTTTCCTTTAGGGATGTTTTTTAAGAGAAGTCTTTGAGACAGCATTACATATGCAAACTATTACATTTTTAAATGGAGTCGTTTATGTTGCATTTGGCTTATAAATTTCTTTTTTATGCCTAATTAAAAATTGTTCCGTGATTGTCAAAAAAGGAAAATATTCTGGACATAATTTTGACATGAAAACTAATAATTACTGAAATCTTGTAAAAAAATTACAAATAAGACATAAGAGAAAGAACAGAACATATGTCTCTCATAGCATAGAATATGCAGGTTCAAACATACAGGCTAGCAACTAAGAAGTAGTAAAACTATGACCCAATAATGCATCAGAATTAAATATCCAGAAACAAAACCCTCCTCCTTTTCATGTGAAAATAAAGACTGAATTATAAAGTTCTTGTACAGTATAGATGCCTTCTGAGACTATCACATTCTTTCCAATTCAAGATGCAGAAACATTAATTTGCTACCCAGACAAACTGCTCTGCTACCATACAGGTATGCTAATAATATCCCTTGTAATTTACAGAGGCAAATTTCAGATTCTCAGCTGTTTGAGGCAATGGTTACCTTCTAATCAAAGCACTTCTCTGTTGTGTGAAAGCTGAGAGTACAACTATGTTATAAGAGATTAAAATATACAAAGTTATTAAAAAATGCATTTTCTTTTTTGAGAAGGAATGATTTCTGAGTATTTTCTTTCCATATTCTCCAAAGCATACAATTTACAGTGAAAGCTCTGAAAAACCTTGAAGTTTCATTCAATTTATCCTACTAATACATAAAAAAGGTATGGTTTGGGGAATATACTACATAAACTTAACTTTCATCTCCCAGACAACAGACATTCAGTAAGTTTTGTGTTAGATTTTCTTATACTCCTTGATCTACATTTATTCCCCCCAGATATCAAATAATCTTATAATATGTACTGCCAAAGAGTAATAAATACTACAACAGTTTTATATCACCCTTAAAGAGTATTGCTTCAAACCACCTTAAAAAATGGTGCAAGGTCTGCCAATATGTTTGATATTATGCAGTAACTCCTGAAATGCAAACAATTAGAAGATATCTCACAATGTTTTGTTTAAGTGTGCAACAAAAATGGAGAGAAAAGTGGTTCTATGTGGTAACTGCACCTTAGTTCACTTCAGCTGCATATTCAGAAGCATATAATTATTTAAGGCATTATCTTTTTTTCTGCACAAAAAGGAACTCAGTTGCTTGCAAATTGCAATTCCTGATCCAAATTCAACATGCTATGATGCTGTAAGAGGATTTGTAAATTTTAAGCATCTTATCCATTAGAAGACATAAAGATCAACTTGAGCATCTAGACTGAAGCACAGCTATGCTTGGGCTTAGTTCTTTTATTCAGAACTTCAGTACATCAAACACAGACATCTAAATCTCAAGTATTTTGTAAGTACCACAATGGCTGCAACCACAAAATGTTTTATTTATTTTTAAAAAGCAGAGTTACAATTTAATCCAACCAACAGGATTAAAAATAATTATTCATCTCAAGAAATGTGTTTAACAGGGGAAAATGGAAAAGTGGTTGTGAAATACTTCTGGCTACCAGCAGTAAAACTGACTATAAATGCCTGTCTGCTTAAGAACTATTTTAATATTCTTGGCAAATATTTCCAATCATTGTTAATAGGAGTAGGAACTTTTGACATTGCTCTAATTCCAGACCAATATTTCTTAAACCACAAGATTTATGGCTCCATACTGTATCATATGTGATTGTCTCACATCTAAGAATATGCAAACCATCTAGACAGGACCAGGTTGAAAGCTACTTAATGGCACACACAGGAAGCCTAACACCTGACAACTTCACAGTGCATACTGTCCAGGATTTTGAGATCTGGTAACTTGCTCTGAAAAAAACAGCGACAGCTTGAAATCCTGGACAAATTTACACTGTCCTCAAATTTTGGCTGGGCACAATCCCAACGGGTTACAACATTTCTTTCAGGTTTCCCTAGTTCCTTTCAGGCTTTCTGTGTCATAGGAGCAACAGACTTTAAGGTAAAAGAAAGGAAAAGGCATCTGAAAAGCATTTTAAGGGGAAAATCCTCAGTTCCTTTCACTATTTAGGTGTACAATGAGAATTCTAAGACCAGGAAAGCACTGGTAGAGGAAGCTCTCTACAACCATAATATTTAAAAAGCCATCTGTTAAGTGGTCTAGCACACCTTTCATGTCAGTAAATGGATGTCAACAGATGTGCTTTTTTTAACTGAAAGATTTCCTAAACTCCAGTTTACTACACTACATTGACCAACAATATCAAAAGGTGCCAGTAGAATTATGAAACCCAGGAGAGGCTAATCCAACAGCAACCAAAAAAATCACCTACCTACAATTTCCTTTTCCAGGAGGTGTACTATGAAACAGGCACACTCTGCATCCTCTACACAGGATGGATTTCTCTGTATTTTCCAATAGAAATGCCTCTATCCTCAGAATTCTGAGGGCTGAGAGGGTTACACACATACAACACTACACATTACTCCCCTCTGCTCTTTTGTGGATCCCACAGTGTTTCTGTTGTTGCCCAGTGGCACTGCAAAAGCATTGTGATTATTGGTACTGACAGGTTATGGGCCTTAAGCTAACTTTACCTTCTGCTGCTGTTGGAAGAACAGTCTTGGCCTATTAGGCTTGTTGTAAGCTTGTTATGAGCTCCAAAATGGGGCTTGGTATGAGGTTCCTCTTCTTACAATGCAGTTTCAGTTTGGGATAACAGCAAAGGTCCTGAAAATATGGACACAGGACTACAAACAAGTTGCTAATGGTTCATTACTAGCCAGCGTAGAAGTCCAAACTTTGAGAGCTGGGAAAAGACTGCTTTATGTATAACAAGACAAGGAAGAGTTAAGCATGAAAAATCCAGATGAACAATGGAGCAAGGCTCCTGGTGTGGCTTGGAAAATAACATTCTTGGGCATTGCACAGTAGTCCAAGGACAGATGAGAAAGGCTAAGAACAATCTAGAAAAAGCAATGAAATATGGAAAAGCAATATTTTGAATGTGGGTGGTACAATCATCACAGGAATCATCACCACAGGACCACTGTGGGACTCGCACAGCTATAAGCATGCTTCTTGATGTCCCTGCCTTCTTGAAGGACTCTTTCTCTCCCTGCCTGCTCCCATAGCCCCAGCTTTCCCTCTCTTACACTTGCCTCATTCTTCAAGGATTTTTTGACCTGTCAGCTAATCATCCAGGGGTACGTATAGCTTTTGACTAATTCTTTTTCTCTAAAGATAGTTCAAAAGAATGTATAGACGTTGCATTAATTCTGTTGATAAACTAGGAAGAAAGGAAGAAAGGAAGAAAGGAAGGTATATTTAACCTTTTCTCTGGAGGCATATTTATAGTAAGCTGTCATTCTTAACGATTTACTTAAGTTCAGTCATTAGTTTAAAATGCTAAAAATGTAAAATGCAAACACGCAGGCAATCCAGGTTTCACAGCCAATTTCTGTGAAAGAGAATGACCTTGAATAGGATGTGTAGTTCCACTTAGAAGAGCAGGTAATAACTGCTATGGGGTAAAAGACCATCACCATTGTAACATCTGGTAGAAGCATGAGGCCTTGAGAAAGGTGTGTACCCAAGATACCTGTATTTATTGTAGGTAGCAAGTCCAGAATAAGTGAGTCTATAGGGAATAAGTGAGTCTAGAGAGAATCCAGAAGTATTCTGATACTGTACTGGAACAGAGGTAGAAGCCTATGGGGAAACAGTAAGAAACAATCACCAGACAATTGTTGGCTTTTGTAATCAAGGGATGTCATCTAGGAAAGCATGATCACTGGGAAGAGTACTGGTTTAGGTACACTTGCCTAAAAAGAAAAAAAACAATCTTCTTCTCTTAGGAAGCAAATCCAGGAGGTTACCAAAAAGGATTACTTTAAGAAAAGTTACAGATGTAAAGCAGAAAAAAGTTGAAGATCAACATGTCTGCTCTGCTCTTTAGGTATCTGGATATCAAAATGGAAATACACAAAAGATAGATGAAAGTACTTGCGATTTTAAATTAATACAAAGGCAAGGCACAGGCAGGAAGCATAAAAGCAGAATTGTAAAAATTAATTTACAGTTAGCAAGGAACACAAGCGGCAGCACAGGAATGCTTCATATTAAAAGTAAGAAGACAGGAAATATATGACCTTAATGGGAAAGAAGAACAAGCAACATGCTCTATGGAGGATTGAAATTCTCAGTTCCTTTTGTCTACTGCCTTCACAAAAATTGTGAAATCTGATCACAAACTGATATGTATTAGGGCCCGAGGGTAAGTTAAATTTAGTGCATCCTTAGAGAGCTAAATGAACGATCCATGAATTATCAGTGATCATTTTTGCAAACTCATTATCTTGGAGCTTAGAGAATACCAGAGGGATGTTGGGGAAAACAGAAAATACATCTTTTAAAAAGGCCAAAAAGGATGATCTGGTGAATCTGTGCATCAGTAAAATTTATATTCCTACATAAGTATTAGAATCAAATATTAAAAAGACAATTTATAAGCATCTAGAAGATATGAAAACTCTAAAGCAAGAACTAACCTGAATTTGCCAAGAATATGCTTTTGTCAAAACAATATGATTTCCACCTCCAACTGAACAGCTTGCCTAATGGTCGCAGCAATATATATACTAGGTCTCAACTCTGGTAAAGTTTATCAAAAGGTTTTGGTGCTATCACATGCTGTATTTCCATTAGCAACCTCCGAAAAATTAATTATATCAGGGCAGTGTGGTTCAAAACTAAAACTCAGTGTCCATATTAACTTTTATTATCAAGGTGGAAAACAAGTGGTCATAATTGATTTAATTGATAGCTTAGAAAACAGAATAGAATATACCCATATGCATTTGCAAAGGCCAAGTTAAGTCAAAAGTACTCTGTAAGCCAAAAATTAGAAGTCAGAATTATCTTGGTAATTGGAGAAATGGTTGCAAAATCAACAATACATAAAAGTGCAAAATAACATGAGAAATCAAAAGGAGGAATACAAAAGGGAAGAAGAACACCTAGGCAGCAAAACAGTGGGAACAGATCTGGTGATTATAATTACTGCAAACTAAATATGTATCAACCCTGTGATACTGTAGGGAAAAAAAAACCCAAAACCATTTTCCAGCTGCATCAGTCTAATAAGGTATTAACTGTTCTACAAAATTTGTGTTGTCGTCATCATTAGAAGATAGAACACTTAAGGACCAAATTTTCACAAATACATTCTTACACACCTGGCAAGTGCATACCAAGCATGGGAGACAACATACATATTTCTTGAGAAATCTATTTATGTATTTGTAGCATTCCTCTTAGTTCTTATATCTATGTACATTACATGTAAATAGTAAATTACTGTTTTGAAAATATTTACACTTCCAGTTTCTTAAAGCATACTTTAGGTTCCTGCTTCTCACATTCTCCATCATGTTTTAATGGTTGTAGCAAATGAGATCAGGAAGCACTCCTTCGGTATTCAAATAAGTAACTGTTGACATCAAAATTTGAAATGAATATACTAGATACTAATTAGCATAACTTAAATTTACTGTAAGAGACTTTTCTCAAACCAAGGTATATTAATGGATATATAGTGGCAAATAATCCTGGCAAGAGTCTTACCATTAATTACTGGGGTATAAACAACAATTCCAACTAAGTTGGGATCAGATACAGTTGTGTCCAGAATAAGGCCACCAATACTGAAAAACAAAGTACAATATTTAGAATAAGGCAAGAGGATACATTAATCAGTATTTCAAAGGTTTTTTTAGCAATCTGTCTTATAACATCTTCAGGCCACAGTTTTCTTCTCAATTAACCTTTCCCCTACCATTACCTTGTTCTCACCTACAGAGTAACATCACTATAGTTATTTATATATTAAAATTTACTTATTGTCAACAAAGACCTCAGAATTCCAGCCAATCACTCCACTTTCAAGACTCATGTTTTTCATTTGACTAAATAATCTCTTAGATTTGTGTGCAGTCTTGACTGAAAACTGCAGGAGATGAATAGCTCAACATTTCCTTCATTTGATACCACATACTTCTGCTCAGTTGTTGCCACAGGCTACTACTGCCTCCCCACTCATTCCCACCTGTGACTTAGCTTTGTAACTTCCTCATTTTGGGAAGATTAAAGTTTATTCACACTCTATATTCTAGAGGCTCATTAAGTGTCACTTTTAAGTACAATCAGATGTTAAACAAGATATACAGAGACACAGGGTGACTATTAAGATGAAGCAAGACAAATACACTTACCTGCTTATAACCATGGCAGTTATAACAGGCTCCCATCCTGAGTGGAGAACAGTTCTGGTAGCTGGGTGTTTGGCAGCTATGACAATCCCCATCGGCGTCAGAGCCAAAAAAAAGGCACCAACCAAAGGAGATACATAGTAATATGTCTCTAAAATAATAATATAGGAAAAAAAAAACAACAAACAAAAAACAAACACAAAACCCCTTGTTTAATTTCAAGACGTTCCTTTAAGTATTTCCTAAATTAGAACTCTAAAATAAATTATAATCTACATCACGCAATTGAGGAATTTTAATAGTCTTTACCACTACTGTACCTAAAGTTTCAACTACTGCTTTAAACAAGATGGTTAACATCTGCCATCTCTGATGACTGTCTCCCATCTTCTCAAGGACAGAACTATCTGTGCAAAGAAGGAATTTTGAAGAGGATTTTTGTATAATGCTTTATGATAAAAATGCAATAAGGATGTGGAATATAAAACATTATTTTGTAACATATCTACTAAAAAACCAGAAAGTTAATATATTGAAAATGCATTTTATACAAAATTCATAGCATATGTACATCCCCTTCTTTCCAAAGCACCCATAATATGGTAATCTTGCCAGAAATGGCATAAGTAAAATGATGCAAGCACAATGTGTAATATAGTTTCATAACCAGTCAGAGTCTGAAAATTCACAGCCACAATTCTTCAGCTTGAACCTACCCATCAGAACCGCATCATATTTCATAGGAACACAACTGCAAACACCAGTGAGTACCATCATAAAGCTGAGCTACTAAGACAAAAGGCTGCCTTCACAGAAAGAACACTATTTTTTTTTCAGATTACTCGGCTTTATAATCCCATCCACACAGAAGCGATTACAGTGATTCAAGACTTCCTAATTCAACAGTGAGGTAAATAATGGAAAACTTATCCTAATGGCAAATATATATATATAACTATGCAAACATTCCACTTTTACATATATTTAGTTTTATGAGAAATGTGTTCATGTATTTAATGTCAAATACATTTTGTCTAAACTTTTGGAATTTGGACAAGTCTTAATGCAAAATACATTTTAAATTAACAAGTTGAAGTAGTCAGTATAGAACACACACTTTACCAAAGAAGAATATTTAGTATATAAAAAAGTATTCTCACCCATGCATTATGGCTTACTACAAAGGCTGCAAATTCAAGCAATTACTACTTTGATGTTATCTTGGTGGAGCTAAAATTACCCCTGGAAAAATTACTTTAGTGTTTTTAGAAGTTGCTATCCTTCCGCACTGACTGGTAACAACCTCTGCAGCAGAGCCAGCAGAAAAGATAGTAAGATACCTTTCACTGTGTAAGCTAAAAGTAGAAAGCAATTAGAATGAGAATGAGACACAGCCCAAAAGAGAAATATTTTTTTTCCCCTTCCTTTTCTAACTATTATACAGTGTATTATCTCCTTCTTCCTTTGTGGTGCCCTTTTTTTCCTCCTTTCTCCTCATCCTGTGAACTAAACGGTGGGCCTAATGTAAAGAGTTCTTACTCAAAAGATTACACACATCATGTGATTCCTTTATTTGATAATTACAGTTTTGTTTTATCAAACTTAATAAAAAAGACAAAAATGTACTGATGCAAAGTTCTTGGACTCCTCACTGCCCAGGTAAACACATCCTTCCCTTCACTTGTAATGAAGAAAGATCCCTGTGTGCACTAAAACTGGTCACATGGAAAGGCATCATTCATTCTACATCTATTTATTTAAAATTTTGAAACTTCCCTCCTTTTCCCCTCTCTTTTTTTTCCCCAAGACATAAATCATACTGTATTCCTGCTACTTTTTATTTCTCCTTCTCTGTTCCTCTCAACCAAGGTGAGGCATTAGCATGTACCAGATGCCTAATAACTGATTTAAAGGTCAGAATGAGAGAATAACTCTAATGTCGTATCATTAGTAAAATATAAAAGGGCATAAAATAAGTTCCAAGTCTTTGCCACATTTTTGGAGAGGCTGATAATTTTATTAAAAGGTAAAGTCTGCTAGTCAGGAAAGTTCCTCTGTTGTAAACAAACACTGAACAGAAAAATACAGATGCAATGATGAGCCTTGCCCTAAGTACTAACTTTTTAAATTCTTTCACTTGTACATAAACAATTAGCCCACTGTACTCCTTATTACTGGACTTCTACCAGCACAGGAAAGGAAATTAAGGTTCAAAAAAGTATGCCTTTTACAATGATTTATTTTTTCATCCCACTAATAACTTAAAGAACTGGTTATAATGTGTTCATGAAAAAAGGGTGAGCATTTTACTATCTGCACCACTGTGCAAGCTTGGAGAGCTAGTCCAAGAATCACAAAGAACACTAAAAATAAGTAAAGTACACCATATAATTCCTTTCTTCTAGGGGTCCGGGGAAAGCGCAAATAGATAAAACTGAAATAAGTACAGCAAATGAACAATGAATACTAACTAAGAATTATTTAACAGGTAACTTCTAAATAAGCAATAACTATATAAAATATAAAATATACATACACATATGTCATCCTGCCATAGAAATGTTTTGTAAGAAGTTTTAAAAAATGGAAAAAAAAAAAAAAGAGAAGACAGTCTCGCTATTGTATAGTGACACATGAATTATAACCAAATTTAGATCTGCAGTGCAACAGGACCATTTCAGAAGTCACCAAGCAGCCAGAAGCAAGGGCAGGTTTACAAATCTCAGTAAATATGACTAATCCATGGCTCATTATCTGAGCCTTTCACTGTGGAATTCAACATACTTTAAGTTAGTTAGCAGCAGCTACAGGAAAAAAGCAAATACATATCCATAAGATGACACAAGCTGTCATTTTCACAGCAAACAAAGCAAAAGTTAGATGAATTTTCAAGAGGGTGAATATGTGTCTTATAGCAATAAAACCAAAGTGCATAGTGATATGAAAGACAATGACATGGAACAAAATGCAAACAGGGTTTGTTTGTTTGTTTGTTTGTTGTACACACTGAGATATGACTTTCAAGACTGCTCAGCAATGGCTTAATTTTGTTCCTCTTAGTCAAGAGCAAGTGAGAGGATTTAAATTTTTTCACTTTATTATTTAATATTTCATTATATATAAATACCTTAACTCTACTGTGGAGAAAAGTACAGAGAAATCTTACAAAATAGGTTTTATACCCGAGTTCTTTAAATGGAGTTAGATATAAATCAGATTATAAAAGCTATCCCATTATTGCAATACTATCATAAGTTTCTTCTTGAAAGGGACAAATGCCAGGAGTGGCTCTCTGGAATGGGGGATCTCTAAGGACAGGACACAGCCAGAGCTTAGCTTCTTTTTTAGAAAAACCTTCTACTATGATAATATACTAGCACTTTATTGGGATTCTCTGTTCTAAAGTGCTAGAGGAAATGCAAAATAAATAAATAGGCCACCAGCCATCCCCATGTTGCTAAATAAGGAGGAAATCAGGTATTTATATATATATACTAAACTGTTTACAAGTTTTAGACCAGACAACTGAAATTCAGCTTGCCCAGATTTTTTTAAGGCAAGGATGTTGTAAAAATTAAGGCAAGGCAGCTGCTTCCCACCAGAACTTAAAATTCTACTTCCTATGAAGTTTAATTAAAAACAGAAATATAGAAGCAATTAACAGTTTAGAACTGTATTACAGAATCTGTCACAAGCGAGCAATGATAGATACCAGTTACCTACAGGACCCATGAAACCACTCAGCTCCAGTTCAACTCCTGGGAACAGAGCTCAACAGAGCTGAGGACCTTTTTTTTTTTTTTTAGCTATGGGAGACTTTACTGTAGAACACCTTATGTAATGATCTAAAAAGACTTTAACCTTGAGATGTATCTTTTAAGGAAGGGTAGACCACCTTCCTCTTCATACCTAATTCACAGAAGATGAAAATGTATTCTACAGTAGCTGGACAATGGGAAGAGGGAATAAATTACTCCTCTTTTAGGGCTCACTTCACTCCAGTTGTGATAGGTTTATAGCAGGTAGCTTATGTGGTAAAAGGAATTTTGCTCAACCTGGCTCTGCTATAGAATTTGTACCATCCAACAGAGGAAGACCAACTCCTAAGAGCACTCAGCTCTTCAATGAACTTCTAACTGTGACCTTAGACTAAAAAAGGAAGGAGGGAAGAGGAAAGAGACAAAGTTCTTAACCGTTCTTACTGGTCTTCATGTACTTTAAGCCCTCATCCCTTTAGTAAACGGTGATAAAAATTAATCTTCTAGTTCGGAGAACTCAGAGGCTTAATGTTTTCATCCTTGTGCAGAGTATCTACTGTGACATACTGTTCATTGCAGTCCCACTGAAAACAATGCAACCTCTATCAGGAATTAGAGGCAAATTGGAAATACACTACTTCAAAGCAACCGGTAGGAACCTGAAAATAATAACATGAATCACACAATTTGTCTTCTCAACCCAGATCCAACATGCACGAGAGGTAGATGCACATATTTAAGCCACATTCTGTGAGAAAAAAAGGAAAGCTTTAAATTAAGCCTTCAGATCACTACTGACAAATGAAAGGGAACACCGACCTCCACATTCATACACCGGGGCTCCCTACAGCAGAGCACTCCGTGCTCTGTCTGCGGCGGTCCTGGGGGGCCCTCTAGTGCTCTCCCAACCCCTCAACAGCCTCTCACCCACACGGCTCTTCGCAGCAAGCGGTTCAGGGAGAAAGAACTAACTGTTAACCTTTTTATATTTAAATCCCCGTGTTTGATGGCTTTGCCGTTATTTTTAAAGCACTCAGATGAACTTTGAAGAAATTATACATATGATGGTGGCCAAACAAGACGTTTCACTTAGCCCTGGCCTAGGTAAAAATGCTCCAGTCCTTTTCCCCTGCCTCTTCTGGGTGTGCCGCGATGCATCCTCTCAAACCAAAGGCTGACCACAGATGTACAGCTCTGTTACAGACAAGCACAGAGCTTGTACATAAATAATTTCCCTCCTTCCAGTCTTGTTACCTGAAAACAACTCTTCCCACACAGAGAGCAGCCAGAAACTTACATTTTTGTTTCAGTATGCTTAAGTAGTTGGGCTAATAAAACATAGGGGAAAACAGTTAAGTCAGGATCCAGTTCAGAGGTGAATCCCACCTGCTTCATTACTAGCCCATAAATTGTGGGTTTCTTTACAACATTCCCCTTGTGCTTGTTATTCCAGCACTGAGAAAGCAGGGAAACAACAGAAAGAACAGAAGAACGTCTGTGCTGGGTGAGCCCAAGGGTCTCATCTAGTCCAGTATTCCTGTGTCTGACTATGGTCAATAGTTCAGGCTTGTGGAAAGAAGAAAAGAACAAGTTTAGAGTGATGCTTCTTTCAGTGTGCTCTGACAGCTTCTGCTGCTGTTTGCCTCAGGGATTTCATCACTCAAGTTTCTGTCTGCATCTGTCTGTTCAATCCTCCACAATGGATTCTTCTCTGATTAATATATCCAAAATTTTCTAAAATTACTTTGGTCCTCTTACTACATCATAGCAGTAAGTTCCACATCCCAATCATGTACTGGGTAAAAAAGTTTTAACTTTTTTTTTAACCTGTTGCCTAATCATTTTCTGAATGCTTCTTTCCTGCCATTCATAACTTTATATACTTCTCCTGAGCTGAAGCTACTCCATACTTTTACTCCTTGTTACTACTTCATAGTTCAAATACACACATCTTGGAAACCACACATTTCCAAGGGCTTTGTGGTATGTTCTTACTCTAGAAGACTCTGTGTTTCCAAAGAGAAAGAAACATGAAGATATTAAAAAAAAGAATACAAAGAGCAGAAGCAGCCACCTTAGCAGTAACTAGATACTTACATACAGCACCAAAAGAGAAGTATTTCCAGAATAATTGGAAATAACTTTTAGATGAGAGTTTTAGAAGAAACTGAACTATTAGTAGTAATTAATTACTCCTTTAAAAAAAGAAATATATTATCTGTAATTTTTATGAAGCATAGGAAGCAGTACTAGATATGTAAATAAACAAAATAATATATGCTGGTTATTTACAAATGAAAAATACAGCTACTGTTAAAATCCAGTTCCTATTGAAAGACCAGCACATGTAACTAAGTTTTCCTTGGGGCCACAATTAAAAAAAAAAAAATGGAAAGGGGTAGACTAAACTTTTTTAAAACAGTAAGACTCAGTATTAATGACTTACTGTCTTTAAGTCATATAGCTTCAACTTCTGCAATTATATAGAGAACATTACAATAAAAATACGTAAGAAACTAATGTTTGAAGGGAAAAGATTTAGGAAACAAATGAAAAATCAGTGGCATGTTCATTACAATATAGTTTACAAAGCATAATTTTAAAAAACAAAATTAAGTTTTACCTACAGGGTATAAGTTCCTAAGAAACTTCATTTTAAATACTTACTAGTTAACATTTAAAGCCTGAAGCATTAATTATTTTAAATCAGACACAGTCCTGATTAGAATAAATTTTAAACATAACCCTAGCCCCAAATCTAATCTCAGTGTTAATCCAAATTTGGCAGCTTCTTCCAACTCCACATCTACCCAGATAGCTAGGATATACCAATAATCTTAGCTAACTCTCTCCTAGCTAATTCCTTTCCATCTAGCTGGCATTCCAACTTCCCTAGCACATCACTAACTAGCATAAACCCTAATTTTGAACTGAATTCCAATCAAACATATCAATTTTTGAGACCTGAAATCTATTTTAAGCAGAATAATCCAATGTCCCAATCTAGTAAGACTTTCAAGTATAGCAATAAAGCTTGATAAACAGTCTCTAATGAGCTAAACTCTAATCACTTTCCCAGTTCTAGCATTAGCTAGAGACACCAAATTTCATGGGAATAGAGGATTCCTCTCTGTTCTACTCATCAGGAGAAAAGAAAGAAGAGAGATTAAAAAATATTTACTAATTTTCTTTTCACTGTAAGTCTGCAAACCTCCTTAAAAGAAGTATCTAAAGGAAGTATTTGAGAAATAAGTTATTGCAATATAACATAAAGTATCTAAATGTAGTAATGAAATAAACAATACAACTTAAGTTTTAACAAAAATCTAGAAAATATTAAATATTAAAAATTATTGTATTGCACATTGATACATTTCAGCTGACATCAGGTCAACACTTTCTAAATATTAAAAGTCAGATACTGAAAATATAAAATCATAAATTGAAAACTAAAAGACAAAATGGCAAGTCACACCAAGGTAGCTTGAGTCTTATTAGATATCTTTTCTGACTGATGCCATAATACTTACACAGAACAGCTCAAATTTTTACATAAAATTCCTTGAACAATTAGCATAGATGTAAAGAATATATGTGCAACACCAACATGTCTGGTAAAAAAAATATGGACAATACAAAATTTGGCTTTGGTATACTATACTATAATTGTCTACAACTATGTCTTTTAAAACACAATATACTTTAAATAGTTTCTATGGAAAGAGATAATAATTTAATTTTAAATATTGTTCTGAACAATCTTCTCTTCCTGTTAGAAAATGTTTTCACGCTTTTTGTTTCTCTATGGGGGTGATGAAGAAACAGGAAGAAAAAGACCGATTTTTTGACATCCTCATTCTCATTTTCCAAGCTTATGTCTCCTTTGTGACAATCAAGCATTTCATTACATCAGCTACTATTTGAGCATGCTTCTAATAATAATAACTATAGGCACATTCATTTTTAGCAGACATTGTGATGATGAACCTTCTTCAGCAGTCTGCTGAGGGACTATAGAAACATGCAAATAACTAGTAGGAGAGAACTGCAGAATGAAAAAAAAAGGTAACTAATAAGAAAATTAGTTTAGAACTGTTTATGTGTAATTCGCCTGTTCATAGCTATTAGTGAGAAAATAAGCAAACAGTAAAAAACTCATCAAGAACCCAGAAAGAATTCATGCCTGAAGTAGGATTAGATATTGCCCCCTGTAGTCAGCAAAGGCCTCTTCTTTGCTGCTTGGCTATTCAGAGCGGTTACAGATTTTTTAATGTTTCATGGCAGAACTGCTTTTCTGAAGAAAGCTATACCTAAATTAGCAGATTTAGGTTGGAAATATAGTAATCAAATTTATAACAAAGAAAACAGAAGAGAGTAGGGCCATTATTTGGAGAACCCGAAAGTGGTTACTTCATTTACTGAAAAACAGAAGGAAATTATGGTAAAGTCAAGCACAGGCACAAGGAACAAGAGGAAGACATAGAAGTGTCACACTGTGAGGGAACAAGAGGTAAGAAATTGCTGAGGAAATTGGTATTGGAAGCTGGAGTAGAGTAGATGTGGAAACAAGGAGATATTGCAATGGCAGCTGGAAAGCACTTTGAAGGAATCTCACAACAGTCTTTGCATAAAACACAAATCATAGCAATCACAAAGCACAAATCTATCTAAAATTAGGCTTCACTTCTTTGAATACATACTTGTAGACTTGCTATTTTTACTCCAAGTACTTAAATTATTGTTATTTTGATCTCTGGGCATAGCTGCAGCTCAAGATATATTTGAATGTTGTCTAAAACCACACCCTAACAAAAAAAATTTTCAAAGCAAAACACCTCTCGCAGCAGCTGATCAAGATAGCCAATTCAACTCCTTCCCCTTAGTGCAAGAGGAAAACACTTCAAAGGGGCTCTGGGAAGCAAATATTTGATTTAGGGGTGGGCATTCAAGAAAACTTGGATGAAAATAGCTTCCCCCTCCCTGTCCCCTCCTCCCCCCCCAAGAAAGCACAGTAAATTCAGCAACTAATTTCTAATTCATGTGTAGACTGACTGTGATACTGGGAGAGTCTTACAGATATTAGTAGATTGTGCCAAGATTGTGGTTAGTGACTTCTATCATCTCAAAAAAGATCACGGCATAATGTTGTAACCCAACATTTAGAATTCAACAATATAAAAAAACAGTTGACAAAAACGTCAGCCAAACTAAAAGGTTTTCTAAACCTCTCTCTCCCTGCCTTCTCTCCACTCTCCTAACCCAAAAGAGGTTCCTAGGGAGACATACACACCTAGAAACATACTTACCAAGGCAAGTATAAAGACCCTGACTTATCCATGCTAGTATAGCAAGAGTAATAAGATCTCCAAAACTTGCTGCTATAGGAGTGGCAACATTGTCAGGATTAATACCGGTCTTCTTTGATCCAACAATAACTCCAACCATTATTATTCCTAGAATCAACAAAGAAGATAGTACAGTAACCATATCTACTGTTGTAACTCGGCAGAAAATTCCAAGATAATGGCATTTTCAAGCTTTATAAATAAGAAGTCAGTGCTTTTGTCCCAGCATGATTGTTCTTCCCACCTGACTGATGTCTGTGTTTTTAAGCTTCAGCCATTTTAAAAATCGAGGTTATATATTAAAAAAATACAGTAAACACATAGGAAAAATCAATAACCATCTGTACAATGAACTGTTTTGCTTATGATTAGAATTAGCACTATTTAAATAGTAAATCAGCCATTTCCTGAAGAAATAAAAATGCAGTGCATTATTTCTACACTCTGCTAACTTCAGCTGACTGAAATTTAAATGACACTAGGCTGAAAACAACATAAGATTAAATACTTCAACATCTGATACTTTGCAAGATTCCCAGTCCTGGACTTAGTACCAAAAGTCAAGAAGCTACATCATAAATTAAAAGCTAAACAAGATATACAAATGTTACTTGCTATACAGTTACAACATTTTAAATTGATGATGTTTGTTTCTATTTATTTTCCTATAAACAGCAACACTAACTTTTTAAGAAGCATTTCCCTGCAGAATACAGGTGGCTACCAAAAATAAAATTCACACTGCTATTAACAGTCTTCTTTGGCATAACTTGAGTAATTTCCCTCTCATAATATAATATACATAAGAGCATCAACTGTGTATACCATACTTTAAGTTATTTTAAATAATTTTTGAGAAATTGGTATAATTTTTGTGTATTTTAGCAATATTATGTATTGTAGGCTACATTAGGAGTTGTAGGAAGATGTGTAGAAGAATGAAGATTAGAAAATAATTTCCTGTGCTGGCCCATCACTAGATAATAACAAAAGTTTCTCTTCACATCCAAATTACACAAGAAGTGAAAAAAATGCACTTGTGTTCCCCACTTCTCTTGCTGCTCTTAATTCTGCACATGATCAAACTCAATGGCTTTGTAGTCACTAAAAAAGTGTGCTCTTAATTCTATGTAAAATTTTAACAATTTTGTAATTTTCACATAAGTAGCATATCAAATTAGTAAAAAAAGGAAGTTAAACATTTTACTTGACTTACTATTATTAAGACTACTGACTACGTATTTTCATTAAGAATATGGCATAAGTAGAGGTACTTTCCCCCCCTGCCTCATGTCCACTAAGTACCATCTTTTATGGTTAAATGTTTCCTGGCAATTGGGAAGAGAAGATTAAATTCATCACGCCATATGGCTCCAAACAGACACTGGCACTGTTTGTAGAGGGGGACTTTGAACTTGGCCCAAACCCTTCACAAAACAAGACAATTTGTTCACTTCAAATACAAAGCAGAGCACAAACTAAGCAGCATGGGCAACCAGGAAGTTTGGATTCAGCTCAGCTAACATCCAGGATCACTTAAGCTTAATTACAAATAAGTTGTACCTGTTTAGTGCCAAGAATATATTTGTACATTAATTAATACAGTAAGCAGGGGAGAAAAGTTCTCCATCTTGTTAGGTAAAATCTAAAAAATATACTTTTTGGTTTAGATATGTTCAGGAGGTCATGCAAATCAAACTTTACAAATAATATGATGGGAGAGGAACACAATATGCAGGCCTATATGGAAATTGCAAAAGGACATCTTATCCTCAGCTGTGTTTCAGATGTATAGCACCTTAATGGATTTAATTTTTTAAGAAATAGCAACATAACACACATTCAGCATCCACAGAAAACTAAATAACTGTAAAAAGTAACACAAATACTCCTTTTACCTTGTAAAAGAGAAGCTATGAAGGCAGTTGCTACGCTGCTAGAACACAGAAGGATTGAATGATCAAAGCGGTATTTTCCCTCTGGAATCCAGCCCAATATAACTGCTGCCACTGCTGCCAGAAAACCAACTACTGTTGCCTGAACCTGGAAAAGAAAAAGAAGGTAGACAGTTCGTAAAATTGATAGACTTAGGAGGACTACAGAATCATTGGCTTGGGGAGGACTGGCTGGAAAGATCGCTGGGGGAAAAGTACCTGAGGGTATTGGTTGATAGCCAGCTTGAGTATGAGCCAGCAGTGTGCCCAGGTAGCCAAGAAGGCAAATAGCACCCTGGCCTGTATCAGAAAGAGTGTGGCCAGCAGGATCCTCCCCCTGTACTCAGCACTGGTGAGACCGCACCTTAAATACCGTGTTCAGTTTTGGGCCCTTCTCTACAAGGAAGAAATTAAGGCACCCAACTTGGGGCTCAAGCCCACGACCCTGAGATTAAGAGTCTCTTGCTCTACCTTAACTCCATCCTAGCAAAACCAAGACAGTTCAGAGAAGGGCAACAAAGCTAGTGAAGGGTCCAAAGAACAAGTCTTATAAGGAGCAACTGAGGGAACTGGGGTTGTTTAGCCTGGAGAAGAGGAGGCTGAGGGGAGATCTTATCACTGTCTACAACTACCTGAAAGAAGGTTGTAGCGAGGTGGGTGTCAGTCTCTTCTCCCAAGCAGCAAGCGATAGAACAAGAGGAAATGGCCCCGGGTTCCACCAGGGGAGGTTTAGATTGGATATTAGGAAAAATTTCTTTACTGAAAGGGTTGTCAAGCACTGGAACAGGCTGCCCAGGGAAGTGGTGGAGTCAGCATCCCTGGAGGTATTTAAAGGATTTGTAGATGTGGTGCTTAGGGACATGGCTTAGTGGAAGACTTGTCAGTGTCAGTTAACAGTTGGACTTGATGATCTTAAAGGTCTTTTCCAACAAAAACAATTCCATGATTTTCTGGTATTCTTTCCTCCTATCTACATTTATTTGCAAGGTGTAAAGAGAGCCTGCTCATCCATTTTGTAGAAATTATTATAAACTTAAATGATCACGAAGAAAAATCTTATGCCAGCAGAAAAGGCTTTACCAACATTTCAGAGACTCAAGAATAACAAGAGTAAAATCAGGGATCAGAGCTGAGGATTTACCACGAGCCAAAGCTGAAATGCCTGAAGAGGCTCCTAAGCCACTTAAAACAATGAAGACACAGCATAAACATTTCACCTATTTTTTGAGTATGTTGTATTATAACATATGAACATAAAATAGTTCTTAATCTTAAGAAACAGTTGTTTTGGAGAACAAACACTCTTTCCTCAAATGATTCAGCTATTTAAAATGTTGTTTATTATCCAAAAGCTCTATCACATACTTCCTTGAAACATCGAGTCCAATGCAAATACAGTACTGAAAACATTTGAGAGGTCAAATTTAAAAGGTTTTGTCAAATCTGAAATTTTTCTCTAATCATTCTCAGATTCTCTGTCAGAAAAATTAAAAAGAAAACACCCTTGCTACGTTTTAAAAGAATGTTAGGTATTCTTCTGTTAAATATAAGCTCATATTGTTTTAAAGAAGAACTACTTTGTTAAAAAAAAATCAGTCATGCAAACATTGTATGTTAAGTATGAGCCACTGTAGTACAGCTAGTTTCCCATTAACACTGTCCATCTCCACGCTTGCCAATGCTTGTGATGGACTTTTTGAATAACTTCACTCACTTACAAGAGTTAGTCAAATAAGTCCGTTATATTTACCTGTTTTAAGGCCAAATTGCCAATTATGAGGTTCCATTTCTCAATGGGAGAATCCATTTTTCCAATATTTACCTGTCAAAATTACAAAAGAATTTCAGGTATTTGGGTTTAAAATTGTATTACTTGAAAATGCACTAACAAGGCAGACACCCACAAATAATTCAACTCATACAAAAAAAAGAGACATTTCGAAAGCACGTTAAAACCAAGCTATATTTTTTCAAGTCAAACATTGCTGTTGATTTTAAATCGTACTTAAAGTATCTATCCAGAAGTAGCTAAACTTGATGAAGTTTTATGTAGTAACTTGTTTAACACTAGCTTACTGTGCAAGATATACCAGCCACCTTACATTCCAGGAATGTCCAAGCACCATCAGTGATTAGATCAGTAGCTGGAAGGGAAACTTACCAGTATTCAGTCACTTTAGACTGAACTTGTTTCCATGGTCCTTAAATTCTATCAGCCAATAGAAAAATGTCTAGACACATGTATGTGTGGACACACTCACTCTTGTGCAAGTGTCCTAATTGACTGCAGTGAAACTAACTGTACAGAGAAACTGCAAGTGCTTACAGAAGATCGGAAACCATAGATAATACTGTTTAGTATTCTAACTCTTCATTTATACAATACAACTAGAGACTTATGCCATAAATTATATAAGTCTTGACCTAAAGCAGTAGCTGGAAAGACAACAAATGAATTAATCTAAGAAATTAAAAAGCTCATACATACTCCTTTATAATGTATTCCCTACTTTTACTTATTTTTTTGAGTTTGAGAACAAGACTGGAAGAACAGTACGTACCACTGCAATATGATTATATTTAAAATAACTTCCCTTATGAGATAACTGAACAATTTTTTACAGGTAGAGCATAAATTTTAGTGTTTTTTCCACAGAATACTAGTTTATAAGATAACGTACTTCTCAAAACACATGAAGTCTTAATGCATATTTTGTTCCTCTTTTGATAATTTATTTACAGTTGGTTTTACTTACATTTCTTTTCCACTTTGTTCCATTTTGTGACTTGCAAGGAACAAAGCATTAAAAGAAATGCTAACTTAAAAACTTGGAAATATGATAAGACACTTTATCTCAATCTACATTATAAATATTTTACAGTGTTCAAAGTAGAGTCAAAGCTCCGCAATTACATGCATTAAATTTAAATATTACGGCAATATTTAAGGAAGTGCAGATAAGAATCTCCTTCACATCTTTCTTAAATATATATGCTAAATGACCGAAATGGCAGGCTATGGAGAGCTTCACTCTTTTTCTCCTTTAAAGAAGTTTTTGTAAAGTATCAAAAAAAATCCCTGTTAAAACAGTAATCTTGCAAAATGCTTAAAACAGCCTATATGTGAGCTGCTGCCAAATGTTCTTTCCCCTACTATCAGCTATACATTCATGTTTTCTTTCTTGAACCAGATCTACCACCTCCATGAGTGAGCTCAAGGCAACATAAATTTGATTGCTGGTTTGATGGAAAGCACTTTTTTTCAGGAAGCAAAAAGGGGTTATCTTCTACAAAATGGTCTGATCCATCACATGCAACCATGCACAAATGCTCTTAGGGTTTGGAAGGGAGAAAAAGAGCAGGACTACTCCTTTCAGCTGCATATATCCATAAAGTAAGATCAAGTTTATTGTGATACTGTGGAATAGATGGACCTAAACAAAAAGTTTGTAAAGTCATATTGTTAATGCCTAACCCTGGTAGCATACAGTCACAACAGGAGTCTGCATAAGTTTACAGGGATGACTAGATGAGTGGTGTTTTGGTGTTGGGTTTGATTTTTTTTGTTACTTTCACTTAAAAAAAAAAAAAGAAAGGGAACAGGGAGAAAAGCAACAGTGTGAATAGAAACAATGAGTGTGACTCAAACTACGGAACAAATCTGAAGAATACAAACCACACAATATAAATACTGTGCTTGAGTGAGCAGCTGACCTAAGTACACCTCACAAAGTTACGCCAGCACAGCAGTGGGAGGAGGGAGAATGGTTTACATTAACACTAACACAAAAAATAAGTACAAGCTATGCCATGAGGTAGATTAAAAACACAGTCTTGAGATATATTTAATTAAATGACTGATTCTAAAGTGGATGGGAAATTTTAAGTGATGAGTAGCAAGCAGCCAAAGTAGGAACTTGGGCAACAAGAATAATGAAAGTGATCAGGCAAAATTTTAAACCAGATATATTATGAATAACAGAAACTTGCTAACAAGGCATTACTTTTTGGCTGACTCCATATTGCGATGGAGTAAAGATAATTAGTTTACAGCCCCAAAAGCACAGACATGTCTACAAATTCAGATGCAATTATAAGCTAATGGAGCAAGAAGGGTATGAATTAGCTCTAATGCTGAACTCATATTAGAAATTTCCTCCTTAAAGGTAAAACTATTGACAGGGCATAATCTTGTGTTTACTGTAAAGACAGTATCTGGTGGGGAGACAGCTACTTCAAATTTCAGTCTGAGAAAGGAAGATTAATCATACAACTGCCTCCAACTGTTTAGATACGCCCTGAATTAATATACTCCTTCAGTTTCACTTAGTATGGGGATGACAGGACCAGTGATTGGATGGCTAAAGAGAGTTGGGGGTCAATGAATTCAATGTGAAGATTGCAAAGGTCTGAATAACCTCGTTCATAAAGGTCTGAAAGAACTGGCATGTAAATTGCAGGTCAAATACCAAACTTTTTTATTAAACACTCCTTACTCCAGTAAGGAGTGATACAATATGACAGAGCACTTGTTTTTAAAACCTGGGGGAAGTAGAGCAACCAAAGCAACTGTCCTGGAGTTTAAATTCGTACCTGTTAACTAAGCCCAAGCTGTCAACTGTAAGAAGTTATATGTAACATATAACAGGTTTCCCAGTTTTTTGGTTTTGTTGATTTTTTTAAACTAACAATTAGAAATGTTACTGAGTTCTTGTGCATTTGTTTGCCTTTGCAGTAGCACTGGAGGGCATGTGGCTAGCTATCCACCAGCTCACAGAGCTGTGCACGTTGCAACTGGTGTTGAGCATGAAAAAAGATACATAAGAGAAAGTTGGAAGGTTCTTTGTATTATGTTTTTTCTGTATTTTTCACATATAAAAACTAAATATAATCTTGTTAGCATTATGTTCCTAATGAATTATCTATACTGTTCTTATTTTGTACAGTATTGTTTTCTTAAACCTTCACTGTGTTGTGCACCAGCGCAAATACGCACACACTCTACATTTACTGATGAGCTCTTCACCAGCTACAACAAATCAGAGCCACTACCGGCAAAGGAGAGAACTTTCACCGAACTGTGACAAGCCTCGACCCTCCTCCCTGTGAAGGATGTCCAATGAACTTACAACATGACTACAGAAGTCCTGGAAAGTATTTCCATCACCTGTGTAACTTAATCCATGGTCTGTTATGATTCTCGAAGAAAACAAGTCATATAAGGAAATTAGAGGCATGAGAAAACAAACAAAGCTGGGAAGTAGCTTGGAGCCAGTGGTGCTGTGACCATGACTTCAGGCAATGCCAAAGAAACTGAAGCTCCCACACACCACATACCATTGTCTGAAGACACGTACACTTCACTGACCTCTTTGTAGCCAGTTAATTAAACTTCATGGTGTAAGGACATGAATAGAGCCAGCTAACACGATTTGGTCAAGACAGACATATGACAATTTCTGGTACTGGGGAGGAAGCCTTCATGGCATGCTTGAGTAAAAACCTTTGAAGCATCAGCTGATTTATGTCTTGGTGAGACTTAATGACAGTGGTAAGTGGCACTGGTAACATTCCTCAAACCAAATCCTCTCAGAATTGGCTGTTGTTTGAGTCTTGGTAGGAGCCTGGGCTTCAATTGAACAAATTTGCTCCAAAAAATCATGTTCAAGACATCTACAAATCACATTACCACACAGTTTACAGGGATACTCAGGAATTCCATTTTGAGCTGAGGGAAAGTGGCCTGAACCTCATGATACCAACTTCAGTTGAACACTGAACATGTAGCCAGTGCTGTGAGAACTCCAGTATCCTTTTAATGTGTGTGTGAGAGGGAGATCAACTCCTTGACTTTTGGTAACGGTTGATGGATAATATGAACTGAAGTCAGGATTCCCAGTACAGAAAAAGAGTCTGCATGACCCTTTTCCAAATGTCCCCCAAGAGCTGTGAGGTTCACAAATGAGATGGCATTGGTGAGGATGGGGAAATCCACCACCAACTGGCCCAAAGGAATTATGCAGTGTCCTGGTTTTGCTAAGATAGAGTTAATTTTCTTTTTAGTGTTTTGGTTCAGACTTATTGTGAGAAGAAGGTTGATAACAGTGCTGGTGTTGTGAGTTGCTGCTGGAGCTCAAGGCCACCGTGTTTGGCTGCTTCACAGCTGCATTAGGACAGGGAGGGAGAAGTGTAGTGAATAGCAAAGCCCAGAACTGGCATTTGGATGTGCCAATGAAATATTCCATATCATATCACGTCATGCCAGTACATTAACCAGGGCTGACCGGCAGACAGGGCACTTCTCTTCCAGGGGTACCTCTCTGGGGGATCGCTCGGGCTCACTCTTCTGGGGTTTTGGTTTTGGGACTGTCTCTGCTCCGGGATCGTTGGCTGGCACGGGCCGGGCATCAGTCAGCGGGCGGTGAGCACTGTGTGTCACTCATTTGTATAATTCTGTTATCACCGTTGCTATAATTATCATTTCATTTTAATTAGTAAATAGTTTTTATCTCCACCCGTGAGTCTCCTTGTCCTTCTTTCCAATTCTCTCCCCTGCTCCCTGGGCGAGGGAGGGCGGGGAGGTGATAGAGCAGGCTGTGTTTGGCTGCAAGCTGCAAGCAAAAAGGGTGAACCCACCCAAACTACCATATGCAGTCATGATCTGGTAAAGGTCATAACCTCAACTGAGACAAAGAATTAAAGATCCCATTAACTGAAGTAGAAGTGGTGGAGCCAATTCTGACGTTCTCCCTTTAAGCCTTCGGGGTAAGGCACTGGTAGATCTTGGACTTGGTGTATTTTTCACAATGCAATACAAGCACTTTCAATCCTCAGGTCACAAACTGTACCAATCAGGAACAAATTAAGCAACAGGTCAACACAAAAAAAAACCCAAAACAGTAAGGTAAAAGACAAAAGTATTCATGCTTGACAGCAAGATTTAAATACACAATATTGTTAAGAAACAGTAAGAACACTCAGAAAACTAAGAGCATTAAAATCAAGCAGAAAAAAAGACTGAATAGCTTAGGCTGCCATTGATAAAGATACAACAAAACATGTCAATTCTTACATATGAAAGAAAGGATATGGGGCAAAAGTAATCAATTTCTGTAATAGGTGCGACAGAAGCAAATCGTCATAGGACCGCTAAGGCTTTGTTCATTATAGTGTGGATTTGGGCAATAACTCAATATAATGTGGCAACAAAATTTATTAGTAATAGAAAACTAGAACACCTTGTCAATATAAAGCATTGCAATATTGTACAAAAACTGGATGACCTTGAGGATTACAGCAATGAAAACAGATGAAATTCAATAGTAGGAATGCAAGGTCATGCACTTACAGATTAATAACATTTCTGCCAGAAGATGGGAGTGACAGCTGGAAATAAGACAAAAGGAGAAATACTAGGGCACAGTCACTGATCACAAAGTAACTGTGAGGTCTAAATCTGACACTGCTAGGAAAATAAGTACACATAAACCTAGAAAGTTTCAAGAGCAATTTTTGAGAGAAATAGGGAAGTGCTATTCTGCAAAGCCATAGGTCTCATCTGGAGTTATATGCACCTTTGACCAAACATTTCCTAGAAAGATTCATTCAAGCAGGAACAGGTAGAGAGCGGAGCCCTCGCTGGAGAATGGAGAAATGATCTTTCAAAGGAGAAACACTGCATTAGGCAGTGTTTTACAGAGATACCCAGTTCAGGTATCAAAAATAGTTTAGCCATATTATTAGAACATTCTTCTCACTATAGTCATTCATGCACACAAAAAAAGCTATATGGTAAGGCAATCTGGCTTGCTTTGGCCAGAAAAAGGAAGGAATGGAACATCTCCTGAGACACAGAAAAAGAACTATGACAAATATGTAAGAAAGAAGACATGGAAAAAATGTACTTATGCTGTGTTACAGTGTTGACACACACACAAAAATAAGCAGACATCCAAAAAAACACCACAACAAAAGAGGAATAAAATTATTCAGACAGAAAGCTACAGAAGAGTTTCCTATAATTTGATCAACAAAGGTCTGGCGCAGCAACAGCAGCAATGCTTTAGTTTGGCACCACAGTGACTTTTAGAAAAATGTGTTTGAAACATACACATTTTGTTAGGCTATTCAAACTCCCTCAAGGCCAAAGACATCTGTGAACCTTACCAAATACATATCTAAATCTCAAAAAACTACTTTATCTGTTCTGAATGATGACTCAGAAGAGACCAAATAAGTAAAATTTTGATCTATGGAGATTAGAAGAGGGCCACCTTTTTAAATATGCCAATTTAATAACAGATTTAAATAGCCTCCATAACAGCCAGATTAAGCCATACCAATAAAACATTTGTGTTCCAAAGTTCTATTTCCTTTTCAAATATTTACAACATATATCTGAAGAGTGAAGAGGAAGAGAAAGTTACTTACAGCAGTTGACAGCCGGGATGCCAAGGTCATTTCCAAATTTCCTTTGAGACCCAGAAGTGCAGGAACCAAGATAAAAACTTCAGTAACATTCTTGAACACATCCCAGTGCTATATAACGGATACACAGTGGGAAATATTCAATTGAAAAATTCTCTTTAGATCATCAGCTAAGTATTAAAAAGAATCTGTAACTCTTAACTTAAGCCTCTAACAAAAAATAATTCTTTTTATATTAGACCTAAAAATCTAAAGCCAGAACTGTTATCTATCTAGATAAAATAGATTTATGACTGCATATTACTACTTCAAAGATGAGAATACCAAAAGCAAAAGATATAAAATTTGGCCTTAAAACAAACCTAGTTAAAAAAAGATGTTATTAATTGGAAGTCTTTTTTTTTCATGACTTTAAAATACTGCCAGGTGCTATGAGTGCTCTTGAATTCTGCTCTTAATTTACAATATTTTCAACTTTTCCCTTCTAGCTGTGTAGAAACGTCACATAAAACCAGCAAGGAATTAGTCATCATATGAACAGAACCTGTAAGTGAAAAAAGCTTCTCTTTATTCTTTTACTTCCATGTGTGAAATTTAGAAAAGTACAGTTTTCCAAACCTCAGATTTTATAAAGCAAAGACAAACTCTCCAACAATTTTTTGCCTGCACTGAGTTCTCAACACAGAAATGCTGTATTACTTTGTATGTCTACCAATTCATGTATTTAATTTGTAATAATTTACCAACTTCAACTGAATTAACAAAACTGTAAACTGCCTTCACATTCATGGATTTGCAATCATTTAAATTATTATTTTAATTGAAATAAAAGGATTCAATTCTCAAATGTAAAAAAGATCTAAGAATATCCTGTATGTCAAGTTACATATGTATTTACTACTGGGAAAGAATAGCTATGAAATAGTTTGTTAAAAAAACAAAAACAAACAAACAAAAACCTTAGAATGCTTTGTCGTCTTCAAATTTTCATGTTCAAAACATGTTCTGTCACATTTAAAAATCCTGCTTTACTGACATCACAGTTTAATGCTTAGTTTAAGGTGAAAAAAGGTAGTACTAACACTAGCTATTTATTTTTGCCTTTGTGTCATATCTCTCTCATTCATCGTGAGCTGGACTGGGAGACAAATCAAGATTAAAAGTAATATAGAAGGCAAAATGAAAATATATCTCAGTCCAGCTCAAAATCAGCTATACAAACACTTACATTCCCTTAAGGGAAGGAAGACAAGATGAAACATTTTGTTGGAAGCCAGTAGTGGCAGTAGGCACAACTGCTCCTTTTGGCTGATCATTAGGCTGCATCATGAAGTAAATCATATATTAACAGAGTACAAACAAAGCAGCTGTACAAAGAATAAACTGGTAAGATGTAAATGAACACAGCAAGAGATTGGTGCAAAACAGTGCACGGAAGCACTCAAGTGTGCATGTAAATTTTTATTTTCTTTTTTCTTGATGTATAAATGTGTCTTTTTAATTGCAATTGATTGAATTCCAAGCTTCCTTTACACTCTCAAGATTTTGAGTGACAAAGATGGTCACCTCTTACTCTTCTTTAAATTAACTTTGTAAACCTTCCAGTGTAGCTAAAGGAAAATCTAAAGCTGAATGAAACAAAACAAAACAAAAAAACACATTAATTTCTCTACTGTCTTTCAGTTTGAATATTGTAGCTATTTCATATTTTTGAATATTTTTTTTGTTAATTCATACAGGAAGAAAGGATCCATGAGGTTTGTATTTATAAAAATTTTATGGGTTTTAAAAAACAGAAATTAGGTAGGAAATAAAATATAGCCTTCAAAATGCAAAGAGAAGGTAAGAAAACAAGCTAGTCCAACAAATCTTTCTTAAATGTTACTTGCTCCAGAATTTTCTTCAAATCTCACAGCAAAAATAATTATTTCTTAAGCAACTGTTACTTTTAACTCCACTGGAATGCTGCTGATACCTACCACCCTGTTAAGCTAGAAACCAGTCCTAAAAATATTCCGTACCAGTAGGATTTTAGTGATGTAATACTCCAAGGCAGGTTTTAAAAATATTATTAAACTTAAGTCTTAAAATTCAGAGAAAGTTCTATTTTATCCTAGTCCTGAATAACTATCATCAGTAAAATCTGCTACCACAAACCAAGATAATCTGGCTTCTCTGGGCCTACTACAAGTATATGTCAAGGTGGATGTGACTTTGCAGCCCTGTTCACATCACTGATGTCTGCAATTACGACTGTTCAGTATACCTAATGTTATGTTAAAAAGTTATATATTAAAAAATATATTAAAGAGTTACATACACCTCAATATTCACAAAAGCTCTAAATCACTTCATATGAATTTCATATACCATATGAATATAATGCACATTTTCATACACTATATGCATTATCATGGACCAAATGTACACAGTATTTCAGAAATTGCATAACTTTGAAGCACACAAGGAGATGAGATAATGCAATAAATTCTTCTAATCTTTTTAAACTCCTATGTATTGTGGCATCATGGTTAATTACAACTCCCACTTGACTATATATATATTTATTAGTGTCAACAGAATCTTGAACCATTACTATATTTCAATCCTTAGTTAAAGCAGAAGGCAATAGTTTTATTCACCAGCTCACTGTGGTTAAGCAACAACACTTACCAAGACTTGAATGACTCCAAATTAAACTTTGGAACTCTTTAAGATGAGGTTTGGGGAAAAGGAGTTCATAGTAGCACAACAATACACAAACCTAATTACTCCTAAATATTGTAAACATCTACAATAGCACGTGTTAGAATCATAAAGCCCACAGACTACCTGTTAAAAAAACATCTTTCAAAGCAAATACCAACCTGTACAATATCCAAAACCATGCCAGCAGAAACAGTTCCAAATCCTGCTAGCAAAAAAGGTACAAGGATCTGTAATGCCATAATACTACTAGATTCTTTGGGTTGTTTTCTACTTCCTTCCACAATGACATCTTCATTACTGTCACTAGATAGGTTGTCTTCCTGCAACATGGCATCTGTTTCTGAAGTGTCCATTCCGTCACAGTAATTATAACTGGTAAAATCATCATAATCAGGGCTACAGCTAGATGGGCTGTGTCCATTACTACCATGAAAACCTGGTTCTGAGAAGTGATGGTACTCTGTATGTTGTTCAGATCTAACATTAAAATTGTGTCCTGCTGGTTGCAATCCATCTTGCCAGACACCATTCACTTTTTTGTGTCTTTCATCCTGGTTTATTTGGTAAACAACAGGAACCATACTCAAAAGCAGTCTCAAAAATTTATCGGACTGAATTGTATTAAGATTTATGGTCCAGTTCACAAAACCTTCTCTGTCATGAACTTTGCTATTTGTTTTGGAGACAGTAGATCTGCCTTTACAGTTAGTCATAGTGCTACAGAAGTACAGATTGAAAAGCACTTTGTTCTTCAGTTACTGAAGAAATCTTGCAGCTGAGTCATCAAGTGCCACACTTCATGATTTTAAGACAGATAAACCAAAATGATCCTCTTTTGCATGCAAAAGTATTTTTTCATTGATCTCAGATCTTCAACAATTCCATAAGCCAGACTGGATCTGCAAAAAAGTAAAAAGTATATATTCAAGCTTCAAAATATTTTAACTCTACAGAAGACACAAGATAATGGTACATTTGTAGAAATGCCAATCTCCTCCAACATTCAGCTACCTAAGCTGAAATAAATCAGAAGGTAAAAAAGGAAAGCTGGTGGGTGAGGAAGTTTCACAAACTGATGAGGTTCACTTTCACAGGGAAAGAGAGAGACAGCAATATGGACTGCGAGTGAATTGGTGAGGGCCTAGCTTTTGCCTTTTTAAAGCCCAGGAAGTCAAAGTCTTCAGGCAGGTAGTATGTGTAGCCCTACATTTCCAGTGGCCTCGAAAGCAGTAGGTCCCCAGAGAAACATATTTCTGCAAGATGCAAGGGTATGGACAAATGGAACCCACATGATGCGCTGTGAGGCCACTGTTGTTCCTCCAACTCTATGTTAATGGCAAGGAGCACAGAAAAAATAAGGCAAAAAACCCCTAACATTCAAAATGCTATCAGAGGTGGTAAGCCCAAAGCAATATTCTGGATGGCAAAGGCCTCATGTGTTAACAGTCCCTGCTCTCCATCTCCATAAAAAGACAACAAACCGATATTAACATGTACAATTCAAAAGCACGCTAATTTAAAACCACAGTAACTCAGTTTTCTCTGAAACGAGCATACAAATTATGTTAAATATAAAAAGCCACCACATACATTATAAAACTGGACTTTTTTCATAAAATCACAGAATCGTAGAATGGTTTGGGTTGGAAGGGACCTTAAATTTCATCTAGTTCCAACCCCCCTGCCATGAGCAGGGACACCTTCCACTAGACCAGGTTGCTCAAAGCCTCATCCAGCCTGGCCTGAAACACTTCCAGGGAGGGGGCATCCACAACTGCTCTGGGCAACCTGTTCCAGTGTTTCACCACCCTCACAGTAAAGAATTTCTTACTAATATCTAATCTAAACCTACCCTCTTCCAGTTTAGAGCCATTTCCCCTTGTTCTGTCATTAACTGCCCTTATGAAAAGTCCCTCCCCAGCTTTCTTGTAGCCCCTTCAGGTACTGGAAGGCCGCTATAAGATCTCCCCGGAGCCTTCTCTTCTCCAGGCTGAACAGCCCCAACTCTCTCAGCCTGTCCTCACAGGAGAGGTGCTCCAGCCCTTGGATCATCCTCGTGGCCTCCTCTGGACTCGTTCTAACAGGTCCGTGACTTTCTTGTGCTGGGGGCTCCAGAACAGGGCACAGCACTCCAGGTGGGGCCTTACGAGAGCAGAGTAGAGGAGCAGAATCACCTCCCTCGACCTGCTGGCCACGCTTCTCATGATGCAGCCCAGGATACGGTTATTGGCCTTCTGGGCTGCAAGCCCACATTGCCAGCTCATGTTGAGCTTCTCATCCTCCACCACCCCCAAGTCCTTCTCTTCAGAGCTGGCCTCAACCCAGGTGCAGGACCTTGCATTTCACCTTGAACTTCATGAGATTTGCACAGGCCCACCTCTCAAGCCTGTCAGAGTCCCTCTGGATGGCATCCCGTCCCTCCAGTGTGTCAACCGCACCACTCAGCTTGGTGTCATTGGCAAACTTGCTGAGGGTGCACTCAGTCCCCCTGTCCATGTCACTGACAAAGACGTTGAAGAGCATAGGTCCCAACAGGGACACCACTCATCTCTGGTTTCCACTCGGACATTGAGCTGTTGACCACAACAGCCAGTTCCTTATCCACTGAGTGGTCCATCCATCAAACCCACATGTTTCCAATTTAGAGACAAGGATGCCATGTGGGACGGTGCCAAACGCCTTGCACAAGTCCAGGTAGATGACATCATTTGCCTTAGCCTTGTCCACCAATGTTGTGACCCCATCATAAAAGGCCACCAGATTGGTCAGGCATGATTTGCCCTTGATGAAGCCATGTTGGTTGTCATAAATCACCTTCTCATTCTCCATGTGCCTTAGCACAGTTTCTAGGAGTATCTGCTCCATGATCTTGCCTGGCACTGAGGTGAGACTGATCGGCCTGTAGTTCCCCAGGTCTTCCTTACTTCTCTTTTTAAAAATGGGGGTTATGATCCCCTTTTTGCAGTCTGTGGGAACTTCACCAGACTGCTAGGACTTCTCAAATATGATAGATATTTGAGAAAATACTACAATATCAAGAAAAGGAGATTAATGGAATTCAGACTAATTAATCTAAAATAGTTTTAATAGTCTAATTTAAAAATAAACCTGCAGTACTATATTCATAAATATGGCATATTAAAATTTAAATAAAATAAGAAGAAAATATAGGAGTTAGGATAATTAAAATAAAGATATTAAAAATCTGATTTTAATTTAATTTTACATGAGGTGTAGGTTGCAGGTATTTCCTGAAAGACAGGTTACTCTGATGTCTAGTAACCGCTAAAATGTAATCATTTGATCAATATTAACACTTGATGTAGTCAGTTTGTTTTGCTTTCTGCAAATATATTTTTTATGCTTAATGTGATTTAGTGTGCATTTATTTCTACTTTGAAATGTCCATTGTGGTAGAAAATTAAACAAATATATATTGGCAGCCTCAAGTCATTTGACATTTCCTTCATCAGAAGCTACTTCACCTTCCTCTTCTTCAGTTTTCATGCTGTGATAATAGTTACAGTAATTTACTGGAAGAACAACAGTTTTCATCTGACTTGAAGCTTTGTTGACTTTGGTATTCATTACTACACCACATTAATAAAGGTAAATGATTGGTATAAACAAAGAAACAAAGGTCAGGAAGACCACACCAACATGATGTGAGATAACACACCCCCACAAGCTCAAGCCACTGTATCTAGGCAAAGTGGGGAAAATACATTTTTACAGACTGCAGGAAATAAAAATAGTTTAGGGTTAGAGGATTTTTAATCTATTTTTCTTAAGAAAATGAGGCTCCTAAGATCACATAATCTATATTATAAAACCTCCATTTCAATGTTTTTAAGTAATCCAGTATTTCTAGAGCAATTTCAGATAGATTTGAGAGAGAGTAAGGATGTCAAAGCTTTTAGTAACCAATGGCCTTATAAGAGATCCAAGTTTGTGCCCCTGCTGTAAAGAATCTTCAAACATTAGTTAGGATAATTCACTCATATATCACCACAGCAAGTCCACTTCAAAAGTCCTGCTGGTCACAGAATTACTTACTTTGTTCTTGTGATTGAAGAGACAACTCAGACACAACATGAAGATTCTTCCACTATCAATGGCTTTATCCAAGGGAGCTCTGACCAAGAAACGAGTATTTTTAAAATGACAATGGAGTTTATCACTTGATTTAGGAAGAAGTCAAGTTTTTCAAGAAAAAGCAATCTTTTTTCCACGAGATCAACAGAGGAATTTAAGTAACCAAGATTCCTGCAATATCTTTTGCTGCTCTGTAGCGGATTGTGCTACACTGACCCTTTTAGCATAAGTGCATAAAAACTCCCAGGCTTCAATTCTGCTTTCCACACACTTTAATTAGGAGTAACAAAACAACTTTTGCTGCTATTCCAGAGGAGCTCTAACCACAGCCCAAAATGGTGCTCTGTTAAGTGCTACAGAAAGACAGAACAAGAAGAGGCAATCTTGTTTCTTCCTAGCCCAAAGGTGGTATTACATAAGTAAAAGAAAAATGGTGCATAAAAAAAGACTAGCAGAAGCAGATGTATCATTAAACTAGCAAACTAACTATTATCAGCCTCTATGACAACAGCAAAGAGCTTTATAGAAGGTTTCAGAGGAATACAAAAGAAGAGAAGTTTATGGAAATTGAAGAAAACTAAAATTTCAGGAAGGGTATCGCTCAGGGTGCTGAAGGTTGGCAACTGATTCATGAAGATGGCAAGTGGCACACTATTTCTGAAGCTTGCAGAGGGGAAACCTTTGCATTACGTTAGCTGGATGAGCTTCAGTTGGTCACAAGAAACATCTAGGTCAGAGAAACTTTATGATAGAATTCAAGAATGAGACGTAGAATAAAGACCTAGGACAGATGTAAAAGTGTGACGAAAGACACATACTTAGACCCGCAGCAACCCCACTGGGTTTTCTGAGGGGTGATGCTATTTTTTTTGAGGAGAGGTGGAGGATTAACAAATGAAGGATTTTATTTCTCCTGCAGGAAAATACATTGAGAAAATCTCACAATAGCTTTAATAAGGCAGAGTCTGGCTGTCATTGTGGTTTCTCCAATATGTCCTCCAGTCACATCACCAGAGTGCTAGACCAGTGACTCATGGAAATTATTCATTGGTCTGGAACTCTGGCAAAAGACCAAAGTTAATTATTCAGATTTTTCTAACATATGGATTTTTTTTCATTTTAAGTTTTTACTCCTTTTTTTTAAGAAACAAATCTTTTGGGAAGACTGGTTTCACTTACTATGAGTAAGTGTTGACAAATAGAAATAACACTTAAAAGAAAAAAAAAAAAGATTAATAGAAAAAACATAGAATAACAAAATGGTTTGGGTTGGAACGGACCTTAAAGATCATCTAGTTCCAACCCCACTGCCAGGGTGTTCTGCCAATTGACAGGGTTAGCAAAACGGACATGGACACTAACTTAATACCAGAAACAAACTTATTTTAGACTAGTTTAAAACAGGGAAAAAAAGAATAAGCAATGCACCTAATCATTACTACTTAAGAGAAAACTTAGTGATTAAGACACATCACCAATTGCCCTAACATTTATCATCGTCCAGATCCTGCACATCAGCTGGGTCTCCCCTTTCACAGCGAAGGATTTGGAGTGCCTTTCCCCGGCAATGGGGAAGTTCCCCATAGTGTGTCCACTCGTAGGTAAGGTCTCCATCTTTGCTGTGAGAGGGTTCTGCTTTTATACAATCTAACAAATTACACAGACAGAAAGGCACGGTAACATCTAGTGGGTAAGTTTCACTTCACACTGGTGCATCCCAGATTTGGCCAGGATCCGAGACATGTCTGAGGAGCACTGTGTTGGTATTCTGTACCTGGCTTTGAACTGCAGAATGAAAAGTCTCACAGTCTTATTTCATACTGATGTGATATAGATCGGGGAAAGAATTTCACAGTTGCATTTCATGCTACTAAGGTACAGGTTGGAAAGTTCACTCAAAAGTCAACTCTAATTGAAAGACTTATGGTTTAAGCCTTTATATATCACAGGGGCAGGGACATTGTCCACTACATCAAGTTGCTCAAAGCCTGGATTTGAACACTTCCAGGGAGGGGGCATCCACAACTTAACTCGGCAACCTGTTCCAGTGTCTCACCACCCTCACAGTAACGAATTTCTTCCTAGTATCTAATCTAAATCTACCCTCTTTTAGTTAAAACCATTACCCCTCATCCTATCACTACCTGCCCTTGTAAAAATGATTCAGTCAACGAGGAAGCTACAAAGGGAGGAAGAGGCTGGCATAGATGGCTAACAGTTGAGATAGTACAAAGTAGTTTTGATGACAGTCATTTATGGTTTTCCTACCAAAAAGACTTGGAATGACAAAAAGTAAGCTCATGATAAATGTTGAAAAATGAGAATTTAAGAAAACAAACTGAAAAATATATTACACTGTGAAGAACAATTACTTCCTCAAAGCATGCAGAGAAGAGAGAACTATGAAAACTTCTGAATCTAACTATTCATTTCTAAAAACCTGTTCCAACAAAGATAATTTTCCAAATGTCATCTGATGTGAAAATTTTATCCTGAGTTACAGGATGCTAGTATTGCTGTACTTTTAGGGGCTTTTTGTACCTATAAAATGCAACAAATCATGTAAGGAAGAGTATGATCTCAGGGACAAGAACTCCCTTAGAAGCTTTATATTGACAAGAACAATACCAATTTTATTGTCTAGAAAAGATATAGCCAGGTAAGGAAGGAAGTTCTACTCGAGTAACTCGTATGAGGAAAAGAAGGCAAAAATCATAAAGATCCCACCCCGCCGTTTTTGTAGGAGTATTGGATAAGTGAACCCGGTTTCTTGCCATATAATCGGGAGGTTACAGAGAAAAGTGAAGTACTAAAAAAAGGAAAAGAGAGAGACAAAGATCCTTTAAGAAACCAGGAAGCAGCCTCAAATTTATCCTACCTGGCATATTATTTATGAAATTAAATGACAACTTGTCTTTGTCTCTACAAGCAAAATAATGAGCTATGCCTAGGCTACGAATATAATAATTTCCACCTCTTTATTGTTTCCTAAGTAGCTACTTTTAATAGTTTCTTCTTTTCCTTCATATATTTTATAACACATAACAATTACTGTGTATTATTCAGCTCTCCTTCTCAGTCCTGCAAATATACACAAACATAAACACATAGTCCTACAAATACACACAAATAGGAAATACAGTCATACCCTGCTGTTTGCTGAAGACACATTTAGCAATCAAACAGATAGCAAACCAATTTTCCCCATTAGAATTCATACAATTGATACATACAGCAATTTAAAAAATACACAAGGAAACAGTATATACAATGTGGAAAATGGACAGGCAGAAGCAGATGCTGTGGAAAATAGACAGGATTCTGAGCTGGAAGAGGTGCTGACTTTTGGAAATGGATAGCTGCTTTAGCAAAATCTCAGATACTTCAGCTATGAAACTGAATACCTGATCATTATCACATTTTTCCATCCTTCACCTTTGTTTGGCTTGATTGTTCCTTATTCATCTGAGGAAGATGAAGATGACTGGGAAAACATAGCTGTTCAGGAAGAGGCAGCAAGGACTCTCTTCTTTATTACCCAAGTGAATTGCCAACATTGCTTCAGACACACTCATGATCCACTTCTCAAGTGCATGGAAAGGGGATGCTTCTTCTATACTTTCCCAGGGTTTAAAGAACATCTAGCACTAGCAGGATTAAGGGACTGAAATCAACAGCTAAATTTGGTCATATAGTGATTAGACTGCTGATAATTATTTAAAGCGTGAAAAAAATTAGTAATTAAAGCACTTATGTTTTTTTAAGAACTTTCAAAAAAGGGAGGAGGGGGAAAAATGGTGAATCTGAAACTTTTGTACAGCCAACATTATGGCAGGCTAAAACAAATATTTATCAAAGTCTAGGAAAATTAATTTTGTGATTTCTTTCAGAGTTTGGTTAACAAAATCAAAAGATAACACCTATCTAAATAATACTGAGGGCTTTCACAGGATCCAAAGCAAATCCATTTTTCCTAAAAGCCACAAACATTTTTTTACAGGTAATCCTTTAAAGCAATAATAATACCTATGTCGCACTTCTAGGTAGTCCACAATAAAATGCAATAGCTTAAACATGCCTGTCTCTCATGAGAAACACTTCTCAGTACAAGAACAAGCCCTGGAAAGGGACTCAGGAAAGTAACATGAAACGTTAATGAAACACTGAGCTTTAATATTTTGCCATAATAAGCAAAGATGAAGCTGGATTCTTCTTTAGCTTCAAAGACTCTTTTTCTGTCTTCAAAGATGAAGCCAAGCTATTTTCAGTGAAAGGATGAGAGGTAATGGGAACAAATGCAAACACAGGAAATTCCTTTTTTTTTTTAAAAAAAAAAAAAGTTTTTTCTTATGTTACCATGAGGGTGGTTGAACACTGGTTCAGACAGGTTATGGAAACTCCATCCTTGGTGATATTTGAAACACAACTGGATATGGCCCTAAGCAATCCACTCTATTTGACCCTACACTGAGCAGAGATGGCTAAATAGAAAATTTCCTGAGATCCCTTCCGACCTCAACAATTCTGAGATTCTGTAAAGTTTGAAATGTGAGGTTTTGGGTGCCTTCTTTAAGTCCAGAATAAGATTTGCACAGGTGATACAGGGATATGCATGGCCTCTTCTCCACTATTGTGTCCTGTATACATACAAGTTCCCAGTATCACACTGACATCCTTATTACAGCTGTGGCTAATTATTTACATTGTTGTAGTGGACATACCAGTGGCCAGTGAAAGCTACATTGCATCACCTCAGCATTACAGAGAGTAAACAAACCGACTGTATCATCATTAACCCTTTTGTGGAATCCGGAACCCAAGGTGGTATGCTGGGCTAAGATTAGTTTTACCAGATACTTAAAGTTGAGTATTAAAGACTGGAAAACATGCTGAAAATTAATAAATATTGCATGTAAGGCTGGTATATGGGCATTACATACCATTTCTTAAATATTGTGCAGTAAACTGGTTAACATGGTGTTTATTGTATGATAGTTGAAGGTTAAATCAATAGCAAAAGAAACAAAAGAAAAAATAACGAGGGGAAAAAACAAATTAAAGAACCTTCAGATGCTGCCTTGAATATCAGAGACTGAAAGAGCTGCCAGCCTCAGGCATAATTTTCAAACATGTTTGAGACTGCTGCATTCCACTTCCTGAACATGGTAACTTTCAATTTTGGCCCCAAGGGAGAGAAAAGCAGCTGTAGGAAAAATATTTAGTTTGTCTCTTCGCTTGTAAGGCAACTTTATTAAAAGAGACCAAAACAGAGCCAGAAATGAGGTAGTAAGGCTGTGAAATGTGGTCAGATTGTAAAATCACCCCAATGGAATACCAACATGAAAAATACAAGGCAAGTCACATCCAGCCCATTAAAAGCAGGTGGGAAAGTTTGAAATATGAAAAATAATGCAGTCCTCTAGATTAAGTAACCAATATGCACTAACCAGGATCAGTCCTAACTGTACTATTTGGGACGCTGATTACAGGTTTCTACTGTCATCACCAAAGAGGGATGAAGTGCTTATTATCTCAGGCACTAGGATACAGATTTCACATTGTTTTTTGTCAATAATATCCTAAGGTATTTGAAAAGGAAATGATACACTGTTATTGTTCCTTCTGAAGTGTCTACCAGTCATACCAGTATTTACGGTTCCAGTTTCACAATCTCTTTAAGGCAGTATATGTAGGGAATGCTGCCAAAACAGGTCTTCCCACCTGCTCTCATCCAGCATTACTGAACTGGTGAAGTGAGGGTAACTTAGGATGTCTACTAAAGCCTGCTAGGACTCTACCTAGAAAAGATACATGAGTAGACTCTTTTCAGGTATTTATGTGTTGTTCCTGAAAGTATGAATAAACAATTATTTAATTTTATATGTTCCATTTATCAAAGTCTAGATCGTGTACTGCGATCTATAATCCAAGATCAAATGCGAGTGAAGACACTCAACTGCATCCTGGACAGCGGGGTGGGGAGGGAGAGGAAATCAGAACATTCACTGGTATTAAAGAGACACGGGTACAACCTGAACTTAATTGACAATTAATGACAGAGTAGAAAGTAAAGGAGAGTAAATCACAGAAAGCTCCTATGCGTTGGCAGAAAAGTATGGAAAGAGCATAAATGTACCATCACATGTTAATTACAGCACTTGTAAACCAAAAATATGATGGCTGAAGTCTGTGCGCATGCTGTTTGGGTACAGGTTCCATGCTCATCTAGCAACTGCACCTGGGGTGGCAGACTCTGGCATATTTTCGTAGGTGCAGAGGTGGGAACAGCAATGGAAGCACTTACGGATGTACAGCGAGCCAGGGAACAAGGGCCACGGGAACTGCTGGGCAGAGAAACCAGCACGCACAGAGAAACCGAGGAGCAAGCTCATTGCCCAGGCTACCTGGAGCAGTGCATCCTTATGCGCACCTGATGGGGAGAGCTGCGGGGCTCTGAGGAGCGCAGGGTGCCGGGGCGCGGGCGGCCTTGGGCCCTTCAGCACCCGCGGGCCGGCCGCGGGACACCGCGGGGCGGCCGTAGGGTGCGGGATGTGTCTGCAAGGCGGGCACGGAGGGCGGCTGAGAGGCCGGGCGGCGGTGCCAGAGCCCAGAGTGCGGGGGACGGGCGACGGCGAGCCTCCCGCACACGGGGGACACCGGCCGTGGGCCGGCACCGCGCGTGGGAGGAGGGCGGGAAGGCGGGCGGGCGGCCCCGCAGCCCTTGCGCAGCCCCCGGCCCTTGGAGTGTGGCGGGCACATCGCTCCTGGGGCGCAGCTCTGCGGCTCCTCAGGAAACTTTCCCGCCCGCCGCCTTCCGCAGCCCCGGGGAAGCAGGTCGCCGGCCCGCCCCGGCCCCTCTCCCCTGGCTGGAGCCCCGGCCCCTCTCCCCTGGCTGGAGCCCCCCTCCCCATCCGCCCCCTCGGGCCGCGCCTTCCCCTCACCTGGGCGAGGGCGACGCCGGCAGCGGCCCAGCGTCCAGCTCCATCGCTGCGGCGGGCGGGGAGGGACCAGCCCGGCAGCGGTGACAGCTGCGGGGTAGGTGAGCGCCGCCGCCACTGAGCAGGCGCGGAAGCGGCTGGAGGGCGGGCAGCCCCCGCGATGATGTGGACCGTGATGCGCAGCAGCCGCCGCCGCCACCGCCACCGGGCGCTCTGAGCCGGCGGTGGACAGGGGAGGAGCCGAACGCCAGGGGCGCGAGCCGCCTCCAACCGTCACCCCGTGCCGCTGAGGGGAGAGGACGGGACCGGGACCGGGATGGGGTGCGGGGGTGCGCGGCGGGAGGGGCGGGGACGGGCCCGGGCCCGGGCCCGCCATGGCTTACAGCCCGGCCCGCTGGCTGCGAGGAGCGCTGAGGAGACAGCGGGGGGACTCGCGGGCTGCCCCTTTCCGCTGCGCCTTCTTGGCCTCCTCGGGCAGCCCGGTGCTCGGACCCCGCCTCGCTCCCTCCGCAACGCCCCGGCTTGTGCTCCGCAGCCCGCGGAAAAAAAGGGGCTGGGAAGGGGGGCGAACCGCAAAGGCGCTGCCCGGGCCGGCGGTGACGATGCCTTTGCTGCCACTTGCAGAAGCTTTCTTGGCGACGTAGCACACGAGTCAGCGTTCCCAGAATGTCAGCTGCCAGGACATTTTTGTTCTTTCCTGCAGCTTGGCTAAAAATAGCTTCCTCAGAAATCATTTTTTTTAAAGTATTTGGGTAAGTTGGTACATTCTTGTTCTTGCCCAACTAGTCCGTGTACCCTGCACACAACACCGAGCGCTTACATGTCAGTCCGCGGGTAACTCCCTCGCCATCAGCTGCCCGTGTTAAACTGAATACAGAGACAGGGCCGTGCTGTGCCCTGTGAATCAGCCCTCAGAGCTCTCGTTTTGAGACACACTTGTTATCAACACATTAAAATAGTCAAGCCAGCTAAATTTGTGCAGTTATTGTCATGGCTAGTATTATTTCTCAATTGTTGCTGGACACTTGGAAGTAGTGAGGATGCCTTAACTGGAAGGCAAAAGGGAAGAAAGGAGAAAAGACAACCAGGATTTAATGATGGTGACAGCAGCCAAGTCTACAGCATCTCTTTCCCTTTCTGTAGACAGAACAAAAGACAGCATGGGCAAGAAACCAAGTGTCTGCCATAAACTGGAGCTAGCTGCTGCTGGTAGGTGTGGAAAAGCAGAAGTTTAAGCATGGGAAAATGTATATGCAGGACTGGGGTGCAAAAAATTTGCACTACCAATAGTGAAATATACCACATCATCTCGAACTCTGAGTCAATACTGCATTAAATGAATGAACAGCCTAAAGCTCAGAGCTCTTAATTCAGTGGTGAATGCTGTCTCAGGCCTGAATTCTGTGAAGTTGGGCGCTGCATGCTGCTGTCCCGCTACCCTGGTAACAACCATATATAACCATGCCTTGTACATGCTCACGTCTCACAGTGAGGATGGATGGTTGGACTGCCTTGAAAATCAGATAAAAATCACATCTGCTGCTGTTGCAAACACATTAGAATATAAACCTGAGGTTTGGGAATAACCCCTGAGGGTGCTATTTCTGGCTTTTCTAATTGTCTGGTGATCTTGGGCAATCATTTCCTCTCTCCTTATTACAGTTTCCTTGACAGTATTATGCTCCTCCCACCACTGAAATCGTGTAATTCCCCTGGATTAAATATATTATGTAAGGTTCACACACTGTTATTTGGAGCTTTGTACAAATTCAAAAAGACTCACTTCTGTGGCTCAACGCAAAACCCTCAGTCCTTGAGACAGCAAAGCTAGCAATGGGACTTTTATTGGAAACCAAAATTCGGAAGCAGAGTTGAGTAGAAAGGTGCAAAGGAGGTAGCAAACTCAGTGGAATGCAGCTGGGGCAGGAGGTGGCCTGGGAAAGTGGCCGAGGACACTTGTTTGGGCCAGTCCGTCAGGAAAACAACAGTGCCTTCTCTTGCTTGAGGCCTTGCAGGAGGATTGCTTCTTAATTCTAAGATGCTGGGATCTGTTTGTTTTAGGGGTTTTTTGGGGAGGGGGGTTGGTTTGGTTTTTTTTCTTCCTTGTTTTCTTTGCAGTGAGGACACATAAACATCAAGAATGAAAAAAAAAAAAAGGTGTTTCCCATTTTCTACTAGAGCACCACTCACCTGATTCTTACTTTTGCTCATTTTTGGCTTGGAGTCTTACAAACCCTTCAGTCCTCTTTTTACAGTTTTCATATTGTCAAGATTATCAGCAGATAGGGACGGAAACTGCAGAACAAATCTTGAATAACAGGTTAACCCACCTCAGCTCGACTTGATGGTTGTGTAAGTTTCTTTTCCAAAAGGTAATTAAAATTCCCTCAGGGTCTGAAATTTAATTTTGGGCGCACTGGTCAGATTCTGACGATGAAAATGGGGAATTTTTCAAAGCAGGGCAGCTGCTGGCAGGCACTCGGGCAGTGCTGCCTGCTTGCAGCCCGGTTTCACGCTCCCGTTTCTACGCCAGCTGACGGGACGGGCTGTTCAAGCCAAACCCTTCCACACTCTTTGTAATGTGAATTATTTACCTTTCTGCTCTGTTATCCCCCGATTTACACGGGAGCAGCCGTTTGTGCCGGCGACCCGACGGTCGGCGGCGCTTGCGGAGCCTGAGGAGCGCCGGGGAGGCGCCCCTCCCTCGCCACCGCCCCGCGGCGGCTTTGCCCCTCCTGCTCTCCAGGGGGCGCTGCGCCGCAGCGGGGCGCGCGGCCAGCCTGCAGCCACTTCCGGTGCGATCGGCGCATGGCGGGGGCCGGCGGAGCGGGGGGCCCGGCCGTCTCTCGGGAGCTGCTGGCCGTGGGGCGCAGAGGAGGTGAGCGGCCCCCGCGCGGGCAGCCCCGCCGCTCTCCGCCTGGGCCGGGCACCAAGAGCGGGGCTCGGCCCAGCCCAGCCGCCCGCGGGCCGGGAGGTCAGGCAGGGACGAGTGGGGGCTCGGCTCGGCTCAGCGTGAGCTCCCGGCCTCGCCGCCGGCGGCCAGCCCGAGGGGGCTTTTTAGGTCACCTGCGTGCTGGTTCCGCATCTGTTACTGCGTCTCGCGTGTTCCGAAGAGCTGCCGGCTTTCCGGGCGCTGCTGGTGTAGTACGGAGGAAACCCGGGGGCGGGGAGAACCGAAACCAAACGTTAAATTACTGTCGGCAGTCGTAGCGACATTTCTGTGAGGATAAAAAATGTTGAAAAGAAATAAAGCTTCACTTAATGCGAAAGCGCTGATGGCTGCGTTGGCGATCGTAAGAACTGACTTGTCTATTAACGCAGCTTCTCTCTACATCGTTTGGGTTTTACGACGCTACTTTTGAAAGTGCTTAATTTAGGTAGTTAGCACCACGGCCCTTTAATCGATCGTCACCACAGTCACGAGGGAAGGGGTATTTAAATCCGTGTAACTAGCACGCGTTAGCCGTTATCTCACTGTTTTGCTGTAGGGAATGACAGGGAGGGAGCTTCTCTGTGTCTTGATAACTGCCACTAAATAAATCTTTGATAAAGGCTTTAACAGTGGCTGCCTGTAGGAAGTAACCTGCAGCGGCAGACCAGTGGTCCATATAGCCCGGCATTCTTTCTTCCAAGAACTGCAATCCCGGGTGATAATTACAGAAAACTAGTTAATCATGGGTGATAATTACAGAGAACTAGTTAGCATAAGCACTGTGTGCTCCTCATTCTTGTAGTGGCCCAGTAGCTGCAACTGTAGGAGTAAGGATGCTAGAATGTACTTCCTGTACTTTTAGTATCAGGTTATGATTCTACTGCCCCGAATTCCTTCTTGAACATGCTGATCTGGCTGTTTTCACAGCCTGTTGTGGTAGCAAGTTGTAGACATTCATGACCTACTACATAGAGAAATGCTGAGATGAACACTGCACACAGACATCAAGAAACAGTATTTGCAGGAAAGCAGACTGGAATTCCTGGAGACAGAGACAGTTGAATTCTCATGTTTAGCCTTGGTGTGGAATGGTGGAAATGTAGCAGGAAGAAGTGAGCTTCACAGTTAAAATGTGACATTTGTGGTTCACACAGGTAAACATTCAAATATTTGTTTGTTTCCAGGGCTGGAAGAAACTCTATTGATTAGGTCAAAATGTAGCAGCAAGAAGGCCACAACTTTACAGACAGTTAGGATGCCAAGGAGTAATGGTAAGCAGGACTTTGTTAATGGAACAGTGTCAAGCAGTAGGTAACTTTTGCTTCATTGCTTTTCTTGCAGTGGAAGAGGGAGAAACTGTTCTGTTTCTGCTGGTGCTAGATCTTCTGTTGCAGTTGCACGTCCCACAGGTTAATCATGTAACTGCTGCTTCTGCAGAACTAGATGTTGTGATGTGAGATGTTACAGCTGTTAAGTTTTAGGGTCTTAGTTCTCCTTACAGAGATACTGAATTCACCAGGTTGTATCTTTGGTCTTCTTTTAGTCAGCTACTTTTTTTCTTTAATCTAGCTCTGTTCCTTTTTTTTTTTTTTTCAAAGCTACATATAAATTGCTGATAGTCTCTTCAGTGTGACTCTGTGCATAAAAGCACATAGTATGAGAATTGTTATTCTTTGAAAGGAGTTTTTGTCTTTCTGAAAATATGCAAGAGTTCTTTAGTCTCAGATTATCCTTTTCCAGTATAGAGTTGTTGCTTTCTTACTGATCTGGGCTTCTTACCTCTTTTAAGAAGTAATTTTCAGTATAGAATACTTGGTGTATAAAAGTGTTTAACTGAAAATGGATTCCTGTCAAATTATTGTATTTTTATTTTATGATTGAGCTAAGATATAAAAAGTAATAGAAAAAACAATTTGTAATATTAAGCTCTTTCTTGGATAAAAGTCTTCATGAAGGTGACTGTTTTAAAGGTTGATTTTACCTATTAGAAGTCTGTGGAGCTCACTCGGAATAGTACCTCTTACTTCACAGAGAATGAAAACTAGTGATTGGCTCATCTGCACGTGCAGACCAGAGATTATTTGAAGAAACTCTGGAGGCAGGTGAAGATATTCCCCACCTGCATGGACGATAAGTTATTGTGATTCTCCTAAAGACACTGATTATCTTAAAATCCTTGGGAAGTCCCACTGAGCTTAGGGGATATTTCTGTAGGGGATAAGTGCTTTATACTTCAACCTAGAGCATCCGTCTCTCTGTAATTTCAGAGCCCTTTTTGCTAATTATGTCAAACTTTATTTTGTGTAGCATGACATCTGTGCTACAGCTGATTTTTCCATCTTCTTTGAGACCTTCAGTCTATACTTTAATAGGGAAGGGCAACATGATTGTATTTCCATTGGAGATAATTCTGATGCAAAAGTTTCTCAAGATGGCACTCAATATGTATTGAAAACCATGGAATTTACAAGCAAGTTTTCTGTAAACTAGTCAAGTTTTGTTTTAAGAATCTGAATGGAATTGTTTTCTTCCAGCACCACATGCTGACCAATAGATTCAATATCTTTTTGCTGTTTATGTCTTGGGAAATTGAATTACTATAATAAATCCTCCTATTAAAACATCTTAAATGTGGTAGACAGCTGGAAATTAAAATAGAAATGGAATATGTTTAAATGCTCAGATTTCTGAGGTATAAATGTATAAATTAATGTGTACCTGTTTGTATATATGCATGTGATAATTATTTCTTCTTCAGTTTTGGACCGAGTACAGAACTTTTTACCACAGATGGCACATGCAAATGATGAGCTAAGAAGAAAAATGGTAACAGCACCAGCTCATCAGTTTGATATTGAAAATCTAGACAGTGCAACAGAAAAAGTTATAGAAATGGTAAATACTAGATTTTCTATTTTATAAAGTAAATTTAGAAGTTATTAAAATAATTCTCTTAGAGTGAGCTAATTTGATGGATAAGGCTAAGTCTTTACCATTTTAGTCTGCAATCTGCAAATTCAAAACACAGAAGTAATAAAAATGCTTATTTGGTTTAGAAACTGAACAGTGTAAGGTGTAGTAAGGCATAACAAAAGGCTTTAGTATAAGAGTAATAACTGGCTTTCAGCTGAGCTTTGTAGGTATTTTTAGGACTGGCTGGCTATAGGTCTTGGGTTTAGAAAAGTTGTTAGTGTTGTTATGATCTTTCATGGCTGGTATTTGTCCATTTATTTACATTCACATGAGTATTTTCTTTCTGTTGTTAACTGAAGTGCTGCAGCCATGCTGCAGCCACATGCTCACATAAGAAAATGTTAATATGACGGTGATGTGATGATATGTGCATGTCCCAGACAAATGCCTCAGGCCCGCAGACCCACAAGATAAAAGGCAGAAATAGGCAGCCTGGGGTTTGGTGTGTGAGCTGTCAGAATAATTGCAAATCATTAAAGAAATTTATTTGTATCTCAATTCCTGTATTTTGCTTTGCAGCATACAGGAAGTTTTTTGAGGTGAGGATTATAAATTTAGGATCCGTACTTTAAAAAAGAAAAACAGACCTCAAAAATCGTGGCTCTGCATATGGAAATATATGGTGACTTCTGCTTCAAAAAATAACCTGGTCATTTAAACTACTTGTTTTGCAGGAGGTGTAGTGTCATGAACACTAAGATAGGAACTGTATTAATAAATATGTAGACACGTTTGTATATATATAATGACGCCTTATACACAAAATGGTTTCATTTGAATTCTTTACTGAAAATTAGTTTTGATGCCTCCTGGTTGTCAGTTGAAATACCTGATATAGACTATGTGAGCTCAGCTATCTACTCCTTTCTCTTTTTGATAATGATATAAGAATGGCCTTATATTTACTATAGGGGAATATAAATTACAATAGAAATATTTAATAATTCATTCATGGTATTTGTTGTAATCCCAGGAGAACCCAAAAGTCTTTCTCATTGTGGTTGTGGCTTCCTTATGGTAGTAGCTTGTTTCATGTGTTTGCTTTGTTTTACTCAAGTGATAGAAGTGGTATAGAAATGTATAATGCATTAACTAAGGTCTTTTTTCCAGAATGTGGCTGTAGTTGAACTGAGTGATTCTGATACAGATGAAGAGATACTGACTTCAGAAGATGACTCAGAATCTGAAGATGAATGTATAATTGATGAAGTGACAATAGACAACATTAAGTTTCCTAAAGAAAAGGGAGAAAAGGGCAAAATAGAAATTTTGGACAGCAAAGTGAATGAGTAAATCCATTTTATTTTACTTTTAAAAAAAACAACCCAAACCCAAATTGTGTTTTCTTACTTTGAAGACCTGCCCCTTAAACTATCTTGTTTCCCAATGCAGCATGCCACAGGATCATGTGAAACGCTACAGTTTACGTGGTGAAGAATCCAAGATTCACTCATGACTGAGGCAAGCTGGATTTCTGAGGAATTAAGTACGGTTTTATTCAACAAACAACATGGAAGTAAACTTAATTCTAGGTTAGACTAAGAAAGCAGCTAGAATTTGGGGCACTTGAACTGTTGCTTTGTTGAAAAAAGATTTTTGTAGTGTGCTAGAAGTTGCTTTTGCTTCGAGGGCAGGAAAGTTACCTAGGAAAAAAGCTTTGGTTTTTATATTCCATGTCCTGTGAGGTGTTATGTACAATGTCTTAAATATTAAACATCTTAATGTACATTAGAGGTATGTCTACATTGCATTCATAACAACTGTTGAACACTAAAGCAGTGGCTGAGGTCATTTCAAGATGAGCTGGCATGGTAAGGCAGTGCCCAGCAAGGGGTTACTTACCCTCTGCCTGCACTGAGCTCTGTATCACTGCAGGTAGGTTACTAGCTCATATCTGGAACATTTGTGGCAGTAGCGCAGATACCCTCAGTACTTAAACAGTCAAGTCTGCCTCTCTGGAACTGCAGTTGCTTTAAGCTACACCTTTAATCTCCCAATTTCCTTGCCACATTTCTGTCATCTCCATTTTATTAACAACTGCCACTGCCAGAAGAATGAAAAGGTGAAATTTCAGCTGGCCTGTAGCTGGATTAGCTTGAAACAATTGTGAAACCAAAATCAGTGGATGTATGTTGCTTTCATACTTACCTCAGATTGATCAAATATAATGATTTGGGCTGTTCTATTTCCTTCACAGATCAGTTTGCATTTCAGAAGTATCTATTGTGCTCCTAGATGTCATTCTTTGTTTCGTAAAGGAACTTTGTATTTTTTACGCCATTAAAGTAAGATTTTCTGTATTGTCTTTGCTCAAATACTAAACTTAATGTCATGGCTTGAAACCTGCAGTTATTTACAGAATTTATTTTGAATCCCATACTTAAATCTATAGTTTTCTTTTTAAAATCTGTTTCTGTAATATTTCTCATAAGAAATGACAAGAATTCTGGTCTGTCTTTCACAACACGATTTCTTAAAAATAGAAGGGGGCATGATTTACTGGGATTAACTGATTAAACCACAAAATATTTTAGGAGTGGGAAGGCTGGGAATCAAGTAATGGGACTGCTATTTTCAATGGCAGCCCACAGATCAGACTAAGCTTTGGGTGGAGTTGCACTCCAAGAAGAGCAAGTGGTCTTAGTAAGCTTAGTTTGTTAGATAAGGTCTCTATCTATGGAAAATTTCCTTCAAACTGAAGACAGTTTGAAAGCCAACATCTTAACTCAGTAATCTTACAAGAGATTTTCTGGTAGATTAAAAAAAAAAAAAAGGTATGAAATAGTAATCGTGCTGTATAAAACAGTGGTAACAGTCCATGTGCACAGACACAAAAAGTTATTTTAATCTGTTAATGTAACCACCTTTCAAATTGCAGGCAGATCACACATTCCATATCAACAAAAAGGTAGAAAATATTTTCAGTAACTTTAACTTGATATGCATAGTTTAACACCAATGTTGAACTCTGTATGTACTATACAAAGATCATAGTAAGTGCACTTTCTTGCATTGATTTACTTCTTATGGCACAAAGGTCTTCTGTACTGCTGAAGAATCACCAGAGCAGAATGTTTAATTGCTACTGTAAAACTGGAACTGGTTTATAGCAAAAATGGCATAAGTATATTTTAATTAAATTTTAAGAGAAGCCTAATGACTAATGTTTTAAAGTGACCAGGTAAATATTATGTTCACACAAAGAAGTAGCCATGTGAGAACTCATTCTTCAGCTGTATTTAAAAAAATAAGCCAAACCATGTTCTTGGGTTTTTGGGGGGTATTGTGCTAACAACTGCTGCTGCTGCATAATTTAAATAAGTTCAGGTTAATTTCCAAATGCTTTTAGAGACTAAAATTTCAACCTGATTTAAAGAAACTTATCCATAGAAGGGGTGCTTTGTTTAGTTTTTTTTCAGTTGTAGCACTGCAGACAGCATATCCTGGGTATAGTATTGAGTGCTTCATGGAGTCACTAAGATTCAAACTCTGTTGAAAGTTTACTTTCCAAGTGAGGCCGTTACTTTAATATTCCACAGTGATAGCCTTGGTTCTGAGGTACTCATGAAGAGCTTCTTCACCTGTACAAACACAATATTCACCAGTTAGAATAGCAGCTAAATGAGAGAATGTTTCCAGAGACTGTGACTATATTATTAAGAAAAAAATTAAAGTACTTTAGCCAATATTTTGAGTCCTTACAGAAAAATGAGAAACTAATTAACTTGCCCTCCCACTGAGATTTACAGAACTGGTTTGACGAGAAGAGGCCAAACCCAATAGATGTGGGAAGAAAAAGGAGCTGGAATTTAACAAGCAGCCTCCTGGGTGGGACTGAAGCAGCCGCAGTCTCTAGGTGGACGCCGAGGGCTCATTGAATTTACAAACTTCAGTTTCCCTATGCTGTTTCTAGGCAAAGAAGCTGTGTAAAAATTTGTCATCTTTTTTTTCCTGATGCTGTTACTCATTTTGGTTTCAGGATATGTCCAATACTTGCTAGAGGTTCCAAAGGCAAAAATCTGTTGTATCACTGATTTTAATTTTTTTTTAAATTTAATTTTTCTTTGCCGTGAGGCTTGATCTGTCCAGACTTGCAAAGTTTCTTTGACAGACTAGACCTCACCTTTTTAAAAACTGGTTTTGGAAAGATGACTTTTTAAATATCTTTCTCTGTGGCTTAAAAGAGCTTCCCATGCTCTTACAAGTTCAGAAGAGAAACCTAAATTAGCATTCTTTTGGACAATACCTTTGCTGCTTGATAATATTTTGTAGCCTTATGGCTCTGGACAAGCAGTAATGTGACTGCTCTGAGAGGAACTGGAGAGGAATATTCTGTGTGCCACAGTATTATTTAGCAAAGGTACAGGAAGGGCTGAACTGGAGGTATTGGGGCAGGAATATTGTAAGGATGGAAGAGGAACTAGATTACAGTAATTGGAGAACAGAGCTTCCCATGCTCTTACAAGTTCAGAAGAGAAACCTAAATTAGCATTCTTTTGGACAATACCTTTGCTGCTTGATAATATTTTGTAGCCTTATGGCTCTGGACAAGCAGTAATGTGACTGCTCTGAGAGGAACTGGAGAGGAATATTCTGTGTGCCACAGTATTATTTAGCAAAGGTACAGGAAGGGCTGAACTGGAGGTATTGGGGCAGGAATATTGTAGGGATGGAAGAGGAACTAGATTACAGTAATTGGAGAACAGCAGGAGATGCAGGAAATGCATCCATAGCTCATGTTTTACTAGATACACTGTACACAGGTAAGGTGGTTTTTTCACTGATTTGGACTGTCAGATGAGAAATGAGGGAATGAGAGAACAACTTACCTAAATCTTTCCCAAAGCCAGACTGCTTAAATCCACCAAATGGCGCTGCCACGTCAGTTTTGTTATATGTGTTAATAAAAACTGTTCCAGCTTCTAGCTTTTCACTGATGTAGAGAGCTTTGCTTATGTCTTTTGTGAAAACTCCTGAAGCTAAACCATATTCTGTGGTATTTGCCCGTCGCAGCACTCCATCAACATCCCTATGGGGGAAAGAAATTACTTAATTGCAACTAGGCAAAATAAACAAGTTTTTGCAATCTTCCCCCTTCAGTTTGATTGAAGCACCTTTTCCCATGCTCTTTCTTCTCCAGTTAGCTTTTTTAAAGACAATTTATTAAGGACTAGTCTGTGTGTCAATCTGACAGATCTATGAAAATTCATACCCTTCAGACTTGTAAGGCTTGTAACCTTACTTTTCAGTGGTTAAGATCTACACTAAGAAATGTTAGAGGAAAAGTTGTGCTACACATACCATCTTTGCTCAGCTACAGTACAATTTGGGGACTAAAGTAATACAAAAATAGTTGTAAAGCAGCTTGGCTGCAGATTATGCATCGGTTTGCTAAAATTTTGGCCCTGCTTTACAAGTTAATGGAGAGTAAGTGCTGAAACTCAGACTTCTATCAAGACACAACTTTTCAGGCAATGTCCAGAGTTCTATTTTCTATTTGCATCTCATCTCCGTATAGCTTCAAAAATCCACAATAATTCAAAACTTTAAAAAACTCAGTACAATCCCTATCACCATACATAATTTACAGATGTGAAGCGTTATCTGTGTGGCTGGTTCTTAACTGCATTATCAAACTACAGAAAATGAAACCTGGTGGAAATAGTTACATGAAGTTTATCTATGGAAGGTTTTCATCTAATCTGTGTGTAAAATAATTCCTATGATTTGGAATGAAAGCTATTAAAACTGGCATTCCACAAAATACACAGAGATTTTCATTTGCAACTGGAGTGTGCCAATGTTACACAATGCACAACAACGCTATGTGATCTTTTGTGACAAAGAGAAAAATAAGCTATTCCAATGGAAAAAATGCACACACTATAATTTGATTAAGCTGTTGCAATTACCACATCAACTTGAGTAAAAATGTTTCACTGAATACTAAGACATTTAAAAACTGTCATTTAAGGTTGCATTCTATCCTGTTGCACACTGCTAACAGCATTAGTTCTGTATTGACATGGGGCAGGATACCCCTGACTAAGAAAGGATATTTTCTCAGAATTTAGCTGGAAGAGGATCCAGGGATTCAGACTGGTTTTAGAAGAGTAACAAAATCATAGTAGGTATGCTGTCATTTCTACACTAAGAGTGAAAATGAGAAAACAAAGTTTCTAACAGTAACCAGAGGAAAACTTACCCATTTTTAAATTTAGAAATCACCATCACAGGACCAAAGGACTCTTCCTGGGCAATATACATATGGTCTTCAACGTCTGTGAATACAGTGGGTTCCATGAAGAAACCTAAACACAGGATAGAGCATCATTTGAGCATGGTGAAAATGCTTTGTGTTTGTATTGTCTGGCTTATTTCTTTTCCATGCTTTGAGGTCAGATATGTTAAAACAGAAAATACTAAGACTGATATGAATGAAGTATGAATGGAAATGCATAGGTGTAAGCACCAGAGAAACAGCAGGAAAAGGGTTAAAAGAATGGCCTGTTTTGATCAGAGCAACATGTGCCATTCCCTCCAGGCCAGACAGACCCCTCAGGGGAAGACCCTACACTCCCACAGCAGGAAGACAAGGTTACAGCACATTGAAGCAGCCACTGTTTTTCGTGTTACCCAACAAGAGGATAGACTGTAGCCATAAAGATCTGTATATTCCAAACAGGGAAAAACATGTGATGGGCAGCAACTTTGCCTAAGATTTGTGGAGGCTGAAGTAAAGAAAATTCTGAGGCAAAAGACCTCTTCATAACAACTGTTCATTTCTAAAGGGTGTAAAAACCTATCTAAAAACTAGTTCATCACTGCCAGTCAAGAACTGTCCTGGTGTTATACACAATCGATCCCAGTCACCTACATCTTGATGAGTGAGTGTATTTCAGTGTTAGTGGGTAAAATCAACTTCAGAGATTTTCTATACTTGCTCTCCTTTCCATAAGATTTCCCATTTAGCTTCATTACACTGATTTCATATAGTTACAAATCTCCACTTTCATTTTATTTGGGGATGCAGTCCTTTATGTTCTGAAATGCTGATGCAAATGTTTCTCCTTCATTATTGATAAAGGACAGATGTCCATGGAAAACATTGCCTTCATGCCTTTCCATTAAACTTAGTATGCATATCATTTAGATAGCAAAAAAGGCTTCTAATAATAATACCTTATGCAGACTCTGCTAGCAGTTTCCTCAGTCATCTTTAGTGTTTTGTTGATCAAAATGGATACAATTGTACTTATGGCTCTTGATATTTCAAGGATGTTGCACAAAAGGCCTCAATGCCTCACAAACAACAGGAATAAATGAGCAAAAGATTTCTGTATAGACTAGATTCTGATCCAGTTTCATATGTTACGCTTCAGTTGCACAGCTTCTCTTAATAAGAGCCTTGAAAGCCCTGTTCTCAAGTGTTATTTTGGGCTTACCTGGTACTGTTCACATGATAGTGCTACTTCATATAATGCAGTGGAGATAACCATGATGGCTTTCATTTAAAGTGTCAAAGTTCCGAACACCTTTGAACAGTATTTTACCTGGTCTATGTACTTGTCTTCCTCCATACACTAGAGTGGCTCCTTCTTTTACTCCAGTTTCACAATATTGCAGCAGCTTTTCCAAATGTGCTTTGTGATTTTGTGGACCATGATCTGTAGATCTATCAAGTGGGTCACCAATTTTCATCTTTTTTATTTCTTCCACCTATGAGTTACCCAATGAAAATGATGTTACATAACTTAGCAAATAGTTGATAAAGTGACTAATGATTTGGGATGCTTCATTGTTTGCACTATGAAGTTGGGCTCTAAGAAAAGGCAGGATTCTTAGAACAAGGAATGCTCTTCCCTTTCTAAAATGAGGCTCTGTATGCTGTCTTAGGTTTGATAATTTACAGTTACTTCTGAAAGTTTTTTTATGCTGTTTTCATGTATTCATTCTCTTCTGCTATTAATATAGGCATGTAAAATGTTAGCTTTCACAGTGGTGAATGAGTTATCACAGTGATTTCCAGTTCCTGAGCTAGATAAATTGATTTTCCAGTGGTACAGTGTAGTGACTATTGTTTTTTTAATAATGACCTTTGTATTATTCTAGATACACTTCCAATATGCCTTTTTAAAAACTTCACTGCAGTCTTCAATCACATTGACCTAACTTCAGTAATTTTTTTAGTCTTACTTTCCTATTTCAAATATGAAATATTACTCAAGGTACAATATCTGCTTCAATATTACTTATTTGTGTATTACTGATGAAAATATCTCCTTTTAGTGCCTTCCTTTTAAGCCTGTAAAGAGGTTCCTGTGAAGCAACATTGCCTATCATAAGCAATGAGAATTTAAACAAACAAAAATTAGAAGAAATGCAAGTATCTATAAAACTAGTGGCAATTTGTGCCATAGTAAAGTATCTGCTTAAACTTTAGTCCTTGAATATCTTACCACTTTTGTAACAAATTCATCATGGATTGATTCTTCCACAAACAGCCTGCCAGCTGCAATGCAGTTTTCTCCTTTGTTGAAATATACAGCTCCCATACCCTAATCAGGAGAAAAACAAGTTAATATTTATATCCATCCTTTTGTTCAGTCTCCCTATCATTCTGCTCCCTTGGTTTGCATTCTGTGTTTGTGACCCTCAACATGTAATGCTTTATGTAAAGGGACATCATCAATGCAACAAGCAGACTATAATCTTCTAACTGGCAAACACACCTCCATGGAGACAAATATCTCAGAATGAACCCATTAGCACTGCGCTTTCCATATCACAGAATCACAGAACGGTTGAGGTTGGAAGGGACCTCTGAAGGTCACCTAGTCCAACCACCCTGCTCAAGCAGGGACTCCTAGAGCACATGAACCAGGATTTTGTCCAGACAGTTTTTCAATATCTCCAGGGAGGGAGATTCCACAACCTCTCTGGGCAACCTGTTCCAGTGCTCAGTCACCCTCACAGTAAAGTTCTTCCTGATGTTCAGGTGGACTGATCTCCCTCATTCTTCCACAGAAACACCTGCTGCAGCATCACAGAGAAGAGAGCTGGCAGCACAACCAAGGAATATAAAACTGTGCTAATCCACTTAAGCAATACTGCTTGTGTCTAAAGTCATACATAACTGGGTGAACATTGCCTAACTAATCTGCAGAGAACCTCCTATTTCAAGTGTGTGGATTCAGACCCCATACAGTTTGTTCCTTTTCATTTACCAAGAACTGATACCTGCCATTTTTTTACAGGGGGCAGAGGGTGGGGGAAGGAAGAGCATGACAAGTAAAATTCCTAAAAAGTAGTATTCTGGCAGCTGCAAAGGTCTAGGGTCCTGGCATTAGTAGGCATGACCAGGATTATGTACTAGTGTCAAGTGTGTGTCAAAAAAGCATTGTTTCACAATCATATAAAGCCATCAATGCCAGGTAGAGCTCAGGCCAACCTCTGCATCACCCTCTCACTTCTACAGCTGAGAACAGCAGTGGGGCCAAGCAGTGTGCTGACTGCAAAGTTTCAGCTTTTATTATTTTCCATATATACTTCACTCAGACTTTTCCTGCCAAAAGAAACTCCAAAAATGGAGAAACTGTATACTAGTTTCTTCCTGGTAGCAGTACCTGCTTATGCTGGTTTAGAGAATTCACAGAATTAGCACTTTGGGTAAGTATAAGACCTCTGTTTGCTTCTTAGTGAGCAAACTGCATCTGCTGTCATTCTGATGAATCAGATTACCTGAGCAGGACATAAATCCCTAAATCCACCGAATTATTATTTGCACATCTTATTTATGAACTTTAAACACATTATGGCTGGTTGGGAAGGTGGATTACTGTGTGATAGTGAATTAAGAACTATATAGCAATAGGAACTCAGTGTATATTTGAACTCACTTTCAGGCTTTTATTTTTTAAGCACTTTTTTTGAGTATCAGATTTTGCCAAATCAATTTTAACATGTTAACTTTGCTAGTGAAAATACTTCCCAGCTATATTTCTTTGTTTTGAGGTATTTTCTAGTATATATTTCTTGTAGTCCTAATCCTTACCTTTTTGGTGCAGCATGAACAATTTAGTTGTGCTGGCATAAAAAAAATATTCTGTAGAAAAAGAGTCTGTTTTCTAACAGATTGCATGATTTTTCATGCAAGGGATCCCTACTGCAGTTTTTGGCATGTCAGGAAGAATATTGCAGTACTGTGAGGATATATCACAAAGGCTTTGAATATATTTTACTTTGAAGTTACATTACCATTTTTACGGCTCTGTCAAGTTCACAGTCACTGAATATGATCAATGGTGATTTACCACCAAGTTCAAGAGAAACTTTCTTCAGATTCGTGGCTGCACTGTAAAAAATTTAAATAAACATATAAAACCAACTTTTAAATAGTTTATTTCATTTTTTTCATTTGAATTGTATCTAGTGACAATGTATAAACCTCTATTTTCCAATAGTCAGCAGAATTCTACATAAACGTAAACAACCATATGTAGTTGTGCTTTTGTATTACTGCTGCAAGCACAGTATAGCTAATAAGATACTTCAGAACTAGATTAAGCAGTGTTTATTTATGAAACTTTTCCTGAGAGTACCTCTTCATGATCTGTTTACCAATTGGCGTTGAACCAGTGAATCCAACTTTGCGGACATCCGGATGTTCAGACAGGTGCTGTCCCACTAATCCACCTATTGGGGTGAGGAAAACAGCCTAACTGGACAGTACACAGGCAATTGGTATTACTCCAGCAGCAGCACTGTTACACACAAAGAGCTAACAACATGTCAGTCAAGTACAATATCACATCCTTATTTATGTTTACAGCTTTATTCATATGACTATGAAAAATCTCCTATCAGTTAACTCGGATCACACTGATGTCTCCAAATTCTTCTGTCTGGACTAAAGAACTTCCTTCAATATTCCACTGTAGGTGGAATAATCTCATTTATAACAGAGCCTGTCCCATACAGTTAATATGTCAATTTTCTTCCTTAGGGGGAAGAGGAAAATGGTGACATCAGGTAACATGGTGTGGACCATGACTTACTTACAGTGACCAATACACACCTTACCAGCTTGCTTTAGGTCTCACAGTCACATTTAAATACTTCCAAGTGATGATAAAATCAGGAGAAAAAAATGAAGTTTTACAATCAAGTGAAACATGTTTCTCTGCAACACATTATTTTTCAGAGTGTTCGTGTTACTTGTGTTAACTTGTAAAGGGTGTTGGCTGACAGCTCTTACCACTAGCTAGAGCCAGGTGACATACAGATTTTTCCACTTCTGTTCTGGAAATATGTGAAATCACCAATGATTAGTTGAAGTTTTACCTGAACCAGGCAGAATATTTATAACGCCCTTAGGAAATCCAGCTTTAACTGAGAGTTCTGCAAACTTCAACGAAGTCAGAGGTGTGACCTAAATAGAAACATTTAGATTAGGTCTCTTATTTTAATTAGATACATGATAGTATCTTTTACATTCAGTACATCTTAATTTTGCTACAATATTCATCTTCTTACTCACAATATTGATAAATTAAGCGTGATGGCTTTTTGCAGAAAATAATTCATTCTTGAAAATGAGAGTAACACCAGAGCAGAACTGAAGACAATCAGTGCCTTGTATCAGCATGGCAATTTGTATCAATATACATGCATCTTAAAACATTTGACACCATCAACCTATGGGTGCATATGACAGGTCAACCTATGGGTGAAATCCACTAGATTGCCTGAATTATTTTGCCTGAACAAATAGTGAAGGACCTGAGCCATCTGTACATTCCTTTTTGGTTTTACCTGAGCTGGCTTGAGTACGAGTGTGTTGCCTGCAGCCAAGCATGCTGCGCTCTTCCATGCAAGCATCATCAGTGGGTAATTCCAGGGGATAATAATTGCACACACACTTAAGGTAGGAAAAACAGGGAAAGATTACATTTTTGATGGCAGCTTTTGAATGGCTTTTCTGTACGTCAAGGCTGTAACTAAAAAGAAAAACGTGATAGTTACCCTATTGGCTCTTTCTTGGTGAATGTTAGATTACGGTTTGGCCGGGCCTGGTTAATTGGAATTGTAGCGCCCTAAAAGACAGAACGAGGGACAAATCTTGGTACTGCTTAATCATTTTTATTACAAATATATTTGCCATATAGATACATTTCAGAAAGCCACAGAATAAGCTTAAAATTTAGAAGCATTTTTGCATCAAAGGCACAGGGATGCTTCTACTGTATCCTTTCCTACTATGGATACTGTAGTCAACTCCTGATTTTTAGCTGGACAAAAGCATAGATAACAAAAAAAAAAGCATAGATAACAAAAGTATGGAAAAACATAAATTGAGGGTCTGATGGACAAAAAAATTATGAATTATATTATTGATTGTGGATCTTAAAAGATACTTGAGGAAATGCTGCTGAACCTGTGCCATGTGCTGTGGCATCAAACAAACTCACCAGCCTTGGTCAGAATGTAACATAGCACAAGAGTCTCTGCACTTACCAGCATGATGACCACAATGACATTCTGCTCCATAAATAATCAAGAGCTGAGTAAACATGCATACCCACTGTAACACCTCTAATGATTTCTGAGATATTTAGAGTCACATTCTAAATCTATGTTCTCCAATTGGAGGCAGACTGTCCTTCTGTGTTGCCAGCAAGACCCAATTTAGGTAAAATTCTAATTTTGCTTTATTTTTTTAATCCTTGATTACTTTTGGTAACACTGCTTTTTGGCACTGTGTCAGGGGGAAAAAAAAGGGTAAAGAAGCACTGTCATTTATTACTTCCTTTATATATTCACTTGCCTGAATTTTGTCACACCATCCAGCAAAGTATCTGAATGTTTGCACAGACATTCCAATATGGGTCTTCAAAGCTAAAGTGTAGACAGCTCCTGAGTCAATAGACTCTATTGTTGCTAACTCTTCTTGATGTTCTTCCATCAGGTCTGCAAGTCTTTAATAAAACATTACAAATCCACATCAAAGAGAAGTGACATCTAACCATTGGCAGCCTAAAATTATATTTGGTATAGCAAAAAAACATAATTAAAAGAGCATTCCCACTGAATGTGGAGGTGGAGCACTGGAGCCACTGCTCATTAATATCAGTAACAGCTTGAACAATTGCCTGTTGAAGTCTGCAAGTGTCTCCACATTGGCTGTATGAAGACATGAACTGTGAAAACTTACCTGATTGTTCAATTATGGTTTTGCACCAAAAAAAAATTACTCTTTTTCTGTTGTACTCCAAGGAACCAGTTACAGAAAATCAGACCAGTCAGTCAGAAAGCAAATACACAATACCACAAGAAATGTCAAGCAATCAAATGTTCCAAGAAGGAACACTCAAAATCCTAGTTTCATGTGATTTTAAGAGTTTAACCAGATGCATTTTAGATCCTGTAAAAAGTATTCAAAACTGAGTCTGAAACTTATTTTTCCGTTATGTAAAGTCTGCCCATTTAAAACATTTGCAGAGATGGGAAAATGCTCTCTAATACCTGTTTTAACTGTGTCTTGGAGACAGCTACAGGTTAGGGCATCAGCAGTAGTGTGCACAAAAATGGATACGTCATGTCAGGGACAAAGGAAAAGGTTCCATTTAATGCATGCCTAATATCTTCTATTAATTATTCCTTAAGACAAAGTAGCAGAGCTGGGGGTTGTAATGTAATGGTACAAACATTCTCTTTGGTTCAGCACTCAAAATCTCTAGTTTGAACAGAAGCCAGAAAGGGGCCTTGTTTGAATTAAGGTGGACCAGAGCCTTCATTCATACTGGGAATGGTTTGCAACATAAACACTCTGGTATAGCTATTCTAGAGACCCAGTCACCTAAGCAGAGAAGAGTTTAATACTTGAATAATCTATGCAGTATAGGGGAGTAACGTTGTCCATATGCCTAACACAGTTATGCTTTCAGATCTTGACAAATGTAAACCACAGAGCAGTAGTTCTAAGACCTTAAAAGTTTCTCTTTGGGGAAGAGTTAACTTGAGCTCTCAAGCACTCTACATTCCTAATACCAATTACACCCAAGTTTGTTCATGCTTTGAATCTGTGCACACTTCTGAAAAATTTAAGTGATTGACTGTATTTAATTTTAATATGAGTTCTGACTAGCCCATTTTCTGCTGTGATGACTACTCAAGTTTTTTAAAGTCCTCCAGGCCTTTTTCCAGGGCTTGGTCACATATTCTATGAGATAAGCAGAATTTTCAGTTTTGCTTTCATTATCTTTTGATAAAATGCCTGCAATGACTTGTACAACGTGGCATTTTTTAATACTTTTTTATTTCTAATTATATCTACTTGGTCCATAAGAATACAGTAAAAGAGGGGAGGGGAATTTACATCCAAGCATCCAATAAAGTAAGAAGTCTTACAGTTCTGTTCATGTGATAACAAGTGATCTGCTGCATACACTACAGCAGGACACAGACACTCGTATCCCAAGTGCAGCATCACATTTCTCCATGCTCCTCTTCCTCAGCTGCCACAGCACAGACATGCAAAGGATTCCTTACTCCTTTAACCTAAGTCTTGCTAGGTTAAACCCTTATGAGGACAGGGTCATAATCTAGTTGCATATTCCAAACCTCTGGCTCCTATTGATCTTCAGTTTCCAAATCCTCACAGCTGTTATGCAGAGAGCAGTGACACACCCCTGCACCCAGCCAAACTAACAGACTGTTATTTTGCCTGGCCATCCAAATGCATAGCCTGCTACTATCCTACAGCTGCTGGCTGTGCAACTGATCCTTCTTCTGCTGTGTATTCTGATGTCCAGGGTTAGCCTCCTGGCACAGCACAATGAAAGCTTAATATAGCAGTGGGTATGGGCACACTACTGAAGATTAGGTTTTTTGAAAGTGAAAAAAATTCCTTCTCTTCCCATAGATAAATATGCAGTCCCCTCAGCACAACTGGCTTGGCCAGAACATCCAATAGTAATACTGATAAGCCAGCAGACTACACCCTGCAGAAGAAAGGTGTTCGATACACAGGATCTACTCCTTCATGAGTTCCTTCAGGTAGGAAATTTCAGGTCTATTCAAGATCCTAACTTCATTAAAGCCAGCTGCTATGTCAAGCCCAGTAACTAGTAGCTTCCCACATACTGCATAGGAACAGAATCTGCCTAGTACATCTCCTCTGGGCTGGCAACTGATTTGCTGTCGTGACAGTAGCTAAATGTTAACCTGGGCCATTCAGGAGTAGCAACTTGGTTTTTTACTTATCTCTACTTTACTTAATCATTTGCATGTCCTAGAACTGAAAAAGCAATGAAAGCTCTTCATATAGCTTCACAAAAGAGGCTTTCTTTACAGGGAAGCTCTGGAGCTTCTAGTCATCCCAGGTTTGCCAGACTGTTCTATCTGTGCTTGCTGTTAGGCACCAGAAGCACCATAGTGCATATGGACAATGCACAGTAATTTGTTTATTAGCTGCCTCCAGTATCACTCTCGCAATATCTAGCTAGTGTGATCATCTTTCCAAGATCACCTCTTGCCCTTCAAGGATCAAAACCCACCATTAAAATATCATTCACTCAGCAAAAACTCTGTTTATCTTCTGAAACAATAGCACAGCCAAAATGAGAACCAGGCATTACCTAGGGTTGACACAGTGAAACAGATCCAAATGAGAGCTGGAAGTGTCTCAGATATATGTGGGATTCAGCTTAGAGTGTTTCTGCACAGGACAATTCTTCCACAAGAGACCATAACACATCTCCTAGAGTGGGTCTTTAGCCAGGTGAGAAGTATGCTGCATCATGATCCTGGAAAACCTAGCATCAGTTACAGTCTATTTCAAAAATAGTGGCAATGTGGCTGTATGTTTACTGTATGGAATGCAGGTGCAGGCAGGCTTAGCAAGGTCAAAAGTCTCTGCCTACCTAATCGAGGTAGACTCTTGTCTTTAAAACTCAGCATTATTTATCCAGGAGGATTTGGGCTTTACAAGGCAAATCCTTGCAAAAACCCCCCATATAGATTAAATTAAGCCATCAAGTATTTAAAAGATGCTTTCCTCAAATTCTTTGTTTCCATTAATAAATAAAATGGTGGCAGTGAGAGATCACGAGATTCTTCTCTGCCACAAGAAAAGTTATCCTGCTAAGATCTGAGGCTGGTAAACTGAAGTAAATTAGGGGATGAAAAGATGGCTAGTCTGGTTCCTCTAACAGTGGCATTATGAATATCCATCATATTCAGAAAATGCATGCAACAATTCTTCAGAGGAACAAAACAATAAGATTTAAGAAAAAGAAAGAAACACAAGTTGCCTTTCACATACCTGTACATGAGCCGCCCCCTTTCCCTTGCATTCATTTTTCCCCATTCACCATTTTCAAATGCCTCCTTTGCTGCTGTCACTGCCTTGTCAACGTCAGCCAATGAAGCAGAAGATACACTGGCTATTACCTGTCCAAAGGTAGCATTGCGTTAGCTCAGACTGAGAGGCTGGGATGCAGAGTGTTACTCCTTCCTCCTAAACTTCTTATCTGGGGATAAGGAAATACTCGATATCCTCAACCCCAGCAGTTGGCATGGGTGAGTCAGGCTGCAAAAGTTCAGACACAACTGAGGTGGAAGAATTTGGAGGACACTGCAGGGACTCAAGACTCCTAGACCTTTCTTCTTCTTCACAGCAAGGTGCATTGTCCCACTGGATTTTACCCTCTCTTTCCAGACATAAAATCAATGAGATATTAGAAAAATTGTAAGTCTTTATATGTGGTATTATGATCCACTATCTAAACATGCTAAAATGACTCCTGAATATTCAATTTCTCTAAGAAGAGCTTCTGTTACCATAAACCATCATATACACACAGTATTTTATGATGATTATGTTCTATAAATACACACATTGTAAATCATAATACAGAATTGTTATTACTTTTATTTGATTCCATAATGAGTTTCAGGAAAAGTACCAGAGTGTAACTTCTGATGATAGTGAAATTTGTGGCATTGATTTCAGCAGAATTTATTTACTCCAGAATTAAATGGCAATTACATGGACATCAGAATCACTTCTCTTATTTATACTTCACAATTCAGTAGTTCAGGACTGAAGTGCAACTGTATGTATTTTCCTATTGAAATATAATTTTCTTACTGGGAATATAAAGGGACATTTTAAAGTCACATTTGCCCTAAGACATCAGATTTGTAAAAAAAGTGAAATAAAAACTGAAGTTGATGACTGACAGGAAATATTCTAAAATAAATACTTCTTTAGCAGCTAGACCAGCAATTTTTTTTGCAAAGCTAAACAAGAATGAAATCAAAGTAAAACATACAGCTGGGTATAGAAGCTGATGTACTAGGTAAAGTAGAAGAAGGTTATTTTTGCTGTGCAGCTCGACTGAAACAGAAAAACTGTAGAATATACAAACTGAGAAGTAAATTGAAACTTCAGGTTGTTTCCAGAGGTTGTTTATTGTGTACTTTATGGTTTTGAAATTAGCAATATTCAGTTAGTGGTTCAGATTTTTTAATAGGCACAGAAATTGAAATAAACTGGTATTGATCATATTTAGAAATTACTTACTGATCCATCTGCTGGATTTATGGTGTCATATGTTTTTCCACCATCAGCATTTATAAATTGTCCATTTATGAAACACTGATACGGCATATTCACAGTCATGTTGTTCACATTTTTTGAAACCTAAGAGTGAAATATACAACAAATTAATTTAAATTTTTAATAACCGAGATTTTAAGGTTGCCTAACAATCTTTTGATATCTGCAGCCAACATCCAGATGCATTTTAGGATGTATAGGTAGCTGTTACAAATGAATAAAATGAAATGGAAATCATATTCTCCCTGAACACCAGTGACCATACTCTGAGATAGTTAAGCAGATTTCTGGGTTTTTTTAATCATTGGATTTCTGTGTTCAAACTAGTACTGAACCCTGGTTAAAGCTGGTCTTAGTGGACTTCATTAAATGCATAATTCTCAAATTTGAGAAATTGTGACTTGCTTAATGACTTAAAAAACCATAGAATCCTCTTTCACACAATTTTTTCTAACAGATTTTTTGGAGAAAAATCTAGCACTATTTGCCAAAGGAAAGCAGAAGGTTTAGAACCATTCTGACTAAAGCACACTGGCAGGACAGTGCAGGGAGAGGTAGGAATATCTGCCTGTGTGCGAGCTACTACATGTTCTGCTGCATGTTCTTGATCTCCTGGTTTCTGGTACACTGTAAGTTACATCAAATATATATAAGTCCACTCCAAAATGCAAATATACAAAAGTTGCCAAAAAAAAAAATCACAAAGAGTTTGTATGACCAAATATTTGTTTCTGCATCAAGCAGTCTAATGCATTGTCTACTCTCCCATCAAAACCAAGAAAGACCAAGCCATAAAGCCAAAATAAAAGGTCTTACATAATCAATGACTAACTCTTCTTCTTTGCCTTCTCCTCTGAATTTTCTGACAGCCATTTGAATAAAGTCTGCAAACTTAGTGGCCATATACACATCTTCATTCTGTAGTTGAAGTCCACTATATTTCTGTTTGATTTCTTCCAGCATTCTAAAGATTTTTAAGAAAGAATAAGTTTAATTACAAATGAAATAATTCTTCAGAGAATTGAATTATTAAAAGGTCAAAAGGGATCAAAACTGGGCACCAGTTTGTATGCATGTGAATATGTGTGTGTGTGTTTCTCTGACTGGCACAGAAGTACATTTTAGTGAAATCTGTTGGTTTAATTGGGAGTGTTATGGAAAGAAAATGTCAGTTCTGGAATACTCTTAGGTAAACTTCTGGAAATAAATGACAAACAGAACATATTGATTGATAAAAGAGTACATAAGACTACACTAACCAATACACGGAGGACATTCAGAGCTCTATGAGGCTGGTAAGTAATAAGGACAATAATCAGTTTGGTTAAAACAATCTGACATGCTGGTTTTATATCGTGGCCCAGAGTACCCGAGTTGCAAAAAAGAAGGTAACTGAGGTGACCCCACACAGGATGAACTCAGTGCATTTGTAAGCATGGGCTCAATTCTTTCTGTGAAAGGCTCCTCTTTCTCTCTGGGGAGTTCTTTGCTTAGCTTCCCAATCAGCCCCCTGGTCTTGAGATACCTGGCACTGCATGCAGACAAGTTTGAGCACCACCATGGTCCCCATGTGCTGATGTTCCTGAAGCTAAGGGGAATTTTGCATGAATAGAAAGAGCAGAATTACATCAGTATCTCCTAATTTTGGGAGCAGAACTGTACCACATTTCAAAGGTAGGAAAGGGAATAGTTAGAGTATTGGAAAATATAGGGGGATTTTTTTTTAACACGACTTGATCAACTCTGATTTAAAACTATCATGACAACTTTCTTTCCATTAACTTTAGCTTCAGAATTTTGTTATTTTGAATATTTTTTACCTGACAACATGCATAGAGGATGCTCCAGATTTGAAGAAGTCTGTTGAATCCTCAATTACAGCAACATTGCTCAAAATTCCCTTCCAAATAGCCTAATAATACATAAAAATAATGCATGCAATAATAAATAATCCTCTAATTGCAAGAAGTATTTATCAAACCATATTTTCTGTTATCTATGCCTACAACATGTATTATTTGAAGGATTCTAAAACAGAAAATTATTTTAAGAGAGTCTAGAACCGTCTAGAGACCTGATGTTAACCAATAAACTCTTCAGCATAACTAGCTTATAAAATATATTATTTTTTCCATAATAATTTCACCTAATTAGGCAAGAAACCTGGATGGTACAATACTAATAATTCCAGCCTCATTTTTAGAGAACTTTATCCTCCAAATAATAACTTCCCATTGTGTTATGGAACATGTTGTCAGCAGAGGAAGGACAGCCTGGAGCACTTTGTGACTGGACTGATGGCATTTCTGGCACCTGGGCAGATTAAAGTAGTTTAAGCTGCATGCTCGAGATGAAGATTTCTGCTAACATAAACAGCAAAATAACTGTTAATGTATTATTTCAATTGATTATAATTAGGTTTCAGAGTTAGCAGGTAACGTCATGATCTAAAGAGTTTAGAGTTATTTTTGTCTCAGTCAGTCAATAGCTCCAGGCAGCATTTGGATTGCCAGCAAGCAGGTTCAAGGTAATCCTGAAGCAGCAGTTTAAAATATTAGTGCATCAAACTGCCTGACCTGTGCCAGAAGTTATTGACCCTGTAGCAGAGTTAGCAGAAGGGAAGACATCTGTGATTCACTTGCACGGGAATAAAATTTTAATGACAAACGTGGCTTTCAGCTAAGCCCCTGACACTGGCTACAGAAGGATGGATGACATGAGAGGGCAGCAAAGTGTCTCTCTGACTATGAGAACTTTCTGCTTCAGCTGCCCCTCTGCCCATCCCTCTGTCAGCCAGCCCATGTGTGGTGCTGTGGCAGAAGAGAGACAGCGCACACAGGTACAGGGAGAAAACTGCTGCTTTTCCCTTTCAGACTGCTGTTCTAAGACTGCCTGCAGTTTGTCCATCAGGACCTCTCTGAGCACATCCTTGTGAGGAACACCAGAGCACAGAAGGCATTTCAGAACCGCCCAGGTCTGTCAGTGTTGGAAATCTCACTGTTGTGAGGTGAAGGTCCATTTGTTTTTCCTCACTGCCACCCTCATCATTCATAGATATTTACCATAACTGATCCTGCAATCACTGTATTTGTATCACTTGTACCTGAAAGAAAACTTTCTAGAGTTATGTGTAAGTACGCTAGTGAATTTCCAATTCCACCTGAATTAGTGTCAATAACTAAAGATTCAACCCCATACTCTTTTGAGTACATTTTATCAGAAAATAATTTGCATGGCTAAATAAAAGATATGCTTTTCCTATAATGAGAAGTACACGATGCTTTTGTTTAAAGTAATATCCTACTAAAGCAGTTTATTGAATTACCCTAATATCTTCTGCCATCTTTTTCTCCTCTTCTGTAAGTTCCAGGGCAGTTGTTTCATCAGTAGAAAAGTATTTAGATGCAGGGATCATTTTTCCATCCTCAAACTGCAGATTTCTCACTAGTACCTGGAAAACGAGAGGATATGATTTTAAACTATCTGGGAGGCAGCACATCCTTGTGTGAAGAGGTTTTAGGCATTAATATAGTTATTGAAATGGTAAAATAAATGGCTTACAGGAAAGCTGCTATGATGCAGGTAATTTAATAGTCTACTTCTACCTGTCTTTCAGATTATCTCCTAGGATTAGTACATTTTAATCCATATTGGAAATGAATATGCATTGAGTGAGAAGCAAAACATAAATGTCTGCTCTATAGGATGGTAGAGGATTGATAAACTCAAGTGAATTAGCTGTCTGTCATTAGCAGCTGGATTTTATAGCCTGACAATTCCACACTAGCGCTTGAAGTTATTCCACCCAGGCTCAAGTTTGCTGAGGTGAGCACTTACCATCTTCCCATCATTACCAAAAATGACTAGACCATTCTTGGTTACAAGTCCAGGTCTTGAAGCACCTTTTATTGCCAGCTCTTGTCCAGCAGGCACTGAAGCATCAAGTAATGATGACCCATAAAAAGTAACCACCTAAAAATAAATAAAATTAGAAATGTGTAGATTCTAAACATGCTCTAAAATTCTAATAATGAAAATATATTGTTTTGAAGCTTTAATATAACATAAATAAAATATACATACCTACACATGGAAAACGTGTTACATTCTTTCTGCATCTTTACAACCCAGGTACATGTAAAACTTTGCAAGCTGCCTAAACCTGCAAAGCTGCTTCACTGCAATGTGCATGCTGGAACCAGCGCAGACAGGGGAGCAGCTTTTGTCAGTGCATGCCCAGAATGTTAGACTGACAGAAGCCTGACTGTGACTGGTGGAGTTCTGCTCTGCTCCCGGGCAATGCTGAACACTGCCTCCCTCTTGGGCTCTTCTGTTCCTTCTGGGCTCTCAAATCAGCAACAGTTCCTGGACATTAGGGTGGAACCAGGCTTTTGGAGCAGCCTACCAGCAGATGGCTAATACTAAAGTAACAAAATCTGGACATTACAGCCAGGGAAGATAATGTGATTTTAAAAATATTTTATCTAAGTACTATGTGGATCAAACATATAGTATTTTTAATACACCGAAAGGAAGTAGTTGGATTTGGATAAAATGAGATATATTTATTTCTGCAAAAGATCTAGGCTCAAATCTATTTAAAATAAAATCTTCTTTGATATTTCAGTAGCTCAGAGTGTTTCATTTTACTGTTAATAACTGTGATGTAGCCCACTGTACAGCATGGGTTGCAGTACACTGTCATGCAAGCCTACTTCCCAAAATGCCTGGCACAGTCTGGTTCTACCTTTCTTACATATTGCTCTGTACCATGACAATTTTTTTTCAGATATTGCTCTTATCTTTCTTTGAAATAAATGGATCTATCATTAAAAAAATCTTAAGTAATCTGTTCTGTACATTTGTTTAGGTGCCTGTTCTAGATATATACAAAACACAGTGATCAAATGAGAGCTACTCCAATGTAACTCTCATTTGTATTCACCTGTATGTAGACACCTTTAGTTTTATAACAAAATAGGTCAAAAAAGGGTATAGAAAAGAATAATATTCTTCTCATTTTCAGAGCATACCTGACCATCTATTGTTGCCCATGCTCCAGGCACTTTATCATGCCCTCGAATCCAATTGTGCAAAGCTGCTGCAGGTTGGTCCCAGGAGATCTAGGAAATCAAGACATGCCAGCTAATTTTTCTCTGTTTAGGTACAAATCAAGTCAGTAATGTTTTCCTTTATAAGAATTACAAATTCTCCCTCCTTCTCTTTCAACCATTTATTTATTTAAGAACATGGAAAGGGTCTGATCTAATAAAGGAAGATCAGTGATCTCCAGATGGCTAATCATCAAAGACCTATCAACTGAGATGCTCTTAGCACTTCTGTATTCTGTGCAGTCTGTATGTTTTCACAGATCCACCTTCTCACACTAGTATAATGAAAATACAACTCTTGCTACTAGGTATTAATTCATAAATATGTAATATTATGATTAACAAATGTAATGAGTATAAATATAAATATAAATTAACAAATGTAATAAGCAGAGTATAAATCAACTTCAGCAGAAGGTGATACCCCTTCTGCTGAAGTTGATCTATTTATTGCTTGGAACCTAAGTTCTTTAACAAATCTAAAAGCTTTTATTAAAATACTTTCTAATATTTACTAATGCTTTATAAACTGTATTATAAATGGAATCCCTGCCATAACTTGCAACTCCTGCAAGACTTTGAGGAAAAAGGAAATAATGTTTTAGGAATGTCATGTATATTTAATATATTAAACACCAGTGAAAATGTATTCCTTTATCTTTGCAGTATTGTGAGTGTAGGTATGAAATGAATTAAAGAAAGTATCAGAATAGCTATTAAATAACAGAACTTGGGTATCAAGCATCCTTCTTGATTTAAACAGAATAAAGAATATTTAGAAGCAAGTTATAAGCCAATGAGCATAGTTTTAGAGCAGGAGATTAAGCTGGTTTGCTCCAAGGGAGCTCCTTACATCTTCTATTGAAAAGATGAATAAAACTACCCTTATGCAAAGATATTTGTTTCTGAGGTAAGTCAGAAATTGAAATATGATAAAAAGCGTAACATCCAATATTTCAGGTGTAAAGGACTACATTCACCATGGATTTTTTGTTTTACTTTTTTAATATTTGCACTGCTCTAGGAAAGGAAGATATAACAGACAGCATTCGTCATCATTTTATGGCGGCCTTCCACCACAAAGAAGATGTGGCTAATGCAGTGGGGGGTACTTATAGAATATAATTCTTATATGGGTGCTTAAAGAATTTTTTTATTCAATGTTTGTTTACTTGACCTATATTTTGTTTTCCTGGTGTGAACAGGAAAGGTGCCAACACTTTATTTTCCTGACATCAAATCTATTTCTGGTAGAGAATTTTGTATGGACTGTTGGTAATCAGAGAGCTATTTCCATTCAATGCTGTATTTAAAAGTATGGTAACATATTAAGAATACACGGAAAGTACAGCTGCCATCTAGCTGTGTGTAGATGACTCCAAGTAGGACACCAAGTTTCTAAATATATGTAACCACTGAAAGGGAATAGGAACTTAACCTGGGGCTCCATTACATGCATCGCTGGAGTTATCTCAGGAATAAGAGGTGGGGAAACAGCTGAGTTAAAATTCATGTTAACTTGATATCGCTAGTATTGTAATCTGAGTTAATAACAACTTTTCTAATGATATACACAAAACAAAGTGTTATTTAACACTACCTCTGCATTTTCCTTTTTCTGGATCCCTTCATATGTTGCCCCTTCTTTAGGCTGAGGTATACGAGGGGCCTTACCATCAGCAATTAGATGTACAGCTTCCACCTAAGTGAAAAAGTAACAGATTTCATGTTAGCTTCATTCACCTTTTTTTCTCAGTTGTACTTGAGAATGACCAAAAAAGACTTTCTGCCACAAGGGGAAATGGTTTATTTTTAAAACCTAGGACTTCAAAAATCTAGGGGACCAATGCTGCACTGATTAACACACATATATGCTTAAACTTCTTTGATAAAAGAAATAGCCTCAGAAATTTGATGGGAGTACCTAGTCACCAAATATACAGCAGCTGCCTGAATACTGCAGGACCAGAACGTGGCTCTGTATGTTTGCATTCAACTCTTTCCTTTTTGTTTCTGCAAAAAGTTATTTCTCTGCATTTAAATGAGAGAGAGAAAAAAATTCTCTAACAATCCATGATGAGTATTTTTAATGCATTTTCTTGTCTTCATTTTAAAACAACAAAAAAAAAGACAAGCATGCAAAATCCAAAGCCAGACCACCAGGGCTCTGAACTTAAAACACTATCCCCCTTTTTTTTTCAACCTCACCCCTAACTTTCTGTTCTCTTTGAGCCTGTAAAAAATTTCACGTTGTAAAAACATCCAAGAAATCTGTGGAAAGAGCTATATTCCAGACAAACCCGACTTCTTGCTTTCTGTGGAAACAGGATATGCTCTGCCTGCTGCCAGCAATAAATACTCTGAGGCCATCTCCTCAGCTGTTGTGAAGCATTACAGCTCCACTGAAGCCTGGGAATGGGCTGAGCACTACAACCTGTCTTTCCAAATGTATGCATCTTGTCTATATTTCCTGTACTTTCAAGCTCCAGCAGATGCTTTTCTTTTCTCCTAGAATGTTGATATTTACTTCAGCTAAACATACCATAGCCTTTATTCCTTCTGGGAAGAGAAACCGGTTATACAGGTCATCCACAGTATCATTTTGGCCAACATCACATTCTCGCTGCAGAAGTATTGGTCCAGTGTCCAAACCATCATCAGCCCAAAAAATAGTAAATCCTGCTTTCTTATCTCCTTGAATTAAAGTCCTGGCCATAAAAAAAAAAAAAAAAAGCTTTAGAGTAAATACAGATAGTATGAAAGCTGTCAGGGATATCAACCTGTCTGTTACACATTCATTTGTGTTAAGTAAGATAGAAAAGAAAACCCTAACCATCTTTAATACAAGTTTCATTGCTCATTTCATAGTCAGAAACCCACAGTTTTGATACTCTTGATGTGTGGTTTCTACAAAGTGACATAAGAAATACTGCAACAGAATACAGAGTGTCTATCAAACAGTTCATTGAGATAACGATTTTTAAATTATTATTAGTGGTAAGACACACAGAGCAAAAGGTGTGCCTTAGTTATGACATAATTTGAAAGATGGAAGCATCTAGACAGCATATTATCTGGATATAATCCATAGTTTACTGTAATTAGCTAAGCCTCACAACTTCTCTGTAGGTCAGTAAGGGAAGTACAGTTCGCCCACAGCTGAAAAAGAGCTAAACTCAGAGCGGAAAATGATGGATACACAACTGGTTAAGGAAAAGTTATTAAGGAAATTTATATCCAGATGGATTCTCAGCTGCTGTGAATGAACATAACACTGCTTACAATAGCCCTAAGCCGATTTACATCAGTTCAGAATCTGTCTCTGAATCTGAAGGGAACTTCAGCCGCTTAGATTTCCAGTTCTCCTTTGGAGCTGCATGTGCCCCAGAATGATGTGTAATCAAACAGAAGTGTGTTTAAGGCAGCAGCCAGAAATTGAGATAAATATATATTTCCTACACACTTTTAACCATTTGTCTGCATGCAAACACCAGTGCCATTTTCTGTAAGAACTATCTCACATAATTATTCCTTTGGCAGTCCATGTTGTAACGGGATCATCCGAGAGCTGGCTTACACACATGAAAATTCACTATTAATTGTAAGCACTGTAAACTACATTATTAAAAGGAGTAAAGCACCCACTTGTGCAGAACGAGGCACAAACTCAAAAGATAACTGGGGAAATTGACAGGTTCAAAAAAGTGAAAGCTTACAGAAGTTTGTCTAGGCCATATCAGATCTTTCATACATTTAAGCACCATCTTTTGTGTTTTATATTATGTACAAATGCCAGAAGAGCACCCTGGTGAGAATGCATGTGCATGTCCTCTGCATGGACAGGAAACAGAAGGTATCATGAGCAAATGATGCTGAATAGGTGACAAGATGGGAACTACTGTGTGCCTCCTCCTCTGGCCACCAGCTTCCTCTGCAGACAGCTGCCAACAACGTAGTGGCAGCAGCTGGAAGAGGCTGTAAAGGATGAAGTGAGGAACCCTCAGAGGCCCTGGACCCTTGTTTGTGCCTGGTGCCCCTTTAGCCATGTCTAATTCCCACAGGCTTTCTTGGTCATACTGTGGCAGGAAAGGGTCTGTCTGACCAGCACCAGGGATGTAGCCACAGCAAAGGAAGAAGTGATGAGAGCAAGGGGTGCGACATAAGAATGATCAGCCAGGACCAAATCAAGGCCAAATCCTAGCTTAGTTTAAAGGTCTTAGGACAATAGCCTTTACCTGAGAAGGGCAGAAGCTGGTGCTTACAGAAGGAATATGCAAAACAGAGCAAGACTCAGTGATATACCACTGAGATACATTCTGTTTCTAGAAGCCTTCACCTCGGAAACTTCCTGAAAATGAGTTTGTATCTACATTGTTCTGTGGAACAAATCTTGATTATATTTTTCACCTCTGTGAAAAAATCCTTCTACAGCTCTCTAGATGTGCAGTACAACAGTTTAATAATGGACTGCATGGAGTAAAAGTACCTTCTTTTTTAGTCAAATCCTACTACCTGATCTCTTTGCTGACTGATCCCTGACTTTTGATTAAGAATGAGCAATCTTTCCTTATTCACATTCCCATGGCTTTCATGGCTTAATATACTACTGGCATATTTTCTGCCCAATGACCTTTTTTCCAGTCCAAAGACTCCCAGATTTCTCTCCCATCATATGGAAGATGTTCTATACCTTTGAGAATCTTACTTAGCCTTTTCTGAAGCATTTCTAGCTCCTTCATGTTCTAACTGAGATGCAGACAGTATTTAAGATCCTTCCACAGTCTCTTTTCTGGGTACCAACAACTAACTTAAATTTTATTGCTGCTTATGTTTTTTTTCCCCTTATGTACATAACTTTTGAATTTTTAACTCTGAATATGACCACCCATTTTCTTAACTTCACTCTCACATTATCACATTTACCCATTTGTGTAGAAACTATATTCTTTATTGCACATGGAAATCAGAGTGACCAATCTATAGTTTCCTGGCTTTTCCTCTGAGCCCATTTAAAACTAGTATTGCTCTTGCTGTTCTCCAGTCTCCTGCACCAACACAATCTGAAGAAACAGAAACCTGCGGAACCTTCAGCTGAAAGTCTCCTGGTCCTGAGAAGAGATTCTTATTCATTTATCAGTTTATCTAAACTCTCTTCTACTCACAGTTCAGCTCAAGAGAATTGTTCTGATTTATTCTACACAAAGAAGGGCTGTATGATAGTAAAATCTTAAGCTACTCCATCTTGAATACCAGTACAGATTTCCTACTATTCTGTTCTCTTTGATAAGCACCTTTTTATATCAAACACTTTTATCACCCTATATACCTCTCACCTTGAATGCATTTGAGAAAATGGTTATAATTCAATTTTATGCCTTTAAAAGCTGGTTCTTTATTTCTTTTCTGGGCTGCCTCACTCTTATTTTACACCAAATTTGCTAGAGTTTATGCTTTTTGAAATTTTACTCACTTGGACTCAACTGCCACTTTTTGAAGGATTTCCTTATGTCTATGATAGTCTCCTTTACTCCTCTATTTAAGTACTTCCGCTTAGCATTTTTTTCCATTTAGGTTTTTTTTTAAAAAACCACACCAAAATATGCTTTTATTTTTAATCTACAATATTGTATCCTTAGATAACCATCATGCTGCCAGTAAGATTCTTTTAAAATCATCTCTTCATATTTAGACAATTTCTTAGTGAATTAAAACACTCGGATAACAGCATTTCTGTTGTCACAAGAATGCCAGATTGGAGTCTACTGTGCTTATTATTGCAGTGTAGTTCTTTCATAGTACCGTTTCGAATCTAGCCATGGGCATTGCTTAGGAACACAGTAAGATAAGGTTTTACTCTTGTGGATTCTCTTCTCCCTTCCCTTTCCTTCCCTTCTGTGGAATCTCAGGCTCTGCATCAAGCCCTGTTGTAACAGTTATCTAATGTTTGTGGGGGACAAGCTAGGAGGGCAGTGTCCTGCCTATGAAAACTATAGATTGTTGATTTGCCTATGTGAGTAAATTATATGAATGTACAGATGGAATCACTGATCTTCCCAGAATAACAGCTGCACGTGCATTGGAAATCATAATGAATCTTAGGTATGAAGTGCAGCTCATGAACTGAATACTCAGCTGCTTCAGACAAGTTCCTTCAGAGCAATTGCAAGTCAACAGAACTGTGCCAGCATTTACATGAGTAATGGGTATGGCCCCACATCCCAACAGGACATACGTGTAGTTTTGATGCATAAAACTCACCAGTTGATTGCAGAAGCTCCTCGGTGGCGTGGTAGAATGGATGGATGGTAAATAATTGAGCCATGTTTTGGACAGTCAATAACATCCATGGGGATGAACTGTGTACAGAATGGAAGGACATTTAGCTCTGCTCCAACTGATTTGTAGGCTGCAACTACTTCCTGGATAGGCTTGCCTTTAGCTCTCCATCTGGGGAACTTAAAAACGGGAGTGCCGTCCTTCTCCGCTGCCAGTGCTGAGAGGCAAGAACAATTTTATTTTTTAATTTACATTTTGCATTAAAAAATCAAACTTGAAATCAGAGAGATCATAGAATTATGCAATCATAGAATGGTTTGGGTTGGAAGGGGCCTTTCAAGATAACATAGTCCAACCCCCCTGCTGTGAGCATGGACATCTTCAACTAGATCAGGTTGCTCAGAGCCCTGTCCAGCCTGACCTTGAATGTTTCCAGGGATGGGGCTTCTACCACCTCTCTGGGCAACCTGTTCCAGTGTTCCACCACCCTCACTGTAAAAAATTTCTTCCTTACATTTAGTCTAAATCTACCCTCTTTTAGCTTAAAACCATTACCTCTTGTCCTATCACTACAGGTCCTGCTAAAAAGTCTGTCCCCATCTTTCTTATAGGACCCCTTCAAGTATTGAAAGGCTGCACTAAGGTGTCCCTGGAGCCTTCTCTTCTCCAGGCTGAACAACCCCAGCTTTCTCAGCCTTTCTTCATGGGAGAGACATCCCATTCCTCTGATCATTTCCGTGGCCCTCCTCTGGATCTGCTCCAACAGATCCACGTCTAATACATGACAACTCAAGCAGGTCAAGTGTATGATTACAGAGTGCCCTCTGTACTGCTCTGTATATTGTTCAAAAACCTTTGTGCTTGGATGTATTTTATTAATTCTGCCTTTGATTCTCATTCCTACACCTTACGTCATTCTCAAGTTTAAGTTCACTCTTATGACTTGGCTAATAAGTAACAGTGAAAGCAGAAAAGAATTATGAATGCTATTGACTATTTAACAGTGAAACTTCATCTCTTCTCCAGTCACTACATTTGCCTGCAAGAAGTTTGTTTTAGAAGAACTTAATTTTCTACTTCAGCAATTTGTATGTGAATATGTCTACGCACAACTAAGATTCACTCAAGTCAGCAGCATTTTGCCATGTGGTGCAGAGAATTACAGATGCTAGAGGCCTTCAGTCATTCCTTCAATGTTCTGTTTACTGATGCCTTCTGGATATGCCTCCATTCATCTGTGAGACACACAGCTACACCCAAAATTAGGCTCAAAGGTGAGAAAAACCAACTGTACTAATTGCAGAAAGAATTTTTAGGTGTTTGATGAATTCTACTGCATAACTGCTTAGTAACTCACCACAGAGAGTAAGATAGTAGAGTCAAACCCTACAGCTGTTGAGTTGTATGCGTAACAGGAAGAAAAGGGAAAACGAGGTATGGAAAACTTACCTTATTTAGTTTGTATTTCTAAACACATTTTTGTACTTTCTCTTTTTCACTTCTGAAATTGGATATCTAGTTTGATCTGAAGTATCTTTAGCCTACTAACCTAGGTCTTAAGTAAATACTTACTTAAATCATTCCATGAACCTTAGTGTGAAATTGCTTTTAGAAATAAACATTGTAGCTGTCTGAGGATATAGAAACATTAGCAAATTTCACTTGAAACTTAAGGGGTTTGAGTAATCTGGAAGTAAAAAACATCAAAGTATTTAGCAATTTTTATCTTTTATCCATTGGGACAGCAATAAACTAATTCTGTGGTTTAGTTAAATAAATATATGATTGAAATCAGTGGAAGATTCGCTTACTTACATCTGCTAGTGTAATAACTGTACAATAGTTTATATGATGTAACCAAGTGTTATGGTATGCTTTCAGAGCTGGATAGTCAAGTCGTCTTTTTCTAAACTAATAGTTGCCTCCTCCAATTCTTTCAAAGTGTGATTAAATCTAATGAGGTAGAGTTACAGAATGCAATAAACTTGAAAACTACATGCTAGTTTGGGAGTGCCATAGCCCAGGTAAGCAAAATTTATGTTTGAATCTTCCCTCATAAGAGTTCTGTAAATACATGTCAGGACCTGATCAAAAGAAAAAGAAAAAAAAAAAAAGGCTTAAAACAGCTCATGGAATGTAGTGTTAATTTCTCATTATCCATAAAGGTATATTCCATCCTGGCACTTCCATTTGCTAATCATATTAACTAACTATTTTTATGCCACTGGGAGGCGGGGGCGGGGGGGAAAGTTACAATTCAGATGATTCCAAAGTAGCTGCTATGTCATGCCGAGTTCTGTTGTATGAGTACAATTCTGAATACCTGTCAGGCAACAACTCTTTCTTCTGAAAGTCTATAAAATCCTTACGCATCTTGGCAATGACAAAAGGGACAGCAAAGCCTCCTCTAGCCTTTTCAACGGGATTTCCTTCATCCAGCTGGGAGAGAAATAGGCTCTGCAGGTACACTGCTGCATGCAAGCCTGGCAGAAAGGGCAGAAAGCCAGGGATAAAGTGTCTTGGCTTCATGCTTTGAGTATCCCAGACAGCACAGTGAAACAGGTGACAGACATTTGTGCTCAAGTACAGACTCAGCAGCTATTTCCTTTAAGATACAGATCTAGTTCAGGATGATTACTTCTAGGCATTCAAATAAGGTACTGAGACTAATTTATTTTTAAAATATCATATTGTATGGGCCTGTATGGTTAGAAACAACTTTTAAATACTGAAAAATTAACAAAGTTAAACCAGTTCTGGGACTTCTGTTTGTTAAACTATAGCTCTTCTCATGAATCCAGTGTAATAAACACAATATATGCAAGTCATTCCCATATAGATATCACCTTCTCACAAAAACACAAGTTTATTATGTATGCCTGTAATTTAAACATTTGGATTAAGGTTACACTTACCCAAAGGATCAGCTTGTCCATTCTTGTCAGGCACTGTGAATACTCCCACAACTTTATGACCCTCTTTTCTCAGCTTGTTATAAACTTCTTGTCCAAAAATACTTTGACCTATGAGGGCTAGCTTTAGCTTATGTTGATAAGCCTGGTAAAAAGAATTAAAACAAGCCACGTTCTAGGATGCAAATAAAATATGTTGCTGCTTACATTCCTCTCTTGCTCCTTTTTGATCAATGTTCATTTTGATTTAAAATGAAATAGTCTTTCTACCCCAATCACCTTTGAAGGAATAATAATAAGCAATTTTTTGAGATTAATGACAGGCAATGTACAATTCAGAGAGAACATATTTAACATAAAAATATCATCTGATAGTGTCACATGTTTATACTGATTTCCCAGTATTTTCATTAGACGGAACTCACTGCTTGTTACAAGAAAGTGAAGTGAAAATATGTTTTTTGAAACAGACACATAAACCACTTTTCTAGGCATAACTTAGGTGCCTGGAACATGCTCTCTAAATCTTTATAATTAAATGGTGGCATATTATTTGTGGTTAATATATATAGGCTAAAGAAGACAAGATTGTGTTGTTCCTGCCAAGTTAAAGGTAATGATCATCCTTTTGATCTTTCTATGAGAAAATACTGCAAGGTTCCTTTGACTTCCACTGCCTTCTGCATTTGCATCCCAGTACACTGGACACATGCTTTTAAGCTTCTTCAGACTGAGTAGGTGCCAATAACTGCCCCAACTTTTTATTTTTAAGATAGTTAGAATCACAACACTGCTATGATATCAGGATATCACATACTGCTATGTTATTAAAGTGCTTGCAACCTTAGAAAACTACTAATTCCTTCAGAGTCCCTTTAGATTTAGGGACAGTTTTGTTCCTCTCCCACCTTACCTCCAGTCCCTTTCCTCTAACACTAATTCCTTTATGCCAGAACTGATATTTCTGTAGCTGCAACCGTTGGATTAAGGTACTGGGATAGGAAGGCACTGACCTGACAAAATGCAGCTTATTCTTAACTGCATCTATTCACTAATCTAGTTCATTGCACAGCCACAAGTCCTAACGCAGGTCCAGCGGGGTGCAGGAACGAGCATGCAGGCTCTGGCAGAAGGGTGGGACTCTCCCTACAAGCACTGCCTCCGCGCTTCTCATCAGCTTCTGGAAACAGAAAACTGGAAACCTTCGAAAAGCAAAAGGACTACCACACCTGGTTATGAAGGAAAGGTCCAAACAGAATAAACAGAAAACCTACCTTCCCCAAAGATGAATCTACTAGAAACTATTCCTAGACTCAAACCATTAAATACCCCTCCTCTTAGGAAGCTCGAATGAAGGCAGAAAATAAAACCACATATTCCCCACCTGTATCCTTAACTTCATCTTTCCCAACTGGACTTTGACTTACTTTTTTTTTTTTTATAATGTCCCATTAGATGCCATAAGCTCAGAAAAAGAAAGAGAAATCAAAGTGCCATTTGATTAACTTAATCACCAGCATTTTTTTTGTATGTTGGCACTTGTATGTTTTTCTTCTCCTTCCTTTTTCCCCTTTTTTACAGTGGCTGGGACATGAGGATACCTTGACTGAAAGTAGATTATCTCTTGGAACCCAAATGGTCTGGACTACCCATCAGATCATATGAAAAATTCTATGACAAATAGAAATGTCCTGAAAAACAGGTTACTCAAAACCACAATACATTGCATTGCAATTCATTTCACAGCCTAAATACTACGGATGTATTTTACTGTTTTCACGTCACATTTTAGCCTTAGAAAAGGGATTTATGAATTGGTAGGTTCTATTAGAGGAATACTGAAGTGTTCTTTTATAGAAAAAAATAGGAAATAACTATCTGTCCAGAGACAATATTTTTCCTCAAACTGCATAGTAAAGCTGTCCCTGTATTAAAGCACTATTTAGCACTAGTGCAACTGCAGCAATAACAAGTAGTAAGATGCCAGGGTGGACTTAACTCAGGCTCTTGCAAAATCCGATGGTTATAGTTGACTGGTAAAAAAGGTGATGATAATATTCCTAACCAGTGCTGCACTGCTGGCAGTAATGCCTAAAATATGTCCACTATTTTTCGTTCTTAATAAAGACAAGACCTTATTCTCAATTACAATGAGCACAACTTATTCTTGCAATATTTATCTACCAAGGCCTGATAGACACAGGTAGATCTCATTACTAATGGTTTACAACTGATATCTTCACTTTTACAGCAGAAATATTGTTGCATTGTAAAAAGTAGTAATCAGATTTCCTAATCTGCATATTTTCCTAATTTTTTTTAACTACAGCAGGCATGTTGGAGAAAGATTAACCTGCTGGATCACTGAACACATTTGGTATGGTATGAAATCCTCTGATTTCTATATAGTAGTAATTTACAGTCATAGCCCAGTGAGTACATTAAAGCAACATTACAGATAGTCCAGATGAGAGTTACTTACTCTACTTTCAAACTTCTGTTAACATCTCTCAGTAGAACACAAGACTGGAAGTGATCTCCTTAGTTAACAAGCCTAGTCCTCTGCATCACAAGCAACCCTGTCATATGATTGCTTTTATAAATTTATGCAACCTCCATTTAAAAATACTTTCTACATACTCACTGCTGTACTCTGCTTTTCTGATACTTGTCCAATCTTGTAATTTTCAGTTCAAATTTATCACCACTTTAAGAGCTACTTTTCCTCCACTTATCCACAAACTGTTAATAACATATGCATCCTCTATTCCTAAACTTAACTTTTAGTACACGTTTCCCTGTGAATAAATCTGATTCTCATATTACATGGAACTGCATATCAGTTCCGGTTCCAAATCATGAGTTGCTGTAAATCAACAGTTTTAGTAAAGCTACAAATGCTTAATTTGTGCTACTTGTGGAACTGAGTCAACAAATGGTAAGAAGCAAACAGAGAATACAGTCCCCAGAGGAGCAAAAAAACCCCCAAAGCTGTCAATATTGAAAAGATGGCAGACTGGCTAAGTCCCATTTCTTCACTGTAGTGAACAAAAATATTCGCCTGCAGACTGCTCACGGAAGCTGATTTCAATTGCAAGATGGATCTGGTAATTGTGCTATGACCAGTGATTCTTGAGTTACTTCCCCAATGAATGGTAGATGTGTTTTGTGTGATTTCTATTAACATCTGGCTTAGACATGTCAATATGCTTGTAGCATGTGAACACACACAGTGACCAACAGAAAGCAGGAGCCAAACCCACAAGTCAGCCATGGAAAGAAATTCCATATGTAAAAGGGCATAAAACCAGTTTGGTATTTTCTCTCTTATAGAAATGGCACATTTCGGCCAGCACACCATCATTAGAGCTCATCAAGAAGCTGCAGGAAGGAAGCTCATTAAATAACACCAAAACAACCCTGTTGTTGAATAATGCGCCAGATGGACACTGGATCATTGTCACTAACACATACAAAGATTAAACTTTTTATTGTTTCCGTCAGTAATGTGAAGAGGCTCCATTAGATTTCCTTTGCAGTTGCGCGGCTAACTACGGACATAAAACATTCATTAACAGAATGGGAAGGTTAATGGTCATGTAGTATCAAAGTGGATTTTTTGCTGTACTTCTGTAAGATTACCCAATTCCTAGGTATGGCAAACAATGCAGTTCAACTGCCTTAGAGAGATCTGGCCTTTATTTTATTGCTTTAGTAATCATAGGATAATGTAGTCATTATGACAGTGCTACCAAAAGATAAGAATTTAGAAGTTGGCGCTCAGTCTACTGTAATTCTGTTGTTTTAATTGTCTGGACTTTTAATTTCTTTTTTAACCTTCTATTTTGCTTGTATTATAACACAGATTGGTATTAATTATCTTTCCTGACTCAAGTCAGTTTGGATAAAGAAAATAAGATAAAGGTAAAGAACATAAAACCTGAGGACTACTTGTACAAGCAATCTTATCTTGAATGCTCAACTTGTCTGAAAGACCACTTTTTTTTCACTGCCTCAATATGAAAGCATAGATTTAAGTTTAACTTCCCGATTTAAAAATTCTTGCCATATCATCTGTTGATACAGTACTGGAATTCATTTTACAATGGCTCATTAAAAGATATAGAGTATTTTAATGTTTGCTTCCATTCTGGTTCTTTCTTTCCTCCAAAAAATCTAACCACAAATAAAACTAATAAATAGAATTAAGCACTGCATAGAGAAGCAGCCTGACAAATGCTGGTAACTATCTTGTCAAGTTTTAGTTCCTAAAAATGGAAAACAATTTTCTAAGAGCTACATTTTCTTCTTTCAGAAGAGTCTAATGTTGCAAAAGCTATCCATAGAAGAACATTTATTTCATAGATAAAAATAATTTTCTGTTACTGCCTCTTTTGTATATGTGTCTAACATTCAACTGGTGATCAGTTTCCAATCAAATTTCTTGAAGGTGAACATTTAGTAACTGCTACTCTGGTTATGAAGCTTACTATCAAAAAGATTACAGTATTTTATTCATTCTGTATAAGAATTTAGTGAAGCTAGTAAATATTTAAATATGTTACATCTTTTTCTAAATGAGTGTAGAATTATGCCTCTTTGAAAAGCAGTACTGCAACTTTATTTCTATTGAGGATCCCCCTACCTGTGCTAAATTCCAGGGCTTCCAAATAGAAACCTGTGGTAAGGCCTCCCCTCCCATCTACACATCTACGGGCAATGTGTTCTCCTCAGATACTCATTCTCATTTTTTGGCACTGCTGATTGACTGCATTTCCAACAACCCTGTGTCTTTATTCTAACGCCTTGCTTGTAGTGATCATAGCAGGACTGCTGTCCTTACACTAAACTGAGCAGTCAAACATGAAACAAAGAACAGCCTTTAGGAAAGAAAAAATCTTCTCCCAGCCTCATTAAGCTTGCCAGACTTACACATCTGGACAATTTGGACTGGGCAAAGCTCTCGGGGAGTAGTTACTTGCAGGAGTTCTGCAGTCTGTATATTTAACAGGACATGAAGAATAGCTTGGAACAAATGCGCAGAGCCATAAAAAAAAAACCCATGGGGTGCAGAAGAATTTAAGCCATCAGGCAGGGCCACCTCAACCCCGAGAAACCCACCATCCCAAAGCTAGGAACTGGCGAGAAGAAGGTCACAAACTAAACACTCCTCCTAGGCCAAAGCGCGGGGCTTCTCTCCGGCACTGGGAACGGTTATGGTCCTTTCTGAGAAGGCAACCTTCAGCTTCTCACAGGGCAAATCCAGCGGGAGGGCGGCACCGAACCGCCACACTCACATTGTTCTCCACACACGGTCACTGGGGATTATCGCAGCATCGCTGTGCCCGTTCCCTGCAGCTGCCAGGCGCATCCCCTGCAAGATGCAGTGCCCAGATGATGGCTGCGATCGCTCTCGCAGACCAGCCGGGCAGGATGGTGCTTCTGCCCCCAAACCAAGTCCCTTCCGAACCCTCCTTGCCTCCCCTGCCTGCACGCGCTTCACCAAATCCCCGCCAGAGACAACACGCATCACTCCCGATGCATCCTCCCGCAGCTTCCCCCTCCTCGCTCGGACCCTGGCTGCCCTCCGACCGGGGCGGCACGGCGAGGAGCGGTTCCCGCCGCTCGCCCCCGGCACGGCACGGCAAGGCGGGACCATGCCCCCCGCTGCCCTCCCCACACTACTCACCGCGGCCGTGGTGCAGATAGTCCGCAGCAGCCCGGGGCCTGTCCGCAGCATCTTGCGGAGCGCCGGGCCCCGGCTCCCTCGGCCGCCCAGCGAAGACCGCCTCGTCTGATGCAACCCGCGCTGATGCCGCTGGCGCCTCGCCAGCGCGTGAATCCGCGGCCGCGGCGGCGCGCCCCCGCCCGGGCCCGCGGCGACCGGCGCGGAGGCTGGAGGGGGAAGCCCCGCACCTGCCGCTCCCTCTCCCGCGGCCGCCGCTCCCCCCGTTCCTGCCCCTTGGCGGCGGCGCAGCGGGACCGGCCCCGGCGCCGGGGGCCCGGCGGGGTGGCGGTGGGCGTGCGGCCCCGGAGAGGAGGCGAGGAGCCGAGGAGCCAGTCAAGCGCCTCTGCCCCCCGGCTTCCCCCCCGTGAGGCGCAGCCCCCGGAGGCGTCCTGTGCCCCCCGCGCTGCTGCCCCCGGGGCCGGGACTAGCGGCGTGGGGTGAGGGGCTCCCGTCCCAGGGGGACGCGGGTGACGGCCACCTGGACGGTGTTCTGTGGTACGAGGCGCCCAGCGCCCCCTCTGCGGCCCCTCTCTATCCGCGGCCTGAGCCGATCGCCTCCAGCCCTGTCGCCTCTGCCGAGGCTGTCGGCGAGACATCCCCGTGGATCCGCTGCGACAGCCAAAGGATCACGAACGTTATCGATATTCGTTTTTAGTTTATCGGGTGTCAAACATGCCAGCAATGAGGTTAAAAAACATAAATTACTTTCTGGAAATCCGTATCGCCAACACCACCAGGTATTTTTAAAGCAGCTCATTCTACTTAATAATTAAATAAAATCTTCCAGCGTTTGAGGTCGTCTTTTAACATAAATGTTTTGACTTCAATATTTTTCTGAAGTCACAATAAAATCTTCTTATCAGAGGTATGGAGAAGATCCTTAAAATACAAATTCAAAGTGCTAAAAAAAATCAAAAGGCAAATGAAAATTACTCCAAAGGGGGTATGAATAGCAAAACCAAAAGCAGATAGCATGGCAGCAGTACAAGCATCATCGCAAACTGGGTCAGGTTTAAACCCCAGCAACACTTAATCTTAAAGAACAAGGGTGGGTAAAAGGCTGAAATACTCTGTTCCTGTCCAGAAAATAAGGAAGGAAAAAATGGAGAAGTGGGTCATCACATGGCCAAGTTGTGAACCACATCAGAGAGGTCAGAAGGAACACTTAAGCCAAATGTATGACCTGCAGAGATCTTGCTACAGTAGAAAATACAGTAGACAAGGTCTTGCCTAGTGCTTGTAAACGGCCATTTCTCACTGATTTTTTTTATGCCTTCCTGCAAAAGAACTGTGATAGTGATCCCCAGGGATTAATTCCAAGGCCCCCACCCTATTCTTCAGGGTACTTCAATTGCTCAGCTACACCTGAAAGAAGAGCACTGCTGCAGACCTGCTGCTCCTCTGTGTTCAGGGGACACAGGAAGGAGAGGCACTGCAAGGGGTAAATTGTGTTGGTCCCTAAGTAAGTCAGGCTGGCACAACACAATTTCCCCACGGAGTAAAGTTACACGAGGGCTTGCATTATGACTTTCATAATTCACTCCCTGATTTACTCCTGTGTAGCAAAACTATATCCTGCCTTTTATTCAAGGCTCTCTTCAGTTCTGTAAGTGTAGGTGGCATCAAGTGGAATCAACAGAGTAAAACCTTTTTGTTAAAATAAACCACTGGACTTTGTTTTTGCAATGAAAATTCAACAAAGAAAATCACTAGTTAGTTCCTATAATTTCTTCTCTATGGGTTGACAAACCTAGGGGAGTACTTGCCACTTCAGTGAAGATCCTTCTAATAATGTGTTCATTTGGAGTATGTGTTGATCTATTAGATTATAGAATAATCAACCAAGGGAATCAGTGAGTTTCTTTGCTCTGAGACATTAAAAACTAAACTAGTAGAATTCAGCAAAAAGTCCCATTAAAAAGGGAGGACAATATATTTATACAAGTGGTTCCATCTCTAGTATCTCTGGTACTATGGGTTTAAAAAGAATGCTGTATAGTAATTCCAGATTTTCATTAAGAAAGCTAAAAGATTTTGCTTTGTGGCTTATTTTAAAAATAATTGTTACTGGCTATGGGTATGTAGCCTCACATCTTTTAATTATCTCACATAAAATGTACCAAATTTCATTGCTAAAAGTGTTTCTTTAAAATATTCCCTCTTTAAATTGTACAATAAAAACCATATGGAACTCATAATTTTGTTGGACTAAAATGCATCATTTAACTACTCTTTGTCTGAAATGCCTGTTGTTAATCATCTTTTTGAATTAGCAGTTTCTTTAAGAAGATTAAAAATTGCACGGTTTGATAGAACAGGATGTAGCAACACAGGGACTATACACACTCATGCACAAGGCAGTCATGCAAGTGACTAAACCAGTATGTGCTCCAATAAAAACTACAGACATCTAATCCTTCCTAAAGGAATTATTTCACTACCTCAGACAGTAGGAGGAATCAGTGAACGTGTATTCTTCCTATAACTTGCTGAAGTTGCACAAATTCCATACAACAAAGTGCAAACAACTTCTACTGCAAAAGCTAGGCATCAAAATGGTCCTATACTGCAAAGCTTGAAATTGGATTCAAGCATTGCTGAAGTCCAGGAAACTCCAAATCCTGGTTCATGATCAAAAATCCTCTCCAACTAGAACACCACATACTTGGCATTTAACTGCTGACACACAGGCTTACGGCAAAATACCTGATTTTCCTAGGTAAGCAATTTGTAATGACTTCTGGCTCTATTCATTTTACACACACAACACAGACAATACAACAATGCACATGTAAAGCACCAAGGTTTTAATTAGTTGGCATACCTTCATCTCCAAAATACAACTCAACACCTATTGAGACAATAATGTTTCTCCATTTACTTCACAGACTACTAAAATGTTAGGTGGCAAAAGGGAAAAATCACAAGACAAGCTGCCCCTTGTTAGCAGAATCATCGTATAGAGAAGAGCAGGGGAGTAAGATGTGAGCTTTAATTTAGATTTCATAGTAATGAGAGAGGCAGGGAGGCAAATGGGGATAAGGGTATGCTAAATCATATGTAAGGAAGGTATCTGCATAACGTCAGCATCTTCCTTGTGATCAGAGTGATGAATGCATAGGCATGGGTTTTAACCACCACTTAACAAATTGGCTATTTAAAATTTCAAGGATCAGGGTAAACATTTAAAGTAAATTCAAATTGTACATTTTTTTCATCCAGAAAATGACTAGGTTGACCTGTCTGTCTGAGAATGAGCAATAGGTCTTGAGTGGCAGCAAACTCCAACATCAGTGTTAAATAATAGTTACAAAGCACTCCTCTGGGCTTTACCTTGCTTGGACAAAGTGACACAAAGTATTCCCCACTGATTTCTGTATCCCAGTCAGAAGAGTACCTTGCAAATTATCAGTTTCTTCTAAATCTGGGAAGAAACTCTGGCTGCACCTGTGCAAATTTATGGAATTGGTTAGGAGCACATTTTATATGTTAAGTTTTCTCTCTTGATACTTTTCTTCCAGTTCTGATCCTTGTTTCTTAAACCCAAAGCTTAGCATTACAAAAAACTTCAATTATCCATAGTAAGCTTTCCAGCATGGGCTTCCCCCTTTCTGCTCCCTAATTTTCCAGAGATGTATGTCAGCCAGTTGCAAGAACAGATAGGGGGATATGTATACAAAAACTACTCAGGAGTTAAACATGCTTGTTCCATGGCATGCTCACAAAGCAAAATGTGTTTGTATGTGCAGAAATGTACAGAACAAATGCATGTCCTAATCCAGCTGAATATTACAAATCCTCGTTGATTTCTGTGAAGCAAAGTTAGTGTCTTTGAAGATATCATCAAGACTTGGCAAGATCATTAGGGGAGGCTGTGTTCCACGGGACACTGAGTACCAGTACGTGCACATACTGAAGTGCTTGGGAAACTGCTTGGAATCTTCCAGGATTTGCCTTCTTTTGAAAATCATGCCCTGGGATTCAGTAATCAACTAAATTACCTCTAAATAGGCTTTTTTTTTTTTTTTTAGTTGGAAATCATCCATGATGGAGCTTTTCATGATTAATAAAGATTTGGTCATAGTTCATACTCAAATTCCTCAGGAGTGCTTTAGAGTTCACCCAGTTTTAAAGATTAATTTAAAAAAAAAATAAAGTAAGGCTTTGCACTGTTTTCTTCCCTAACTATGTTAATTGCATGACAAGTTTCAACCCCAGTTTCATACAACAGAAACTGTTAACATTTTTCTACTCACTGAAGCACAATTTCATGGGAAAGTTACTTTTTGTTCTATCATTTATATTTGAAACTTGCTGCTTCTTCTTTTCTTTTCTTTTCTTTTCTTTTCTTTTCTTTTCTTTTCTTTTCTTTTCTTTTCTTTTCTTTTCTTTTCTTTTCTTTTCTTTTCTTTTCTTTTCTTTTCTTTTCTTTTCTTTTCTTTTCTTTTCTTTTCTTTAATGGGGTCTTAACTTCATTTCAGGACAGACACCTACATGGTATTTCACAACCTACTGGTATGGATTTTCTGCCATCTAGACAATCATTTAAAACCTTATGCTTGACATTGTATTTTTCCAGAGTAAGCAAAAGGAGGCATATATTTGATGAGGAAAGGGAATTATTTTACCTATTTAACCAGTAGAAAGAATTACCATGAGCAGATGCCTTACTCATATGCATGAATGGAAGTTTCTCAAATTCCATATAACAGCATAGAAACTACTTCTGCAAAAGTTGGCGTTAGCTTTGTGGAACAGAGTTGCAAAGAGCAAATCTCAGATAGTAAATAAATCCTTTCTGGGAATCCTGCCACAAAAACTTTGAGCAAGAACTTTATTTAAAATATTCAAAGTGCTGAGCATTAAATGTTCCACAGACAAGGAATGTATAGCATGGCTGGTTTCCTGCAGATCCAGCAAGCCAAATTCTTTCCCCTATAAGTAACTACAATTCTATGAATCTTGGTGGAGCTTTGCCTGTATACATGAGAAACAATTTCTGCTCTGGATGCCTTTCACCTTTTTTTTTTTTTTTAAAAAAAAAAAAATGGTTCCTATTTGAATGCTACATTAAAGTTTTTAATAAGATTTTAGACACCATAAAAATACTGTTTAAAATACTAGGTAACTGTACTGTCCAGTGTTGGATGATATTTCCAACTGGGACAATTTCAAAGGAAAAAAGATTTTTAATACCTCAGGGAATCAAGGCCCTGTTGGTTTGTGAATCCATAGATACTTAGCAACATCACTCCATAAATAAAATTGTCATAGTACCATATGATTTCTAATATATTTTGGACTTCATTCTCTCACCTACCCTGCTTAGTATTGAAGTATAACAAGTAATTTCAGCTGGAACATATTTATGTTTGCATTTCATCCCGTTCATGTGAAAGTCCAATATGAAATTTCCCTTTCATGATCATTTTGGTCTCGTCAAAGGAAATTAATGTTTTCTCAACTATGCTTGTGTTCAGTAATATTCAGCTCACCAAAAATCACCGTATTAAACAAAGTCTAAAGTCTTTTCTGACTACTGTACTATCTGAAGATACTAACAGATATTTGAGCAATCTTAGCAACTTCCTATAAGCTTGTACCAAATAAAAGCTTCCTGGTACAAATGGAAGCCAGGAGTGTCACCTGACTTTCAGAAATTATGCTTATAAAATGACAATAATCTCACATGAGCAAACAGCATAAAGCCATTCACTGACAACTTATCAATCAAAGCTGAGCTCCACTTGCTGTCTCTAAAACACTCAGCTTCCACATGAAGTCTAAATCAGATTTTCAGAGGAAATGGAAATTCTAGAAGCATTTAGAACTGACCTCAATAACTTCAGCGTAAACAGCAAAGCACTGCCACATAGGGAGCCACAGGAAAACCCAGTCATTTAAATAACTGCATCACGAATGGCAGCATAAAATTTACAGGTGTACTTGTTTGAGTTCAGTTGTGATTTTTTCAGTTAGAGCCTCCTGCTACTTTTTAAAAAATGCACTATTTCAATATACTATCTTTTAAAATTATTTTATTTTTCCATATTCAAAATAAGGGTTACATCAGCTTATGCTGTGGGGATCACAGTGCACTCTGGTGTGGCTGTTGTATAAAGCAGCCAGTTGGGTTACCTTGCACTCAGTTTTGATGATCGCACAACCTTGCAATGACCAACCCTACAGCATTTCACTTTTCACAAATGCAGTTCAGATGTGGGGAAGGGAGGGCCCTACCAAGTGCCAGTTCTACAAGTTTCTCTCTTGTACCGTCCTGCAGAATTCAAGGGCCCGTTTTTCTGAGATAGAGAACAAAAAGCTTGGTGACTACTTTTTAAGCAGTCTGAAAGCCTCTGATTATGTGCAGTTTTCCATAGCTGAAATAAACTGTCTTTTGTTTCAAAGAAAGTACATATGGTTTGTAGAGAAAAGTTTTCTATTGTTTTGTTTTTCAAAAGTGGAAGATATACCTTGTCTTTGAATACATTTATAGCAGCTCTACTGAGTTCAGTGAAAGCTGTATCTGCATGGCTGTAGAGAGAATGTGATCCTTAAAGTCTAGCATAAATTGTGGTTTCATTTTGTACGATACATATCATCTCCTTAGAGACACGTGTGCTCACTGCCAGCTGTCAACATCCTGCACAATTAAACTTCTAGGGGCTTAAAAACCCTAATATAAACATCTTAAGTTTTCACAGAAGCCAATGAGTGGAGGAGACATATTTACATTATGATTATTTGACAACATTTACAAAAGCAGAGTTATCCCCCTTAAAGAGAAAAAAAAAAAAAGTTATTCCAAACATGGTTTACGTAATTTCACACAAAACTAAATGTGATCTCTTCTTTCCTACATCCAAGTTGGTCTCTTAGAATGCACTTTAAATAGGTAAAAACGCACCAACAATAAACCTGCCAACCAGATCTTTCTTCCCTAGAAACTTTTAAAATCAATAGATTCCAAAGGATGGGAGTTTTTTTATCAGAAAACAGTTACAGGAGATGCTATTTTTGCACCTGCTGCCTTACAGAGCTAGCTTTTATGGATGATCCTGCACTTGCTGATAACAGCTCTCATCTGAGTTACTATTTTTGTTGCTCTTTCCCCGCTGAAATTGCTGATGCTCCTGGTGACACTGCTTTTGAAGCCACTTATTTTTCTGCTGATGCTACAGATTCTGCTGAGGTAATGTAATTGCTGCGGTCATTGTTAAAGGCCCCGAGTGGCTACTTCTCTTGCTATCCAAAGTATTTCTATTTTTATTCTCTGATATTACACCCACTAGAGCCCGGAAAAAAAGTGACTGACCGCATGCAAGTACCTCATGGCTTTGTGTGACAAATAATGACAGCGAGATGTTTAGATGGCACTACTGCAGCAGCCACCTCGTGCAGGCGTCCGGGCTCCAGACACTCCTCAGAGCTGGGACAGTTCCTCCCACCGCCTCCGTCCTCCAGCACCAGAAAGGGGAAGCCCTGGGGGATGTCACACACGCAGTTTTCCCTCCTCAGCAACGGGACGGAGGTGTGGAGCCGGTGCGAGGGACTCGGGCTGGGCCCTGTACACCAGGGGAAAAGCAGAAAAGCTCCCGGAGCCCCGGCACCTCAGCGGCGGGCCCTGCTTCACCGAAACGATCAGCTCACGGATGCAGGGGGGAGTCAGAGGAAAGAGGGGAGAGAGAGGGCTCCCCTGCCCCGCCGCACCTCCGAGGCGGCCCGGCCCGCTCGGTTAGAGCCTCGGCAGCGCCACCGGCCGCAGCGCCTGCCGCCACGCTCTCCTCCCGCACCAGGGGCCGGAGCGCAGCGCCTGCCTCCCCTCCGCTCTCCCTCTGCTTTGCTCCCCCTGACCTCCGCCGCGGGGCAGGCACTCGGCAGCACTGACACTCAAGCACCGTCCCGCCGTGACCTGAGGGAACCAACGGCCGCGACCCGCGCACGGCCAGCGGCGGGGCGGGGCGGGGCGGGGCGGCGGGCAGCGCCCCAGGGGCGCAGTGAGGGCAGGGGACGGTGGTGACGTGCAACGGCCGTCCTCGAGGGGGCGCTGCCGCCACGCCCCGCCCCCTCCCGGAGTCCGAGCGCCCCCTCCGCCTCCATTTCCCAGAGAGCGGCGCGGGAGCGGGGCAGGAAGTCTCGTGCGCCTGAGTCAGGGGCGGTGGGGGCGCGGGAGCCGCGGCCGGGCGCGGGCGATGGCGCTGGAGACCCTCTCCCCGGACTGGGAGTTCGACCGCCTCGACGACGGCTCGCAGAGTGAGTGCGCGCGGAGGGCGGGGCGCGAGGGGCCAGCGCGAGGCCAGCGGGGCTGTGGCGGTAACCGCCACAGAGCGGGGGCGGGGCGCGGGCTGAGGAGACCCCTGTCCCCTCCTGGTCCTCTCTGGTCCCGCTCGCCGCTGCACCCCCGCTGGGAACGGGAAAGAGGGAGGGAGGGAGGTGGGGGGAAGAAGCAGCCATGGGAGCGGAGCGAGGTCACCCTCCCCGGCCCCCTCACGGACCCTGCCCTGTGCGGGGAGTCGGGCGCCCGCCGCCCCCTTTCCCCGGTCGCCAGCCGGGTGCTCCTCCCCCTGCAGTCAGACCCGCGGGGGTGGCCTGTTGCGGTGACCTTTTCCCCTCCCACCCTCTCTGTAGTGGTCGGAGGCTGTTTGGGGTGGGAGAGTGGCTATTCCAACCCTTCGTCCTTTACCCCCTCAGCGGAGTCGTCTCCAGTGGCCCAGCGTGGCGGGGCGGGCAGGGGCAGGCAGGCTCGCCCGGAACGAAGCGGGCAGGAGGAAGAGATGCTTCTCGTGGGGCTGGTGTTTCTTTCCTTCCTGATAACTTCTCGTGGCTCACCAATTTTTGCAGTTAGCCAGAGAAGTCACATCGAGACAAGTTCGTTGTGTGCAGCTTCCATTGGGAAAGGCTTTCTGGCAGGGAGCCGGGTAGTCAGTTGTGGTTTCACCTTTAAAAATAATTAAATAAAAGCTTTTGATGCTTAAGTCTTTGACAGTGGGTTTGTGTGCCCGTCAAAATCCACGTTTTTCGCAGCCTGTGGAGGTGACCTACTTTCTAAGCAGGGAACATACATGGTTGTCACGCTGTAATACATGCTGTAAATTGAACTGTGCTGAATTAATTACACCAGGTGTTGCTGTGCAAATATGTCACTCATGGACCAACTGTTTCACATATAATTTATCCCAAAGGATGGTACTGTTTATGCCATATTAATTTAATCTGGATTTCAGTGGAAACTGTAGCTGTCCTGAGCAGAGATTTTTACTAGTTCTCTAGCTGTGGAAAGGAAACTGTAGCTTTTACTCAAAATGCCAGATCTCCATTAGTTTGCCTGTGACAGTAAGTGCAGCTGTGAGAACTCTACATGACATAATATGCTCCATTACGACCATCTTGATGGTAAACAGACTGATCTTCTGTTGAGAACAGCATGCAATATTCTTCCAGGGAAGAGCCAAAGAAAAATCCTGTGATTTGAAAGCCTTTTTTTTTGTTGTTGTCTACTTTCACTTTATACCTGTATCACTCGCTAACCTTCAGCAAATATAATATTCTATAGTAAGATACTAAGTAAGTCTGGCTTGTTGCATCTCTGCCCTAGATATTTATGGACATAGCACTTGCAAATCCTACTGTGGCAATAAGGCTATTGAATATTGATATTGCTGATTTTATGGAAGAAGATAAGAGTAAGTTGGGGAATCTTTACTGCTGAGTAGATCTCCTGCATTGTTCTAATTGTAATGCTTTCATTTTATCACCCAAGGAGAAACTAAATAAAACTTTATTGTAAATAGATTACACCATAGGAAGTATGTCTGCTGCTCTGAAGAAAAAGAAAATCTATGCTTTCTGTGATTTCTTTTTCTTCATGTTAGCCAGTTTATTTAGGAAAACTTTTCTGCATCTTAAAAAGCTTTCCCCATCTCCCAGATATTTTTTCAGTTCAACCCTGCCTATCTCTGCCTAGCTAATAGCTTTCACTCTCCTGTGTCCCTAAAATAGTGAGGAAATTATTAACACCTGTCTCTTACCTTATATATGTTCACTACAAGGTGGCAAATTGATGGCTATCGATAGTTAAGTCTTTGGAAATATTTAATATTATTATGTTGAGGTATAGCATTGTTCAGATTCATCATTTGGCTGCTGGAAAGGTGACAGTTTGTGAGTCTCTAGCAGAGCACTGCTGCGAGATTCTGTTTGAGAAATGCTGCCTGTTCTGTAAGGAATTGATTTGAACAACAGTGCCAATTTCCTACTCTTGTGTGACTTGGAAGGTTTTTCTGTTCTTCCTGTAAAACCCCAATATCTGTCAGTTTCTCTGCTCTTAGTTTGTCTTTTGTGCAAAGGGAGAAGATGGGATTGGGGGAACACCACAGTGTACCTCTATAATAATAAATCTCCATACTCCAGATTTTCTAGCAGTAAAGTACTGAAGCTGACATGGTGGGTAGTTAACCTCCATTCTGCAGGGCTCTGCACCTGTCATTGTTGTAGTGGTTTTCTGCAGCAAAACTTTCAGAAGATGCACTGAAAGGTACCTGAAAGATGAGATGAATTTGATGGGGTAGAATAATATGATGATAGAACTCAAGGGCTGCCCATTACTGTCTAGAGCATATACTGCTGATGGAGAGTTTTTTGTTCACTTGCTTCTGATGTGTCTAAATGAAATTCAGTCTCCTTATTTTGACAGTCCCTGTCCCCTGTCTAGGCTGCAGGTGCAAGTAGAACCCAACGGCACTAATGCAGGACTTAGTACGGTAAACTCTCCCACACTTCTTGGATGGGCTTTGCAGTCCATGTGCCCTTATGGTTGGCATTGCTGCTGACTTCAAAGTAGTAGCTTAGAATTAGTTGAGGACTTCACTGCAATCTTTTCAGCTTCTCAGTCTCAACCTGCCTGTGCACAGTCCTTCTCATCTCTTCCTTATTAATTTATCATTATTCCTCCCCTTATTCCTGGTGCAGTGTCTCAGTCAAGTATTTCCTTTCTTCAAAAAATGTCTAAGTGATAATTGATTCAGCAGTGCTCTTTCACTTGAAGTAGCCACCAACTACCATTTGGCTCAGTTATTGGTAATGTGGATGAGGAAGAGGTTGAACATACAGAATAAAATAATACAAGTTTTTTTTATCTTTCTAGAGCAGCCTACTTGCAGAAATGTGAAAAGGGCACATATGAAGCTGCATGCAGGTTGACTTCTTGTTTAGGAATAGTTCAGTTATTCAGCTTTCACTCTCTAACTTTTTTAGATAATCCTATTTTCAACGAATAGCAGAAGATCGCAAGCTATTAGATTTGTTATCTAGTTACGGGAGATAGTTTAGTCTGCACATGAAGAGGGTTTTTACTTCCCAAATGAGCATAGAAGCCTTGAGCTGTAACCACTCGCTCTGTAGTTCAGGTTGTGCAACTAAGTCAGTAATTGTGTGTGACTGGGGGGAGGAGAAGAAAGAGTGTCTTAATGTGGGAAGAAAAAAAGGTCAGGATAGAGTGAATGAAACTTATGTGGACCAATTGTCTTTAGACTTACCTTGCTAATTAATGTCACTATTCTTGGTGTTTGACCAGCCAAATGTTACCTTTTGAACATAGTAAGATACTTACCCGTAGCAGTAACAGGACAGCTGTGCATTTCAGTGTCCAGGTGCTAAACAGAAGAAAAGCTCTGCTTGAAGATGGTGAATTTGCAAGTAGGAGAAATGGTTGAAAGCAAAAAACCTTCCCATGTAATGCCCACATGACTTGCTGAGAGGTAGCAGGGAGAGAGTGGAAGGGGGATTGCTACTAATGTGACTGCTGCGCAGGCCCAAATGATTAGACCCATTGCCTCAAAGTTCTAATGTAATTGCATATCTACTGGCTCAGCTGATGGGTAGAATCACCTGCCATGCTACGATTTCTACAGCTGTTTCTTTGCTCAGCATCTTGATGTGATTAGGTTGGATTTATTAAGATCTTAGTTTGAAAATATATGCAAGTCTCAAAAATATTTTTCTGCAAACCATTTAAATGTTTGATATTCTCTAAGTAGTATTTGGATTTCTTTTAAACTGACACTGAGTTGTAGATTGTTTTTAAACAGTAAGAACTATATATTAAAGATGCAGTTGTAGTAAGGAAAAATACTGCAGCAATATGAGGAATACAGTACTGCAAGCTAAATAATAACAGATTGAATTTTTTAAACAAAATTTTTTATATTGCAGTTTACTGAACAGTCTGTAAAACTTTACAAATGTTTTAAATTCTCAGAAATTCATGCTGAAGTGCAGTTGAAGAATTATGGAAGATTTCTTGAGGAATATACATCTCAGCTGAAGAGAATTGAAGATGCTTTGGATGACTCTGTTGGAGATGTTTGGGACTTCAGTCTTGATCCTATTGCATTAAAGGTCTTCATATATTTTATATGTATTGCAGCTGTTACTTTCCTAGTTCCTCATTCCCTTCAAAACCTGAGAAATAAAAGTATGATGCATTTGTACTCTTAAAATTTTGACTTCTGTGTTCAAAAAATCTACCCAATACTATTTTAATTATCAACTATTGAATAAATTGGTGCATATCATAAGATAATGTGTTTTCATGTTATTCTTTTCCAGTCTTTTGGATACTAGTAGAAGTTAAATGAATTTATAATTATTATAGTTATTGTAGTTCTTCATGGGAAAGCTAATTCCAGTAAACTTCCCTTTGGGTGTTGGTGTTTTTTATCTGGGGGTTGGGGTTCCAGAGGAGCTCACTAATAATTGTATAACTGCATAGTGACCTCTGTGTATATTTATAGTTGTGTTTTGACTTAATGGCCTTGATATAGTATTTTCTGTCCTCCAGAGGTGGTTATTTCCTTGGTCATAAGTTCTCTGTCCTTGTAGAGCATTATTTTTTTTCTTTTCTCTTCACTGAATTTGCAGACATCATTAAAAGCACTTTTGTTTCCATATGGAACTTGTCTGCACTGAAGATGCGTTATTAAGTAATCATCTGTCTGAATAATTTGAATAAATTATGTGTAGGGCCAGCACAGTGCTGGATGCTTATGAACTAGTTAAAATCATATCTGACTTCAGTACCAGTTGCCAGTGCCTGCATACAGATATGCACTATGCATCTTATTTCCTGAATTTGGGATTCTTAATTCATATTTTAGGTTTCCTGAGCTGAAATTCCTTTTTAATACATAAACCATAATGATCATGCTTTTGCTTTTCAAATTTTGTAACTAAATTGTTGTAAACGCTGTATAGAATAGCTATAGTTATTTGACTTTCTTCCTAGAGTGAAAGGAAATGTATTTCTATGTAAATGTGAAGAGCAAAGGTTTCCTATAGCATAGATTGCCAGTAATGTGCAATTAGTGCTTTCTTATTACTGACCTTACTTGAGATTAAACTAGGGGAAAAAAAATACTTAGTTGAATAAATGTATTTTTGACCAATATTTTCTAAAGTTGTTTGTTGATTTTTGTGTGGTTTTTTTAATTTTAGCTTTTGCCATATGAGCAGTCCTCCCTACTGGAGCTCATAAAGACAGAAAACAAGGTAAGTGCCTTATGATTAAAATAAAAATAAATATTAAAAAATAGAGTTATTCTAGTTAAAACCAAGCTCTTTGAACAGGAATCTATTAGTAATCTGTGTGGTTTTTTCCCTTTCGAGTGTAGGTTCTAAACAAAGTAATAACTGTGTATGCTGCCCTTTGCTGTGAAATCAAGAAGTTAAAATATGAGGTAAATTCAGCTTTTATTACTATGTATGAAAACGTTTTCAGATTGGCAAGCTGATACATAAATTTATTCTTTAGCAGTAAAGAAACAAGATACAATGTCTAAGTTTTTATAGCATGATTACATATATCCTATTTATTAAAAAACAAATTTCTGCTTTTGTTGTTAGGCAGAAACTAAATTTTATAATGGCCTCTTGTTTTATGGAGAAGGAGGTAAGTAGCTCCCTTTACTGTAAAAGTTTGTAGTTTTATGGTACTGCTTAAGGTTATATTAAATGCTGCAGTAAGTGTAATTTTATAATATGGATACATGTTTTCTCTTTGAACACCAAATAATGGACTTTGAGGTTACAGGGATGTGTGTTAGTGTCTTGTAACTGTTCTGAGTTAGCTTAAGATAACAGTAAGATGTATCTGTTACATTAACAGGAAATTTTATTGCAGCCTTATTTACATGGGAAATAGGGAGTATGGGCTGTTGAGGATGCATTTAAAGTATAAGATGGAGAAACCTGAGCTCATGTACTGTAGCAGCTGTTCTTCAAAGTATGGCATCGAAAACCTGTTTTTCACATGTAAACACATCCTAAACCAACTTATTTCCTACTGGCACTAGATTTTACATTGGTTGTAGTGAAACAATACACGTAATTTGATTGTAATAAAATGAAACCATTAATAAATAACTTGGAGCAAGTCCTGCCTACTTTACTTAACATTGTTCCAAGAGAAGTTGCAGTGTATTGAAGTCCTCTGCCCTTCAAGTGCAGCTAATACTACTTGTACTGCTGTTTAGACCATCACATAATCCAAGGGCACAAGTGATTGTAAGTCAATTCAGTTGCCAGATCATGAGACCTTGCTTTAGGTGAAAGATACTTCTTGTCTTGGAACCAAACTGGTAACTCCTCTGAAGGGTTGGTCTTAAGCTTCTACCTTAAAGGATGTTAGTCTGCTAATAAACTCAGATTTTGGTACCGAGGACTGAATATGTTAATGAGTTAATTTAGAGATATGCGGCTTAACTTTGTTTTCTATTTCAGAAATTTGAGAGAAAGGGAAGGGCCTTTCATAGTAGTCTTGTAAAAGGGCTTTTTTAAAGCTTTTTCAAGAGCCTTGACTGTGACAGAAGTATTGAGGAATGTGAAATCTTTGAGACAGGCTGCTCATCATTATTCTAAGTGCTCTATGACTGCTGTAGTTTAGTTAAGGAACATGAAAAAGTGTGGGTTTTGGTTTTTGGTTTTTTTTTTCTTAACACGTTCTCCTTCCTATCAGACATAGTTTTAAATATCTTAACAAAAAGTGATATACTGCCAAAATTATATTAGGAGATCCCTTAAAACTTCTCCACGTCTCTAGTGTGAAAGAAGTTAGACTGTTGCAGATTAGCATGTTATTACAGCAGCAGTTTGTTCCTGATGAGTGTTCTGCAGGGGATGCTTGAGAATAGCAGGAGCTGAGAGGTCAGCCTTCTGTGGGTTCGCTAGGGATGCAGAAATTGCGTTCTCCACTTCCATATTCCTCCTTGTAGCACCGGCTTTGAAAACAAGAAGCTTGCTTATTTAGAACAGCTGGCAAAGTTACTGGCTCAAGGATGATTGAAATGAAACAGACACTGTCCTGGCCTTTTTCTTTTGTATAAAGAAACATTTTTTTTTTTTCATCTTGTCCTTGAAGTGAGTAGGGCTACTCTAGGAACTTTAAATAGTTAGCTGGATTGTTTTTTGGGGGACCTACACCAAACAGAGTAAGGGTTACATAAAATCTGTAAAGGGGAAGCATGCAGTGTTTAGTATCTTGTCCCAGAGCTCCCTGTTACAGAAGTATGGAGACTACTTCAGTGGCTGGTAACTGCTCTAAAATAACATATTTTATGAAGCAATAAGACCTGCATTTCTTATGCAGGTAAACTTGAAATTTTAAGCTGACTTTTCGCAGAGAGGCCTGATAGAAAAATCCCAAGTTTAGAGCATTAATCTGTTGTCACATTAAAAAGGCTGTATTTTGTCAGGTAGTATTACAGTTGCCCCAGCTGATTCAAACAATGTGTCATTGGTGATGTAATTATTCTATTTAATAGTATGCTGTTAGTGTACTTTGTCATGCAGGCAATGCTTTGAAGCTATGGTGATGAGCTGATTCTTTTGTGCAGGGTCATATGTAGGAAAAAGAAATTTCTTGATGAAATTGTATGCTACACAGCTTTTTCTTCTGATTAAAGATGCAGTATAATATTACAGTACTGAGAATGTTCCTTGCAATATAAATACGTAGTGCTTTCGTATAAACTTTTTAAAATTGAAACTTTTGTAGTAAGTTCCATAATATATATGCCTCTAAAGAATTACATTTCATATTTTTTCTTTCATATGATGGAGACTTTTTTCCTGCTTTGTGTCTAGCTTATAAACAATGTAATTTTTAATGAGAAAAACTTTAAAAATAAGTCAAATTTAGGAAAGCAAAATTAGAAGTTATTAAGGCTCCATCAGTATGCTTATAATAGTGTACTCCACTTGTATGATAAACAAATGGCTTGGAGGGCAAGCTTCAATGTTAAATTAACAGGTCTAACATGGGCTTTTGAAAGTAGTGACAAATGTTTGTCTTTCAAGCCACAGATTCCAGCATGGTGGAGGGAGATTGCCAAATACAGATGGGAAGATTTGTTTCTTTCTTACAGGTAGAGTATGTTTTAATTTTTTTTTTTTTACAGCAATTATAATCTTAATTTTACTTGCAAAGTGGATTTAACATTCTGCAGTATCCTGCTTGCATCTTGCTGAAAGGCATTGCAGTCATTTGATACATTACTATGTTTTGCCCAGAGACCTGTCACAACTAGCTGATATATCACACATTATTTTGGGTTTTTTTATACTTGTCTAAAACTCTGGAAGTCTAATGAGAGAAGGAATTACAGTTTGTGTAATCATTGTTTAAATAAATTGGAATTTACTTAAGAAAATTTAAGTAAGAGAAGGTAAATTGAGGTTGTTTCATTTGATGGTAAAGGTATTTATTTTTATGGTTTTGATTAGCCAGTTTTAGTTTTCATTGAACATTGGGAATGGATTAATTGTTTATGCATCTTTTTTTAGCTGATAGAATAAAGCAAAATGAAAACATACCTGGAAAAAAATTGCTTATGCCTCACTCAAACTTTCAGGGAAGAACACTATATCTTACACATTTTGGTTCTTATCAGGGTCCTTTGCATGAAAACAGGATTTGTGTTTCTTCAGAGGATTTCCTGTGTTCTTGTGTTTCATTCTACTGAGGAATTTTTTTTGTCTTCAGTCTAGCTTAAGTGACTGTCTTGTTCCCAAAAATGTTTCTATTTTTATGCAGTATTGCTTGTAATGAAGTATCTGTGTTGAAGTAGAGAATATACAGGAAGCTTCCGGAAGGTTTAGACAAATTCTAGTTTTAACAAAGGTTAAAATTCCTGTTCTTGCTGTATACTAGCATGGCAGTAGTCATTTACTGAGTCATAACAGGTTGAATGCTATAGGAAGTTGTTTCTCAACCTCTTTTACTATGCCCAAGTGCAGTTAGCTGGTAGGATATCTTGGGATGTTTTTTCCCCCCCATTTTTCAAGCTTTTTGTCCTATCAACTTTGTCAGTTTCTTCCTTCATCTTATATTTCTTACTGAGCAGATGTTTGAGACCTTTTAGTGGTTCTTAAATAGGGCTACTGGGTACTCTGTCTAGGTAGAAATTGAGAGCAGGGTGACTGGTTGTCTGGATATCTACATGCACTGCAAACCCATTCTGTAGAACAACGTATATGTATTTATGGAGTGTATGCTGATATATATATTTTTGTGTAGTGTTTACCCTATAAATGTAACTATTACTTGTGAGCCCTCTTTGTATCTATGCTATGATGACTTCATGGTTGTTAAGCAGCTTGGGAAAGAAGGGAGATGCAGGATGTTGGCCCCAAAGGGAAGGTTACTGTGCTAACAGGTGTGTCTTGCTTTGGGTAAAGCTATGAGGAAAACTCTTTCCCTAATGGGTTTGTTTTATTTCAACTGTTGTGTTCCCCTAAATCTACTCAGTAGTAGTCGATAGCTGTAGGCTGGGAAATGCTGTTCAGGTCAACACTATAAGCATATCTCCAAGGACAGTGTGAAAATATGAATGAAGATGACAAAAGAGGTGAAATGTTGCTTTCATAGAGCTAATGTCGACCAGCTGATTTACTGTCTCTTCTGAGTTCAGGATTTCTTGGTTAACTAGATGTAATAGCCTCAAATTAAAATTCACTATGTCAAAACCTTTAAAAAAAAGAAAAAAAAATATCAAAATAGAGATGTGAAACACTAGTTAAGTACTCTTGATCCTCCAGAAGACAGTGTATTTGAAGAAGTCTGGTAAAATTATAATCTCATCTGTATTATGCAGCTGCCAATATGCATGTGCTGTTAAACTGGACTATTTCCTGGGAGTTTTAAAATGGCAGCTGATGCCCCTTCCCCGGGAAAAATGATCTCAGTTGTCTATTAACCCATTCCTCTGGAATCTGTTGGCTTGTTTCAACTACATTTGTTAGACCAATACAAGTATAAGAAGTAACAACACTTTTTTTGTTTTGTGAAAACTGGTGGCTGATAGAAGGCAGAAGCCCAAATAAGATCTATTTTTGATGGAGAGGAAGACAAAATTCAGCTGTTAGCCAGCCTTCAGTCAGGAACGGCAGGCTGGCTGGGTAGCCTGTGTGGGATGTCTGCTATTAAGCCATCTGTGTGCTGACTGGCTAGATTCATCATATGCTGATTTTCCCTGATGGGATTATAGGGTGCATTAATGAGCAGTTATTGCAGTTAAGGGAAACTCCTTTATTGTATTGCTTGAGGAATGCCTTGTTAAAACCCATTACAAAAATTAAGGTGGTCCTTTACGTGGTCAGAGTTGTCCTGTTCTTTTGTACTATGTAACTGTGCTGAAGTTCTGCTTTAGTCAAACATACCTCTCAGAGACACTGTCTTGGGTTTTTTTGAAAGCAGTATTCTGTGGCTAATCACTCTTACAGTAGGTACAGGCTTCTGTGTTAATTTCTTATTTGAATTCAGCTATCACTAGCTCCCAGAGCATGACTTTTGAACCTAGTGGGAAAAGACACAGCCCTTGCTATCAGGGATATTCTCTCTGAAAGTACTTGGATACTGTTATCAAGTCACTTCTTACTGTCTTTGATAAACTGAACCAATAGTATGAATAGCCTGAGTTGTACTGGAAGCTTGTGTTTGGTAGCTTCTTAGCTTAATCCCAGATCCTTTTTCTGAGCTGTTAGTAACTAGGATAATATTTTCCCCCCTGCTTGTAGGTCTGTCCACTAACTTGGATTAGGAATGTAGTTGGAGCTTGAGCTGCAAGTTCAGAGGTTTATGTTCAGTATTTTAGATGTAATAACAACTTGTGTATGTGGAGGGTCTGTACATATATATGCATTTTATTTTCTTGTGTTTCAGGAGCTGTCTTGCTTTGTTACCCGGTGTTACGAAGTGGTGGTGAATGTAGTGCATCAGTTGGCTGTTCTCTATACCAGCAACAAGTAATTATTCTCTAAAAGGCTGTATTGTTTTTATGTAGTTAAACAAATGTATAAAATATGAATGTTCTTCTGTCTAAGGCATGGTCATTTTTGGAATATTGTTGTCTAGGGATAGGGAGAGTGCTTTGCTGTGCAAGTTTGGGCTTTGTAGGCAATTATTAAAGTGGGTTTGTTTTATTTTTAGAAAATACGGTGCTTTTATATAATGAAGAATTTTTTTAAATTTTTTTATAAAATTGATACTTCAGAGGCACTTAGTCTTTATTATTAAGAGATCTTATTACTCACTCAGCCTTGCTCTGTTTGAGAGAGTGAGGTTCCTTCTGCTGACTGATACGGTAGCTTCAGAAGCTTAAAAATCAGATAACTTCCACAATCTGTTTTAATTATGCAAATCTTGGTGTATATCCTCGTAGAATGACCATAGTTTTAACACCTGAAACTGAGCTTAGTAAGTGCTGTTGGATTTAGCTCCTCTGAAAAGTCTGAGGAGAGCTTATCTCCAAAATTACTTTTTTTTTTTGGGGGGGGGGGGTTTATTTGTTTTGGTTTTTTTTCCATTTCAGTCTTACGTTGCAGCACAAGGTAGACTTTCTGTATGGTGCCAAATGAACAAGGCTGGATGTGTAGCTTGGATGTGGCTTGATTAAATATGAAATATGTGAAATGATTTTGTACTTTTGGGCCACAAGGCTGTATGTGTCAAGGCTACTTGTTCTTAGCATGACTGAATTGGGAGTTGCTGATATACATGTGCACTGAATGAAGTCAGCAGTGCATGTGTATATCAGCAGTGTACAGTCACATGCTGTTCATTCAAAAATGCAGTATTAAATTTGATCACAGCACACAGATTTCACATAACATATGCTTTTAATCAGATTTTGAGGTTTTTTCTGAAGGTACTATGTTTATGAAGAAAGCTGTACCCAAAGAAACAAAGAGCACACTGTGGTACAGAATTGATAAATATGCTCTGTTCTAAGGATTAAAAAGGCATTAAAATACTTATTTTATTTACAGGAGCTCACCTAAAATTATAGAGACATCTGGAGTTCATTTTCAGGTGGGAATGATTTGAAGCCCTTTTGCTTATGTAATATATGTATGTCTTGATCATTAATCCTGAGAAAAGCAGCAAGAACATGAGTTTCAAGTACAACTTTCAGTCTAGCATATCCTTTAAAGGCTTTATTAATCAACTTTTTCTGACCATTATGTGGAAGGACTGGTATCTCCATGTCTATCATATTCTAGTGTTCTTAACAGAAAGGTGTTTGCATGCTTCCCTGTTGTGTGTAATATGTGCTTCTGCACGTAAAGAATTTTAAAAATTCTACCTTCAGTTTCATGTTAGATCAGTGAACTTAGTGGTGCTTGCATGCAAACTAATGTTCCTTGTGTCACTACAAGAAATACTAAATCTTTAAGCTACCAGACCAAGAAATCTCCAGTTTAACTCTAGCTTATGTCTTACTGGCAGATAACATATTGAAAGGAACTGGAATCTTATATGTTACACATGACCGCAATAAACTTTAATAGTTACAGGGGGTTTGTGTGTGTGTGTCTTCGTTTTCTTTGGGTTTTTTTGTTGGTTTTTTTTTCATTTGTTTGTTTTGGTTTTTGTGGGGTTTTTTGTTTTTTACAGGCGATGTATGAGCATCTGGGAGAGTTGCTCGCTGTCTTAATCACTCTGGATGAAATAATTGACAATCATGCCACTCTGAAAGATCACTGGACCATGTATAAGAGGTGTGTCTCCGAAGGTGTCAAAAATACTTCCACAAAATAAAAGATAAAAAGCATGTGTGTGTGTGTGTGTGTGTGTCTGTTCCAAGAAAGTCAGTGTGAGAATGTGGATTTTGGTAGCTCCAAGAGTTTTCCTGAAATCTCAGTGAAGAGCAGGGCTAAGCTTCCCACTTTGTCCTTCTAACAGCACCAGTAAGTTTTTAAAGTGCTGAATGTTACATCTACAATACACAGTGAATATGTGGACAAACAGAGTAATGGTTGGTGGGGTTTAAAATACGTTCAGTACAAAATCTAATTTGGCACAGAACTGATCTAAGACTATCCCTATCCATACTGATCATGAGGATGACCAGAAATCATACAGTAAGAATGCTATCTTAAGTAAAAGCTGAAGAATCAACAATTATTAAGGTAATTAAATTAGTGGAATAATAACTAATTGAAAACCTCAATAAATGGTGATAGTAAAATGCGTATGGCTTATAAGGACCTAGCAGGTTTGGGGGGGTTTTGTGATTTGTGGGGTTTTTTTGTTTTTAATTTTGGAGGTGCTGCTAGGCACAGGTATGAGCAATTAAAACTTATTCTCAAAACAGCACAGGATATGAGAAAACTGTTAGCATGTCTTATTTGTGTTTGCATGTATGTGTTCAACACTTGCTCCTTACAGGCTGCTAAAGTCTGTTCATCACAACCCTTCAAAGTTTGGGATTAAAGAAGATAAATTAAAGCCATTTGAAAAGCTGCTGTTAAAACTAGAATGCCAGTTACTTGATGGAATGATATTTCAGGTAATGAAATTAATGTTCCCTAGTATGAAAGGGGAAACTATTACTTTTAAAGGAGACTTTAGAATGTTTTGCTTGTTTGTTTTTATTTTATTTTGTTTTGGATAAAGAGATCTGTGAATTTGACTCTTGCATCTGTGCATGGGGGGGGGAAAAAAGGCTCTATTGTAAGGTCCTTCCTTCCTCTTCTCATGTGCTAGAAATGTGCCAGGCTGTGAATGGTAGCAGTTACTGCTTACTGTTTTGCAGAATTAAAGAAATGCAAACAACTTGGCATTACGACTGTGTATTATCCAGGAGTCTGTTTTTCACCAGAAATTTTAATAGTGATCAGGCTTACACAGCACAGGTCCACTTTGTTTTTAGCTGCAGGTTAAAGTCATCTCAGTAATCCTGAAAACCTTAAGTGTGACCTCTTGTTATGTACTTTGTCTCATTCCTAACATATGAAACGGGTACCTGTCATGAGGTACCACTTCAGTGATGTATACCCCTGCAACACGTAACTCTGCAGGTGGATGAGAAGGATTGTTATTTTATAATACAGTTAATGTAAATGTGTTCATACAAGAAGTCTTTTTTTATTATTTTTAGAAAAGTGTCTATTTGAGACTGAAATTGGATGTTGTGGCATAGTGGGCAGAGGATAGTGTTGCTGAATCTGCTCACAAAAATACATGAAAAATATTCTTAAATAGAATTCCGTCAAAACTTTTTCTAATATCTTTAGAAAATCTGAAGTATCTCCCTCTCTCTTTTTATTTTTTTTGTGGTTTTCAGTAATTTTTTTGAACAGCCACCAGTGGTGTGGGAGTTTTATGCTACAAGTTTATGAACCACATCCTACAAGCAACTTGTATGATAATTTTGTTTAGCTAATGGACAGTTAGTAATGTATTATAATGTAATAATGCAAATATACATTTAGTTTCATATCACTAGCTCATCATGTGGTTTCTTCAAAAATACCCCTTAACAGAGATCTTAAATAAGTAAATAAAATGGCCTTTTTGGATGTTAGATATAAGAGAGATGTTTAATGTTTTCTGTTATACTAAAGAATTTAACCATAATTAAAAAATCTGTGTGTTTTGAAGTTTAAGACTGACTTCAAGTTAGTGCTGTATGACAAATCACTGGGCTCTTGCAGCATTCTTCTCTTGCAAAATCAGTATTCTTTTAATGTTCAAAATTCATGGCATTATCATCATGCTTTTTTTCCTTTTTGCTTAGGCCTGTATAGAACAACAATTTGATTCTATAAATGGTGGAGTATCAGTGTCGAAGAACAGCACGTTTGCTGAAGAATTTGCTCATATTCTTCGTACAACTTTTGCAAATGTTGAAGCCAAACTTGGTAACACAAGCTCATGCTTCTCTTGTCAGCTTCACTGTTTCTAAAAGTATTTGTATTGACTGTATAAGAGTAGAATTAACAAAGGGATTTGTTTGGTGTATTTCTGCAGGTGAACCTTCAGAAATTGACCAGAGAGATAAATACGTGGGCATCTGTGGCCTCTTTGTACTGCATTTTCAGATTTTTCGGACCATAGACAAGAAATTTTACAAGTCACTGTTGGATGTATGTAAAAAGGTGAATGCTTTATCTTTTGTCAATAATTAAGAGGGGGGGAAAACTTCAGTAATGATGTAGATAATTTTCTTAGTTGCATAGCATGGCAAAGACCTGGGAAAAGAAGAACACACAATTTACCAAAACAAGTCAGAAAGCAGAATTGATTTTTTTTTTTACTTATAATTTCCGTCACGACCCATTTTATTTTAAAGATGCACTAAAGCCTGTCCATTCACATAGCAACAAGGTAAAATAACTTGAAATTACCATTAAAATCTTTCTTAAGATTAATGTGGCACCGAGGACAGAACATTGAGTTATTGTGTGACTGAATAAATACTTTGGGTTTTGATCTTGGCTATAAACACATTTTGAAAGATCTCCAAGTCTAAAGGTGACTTGGGCTTTTTCATATCAGGTTGTATTGAGAAATTATGACATTCTGTAATACTGTTTAGAGTCATTGAGAGTGGTAATAACACTGCCTGTGGTGTCCTTAGTGGACCTCTAGGGGAGAAGTCTTTATTTTAATGTGAATGTAATACTTTGTAGAAACTACTTATGCAGAAGTAAACAGAATTGTGTGTCATGGTTCAAAAGTGGCATAAGAAACATGCATGGTGGCATAGTATTTGTTGTTGCTACTTATTGTTTATTACTGTTTGTAGTATTTTTCCCCCTTATTTTATTTTTTAATTTTTCTTCTCAAGGTACCAGCCATCACATTAACTGCTAACATTATCTGGTTTGCTGACAACTTTCTGATTCAGAAGATACCAGCTGCTGCCAAACTTCTGGACAAGAAAAGTATTCATACAGTAAAAATGCAAAGGGAGAACTTTCTGCAGCAGAGGGCACAATCACTTACCAAGTATGCTTCCTAAATACTGCTTCATGGTGATCTTTGGCAAACGGTTTATAAACATGTGGGTTTCTTTATTCAGTGTAGTAGGATGTTGTGTAGTGTTGTGCAGTGGTGTTAAACAACTTTTCTATTTCACTGCAGCAATATGTATATGTTAGTGTTGCTGAAAAGCTGTTGATCAAGATGAAGCTTTTTTTATGTTGTCCTTTTAGAAAAATGTGTATTGTGTTGCCAAAATAACAGTTCCCAGCAGTTCTAAACATTTGATTATTTCAGTTATTTGTACTTACTTGCAACTTTTTTTTTTTTTTTCCCTAAACTAGTGTCTAGTAACCTGAGGTGCTTTGTTTTCTATTAGGGCTCTCTGCTTTCTGTGTCTTTCTGGAGGTAAGTTGCTAGTAGGCTTCTAGAGGAGTTTTTCTCTGGTGATGATACTTCCTTTGCAAGCATTTCTTTCTTCATGACTATTTAAATTGCTTGTTTAATGGTCTTTGAAATTATTTATGTTTGAAAAGACTTTTTTTTTTTTTTTGCTCTGCGTGTAGTTTGCAGGTCACTTCCTTCTCTAAGTTCTTTCTAAAATATGTTTAAAGATGAGGTTTTTTAGTTGTCAGTTTTATGAACAAGTGTGCTGCGCTGCATAGAGGGATAACAGGGCTAAGATTTCTGTTTGCAGAGTGAAAAAAGAAGGTGGAAAATGACGTCTGTGGAATAGAAGTAAAAACTTAAATTTTGCAGGTTGTCTTTCTATGCTGTGTGCAGGCTGTCAGAACTGGTCTGGAGAAGAGGGAGAAGGGAAAGCCGCTCCATGCCTACATGATCCTCTCGCAGATTATTTTCACTACTACTATGTTTTTGTTTCAATCCATCTCTTCCCGGTTTCTATCCTTCATCCGCAGGAGTTGTCAAGAGCTCTAGCTGAATTCTTTCCTGGGCTTTAATTCCTGGATGGAGCATAATTGCAGTGCTGATTTGCTTTTGGTCTTGGGCAGTGGTACAAGTCATGTCTTGCAGCTCTTAAGGTTAAGAAAAGATTGAAAAAGATCTGGGTATTCATGGACGTTTTGAGGATACTGTAATACCATGCAGATTTTGCATCTTCTGATTTGAATTCTGCCAATAACTTTTTGTTGCCTTGTTCTTGAATTGCCTTTGTTAATTAGATTGTTGTCTTAAATATGAGTACCCTTTAAAGTGTAATTTTCTTATGTCATAATCAATGACCTGAATACATTCCTGCTATAACTGCTACAATAAATAGTATTGCAGTGTCACAACTTTGTAGCATGGAATAAATAGCAGTTTTAAAAGTGAACTCTATTTAAACATTTAATTGTAACTAGTGTAATACAAGCAGATTGACTTCTGGAGAATTATGTTATTTAAGATCAGTCCAGTTTGCCATTGATGTAATTACAAGTTTTATGTATGTATAAAAACTCAAAAATTCAAACTTGGAGGAAAAAAATTAACATATGTGTAGGACTTTTTAATCTAGTATTTAAAAGCATTTTCTAGCAGTTTTATTTACTGTTTTAATTTAAAGAAGTGTATTATATGTACTACTAAGAGAGTCTTTTGTTCTCTTGAAAGATAGACGACTTTAACTCTTTGGGGTGTACTTGTACAGATATAATTGGCAGACTAATCCTTACCAATACAGAATTAAAATGTAAATGAGTACAAGGTTCTGATACTTTTGGGAATGGAAAGTTATTACTTTGGGGACTGAAGATTTAACATATTTCCCTTGGAAGAATTTAAGCTTTGGAAAGAGAAAAGAAATCCTCATACTCTTCTTAATTGAAGTGAGCAACGTTGTTTGTTTCCTTCTCCAGAGATATGCAGTCATATTATGTTTTTGTGAGCTCATGGATGACAAAAATGGAATCTATCTTGTCAAAGGAGCAGCGCATAGATAAGTTTGCAGAAGATCTTTCTAACCGCTGCAATGTCTTCATCCAGGTGTGCAGTCTTTTAATGTGGTGATACAGCAAATGATGCAGCAAACTGATGTTTTAGTGCAAGATGTTGAACATGAAAAGGAATTGCAGAGATTCTGTGATCATTGGTGTGTTATTTTACAATGTAGGGATTCTTGTAAAACTTCAGATGCCCAGTAGATACCTTTGTAAGTAAATCTAGAAAGGGTAATTCTATAAGGCATGTGGGGGAAACGCATCTGACTAAATATTTCATGGCTAAAGTTTTGAATTTTTCTCTTGACTTAGGAAATCAAGAAAGCTTTATTTCCTTTGTAGTAAAGATTTTGTTGTTGTTCTTTTTTCTTTTGAGTCAGTCATGAGGTACGTAATTTGGACTGAACCAGTGTCTAATTTAGTTTTATTTAGCACAGTACATGCTTCCAGTAAAGGTTTTGTGTTGTTTCATTGTGCTTTGCCTAGTGATGGTACTTTGCAAGAATCTTACTACGTTCCAAGGCAGCTGGTTTTCTTTTGGCCTACTAACAGCATGTAGTCTTAATGTAAGATGCATCTTATTTCTGAGTTTATTTTTTGCTAGTTTTGATATGTATCTACCTGCCTGACAGAAATCTGATGAGAACAGATGTGTGATAGAAGCATGAGCCTGAATCTTCCATATCTAAAAGCAAACATGTATTAGGATCTATGTTTTTAATATTAGGATTATATGCAGTGGACTTGAGTAAATTTTACTCTGTAGCAAATTGACTTTCCTAGACCACTTGCTGTCTTTTCTTAGTCTCCTTTTTTTAATTGTTATTACTTTTCCTTTGGAAAAAAGTCGAATAACACTTTTGTCATATGGTATGTAATCAACATCTTGTTTAAAAGCTTAGCATACACTGATTTAGAAATTATTGCTTTTTTAATGTGGCATGGACAGTTCTATTTAGACAAGGTAGAACTGTTTAAATACTGTCAGGGTATTTTTTCCACAGAATCTGGAAGTTTTTGTTTTTGTGACAGGCTGTTTTTTGGGCAATAGTTGTTTGGTGGGTTGGTTTACAATTGGTCTGAAATTATTAGACCTTTGAGGCTGTGAGATGAATTAATTCACTGACCTGTATTTAATTTGAATGGCTGTAGAAGAGATTAATGATCAGATGATGTAATGACTCATAGGCAGTTTCGTAACATCTGTCCAAAAAGGGTCTTGGTCAGCTTTGGAATCTCAGGCTTGATTATTAGGTGGGTTATTAGGTGAAGAGGCAAAAGTTAGTTCTGTCAGGTATAAAAGAAAATGGAGAGGGCTTGTTTGATATGTTGTGAAAATTTTTATTTTTTTTCTCCCTTTACTAATTTTATTTTTAGGGTTTTCTTTATGCATACAGTCTTAGCACCATCATTAAAACTACAATGAATCTCTACATGTCAATGCAAAAACCTATGACCAAAACCTCCGTGAAAGCTCTATGCAGACTTCTAGAACTTCTGAAGGTAGGTCACTAAATGAAAACTTTGTTTCATGTAGGCCTTTACAGGGAAAATTGACCAAACATCACATATTTAAATCCACCCACCCAAAAAAGAGCCCCAACCAACTCCCACCTCCCCCAAAGTAAAACCCCAACAACAACAAAACCCCAAAAAACTTATAACTGCCTTCCTTAGTTCGTATCACAGAATGATTGAGGTTGGAAGGGACCTCTGGAGGTCATCTGGTCCAACCTCCCAAGGCCACCTAGAGCTGGTTGCCCAGGACTGTGTCCAGATGACTTTTGAATATCTCCAAGTATGGAGAATCCACAGCCTCACAGGGCAATCAGCTGTGCCAGTGCTTCGTCACCCTCATGGTAAGAAAGTGTTTCCTGATGTTCAGAGGGAACCTCCTGTGTTTCAGTCTATGCCCATTGCCTCATGGTCTGTCACTAGGCACCTCTGAAAAGAGCCTGGCTCCGTCATCTTCGCATCCTCCCTTCAGGTATTTATATGCATTGATAAGATTCCTCCCACTAAGCCTTCTTTCCTCCAGGCTGTCCCAACTCTCTCAACCTGTTCTCATATGTGAGATGCTCCCAGTCCTTTAGTTATCTTCATGGCCCTCGGCTGGATTTTCTCCAGTATGTTCCTGTCTCTCTTGTTCTCAGGAGCCCAGAACTGGACACAGCACTCCAGGTGTGGCCTTACTAGTTCTGAGCAGAGGGGACGGATCACCTCCCTCAACTACCAGCAATGCTTTGTCTAATGCAGCCAAAGATACCAATAGCTGCCTTTGCGGCAAGGGCGCGCTGTGGGCTTGCGTTCAACTTAGTGTCCACCAGGACCACTGGGTCCTTCGCTGCCAAGCTGTTTATCAACTGGATGGCTCCTAGTGTGTGTGTGTGTGTGTATACACACACATATATATAGGGAGAGAGAGTATATATATATATATATATGTACAGACATGTGTGGACTTGCTGCTCCTTGTGCAGGACTTTGCATTTATCTTGGTCCTTTTTCCAAAAGGAAAATACTCTGTTTTGAGGTAACTTCAGAAAGCAATGTGGAACAGAGCTGGATTACTTAAAAAAAACAAACCAAAAAGACCAATGAAACTTATGTCACAGACTTGAAACTCCCAAATGATTTTATTTTCTCAGTTTCTAAGGGTTAATTGCAAGTGCTGCTAACAGCACATTACAAAGTGGAAAGAGTCTGTATTTGCAGTGTGGATGAGTCCACCAGCATAAAGCCAAATTCTAAAGGCAACAATTTTGGTAACTATGTGAACTATTATATTTCGGCATTGACTTTAGGCAATAGAACACATGTTTTACCGAAGAAGTATGGTTGTGGCAGATTCTGTGACACACATCGCTCAGCATCTGCAATATCAGGCTCTTCACTCTATTTCTGTAGCCAAGGTATGTAATTCAAGTTCTAATAATTAATCTTCCTAGCTAAGTGTTTATAAAAATCTTAATTTTAAATTATTTTTCTTACTTTTGCAAAATCTGTAGTGTTGCTCTATCATAACTGACTTTCTATATAAAAATTACAATATATGAACTTTTCAGTGGGTCAGAGCTTTGCCCTAGAAACTGCACAGCATAGATGGCTATTTCTGACCAAGAATGGGTCCTCTCTTACTCTAAACTGCTGCATCTCTTGTCATATTCCTCTTGTGCTCTTTTTAGTTTTTATTTCAATGATTTTCATCAACTAACCTTTTCTTACCTCTTTTCTGATGCACACTCTTAAAGGAATCTGTTATAGGTCTAAGTGAACAGACTGTTATTTATTTAAATATTTGTCTGCTTGACAGTATGGCAGTGGTTAATACATGATGGCATAAATTCACTATTTCGCTGTGGGGTAAAATGACTTATGATGGTGAGATATTGGAATATTTACATATTATATATTTCTGTAAACAAGATCATGCTTTGCTTATCACATCTTGAATTTCTGAATTCAGGGCAAATGGGAAAATGAGATTTTAGTATACCTATTCTGATGTATTACTGATTGGTTTATTTTTTTTCTTTCATCACATTCAGTAGCAGAATTAGAAAGGAGGTATGCTATTGATATCAGTGAAGCTATTAAATTTTCTTTTAATTTTTTTTTTTTGTTTTGACCATGCTCAATGTAAATTGATTACAATTTTAACAGTAGACTTTTTGTATTTTTGGAAGCTTGCTTGATATGTTTGAAATTTTACTGTAATCTCAATTTATGTATCTGGCGTCTCCATATTTTCCACTGTAAGCAAAAAAAATTGTACTTCTAAAAAGCTGAGTTTTATATATATATACATATATATATGTATATATATATATACACACACACACACACATATATATATATATATATTTATGTATCGGGAGTAGCACGAACTAAGGAAGTTCCAAGCTTCAGAGCTACTAAGGAAAACTATCTATCTTCAAATAAAGGGTTCACATATATTCAGATAACTTTCATAACCTTTTCAAATCATATCTTCAATTACACAACAAATTATTTCTAAATGCATAGAAATATGCTGAGACTTGTGCATTGAGAGAATATAAAGGAGAATACATCTGTGAACAATTACTGGTATTTTAACTACTTCTCAGAAAATATGAAAAGGCAAATGCTGTTAAATGGAAGAGTTCATTAGTACTAATATTTTTTTTTCCTGCTCCAGTCTGTTTCTAAATAGTGTAAGGTCTAAGGCATGTACCTAACATAGCTTTAACATGTAACATTAATAACTTTACATTGAACGTACTTTCTTAGAATCAGAAGAGGTTTTCTTTAACTCTTTCATGAAACTACCTCTTCCGTTTTACACTGCTACTCAAATGCGTCTGTGAATTCACCTTCTTGGCCAGAAGACTTGGTTCCTTTCATTTGTTATATGCAAGTGTTTTTGCACTTAATCTTTCTGATAAATTAGAATTTGTAGAAAATTTCAGGTTATAGTTGTTATCATGTTTATATGTTTTTTGACTGTACGGCTGTAAACTGGATTTTGTTCCAACAACAGGGAGTTACTAATTAAAAAATAACTAAAATTTAAATTGCGTGTACCTTAGAACTAAAATTGATGTGCAGTCCCATGCAGCTTGCACAGTATTTGTATACTATTGACCCATGTTCATGCTCAACTGCACATATTCCTGGTGTGGGCAGGGCCACTGAAGGGACAATCTGGATTTGGTTAGCTCTGTTAACAAAACTTAATTTGTTTGCAGAAATACTCAATTTATGGCAAGTCCATAGGCTTTGGAAAGAAAATGTAGGCTCTTGTTTTTGGGCTTAAGTAACTTTTATCTGAATTTCTCTGTCTTTCTGTCATCAAGAAAAGAGTAATTTCTGATAAAAAGTACAGTGAGCAACGCCTGGATGTGCTCTCTGCTTTGGTGTTGGCTGAGAACACTCTCAATGGGCCAAGCACAAAACAGAGGCGACTGATTGTTTCCCTTGCACTGAGTGTGGGAACACAGATGGTAAGTGCCATGATTGTTCCAGACCTTTATTTGTTTGATGTAATATCTTACAAATAAATACAATCTTGCTTTTTTCTTTTTTTCTTCTTCCTTTGCACAGAAAACTTTTAAAGATGAAGAACTCATTCCCCTTCAGCTAGTTCTGAAAAAACTAGACTTGATCAGTGAACTTACAGAGCGGTAAGCAGAGGCATGTGGTGTATAGAAGGCAGTGTAGTGTCACTAGGGGAACTGGATCTTCACTGTGCAAATTGCAAAATCTGGTAGCTGCATGCCAGTGGTCATTTTTGCATATAGCGTAGACCAAGGATGGGCAGATCTCTCTCTAGAAAGAATTCTAGAGATAAGCCTAAAGCGCCCTGGTCTTTTGGCAAGTAATACTTTACCTAACTGTTGTCAGTTATGTAATCAATCTCTCTGATGGTTTGGAAATTCTGTCACTTCCTTGGATGACTTGGCTTTATGTTAAAGTCTTCCTCTTAACCCAAACCCAGAGGTTAAGAGTTAATACCAGTCTGTTTGGGAGATCAGGTTGTTAGTTCACGTGTGACACTATGTTTTACTGGTGCTGTAGTTTCAGTGGACACTCAAGTTACATAATGTTGGCCTTCTGAAAGCCAGGTGGGTTCCATGCACATCTTGTGGAGAGAGACAAACACCTTCAGTGGATGACTCATGGGATAAATTCCTGAGTTATGTTGTACACAGATTGTATTAGGTGACGCCTGTCTCTCTCTTTTGACTTACAGGAGAAACTTAAAATGTATGTTTGACCTCTAGGCTACTAATTGCATGCAATAAGAAAATAGTTAAGGGTTTTGGCACAATATAAGGTTTAATTCTTTCAGAGGCTGATAAACCTTTTTTGTGAAGCAGGTACATCTTATTTATAAATAGTCTAGTAGAAAACAGGCAATAAAAAGATCTTTATTAAAGAAGTTTGTTTTGAAGGACAACGCAGCTGGAATGTTAAAGTATCCATGTAAAACTTAGGCTTGAAAAGCAGTTGTCTTTTTTTAAGCGCATTAAAATAGATATCACTGTGTTAGAGGAATGGCTTGTTCCAATTCTGTGTCTAATAAGTACTCTTGTATTCTAGAGTTCGAGCTCAATGTGACTGTTGTTTCTTATACTGGCATCGAGCAGTCTTTCCCATCTATTTGGATGATGTGTATGAAAACGCAGTTGATTCTGCTAGACTACATGTAAGTAATAAAGTTAGCAATTCAGTTTAACAAGCCCCTGCAGTGGGAGGGATTCAGAAGAGGAGAGGATAAAGCTTAGACTGAAACTCTTAAGGAGAGAGAAAAAAAAAAAACCCCCACAAAAAAGCAAAAAACCCAACCCCCCTCCCCCCCAGAAAAACCCCCACAAAACCAGACAGGTTACTAGTGAGGCAGAAATTTCTTCTCCATCTGGAGGATATAAAAGCAATCTTTGTTCTAAATCTAATTAAAATATATCTGTTAGATTGCTCTAAAAATCTCAGGTTGCTGTTGTTAACTTTGGGTCTCTGTGTGTCTGTCCCTTTCTTCCTCTCTTCATTCATTCTAATTTGAAATGAACACCAAAGCTTTTGGTCCACATTGTAGTTAACGTATTTCTAAAGCCTATATCACTATGTTCAGTGATGCTGTGTGGGATAGTTATCCTGTAGCTTTTTCCACCCCTCATCTCTCCTCCCCTCTATGAAGTATCAAGTATTTGTTGCAAAAGTGAATCATGCTTTGGCATGCTAATACTGATTAAAAAAATCAATCACCTATCCCAGTATTGTGCATGCCATAGTCAGTTACAGTACTAAGATGCATACAGCACTAATATTTTCAGATGAAGTAGCTAATAATTAGGACCTTCCAGTAAACAGATCAATAGCAACTAAATACTTCAGATGAACATATTAAGGACAGGAAACTTCAGTAGGGTTTATGAAGTCTATTTTCAGTAAAAGTAGGAAGACTAGTGATTTTAATTTGTTTGTTAGCTTTGAACACTGTTTGAGATGCTGTTGATGTCTGTCAATCTGTTGGTTGAGCATAATAGTTTCTTTGTTCAGTATATGTTTAGTGCACTACGGGATTGTGTACCTGCTATGATGCATGCAAGACACCTGGAATCTTATGAGGTGCTTCTGGAATGCTATGACAAAGAAATCATGGAAGTGCTCAATGAGGTAATTTGTTGTGAATGGAAATTAAAGGCAACACTGTGCTTGGAATATTTTTTAGGCCAGCATCTATTGTACCAGATAGATATGATCTACAAGAATAGCATAGATACCTTTGAGATTGTTGTGAGGTATTTTAATAAATAAGAAAGTGTTCACTGAGAATTTAAATTCAGACCTGTTGTTAATGGTATCTGTGTTAGCTGAGAACATGAAAATACTGCACTCCAAATCACGTAAATTGGTAAAACCTCAGCTACAGATTTGACTGCATACAAAGGAGTGTTTTTTCAGACTAGCTTCTGCTTGTATGAATGCCTAAAATAAGTATTACTGTTCTTAGTATGTATGCATGGCTCTTAGTAGTGAAGGGTCTGTAAATGGTCTCTTTAGTGAATTATTATCTAGAATTATGAAGGATGTTTGACAGAGAGAAAACATGAATTCACATTTCCCAAGTCCTAGGTTTTAACCTTTGAACAACTCTGTTTGACTAGCTCAAAACCAAATATTACATATTCTGCAGAAAATCAGGCCAAATTGCTTATTGTGAGACTCTTCCTCATGGAGTTAGGTCATGCTGTTATCTAGGTAGATAGCCCTAAGCCCAGTTCCTTTAAGATGAGAATGGAGAATACTTCAGTTTAAATTGTGTTAAACTCCTACATGGAAGTTTTAATCACGTACAGAATGGCATTAGGTGGCTAAACCTTTACCTTTTCTGGTCTCTGTAGCTTTTTCTTGCTACTGTGTATTAGAGCAAGAACACAGGAATTAAATATCCTTCTGATTCACAAGTATTGATTCACTTTGACTTGTATGGCCCTGCCAAAGCAAACCCGTCTTCACTACTTTAATCAGTCTTTTATGTCTCTGGAGAGCGATATTAGTTCTGCTAACAGAGCACTGTAACCAGGCACTGAACATGACTTTTTTTTTTTAAATTTCCCTGAATAGCACTTGCTGGACAAGTTATGTAAAGAGATAGAAAAGGACCTGCGCTTATCAGTTCATACGCACCTAAAGCTGGATGACAGAAACCCCTTCAGAGTTGGTATGAAGGATCTAGCTCACTTCTTCTTTCTGAACCCAATACGTTTTTTCAATCGATTCATTGACATAAAAGGTGAGGAGTTATACAATTTCTTGATTCCATTACTTTCATCTCTGATACACTTTAGCTTTTCACCTCTTTCCAAGCTTCCCTAACTAAATAGGTAGTTCGTCCTTTTATGTGTTTACAGCTTACGTAACTCACTATTTGGACAAGACCTTCTACAACTTAACAACTGTAGCTCTTCATGACTGGGCCACCTACAGTGAAATGAGAAACCTAGCAACTCAACGCTATGGTTTAAGTATGACTGAAGCTCATCTTCCTAGCCAGACTCTGGAACAGGTATGGTGTCCACAGGGTATCAATAGTGTTTGTTTCGTTACACTGTTACACTAGCTAGCTATTCAAAGGACTGAGCTGTTAAAATGAAAGTACCCATGATTAGGGAAAAAGTGACCTTCAGTTTCTGGTTGACTTCTGAGATGGGATCTTTATCTGCCTTTGGAGGTAACACCGATATCAGTTAATTTTGTGTTGGACTTGTATCGTTCACTTTTTAACATAAGGTTTAATAAAATGAAATCAGGCTTACAAAGCCAGTGAATGTTTTCTTGAAAATTCAGTGTCAGCAATTTGGCAAGCAAAACATCTAGCACACAGCTGTCACAGATCTGGAATGACCTTTGAATGGTGGGTCTTTTCCCTGGTTTATCGCTCGCTTTTGTGCAGATTTTGCTTAGTGATTGAGAGAAACTGTTTCAACAAAATCCTGATAAAATCCTTGGCACAACTGGAAATCGAGTGTCTAGATTAAATAGCATCTTCTCTGTGCACAATGATGCCAAAGTGCCTCCTTCAAGCAAAGCAATTGTAAAACTTATATTGTAAATATGGAACTTCAGTCTTCTAGACAGCTTGGGCAAAATGATATCAAAAAGTAGCTAATTGCTTATGTCTCTGTAGAAATCTGTGTCTATAGAAATCTGTGAGGCAAGGTTCCATTTTCTGGAATCTGAGAACAGCCAAATATCAATTTTTAAAATATTTTTTTATTTTTATTTTTTTAAAATTTTTTTTTTAATTTGGGCTTGTGAAATAGACTGAGGGATTCCTTACTTTCTAGGGGAAGTTAGAAAAAACGTCATGAATGTAAATGTTAAAATGTGAGCTGAGCTTCTTTTTTTCTCCTCGAAGCACTGTCTTGCACTGAACAAAAATTGTTAAGGGATTCTTCTTTTTGCAAAACAAAAATATTGCTTTTGAAAATGCTTTCCAGTAACTACAGAAATAGTATTTGTGTACCTTAGTGGTTAGGCATGTCAGTAGTTCTTGAACATTTTTATCACAGAAATTCTCAGCAGATAATATTGTTTCAGGGTCTGGATGTTTTGGAAATCATGAGAAATATTCATGTTTTTGTATCCCGCTACCTCTACAATCTGAATAATCAGGTAAGGTATATCCTATATACATCCAGAGCCTGGATTTGGCTATGATTTGAAGGAATTAAGAAATGCAGAGTAGTATACGTGTAAGAAAAACCTAAACTAAACAGACATGATAACAATCTGTAAAATCTCTGTTGCTGCTGTTGGAAAACATCTTTGGGGATGTTCTTGGAAAATTTTCTCTGCACATATTTTGAGTATGGTGTGTAAGTTAGAATCACTCCATGTTATATGTTCCAGTGAAGCTAGGAACAGGCAGCAAGGATAATTGGCTGCTCTATAAGGACATACTAAGTATGTGATTTTCAAGTTGAAAAAAGGCTGTCTGAAAAGGGATTGTTAGAGGGATGAAGCAGTGAATGACATGGAGAACGTGTACAAAGAACAACCCTTTGTGGTTTCTCACAATGTGAGAATGAGGGGTCTGCTATGAAAATGAGCAACTTCCTTCAAGGAAAGGATGTACCTTTTCTCATAGCACATAATTCAGTAATGGAACTCATTGGTGGTGCCAAAAGAATTTAGAGCAATTAATGTAGGATATAGCCTCAATAATTACGACAGTTTGGGTACAACATCTACCTTGGAATTGTTGAATCACTGCTTTGCACTAATCAGAAGAACCTACCATATGAATTTTATTTTATGTATACTGTTATTTTCTTGGTTCTTTCCCTAATCACCAGTTAACTGTTCTCTGAAATGGGATATGGGCTGCCTAGATTGATAATTTATCACAGAATCAGTTTGGGTTAAGTAACTTTATTTTTCCCTCCCTGCCTCCCAGATCTTCATTGAAAAAACAAGTAATAACAAACACTTGAACACGATCAATATCCGACACATTGCTAATTCAATTCGAACTCATGGAACAGGAATCATGAACACAACAGTGAGTATCTTTTGCATTGTTGTGGGATTTTTGTTCTTTTTAGTAGTACACAAAAACCTTCAGACTCTTGCATCTTCTAATGATTTATTTGGTTGTGCAGTTTTAATAATGCGATAATAGTGTTCTGTGAGTGTTAATAAAAAAATCAGTTCTTGGACATGACACAAATCAATATCACAATCTCTTGGGGCTTATGCCACTTCCAGTTAAGATTAAGAAGCATCTGGGGCTCAACTTCTTTCTAACTCTTTGCATTTTTTTTTCCCATTCTTCTGGCCCTATCAAAAAAAAAAAAAAAAGGAACTTGCAGAAATATTATTGAACTTGTGCTCAAGTCATTACTTGCAAAGTAGAAATTATTAGGAAGATAAGGTTTTTGTGTTTTCTTGCACTATTTGGAATATAACTCATCTTTCACTACTCTTCTGAGAATGGTTTTTCTTGTTATGGGAATAGTTAATCTTGGGGACTTCAGTTACTCAGAATAAAGTGATGTTACATTATTTCCTGGTGATGTAGATTTATTCACTTCAGGTTGTGAGTAAAATTGTGTATGCAGACATGAGAGTAATTGAGATGTGTAGGGTAGAAATGTGCTTCTGCCTTGTGGGAGAATATTTTAGAGAATGTTGAGGAGGTGAAAAAGTGTGTCAGGAGGTTATGCAGATTCCACAACTTAACTGAGGAAGTTAAGCTTGTCTGCCCTTTTCAACTTGAAATGTTTGTAGTATTGCTTCAAAAGGACAGTTACAGGATATTCCAGGCATAAAATAGTGGCTGTGTAGGGCAGGTCATTGAACTGAAATAGTTAACTTGTCCCTTGGTCCATCTGCCCTTCCTGGAAAAGAGTAGTCCTTCCAGGAGAAAGGTTTTTATTTATTCTTTTAAACCAGTGAAATTAAAAAGATGAGTTGAAAATAACAAATTGGAGTAAACTGAGTAGAAGGTTCCATTTTTGGAAGTTACATCATAAATAACAAGTTACTGTGGAATCTGCTGAAAATGGGTTGCTTGATATGCTTGTTACTTTGCTAACTTCCTTGATTTGACTATTTTTTTTCTTATAGGTAAACTTCACTTACCAGTTTTTGAGGAAGAAGTTTTATATTTTTAGCCAGTTCATGTATGATGAACATATCAAATCCAGACTTATCAAAGACATCAGATTCTTCAGGGAAGTCAAGGATCAAAATGATCACAAGGTATAGTAATTTTTGGAGGACTGAGAGTAACTTGGCTAAAAGAAGTGCTACTTTCATGTGACTGAAGGTGCACCAAATCATAAAATTCCTATTATTTAAATGTGTATCTCCAGACAAAAGGACAGCTTTTGTCCTAGCAAAATGCAGTGTTACAAATGTCTATGTTCAGGATGGCTTTGTTTAATTCTGGCTGCTCTGTAACTGTAGTGTTGTCTAAAATCATTCTCTCAGTGATCTGAAAACAATGATTTGATAAAGTCATGGTCTATTGGAGATTCTAAAATTCTGGACCAAACCATGCTTAACAGTTGTCAGTTTTGAGTAATATGTTTATTCAAATTGAATTGAAAATCATGTGAATATGTAGCACTTATTCCAGTATGTCAAGATCTGGGGAGTAGGATCTGATTTTCCATGCTGGAAAATTGATTTCTTGAAAACATGTGACACAATGTATTTAGTAAAATGGGCTGCCAGCTGCTTGTGTGTAAAGTACTTATTTCTTTTAGGAATATTTTCTTGTTCACGTAAGACTTCTATTTAACTTTTCATCTTGCAGAAGTGACTTAGCCAAATAACTTTTTGCAAACTAATACAGACAGGCAAGTGTATAATTTATTTAAAAAAAAAAATTAAATAGAATTGTATTGACATGATGAAAACCTTTAATTTTTTTTTTAAAGGTAGATAATTATTCTTACAAATTATTCTGAAATACTTTTCTAGTATCCCTTTGAAAGAGCGGACAAATTCAACCGTGGCATCAGAAAACTTGGAATAACCCCGGATGGCCAGAGCTATCTTGACCAGTTCAGACAACTCATAAGTCAAATTGGTATGAAATGCTATCTAAGACAACGTTAGAAATGTTATTAAATAATAGAGGCCTTCATAACTGAACTTTTAGCTCCGACTAAAACTAGATTGACTCTAGTCAGTTGGAAAGTAGCTAATTTGTATCTTGTGAAATAAATATTATCATATAATTATGAAATGTCCCTTGCTTGTCTTTAATCTAAAATATAGCTACAGCTTGTGTGGGTGCCTGTTCCCTGTTAAATTCATCTTTTCTTTGTTATGGAAGTGACTTTACAAGTACTGCCCAGTAAAAGAATAGTACTGTTAAGTTCATGTCTTCTGGAAAAAGGCCACTGGCTTTGAGTGATGCATGACATTACAATGGTATTTTCAGCCACTGATGCTGTAGATATGCAGGACTGACCTAAACTTGTGTTTAATGTGTCCAGTGAAAAGAGTTTGTACTACTTGGCCCTTATGCTATTGTGAAAGTGAACACAGCCTTGCTAGATGATGCATTTGTGTTTTATTTCTCTGCGTAGACTTTTGATATGCGTGATCAATGTAACTTTTTTAACTTGGCTTTCAGAACAGTTTCTTTGCCAAAACCATATGGCAACTTTAATGTAAATTTCAGAGCTTATAGGAGTTATGAAGAGTGTGTGTGTATTTAAATAATTATAAATGGCTTCCTTGTTTTTTTCTTTTTCTTTTTTCTTTTTTTTGAAGGCAACGCTATGGGTTATGTACGAATGATAAGATCTGGTGGACTTCACTGCTGTAGTAGTGCAATTAGGTACTTCCACAAATACTTCATTCTTCTTTTTATTCCTTCTCCTTCCTTTGCTCCCTATGCATGCTGATATTCTCTAGGTTCTTACCCATCCACTGTAAGTTTAGATTACAAAGGTCAGTTTTTATGCCTTCATTGAAATGTGGGGCCTACAGGAAGGCTGGGGAGGGACTTCTTACAAGGGCAGGTAGTGATAGAACAAGGAATAATGGCTTTAAACTGAAAGTGGGCAGGTTTAGATTAGATATTAGGAGGAAATTCTTTACTGTGAGGGTGGTCAGACACTGGCACAGGTTGTCCAAGGAAGCTGTGGATGCCCTCTCCCTGGAAGTGTTCAAGGCCAGGTTGGATGAGGCTTTGAGCAACCTGGTCTAGTGGAAGGTGTCCCTGCTTACGGCAGGGGGGTTGGAGCTAGATGATCTTTAAGGTCCCTTCCAACCCAAACCATTCTATGAATCTATGAAGTGGAATTATTAAAAACAGTGCTGGAATTCAGAACTGTACAAACATTTCTACAGAGCACCAAAAATCAAACAAATTCTGTGGAAAAACACTGAAAAAGAGTTAAGTCATTGGTCTTCAATTAAGTTAGTAATTCCTGATGTTAATCACTTTGAGAGGGTGCATTAAGGAAAAACAGTACAAGCCTTGAGCGATTTGGGAAAAACTTTTATTTGATTCTTCTTTCTGTATGGATGATTGTGTTTATGTAAGATTATTAAAACAGTAAATTTTACATACAAAGAAATAGTAGGTTTTCTTGTGAGTAATAGTAAACTTACATTTATTAAGTGCAGCAAGTGCTAGAGGAGACAGAATGATATAACTTTAAGTAGTTCAAGCCCAGAAGACTAAATTAACTAAATTCTAAATTATGGTCAATACTTCAGTGAATGTAGGCAGTTGAACATAATACTAACAAACAGTAAGTTTTCAGGTTTGTTCCTGATCTGGAAGATATTGTTAACTTTGAAGAGCTGGTGAAAGAAGAAGGACTCTCAGAAGAAACACAAAAAGCAGCAAGGTACTGTAACATCATGCTTTTGAGGCCTGGGGCAGGGATGGGATGAGAGAATTGTAATTTTAAAGTTGTAAATGCAGGTGTTAATTGCATTTTTGTGTGTGTGTGTTAAAAGTTCAACTTTTTACACAAAAATATTTGCTCTTCTGAAAAGCAAAGAAAATAGAAGCAGTTGTTTTAAAAATGCTGAATGTGAAGTGGCATTTCAGGAAGTTCTGATTGGACATTAGGAGAAGTCTCTTCCCTGAGAGGGTGGCCAGTCACTGGAACAGGGTCCCCAGGGAAGTGATCACGGCACCAAGCCTGTCAGTCTGGATGATGGTCTTAGTCATATGGTTTAGTTTTAGGTAGTCCTGTGAGAAGCAGCAAGTTGGACTTGGTGATCCTTATGGGTCTCTTCCTACTTGAGATATTCTGTGATTTATTTGTACTAGTAGGCTGTTGTAACCTGGTTTCTCGGTAAAATCCTTGCGGTTTAAAGGCTAACAAGCTTTCCTCATCCCATGTTTGACATCTACTTTTAGAATGCTCAGGGCCTTAGGAAAGTGTTTATAAACCCTTTTTGAGAAAATTAAATCAAGAAACCTGATTCAAGGTGGCTGTAGAGGTAGGGTGTAATCTTGGACACTCTGGTGCAAGTACTGGATTGTAGGTACAGCCAAAGAGTAAAGAGCGTTGTTATCCTGAAGGGTGAGTAAGCAAGGAAACTTCTAGCAGAAGCCAGGTAACACATTGCTTGTCCTTTGCAGGCAGCTGGACTCTGTCCTCGGTGACCTCACACGTAACTTTGCAGAAGGAACGGAGTACTTCAAGATGCTTGTGGATGTATTTGCTCCTGAATTCCGCAGTCCAAAAAATATGCATTTACGGAACTTCTATATAATCGTTCCCCCACTGGTTAGTATTTGCACTGTGTGTACCTGTACTTATTTTAAAAAATTCAGCAGATCAGGATTGTGTTTTAAGTATTTTGTATTAGGCTGTTGATTATCACACTCTACTTTCATCCCTGATTATGAGTGGGATTGCTTTGTGTGGCTTTGTTTATAGCTGTGCAAAGCAATGTGTTTCTCTGTTTACATCAATTAATGTACTAGTATCACAGAATCACAGAATATTAGGGATTGGAAGGGACCTCGAAAGATCATCTAGTCCAATCCCCCTGCTGGAGCAGGAACACCTAGATGAGTTCGCACAGGAAGGCGTCCAGGCGGGTCTTGAATGTCTCCAGAGAAGGAGACTCCACAACCTCCCTGGGCAGCCTGTTCCAGTGCTCTGTCACCCTTACTGTAAAGAAATTCTTTCTCAAATTTAAGCGGAACCTCCTGTGTTCCAGCTTACACCCATTACCCCTTGTCCTGTCATTGGTCGTTACTGTGAAGAGTACTCAAAACACGTTACTGTGTCGTACTCAAAAGCTAACTTTAAAAACTTCTGTTTGAATCAAATTTGGAGAAGCCAAGATGAAAACAGAGGAATGGGAACAGCAAGGATGAAAGGAGTTTAGAACCATGTTCTTCAGCTCTCATTTGTGTGCTCTTTCTGCATCGTTAGGTATCTTTAGGCTCTTCTAATGCCATGTTCTAACGCAGTAAAACTGGGACACTCTTTGTTGCAATTGGACCTGCTTTTGTTAAGGAGTCTTGTTTAGGAAGAGTCCAACTGAATTGTGGTGATGCACTTAAATGCAGCATTGTGGGAATTTAGGAGTCCAATTTAAAGGCTTGAATGAACAGATTCATGCAGAACATCCAATTTTAGAAACAAATTTTGGAGTGTTGATGAGCCATAAACTTAAGACTGTGAGAGGACAGGTATGTCATGGTGATAGAAGTGAGGGAAAGTGAAGGCTCATAACAAATACTTTTGTTCTTTTTCCTTCCCATTTGTGGAGTTTTTTCTGTTAGTTTCAGGAATATACCATCCATTTTAGTTTTAAAAAAGGCATTTCAGTGTAATGATATTTGAAAGCATGTCATAGGTTTTCAAGAAGTCATTAATGTACACGCATTTCCGTGTCTCAGGAGTAGTTATTGCATACCCATTGCTCAATACTACTCCCTGGATCTACTGTTCAACATAGTCATAAATGTGAGACTAGAAACGTTATCTGTTTTCTAAATAGAGTGAAATAACGCACTGTATCTTTTAAACACTGATACCTTTAAGCTTTCTAGGAACCTGGGCTGTTTTAATTTTCCTTTATTGTTTACATGTTTACCTTTAGTAATCACCAAGAAAGTGTGATTTAATAGTCTGACAAGAACAGTGAAGGTGAAGATGTACCTTTGGTTTTTCACCTATGCATATGCAAATGTTTTCTAAAGTTTAACTGACTTCCTAAAAAAAAAATCTAGAAAAAGGACAAGGTTTCCTACAAAAATGCCTAATGATGGGAGACACAATTAGCATAGATTTGGATGTGGAATTATATTTGTGGGTAGCAGCATGCATGTGAATACCTCTTAAAATTTGTAAGTCTCTCTTGATGATTCTAAGAACTTTTCACTCTTTCAGACCCTCAATTTTGTAGAGCATTCAATCAGTTGTAAGGAGAAATTGAATAAGAAGAACAAAAGTGGAGCAGCTTTCACTGACGATGGGTTTGCCATGGGTAAGTTTCAGCAATGCTGACTGCCCTTTGGGTAAGCCAACTTAATGGATATTTGCAATAAATTATTTGTTTATATTTTGTGTGTTCCCATAATTTAAAAATTCCATAATTTAAATTTGGCATGTCTTGGCTTCAGCACCATAGACTTTAGAGCTCTTGTTCTGTTGAGAATCTCCTAAGCATGGAATAGCTGAGTATGGGAGCAGACAGTTCTGTTGTATATTGGAGCTCCCCAATTTCTTTCAAAGCTTGTGGATCTTGGCAGATGAAAAGATACACAGGTCTTTGGAGAAGTTACAAGGTTTTCAAAACCTGAAACTTGTTCTTTATTATGATTTGTTAGATTTAGTTGTAAATTAATTGCAATTTAAATTTTGTGTGGGAATGTTCAGCTTAGGCTGATCCATTAAAGACATTCACAAAGCATTTTACAGATTACCTGTTGACTTTGGTACATGGTTTGTTAATGACTACAGGTGTGGCTTACATCCTGAAGCTTTTGGATCAGTACCAGGAGTTTGATTCTCTACACTGGTTCCAGTCTGTTAGAGAGAAGTATGTGAAGGAAATAAGAGCAGTAGCTAAGCAACAGCATGTGCAGTCCACTAATCAAGATGAAAAACTACTACAAACTATGAACCTTACCCACAAGCGACTGGAAGTTTGTTTACAGGTATAGTATGGGTCTAGTTATCTGTTCTGCACTGAGTTCTGTACTTAACCATCACAATTCAGCTATCTGTTTGCTAAAGGAGCTTATCAAGAGCAAAAAAACATAAGAGCATTGTCTACAGCAATAATGCAAAAAAAGTATGAAGACTTGAGGCCTGTGATCCGAAGGGGATGTTGTGTTTGTAATATTGAGTGAGTCAGGAATTTGACCAGATTGGTTGGAAGTCTCTGCCCATGGAGTCTGAAATCTAATGCAACTAAAACCTAAATGCTTAAATAGGAGAATAACTTTGTGTTTAAATTTCTTATAACAAATATTTTGAATAACACTGTGAACCCAGAGTTGCTTGGATGTTAACTCGATGAGTTACTAAGTTGAATGGGGCACCAGCTGTCAAATAGACAAAAGATGCATTTGAATTTTGAAGTATAGCAGTTCCAGTTTCATCTGTGGTGTAAATGTGTCCTCTCTCTCTCTTGCTTTCTCCACCTTTCCTCTTCTGATTTGAGTAGACCATGGGGACAGATCTGCAGCTGGCTATTTATACATAGCCCATGATTACACTCTGTAAAAGCACATCTGTTGCTGAAATAGATAAAGCCCTGTAGGTCCTCATGACTCCCACGAGTGTGCACTGTGTTTGGTCCTCTTCTGTTGTGAAAACTGCATCACTGAACCTTGTTCAGAAACTGATTAAGCTTGCAGTCATTTAAATTACTGCCTTGCATGATTTTCTGTGGACAAGTTGCTCTAAATTCTCACTGCTGCTACAAACATAATTTTCAGCTTCAGTGTTTTAGTGACAGATTTATCGCACTGATTTGCTTAAATTATGCATTAAAGGTTTTGGCTGACTTTTGCTTTGTAAAATGCATGTGAACAAGGTATGAATGGAGGAAAATTTTCGAAAGCATTTAAGTGATTTAGCCTGAGATACTTCTGAAAAATCCCATTTATATCTGTCTACACATTAATTCTGGTGATACACTGACGCTCCTCTTCTGTATCGTTCCTTTAGGAATTTGAACTACTTTATTTCTCGCTAAGTAGTGCAAGAATTTTTTTCAGAGCAGATAAAACTGCAGCAGAAGAAAACCAGGAAAAGAAAGAAAAAGAAGGTGAGTGAATGCTATATGTAGAATATTTTGTCTTCTGAAGCAGTGTGCCTTGGTAGCGAAAGTGCTTCTTTTCTTTTTCCCATAACTTCTTACTTGATAGTGGGTTGATTCAGTATTCCAGATAGTTTTATGTGATCAAGGGTGATTAAGGAGTCAAAAATGGCTCACAGAGGCTTCTAGGGGAAAGAAAGAGAAAAAACCAAAAGCCTGAAAACACAAAGAAAAAAAAAAAACCCAAACAAAAACCCAACACCATAAAATACCCAACCAGCCCAAAAAAATCTGGGACAGGGAGAATTGTATACGTACAGTAATATTAAATGCAATAACTTCAGCGTCATCCTTACCCTTTCAGTTACAAACTCTGACAATGACAGTCTTTTCTGTACAACCTCAACTGGTATTTTTCACCTGTTGTATATCAGATTGTTTACAGATGATGCAGAACTCTGTGACTTTCAGATGTTTGTTATCTTGTGGTCTACCATTAAATTATATTCAAAGAGTAAGATCTTAATTTGTGGTATGGTCTCTCGAGTAGGTAACATGGGTATTTTGTGTTTTATATTCATGCTTGTATCTCCCTCCTGAATTCGGAAAGATTCTCTTGGGTTATGGAGGAATTATTTTCAAAGAAATGAGAATGCTTCTGAGGATTAAGATGCAAAAGTGCAGTTCAGTCAAGTTACTTAGAAGCTCAGGTAACGGTGTATTAAAAATGGAATTGGTAAATAATTTGCAACTGTAGTTCTGACAAAGACCTACAAGGGACCTGTGAGACTACAGTCACTGGAAGTAGTTTGCAAGAAAGAAGTCTTGTGGTGTGAATTTATATTTGATCATATTCAGTGAAGTTGCTCAAATAATTGTTTAACACAAAAAAAACCCCAAAGCAAAGCAAAAAAAAACCCCAAAAAACCTCCAAGCATTGTGATGAGTAAGAACAGACATATGACTTATTTTAGGTTAAATATTCACTGTTGTGCTATATGCTCAGTTCTCTGAAAAATGTGTTTTGTGGCGAGAAAAGCTTGAAATGAAATCCAGGGTGAAAAGCTTTGAACATACCGATATCTTTGCCTTCTGCCATAATATTTGGACTTGGACTCTGCAAAATGTGTGAGCATGTATATGGAATCTTTGCAGTGATTAAAGAAACCTTTCAACCCAAACACAGATTTCTTCATAGGGCCAGCAGCACCCTTTGTGCTGCAAGGTCAGTTTGCATATACTGACTATGGCATATATATGTATAAAGTGTGTTCTGACATCAACGTGCTATATATGCTAAGACTTAATTTTTGCTGCCTTGAATAAAATATTTAACTTGATGCATGTCTCTTTTTATTTTTGTAGAAGAATCTGTTAAAGCAAGCAATGGAGATCTTTCCAACTCTACACCTGCCGATCCTGTTGTGAAATGATGTGGCTGGTACGGGTGATGATTACTTACTCAAGTAATTCATGTTCTTGTCATTATCAGTAACACTGTAGGGGTAAAAGCTCTAGATTTGACTTAATTGCTCTGTTAAACCCAAGAGAAAATGTACAGTATTATACTAGCATCCAGTGAGGCTAGATCTGTGTTGTCTGTATTTCCTGTAGAAACTCCTATTTTTTAGGAGTTTACATTATTTACAGCACTTTCTTTAGAATGAAAATAATTATATAAGATGTTGACCTTGGAGGTAGTTAAAGTACAAATATGCAGATTAAAAAAAAAAATCTTACTAATTTGTAGATGCATTCTTGCATCTCTAATGTATCTTTAAAAAAACCCAAAAACAATCATAGGCCATTGGTCTAAGGTTTAAATTGTGGATCTCTTCAACCAGAAAGGAAAAAAAAAAAGTCAAATCAAGATACTGTGTGTATCTTAGTCAAAAATAATTCAGACATGTTTTTATGCAATCCTGTTGTATTTAATGCAGTCACAGATTACACTGGAGGTATAACAGTGTGAATGTATGTTAAAGCTATTATGTAAAATGAAAATCCTTACTAATGTTTTATTCCACCAACCCTTATTATTACTATAGATAGTATTTGCAGTGTGGGAAGTTAGGATCCTGTCAGGCATTTCATTTTCCCCAGGTGTATCTTCCCCCTGTGAATGGGGAAACTAGACAAGTTAACATAATAAATTATTTCTCATTTCATGCCGAAGGTCTGATTTGCATCCCCAGAAGTAAGGAAATCCAGAGCCAAGAGAGAACCACAATCAGCTCTTCCTTTTATGACCAGACACTGTGTGATGGGTGTCTGTAACTATTAAGTGATCTTACACTTTGTGAATATGTTGTGCCTAACTGCAAATTTCAGCCTCAATGCTGTATTTCCTAGCCTTTGTAGGTCTGTTGTACCGTCTGTGTTGTTCATACAGTCTTACATGCCTGATTATTAACAATAATTGCACTGCAGGCTTCAGAAGCTGCTAAACACTGTGAGAACTCTGTATAAAGATAACATCTGTTAATGCCTGCAAGTAGAGTTTCTAGGTTGTGCAAGAGTTACTCAAATTCCTAACTTCAGTAAGTAGCTAGACTTAGCTTAAAAGTAAACAGCACTTCCATTAAAAGATATAGTTGTGTTTTAATCTCCCAGAACATAAAGCGCTTCTAGGTCTTACTAACTAGAATAAACTACTCTTAGTCAGTCCAACTGAGAATTACTTTTTGGGGTTTTTTGTGGCACTCAACTATATTTTTAGACCCTACTTGCGAGCTTCTTTCATCTCTTCTAATTACAAATAAGGTAATGTTTTAATGATTCAAATTTTTCTGCCCACCCTTGGGTCACTGGTTAAGACAATTCCTGATGTACTTCTGGTTTGCCCTTTCCTGCCTGTCACTTCAACATTCAGAAAGCTAGAACAAATGTTTTGTTGCTACTGCAAAGACCAGGCTAATAGGAAAGTTCTTTTGTTGGTTCTGAAAACACAAGACAGAAGCTTCATGGACTGTTTAAAATCAGCTGGGCTCATTAAGGTTTTTATTTTTAATTCATTGTAACTGGAGAGACTGCCCTAAAAGATGCTGCATCACTTGATTTATATTTTTGCTTTTTTATTTTGATACCAGTATTCTTTTCATAATTTGTGTATCCTTTCTTTTTTGACCAAATTGTGCCCACACTGACCACTCAGCAGCACTGCTGCGATCAGCGTTCTTGCTGCTGCTGCTGCTCCCTTCCATAGTGAGGTCACTGCAGTGTCCACATTTCCACATTCTTACTGCATCTGAAGTCACCTAAGTTCTTGGCTCAGAGTGGCCATTTCCTTCTTCCACAGCAACTGCAGAGTCAAGTAGAGATGGTGTTTGTTTCCCCCAGGATGGAGTTGCTAGGTAGCTATGTATGGTCAAAACATTACCCACACTCTAATAAAATCTGCACTTGTCTTTTTCCTTTCCCCTATATTTTTTTTGAAAGACACAGTCTTGCATAGGTAATACCTTGCAGCTGAACATAAATTGAACTGTGCATTTTCTTAATGTGTGGTGGTTAACAAATTCATGTGGTTCTGGTGATGGAAATTCTACAGGAAACACATAAGCCTATTTTTATAAAACCCTGTTTAATCTGGGAGACCTGAATGTATACTGTGTGGCAAAAATATATACATACACACAAATATGTACAGTGATAATAGAGCTATTCTTGCTAATACAGGATTGTAGATAGTATTTCCTTCTTTCCTTTTGTCATGTAGCAGCATAAGCATGCAGAAAGCTTTTCTCATCTGAACTACAAGGGGGTCCTGGATTTGGATGTCACACACTCCTGTGTGTCAGGGAGAGTCACATTAAATCCTTTTTTCCCCCATGAGGATCTGAAAGGGTTGCAAAATTCCTGCTCTGGTGCTACTCCCATTCTCATTGCTTTTGCCCTCCTATTCCGATTATAGGAACAAAATGGACCCTAACTGGTTGCCTGGAGACAAGACAATGGAGCTAAAACAATAAATCCCCCAAACTAAACCAAACGTGCTCACTCAAAATTCCCAGAGGTGATAAAAGGAAAGTGAGGGTGAGGAGTTTGCTGCAGGGACATAAAACAGATCTCTAGGTTTTTTTCCTTCAAGCTGGGGCCAGAACAGGCCCAAGGCCAGTCTCTCCCATAGCAGGCAAGTGCCACCACTGCCCTCATGTGCTCAGTCTTGTGACAAGGCTGTTGCATGGAGAGGTGGTAGCAGCAGCTCTCCCAGAGGCCCTCCAGCCGTGCCTTTTTCTGCCAGAAGGCAGGGGTCTGCCTTGCCCTTCCTCTGGCTGGGGGGTGGGGAGCAGAGCTGAAGCCTGACTCAGCCCCAAGGTCAAAAGATGTTTGCATTGACCATTGAATGGTGGTAAGTGATGGCCCCAGTAGCACCCAACTGGTGTTTGCTTCACGGGGAGGTGAAGTGCTGCTGCTGAAGGGTAGATTCTGGAGGTCCTGATGTGGTCTGTAATCAGAAGTAAATTTGAGTTTGCATCTGATGTCCATCAACAACAGCTGTTTTCAGCTTCTCAGGTACAAAGGACCAAATGTAACACTTCATGTTTCCTAACTCATTGTACAAAAGGCTATTTTGTTACCTCAGTCTCTTTGGTTTGTCAGTAGAGAACATTATGTATATAAAACTGTGTTAATAAATGTAATTTTGAGAACCTCATTCTTGGTGTCTTCAGTAACATCAGTTCAGAAGGTTTTCATTTTTTTAATAGGACAGTTTCAACTTTTATTTATGAAGAAGTGTTTGTGTCAGTTCCTAACAGTTCTTTTCCATGGTTCTTTTAAACATTCAAAAACCAGCTATATCAAATTCATTCTGTGTGATGTCAAACACTTGCAAACTGGGATCTTTCCAGGGCTGTAGCACAGATTCTGCTTACAGAAAACCTAGTTTCCTAGTAAGTGCTAGAGAAGAGTTAAATTCAATTCAAGTAAATTCAGCCATTTGTTCCAGGTATCTTGATTAATACAAACTATGCCACAGATCATACCCCTCCCCCCCAGTAAGTACTGTTTATTTTTATTTGTTCTTGTAAAGTACAGTTTCTCATGATTTCAGGTTAAAGTGGAAGGGATAAAATCTAAACTTACTAGCCAAATAGATCTAGTGTCTAATTTCAGGAAGGTACTACAAGACTAGTCAGTAAATTGTAGATTTATAATCTATCATTTTATTGCTAAATTTCTTAAAACCCCAGACTGCTGGTGGACTCAGCTGTTGTATCTCACCATAATGTTAAAAATAGAAACAATTCTTATTATAAAAGTACTTATTTGTCCTACAGTTATCATCTCTGGCAACGAAACCTAACTATAGAAAAACTGCACACAACTAACATGCCACAGTGGTTGGATTACTTCTGATGTTTGCATGTCAGTGGTATTGAGGATAATAAAGCAGGAGGTACATTATTTAATTACAGAATGTTTGAGTGTGGTCCCCACAAAGGTAAGAGTAGGCACTTAGATTTGTTTTGTAAGCTTACTCTAGATGCAATATAAAAATAGATTATATTAATAGGAAAAATTTAGTGTTTAACAAATGGTTTTGTAAATAGGCTAGCACAAAAGATAAATCTTGTTACTCTCAGACTAGACTAAAAATAACTTTATCTGAAATTAAAGTAAATAGTGCATTTTTAACCTTCATTCAGATGCAAACTATGAAAACTGACTATGGGTATTTGTTGAAGGAGCTTACAGCTCGCACTGATGCCAGGGGAACTGTAGGCTGCTTGCCATATACATCTGAAGAAGTGACATTAACCCTTTGTGGCTGACAGCTGTGCTGTCCTGACTACCAGCAGCAAGGGGTTAATGCTGAAGCATTCCCCAGGATTGTCAGCTTCCCGGACAGCCTCTACACTGCACATTCACAAATGCAAAAAGCCCCGAAGGCCAAGTCTGCATCAAGAAAATCCAGAGGCAACTCCGCTGCAGAGATGCCATCCTCTCGCGGGGAGACAGAAGCTGGCCTTGGGTGTGCGCAGGTGACTGGAAACCAGAGATCCTTGCAAAATGACTCCCTGCTCTTCCTGCTCCTGCACAGGCTGCAGGAAAGGACAAGAGTTTGTTTATGCTTCTGATTCCTCCCCTTCTTCACGTGTAGTTCCATCCTCTTCTGACTGATCGTTCAAAAGCATGAACTTTCCATCATTTGTTAATGGCACAGACTTCATTAGCTGAGCTAATGCTTCTGGGTCCTGGAGAAAAAGAAAGAGTTTAGCAGGCTGCAGCAGCCTTTGAGGTACACACAGTTTTCCCAGTAATTCTTTTTAAGGTTTTGCAAATTTTAAATTTTTTTTACTGACAGCCTTTAGTCTAAAGGTTTGAATGTGAATAATTCTGGCCTAAAGTTTTGATAAAAATAATCCTTTTTGGTTCAGTAAAACTGCCCCTCGGGTATACAAAGAAGGAAAGGAAAAAAAGTTAGTAATTTTGAGCCTTTATTTTGTTTATTATGCTTATTACCTGTGACTAAAAGCTCATTCCCCCAACTTCTTTGGAAATCATAGCAGCAAAAGTGTACAGCAAATATTAATGTTTGTTAGTGTCACATCTTTATATACATCAATTTATCTACAGTGGGCTAGGTAGCTTTGCCATTCATTTTAAGAGGAAAAACTTTGTGATGGAGGAATGAATATGAGTTTGCAAAAGTGAACCAGCAATGGGTCCAATTTATACTTCACCCAAAGGAGTTGTTTTTTTCCAAAACTATTCACAGGTTCCTTCCAAACATGAACAACTGGATTTGTATAGGTCTGAATTTGATTTAGAATGACAAGTTTTATCTCAAATAAAGCTACTGCAAAGTCAAACTGTGTTTATGTTTGTATGAACTACCCAAGGGCTGTGTTAAATAATGTGCAAAACTTTATCATGAGGGAGAGTAGCAGTTCTTTTTTCCCCAGAGGAACCTGGACACTGCAACCAAAAGCAGAATATGATGGGTCACAACACAGGGGAATGAAACAAACTTACCTTCTGTGCCTCAATGATTTCTTTTCCCAAGCTGATGGCATAGCAAATCTAAAAAAAATAATTATCTGTGAAGTTCAGCTTTGTTTTGATTTGTTTTGTTCCCTAATTGGGACTAAAACACAGAAGCGTCAACACAAACTTAGTCTTAAATACAGGTCTAAAAGCAGAGGTAGTACACCAATTCACTGTGCTAACTCCACAAATACATCTATCTTAGGTTCTGCTTCAAAGCTCCCTTAGGCTGGTAAATCTTTGTATTCAGCTCAGGTTTATTCACCAAACTTTAATGCAAACCTGGAGGATCTTTTCCAGTGCATGTAAGAGAGCTACTGGTTTTTAAGACAAAAATTCTCCAGCACATTCCTTATTTTTAGTAGTCTGTTACTATCATATGCAGCAAGTGCCCAGTGATGTTAACACATTATGGCTTTCTCATCTTTGAAAGCTTTACAGATGTAAATGTTTCAACATAGCTAACATACATTCATTTTTGTCAGTGCTGGGGTGAGACACACACACTCCCTTATCTCTTACTGTTGGTATTAGCAATTGCCTCCTTTCCTCCTTGTTGTACATGCTGCTTCATCGTCTATAAATTGGGTCCTTTTTAGACATAAGCTATCAAAGGCTTCCATGTTAAGGCACGTTTTCCCAGCAAGCAATTGATCTGCTCTTGCTTCTATAGCCCTGTTCCCCGGATGTGTAAGCCAAGAAGCCTAAGACCTGTTTTTGAAATAAAGTATTTCATTGAATGTTAATGCCAACCTTTTCCCCTTCTGTGTTGCTCTCAAAAATATATGCACTCATGGATTCTTCTCCCAGAGCCTCACTGAGATGGACCACAAAGCCAATCAGTCGTCTGTTGTCCTGATGAGCAGCAAACTGTGTCACAGTGGCGAGTTCAAACTGGGAAAGTATAATAAAGAATCTATTTTTTTTAACCAGCATATGGTTAGCTTGGTCAAGAGCTCAGCTTCACATGACTGTGGTAGAAAACCAGACTCAAAACAAAAGTTACTTACACTTGTTCGTGTAACTTGGGTTTGAGGATCTATTAACCTGCAATTATGTGTAGGGGGAAAAAAAGAAAGTAAATTATTTTAGGGTGATTCTTAGTAATTTCAAGGTGTATGGCAATCACTACAGCAATTTTATAGATGAGGAAACATGCACAAAATCAAATGCTTTAACTGATTTCAAGTTGTTTGATGGCAAGGTTCAACTCTAGATCCTGACTGTCAGCCACCTGACATGTAGAGGTCATAGGATTTTTCTGAGTCACTAATTTGGTGAGCATCCCAAGCCTATGGGCTAATGCACTAACACACATATGGACATGAATGCACTCCAGCTAAAGTGAACGTCTTGTATCAACATACTCTACAGCGACAACACTGACAACAGGACAGTGATAGATCTCTTGCTGTTCCTACATGTAAGGTGCCCTGGTTTTCAGCTGGAACAGAGCTGGGTTTCTTTTTCAGTAGTTAGAATAGTGCTGCATTTTGCTTTTCAGCCTGGGATTTGTTATGAGAGAGACACTGATGACATACCAGTGTTTGCATTTTTGTCACTGGAAGTGAAGGACTTTGCATTTTGTTAGTCTACAAGCACAAGATCTAAGGGGGTGAGGAATATTTAAATTAATAAGCTAAACTGGCATTTAGATATGCCAGTGGGGTATTCCATATCAAATCACATCATGTCCAGTATATTAGTGAGGGGCTCTTCCTCTTTTGGCCCTCTCTGGCTTTGGCTCGGGCTCTCACTCAAGTGGGTGAGCAGTTGCACTGCATATCACTCATTTGTATACTTTGTTAGTTATCATTATCACTACTGTTTTACTATTAGTATTATTTTAAGTTTTCTTTTATTTTTATTATTAAATTGTTCTTATCTCAACCTACAAGCCTCCTTATCCTCACCCCCCAATCCTCTCCCCTATCCCCTGGGGGTGGAGAGAGTGGGTGAATGGCTGTGTTGGCTGCTAGCCAGGGCTAGCCCAGTGAAACTATCACATAAAGAAAGAGAATCTTACAATGAATTTTTTTTGCATCTTTTTCTGTATCTTTGCAGGGCCTTACAGCCCCACTGCATCCTCAATTTTGGTAGGATGGTCTTACAACTTAGTCAGGAGAATGATTTCTAGATACCGCAAAGTAAGAAATGAGACATTTTTACAAAGTAAAGTGAATCTCAGGATCTTGCTCCCTCAAAGGGGGTATTTCTTGGAAAAACAAAACCAAAAATACTTGACTAATCCCAAGTTGTATGAAGAGCACAGAATGTTGACAAGTTGAAGATTTTACAGTACCTCAAGTTCTTGCTGGTGACCATGAGATGGGATTCAGTCATACGAAATATGTTGTGAATGGCACGAGCAGCCAACACTTGTCTCATGGCTTCATAAATCACCTCACTTGTGTCATCTGACTGAACAGCCATAGATCCTAAAAACCGAACTACGAACATCTGCTGCAAGAGTGAATCTGGAAGATAAAAGACATGACTTCCTTCACTGTGCTACTTCAATTTTCCAGTAGCTGAAATTATCAATGAAATGATTTTTTTCATTTTGGAAATTCAAGAGTAAACCTGTGGGTGGTGACTGTGCGGGTGGTGACTTCCTGCTACGAGCCAGGCAGTGCTCTGACCCAGTTTTAAACAGCACTTGAACAGTGAACAAGTAGGTTGGAAGCTTTAGAACTGGTCCTTTATGCCTTATTTGATCAGATAGTAAAATTCATTTGCCTCTCTTGTTATCAGGTGCACATAAACTGTGATAAATTTATGATTGTGCTCAAGCCTTGGCTTCCATCAAATTAACTCTTATCTTTAAACCTTTTTCATTCCTGGCTTTCTTATATGTCCATCTGATCTTCCATGCAGCTGGTTCCAGTGAGGTTTTCATTAAATCCTTCCTTGCTCATTGACTATCGCCATAAGAATCCTATTTGCAACTAAGTAGCCATTACATGATAAGCCATGATTTGATCAGGCTCCCTTTAGGGTTGGTGGTGAGCAAGGTAAAACGGGATGAGTCCCACTGACTGTGACTGCTCAAAGGCCACAACAGCTGTGTCTACATTGCACAAGACACCACAAAGATGGTAAAACATCAGCCTGAGCTGAACTACACAGATCTGATCCACTTGTGCAGAGACAGAGGGCAGTCACCTAAGCATTGCACTCTCTTCCCTGTGCTGCAGTGGAGCTGGGTGCTGCTGCTGCTGGCAGTGCGGCGGTGCCTGCTTGTCACTGATCCTCTGCTGTCGGGCAGCTTGCAGCCATCCTACCTGGCAATGGGACAGCACAGGCAAGCCAGAGTGTCCAAATCAGTAGGCTGTGCTTTGGTTCTGTGAGTAGTTCTCTGACAGGGGCTGCTGGTTCCAGACAGTGGCTGAAACTGGCACAGAGGAAGGGGAGTACAACCAGGGTCTGAGCCCTGCCTGTGCTGGCAGGAGCAGGTCAGAACAGCTGACTTTTACTGGCACATCACTGGGAGAAGGGAAATGGGGAAGCAGTAAGAAGAGACCTGTTGCTGCTGCTAGCTATATCCTGGGCCTCCATGAGATTTAGATTGTAGATTTCAGAGTACATGTGGGTAAGAAAAGGCTACTAAGCAGCCTCAAACTTGAGCAGAATTGCAATGCAGCCCCATCAGACTAAAGAAGTCAATAGTTACTAAAAAAAAAAAAAAGACAAAAGAAAAGCAAACAAAATCTTTTTGCCTTTAAATGTTTGAAATAAACCTAATCTGGAACACAGCTTGGACTGTCAGGAAAAAGGTGCTTGTTTTCACGTGTAGTGATGTTTAAAAGTCTGGCTTCTGAAGGATAACTACATTTAACTCTGCTATGGGCCTGTTACAACTGCTCCATGGTGTCAGGTGCTTTCATTAAGACACACTGGCTAGCTGACAGCTGCACTGGGCCTAAAATTATGACTGATTTTATCTGGAAAAATGAAGCACTGACCTTCTTCATCTTTGTTGCTGTCTTCAGATTCACCAAATGGGTTTGCACGCCTACAAAATAAGAATAAAAACTCTTAATTACAGATTCTGGTCACAACTCACAAATGCTGTAATACCCAATTTTCTCCCCTGAAATCACTGTTACAAAGTGACTGATACTGTCTCTGGTCATACCTGCCACCTCTGTTCTGGTCCAGGAACTCTGTGGCAGGCAGTACAATATCAAACTGAATTGGTGTTCCAGGAGCAATGAGTTGTGTGGATTCATGAATGCCAGCTGACACATTGGGAATTATTTTATCATTTTCCATATTCTTGACATTCTGGCTAAAGTGAAAAAAAAAAAATAATAAAAAAAAAATCAAACAATTCTATTCATAAATCTGTAACCAAAGTGAAACAGCTGTACTGCAAATAAAATTGGAAATAAATTGGCTGGCATTCCCCATGGCTATAGGGAATCTGTAATCTGTAAACAATCATGACAAACTGCATCATAAATTATAGTAAAGACACTGGCCTGAGAGGCAAAAGTTCTGGAAAAGATTTGAATTTCTGTAAGTCAGAATTTACAAATTTCTGACAAAACTTGCTGGTAGGTCTCTTCGTGTTGAAGTCAATGTAACACAAACTTGCCCTATTTTATTTATCACACTGCTTCTGAAAGCAGGATTTCAGTCCAGCACTGGACTTGAAAGCCAACTCTGATGATGAAGTCTGAAAGAATTCCCTCTGGGCAAGATGCTAGGATCATGTGGATGCAAAGAAACAATATATAAAATATATATTTTGAATAGAAGTATATCCTAGAACATAATTAACAATTTTGGAAGGAGAGGAGCTTTACTGATTGACCTGAAGGAGCACAGGAGAACAATAGTCATTATTCTGACAGCAGTGTAAGGCATATTCCTGTGACAGATTGACAGGAACTGCTTGAGGTAATATGCAAGAATACTTACTTCACTGTATACTGAAGACTCTGCTGTATTGTCCACATTACAAATAATTCCCTTACAGCAAAGCTCTTGTAAATAAAGCATTGTGTTTATTTCTGAGGAAACAGCAAAATCCCAATGGCAGCCACAAGGAGCTTCAAAGCTGTGATGTGGAGCAATAAGCATCACCCACAACACTTCGCATCTCTTATGGCTTTCAGAAGGAAACATGAGAAGTAGAGTAACTTCCTAGAACACACAGGCTTGTAAAGCCAGGGCCGAGACAGGGCTTTCCCCCAGCTGACTGTTGCCCTGTAAAAAGAGCATGACTATGGTTTCTAGTCTGTGCAAGTAAGAATGTTACCTGGGGTGGTGAACTTCAAGTTTTTTCCCAAAGCTGGTAATGGGAGTCACTGCTTGTAGCGCTGTCTGGTTTAACTTGATTGCAGCTGCCTACCAAAACAAGATTAAACAGCTCTTTTACACACTTACTTTACATTGCCATGTAAAGAACAATGGGAAAGCAAGTTAGAAGGAAGGGACTGAAGATGGAAACAAGCTCCCACCTCTGGATTGTCAGTGAGATAGATCTGTCTGGAGATGTTGTTGATGGCACATATCCACTGGAAGGGAAAAATGAAATTGAACTCTTCAAGCTCACTTGTATTCAAGAATAATAACATTAGGAAAATATTTTTACCTCCTCATATTCTTTCTTGCTTTCTGCTTGAAGAGTTATACCCCTAAAATACAAACATAGTGTATCAGTGCTAACAGTGGACACCAGGACTGTCTGACTCCACGTCTTACCAAGCTTTGTATCTATTAACCCACGAAGGAACAAAAATCCCAAATAAGATGCAGCTAAAGGATACCATGTGTGCTGTTCAGGCAGTTGTGGGGGAGGATGGGAAGGAACATATTTTTCATTTGGAAATACCCTTCTGGAAACTCAGAAAGGCTTACTACTATAGCAAGCATGTTTTACATGAAACAGCATCTGAAAGGGTAGGTGTGACTGGCTATCCTCAAATAAAACCCATCTCATACGCTTTGCCTGTAGGAGTCGTGATCTGAAAGCAGTATCTTCTGTCTTCGCAGTCCACAGCCATCACAGAGCAGTTGTCCAGGTCCTGAATCAATCCTCCGGCTACCGCTCCCCGTGGCTGACACATCAAGTTGCCGCCTTGAGTGAAGAAATACAGTCTTTCCCAAGTTGTAGTCACCAGACCTGTTTTACTAAAGAGAAGATGCAGTGATAAAGACTCATTACTATTTAGAAATGATTCCAAACATATGAAACTGCAAACATATCCTGATGCTAATCTGAACTTTATGTTCAACCCTGGAAATTTTTTTGACGAGTCTTTGTCAAGAAATAAAAGCAGCACCTATTCCTAGCAGAGGCTAATCCTTAATGAAAGCTGAAGAATTAAACTAATTCCAAACATCCCAAGTTAAAAACATTCTCTGCAGTATCTCCTAGTTAAGGAATAAAATCATTATTGGTACTGAGTAACTAACACGAATCATTAAGCTGGATTTTAAAAAAGTATTTTCAAGCTGAAAAGCAGCACAAACAACTTCAGCACAAGGAATCATTAAAAAAAGTATCTTCTGCAAATAGTATCTCAGGGTCCATCTTCTCCCTAGCTATGGAGTCCTATTATCCTAGAATACTACGAGAAATTAATAAATGCCCACTCACCAAAAAACCCCCAAAAAACAGTCAAATAGAAATAAACTGGTATTTAATCAATCATATAAACAGGTTTACTATATACCACCAATACACATAGCTCCTGTGGAATTTGATGGAAGATTTTAGAGGTAACTCTATGCATGGTATATATTCAAAGTTATGCACTTGCATTGTCCATAAAGGTTTTATTTATGTAAAGGAGGTAATTTATGAAAACATGTATTAACTACAAAACATAGCTGTTTATTTTTGTAAACACTATGTTTTCATTAGCCCTAAGAACTGGCAACAACCTGAACCCAGCCTCACCAGTTTCTAATCTTTAGCCACTTGGATGTAGGGAATCAACCCTGTAGGTGAATTTACCAGAAGTAAACTTCTGTTTTCAGGAAAACAGTCTGAAATGCCTCTTTGGTTTAAGTTTCTAAAACACATTTCCAAAGATGACAGAGGTACTTAGGAGCTGAAGGGTACAGCTACCACTAATTCAAGAGCCTCAAACATCCTTACCTGAGTCGTCTTCACAACCTAAAAAAAAGTAGCAACTAGTCAGCAATTAAACAAAAGAGTGGGTAGCAACAGTCTTACTTTCTAAGATTAAGGTAGCCAGCCTTCTGGATGAGATTTCTATTGATAGCAGGTGAGGTTACATCAGAATCTGGGGTGTAAACAGATTCATTAACTGCAATTAAGTCCTGCTGGGATACCCTCATTTTTTCAGCTTCAGCATCCAGCTCTCCCTGTATGCTGGAAAAAAACAAAACAAAACAAAACCACACAACAAGAAACACAAAGCCATCATTAGTCAATTTATACCAGGATATAGCTAACATCTGTAACCCAAAATGAACAAAAATACCAGCTGACATTATATCAGAGAGTAGTGCAAAGATAAAGTCTATTTCTAGAACAGACTTTATAGGAAATATAATGTAAGACTACACGTCCAAGGCTTTCTCTAAGGATTAGATAAATCAGCACAGTCAAGAAAGAGTGGAAGGAAGAGGCATACAACAGGGAACTGCTCACAGAAAATGTAATCTGAGCCTAAAGAGACAAGATGCATATGGTCTGAAGGCATTAACGATGGTTTAATGAAAATATGGCTATCTTTGGCAGGCTGGCAGCAAAAGCACAGCTAGGATTTCCCCTCACTCTTTATTCTGAAAGCCCAGCTTGAAGATGTTACTCTCAATACACCTCATACAGTAGCTATGCTTGCTTTTTTGCAACTTGTACTAAACTAATTATCTTCTTTCCCCTGAGAAATATACAGAGATAATGGTCAGAACAAGCACTCGAGAAATGCTTAAGTGTTTAGAGGGAAGAGTTAAGTTTAATTTTTGAGAGAGAGATTCTAAAAGCAATGCTCATGAATTTACACTGCTGAACACACATAGATGTTGCCCTGGTGTAGCAGCACAATTCAAAGTAGACTTTACTAACTCTTAGATTTCACAGAACTCTGTCTAATTCCTGCAACAGGAATTCCTGCCACGAGACCACCTATTAACTGATCATAGATTTTCAACAGGAGTTTTCCATTAATTCAGAACAATACAATAACAAAATCTACAGCTCAAGTCTCATTTTAGCTTTAATCTTTGTTTATAATACTGCCTTCCACTTTGGTGTGATTCAGAAAACATCCTTGGTGTGGGCTGGCAAAACTGTGCTCTTCTTGAATGTATCTGTAAAAATCTAGTTTGCTGAAAGTGGTAACTGTGAAGGGGTATCTGAGTGCAAAACTTAAACTCAGAAAGTAAGAGATAATTCACTGCAGACGCATCACAGATATATACTGCAACGCTGAATATCTATGTATTCCTCATCTTCCTGGAAGATGTACTTGGCATAAAGGGGAAAACAGAGCAGCCATTTCACTGGAACAAGCGAGCAAAGAGGTCAGAGTCACCATCCTATGCCAGTGAAATACCTTCATTATTATTTTTTTTTTCAGCTCTACTGTCAGACAACCATTGGTAGACACTTAATTTTCAGAGGTTCCCACAGACCATTGGACAGACCTATCACACCAGTAAACCTGCCTTGTTTCCATCATCCTTAGTAAGTCTGTGTTTCACTTGCAGCCTCTTCTGATCAACACACATTATTGCAATATGCATAACCAGAAAGCAACTAGAAGCCTGCCGTTTCGAAAATGTGGCATAATTAATACTATAATTAAAAAAAAAAAAAAACTATTAGATAAACCGTACATAAAAGGGCTCAGATCTCCATGTCAGCTGCAAGCCCTGTTTGGTGCATCTGTGGGCAATAAAGCAGAAAACTGTTTTAGACCATTTGTTGCATTGCTCTTCCTCTTCTGTGAACGGGAGGTCTGGCTACATGTCTGTGAACGGAGGTCCTGAAGGAACTGGCTACTGCCCCTGGCAAGGCTGGTCTGCATCATCTGCCAGTCAGTCCTACCTCAGTCCCTGGGAAAACTATGGAGCAAGTTCTCCAGCCATCTCCAAGCACACAAAGGACATGAAGACAATTGGGAATAGCCAGGACTTACCATGGACAAATCATTCCTGACCATCCTGATTACCTTCTGTGATGCAAGAACTAGCTTGGTGGACAGGAGGAGAGTGGTGGATGCTGTTTCACTTGGCTTCAGTAAGACCTTTCACACAGTCTCCCATAGTATACTTATAGCCAAATTGGTGAAATACAAACTGGAGAAGTGGACCACAGGATGGGTAGAAAATATGACAGGACTACTGAATTCAAAGGGTTGTAACCAGTGAGACAAAGCCCAACCGGTACCCAGCTATTAGTGATGTTCCTCGTGGATCAATACTGAGGCTTACAGGTTTACAGTCTTTAATGAGAGCTGGAAAACCCATAGCAGCAGATGACACCAAATTGGGAAGACTGATTGACAGTTATGGTAGAGTGGAGGGCTGGTGTTCAGAGGGATTTTGACACTCTGCAGAAACAGGCAGCCAGGAACCTCATGAATTTCAGCAAAGAAAGACAAATACAAAGTCCTGCCTGGGATGGAATAAACCCACGAAGCTGTAAGGGATGGGAGGCATCGGGATAGAAACCAGCTTTTAGCAAAGGACCTGGGGGTCCTAGAGGACAAGTTGAACATGAGCCAGCACCATGCCCTTGTGGCAAAAAAAAGGACAGTCATAACCTGGGCTGCAAGAGCAAGAGTATAGCCAGTGGGTCAAAGGAAGGGAAGTAACTATTCTTGTCTGTTCAGCACTTGTGGGACTCCCAACAGGAGTACTCTGTCTAGTTTTGGTGCCCCAGCACATGAAAAACAGAAACAAATTAGACCAAGTCAAGTGAAGAGCCACCAAGATGGCTTGGGGGCCAGAACATGTGCCATGAGAAGAAGCCATGAGAACTGTTTTTCAGCCTCATAAAATGAAGGCTACAGGGGGATCTTACTGCTAGAGGGTATACAGCAGATGGAGCTAGACCCTTCTTGGAGGTGCACAGTGGTAGAATGAGAGACAGCGAATACAAGCTGCAACCAGACCCTGTGCGCACCACGTGTGAGAGACAGAGAGAGATGCTGGAATTTGACTGGACACAGTGCCGAGGACTCTGCTCCAGCTGACCCTGCTGGAGAGTGGACCAGATGACCTCTCGAAGTCCATACTGCAGCAGCTGTTCGTTGACTTTCAGAGAAACAATACTAGCAAATTTGTTTGCTTTATTAACTTTTCCAAACTTGAGGAGTTATTAACTGTATCCAGGCCACTAGAAAAACTCATGGTGTGGTAACATAAGAATACTTGTCATTGCATACTTCAGAAAGTCATTAATACCTGCACCTGCGCAATAAACAACTTTCTCCCTACTTCCCACCCAAGTGGTTAAACGTTTTGGACAACATGAGCACATAACACAGGCTGTACACAGCAGGATCAGAGATTCATGTCATCCACTATCCTGTCTCTGATGGCAAAAAGCCTGTGGAAAAGTACAAGGCAAGTACATATGATCCTTCTCCCCTTCTCCTCCCCAGTCTTTTGTAGAAGTTGGTGATACCCTGTAACTGTTGAAGTAATCCAGAGACACGGTGCTGCATTCAAGTCAGCACTAAGCAGTATCTGACTGGCCAGATGAAGACTCACTCTTGCATCATGGTGTTAAGTCTGTTTCATGTTAGCTTATTTCCAGCTTTTCTGCATCATTAGAAAGCTGAGACTTCCTAAGCTCCCACATCACCTCCAAAATGAGACCAGCTGTGTGCATCTTACCACCTAGCCAAGTCATATGAGGCTGTTATAAATGCTAAGTATTATAATCAGATCTGAATTAAATTAGACTGTACTTTGCAAGCTAGTGACTTTCAATATTATCATTAAATGTCAAGAGTAAGAGTTATTTAAATTCCATTTTGAAATAAAACAGAACAGTGCTGTCAGTTTTTTACATAAGCACTACTTCAATGAATCTTTTGATCAGTCATTTTTGTTGCACCACAAATTGCTTCCAACAAAACTGCCCTGTCATTTTCATTGTTTCCAAGACTGGATTCCTCTTCTTATGGTGCATTCTCTTATCTCCAAGGTAGAAAGGAGAGAAAAGCTGACAATTCTGAAGTTATATGCATTTGTGGCAATTAGACCAATCGGTTACAGAGAATATTTTAGTGGTCTGTCTTCTCTTATGTCTTTTTTACACTGTTAGCAATACTAACTGCATATATGAAAATACTTTTAAACATGAAGACTCAGTTTCACAATCAGCTTATATAGATGCACGACTACATCACTGCTGAAATTCTGTAGCTGCACAATGGATCTCATTGGCTTGTTGTTTCAGCACCAAAACAAGTCTGGCAAATGAAAAACTTTTAGCTTGATTAGCAAGCAGACCTGACTCACTGAGGCCTTGTGATCCTCAGCACTAAAGGAGGAAAGGAGTGGGCAGCATGATTTTCAGTGGCTATGTAATCTTAAGTCATGAAACCATGTGTCAGTAATTGATAAACGGCACGGTGTCATTCAGAATTCTGCAAGCTTCTCTTTTGGTTTTTCCAAAGACGTCACACTCCTGTACCAGTTACATTTGAGTTCTACTTTCAAGCTTTGCTGTGTGACAGACTTAGCAAACCAACAGAGCAGCCTATTTTTGCTTCAGCTTACTACTGTGTACTATCCAGAATTCAAATCCATCAGACTTTGGAAAACAGGGGTTTATTCTATGGTGAGGAACCAATGGCAGGATCCTCACTATACCTGTAAAACACAAGCAAGGTGCTCTAGCCTTACTAAATTAAGGGGACTATTTCAAGAGAGTTTAACATCGGTCATCCAGTCTGCACAGATGCTGTATAGACTGTGGATTTATTTCAGAGGTGAGTGTGAAAAGATATATAAATAAGGACAGAGGAAGAGGAAGTAAAGAATCCTTTAGTGAAAGAATCTACTATACAGGGTGATTACTTATAACACTGTTCTCAAATTAACAAGTATGCATTATTTAAAATGCCACCACAGTCAGAATAAGTAATGATTTGGATACAGTCCAACATGAAAGGTATGAAGCAATAAAGTGAAGGACTCAGTTCAGTGCTTCTGCTGATTTAAAATAAACTATTACTGTACTCTCTAATATGATTAATTTTAAATGTAAAGTTTAAATTCACAGGAACTTAATTAAAAAGAAAATGCTAATCTTCACTACAAGTGGCGAACAAAATAATCACAAAATCAGGAGGACAAAAGTGAGGCAGTTTATTGAAATAAGGACTCAGCCAAAGCAGCCTGAACTCAGTGGACTACTACAGCCTATCCTAGATACAATATGTTCTCTAGGGCAAGGAGTTTTGTTTGACTTGTGTAGCTACAACATTAAACACTACAGGCCCTAAATCCTTATTTGTGAGGTTAATGGGTTATTGTTACAGTATTATTATGGAAGACCCAGCAAGTATAAATACCTTTAATTCAGAATGCACTTTAGCTCTATTATATTAATTTCATTAACCCACTTCAAGCCCAGATTCCATGCTTTGTGCCCATGAAGAGACACAGGGATGTAAGAAAGCATGTGAACACTCTCTAGTATATAGTTCCTGGCTATACTCTGAAAATACTCTCTGCAGTGGACTGACAGCATTTTCCTTTACATGTACAAACATACCTCCTTTCCACCTGCTGCTTCAACAAAATGTGCCCAACAATGCAATGCAAGCTTGGAAGGACTCTCACGAGAAAGAAACAGAAGCACCCTGTTGCATGCTGACGGTTACAGCACTAAAGTAATGTGTTACCTTTGAACCATGTCTGAAACAGATGACAAAAAGCTGTCCATTCTTTTGGAAAACATCTCTGCGCCTTTCTTAAAGAAGTTAATCTGAAAAATAAAAAACAATGGACACTGAAAGCAATCTTGGCTTTGGCAGACAAGTAACAGGTTGTGGGGACTGTATTAACAGCGACCCCATTATGACTGATACTTTTGGCTGAGATCAAATACATGGTCAGAACAGCTGCAGTGCCTTTGTATTTCTCACTTTTGCAATTTTCCACCCTTTTGCACATAATTTTACACACACATAAGCTGTTGGCTGCTGACAGGTGTGTTTCCAATGACCTTGCTAAATGACTGAAATAGGGGAACAAGTAGCCTTCCCCTATACTAGCACTGTGCAGAATTTAGTCTAGTGCTGCTGTTACAAGCCACTGCATGCAATGCCACCTATCATAAGGAATGGGACACGAATCAGCCATTAGACCTAGTAGTCCAACCAGCACTACCAACTCCAACCCGGAAATTTTTCACTGCTATAGTTACGTCAGTCAGGAAAGTGATAAAATATAGCTGCACTGACAGAAGCCTCTGGGGCAATCAGTTTTATCAACTACAGATTTACCATGGATTTTGTTCTACTGAAGGAGCTAAAAAAAGCTACTAAGGCCAAAGTGCAGACTTTGTGACAGAAGATTAATTCACTATGGTTCAGCAGGCACGCAACAGCAGCAAACCACTCAGTGTAGACTTGACCTTGGTTTATCTGCTGTGGGGCACACAGTCATCATTAGGACCTACTAGCAACTGTGTGAAACATGGACATGGCTAGGATGTGTGTGCAACTAATTAGCTCTTAGAAAAAAAGAAAAAAAAAAAAATCAGTGAACTACTCCAGAAAAAGATATAAAAGCAAATTCTTGGCTGTTAAGCAATTTATTAGCTATTTCATCCAATTTTACTCATGATTCCACTCCTTTTCCCTAACCTTGGAACATGGGATTCCTCTTACCTGTAACTCAGATTTCTGCAGGCATGTAATTGACCACAGACTCCTTTACAGACAAAGGAGAGAAAGCCCGTTGTCTTAAAGAATGATTCACCTATCTATTTCAGAAGGGAAGAGCTCTAAATTCCACTGATGATAATGAGAGACTGACACGCCTAGCTTAGATCTTGATGTCAGTTTTCAGTCAAATAAACCCTATATTAGCCACTGCTTCTTCCAAACATTCCTTATGGCCTGCTCATCTGTTGGAAATGTGAAATATCAGACTCGTATTTTGAGTAATTAATAAAGAAAATATATACTTGGGCTGAAGGGTGGTTTACAGTATTTAAGCATCAACATCAACTGGCTTCTGGCTACTCAGTCATTCCCACCACAACCTACAACTACCCTGTATAAAGCACTGAAAAATGATAGTTTTGCCAGATAAAATACAAGGAAAGAAGGTTCTGTTTGGCTTCTAGTAAAGGAAACCAATGCAGTTATTTCACTTAGTATAATTACAGCAGAGAAGCAGTGTGAACTCCCGCGGTGGGGAAACTGACTAAATTCTCATTTTTTACCTGTTTTTATGGGGCACATGATCTGCAAAAGACACAGGACAATGGAGATGATGAACCACACTACAATCTCAAACAGACCACTGCATCCATTTTTTCTGTTTTCAAAGCCAAATCCTAGTTTTCCCAGTGCTTTCTTTCATCAGTGTCGAAGCACAACAAACCCTTAAAATGGGTGGTAACAAGAATCAAGTGCTGTGAAAATACTAGTGTGTTGATCCTCCTGACATTCTGGAGAGTCAGATTATCAGTATTACTACTGCATTTTATGGACTTGGAAAAATGCTCTATCAAATTGCTGGCAGAATAAAGATTAGAAAGAGGATTTGCCAGCCTTATGCTCAATCCACTCTACTGTTCTGTCCTTCCAGTTCTCCAGTGCATGCTCTGTTCCCTATCGTGTATGCTCCTCATCAGTATGCTGAACATTATGTGCCAGAAAGGGAACTGCTACATAGGAGAGTTTGTGCAGACTGAGTAAACAGTGGAAGCAAATGCTACTGCACCAATAGCTTAGCTGTGAAAAAATTAACCCCAGGCTGATTTTGCATTTAAGTGTATTGAATATGTTTTTTTAATTGGTGTGTTTCCTGAATAACTAAACATTCAACTATCTGCCTCAAACAAAATCCGTTGTTAGAAACTAGGCAAGCTGAATAAAAGTCTCCCTTCCCCAGTTATCATTTGTCAGTTCTTGGAAAAAAAAAAATCCAGAGCTACAATGTTTTACTTTTCCCAGTGATATGTCTAAGTGATACAGATGCTTTACTGTCCATACCTGTCCTCGTGTATATCCTAGCATAGGTTCCATCATTGCTACTCTCTTCCTGTACTGCAGAGCATTCAGGGCACAGTAATATTGCAGAGATGAAAGGTGCTGCTTTCTTCTTGCATTTGCCACTTCTTTTGCCACCTCTGCCTTAAGCTGAATAAAAATTGATAAAGAGGTTGACAAAGTATTACTGTGCATATGGATATATCTTTAAACAACTTTCATTGCAGAACTTCTCCACATGGAAACAAAGGATGAGAAACTAAGAAAGCAAACCCAAAAACTAAAGCAAGTATTTCAAGTCCTCCTCTGGCAAGATACTTAAGCATTTGGGGAGCTCCTGTGACTACAAACTACGTAACCACCAACTAACATTCTGGGTCTGATCTCAGTGCAAGGAATTTATCTGCAGTTGAGATCACAACACAAGCCTGCAAGTACAGAATTCAGAGATGAATAATTCACAATATGCTGTATCACATTCTGTTCTGTAGTGCATTTCCTTTAAAGGATCATCCTGTAGAACTGATGCACTCTTACGACAGGGCTAATCACCCAGTTCTGGGCACACCGGGAAGTGTTTTGGAATAGTGGCCCAGTGAGCAAAGAAGAACAAACATAAAACAATCCCACCAACAGAGTTATGCGTACTCTAAGTGAAATGACAACCCATACAAAGAAATCTAGCAGGAAGGCAGGTGTGAAAAAATGGAATGCTTTATAAACAGCAGACACAAGGCTTCATGACAGTTCACAATGAATTGTATGCAGTGATACAGTATCATCGCATCAGCTGTACAACAATAGGCCTATACAAATCTATTTATAGCCATTTGGATTGCCTCTGTCTGAAGAGCTCCCTGGGATCTGAAGAGCTCTAGCTCAGCACAATACTTGATCACTTTTCTAATATGGAGAAAACAGGTATAACTTTGCTGAATTTATGTTTAAAAGCTTTGTGTCTGCTTGGAAATTAAATCACAAGTACTCTTGAGCTACTGTGAACTTAACTGATGAAATCTCCAAAGTTTGTAAGTGAACAATGATGCAGACAGAACAGCTGATGAAAACTTTTCCTTTTCCCTTTCACATTCATTACCTTTTCATTTTCTTTCCTTTTCGGTAACCTGCTATACTTTGCCATGGACACGTCATGTTCTGCAGACAAGGAATATTATTTATTTTAGACATGTGATGTGTGTGTGCATAGATTAAAAATGTTTTCTGTGATATAACAGGTGTACACCATTAGAAACAAACAAAACAGGGAAACATACCATTGCTAGCAAGGCCAAAAAGATCCTTCAATGTGCTTACTTCTGGAAAAGAGAAATTAAATATTCAAAGTAAAACCAGCTGTAATCACTTTGTTCAGCTGAGACCATTTATGGCACATTTAACGCCTAAATCACTCCAGTCCTTTCACAGCAGAAATGCAGAAGTTGTGCCTGTCTTGAAAATGATAAACCAGATCAGCTGCTAGAGAAATTAATAGGCAGATAGCAAATTTAAAGTTGAGTGAGTTTACTTGATTGAGCAAGTTATCACTATAAAAAAGATTCCTTATCTGCCAGTGTAATTTACCCAAAGAAGCACCATTTCAGTATGCTTGTTACACCAAAAGGCCCACCGCTGTCATAAAAGATTGGCAGCTCTCAACAGCTTCCTGACAAGGCTTATGTGATACCGAGAAATCTAAGTCCCAGAGGCGTATGAACTAACTCCCTTTCCTGTACATGAATCTTCATCAACATGTAACATTTTTTGCTAAGTTTTTCTGTGAACAGAAATATGTATCTAACACATCTGACTGTGGACTGACCACAATCTTTCTGCTACAGGCAGAAGGAAGAGAAACTAAACAGGTGAGACAACTTTCACAAGAGTTAGGCACAGGCTACTCTCAGTGTCTCTACCACTGTATGCTGCAACTGGCAAAACCCTTCTCAAAAACCTACACAGAAAGCACATTAATGAGAATGGACATTATGCAACTGTGAAAAGAATAAGGGAAAATTGTACAATGTCATCATGGTCTGATTATTTGTGACAAGCTACTCATTAATCAGCTTCACACCACCTTTTCCTCCCCAGAACGCTTCCTCATGACTCTGATGCAGAAAGACAGAAATTCTTCCCAGGTGTGACTAACTTGTACCTAGAGGTTCCTACAGTATTCAACACATGGAGGTAACGAGATTGACAGTAAAAACAAGAACACAGTTAATCTTTCCTGCTTTCTTGTTTAATCCTATGATGAAATTTCAATATGGTCAGGCATCTACTAAAAACACTGTTCTACAGACTGTCAGAGAAAAACAGGGGTTGTAATGCATGGATGGATAAAACAAACAAACAAAAAAATTACATCCAGGGAAGCTGAAGAAACTTTCATTTTTTGTCATGAAGCAGCTGAGGCTTTGGTTGCAGGCCTCACTGGCACTTTTTTTTAATGTCTTTTTTATGAACCAGAGTGCAGAACCCATAAAGACAGGAGCAGAATCATCAGCAAAGCCAAATTAAAGAGGTGGGAAAGTGTTTACAGAATCAAGACCTTAACATCCAAATACTGCTTTATATTTTACATTGTATGATAAACAAGATAACCTTAAATACAGACACCTCGATATCTTCACAGTTTCAAATGAGATGTTATAAGGAATGTAAACCAGTCATTATTTTGCTGTAGTTGCTTTGTCTCCCATCAAAATGATGTCTTTAAAAAGTACATAAACAAGACAGAGGTTAGTGATATGAGAAGTGGTCGTTTAAAAAAACCCAACAAACAACAACAACAAAAACCCAAAGAAAAGAAAACTCATGTTTCTGTTGCATGAGTAGGTTAGAGTGTCCTTGACCTTGAATATGAACTTGTTTCTTCTGAAATTACACCAAATGTTTGCATTATTGCTTTGCTGTTTAAGTAATGAATTTCCAAGTTTGTGCAATCAGGTTACCTGGGACTACACTTGGATGGCAAGGATTTAAAGAGGACTCATTCCTTAAAAGGGAAAGAATACGCTGTACTCTGAAGTTAAAAAACCATTCTCGCTTGTGCCTGCCAAACAAACCTTAACTTCTGAAGTGGGATAAATACTATTGGCAAGCCAGAGTCACTGCTAAATTTCCCCGTTTTAGGTAATTATAACACATGACTCCAATGAAATTATGCTAGTGTAAAAGCAAAGTGACCCAGCAAAGAACAAAGCTGTGTAGTTTCAAACTTGCACCATATGGTGCATAAAATGTTATGTGGTGAACTTGTACTATTTATGTCTGAGTAAAAGCATGCACCTGTCAATGAAATTCTGTAGCAGGAAAAAAAAAATAACACAAAAATTTTCCTGTGAATCATCAAAGAACAAATTATTACATGGCATTATGTCTCAGTTCACTAGGAAATAAGCAAGAAAGAGCACATGAGGAAAATTAAAACTTAAAATAAAATTTACCTGTGAGATCCTTTTCCCGAAATTGTATAACTGGGAGAACCATTGTATCTGCAAGCTGTTTTGCCAGTTCAGAATGAAGAATATTGAGCTGAAATAGAGTATAGAGGAATGCTCTAAGACACAGTGTAACTACAAAAAAAAATAAGAGCACTTTGCAGCCTGCCACTTGTGTCCAGCAGACAAAAAAAGGAATATAAGTCACTTCAGTGCTTAAAAAATGTTTCTCAAGATATGTAAGACATGAGGATTTTCCCATAAATACTCAATTCCTGCCAAGGATCCAAGAATGCTTCAGTTCCCACATACTATATTAGGGCAGTTCCCTTGCCCATTAATTCTAATACTTAAGCCAACAGGATTTAGTCTGTAATTAGCCTTTATTAACCAGTTTTGTTACGCCTCTACACCATAGACCCACTGTCATGACTAGAATCTCTTTCCATTCGTGAAGGTTACCTGGGACACAATCACAACAGGGGGTAACCACAGTGAAAGGTCCCATTCAAATATTTCACCTTCAGAGCAGTTTCCCATTCCTGTTTCTCTAAGATTCAGCACATCCAGCCGTATTTTAAAGCACCCGTGTGACACTGCTTAGGGTGAAGCAAGGCTCCCATGTCAGCAGTGGCACCCATGCTAGAGCGCCCGATACTGCAAACTAGGAGAGCGCCAGACACTGACACAATATTCTGCCCGTTTGTTCACAGTACCCTGGAGGCCTCTGGCAGGATTATGGGGATAAGGATGAAGTCAGAATTTTCCACTAAACGCTACAGAACTAGACCAGAGCAATTCAACGCCTATGGAACAGACAACTGAGAAACAGGTACAGGGGGTAGCTAACACACAGAAAAGGAGGCCAAGGAATGGAGCAGGTTCTTATGAGGGAAAATGTGACTGAGAGAAGTGAACAGAGAGGCTCTCAGCTTTCTGCTCCCAAATGAGATGGTTCTCTTCTACCTGGGAAGAGCAAAGTTCTTGTTTTGGTTTGTTCACAGTTCACAAAGACAAGTGCAAGACTGGTGACAAAAAATTCTCTTTTCAAATATCCACTGAGAGTACACATGCAGTGGGAGAAGAATAAGTGAAAAAATAATCTTTGGAATTTCTCTTACTATATTATTAGAGTTATTCATGGTCTCTAAAATTTTAAATTTATTTTTTGCCCTACAACCTCCTATCTCCTCCCCACTCCCAAAAAGCAGACTTCGACATAGCCTTTTGCCTTCTTAATGAAAGTTGAAAGTAGACTAACAAGTAACAACAACACTTTTCAGATGGCACAGCCCTGCTCACAACAGAGACAGTGATGTGACAAATGATACTTAAGCAATAAGGACATAGATACTAAGATTATATTCAAATGTCATATGGGCAGGTCTAACAACAGCATTTAGAAAGACTCCTATGCTGTAAGTTGCTGCTAAGTACTGGAAGTGTCCAGCACACACAGCTGTAGTACCCAACCTGCTTTCTGCAGGCGTTTCTACAGCCTCCTCCTGACATCTCTGAATTCTGCATGATCTCACAGCAACTAAACTGCACTTCACTGGTTTACAGCTGCCCTACACCTATCCCCGGCAAGTTTTGGCTCAAATTGCACTGTTTAAAGCTTAAAAATGTAAATGTCATTTTTAAATGGAATTAAATACAAAATGGCCCCAGCGCAGATGACATGTCCCGTTTTACTCTCTTTTCTAATTCCCCTATTTAAGAAGTGCAGCTTTGCTCTGAGAACAGCATGTGGGACGAAGCCACAGAAACAGCTCTAACCTTTACAAAAGGGTGATATTACACTTCTTTATCCCCAGTTAAATGGTTTTATAAAACCCAGGCACAACCTAGCCTTCGGTGGAAAGGCTCAGAACTAAGAGGACAAAGACCAAAAGTAAAACCACCCATATCCTATATTGTAAAAAGAGAACATTGGAAATTCAAATTACCTCATCCACAACTTTTGAGAAGTAATGAAGGGTGGATATCACTTCTTCATCTCCTTTACCTAAGGCAAAATGCTGAAAACAGAAACACACATTTGGTCCATAAATCAAATACATATCAAATCAATAAAGGTGAGTATAAAAATATAACATGTATTTTACTACAAAGGTAATGAATACTCCTACAAAATGCAATAAATGATAAAACTAAATGGAAAAACACTAACTCGTTAATACATGTTCTTTTATTTGTCTCCTCTTGTTTTAAATGAATGGATTTTGGACAACATGTAATTAATGCTTGTCATACTGATTTTAAAATCATAGTCATACAATAGGAACAAACTGGTTTGCACCGTCATAAATATATTAACCCAAATTTTGAAGGTTTTTATTCTTTTTTAAGATTCTCAGAAGTGACCTAACTCCCCTGAACATCCTGGGGAACTTTACAACAGCCTTCACATGAAACTGAGTAAAGCAAATGCCCTAAGCACTTCTGGAAACCACACTATTTACACAGACTTCTTCAGAAGAGCTGAGGCTGAAAAGAAATCAATCATATGTTGAACATACCTGCTTTTCATAGGCAAGGAGCTGCTTTGAAAGCTGTTGTGTGGCAAGACACATTTCATTCTACAAACAAAAGTGACATGTTAATAGAAATAATGAAAGGTCTTTAGCTCTGGTATTACTACCACTTTACCAGCTTCTTGACTGAATCTGCAACTACTTACACAAACATGCAGTTGTATGTAAACAACTAGTGCTAAAATAATACCTGCACAGAGAAGCAGTCATAACAGGTATGCTTCAGACCTGATCAACACACAGTTTCAATTCAATTACTTTGAATAGAGGTAGGATTTAGGATTTAGTTTTGGGTTTGGGCTACCCCTGCCCCCCAAAATAACAAAACTAGGACAACCTCAAATATGTAAGCTGTCATACTAACATAAGAATGTTTCACATTGGTTAATCATCTTTCCCCAAAAGCTACAGCAATAAAGAAAACCAGTAGATGTGCCTATATGTAATGCATTCATGCTCAGCAAATGTACTGATGTATATACGGTGCTTTAAATTGCTACAGGAGTACAAAACAGCACATAGTTCTGTATTCTCACGACTAAACTGGCCAATGAAAGTACTAACATCCTCCAGGTGTGCTTAGGAAAAGCACATCTTTTATGTTATGTATAATTCTGCTTGACAGCTGGAAAAAACAGACAAGCATTTGGATATGTCAGTCTTTAATTGATGTATTCCTAACACTAGTATATCAACTGCTCTGTCCCTGATTCGTTAACAACTTAATGACTTAAAACTGGAATAAAAGAAAAATGGGAAGGCGGAGAACTGGGGTTTGTCTTAACCTCTGTCAGATCCTTCTCTTCCTCGGTAATGCAGAAAACTAATCATTTTAAATTTAATTTTAAACCTTAACGTAATCTCTTCCTGTCTCCAAATACATAAGGCCATAGAGAGTCCATAAAACGCAGAGCAATCTCTGACCTGCTTTAATAGCACCCTTTATGCTGGGGCTGATATAGAAAACCATTAAAACTGGGACAGATTTGATGTGCTCTCTTATTGTCCTTTGTCATCCTGAGCAAGCGGAGCATGGTACAGTTAACTATCTGTGACAGAGACTCTGAAATACCCTTTATCTTGGCCTGATGCCACCTCTGGCATACTGTGTTACAGCCTGGTCCTTCTGCACTACCTTGCTTAATATGGACAGTAAGACCCAAACATTTCACCAGTCTTAAGTGTGCCAAAGTGCTCAGGAAGAACAAAGAGACATAGCCATGCCCAGGTAACTGCAGCTGTGTGTGAACATATGGCAGAAAAAGGTGAGTGAGCAAAGTCCTCACACAGTAACTGTGATGCAACCTGTCAGGTGTAAAGGGTTAACAGCACCGACCCCAAGCAGACATTCACTGTATGCTACTCCAGGTACATTTACTTTGGGATTTTGGGTTGATTTTGTGACAACAGTTCTACACATCACTGATACCCCATTGCCAGCAGGTCGCATTTTTCATTTATAGGCTCACTTCTTTGTGTCAGAACACCACAAACAAACTTGGTAGACAATTCCTGCCTATGTGGAAGAGCTAATCCTAGGTCCTTCATCCTCCCTCCCTCCCAACCTCTGAGACTCTGTTCGCATTAGAGGTACAAAAATCATTCATTACGTCACTAGGAAGAAAAAAAAAAGCAACCAACCAAACGCACACACCCCCCAAACAGTTGTAAACAAATCAAACTGAGCTAGCAAATTGAAATACAGCCACATTGCATAAGGAACAGGAAGCAGGAAAAGAGAAGTGCTCTGCTGACCTAGTGGTAATATTGCATTGCTAAGCACACTAACCTGAGCAAGTTTGTTTTAATCCTCCTCCCATTTCTTTCTAATCAGCCTTCTCCTCCCCCCAATCAGTCTCAAGACTTAAAAGTAATTTGCATTACTTCAGTTGACAGATCCACTAAATCCAGGCAAATTATTTTAACAGGTTTTAGTCTATTTCTGAGACATTTTCCCATGGGATACAGCAACATTCACTTCTTTTATCCTGAAGTGACTGAAATTCAGTATACCACAGCAAAAGAAAAGCTACGATACAATCCTGACTGCGTGCTCCACATCTCTTCTGCATTACCTTGACATTTCAGAATTCAGCAAGTATTTATAGAGTGGGAGAGCTATAGAAATAATGGTGTTTCAGGCAGAAACTCAATAAAATTCTGAACAACAAACGAAGTATTCTAACTGAAAACAAAATTAACCAGTCCTGGGCCTTGCAAATACATTCATTTTCATTAGATGATTTTACTTAACAGGGAAAATCGCTGCAGCAACAATGTAACTAAGTATGACTACAAGGAAGGAAGAAAGAACTGCATGGCAAACAGGTATCAAGCAATCAATTATGATTACAGATGTGTTGATCTTTTTCTTTTTTAAACTTGGCTGGCATGCTAGCTCTAGGAACAGATTTTTATAAAGTTCACTAACACCAGTTCACATAGATAAGATAATGGAAGTGGTGTCTTGAATTTAGCAGTCATCTACCAGAAATGAAAAAGAAAAAAAAAACAGATTAAAAAACATTGTTTAATTCTCAAGGTATTTCAGCACCTCACCCTGCCTTCAAATAAGCCAGCAGGAAAACATCCGACTGTTATTTTCTGATCTAGTGCCAGAGCAAAGGCATGTGATTTTTCTGGGTGGATTCCACCTTCTTTATTATCACCTTTATTCACCAAGCTGTTCATATCATCAGAAGAGAGCACGATTCCTCTGTAACCCTCTTGTAATAAAATCTCCATGCCATTAACCATGTACCAGTGAGGCAGTCCACCCCTTTTTAAGGTCTCTTTTTCCATTTTTCAAAAATAAACTCCGAGGGCTAATACAGTGAAGTCCAAACCTATTTCTGTAGACAGTCATTTAATAGACTCCAGATTTGAGGGCATGTAAAGGATTAAGTTGAGCTATAAATTAACTTCAAAAGACAGAGAGCTATTCCAGCATGTCCAATTCCAATCCCAATATAATGAAGCTTTCTGCAAAGCAACTTTCCTACTCCAGCTAAAGCTGGCATTTTTAAAACTCTGCAAGTAACCAGCACACAGAACTGCCAAAGGCTTCCTCATGTAAACAAGCAAGGTACTAGTAAAGGTATTTGTTCATGCACCCTGTACGTGCAGAATGACACGTAATAAAATTTGGCTTACATCTGGGAAAGTTTAATGCCTCACAAATGAGAAAAAAAAAAATGGGTAGGTGGTTGAAGTAGGATGTCCATGAGGCAGTTGCAGGCTTCTCATCCTTTCAGAACTAGGGAACACATTCACTTTCAAAACCAGGCACAACACAGAAAGAACTGGGTCTTGATACAACACTTCTGTGCTGCTCTGTCTACACATGCATATCATCTTCCTACAAAGGAGAACACTCCAGCAACCTAGTAAATGTTACAGGCCTACAGGGTTAGGTTTGCATATTAAATGGCTTGGAAACATGAACCTAAGGTTGACAGAACCTAAGGCTCACTGGGGTGCTCAGGCTGCCCAGCACTTTACAAGATCAGGCTAGCATATGGCTTGCCCTGCTGTTGATTCACAGCACGGCAGTGAGTTCTCACAAATGTGAAAGGTTCAACAAAAGACCATTTAATAGCTTCAAGAAATAGAAGACACTTGTCAAACCTCTGCTGTAAAACAGCAAAAGCAGCTACAGTAGGATGGCTAGTTCAGTGAGGAAAGAATCTCTTCAGTTTCTTGCAAAACAATGACTATCAGCAGGGTATCCATACATTTCACCTCTCCAGATCCTGCTTAGTGCAATGTTAACTTGGTTCCAGGCATGGTGACAACTTCAACTTCACAGGCAGTATTAAAAACAACTCCCATGGCTTTGTAAATACATTAGTTGTCATGTGATAATGCTCTGCTTACCTCTGTCAGCAACATATGGTGAATATATCTCAGGAAGTGCAGAGGTACATGATGCAAACTCACAATGAATATGGAACAATACTATATGCAGTACTTCACAGAAGTCAGTGCTGACAACCGTGATTTATTGCAAGTGTTTGTCCTATCTAATACTCTATTGAAGTCTCTCTGTGTGGAACTGAAAGTTCCACAAAACGCTAACTTAAACTTTGTTGTTTCAAAAGGTTTTGGGAAAAAAAGTCTTATTCTCCAAAAATGCAACACAATTGTTTCCTCAGACATCAAAAGGAAGCAATTAAAAGAAAAACTGTATAAGCACTTACCTGTTAGTTTAGCAAGAACTGATTTAAGAGTTAGGAGCTTGGGGTTATCTATGCAACATAACATGAAAGCCCATGCAAGCCCTAGAGAGCTTGACACTGACCTACTGAGTTACAGCCTAGTGAAGTCAATACACAGGAAGATGAAAAAAGCAGCGCTGCTGAAAAATGCAGACATGAGGTGTCATTAATTTGGGGAGAGAAGTAACACTAGTATAAAGCACTACCTAAAATAGACCTGGACAGATACAACCTGTTCTGATACCCGTGTAATGTGTTACATATATGTATTGGGTTTGCGTGGCAAGGTTTTGGTAGCAGTGGGGTGGATACAGGGGTGGCTTCTGTGAGAAGCTGCCAGAAGCTTCCCCCATGTCTGACACAGCCAATGCCAGCAGCTCCAAGATGGACCCGCCGCTGGCCAAGGCCAAGCCAATCAGTAATGCCTCTGTGATAACATAATTACGAAAAAGGGGAACAGAAAAAAAGGTGCACACTTTGCAGCTCGAGAGAGAGGAGTGAGAAGATGTAAGAGAAACAACCCTGCAGACATCGAGGTCAGGAAAGGAGGGGGGAGAGGTGCTCCAGGCGCCAGAGCAGAGATTCCCCTGCAGCCTGTGGTGCAGACCATGGTGAGGCAGGCTGTCCCCCTGCAGCCCCTGGAGGTCCATGGTGGAGCAGATGACCACCTGTAGCCCGTGGAGGACCCCACGCCGGAGCAGGTGGATGCCCGAAGGAGGCTGTGACCCCGCGGAAAGCCCGTGCTGGAGCAGGCTCCTGTCAGGACCTGTAGCCCGTGGAGAGAGGAGCCCACGCCGGAGCAGGTTTGCTGGCAGGACTTGTGACCCCGTGGGGGACCCGCGCTGGAGCAGTCCCTTCCTGAGGGACTGCACACCATGGAATGGACCCATGCTAAAGCCGTTTGTGACGAACTGTCAGTCATGGGAAGGACTCACTTCATGGGAAGAAGTTCCTGGAGGACTGTCTCCCATGAGAGGGACCCCATGCTGGTGTGAGGGAAGGAGTCCTCCCCCTGAGGAGGAAGGAGCGGCAGAAACAACGTGTGATGAAACTGACCCCAACCCCATTCCCTGTCCCTCTGTGTCTCTGGGTGGGAGGAGGTGGAAACTGGGAGAGAAGTTAAGCCTGGGAAGCAGGGAGGGGTGGGGAGAGGTGTTTTAAGACTTGGTTTTATCTCTCATTACCCTCCTGTCTGATTTGCAATAAATTAAAATTTGGGGTTTTTTTCCCCCCCAAGTCAAGTCTGTTTTGCCCATGTCAGTAACTGGTGAGTGATTTCTCTCTGTCCTTATCTCCACCCACAAGCCTTTTGTTATATTTTTCTCCCCTTGCCCAGTTGAGGAGGGGGAGTGATAGAGTGGGCTTTGGTGGGCATCTGGCATCCAATCAGGGTCAACTCACCACAATATAACCCAGGACCATTCCATAATTGTCAAGAGTTTCCTCAAGAGTCTGGACATAAAAAAGCAGTGAGCCCCAGATGTTGCTGCTTTGCCCATGTGACTCTGGAATCACAAGACAACTGCTCACAGAGACACAGATGCTGAACAGAATTACACTTCACAATTTCCATGCTGTTCTCTCTCTGGATATATTGATAAAAGGTAACATGAGTTTCTTTTTATTCCTCTTGTGCCATCATTGCTCTTAGTATCTAGACAGATTTGACAGCAATAATGAGACGAAACCTCTTTCCAATGACAAAATACTGCATCTATCTTACTTTCCTCTAACCTGCTTAACTGTTTATCCCTTCTAAAAGTCAGTAGAGACACAACAGTCTCCTGAGTTTCTAAATGGCATTTTGGTTCAAGTTAAGATCCAAGCTGAGCCATTTCTATAGTATGATGAAGAACCACAGATGACAGTAAAGCTCTGAAAACAATTTACTATGGCAGTGAGAAGTCAGGAAAGTAAACTGGGCACACTTTGCTCGTATACCATTGCAAGAGCCTCAGCATGCAACTTAGGCAAATGAAGTTTTCTGACCGTCCCTGCTTGCTGCATTACATATTGCTCAGGTAATAAAATGTCCAGAATGATGAACACAATTCACAGAAATCAGACAGCAGTAAGCCAAATGCAGGGTCGGGGCTTACTTGCAAGGAGGAAGAACTACAGGAATAAACTCTGTAAGGAAGATTTCCTCTGTAAGACCACTGACATGGTAACTACTTCAGGGCACCGCAGCACACATGGGAGAACTACAGCAGGAAGTACAGTATGTACTCACACGGATGTGGTTTATTTGATGAAGAAATACAAAATGCTTCATTATGTTTATACACACGGGCTTGCCATATCAATCAAACCTCACTCCTCAAGCATGGCTCATACACTTGGCTCCTGTGACTTCTCCTTAATCACAGCATCATACCCTGTATCTGCCTTGTAGCATCGCAGCATCTTTTTTTGCTAAGGAACTCCATATGAGAAAGAGAGTTGCCAGCCCATCACATCTTGTGTGGGTGCCCAAAGAGGAGAGAGCGCTGTCCTGATCCTGCACAGCAACCAGGGGCTTGTCACACATCGCCCTGCAACCAAAGGCAATCAGCCAGCCAGACATCATTCAGCTGCAGCCTGGTGTTATCAGCCCTTCCGCATCAAGTGGCTCCAGGTGCCTCGGCAGAGGATCCACTGCTACACCCTGCAGCAGGATGCTGTAGATTGCTCCTTTCACTCTTGGGACAAAGGCAGTTCCAAGTCATTTCAAAGGTCTGTCAACATGGTTTACTGAAGCCCATCCCAATGAATGCACCCATCCCTACTGGGGCTTTGGACAATTGCCCTACTGCCATTAGAAAAGTCCAAGGCATGCAAAATTAAGTCCAGCTTGAATACAAGTAAGTCTGAAAAGTTACAGTCACGTCCCCGGCACCTAGCAGATACCTGCAGCTTAAAAAAGGTGGCGAGTGGTGAGGGGGAGGAATGTTCAAGAAGATTCCTACTTTCCTAAGTGTTTTAAATAGTTCTGGGCAAATATTTCTCTTTTTCACATTCCTTTCAAATGCACTGATCCAAGTGTTTAGAGCAGCTTGAGCTGTCAATTTACAAACTTACTGCTGCTCTGCACACCAAGTGGTGTTTTGGGACAAATACATGCATATATCCACACAGATAATTAACACTGCATTGGTACTAATTGCTACTCCCCTGAGACTTTACACTGCATCCATTCAGAACCATCAACTATTGTTATTTGATCACAAGCTATAGTGGTTTGAATTACATTGAAATCTGAGTTTTTATCACAAGAAACATCAAACTTCTACTAAACCACTCCAGAAATTCTTCAAAATATGGTTGATGTATCTGGGAATGTTAAAGTTCAGAATGTAGTTAGGAAGAAAACAAAATTAATGTTTTTTTAAACTCTCATAACTGTTCTGAGGGGGCATAAACCCTGATGTTTCAATACTGTGGAGTGGTACAACCCACTGCTATTTTGTCTGACTGCCATGACTCTGATTTCAGCCATTTTTATGGCTGTGCAAACAGAACTCTGTCATTGCTTCAAAGTAGGTCAGTAACCGCAATTCCCATTTTACAGATAAGGAAATCAGAGCAGGGGATGATAATGACTTTGCAAAGTCAAAAAAGTCATTAAAATAAAAAGGCAAATTCAGAACCTGGCTTCACACTGCTCTCAACTTTTACACTCTCTACTAAATCTTGTTCCTTCTCAAAATGAAAAGGGTTGGTAGCACTTCCTAATGTGTCTGCTAACAATGCATCAGTAAAAGCTGATTTTCTCTCAAGTTGTATTAGGCAATAAAGAAATACTACACACAGATTTTTCTTAACTGTCCATTCATGTTTAGTGGGCACTTCAGTATTACTCTTCTCTTCCTGTGCAACTGCAATCATACAGTTTTGTAATAAGGTGCATGCCTCGCAAAAATTGAAGGCGAGTTCAGTCAGAAAGTGTGTCTTCCTTTGAAATACTGAGAAGCAGCTTCTGAAACAGATATATTGACATTTGCAAAGCCTGGTAAACTGGTCAGAAATCAATGTTAGGCTATAAAACACTACCATTCTCTTGGAAATTAATAACCATATATAGCTAAATTAATTATTACTAAAATATTTACTTTAAAAACATATTTTTGCCCCAATTTTCATGTATTCTTTTAGGTCTCATGCAAAAACATCATTTTAATGTGTATATAGAAAACAAAACAAAAAAAGTTTCAGTTTTCTTTTCCACTTACTTAATTACTATGATCTACTTAACCCTTCTTGTTATTGCAATGTCATTTTTTTTGCCACTACTGGATCCCAAGAACTGAAACCCAAACTGAAGTGACAACACACAGTGATTTCCAAGGAATTAAATAGCAGAAGCAGCAACACTAAGAGCACTAAATGTTAAGCCAATGTCCTTGGTAAAGTCCCTAATACTAGTCACTAAATCTGAATTTTCCTAAGTTAATGGTAGTGTAGGGTGCTCTCCTCCAAATCCTTACAAAGATTCACTTTAAACCTCCTGCTATGCATCTCAAAATGGCATCAAACATCTGATGAGGTATTTCAAGGAACATATCCAATATTCACAGGTGATTGAATATTTAGATAAAACTAAAGCAGGAAGTGTGCAGGAAGAAAGTAGCCAAGAAGTGCTGGGAAAACGGAGAAGATTCAGTAGTACTGCAAAGTACAGATGAGTAAATGCGCTGAGATAGTGAGAAGAAAGAGGAAATGTCATAACTGTGGAGCAAGAGAAATGGAGAAGGATAAAAACTGAGATGGAATGGAAGAGGCAAACAAAAGCAGACAAAGCATTTTTTCATGAATCACAGGCCAGAGTAACCACTTCCTAAAATGCCATCCTAAGAAGGCATCAGCCAGATAAAGCAACATGTAGTCCATGAGCCGGACACTTAATAATCAAGCCATATTTATCCTCAGATTTCCTTCTTTCACCTATTTCAATCCTACTTGGTCTTTAGTCTCAAATTTCTACCATCCACTGTGCCCACACTCTCGATACTCTTAAAGCTCAGTGACTCTACCAAAATGCCCATCACTGACTTTCAGTGCTGATTTCATGTCAACTCTCCAGCCCCGGGCTATCTGTTATTGTTTTCTAAGTATCTGAGCTGTGCTGTAAGCCTCTGATTGCTCTGCATTTGCAGGGGACCCAGGACACCAGGAATGTGAAGCTCTCCAAAGCTGGATCTTCCAAGTGTAGGTAGCTAGATCCTGGGCAGATATCTCTTTCTTCCAAGGCATACTTTCAGTCACCCAAAAGAGCAGTCCCACCAAACAGACATAAACTTGAAGTAGTTTTATAGCTTTTGATAACAAAAGAATCAGGCATTCAGTCCTCCAGTAAATTCAAAATACCCCTATTCTCCTCATCTGTGTCCTCTGATTTACTGGTTTAAGAATAGAAAAGCTGTTATTTTTAAAGAACTTGGGTATTGTGCATGTCTTTAAAGACCTAGATAGGGTATTTTGAAATAACTAGTTTTATGCACATGGGAATCCTAGCTTCACTGAAAATCACTCAGACTTACAATAATGTTTTCGAAAGCACTGGATACAATTTTCCTTTCAAATTCTACTTTCAAAGTCATCTAGGTCATTTAAGTGCTTTAGAAAGTGTTATTTTTTTTTCCTGCTCCTCCTCCCATATTTTCCACATTGACGACTTCATGTACTCACCTTCAGTATGACCCAAGTGTACATTCTCCCTATAACCAATGGACATAGTTCCTGCCAAACGGTGAGTCACAGCTTCTCAGTCAGTGTGAATACCTGTCTGTGTATTGTCCCTACGTTTATGCAACCAGTTTTGTCAAGGCTGGGGTTCCAATGTACCGTAAGGTAAGGACATACCACAATTTTTCTTTTATTAATTGTCTGGAGACAGATGAAGCAGGTAAGATTTTTTTCAAGCATATCACTTCTGAATATCAAGGTGTGAAGGGGCTGAGATATCAGATGGAAAACACTCACAACTCCTCTTAAACCACAAGAGGTGCAGGTACTTGGCAACTTTCATGTAAATAACAGCATCATAATAGCAAGTTATCTTCTACCGCACATCAAACAAAAGAAACACAAACAGAAAATTACCTGAGCACCGTAGACTCGTTGCATTGCCTGAAGCAACTGGTTTGTATATTCAGTAAGTGTTCCTGCATCTTCTTCAAATACACTGAGCAAAGACCGAGTCTTCAACAGAAGAAACAAAGCAAACGGTTTTAGTCCCGAGAGAAAAAATTAAAAAGAATCACAAGTGACTGTGAATAAATGATAGCTAAAAATACAAATAAATCAGAAATAATAAGCCTTTAACTTTGTATGATTCAGAATCTCAAAATATGTATAAATTAATCCTTCTACTATGGATTGACAAACTGAGGCATGAGGAAGCGAAGTGATAAAATGCTGTGGCCGGATCCTGACTCCTCTAAGACATAATCAGAAATGTAAGAAATCCTGAATATCTGCCTGCACGTTAAGGACTCTGGGTCAAACACCACTGCTTGCTCACTATACCTCTCTAATGTCAGACCACATTAAAAACACCCCTTTCCATGAGATAATTTACAGACTATTATTCACTCTCAAATGTCTTGAGCAATTCTTAAAGGGACACTGCCAAAGCTAGCTGACGTAATCAGACCAAACAACTGAGTGCTCATCTACAACAACAGGCACAGTGAGTATACACTCACTCAGAGATACCCCATACTTTCTCCATTCTGCTAGCTCATCCTTGTCAGCAAACGCCAGAGAAAAAGAACATAATGACTTGTGTTATCTTGAATCCCCTTCATTTTTTTGGTGGAATCATCAGGAACAAAGAATTATGTTGCTGACACAGCTCCTGAGATGGGAAACAAAGATAGCTCAGAATAATGCTGAGCTCCAGAATTTGCTAGATCAAGACAATAACAAAACAGGGAAGGATGTCCCTTTAACAAAGTCATGATCCATCCTTAGTCTTAACTTTGCTAAATCCAATCTATCTGATGCTAACCAACAATGTCTTTCCATCTGTACAGCTAATTGATATTACATTAGTTAGTTTCATCTGCTTACGTGAGGGGCACACATAAACTCTAGTACTTCAATAATCACATCAGTCCTGTAACAGAGCAAGTGCTTTATCTGTCCTCCTAGTACAGAAATCTCTAATGTACCTGAAGTAACTAGGTTTCAATCCGGGAAATATATTTCAGAGTCTTAAGAAAGCTTTGAGTTGTTCCACTATTTTAACAGGAGGCAGATGTACTTCCCCAAGGAATTTATTCTTCTCTGCAAAACTCTCTGCCCAGACTTTAAGTTTGTCCTGAAAAACTCAAAATCAGCATCCTCCAAGAACCCTGGCCTAAGTTTAACTATCATTTAATCTCTGCCGAAACGTTTCTAAGCCAGAAATCAGTGTTCTCAGCAGTTAAAGTACGTGACTTTGGAGTCAGTCCTTGGGTTCTGTTCTCGGCATTGCAGGGGAGTACTTCTACACAATGAGTATCCCTAAAGTTCTCAGCATTTCGGTCTGCTAACGTGCTAAACTGCTACAGTACTTCCTACCTTAGAAACACTGGCAGTCAGTGCATTTGGGAAACTCGTTGGAGACCTCAGCACGTAAGGAGATACGTAATGCAAAGTACTGTTTCCAAATAAAGAAAACATAAAAACCAAGGAATGGAGAGAAGGCCAAGTCAATGAAATGGATACCAAGAACCCAAACTTATAAAGGACCTTTGTGCAGAACTTCCCTACAAGGACAGTGGCATGATTTTGAGAGTTTTCCACACTAAGCAATTATTTCAGTAATTGAAAACATATTGCTTTTCAAAAATATCTGTGTTTAAATGTTTTATCTTCAATGATGCATTAAAACAAGCAAACCTAATGCCAACAAACTATCTTCTACCTATACAGTGCCCATCTTCCTTGTTTTGTGTTACAACAGCACATGAAATGCACAGGGTATGAAGATGGTTAAAAAATAAATCTAGAGAAGGTAAAAATGATAAAACTCGACTCAATGCTATCAAGACCTAAAAATTAAAAAGAAATTGCCTGAAGTAGGCTACACATCACACGTTTCTGCATCTTGGAAAAGGTTTCCAAACACAGGAACGTCAGCCAGATTCCTAAATCTTAACTGAATTTTTGCAGGTTCAGTTTTTCATATGTCTATATATGAGTTGAAGTAGAACAGCTCTGGGAAATAATTTCTGAAAGTCTTGGCCTCGGTTATTAGCACATTGTTCAAAAATAATAAAAAAATAAATGATTCAAGCACTTTGGAAGTTATTCTTGGAAAAGTTTATATTTAAGAACAGCATTTTAAATCACGCAACAATAAACCAGCATGTGTGTATCTTTGTTGTTACTGTTTTGACAAATTCTGGCACAACAGCTAATGCTGCTGAAATAAACCAGTAATCCAAACATTAAGCTAACATTTAGGAGGCCTCATTAATAGCACCATTATCTCGGCTTCTGGAAACACAGGAAAACTGTCTACTTTCATGTACGCATTTCCCGCAGCTTCAGCATGACTGCTTGCGTAAATTTCTCTCTTATTTGGTAGCCAAACACTTCAAGATCAAGACACTTCTAAGGCCTTTTTCAGCCAGTGCTTGGAGACAAATCATGACAAAAGTATTACATTGTTGCAGAGAAAGAAAGCAAGTTCCAGAAACGGAATGAAGAAATAACTTTGGCCTAATTCTCTTCTGTCTTGAATGTAATTTACATGCTTTACACAGTTCGTACAAAGTGAGGTTATATTATCATTTTACCACCTCCCTGCATTGCTGTAAGTGACTGCACAGGACAGAGGAAAATCAGGTCGCTTTATGCAGACGTAAATGATCACATAAGCTGCCACGCTGTAAGCTCTGTGGGACAGACTGCCTTTTTGCTTTGATTTTGTAGCACCCAGCTCACAGAGGTGCCCTGTTGCGCTGTAAATCTAAAGCTCTCCATGAGAAAAAAGTAATAAAAATATAAAAGACTGGGAAAAAAAAAAATCTGTTTCCTCGCATGAAAAAATAGATTTTAGCAACACTGAGCCACTATAAAAAATTAAACAATGCCCCTCCCTCCCAAAGTTATAGGACCTGAACAAAAAGTAATGACCATATCAAGTCAAAACATCCTGCAAACACTCAGGTTTATGCACAGCCTGGTATTTCCAGTAACTGAAAAGGAGATACTAGCAACCCTCATTTCAGGTCAGAAGAAAGATGAAGACCTCCAAATTCAATTCAGTGCATTGTTCAGCTGCTTTCTGTCAGTGTTACATTTTTAATCATTGAAGGAAGCGTTGACTGAAGAGGTAGAAGAGCTCGCTTATCCTTCATGTCAAGTTCTTCAGCTCCAGAACACACTGGGGAGGTTAATACTAAAAATGTTACTAACAGCTCATAATAAATTTAGCACATTTTGGTAAACTGTGGGACACAGCACAATTCAGGCTGTTAAGGAACTCCACAGGTCACCCTATCCAAACCTCTGCTCAAAGCAGGGCTAACTCTGACATCAGGTTACTCAACACTTCTTCCAGTTGAGTTTTGAAAAATTTCCAAGGGTGGAGATTCCACATATGCCATATCAAACAGATTATGAAAATCATTCTTACTGGGATGGGATTCCATGGAATCACAGAAAAACAGGTTAAGAAGAGATGATGATCAAGGCGAGCCCCAAGACTCATTAAGTCCTGACAGGTGCACGTCCAAAATTCCATCAAAATGTCTCATGACAGACTCTGCAACGCCTTTCAGCAATCTGCTCCACAGCTTACCTGTTCATTCCTTTTCCTGATCCACCAACAGATGATTTAGGATTACAACACAGGGCTACTTAGGAATTGGAACCCTGCTGGTCCACCCTGCCCTTCTTCTTTTCCTGTTTCACCAATTACTTTTGTATCTCTGGCCACATCATATTTTGTCCTCAACTGCATCCTTCCCACCTCTGTGAAATTTCCATTCTTTTCCCTTCCCCTTACTTCTCTCTTCCATCCAAACTTCCCTCCTTCCATGCTCCTTCCCCAGCTCTCAAGGCCTCACACCTCTCTCCCCCTGAAAACACCACAACATGGCATGTTCTTCGCTGTGGGGTCTCCACGGTCCTCAGTGGTCACTTCTGCAGCTGTGGCTCCGAGCACCGGGACACAGGGCGCAGCACGAGGGTGAGGGAGAAACGTTCTCCCCTGGCTGCAGTGGTTGGGAAGGGTGGCAATCACCTGTCCTCATTTCTCAGAATTCTTCAGAAGGAGGTCATCTTTGCTGGGATTCACCTCACCTCATCTAGTCTCACGGTAAGCCTCTGTACCTGAACTAGCACCCTTGAGCAGGGAGGAGTAGGCACGCTGGTGGTGACATTCCTTCAGCCCACTTTTGACACCGGGGCCAGGTGAGTCACAGTGCAGAAGCCTCCCTTTCCCTCAGGGCCCTCAGAGGAAGCCATGGCCTGCCCACCTATCCTTCCCCAACACCCCTGACCTCTTCGGGACAACCCTTACTGCCAGCGAGCGCACACCCAGGTGGGACAGCATGAGGAAGAAGCCAAAGGGGGGAAAGTTTCTCTGAGGGAGGCGAGGAGAAAGGGCGCTGGGCTCCGGCCTCCTCACACCCTGCGCCTCTGCGCTGGGCTGCAGCCCGCTTCTCCAGAGGCCCCCAGGAGCAGTCACAGCCTGTTTGCCCTTGACAGTTGCCCCGTAGGAGGCAAAAACCTTCCCCCCGACGCCACACGGGTGCCGTTTACCTGCCTCGCTGCATCCCTGCTCCCCGACGGCTCTCACAGGTGAACTCACCCTGATCCACCTCTCCGCCCGTCGGGAGCCTGCCCTGCTGCCCCGCCGCTGACGGCCCTCACCCCGCCGCAGGACGGCTGCACGCCGGCCCTCCGGAGGTGTCAACCCCCCACGGACCCGGCCGGACCGTCAGCTTCGGTGCGTCATGCCAGCGGGCGGGCAGCAGGGTCCTCCCCCAGCAGCGGCCGCGGCGCGGCTGCGCTCTCGCCCCAGCTTCGCCCCTGGCAGCGGGCTGTTACCTGCGGGCTGTCCTGCAGAGCCTCTTCCAGGAGGAGTTTATCGACGGCGGGCATGTCGGCGCTGCGGCGCGGCTCGGCACAAGCAGCTGGGTGCGCGGCGGATTCGGCCGCCCGCTGGCACGCCCCGGCGGCGGGGCTCGGCGGCGTCCCTCCCCGCGGGGGCGGCCGCGGCTCTCCACGGCAGCGGGACACGGCGGGTGGCTGGCTCTGCTGGCGGGGTGGGGGCGGCAGCTCGAGGCCGTTCACTCCTCCCAGTTCCCGTCCGCCGGAGGAAGCGAGTCACGGGGAGGGCCGGCGGCAGGAGGGAACGCGGCAGGCGGGGGTTGGCTTCCTGCCGCCATTACCTCCTCGGGCCTGGCCGGCGGCGGGGCGGCCGCGCCGGTGGGGACGGAGGCCCCAGATGGAGGCCTGTCCTTCCCCTTCTCCCCATCTGCGGGCAGCGAGGGCTGGAATAGCCTCCCGCGGCCCCGCTCTTGGCTCTGTCCCCTGGACAGCAGGGTGGCGGGAAGGGGGATGCAGCGGGGGCAGTGGGATCCCTCCTCAGCTGAGGGAGATCTCCCTGGCTGTGAGGGCGTGATGGAAACGAGGGGCAGATGGCATCATCCAGCCGAGGCTTGTGGGGCTGAGGGGCTTCCAGCCTTGGGCGGGGCCTTTGCTGAGCCCTTTGGGGTGTCCTGGCTCTCCTCATGGGCAGGGCTGGGCTGGGGGCTGCTGGCAGGGTTAGCCAGGCTTTGGAGCCCCAGGTGGCTCGGAGAAGCACCTCGGCGCCTTGGTCACTTCATTGACCAGTGCAGCTGCTGGCTGAGGTGGGCCTGGTTACTAGCAGCCCTCCTTTGTGGCATCTGCAATCGTTACTGTTTATGGCCAACTCGAGAAACCAAACTGGGACTGCAGAGTGCTGCTGGCAGGTCGGTCCCCACTCAGCCATATCCCTGCACTTAGGGGGTTAGAGGGGATGCGTTTTAAGTTACTGGCCCTTCATATACAAAGCCATGTTTTTATTACTGTCTGACTGCTGCTTTAATTGCTTTGGTTAACTTCAGTGTTTGGACATCAGATGCTCAGTTGAACAAAGCTAATGTTCTCCAAGTAAGCAGTTGCTTGATCCATAAGTACTTTATGGTTACTTTTTTGAAGAGTGGCCACTGCTTTTAGGTCCCTCAGTTTCTCTGATAGTCCAGAGTTAAAGGATCTGCAGAAAAGTTGCTTTGTGCTTATCAGCTGTAGGTTTTGTTGTTCCAGTGTGACTCAAGACAAAAATGGAGATACTCAAAACCAGAATCCTTTTTAAGAGAAATAAAAACAACATTTCTGAAGAGTTCAGGAAGAATCTTGTCAATTACACAGAGTATGCAAACAAAAATATTGGTTGTAAAATGATAAGATGTTATCCTCTTAGGAAAAAAAAAACACTTCTGAAGATTTTAGGAAGAATCTTGTCAATTACACAGAATATGCAAACAAAAATATTGTTTGTAAGATGATAAGTTGTTATGCTCTTAAGAGAAATTTCACAGTCTTCAGATTACTCATGTTGCTGCCCTCTTTTTTAAAAAAAGTGCAGCTTGGGTTGTAAAAGAACTCCAAACATTAGCATGTGCCTGCTTTGCTCTTGGAGTAAGTGCCTGCTCTTTTACCTAAATCCCAGTGCATTTTTCCACTTCTGTCATTCTTAAACAACAGCAAACATTTTATATGGCAAGAAAGGTGATTGCTAATACGAGGAGGGGGGGTTCCGATTAAAAGAGTGAACACAAGCAGGTGGCCTTAGGAAAGATCAGCTGGATGATTGTTTGCTTTAATTATGTATATGAAAAGATCATTGAACCATGTAATTTTGGCTAAGATATTTCTGTGGGTCTGACATTGATTGGTATTGCTTCTGAAACTTGTGATAGGACCTTTAACCCAATGTGCCAAGCCTGCCTTGGTATGACTCTGCTCCACCAGTCCTGAAGTTGGACTCCCTGTTCCAGGCCCTTGAGTAAGAACAGAGTTCTCACGTTCAGTCCACTTTTCCTGCCTGAATAAAGTCACCGAGCCATAATAAAAATCACTAGCTAATACCAAAAATACCAAGTATTACAGTATATATTTACATAATGAGAAAACAAAAATAGATATGGCTTTATCATCATAATGTTGTTTTAGAGAATTTTAGAATGGTGGAAAGAGGTCAGATAATTTTTTTTTTTTTGCCTACAGAATATGAAGTAAGGCACTAGTTAGGCATTAGACTTAAGAATCCATGGCTGCTTCTGAGCCAATGTTGTCAATCTGTGTTAAAGACTTATTTTTCCTTCTTCAGAGGTTTTGAAAACATTTTAAACTCACTGAGGAAGAGAAGATAATGCTTTATCAGATTTTCTGTATCTGTTAGACTAGCTTCAGGGCATTTTTTAGTATTGCCAAAATACTTCTGTTACAACTCTGCCCTTCTCTTTCCCCCTCTTTCTCTTGAAATAGTTCAGCAACAGCTCTTCCCCACTGGGTTGAAATATTTCCTTCACCAAGAAAATATCAGCATGTTTTGTGTTTTTATTGCATGGTTTGTGGTTTTATTTTACATTTTCTTCCCTCTCAAGAGCTAATGATCTTTAAGTTCTTATCTTGTTCCCCTTGATGACTTTGTTTAGTCTAAGGTTCAAGTGTGGAAGCCTATTGTCATTCCAAAATTGAGGGCAGCTATTTCCAGAACAGGTTCTACTAGCTTTATTTAAATAAAACAAAAAGCACCACAGGAACTACTGAAGGGTGATGCTTTTTTACTCTGTCATTCTTTTTTGCATCATTCCTTACACAGCTATAAACTTGGTGAATTGCTTATTTATAGTGATGAAAACATTTTTATTGAACTGTCCCAGTACAGTCCAAGTGTTTTTGAATTAAAAAAAAAATATTGCTTAGTAATAATTGAAATTACCTTCTCCTTGGATTACTAATGATGCAGCGGTACTCTGGTCTCCAAGGTAGCTTCTTCAGAGCTGTCCTGTACGTTTGCATTGCACAGTATTTTATCCCCTTCTGGAAGAGAAGTGGCATGGCATTTATCATCTGGTGTGGTCCAGGAGGTGCTCCCTGCACTGGGCAGTGCTGGCAGCGAACTAACAACACTTCAGCTCCTGTCTTCTACGTCTGGGTATTGAATGCAATACTCTGTTACTACAGAAAGTCTTGCTAGTGAAAAGCACTCCCACAGCTGTTCCTCGAAGTAAAATTTAATGAGAACATTGTACACCTGGGAAGAGAGTACGGAAACAGCAGACACATTGCCTAGAATCAATCACCCGAATGTTCAGAAAACCTGTCACAGCAGTATGAACTGAGCTGGAGAACACTTCCAGTAAGCAGTCCAATTAATTTTTTTGTGCGTATTCTGTAACCATTCTGTAAAGTCAACCTACAGATGACTTTATTATGTTAAGATAAATGCCTCTTACAATGTGAAAACTTTAGGTAAAAACCCTGGAGTGGCCAAAATGAAATTGATAAGTGCTGCATATAAACCAATAAGAATTAATAGTATCAAATAATAAATAATGCAATATTGAGTATCAAGTAATTCATTATATGAACTAATTGCACTGTTTCTAATAAAAGATAGTGCTTCTTTTCAACAAAAGCCTGAATGTAGCCCAAAAATCTCATAGTTGAGAGAATGAATAATTTTAAAGGAAAGAAGGTTTGAATTAATCTGTAAGCTCAAGATTTGTCTGCTTTGTAAATTTCTTGGCAAAGTGATGTAAAATTTTCCAGTACTATTGCAGTTTTGCAGAAATTAATGCCTCTTCAAACTTGAACTTGAGGTTTTACGTTTGATAGTCTTGTTCCCGTTGGAGGCTGATCAGGAATATCCCTTGGTAAACACCCAGTCAAGTGTGGTCCTCCCCAGACTGCCTTTGCTCATGTGACAGAAGGGACCTCAGCAGGAGATGGCAGCTGGGGACTGTGCCTTCTGCAGGACTATCTCGGTGCTGTGCTTCCAGGTTTGCCTTCCCCAGGAGGGATTGTTTGCCCAAGTGCTTTACCACCTGACTGCCCAGCAACAGCTCGGGGCTGGAAGCAGCAGTGCAAACTGGTATGGTGCTGTGTGTGAGTTAATAAGCCTTGCCAGCTTTAATTGGTCTGTTTGGAAACAAGGCAGCTGTTGTGCATCCTTAGCATAATTTATTTACAAATTTGATAATCCACCCAGAATTAATGGAGAGCTGACTATAATTATTTTTTTCTGGTTAGACTAGTTACATGGTAAGTCATACTGCACTGTGTTTTCTTTCTCATGTGTTCCATTATGACTTTAAAGAACATATTGCGTTATACTTCCTTTTTGGCTTCATACCTTATACTTTACAAGAAATTTCTGAGCAGTAGTGTGCTAGTCACATGTTTGCTAAGTCAGCTGAGTCTATTTATGCATTTAACAGTGTCTGATATTCTCCATGCTCAGTGACAAAGAAATCTTTGAATTACAAAATGACTTTTAGAGGTGTAATAATTTACCCTAAGTGGTGCAGCTGTCCTGCATAAATACAGAGGGTATATTAAATGATAGTAGCAATAGATCACTTCAGATGCATTATTTACAAGTGAAAGATTTGAAAAAGAATCTCACTACTCTCACTACTAGAAGCATTCCAAAACAGTTTTTTAGTAGTATCTGAATAAATTACTGGTTAACTTAATAATAGGGCATCTGCTGTACAGGAGAGCTGCTGGACACATAGAGAAGGAGTATCTTGTGATTTTGTGCATGACCCACAGGCTGAAACAAGGCTTTTTACGAGGCTGAAATAAAATTCCATTAAAATTATTAATTGCCATGTAACCAAGATCTCATGCTATTTGTTTTAAAGTAAAACACATGGCTTTGTTTATTTCCATTATACACATTAGTAGTGTGCCAGATTGGGTATGTACAGATATACTTGCTAGTGGGATGGATTGAATTAAAATCTCTTTGAAGGTGAAGGGTGTAACTGCCATCTTTAATTTCATGTAATTTAATGACAATTAAGTTCCCTCATGTAACCAAGTACAGCAGCCTCCATCTAGCTCCAGAATAAGAATATGGTTTCGAAAGCCGGAGTCTCTGATGACAATACCACGTAGAGGTATGGCCGCCACTTCCCCATGCCTGCCCCTGCCCTGCGGTGCATGGCCTCCGGTGGCGTTGGCACAACTCTTGCTTGGGCAGCCTGCCCAGTGAAGGGTGTCTGATGGAACAGTTTGCATTTGCTTTGTAAGGAACAAGGGCAAGCAGAGAATGGGTGGCTCACTGGTGAGAGGTGTTGAAATAATGTAAGCTAATATTATTACCTTTTGCCTACAGTTTTTGTACTGCTTGGGCAAAAGGTAAGATACAGGCTTTTTTCTCCTTTTAGCTGTGCTTTTTATGATGTGTGTTGCTCTCTAACCTAGCCTAGCAGATACTTCCTCTGTTTCAGGTGGTGGTCCAATGAAGTTTGGAGTTACCTGAGATACAGGGAAAAATCTTACTGTGAAATATAACAAGTAGCATAAAGAGTAATACAAGTGCTTTGTCAGAATAATGCATGTGTTATGGTTCTGTAAATTAAAATAAGAGCCATCTAATGCCTGACATATAATTGGTTTATGAAATGCTAATAAGTAACCTGTTAGGTAGAAAGGTTACCAAAGGTCAGACTACAGTGTTGCAAATGCAGGTTGGATCTGCAGGTAGGACTGTCAATTTAGTGTCAGAGGGAACGATGACTCAGAACTCTTCTTTTATAGTTTCTAAAATACAAAGATCAGAAGCAAATACACCTAATGTTGTCACTGTGTCTAAAGCCAGCTTTTAGCCTAATTTTTTTATCATGAGATCACCTGAACCAACCAGACCCTGTAGTTCCCTTCTGAACAACAGAACTTAAAAATTCATGTTGTCTTAACTCTGACCACGCCCTTTGGTTGACCTTCCCTTGGCATCTTTCTTTCTGTGGCTGCTTGGGTGAAAAAAGCTGAATGATAAAGTCCTAACACATGTAGTAGAACATATCTTAAGGCCTGTTAGAAGTCCTCAAAAGTCTACTAGCATTATTACATCCCTTTTGGCCTTCCTACTTGCTGTTTGGAATCTTTTTGCTGTGTGTATAAAGGGCGTCCTGATCCATAACCGAGCTCTCCTGTTTGCTTCTGCCTGGAGTGGAGCCTGCCTGTGCTGCTCAAGGCAAAGGGAGAGCAAGACATGGTGGTGCAACAGGGTGTCATTTTGTGGTTTTAGAGAAACGGCAGAAAACAGCAGAAAACCCAGAGGATGAGGCAGAAAGCCATAAGGAAACTCTAGGCAGTGCCCAATTGGGCCATAATCTGTTTGTTTCCTGAAGGGGAGTAACTCCTCCAGGCGGGCTGCCAAGGCAGTGTCAGGAACACACATACACAAGCAAGTGCTGGCACACCAGGAAAGTACGGTGCTGCGTTGCTGTCCAGGGTTTGGACACCCCTGATGTAGCTCAGCAGGAACCATCTCAATGAGCTCTGTGTTCCTCCACAGTGCTCAGATGCTTCCAGCTTCACGAGATCAGAGGTTTCCAATTTTTCTTCCTGTGACAGCCGCTTAGAAGTTCTTCTGCTGTCTGGAGAAAGCCAAGTACTGGAAACCCTTTCCTGTCATATGACTGGACCTACTGTTGCAGACGCAGAGCTTGCCAGAAAGCCAGAACTGCGCAGCGTGTGCTCAGAGACGCTCCATCCAGCATTGCTGCTGCTGGCAGGATTGTCACCCTGGCATGCTGGTGGCTTGCTTTTGTGGGGGCCTGTCAGGAGTACAAGGGGAGCAGAGATTGGAATGATTATAGTAGAGGTTACAAGCCACGTATTGTTAACACCTTTCATAGTGTTGTAGCTCTTAGATTGTCTTGTCAGAGATGCACTGGTCTTGGAACACGGGTAAGAGCACAGCGCCGTGGAAAGCTGCGGAGCGTGGCCCCTGGGAAGGCTGGCAGCAGGGCCAGGCTGCCACTGTTAGCAAAATGATTCTTCCAGTCGGCAAACCTATCTCAGTACTTTCCCAGGATAAATGCCACTGTGATCAAGGTACAAGCAAGGTGAATTATCTCACCAGGCTGTGGACAGCTTGCTGGCTATAAACTGTCCACCCAGTATGACTGTTGGAGCACCTCAGAACAACTCCAGAGTTTGCCTTGCAGCAGAGAAGCTGCCCTGCCCTTTTGCTTTGCACTGTGTGATTTGTGATGCAGGCAGGTGTTTTATAACACCTGTAATGATACCCTGTGTTACTTGTGCACTTGACTACCTGACTCCAGTCCTGCAAACACAGAAACTTGTGTTTAGCCTGTCAGATTCCTGGAGATTAATCAGGCATATAAATGTTGGCTGGATCAGAAAACAGTTTTCCAGTTCTTTCAAGTTTGTTTATGGTAACACATTGCTTATCTTTGTTTTTCTTTCGCTTTTTAAAAACAGAACATTTAGTTCAAGGGTCACATACTGTTATTATCTTTGAATACTCAGTAAACATAAGTGCTGACAAGATCCTAGGTCAGCAAGCATCTCTGTGAAAACCATGAAGCATGCAGACAACATGTGCAGCAGACAGTCAATAGGACCTAGTAATATACATTGGGTTTTCTTAGAGTGGACTAACGATTCCTAATTAGTTTTTCACCCTCTCAAATCAAACCTGTATGAAATAGCAAAAAAAAAAAAAAAGCCCCAAGCAGAACAGCAATGCCTATCCGTGACTGGGAGAACATGAATAATAATGCAGTGGAAAATGTTCTCGTCAGCATTTAAACTAACTTAATTGCTTTGAAAGAAATCCATGACAAAAGAGAAATCTGCAGAATTTTTCAGCCCTTGCCTGAACAGGACTGCTTGTGCATACAGAGGTCTTGTTAAGATTTGATTTACACTATGTTGTAGCATTGAGAAGTGGAGTGATGTTCCGTACGTTGATAACTAAATTGAGACGGAGCGACTTGGTTTCCAAGAAGCGCTCTGGTTATTGTTTGGTTTGAGTCCAGATCTCTTTTTGTTTACACTGTTGTACATTTGGTTCAGTGCTGCTGGCGTACGTGGTTTTGCTGCGCTGCAGCCTTCTGGGGCAGGTTTGCTGTGAGGGGCTACCAGGGCTGTCATCGCCCTGTCAGCACTTCCCCGAGCAATGCGTGCTGCTTGTTATGGGATGAGAGAGATTTTGGTTTTGCTGGAAAAGGACTAGTCCTTACCATTGTGGAGGAAAGAGCAAGTGCAAGTCTTCATGAACCTAAATGCCAACTAATCAGAAATCAAAGAAGTAAATCTCCACAGTAATTGTTTTAAGCTAAGTTCATATTTTTTATGAAATCCCTCGTATTTTAAGAGCCCCAAGTCATGATTTTTGGACACATTTACAGGTGTAAATACTAGTAAACAAAATACTAGTGTTTTGGGAGTAATTCCAGGGATAGGAACAGCTGATCTTGGGTTTTGGTGTGTTGCCTCCATTATGCTGTTAAACTTGAAATCAGTGAAACTAGATGAAATGTTTAATGCAGAGACTCACAAACTCCTGCTGTTTCTGTGTCTCTCTCTACTCTTTCCCTCATCCAGAAGCTGACTCCATGTTAGAACAAGGGTGAATAGCTTCATCTTTTTTAATAAAAGTGAGAGGAGACTGTCACCTTTATAAAGGTGCTAGAAGGATGTCTCCTATGAGAACATTATGTAACTACACATGCTGGTTGCTTATAGTTTGTTTTGCTTTATGTACAAGTACTCTGTTCTTACAAATATTTGAAATTATGTATACAAAAGCATTCTCTTAAGTCCTTAAAAATTAATAGTATTTTATCTGTCAAAAATCACATTCTGATTAAAATGCAGTGTTAGAAACACATTTTTGCTCTTTGTCAGTCAATGCAAAATAATATAATTGCCATACGTGGGTGTCTTTTTTGAGTAAGCTAACACACACTGCTTCCATGTAGCTAATTGTATGAACAACTTATGTTTACTGTGTGCCTAATATGACAGAAGTTTAATTTAATCAAATTTTTTAGTATCCCCTTGTATTAAATGCATATTTAGATTAAAAAATTCTGTTTTGATGGACATAGAGTTTTTCTCTTTTTTAACCTGGCTGTTTGCTGAAGCAGAATTCCATTTTTTTCAATAAAACAGCACATAAAAGTTATGAAAGTCCCATCCAGAGTGAACTATATATAGCCTACCTAAGTTTTCAAAAGATAAGGTGTTAAATAATCAGAGGTGGATAAATACACAGATTTGATAAAGACATTTTTCATCATGAGGATGTATCTCCTATTCCTACAGTCTGCAGGTACTCTGCATACAAAAAAAAAGGCAGTGACTGTGCTATTTGGCTTCATTACCAGTATAAGGCAAAAGCAATTACTATGTGTGAAAATCTATCTCAACAATAGAGGAAAAATTTGCATCTGAAAAAGTGCATGAAAATGAAAAGAAAATAAAGCAGGGACACCATCTTCCCAGATACTGAGCAAATAAGAGCCTTGTGTGCAGCGGGGCCTCTCATGAAATAAAGGTGTGACAGTCCATAAGGTAGACCAGTATTTTTGTGCAGACGACCATCTCCTGAGACACAAGTGCTTTCTCATAGACATTTTTGAGGCAAGGAGGGGTTTCTCTCAGGGATCTAGATGAGGTTGTCTTACATTAGTTGAGTACTCATTTAAGCTTATCATATGGTGCAAGTGAGTGTTAAGTACGCATCAGTGGGATTAAGCATATGCCTAAAGTGAAGCACATGCTTTGCTTTGAAGGGATGTGCAGCTGCACCGGCATCTCAGTGTCATCTCAGTATAAAGGTCCTTTCTCTAGCATTTTGCCATTTCTTTATGTTTTCATTTTTGTAGTTCCTTCTTTGTTTGTAAAAGCTGATTTGGCTTTTTAATTTATATAGTGAGAAATGGAAAGAGATTACTCGTCTGCCTAGCAAATTAAAAGGAGTAAGATGCTTTTCTCCTCCAGAATAGAGCTTTGGGAGACTGTTACTGATGATTGTAAAATGAAGGTTGAGTGACCTCAGAGATAAGAAGCACTGTTATGTATCTCCTATATTTTTGTAAGTTCTCTAACAGGAGTATACATACAGCATATATGTCAACCTTTTGGACACAGAAAGGCTTCAGAACTGTTTCTGAATATACAGTGTAAGCATTTGTCCATTTGTTATTTTCAAGGGCACCTACCTTGGATTGTAGCAGCAAATGCACCAACACAGTTTCAGATTTGGATAATCCCATTAACTAACCTGTTTTCCCAGCTGGGTAAATTGTAAATTGATTTAGGGAAAGAATAACAAAGTCTTTTAGCCCTACACCTCCTAAAATAGAGAATCTCACATCCATACATCTCCCAATCTTCCTCAGAGGAGATGGAGTACACAGGATGTGTGATGGCAGTTAGTTGATGCAGGGAACATACTGCTCTGAGGACTCCATTCCGTTAATGTAAAGTGTTCATTTAATTAACTTCTATTTGGCTACCAGTTATTTTCAGTAATAAAGTGAAATGCTCAGTTTGTGTAGAACATAGGTAAAGTTGAAACTAAAGCGTGTCTTCTCATTTGAAATAGGAGGCACCAACTATACAGCTGCCAAGAGAGAAAGTTTGCCTCGGGGCCCTTCTTTTGAAAGGTTCAGAAGGGGCTGACTTATTACAATCCCAAACGGTACATAGAGGAATATATCACATTCCCTTTGTCCTAAGTCCCCTGGAACCCCACTAGCTCTGGCTTTGGATGAGTATGCTGGAAGTTTCTTGCCTTTTAAACTCAATGCAGCCCTCAGTTTGTGCACACAGGGCTCTCAGCTTGTATGTGGTACACTGAACTTGCAAGAGGAGTGAGAGTGCTTCAAAGGAAGGTACAGCATCCTTTTCTTCTCAATACTGCTGCAGGCTTCTCAACCAACCTCATACCTTCTCCTTGTGGCCAGGGCAGTGGCTCAGTGTGAAGGCAACTCCACGGGATTTTTGCCTCCCAGCCGCATCTTCTAGTATGTGAGGAGATCTCGGTTTCTGTGCTCACCACAACTGCTTCCTTCCAGGTAAATTACATATTAGAACCACGCTTAAGGATTATTCTACAGTGCAGCCACATCTATGGTCAGTGTGGGTTGCTGAGGTTTTTTGTTTGCTTTTGTGTTAGAAAACCATATGGGATCTTAAGCAGGTAAGATGTCTTTCAGCCTTGCTTTCCTAGCACCTTTTCTTCCTTCTTAACTCTGCCATTAAAAATTCACTTTGGGATGATTCTTGACGCTTGAAAGCTCAACCTAAACATTAATTTTTCTATATGTGATTTTCAGAAAATTGGCCAACAGAAAGATGTGGCTGTGAACCCTTTGTGAGATATTTTTCTGAAGCAAAACACATGCAATCATGCTGCCTGTGTGCTTGAGGGCTGGTGGTAGTGAAGGAGGCGTGTACCCTTGCATGTATGCCTGGTAGCCCTGCCTTACTAAATTTTGAACTGATTGTTCAGGTTCAGGCAATTTGTTAGGAAGGTTTAGGTAAAAACCCTGAAAATATTGACTTTGTACAAATTTCATGAAAACAGATGGCCAGCCAGAGGAGGGAGATCCTACAAATGCCCACCCTGCTCTGAGCTGCGCTCACTAGACATCAGCAAGCCCATGCAGGTGTGCCTCCCCAGGGCATGAATCCATGGGAGACTGGACATTTTTGACGCTGCTGCTTATGGAGCTACATGTGCTTTTTGGGCAGTCTGTAAGAGAACTGTGATGTCTTTCTTTCCCTTCTCTGAATAGATTGAAAGATCAGGCAGCAGCAATTTATGTCTGGTCCTTTTGTAGTAAAGATGGTTATCAGTCATATGCATGTGTGATGGTAGCACTGATGTTTATATGACACCTAAATGTTTATATGACTCCAAAATGACTCTTTTGGAGCCCTTAAACAGATTTGTTGAGGCAGTAAAATTTATCTAGCTAGAGTATTTATGGTTGTATCCATTGAGTTTTGGCTCCTTCTCATCTGAGAGGACTGAGCAAGAGCAAGCCATCAAGGTTTGGAAATATTTTACTTCTCTGTCTGGAAGAAAGGTTCAGGTTAACAGAAAATAAGCCAAATGTCTTTTTTGGGGAATGAAAAAATTTTGAATAAAAAAAAGATAGCTTGCAGACTTTGTAAACTCATTTTGCACATATGTCTGTGTTGTTGACATTAAAGATGTGTAAATGTGGTACTTAGGGACACGCTTTAGTGGTGGATTCGGCAGTGTGAGGTTAACGGTTGGACTCGATGATCTTAAAGGTCTTTTCCCACCAAAACGGTTCTATGATTCTGTGGCTAACTGGGAAAAGCGACAGCTGTCATCAACCCAGTGGGTCTTCAGTTTCACCATCCTGGTTCCATAAGAAATACTGGAAGCAACCAATAAATATTTGCTTAAAACAGCGAACTGGATGTTATTGATGGCAGATGTCGGCCCGGTGGTTACACCGGTTTCCCCCGCACGGAACGAGGGGTTTCCCAAAGCTGCCGTGAAGGGCAGGAGGCGGGGGGCATCTCCACTGCTCGGGGAACTTCTGAGCTCGCTGCCTGCGTGCGGGGATCGTGCGGGGTCCTGCGGGCTTATGCCTGCTTTCAGCCCTGTCTCCGGTTTATCAGCTCCAGCCTGGGGGCTGCAGGAAAGCCCGGGCGGGCAAGGGGTGGCCTTGCTCGGGGAGGGACGGGGGACGCCGTGAGGGGCCGGGGCTGGCACCGGGCGGCGGCGCTCGGGGCCGCCGGTTTCCCGGGCGATGGGTGGGGAGAGGAGGAGGAGGAGGAGGGGTCCCCGCGGCTTTATCTCCCACCCGGCTCCGCCCGCCGCCGGCTGTCTGCTGTCGCCGCTCCGGTCCGCACCGCACGGCTCCGCTCGGCACGGCCGGGCGCAGAGCTGGGCAGGGCAGCGCCCATGGGCTGCGGCAACTCCACGGCTGGCGGCGCGGGCGGGAGAGGTAGGGCGGCGGTGGCGGTGGTGCTGCTGCTGCGGGCGGGCGGCGGACCGGGCCGGGGCGGAGAGCGGCGGTGTGAGCATCCCCGGGGCAGCCCTGCCGGGGTCTGTGGGTGGGGGGGCGGCTGTGGGCACACACCCACCCCCGCTGGGGCTGCGTTCCCCCGGTTTGGGGGATGCCCGTCCCAGCCGCGGAAATCGCTGCCCGCGCTCCTGCAAGAGCATCTTCCTTTCCCGAGGCTGAGCCGCTTGCCCCGGGGAGGGAGGGCGGCGTGTCCCGCCGCTGGGCACAGGAGGCTTTCTGGTGGCCGGGCTGTCGGTAGGATCACCGCCTCCGACAGCAGCTGTCCTAGGCACGGCGAGCCCGGGCCGGGAGCTGGACCTAAGGGTCCCGCCGAGGGTGTCAGCTCCATCCCCTTTGCTTCCCTATAAGGCCACGAATGGCACTTCTGAAATGAATTTGTGCCACTTCTTCTCCTCTGCTTGCCGAAGAAGTTGGAGGATTTTCCAAGATTGAGGTTTCTTGCACGCTAATGTGTACTGCTGGCTGGTGCGTCCAGCTGCCTCCCGTATTTGTTCATTGTTGTGTTCAAAAGAGATAAGATCTGGGAAGATGGTGCTGTTGTGCTCTTACTCCCCCCAGCCCCCGCAAAAACAGGGAAGTATATGGAAATTAATAAGTGGACTTTCATCATGTAATTATAAAGATGAGCATTTCTCAATCGTTTTTTATCCTAACTGCTCTTGGCAAACATTGCCGCCTGTTTCAGTGCCTGTGTTAAGTCTTTCAGATGCACTTGTTAGCGTCATAACTTATCAAGAATACACAGCACAATAGTGGCCAGACCAGTTAGGATTACTGGGTCTCCATCTCTCACTGTTTTGACTTACTTTATCCAAAGCTTCAGTGGTGTCTTGGGTGGTGCTAGTCCTTATCTGAAGAACTAAACATATCTTTGAGTGTGACTGATGATGCCTTCTCCAAGTTGTATGTACGTGTGCATATCTGTGTGGTGTGTTGCTGATTTACCCACTAAATCCTGGACTTTGCTCTCAGAGGGGAAAGGGATGCTTTTCTGCTGTTATTGCTTACTTGATTTCTGTTAAATGATTATAAATTAGATTTTAGGTATCATGTGTATCTACCAGAGACCTCTGTCATCCAGAAAGAATGCACTGTATGAATTTGCACACATTAGTTCTCTCCCATAAGTAGATTCCCACATTGTTGTGACTGGGAGTTTTTTCAGCATTGGACCAGTGTAGCTTCATGCTTCTGAGGTGATGCTTGTTCACGCTCCATTTCTGTTTGCTGGGTAAGAGCACCAGAGCAAGTATCAGAGAAGTTCAGAGGAAATTTTTGAATTGATTATTAGTCCCTTTGTGGTAGCTTCTTGGTGAATGTTGATCTGTCCCCACTGTGGAACTTGTACCAGGGACAAATAAATGTCAAATAGATCAACTCTGACAGCGGTAGTATTTAGTGAATTATGTTGAACTAAAAGTTTGTTTGTTTAAATAAATGTGTCCCTGTTGCATTAAAGACAGCTATTTTCAACAGGGTTTGGCTTGTAGATTCATAAATTATTTTCACGGAAATTTTTGCCCCTTTGGTAGTTTAACTTACCTGTACTGTTATTCATAATACATTTAAACTTGCATTTTGTGACAGCCTTTTGCATACTCTTTAGAAATATTCCACAAATCTCCAATGCCTTAGCCCAGGTAAAAATGAACAATATCATATAAAACACATAATTAGTATAATAGAATTGTTACTGTTGCCCTGATAGACCTTTCCAAAGCAAATACAGAGGTCCAGTTATCTTCTCACTTTCACTACTGAGAGTCAAGAATATCTCCATGCAATCTATGGCATTATAATAACCAACAACTGGTAATAAAAGTAAATATTCAGATGTCTACTATTTTTGGGTTTCAATTTAACATTCTTTACAAAGTGTGTCCAATAAAAGTAAAATTATTTCATGTAGGGGAAGAGGGAGACTTACCATTGGAATTCTGGAGCTCTTAAGGAAAGTGTAACTCTAAATATTTTCCTGAAAGACCTGAATACTGTGTAAATACAAATTAATTTTGTAGCTTGCACAGCATGACTACATCTTTAATTCTGAAGTTATGACTATTCTACAGTCAGTAATGTCAAAGCTAGAGCTACATAATATATAATTAACCTGTTACACTCTCTGTCACATTATATGACTAAGGATAATATTGCAGCATACTTCACAGGATACATTAGATGTGTTAACACTAGTCCCCATTTTCTTACTCTGGTAAAACTTCTATTGTAGCCTAACTTAATTTTTCCCAAGCAGACGTATATGCAATGATAATTCAGCTAATGACATTATCCTCTGTTGCACAGCTAGAATGACATCAGAGGAGCTATCAGCCTTATGGTCTGTGAGATCTAAACTAATAGACATGATCTAGAATAACATTTCTGTCTGTGGTGCAGTACTCCAGAACACCAGTATACCTCACAGAGTTTAAATTTTCCTTCCAGAGCATCAGACACTGGCAAAAGGCTCCTCAGTTGAGCAATGGCACAACTGTTATTGAAGTAAACTGATGTATACACATCCTTCTTATATCATCTAGCTCTTTATGTGTTAACTATGGATTATACTTTTTTAAATTTCCCATTACCTGTAGAAAGGTTTATTAACAAATTGTTATTTTCCCAATATCTTGGTACCTTCCTTTATATATCCTTCTTTCATGTTATTTCCTGGTGGTTTAGAAGCTCCAAAATAGCTCTTCTTTTTTGGTCTTTAAAAGACCAAAAATAAAATAATATAAAAAATGAAATAATAAAATATGCCCTTAAACATTAATTTAATTTACTTTTTTTTTCTGAGTTAAGGCATTTCCCTTCATTCTAGTGTTGCTTCACTAACAATTTTAACAACCTTTTCCTTTCTGTATCAATTGTAGTAGCAATGACAGCACCTTAAATTATGCTACTCAGTGGAGGCTGGCAGTCTAGCCTTAATTTAAATATACAAAGAAGCTGTTAGTCTGTGGAGAGCTTCAAATACAGCAAAATTATGATGAATGAGAACTTTCACACCATGTTTAAACAGATTTATTAACTTCAAGTTTGTTGGAATGCTCAGGAAACCATCCTGCCATTCTCTTTAACTATTTTTTTAAATTGATGTTTGATCAGGTCAAGTCTATGTACAGAACTGCCACCTCATGAGTTGAAGAAGCAATCAATTTGAAAAAGTTCTTCAATATAAGGGTGGTAGATCATTCAAACAGGTTGCCCAGAGAGGTAGTGGAGGCCCCATCCCTGGAGGTATTCAAGGTCAGGCTTGAAGGACCTCTGAGCAACCTGCTCTAGTAAAGATGTCCCTGCTCACTGCAGGGGGGTTGGACTAGACGACCTTTGAAGGTCTCTTCCAACCTAATACATTCTATGATTCTATGATTCTATGATCATTCTGTCCTCAGTTACACTGGGGTAGAAACAGAATAAATTCATTGATGTTAGGACTTGGTTCCATATTGCTGTCTTTTGGAGCAAATGAAAAAGGAGCCTACAATAGACAACTCATTTGTATTCTTAACTGTTGCATGTGGGTATGTGTAATTTTGAGGGGTTTATTTGCTTTTTGTAACAATTTGAAGTATCTGCAAGAAAATATTATAGAAAATTATTCATTAAAAATTAATGGGAAAATGTTTCATAATCTGCTCTAAAGTCAGGTACTGGCATTTTTTATATCATGTTTTTATTTGTTTAAGTGCTTGCTTCTCATCCTTTTTATGTTTTTCTGAAGTTTTTGTCTTCCACATTCACTCATGATCCATTTCGCAGTACACAGGAATATCATCTGTAACTGTCAATTTCTTTCAACCATCTCTTGCATTTCTCTTGCATTTACTGAAATTCTGCAGGGTCGCAAGTAACAAGACGCTGCTGTTTTGAAAGTACAAAACCAACCTCTGACTGACTGGAAGGTGCTTTGGGATACATTCTTGTCCTTCATTTGTGACTGTTTAAATGCTATGGGTTTTTTGAGGGATCATAGATCCACTACTCTGGACAGAATGTTTTTCTTCTCTAATCACTTGGGCTCAGAGCGATGTATGGCTGAATGGGCCTCATTTATTCTGTGGGCTGCACTCTTCCTTCTCGTCCTGCAGCTCTGAAATGCCAAAGTGCACCCTTGGTCCTACTATGTAGGTGGTGTGAGCAGAGACATCATTCAGAACAATTCAGTTTTTTGTGGATGCAGCTTCCTGGCTACCCCTCAATCTGTTGTTGAGGTTTGGCAGGTTTTGGAAAACCCAACCAACATGAGCCCATCGAGACCAGCCTTGTAGGGTCAAGTGCTGTCTTTTTTTAGGCCAACCTAATATAGTGGGGAAAAAATGGACAAGCTTTCAAGTGTGTAAGGCTTTTCTCAAGTCTTAAATCTAAAACATCATGGCTACGAGAGCACTAAGCCTTGCTGCTGTGGAACAGCTATGTACTGTTTGTGAATCAATAGTAAACAAGATTCTGTGGTGGTTTAACCACAGGTAGACCGTGCAGTCCTGCACTCACTCCCCCCACCTGGTGAGATGGGAAGGGAATCACAACAAAGGGGCACAGATTAGGATGAAGGACAGGGACGACTCACTTTCCAGTTATGGTCATGGGCAAAACAGACTCAACTTGGGGAAGAAAAATAAATGTCATTTGTTGCCATTCATCTGAGTAGCACAGTGAGACATAACAACCAAGCCATAAGACTCCTTCCCCCCACCCCTCCCTTTTTCTTGGGCTCAAATTACTTTACTACCAATTTTTCTACCTTCTTCCCCCCAAGCAGCACAGGGGACAGGGAATGGGGGTTGCAATCAGTTCACCATTGCTGCTCTTCCTGGTGTGAAAGTCCAGGAGCAAAGCATTCCAATGTGAGCTTCCCATGGAATTATGGACCTCTTTGGGCTCAGCTCCTGGCTCCAGCATGGGGACATCCACAGGCTGCAAATGGGCCTCCGGTCCAGTGCACCTCCTCACCCCCTGGCTCTGGTTGTCCACCCCAGCTCTGGCATTGAGCGACTCTCGGGATCTAAATTGAGTTGCACTTGCCCTCAGGCTCAGCTTTCCTGCTCCAGTGTGGAGATCTCCATAACCTACACATGGGTCTCTGCTCCGCTGTTGAACTTCCATGGGCTGCAGGGACCTCCTTTGCCTTCTCCTATTCTATGCGTTTGAACTGGGTGTCTGAGGTTCTCTGTCCTCCCCCTCCTCCTCCTTCCTCCTGGCAACGGCTTCTCTTTGTTTAGGCCAATGGTTGTCTTTAGTTCAGGTCAATGGCCTCTCCTCCAGGTTCTCTCCACCTTCTTCTTTTCAAGACTGTCCTTCCCTTCACAGATACGGATTTGCAGAGGCATTTCTGTAGTGCTCATGGGCTCAGCCTGGGATGGAGGGGTGTGCCTTAGACCAAGGGAGCTTTTGCAAAGCTGCCCCTTCCCCACTGCCAAAACCAGCCCCTTCCACCCCCACAAACCCAACACAGAGTCTTTGGCTGAATTTCTGTCAGGAGGAACCTGAGTAGCTATAAAATAATATGTTGCTCACTAAACATGGAAGAGTTAGAGAAATAGGTCAGTGAAGTAACAGGGGTGAGGGTGAATGGATTGGACTTTAAAAACAAACACTTTTGTACAAACAGATGTTATTGGGTTCCTTGAGAAATAAAACCTATGTATAGGGGGTGCTCAGGCCCTACTGAAGAAAAGCTTGTGAGTTTTTACACAGAGATACTTATGAGCCACCTTACTGAAGTGATGTTCATTTGTAAGCTCAGAACTCTTCCAGGAAGAAAATGGCTTTGTGAACTGGAAATACTTTCAGATCTGTATTCAGGAACTTTAGTGGTAATCAAGTGAATTTGAACTAAACTCTTGTTTCACTTTTGCTAGTGAAAATGAGAAATAACACCCCTGAAATAAATGAAATCCCATCAGTGGAAGTGAGGATAACCTGGTTCCTTGTGCTTATAAAAACAATAGAAAACAAACTATTTGTTTGTTTATTATATGTATTTATTAATTATAAATAGTAAAAATTAACTTTTAAAAAGTGAAGTTGTTTTTATCATACTTAGTTTTCAATGGTTTTGTGTGAGCTGCATTTCAAAATGCTGCAGTGATTTTTCAGCAGTGGTTCCCTCGCCAATACTCAAAGGAAACAAGTACTGCCAGGTGTGAATGCTAGTGGCACGTCTTCGTTCTCAAACACAGGTTCATAGCTGTATAGCTCTACATGAAGTGAAAATTGATGGGACTGAGAGACAGCTCCTGTCCCCAGAGTGTGAATGTATGTGTACCGTAATGCACTGAAGACAGGTATGGCGTTGCACATGGGCATGGCATTGAAGTGTAGGTGGTGACTGACAGGAACTTGAGTACCTCCACCGGGGGGCACATAGTTCTTCTCAGTCAGCTAAGGTTTTGGTTTGTGTATTAAGCACTTTTAACTTTTGGTATACTTCCTGCAAGAAGGGCATTAGTTTTTGAAATGATGATCCAAAGCGATCCAGACTCAGAAAAGGCTCAGCAAAGTCTTCACAAAGGACCATGAACCTTCTTGGAGAAACTGAGTTTGTTTGCAGTGAGCTTAGCTTGAGAAAATGGGAAAGTTGTGGTTCTGTTGAAGAACAGGCACAACACATAAATAGTTTCTTATGGAAAAAAAAATCCTGCTAGCTACAGCAGTGGAGCTAGGATTTACAAAACATATGTTGTCTGAGGTGTTGCTGATGCCTCGGCTCTGTTTAGATGTGCAGGGTGGTGCCCTGAAGGTACATAGCTGGGCTGACTCTGGGTGAACTAGCCTTGGTAACAGAAAACATCTCCCTACATCGGCTGAGGTTGAGCTTGCATGAGGCACTGCAAATGCCAACCTTCTGTCTGGATGCAATTAATTTGAAGGGTTTATGTGTAGTACTATGTAGACGTGCCTATAAAGCCTGAAAGTCTCAGAAAGCTGCCTGGTAGAATAAAGTTTTAAAGTGAGGACCTGAGCTTATTGTGCATAGAGGTACTCCCTCCAGCTTAATTAAGAGTTTCTGCTGATACGTATAGTTGTACTGAGATTTTGCTGACTCTGGGAGCAAATCTAACAAAAGAAATGTGTACAGACTTATACAAGTCTAGTCCATGTTGTTGCTGGGAAAAGGAGGGGTAGTCAAGTCATAGGAATTGGGAGTGTTATGTTCAAGAATTAGCTGTAAAGGGAGATGTTTGCTGCCATTCAAGCCATCCATTCAGGTAGACAGTGCTGGAAGGCCTTGCAGGACTGTTTATTCCTCTCTGTGTTAAAAGTAGGGATGCAGAAGGCATATTCTTACACCTCAGAGTGAGATGAAAAATATTGGTATATATGAATATGTTTCAGTAGCAAAAATAATGTTTTTCAAGAAATTAAGTGCCATGACTGAAAAAAACCCAAATCCATAAAATTGTTTGGATCGACAACTGTAGTTTCTTCAGGGTAAGCTTGGATAACCTCTTCCAGCTAAGGACTGAGAGGAAGAGGAGAAGTGAAAGGTTTTCTAATGTTTACCTGGTTTGTGTAATTAATAGAAGGGATAATTTGCTGGATACTCAGCTGAGTGTTATACCAGCAATAGCAATATGGCATTAATAACTTGTGAGGAACAGGAAAGAGTTTGTACTTGAGTGAATGTTTCTCTCCCAGCAAGAAGCATCTCAATCACCAAAAAAAAAAAATCAATCACCGAGATCAGGCAGCCAGGTGGTAGATTTTGTCTTTTTGCTTTTTTTCTTAAATAGTAAGATGAATTAAGGGGTGGTTGATCTCTTTAGATGTCTGGGGCTTTAGATGGATTGTGTCCCAATGTTTATGTTAGTTCTGTCTAATTGTTTTATAAAACTTTGTTTATCTGGCAGGAAGAACAGAGCAGAATTTTACACAAGTAGTGCCAAGTCTACAACTGAATCAAATGGCAAAATAAACAGGCATTCAGGAGTAACTGCTTGGTTAGTTGTGGTGACTTTGTGGCAGACAAAACCACCAGAAGACTGAGCAAAGTGAAGCATATAAAATTCAGAAAGATGAATTTTATTTTATGCTGCTCTCTTCTTGAATGACCGCACCTGGGCACTGGTCCACAGCAGCATCATTTTCACCTGCAGAGAATCTGGTCCAGAGCTAAGTGTGATAGACTTAAATGATAGTATAGATAATCATTAAGGATAATCTAGGCAATCATGAGAAACCTGTTCTCTGACAACAGAAAATTCCTGTTGCTATTTCTGCATTGTTGAGGACAGAAAGACAGAAAAATGCTTACTGTACTGTAGGTTGGTTTAGAAGATTATGCCATTATCTTCTAAACATGCCTTTTTTTTTTTTTTTTCATTCTAGGTGCCACAGGAACTACTAAAGATGTGTAAGTACTTACTCTGCTCTTTCAAATACGTAACCCTGGACTTATCTTTGGTTCTACTAGCATTATACTAGATTTAGTCATACGTGATTCATCTGGCTCCTAACATATAATCAACACCACCAGATGTTTATGGTCTTTAGTAACAGCTTCCAACTCCACAAAATAACTTCAAGTCTTGTTTACTTTTCTACAGATACCTTCCCTTATTATTTCTCTAACAGAAATGTCTTTTCTCTGCTTCTGTTGAAAGAGTTGTCTCCCAGAGATGGCCATATTACTTTAGACTCCTCTTCCCTGTCACATACGAGTACACCTTTTTCCAAAGGACACATCATTATATGAAGTGACCACATAAATTTTCACCAAGCCCTGAGAGAGGTTTAAAGAACTACTGAGGCAAATTTCCCCTCTTTACAGGAGACCTGGTAACCCATCCAAGCTTCCTTTTCAAAGTACCCACCTCTCTACATGTTTTCCACATTGAAGATAATATCTATTGGCTCCTCTTTCTCTCCCTTATCTTTGATACTGAGTAGCAAAGGGCAGCCCTACCCATCCTGTTTTTCTTTAAACGTGGAAGGTCTGAACCTCTGTTGTGCTGTTACCTCTTGCCAACTTCTGGTTTTCAGAAAAGCAGCAGCAAAAGATTAGCCTTTCTCAGCCCATTTTTCATTTGCTGATGCAGAAATGAGCAGGAACAGCTTTATTCAGCCATAAATTTATTTTCCTGTCAAAGGAAACATTAAAGAAGTCCTCCCAAGGTCTTGCCTTCTTCTTTTTCATATATTTGGTATTTGCCACTAGACTTTAAGGCTGAGGGACCTGGGAAAGATTTTCGTGTTATGCAATAGGAACATTCTTCAGTTTTATTTACTTCATTTAGAATAACTGCGCTAATTAGATGGAGGAATCCTGGTGTAGAAATGAGGGCTGTCAAGTCAGATAAACAAGTGGAGAGAAGAGCTTAACAACAAGCTTGTCCTTGCTATTACAGAGCATGGCTGAGAACTAATGACAAGTCTCACTTGGCAGATGAACACTGTTGTCACAGATACTCTTGAGACCTGTGTTGCCCATGTAGTCTGTTTTCTGGGTTTGCAGTGTCAGACAATAAATAAATTACAAAAGGAAAGCTTATGAGGAACCTCTTCTTCATGCAGTCTGCATCATCTGTGCCCTCAGCATTTCTATACATACAAAACCAATGTTTTAAATTTATATTAGGGCCTTTTTTGTTGTTCAATTTAGATAAATTAAGTCACTGACTTAGAACTACATCCCTCTCTGCTCCACGGTAGATTTAAATTTCAGAATCGCAAGCACTGTTAAATTATGAATTTAGTAGGCACAATTCTGTGCTTAAAGGTATGAATATATGTAGAACTGCATTTATGTGTGTGTAAGCATCTGTAGGTCCAGGCTTTAGGAGTTAAAACTGGGAACATCCTACTTATTAGTGTTAGATCATCTGTCATGTTTCAAAAAAAAGTATTGGGATAACTTAGGAGACACTCTTGGAGCCATTATTCACTCAGGTAAGTACAGTGGAGCCAGCTGCCAGACATTGGAAACACAGATCTGTTAATGAGGAATGGCAGTGATGACCTGAAAAGTCTAAATCAGTCATCCCAATATTTAACAGCAGATTTTTATGAAGGAAGTAAAATACCAGAAAAAATGTTTGTTTCATGGATATGAACAAAGCAGATTTATATTAACTAGCACTATAGATCCACACAAGCTTTTATTTTATAACTTTTCACTTTTAACAGCTAAAGATTAAAAAATTCTCTTTAAAAAACCCACATTTTTTTTTGCTGTCAAAATTTCAGTCATACTGATTCTGGTCCAGAAAGGTGTTTGTGTCCTAACTTACAGCATACTTTTTGATACAGAATCTGGTTGTTCTAACTCAAGAGATTCTCATTTCTTGACTGTGACTCATTGCCAAGGCACCAACCATCTCCTGGAGTGAGCAGCTGGGTGGAAGGAGGGAGGGCTGGATCCTTCTCTGAGCCCTCCCAGGTGACCGCGGGGAAGCTGCTTTGCCCTCTGGCCCTATATGATATGATCTTCCTAAGCAAAGTGCTGTGAGACTGAGGTGACAAGAAGGATGTATGGTCTGGGAACATGATCTCTCCCTATGTACTCCAACCCTCACACTGACAGTGAAGCTGTCAGCCAGCTACAGCCAATGCTCCTGCCTTACTAAGAAAGAGAAGAATGTCACTGCTGACTGGAAAAGCTCAGATATAACAGGGGTAAAGTAGATGCTAGAAAATAATACAATGCGTGTGAAAATCACAGTGTGGCTAAGTTCAGAGAAAAATAAGTAACAGTAGGAAGGAAAGGACACAGCAGCTCAAGCCTGTTTCAAAATATTGTGAAGAATCCATCAAATGCAAATGACAGGCCCTTGTTCCCAAGAAACACTGCAAAACTGAGAAGTAGTTTGCCACTCGTGCGAAGTTTAGTGAATCATTTCTGGTAGGACTATAGAGCATGGCTAGAAAGAGTCTGCATAATGTTTGGCATGAACAGAGTCATAAAAGCTGAAGTAAGAAAAATGTGGATGGAAGGAATTAATGTGAATAACTGTCATTTGATATTTAAAATATTATGCAAAAAAATGGCAGCTTCTTTTACTGTTAAATGGATATAGGACTGATGGATGTAAAAACTGACAGTTGAATTAAGTATATTTTTCAGACTTAGGAAGGTGACAGGAAGCCACTTGGGACAGACAAATCTTTACCAAAAGAAACATTTATTCTAGCTGAAAATAGAATGTTGTTATGTGGATTTGCTGTTAAATCTGCCTACCAGCTACAGGACTCCACCTACACTACCTGCTGAAAAACATGCTCTCAGTTCCTCTACAGTGGATGTCTACAATTTCTGAGAGAAGATGCAGCAACACAAGTACAAGCACATCATACTGCTAAGTTCCTTCTGCCTTCTATTCCTGGTGCAGAAAAGCTTATCCCAGCTTGCTTTTCCAGGAGGACTCTGTAAATGGAGATATTTAAATATATTTTTAATGCTAGGTTCTTCCTTCATCCCTGACATCATAAAGAGTTAGAGACACATTGGAGGTAGAGCAGGAGAGAGAAAGGAAGTACTGGACTCCTGTATCACCATACACTCTCTGGGAGTCTGGGAGATGTGGCAACGGGAGCACTGCTGAAACTAGAGGAGCTTCTTTCCATTCTCATTTCCACACAGTCGAGTGTTACCACTGCAGCCCTGTTCCCTGGAGCCACCCATGTTCACCCAGCCTGGGCACAGAAGCAGCACCTGCTGCAATGGCTCAGCTGGCACCTGGGAGTTTGGACATGTGAAACTAGTGGGTATCTTTCAAAATGGGGCCTTAAGCTACAGTGTGTGAAGGCAAGAGGTGTGTGAATGTGTGTAATGCATAAACTGGAGCAGCACCCCTTCCCATGCTGCTTAGAAAGGAGTGCTGGAAAGAGGTGGAAAATGGCTTCTTCTTTAAGTGCCGTCACCAGAATTCTCTTCTCTCTTCTTCTCTCTTCTTCTCTCTTCTTCTCTCTTCTTCTCTCTTCTTCTCTCTTCTTCTCTCTTCTTCTCTCTTCTTCTCTCTTCTTCTCTCTTCTTCTCTCTTCTTCTCTCTTCTTCTCTCTTCTTCTCTCTTCTTCTCTCTTCTTCTCTCTTCTTCTCTCTTCTTCTCTCTTCTTCTCTCTTCTTCTCTCTTCTTCTCTCTTCTTCTCTCTTCTTCTCTCTTCTTCTCTCTTCTTCTCTCTTCTCTCTCTCTTCTTCTCTCTTCTTCTCTCTTCTTCTCTCTTCTTCTCTCTTCTTTCTCTCTTCTTCTCTCTTCTTCTCTCTTCTTCTCTCTTCTTCTCTCTTCTTCTCTCTTCTTCTCTCTTCTTCTCTCTTCTTCTCTCTTCTTCTCTCTTCTTCTCTCTTCTTCTCTCTTCTTCTCTCTTCTTCTCTCTTCTTCTCTCTTCTTCTCTCTTCTTCTCTCTTCTTCTCTCTTCTTCTCTCCTTTCCTTTGCCCCTTTCCTTTCCTTTGCCCCTTTCCCTCTTAAGCTTCCACATCCCCCCTGTCTCTGCTCACCTCCTGTTTCTTAGCAGGACTACAACAGATTGCACCCAGGCATCACCCAGCCCAAGAGCTGTGGCCTATACAATCCCAAATTGTGCTTTCTGTTGCGCATTTAAGGGAAAATGTATTGCAAAATTAGACTTTGATTTGTAGCTATTAAGAAGAAAGGAAGAAAGCAAAATGCTTAAAAAAAACTAGTCTGCTTAATCATAGACCTGGATAATTTGTTTTGGTGAGAAAATGACAGTAATGGTCCAGTGATGCCCCATTACAAAATATTTCTAGAACAGAAAAAAATATCCCTGTTGCCTAGTAGAGGCTTTTGGGTTTTTTTAAACATTGACATTAATTTCCTGTTGGACAATATTGATTATTATTGTTACAACTCCATTTTAGAAGCTTCGAGCTGCGCATGAAGTTGCCAGTGCTTTTGAAGGATTCTTTTATCTGGATAGTAGTTAATCTGTATTATAGAAAATGTTTCCAGCTGTCTGAGAAAATCAATCCTGTGACACATTCAGTTGGTTCAACAGAAGTGATTGTGATCTTTTGGCACCCAAAGTCCCTTTCTTAAAATGTTGTAATTTTATTTTGCTTAAAATACAGGGCTTATTTCTACTGATTGATACACATGAGCTTTCCACTTTCTTCAGTTGGAATTGGCCCACACTAGGACAGAGCAGCTTCACAGTCCTCAAGGAAAGTTGTCTCTGCATTTTTCTGGCTGCATGCGTGAGGACTGCAAGGTGGCTTAGGGTACATGGGATCATAGGAGATGGGAGACGCCTTCTGAAATGGCACTAGCTCCGCCAGGGAGGAGTGGCAGGAGGGCCAGAGAATGAGGAGTTTATTGCTCCACCTCTCTTGAGTGGTAAGATGTAGACAAAGACAGCAGATGAGGAGGCTCAGCCCACTCAGTGCTATGCCCTGTGTGAATATCATTTAGCAAAACTGCAGCATACTTGAATTTACCCCAAACCTCTACTATTAAAAGGAATTGTGAACCCTTATTCACTGGGGTGATGCAGGAAGGATAGTTTGTAATGTTCAGCCACTTAGAAAGAAGATAGGGGTAAGATAATTTCCCACTTGTAACAGTATTTTTAAGACATTAGTACCCTCCTAGGAGAGTGCTGGCTGATGTTTAAGTTGTTTTTTCTTGCATTTAAGGCTTGCTATGGGCTCTCTGTACTTTGGGCCAAAATGGCATTGACTTCAGGGATCAGTATAGCATACATCCCTGATAATTAAACAGTAGGCACATCTACCTCTTAGAATAAAAAAATTACAAAAAGAAATGTTAAATATCATAGTTCAGAAATGCCTTTCAAGGTACAGAATGGATTTAGCCCTAACACTGGGTAAAGGCCAGCTCTCAGTTTCATCACCTAGGGATCAAATCAGAAATTCATAGATCAGCTTATGATGGGGAATATCTCTGCATTGTCCCCAAGGCAATTGACCCTTCGATGGGAATATTCAGGTGAGGATATCTGGGTGAACAGCCTGTGCATGAACATTTCTACGGTGGAGCCCTCCTTGGGTGGTGGTGCCCCTTGGCTGTTTGCAACCTTCCCCAGGCACTGCTGTGTCCATATCTCATGGCCCCCTGAGCAGCTGCAGTGCAGTGCCCCTTCTCAGGCAGTTGTCACAGCTGCCCCCAGGGAAGGGGTAAAGGATGTCTGTGGATTTAACAGCACTCAACCTACCTTGCCTCTATTTTTGTTGCTAGGTTGGTAGGTTGCAGACCAAGCTAACGTGCAGCTGCTACCTTGATCCATACGCAGCCATGCAAGCTGAGCTCAAAGTCCAAATATTTAATTAAAGGTGGGTGAGTGATTTGTGTGAGACTAATGCTGGGGCACAGACTGAGACTGCAGCGCAAGCACTATACCCTTAGGGAGTAAGAATAAAATTTTTATTTTTTCCATACTACATTTGCCTTCACATCAATGCTGATTATTTAACCCCCTGCTACAGAGGACAGTATTTCAGTCAAACCTCAGTGACTCCCTAGCAACCTACAGACTGACCTGTGATTTTACCCTAAGAGGAAAAGAGAAATAATTGCCCATTTATAAAGGACTAGTCCCAATTATTTGGTTTGCAAACAACTCTGACTTCAGGAATTGCAGTACCCCATTGTACGGAGAGGCTCTGTAACACCTTTTGGCACAGCTGCTGTAAAAGTTTATTTTTCTCATCCCCATTCCCATGCTAGCATAGATGCCCCAGTTCCTTCCAGTCCTCTTTTGGTGGAATAGCAGTCCAGACTCATTCCTGCTACGTGCAGAGCCTTTTATGTTACTGTTATGTGTGGGGCCAGTATGGGGACTCACTCAGGAAAAGTGTTAATTGACCTGTTTCAGCTCTCAGACCTACTTTCAGGGATCACTGGTTGGGGTAATGAAAACTAAACTGCATCTATTCTCAAGTCTTTTCTTTCTTCTGTACATTACATTGGGAAATTGTCACTCTTTTTGTGCCTGTGTGAATACTTTATTGAGTTGTGGGTGACCTGAATTAATCTGGGATCAGTAATAATCCGCTTCTTCCCTTGCTCCTGAATCTACCCAGATGGTGTTGAAGCATCTGAAAGAAACAATCTGCTGATGTGCTTTATATCTTTTGATGTTACAGAGCAGAAGAATCTGTATCAGATGATGACAAAAGGAGGTAGGTGCTCTACTGGGACTGGCTTTACTTGCAATAGGATGCAGTGAGTTCTGCCACCAGCTGTACATCCTTCCCTTTCTCCTCCCAGTTGCCACCAACACCACCAAAGCAGAGGAAAAAAGAAGAGAGTAGGGAATCTCTCACAGAGCCCAGTATTGATGAGTCTACCCACTCTGTTAGTGAGTTGGGGAAGGGGAAACTTTGTGGCCAGAAGAGCACGTTACCTCACAGCTGTAGGTGATGTGCTCAGTAAGGGACAGTGACCTCTTCTTCATACCAGCCCTGCCACAGAAGGTGGCATTAGCACTTGTGGGAGATTCTGCTGGGCTACAAATCAAAGGAAGAGTGACTCTGTCATCAAAGAAACCAGAAATCAACTCAGATCCCCAGGGACTGGAGAAGATGTGATTAATTTGGCACCTAACAGGCAGAGCAGTGTAAAGGAAGTCTCTGCAAGTAGCTCCAGGCACAGCACAGGCTCTTAAGGACCCAGTTTTTCACCTCCTTGCATCAGTCCTGCTTTTCATACAGGCCTTGTAGCCAGAAAATATGCTCTGCAAGGCCATAAAAAGAAGAGGGCTGGGCTATGAAAGTACTTAACACCCTTGTGCTTCTACTAACAGTTTTATCTAAGAGTGGCCCTAAGCAGGGAGATGCAGGCCCTATTTTTTAACACAGAGATGTCAAAGTGCTGTTTAATTGGTGTGCATTGTTTGAAGTGAGGTGCTTCAATGGTCCCAAGTAGAACATTACTATCAGATTAACTCTGTACTCAATTTGATAGATTCAGCATCTAGAAGCAGCAGAGTAGGTGGGATTTATTGTCACAACACAGCTGGGATTTAATGAAAAATACTAGGAACTTGAGTGAAAAATAGCTCCTTTGACAGGCTCAGGCCCCACTTGAGGGTAACAGCTAGCCTCAAGGTTTCAAGGTTTTTTTTTTGCCTGGCACCATATTAGCAAGCACATGGCACTTAATATGCACTTTTCCCACAGGGTGGGAAGGGAAGGCTCCTCTGTGGATGCTCATGCAGAGCTGCCCTCCTCTCTGACCATCTGTGGTCGTTGTAACGCTGCTGCTTGATGTTGACATTATAGGGAGAAGTGTTTCAGTTAAACTCTGATGTCTCTGATAATTTCTTTAAATCAGGAACTATGGTGGTGTGTATGTTGGCCTGCCGTCGGACGCGGCTGCCATGGTTTCTAGTCAGACGAAAGCTGCACCGAAAGGTACTGAAAGTTTGTGTATTGCATTTCTCCTGCTTTCTCAGATTAATTTTACCTAGTAGGATGTATTTCCTTTAAAAATCAATTATTATTTCAGACAGACTGGCTAGCCTCGGAACCTCTTTTGGGACTATTTATAATCATTAAAGTGATTGTTCCCATTTATTTAAATTTTAACACACTCACTTTTGCAGAAGGATCCCAGAGCAGATGCTGACAGTGTGGCACATTGTCTTCTTAACAGCTTCTCCATGCTCTGAGTGCTCTGTGAATTCAAAGGAAAGAAAACCCTTTTATAACTAAGAGGTTGAGATAGATGCACTTGCAGAGCCTCAGCGCTATTTTTAGTTTTGAAGGTGTTTACTTGCATTGTGCTGGATTCCAGTAATAACAGTTAGTAAGTGCTTGCTTTCAGGTTTATTTCTGTTCTTATATGAAACCCAGTGCAAACCGTTTGTTTTCCATGTGATGTTTTTGAACAGTGGTAAAAAGCATTAGGTTCATAGGTACTTCATAGACAAGTCATAAACATATTTATGAAATAATGTAATAATTGTTTAGATTTAATATGACAAAATGCTGCTGTCACATACATACACCACAGTTTAGTCACTGACTAGTGCTTCCAAAATTTGCTGCAAAACAAAAAACTGAAGAAAAATAACACTATTAACCATAATAATAGTAACTGGTTTTGGAACAGTAGTACCTTTGTTGCATGTTTTTTTTCAAGTGTTCTAAATTATTGATATGTTACAACATGTTAACCATCTTTGCTTCTTGTTTTCTAATTAAGATTAGAAGGAAATAAACACATCAAGATTCAAACAGCTGGAGGTACAGTATGTCTTAATTAATGTCATGTATTTTGCATGCATTCGTTGAACAGAAATAAGGTGGCAATGCTCATTGTGCTGCTCTTGGGTGGTTTGGGAATTGCCCGGTTACTTCTCCAGCCGCAGCACAACTCTTCTAAAGGCTGGACCAGGGGCCAGTTCTCAGTGGTGCAGATGTAAATTAAAAAGAGGATAAAGTCACCTTCTTGATGAGAAGTAAGAAGCAAAGAAACTCCATCTTACACTGTTTGTGGATAAACAAAAATCAAATGTCCTTTTGTACACCTTCAGCCACACCACAGCTAATCCTGCAGTGGTACTAAGACCTCCCATGTGAGGTGGGGTGCATTACCAATATGTAGACCAGCATCTGTAGAGTTTTTCCCAGGAATGAGTAGTTTGCAGTTAGAGAACATCTCCATTTTGTGTAGGACCTTGAGGACCAAAGTGAGTCACTAAGTAACTTATTGGAGCTTTCCTCTTGCTATGAGAGAATCTGTGGGGCTTTGTTCTCCACTAGCCAGAATAGGACATTGAAAATTTAGAGGCTTTATTCCTGTCTTAAGAGTTTCAACTAACTAACTAAATTAAAAAAAAAGAAAAAGAAAAAAAAAAAAAGTCCTTTACAAGTTAATATCTGAAGAATATAACACAACCTAAGTTTGCATTTAGAATTTGAACTAAATAAAAGTTGACAAATTTCAAAAGGGAACTATTTTGGTGTCTAGCCAGTTTGGATGGGGGAAATCATAAAGCTGCCAGTATTTTCCCTGGGAAGCAGAGCCCTTTCCTAATTAAGGTGAAGAGCCAGAAACAGTTCTGGCTGGTTCTGGTGCTGGATGCTGGCCTAGAAGAGCAAAACACACATATACTGATTATCTTTAATAATGTAGATAGTTAAAGCTCCATGGACCTTGCTAGGAGCACTCGTACACAGGGAGGCCTTCAGTTGGTCATCACACCTAATTTCAGCAACCTGGCTGAGATGTCTAAGCTAGGAACATTGTCACCCTTGACCTGGGCAAGACTGAAGCACCTTCTTGAGGTTGCAGCTTTCCATCCATGGTTGATGAACAGAGCCTGGATTAATTAGGTCCTTGTCTAGATGCTTATTGAAATGCCTGAGGTCAGATAGAATCTATCACTAACAGTATTTTTGGTATTCAGGATAGCTGAAAGTGCACTTTTCCTTCATTGGTGCAAGATCAGGGCTTGGCTTCTGACTGACTAAAAAGGACTTACACAGATGAGCACCTTTAAATCTGCAAAGTGTCCTCTGAGCTCCACACGTTTATGGGCATGTGTGTCTGGAGGGCGTAGGCCACAAATCTCTCTGCTTCTAATGACAACCTCGTTTGCTGGTTTATGTATAAAGTATTGCTTTACCAATATTGCTTTGCTAGTCCAGCTAAACCTGTTTATTCCTTTCTTTTTTCTCAACAGTCTTCTTCTAAGACTGGTTGCCAGTGCTTTAGAGAGAGCTGTTGTCATACTGAAGATTTTTATATTTACACAGCCTTCTGGAGAGCAAGAGAGATCAGAGCACCAAAAAATCAAAACTGTTGCAAGTTCCAACTACGGGTAAAGCTTCAAGTACAGCGCTGAATCAGTTTCTGATAATGGTTGCATTATGGAAACCTCCTGCTGTTCTCCAGTGAGAAATGAAATTAATGAACTTGTGGTGGATGTTTCTGCACAAGAGCTAACTTTGATGATCTGCAACTTATTTCTCTGTGGCCATATTGCAGATTTCATCAGCTAAGCTTCATATATTTTCTCCAACAATTTTTGATAGATTTTATATAGAAAACCATTACTACTGTCCACTTAATAGTTCCTATGGTAGGTTCTTATAAATTAATTGTTAATTTACTTTAGAGTAATATATTTGTCAGGTTTGCATCTTTTTGGTAATATTGCAAATTTTAATATTTTTGCTGTGAAAACTTAAGAATAGGATGAACTAAGCATAAGACCATCGGGTTCTTTATAATTAATACTGTCACTTTTATACAGTGAGACAAATATTTGTGTTTGATTTTCACCTTTTAAGAAGATATTGCTCAAGGAAATTTATTTAAATAAGAACAATGTACTTCATCATAATATTTACATGTCTGTTTTTATTTTCTTCAGCTTTATCTCTTTTATAAAGCACTACATGAAAAAAATATACTAATGATACTATTATGTTATGTCTTCCATTCTGTGTAATATTATAATTACATTTCCTCACATAAGGATGAAGTGACACTATTTTCAGAGACAATGGGGCTAAACTCCAGTTTAGTCCTGAACTCCATCCTCCTGACCTGTGGAAGATTTTTGAACACTATTAGAGTTTTGTATCCCTGACTCATCTTTAAGCATCTCCAATATGGCAAATTGTAACAGAATGAGAGTTATTATTACTTTAGCAAATTGTTGTATTAGATAATGGATGGGAGGTTTTAAAATTCATTAAGTTTATAGCAACTGTCGGTTTCCCACAGAACATAAAACAGATTGTACATTTCCATATGGCTGAACAAGTATTTAAATTATTAAAGCCTTTTGCATAATTCTTTAGTCAAACTTTTTCTAATATAACACAATATGCCATACACTTTAAACAAACAAATAAACAAAAAATCCCAACCCACACCACATTAATGTATTACTGTAGATTAATGACCACTTTTAAAATTAAAATAAAAAAGCAAACCAGAAAACAGACAAGAAGAAATGGAATAATATTTAAAAATATTCCTTGCTTATCCTCTTTTAAGTATTTGTGGCATTATTTACTGCTATTCTCTAGAAATCTACTACTGGGGTTACCAAAGATTTCAGGCTTCCACCTCCCGAAGACAAATATGCATGTCATTCTTGACCCCATCAAACTTGAACCGAGATGAAATAAGGTTGAAGATTAAGAGATGGTATAAAAATATCTCAGTATACATGAATGTCTGTAGATTACATCTGCAGAGTCTTGTTCTTGCAAGCTAAGCTGATGAGAACTCAAATAGCACCAGGTAATAAACATGCAGTTTTGCTTCCCACCTGCCTACCATAGCATAAAGGTATAGTTTCCATATCACATGGGTTCCACAAATTGTTTAAATGGTTTGCATAGCACCAAGTTTATTTAGAACAAAGCAATTAGGCCCATGGCTGACCTGATCATGATTGCCTTCCCAAAGGAGAAAAAACACCAGTCATCCTAGGATACATCATAGTTCAGCTAGTGCTCAAAAAGCCAGTGATCTTCCCAGTTACTTGTTCCCTTCTATCCTTCAGTTGCTGGGAAGAACAATGAAAAAGGTGGACAGGGCTAAATTCAAACACCACTTGTTCTGCTACTGACATCTGAAACCCCATGTGTGGGCTGAGGGAAGAAAGAGGTGATCTTTAACAAAAAGCTCCTAGCAGTTGGTGGTGGGATAGTTGCAAAGGGTACTTTTTCTTGTTTTACGTCATTGCCTAATTTTTCCTGTGCAGAGCTGCAGAGAAGTGTGGAGCACTTTGCAGAATTGGCCTCTTAATGATTCATCCTCTGAATGTGTGGGAGGTATGGTGGTTTCTTAATATTTTTGTTCCTCTGCATCTTTTGATCTCAAAATCTTACTGATCAACTGACAAATGTTTCAGTATCATGGGCTGGAGCCTCTGCAATAGGTGTATATTCATTTATGCCATGCAGGCCTACAGCCATCTAAGTGAAGAGCTCGGGCCATGACCTTGTCTTAGATTTGCAGACTGTTGTCTTCTGTTTTCCCAAGGACCCACAGGTCTAGAAACTGTGTGACAGAACACTGTATTCAGTCTTGGCCAAGTTCCACTTAGGGAACTGATGTTCTGCTCATCAAAATTCCTCTATGGTGAGTAGCATTTCTTAAAGCCTTTGTTAATAAAAGCATGTGACATTTGGTGGATAAATGAGTATATCTGCTCTTTCAAAACTTACGATCTATGGATATTTCTGTTAGGAGGAGGAACACAAAAGAAGCCCTATATGCCAGCTGCCAGCTGTGCATTTGATGGCATCCTTGGACAATATTTAGGCACTCAGATGATGGTTCAATGTGAGAATTGAGAACATAACACACAGAGCCATTGAATGACAGAATTATTATTAAGGGATATACTTTGGTTTTAGTGAAAACATCTTTAATTGCCATTTGTAAAGAAGAAACATTGAAATGTTGGGGCTGTGATACAATTTCTTTTGCAGTTGTTACTCTTTGTCCAGCCAGAGCTGTGAAGACAGTGAGAATAATTTAGCAAAGACAGTGGATTCAAGCTTTACAATCTCAGAATCTCCAATTTGGGATTCTTTGACAGCCCAGAAGTATTATGCTTGAATTAACACAACTGAGACAATTGAATCTTGAAAAATTATCTGGTTGGGTTGAAAATTTTATTCTAGTTGTACAAACTATTTCACCTTGAAGACAGCTGATCCTTTGAATTATACTGATGAGATAGTGCATTTATTTTGCTTTCATCTTAGTGCAGAACCTGGAGCTTGGCTGTAAGGACCTGACTTATTGGAATCTGGGTAGTCCAGATGTAGATACTGCCCATCTCATGTGTGTCATCCACCTCATGGTGTAGTTCAGAAGACGTGACATGGCTTTAAACCTCTGTCACTCAAGGGTTAAATATGTCACTAAGAGGGTTGTAGAAGACATGGTAAAGCCCCGTGTAAGCTCAGTTAGGAATTAATTCACTACAAGTTAAATCCTCTCATAGCAATGAGTCCACAGAAGGCTGAAACTGCAGAAAAACAAGGTGAAATCTGTGTCTAGTGAACACAAAGGCAAAGTATTAATTTGCTTGGTTCCATCCTGCATGTCTAGCAGAGAAGTCTCTGCTGTATCGGACTATGGTTGAAATGGCATCACTAGCGTATTGTTCCCTGTCACCCACACAAGTCTAGTGATTCTCAATAATCATAATTCCCAAGCAGTCGGTGAGTCACTGCTGATCTGTCTTCTGCACAGTAGACCTCTGTTTGGTTCCCATGGTGATCATAAGTGACAATTATTACAGACTGCTACTACAGTTCCTCAGTTGCGTGTACCTACTAAAAGAAGCTCTTATCTGGGTATAGTTCCTTGGAGTTTTGCAGTACATCATCATCTCTACCTGTTGACAGCGATTTGAACCCTTCAGGTGAATTTGCTTTGTGGAGAGCGTGCTGGGGGAGGGTGTTTTGTGGAGCATTTTTGTTTTGCAGTGCATTTAGAAAAACACCAAAAAGTAACAGCTCTGTAAATTTTCCATAGAGCAAGGGTGTGCTAGTATTGCGGGAAATCTTTTGAGGCTGGGCTAAATGATTCAAGCCTTGTCACAACACATGTGCACAGAACTTAGATTTGTGATAATAAGAGTGACTTGATTTTACATAATCTGACAATTTTTATTGTAACTCTAGGGTTTTCAAACATAGGAGTATTTCCCAGACAGCAGAAAACTGTTTGTGGGTGTTTAAAACAGCTGTCACTCATGTTGTGGGAACTTCTATCTAGTGGGCACTTATCTGGTCATTATTAAATTACCTATAGCTGAAGATAGGACCTTGCTTGTGAAACAGATCATTCCATGAAGTGCAGTGAAACTCTCATTAACTTAACTGTACTGAGAAAAGAATTAAAAAGATACCATGGGATGGAGCATGGATGAAAGGGACTTCATGTGCCAGAAAGGAGGAAATATGTAGGAGAATGAGAATTATAATATTATGCAGTAAAGACAGATGCAGAAGGAGGTTAGGAACTGAAAATGATGTAAAAAAAGAAATAATTTAATTAAGTATCTGCTCAATTTCTCTGTGATTCTAATCTCTTGAAAATAGAGCAAGTAGTAGGCCAATGCCAAATCATTTTAAAACTGAAGAGAAATGTGGATTGGCTTATTGGTTCATTCCAACCCTCAGATGTCTGAAATGGCAAGCCTTTTGGGAAACAACTTACCTCATTTTTATTTGCTTAATGCTCAGTGTAATGAGCCCAGAATATTATATATCCTTCTGGGTGTTGCCGGGATATATAAATATCCTGCCTTCTCTGTCAAAATTTGTGTTGGTGTTCCCTTTGTTTCTCTCTCTCTATGCAGACTGCAACTTCTAATTACTTTGGAAGTTTGCATCATGCTTGAAAAACAATTTAGTAGACTGAGAAAATACATAAGATGTAAAAATCATTAACAGGTGTAGTACAAGGAAAGATTATCGAACATGATGGAAGGAAGCAAGGGCTTTATCTGAAAAACAAAGCAGAGTTAGAACCAAAGCTTTGTTTTACTTACACACTCTGTTTTACATTCTTCATAACTAATGGATCATTGTGCAAGAGATTAGTTTGGATCACAGCACCCTTATCGGTACTCTGAGAATTAGCAGTCCACTGAGAGCTTTGTTTATGGTCTTTGATCGCTATGTTATAGGAGACAGCAGTAATGTGAAATACTAAATTCCACCCTTAGCCTTCATTGCTCGCTTCTTATGTTGGGCAAATCTCAGTCCTGTCTGCAGGATGGCTTCAGCTCTGTAAAAGCTGAGCTCACTGGTTTCTTACTGTGAGGGTATGATTCAAAGCGACATGTTAATTGGAGGCAGGTCAGATTCAATAGCTGTTTTGTGGGGGATACCAGACTGCAGGAAAATGTAAGACTGTTTATTGGAGTTAGGAAGGTATTCAAACTTTGGAGAGAGTCCACATTGCATCACCACCAAACTCTACTTGACAGAACACAAACATAACGCCACATGCATAAATAAATAAAATCAGGGAAGTAATGCACATGTTTCAGCTTATATCTAACATAATATTTATGGTTGTGTATTACTGGATACTGACCATAACTTTGAGTTGTGAATATTTTCCTACAGCTAGGTTTGCGTTCCCAAAATGATAGTGCTGTAAGGAAAAAACTTGGAAGGATTCCCACTACCTGGATTGTCCATAGGAGCCTTACATGCTTTTGGGAAATCAGCCAACAGTTTTGCTTTAAAATTAAAGGATTTAATTAGATCTTAATGTCTAAATAGTATCAACTGGAGCAAACTCCAAGTATCTGGTTATTATAACAATGTACTTCATCTTTGAAGTCTCACAAGAAACCAGTTGCCTACTTCTTTTTCCTCTTCCAAATTGTGAGTTACTTTAATAAATAAATTATTAAATACTTTTACTGTTCTGGCAAAGGAACTGCTTTGGATCATCAGATAAAACCAAACCAGTTTTGGCAGGGAATTAATTTGCAATTAGGGCAACTGTGCCAGTCAGGGGAGATGGATTTTCTATGAATTCCAAATTCTTTTTAGTGGAATGAATAATGGTTGGAGAACTTGCACAGTGCTGTTACAGAGTCTTTGTTCATTATATCATTGCTTGTGTAAAAATTTCTTATTGGGAAACCCAAGATTTCCCATGAAAAGAACCTTGAAAATCACTACTTGGAAAATAATATTTTTTATTTCTGATAATAATTTGCTAAAAGCAGCATTATATTTTCCCCTTTCAATTTCAAGAGGAAGGTAAATTCTCATCTGAACCAGTAAGGTAAATAATCAACTTCTCTTTGCCTGCAAACGATTACAGGCAATTCTCATTCAGAGGTACAGGAAAAAAGATAAACGGTATTGACTAGCTCTATCATTGGGATTTATATGTTCATGCACCTGAAATTAATCCAAATCTTTAAGAAATTATGCTAGATTAGACGAGATTTCATGTTTCTTCCTTTCAGGTATTTTTATTGAAACATGACATTATTCCTTCATTTCTTCCTGTTGGCCAAAATAATCCCTGGCAAAAATATTTATTCTATATTTGTTGTTAAGAACGTGTACTTTGTTATGATTTTCAGAACTTCTTGCACTATTTCCCATTTTTATCTCAAATACACCCTCTAGCATAAAACTCCGCCGCAGACTAGGTTTTACCCAAAGGACTAGGCTCACACCTTTGCTCAGGTGAGCACTCCAAGTAGGTGCCACTGAAGAACACTTTGTCCTGAACACTTTCTACTCAGCTGTGGTTTTCAGCTTCAGTTGAAACATGGATAATGTTGCTTGATTGTTCTCTTGGAGGAGCATTTACTGCACATGTGATTGTATCATCTTGGGATTTGGACTGGCGTAGTTATAGGAGTCTTTCATTCCTCAGTATAGGGTCTTGAAACCTCATTTTAACTCCTGCATGGCACCTCCTTCAGACATGTCTGTGAACAAGCAGCTTTAGGCTACAAAGTTGTAAGGCACAAAATAATGTGAAAGTGTCTCCATCATTTCAGTTTGAGCAGTGATGTGCAAAACAAGAGTAAATATTACTGGTAAATTAAGTGGAGAGATGGCTTTGCAGCATTGCACAGTCTCTTTGGAGTGGCTTGAAATGATGACAAAAGGAGCAAGACAGTAAGGAATCAGGTCCTGATTCAGTATCACAAATGCCTGCATTAGACATGAAGAGTTACAGCAGTATCCCTTGTACTGTCATTGCAGTTATCACAAAGTAGTTGCAGTCTTTGTAACAGTTTCACCTGCACACCTCCATAGGCAGTAAGAATAATTACTTCCATTTGACAGTGGCTGACCATTTGACCCATAGGTTTTCTTGCCTAGGTCCTGAGGTCTGGCTGATGTGCACAGAGTGTAGCTCATTAGAATCTGCAAACTCCCACTTGGCAACCTGCTGATTTTGCCATGCAGCTCTGCAGTGCACCATCATGGTGTCTGCTAGTGTAAATAGTTAAAATGGTTTGAAGAACCAGCTAATTGACTGGTGGGGCAGAGGACACCCCCATGACATACTCCTTCTGTTGATGCCACTGTCTTTTTGGTGCTATGAGTGAAGTATGGTGGCTTCACACCCGCTAAAGAACCAACCATGCATTATCAGTGATCCTGTCCAGGCCAGTTGTACCGTGCCATACCCACCCAGTGACAGCAGACCAGTACAAAAACCACTGCTGTGCTGGAGAGGTTGGCCTTGTCTTCAGCTGGCTGAAGTCTCAAATAGTGCTGGAATTTGTTTTTCTGCTTCCCTTGCTCTCTTAGCAGCAAAACCCAAGTGAATGCACTGAGTTTCCTTTTATGTGCCTCCTGAACAAGTCTTATGGTCAGAGCTGTACTGGTGACAATCAAATTAATCACTGTCCTGTCGGCAGTTGCATGTCAGGCTCTGCTGGCAGACTCAGATGGAGCAGGCTGTAGCCTGGGATGTTGGAATAAATCCTTGTCCAAAGTAGGTCAGCAAACCGTGCCCATCCTCGAGGAACAGCTTTGATCAGAGACAGCAAATTTCTCGATATTGCTGGCAATCATTTCTTCAAATGCCTGTCCTGGGAAAGAATCCTACAGACTCAGATGGCAACGATGGTTCCCTGAAACCTGAACCCTCTGGCAGAACTTAACAGAGAAGATGTTCTGAAGAGAGACAATCACAAAGGCTTATTAAAAAAGCCCTAAAAATGTGTAAGGAATCCTTTGTAAGGAGCCTTGATATACATCTGATGCTCTCATTTCTGTAACATTCAATCGGTTGCTCCTTAAAAGCCACAAATGTCTTAAGTTTTGATTTCATAGTATCTGTACATATAATTTTAGCATTTAAAAATTACCTTTTTTCAAAACACTTATTTCAAATTTTGAAAAAAAATTATTCTCCCAATTTTCAGGAAATTTCCCAAATTAATTAATCTATCACTTCAAAGTTTGTGGTTATTTATTTTTCACTTTAGGGTTTAATTTTAATACATGGACTCAAGTTCTGCTATTAAAATGAGGAGTTACCTTATTTTACAGTATATTTAGCAATGACAGTGCTAGCAATGCTACTTGTCACTTTGCCTTTTTCTGTGACAAAGTTATCGTTTATGCACATAACTTGAAATTATTTTTTAAAACTTTGTTTCTTATGAAGTTTTTAGTTCAAGTCTGAAAGATAATAGAGTCTATAAAAATATTGTCTCTGGGCTACTTCAGATTGTCCTCTAAGCCATAAAAATATGTCTCTGGGGTTTTTTCTTTAATAAAATCCATGCTGTTGTCCATTTTCAAAGTGATCTAAACTCAAAAGTTTTCATCATGCTGCTGAATGTGTTAAACTCAAAAAGAACAAGCAAGCTGGTACGTAGGCACATGAAGGCTTAAAAGGCATCTGAAAAGAAAGCCCAACACTTGCCTTGGGGTGGACAGTCACTCTTCAGGAGTGTGATGTGAAAATGTAAAGTTTCAAGCACCCAGATGACAAGCCTGGAAAACAGTTAATTAGTCATTTATTTTCTCAGTGTCTTTTAATTTTATTGTAGTTGTTATTACTTAAAGTTAGCTACCTGTGGAAGAAAGCCAAAAGTACAGAACTGCTATTTTTCAGCAGGTTCTGTGCTTGCCCGGTTGGTTTTGATTTTTATTGTTTATCTGATTTCAGAGCTAAAAATAGATTTGAGGGGCTGGGAATCAGAAACTCCAGCCTTCCCTATGCCACACACTTGTTATTTTTGGCTGAATCACTTAGGTGGAATCCTTCAAAAACAGCTTTTAGACTTGAATGTTCAAGCAAAGGGCTTTTGTTCTAATGATGTCCCAAAAGTCTTTCTCCAGGGTAAGCTGAGAGGAGTTTGTAGTGGTGAGTGTGTTTCTGCAGCTCTTGGGACCACTGTCCAGGCTGGGTGATGCGGTGAGGAGCAAGCACATCACCAGCAGGCAGTCTATGGAGGGGCTGCATCCCCCTCTTCCCTCTCCCTCCTTTCTGCTGTCTTGCAGAAGTTTCTCTGCCCAATAAATCTGTTTTACATCAGCTGGAGAAAGGATTTAGCACCTCTTGTGTGTGCGATAAAGGAAAACGAAGGAGGTAGGTTCGGAGGTGAGCAGAAAAGCAAAAGAGTGTTAGTGATGTTGATGAAATGCTGTTTGTCGAAATGCTGCTCCCTGTACTTCCTCAGTGGAAATTACTCCTTTCTACATGGAGAAACAATCAGTAGCTTAACTTCATTACAAATTCTGAAAAACTTTACTCATGTTAGCAAAACAGCTTTTAGTTCTGTCTTTTTTTTTCTCTTTAGAAGCATCAGAACCTGTTATTGTTTCCAGTAATAGCTTGGAAATGAGATTTTTTTTTTTTTAAAGTCAGAAAAACAAATTATCCCTGATTTCATTCCCTGCTCAAATGCAACAGTGTGGATCCTCTTGTGAATTCTCCCATCACGTTCACAGCTCCTTCAGGGACAGAGCAGGAGGCACAGCAAACCGAGCAAGTTAATCTGGGAAACACTCAAATCTCCCGGGGTATCTCCTGAAGCCAGCAATCAGGGGAAAACTCACTCATTTTACTGGGATGTGTAGAAACCATGAAAGGCCTGAGGTGCTTCGAAACATTTTATTTAGTGACCAAATGCAACTGTAACCACATAACTTACAGGAAGCAATGGTGGGCACCTGTAAGGTTGACCCCCCTGAAGACCATTGTAGATGCTCAGGGCTGATGAGCAGGAGAGTGAGAAAGGTCTGGATGCTCCTGCCTTGCCTCAGGGCACTACTTAAGTGCTAAAATGTTGAAAACCAGGGGCAGTTGGAGGAGGTAGGCCAAAGGCTGTCCAGAGGGAGCAGAAATTCAGCTGGGAGGAAGTTAGAGACCTGGTCCTGCTTGTGATGGGAGCCAAGAGGGCCTGAAGGCTCTGAAAACAAGTGAATAAAGCCCTTGGGGCAAGAAAGCAGGGTTAGACCCCATTTGTTTCCTGTGTGTGTACGTAAGGGAGGCAAACCAGCAGCACACTGGAGCTATGTTAAAGGGTGAATATTTCTACATGGTGGGAACTGCTTTTGATCTCTCCTGCTGAGGGAGAACTGGGGGAACTGAGAAAACAATTGGAAAATGGAGGTCTATCTTTAAGATCAGTTCAGGACTCTACTGAGGAAAAGGAGACATGACTGGAAGAGAAACAGGAAAATTAATGCACCCAAATTCATCCAAGATCTTTCCAGGGACTCCAGTTTTTGGTTCAGGAATAAGGCCATTTCAATTAGTCTACTCAAAGTCCCCAAAAGATCTCAGGAGGCCAAAAAAAACCAGAACTGATGTATGGATTTCAGGGTTTTCTGTATCTAAAGATCCCAAGGCACAGCCCCTGCTTTCCTGGTGCTCCCTTCTCCTCTGATTTTGGTTAAGAATCCTTCGAGGAACCAGATGAGCAAGTCAGGAAAAAAATAAGTCGTCTCTCAGGCCGAGTTAAATGTTTGTCTAATTTTTCATTCCAATCTAACCTCCTGGGAATTTGCTAGGCTAAGGTTGCTACTCCTACCACCCAAGCTCCTGACTGATGTTTCTTTTTCCAGATTTGCCAAAATTCTCACTCTGATGAAGTTTTCCCCATTTTCCTCCTGAAGACGAGTCTATTAATACCTCCCCTCCTTTTTTTGGCAGGTCTGTTCTGAAATGCTAAATCCTTATTTCCTCAGCAGGGGTATAATATCTTCTCTTATTAAAAATGCTGAAACACAAGCTGACCCAGAGGTGTGTTTATTTGACGTGAAGAGATTCAGTAAAAATGCTTCCTTGGGACAGCTAGTGTTTCAGCCGTCCTGCAAGGACTTGGCAAACGTTTCAAAAGTTCTGCTGGACCCTCTGTTCCAGATTTTAATAACCCTGCTCAAAAATGGCAATTTCCACTATTTCCAAGCACAGACGGGTGGAAATTTCCAAGTCGTTTGTCTGGAGCTATGGCACAGGCAAAGAGAAAGACTGAATCTCTCTTGATTAATTGCTGGGCAATGGAGTGAATAAGGATGATAAAAAAAAAAAAATCTGTGTTTCTAAAACTGGCTACAGCAGCGTTTTACAAACAGGCTGTGAATTTGGCCTCCTAAGCCAGTGACCACCAAAGTGTTCCCACCATCAACCTCTGATGCTGTAGAGTCTCACTGTGATGGGGCAGGAGAGAGCTGGAACCCCAGCTGTAGAAGGTCAAGAGGGTAAGAAAGGAGCAGTCAAGGCACAAATATTCAGCAAAGTGACGACACAGTCCCTAACACTCACGTGCTGACCAAGTACAAGGCCGTGTGCCCGGAGGGAGAGAGAAGCAAGCACATTTCCTGCACTGTGGGTGTGACAGGAGAAATCTCTGCACTGTGGTATGGCTATACCAAAGCAGAGATGTTAGTGATGTGCCAGACATGTCAGTCCCAAAGCCAAGGTTGTCCGCTGAGAGCCCTTGGCCATGTTTAAGTACTTTGGGCTCTTGCCACCTCTCAGTGAAGCCAACGTGAGTCTGTGCATTGACTTAAATGGAAGTTGGGATGAATCTCTAAGCCTCCTCTCTGTCTCTCCCTTTTTGCTTACAGCCTTTTAGAGCTCTGTGACAGATGTCTCTCAGGTGTAGTTCACTTGGTGTTTAGCTTTCTACTAAGCAATTTCCCGGTTTTCTATTTTAAATCTTTCTTTGGGAATCCCAATGAACAAAATCCTTCTCACTCTCCATCTCGGGTTGATTTTTCATTCACCCATCTCTTCCTGTCAAGACTGCTGGCTGACAGGCTCTGTTTGGATTGTTTTATCCAGCTGATATCTAATCAAATGGAGGTCTGATCATCAAATAGACTCTTCCAGCTCAGCCTCAAAACCCCTCAGTGTTCTACCTCCTAACAGTTACTCCAAGTTCTCCTCTGGAGTAAAACAAATCTTGGTGATATCAGCAAAGCTTTGCTGGCTTACAACACTTGAGAATCTAATCTTCTAACAACACAACAGTTTGGGTCAAAGCAGAACATGTCTGGCCAGGATTGCCTATATTTTGTACAAAACAATCACCGCTTTGGCAAGCGAAACACCCATCAGAGTTTGTGTTTCATCTCTTGCCCAAAGGCACAGACCCCTCCCGAGTCAGTGACCCTGACTGCTGACCACTGACCCCAGACCCTTGACCCAGCTCCTGATCTTTGACCCTGATCCATTACCCCTGATCCCAACACGCAACTCCTGACCTCTGATACTGATCTGTGACCCCTGACCCCGATCCGTGACACCTCAACCCAGCTCCTGACCCACAAATCCTAACCTGACCCCTGACACCTGACCCCCAACCTCTGGCCATGGACTTGTGGCCCCAACAGGCTACCTTTGATCCTGACCCCTGACCCTGACCCATGACCTTTGACACCAACCCATGACCCCTGACCCCAACACCTAACTCTAGACCCTGACCTGTGCACACACCTGACATCTGACCTTTGACACAGCTGATGACCCCAATATCTACATGTAGCCAGTGAGTCCTGACCCATAACCCTTGACCTCTGACCTTTAACCCTGACCTTGAACTGTGGACCCTGGTCTTGAATGACCCTCATAGTGACCCCTAAGCTCAACAGCTGATCTTTAAATCCCTGACCTTTGGCTCACAACATTTGATCCTTGCCCAGCACCTGATTTTACCTCAGTCCATGGCCTATGTCCCATGACGCGTGACCCGGAGCCTTGACTGTACCCCTGACTGCGACCATAACCCCTCACTGAGCCTGACCCCTCTCACCCTCCCAAAGAGAACACACTCTCAGCACTGGTCAGAAGACAACAGTGGTATTTCGGATGAGAACACCATGCACAGATATTTTTTTTCATACCAGCGCCCCTATCTAAACTGTTTGCACGTAGTTTCCTTGCATTATTTTATTACTGAACACGCAGATGTGCCTTGAAGACACCATTTATTCCAGCAGCACGCTGGGGCTATGTTAAAGGGTGAATGTTTCTACATGCTTTTGCTCTCTCCTGCTGAGCATGCAGTGGCTGTAAGGTAATTGTACATGTATGAATGTTTGTGCAAATGTTCAGTGTCCGTTTGCTTCTTAAAAACAAGCATTACTTTACTCAGTAAGCATAAAAAAGGGATTATCCCAGCCTAAGCATGCTATTCTGGCCCCTCCTCCAAAAATAAAATAAAATAATAAAAATTAATTTAATTAAAAAATAAAATAAAATAAAATAAAATAAAATAAAATAAAATAAAATAAAATAAAATAAAATAAAATAAAATAAAATAAAATAGGGAGGAGGCTGCAGCTGCGAAGGCAGCAGGCTGCAGAGGCGCTGGGCCCCCACCAGAGAGCAGGGTTGCTCCAGCAGTGAGTGGTGCCTTTGCTGGACGTGGCTCTTGCAGCTCTGCGGTGCTGCTTTGGTCAAGGGATGATGGGGCTGCTGGATGCAGAAAAATGACCATGTGGAGCATCGACTTTCTCAGCGCAGACGAGGAATGACAAAGTTCAAAACATTTGCTGTATTGAAAGTATTAAATGGCAGAAAAAAACAATTTAGAGCTAGAATGGAAAGCTTTCAGTGTGTGTGCAAGGGAGGTCAAATGTAAAGCAAACTTATTCATGAATGTCCCAGCTTCGTTTATTCTAGGGTCACCCTAGCATAAGAAAAATTAGCACTCATTATGTCACATGCTTTCTATCCAAAGATTCAGAACTTCTATTCCTGCAAGCAGTGCGATGTACCAGTTTCAGTGCCCCATGTGAGGAACTTGGGCCTCACCATCAGAGGTGCAGGTCACTTACAAAAGCAATTGAGCCCAGCTGTGGTCTGGGCCACTGATACTACCATCATCTGCTGTCTCCAATTAAGGCTCCTCATGATGGTAACCTGACAAAAGGGAGCCCTCTTAAAAAGGCTGGCCAGCAAAAGTCTTTGGGACTATGTGCTTAGTCAGAGGTGAGTCTGAACTGGACCTGATTTTAGCAGGCTGCTGATCCCACGTGCTGTGAACTGGCAAAGTTACTTTTCCCAAGGGGCCAGTGAAGTATGTTCAGTGTACAGTCAATGTTTCCTTTACAACCATGTTTGCTTCTCCTCCAGGGGCTGAAGTGTCAGGCAGAGTTGATTTTTTGCTGCAGAGAGCAAAGCAAGAACTGTCTCCTAGGGCAGGACCAGTCCCTTTGAAGCAGCCTGCTACCGTCAGAGGGTAGGCAGCCTGAAGGCCTGTACAACTGCTTTTCTGCTGGTGAGACATACACTGGAGCCCAGATACCCACTGCAATCAGAAGCAACAACAAAAAACACCTGATGGGGGCCCTGAGGGCACTAGTGTGTCTTAATGGCCCTGACTGGCTTCACCTGGGCCCCCCACCCACACCATGGGTTTGGGAGCCTATTTCCTGACAGCCCAGGGCTAGTCTCCTGCCCTGTGTCTTTGCTGGATCCCTTAGTGCCATGTTGCAGCCCTGGCCAGCCTGTGTCCCACTGATGTCTGCATGGTATGTCTCTCTGCTGGTTTGCTCAGGCTTCTTTGCTGCTCCTTCCCTGTTTTTTTTTTAGCTCTGAAATCTCTGCACTAATTATACCTGCTGCAATATGAACCTCCTGCCAGTGGGGAAGGGATAAAAATAATGTTGTTGTCCTCTTTGTGTACACAGACCTCAGTGGTGTTTAGGAATCAGTCCTAATCCAAAGTGGCACTTTCACTTTTGGGCTCTGCAGTCCTTGGTACAACCAAGTGATGGGTTGGTCTGTAGTGCTTTGGATGGGAGCTGGAACTTTTGTTGCTCTGTCTTCTCTTCCAGTAGAAATTTGTTGGGAAATGTCCTAGCATGCCAGAACCAGTGGGTTCATTAATCATGCCAGCAGCAAGGTAGCAGAGCACTAAGAAAAACAGATGTGCTCGTGAGCACAGTGTTTTGTGGCAGACTCGTTTTTGCCTGTTGGAAGATAAGAGAGGTTACAAATCAATGTAAACTGTCATATGCTTGGTGCTGTAGACACCTCTCTGCTATCAGCTAGCATACATTGCCAGTTAATTTCTCATGGACAGTTACTTAAGGCTCATCCTTCATTTGGGATAGGTTTGAAATGACATCTTGAAGCAAAAAAAACCCAACAGCCTTGGCTCTCTGATGCACTCAGCTCTCCTTGGTAGGCTTCTGATACTTCCCATAAACTCTGATATCTGGTTATTTCAGTCAATTTTCCATATGTATTTAGTGATATTAGGAAAAATAAACATGCCACCAGGAGAGTTCCACACTCCAAAACAGAAAATGAATTAACATAAATACTTGAGGTAATACTTTCACAGTAATAAAAAAATCAAAGTCATTAGAAGCTGTATGCAATTTCCTGAAAGCATCTGGTCCTGTCCCCTTCAGAGATGGGATGCTGAAGCACCAGTGTGACTCTTCCTGTGTTGCTGCTGATCTGCAGATTCTTGTAAGCACACATGCCAAAAATTTGGTAAAAGCGGACCACCTTGAATTTCAGTAACAACTCTGAAGAAAATCTTGGCTTTCTAAAAGCTCCTTGGCTGCTGTCTAGTGTTGTGCTAGTCCTTCAGTAAATAAAGTGCTCCCATTGTCTTTCAGTTGTCAACTATATGTTGTATTTTTATTACAAGATGTTTAAAAACCTGCAGTATGCTGAAGGAGAGAGGTTCAGAGTAATGAAAAAGCATAGCATAAAGCCTTGGGAAATGAACTCATTAGCATGCCAGCGAGTGATGTAATTTTGCTGTGATTTTGTTAAGGCTTGATTAACAGGGCCAGTTTTTTTCTGAATCATTGTGCTCTTTTTTTGTGTTTGTTTGTTTTTGTTTGGTGGTTTGGTTTTGTTTTTAGGGTTTGAGGTTTTGTTTTCTTTTCTGGAAGGGGAGAATAATTCTCCTGTGTTTGTGGAGGTGCAAGCATGCCTATTGCATTTGCTACCTATTTTCCAAGTTGGACTGGTGTTCACCACGATTTTTGTAGATTAAGCTACTGCAGCATTTTACAATCTGCAGGCCAGATTCAGCCCTCATGAAATGAACTGCTACTTTGCAGAAGGAAGCAAAGTTGTGGTGAGTCTAACGTTGCTTCTCTGCTTGTGTATACTGAGCTGGAGGAACATATGAGAAACCTTTCTTCTCCTCCCTATGCGGGAGGGTGTTGCCTTTGTGTTCTTTTAGTAGGTGGAGCTCTCAGTATTTAACCTGTGAAGGGTAAAACCTTCTGAAATGTCATAAGGAAAAATCAGGATAACGGTTCCTCCCCTTGCTTTTGCAGGCACCTGCAAGAAATGGAACACAGGGAAACAGTTTTAAAAAAGGTGATAGAAAGAGAGATGTAGATGACAAGGAAGTATGAAATACTGGCACCGATGTGGACTAACTGGCTGTAGCTTTAGGGGGAAGTGTCCATGTTAGAAATTACTTCTTCCCTCCTCCTGGACTGTTGTTTAGACACTGCTGACTTTGGTACAGTAGCAAAAATTTGTTCTTCAGGAGCCTGATCCAAAGCCCATGGAAGACAATTGAAGTGGTTTCACTGACTTCTGTAACCTCTGGATCCCACTGCACTTATGGATCCCATATTTACTTATGGATTTGTACTACTATCCACAAGCAACTGTTAGACTCCTGAAAAAGACAACCTGAACAATTAGAATGAGTGAATCTTTACTGTGAATAAATTGCCAGTAGAAACATGCTCATGGCACCTGGGGATTGTGTATTAATAGGGTTCTAATTAATGGGCCTAATTTGATGCCACAAAGGGAACATCACAGCTCTTTGTGCTCCGACACAAGTTAAATGTTAATGGGCCCCCAGAGGTGTTTGAATTTGGGTTCCAATTAATGTAACCACATGTATGGCTTAGCCATATGCATACACCCAAGCAATATTCAAGGCTTGTGAATCTTGCTACCTTTCCTTGTCTATTATGTCAAGATGCTGGTGCTCTGAAATGTCACCCCTAGTATTTGACTATTTGAAACCTGTACAGTATAGGAGGAAGAGTCCCATCATACTTCTGAAAACATGTTGTTTATTATGAGCTACCTGCACGGTGACAGAGACATCCTGAGACTTTGTATGCTACATCACAGGAGCAGAACTGTTTCAACTGGTCTTGTGTGAACTGTCACCAGAGCAAGGGAGTGCTGTGCTGAGTCCTCTGTGTCAGGTTTGCACAAGTTAAGCCCACACCAGCCGTGCTGAACAGTGTGGCACAGAGATTTCCATTCCACAAACACAGCGTTGTAGGCCCAGGCTGGCATGTCTGGACAGCCCTGTGTTGCATGGTGTAGATTTACCCAGCCTATGCAAGCAAAGGCACCTACTTCCGTCATGTGGGTCCCTGCAGGTGGCACATATGTCCTCAAGTCAGAGTACAACTCTGTGTTAAACTCTCTTCAGGTACAGACCTCACTCAAAAGTGTGATCCGAGACATTGCTGCTGTCTTGGATCAGGTCTCTGCATGACACTCTTATTCATAACTAGTTCAGAAGGAACTTGGGGTACTTTGCAATAAATTCCTATGTCAGTTTGCACTTTGATCCTGTTGATGTGGGACCAATTCCAAACAGGCTGCTGGTGGCTCCCTGAAGGTCTTGCCATTCAAGAACTGTGTCAACAAAGCCAGCTCTGTGCAGTGCTAGATGAGAGCATCTAAACTGTCAGTTCTCCATCCCTAGTCCTAATCTGGTATGATATCAGGTCTCTGCCAATGTGCAATTTTCTTTGAGAAGGTGTTCCTTGATGGTAACATGGAATTATCTAGGACGCTTCTGTTCTTTTCTGCATTAAGTTTTGGATCCAAAGGGACCACCCTGCATCACAGCCTCATTGTTTTTCCCCTTGCATCTGTGGTTGTGAGACTGGTTAAATATGAAAGCTATCGAAAGAAAGGCTTGTGGCCATGGGGATGAAGGAAAGCAGTGAGCAATGTGCTCTTTGAGAGTCCAAAAAGAATAAAGTCCCATTTATTCTTTCTGGGACTACTCAGGTACAGGTCTGTGCTATCTTGTTCAGCAAAGCTCTGAGGTTAAAGCTAGATTTCAGGCATGTCTGAGTTGAGGCTGGATCAGCAGTGTAACAAGAACATTGCATTATACAGTATTTCTGCCAACAGGCTTGACTTGCTTGTCCCTGTAGCCTGATGTTTCCAGATTTGGAAGGAAGGGTAAGGAAGAGAGGGCTAGAATAAAAACAAGCCTGAATACTTCTCTGAGACCCTTGTCTGCAGCCACATAACTCACCAATGGGCTTTTTTGTCCTTACAGATTGTCGTCCTTACCTTGATACTGACTGATCTGCTAATTCTTGCTAGCGCCTTTGCTAAGGCTCCCTGGTTTCTGGAGGGGCATATCTGGGCTGTGTGGTAGCCCACAGGGAAGTGAAAGAGCACTGATGAGAGTCTATTTTTCTTCTGTGTTGTTCAGTGATCACAGCTTTGGGATTCAGATAGACATCTGAGTTGGGGCCCAGATGGGGTGGACTTATATTTTTATACATCCTCAAGATGTGGCTCAGCTACTCAGCCACCATCTTCCTATTTGAATATTTCCCTGTCTGGGTATTAGAAACACCATAGCCACAATAAAGGGATAGCTTTTCTTTCAAATTCTCTTCACATTTTCCAGGCAAGCATGTAAGGGTTTTCAAGCAGCGACTTTTCAGCTGTACCTGGAATGTAACTGTAGGATGTCCCAGGTTTGGATTCATTACCTCTTTCTCGAAGCTGTTGTATTCATCTGACTTTGAGACTCCTACCATGTCTTCAAGCTCCCAGGATATAAGGTATTCTTATAGTGTATGTGTCTGTTCCCTTGGGTTGGGAGGTAAAATAGCTCACAAATCCTGTGGCCCATTGGTTGCTGCATGGGTTTTATTTCAGAGCCTTTAATTCCAATCTATGTCTTCCCATTGTTGTTTGTTTTGAAATGGATCCTCTCAAGCTGTCAGACTGGAAGGCTCCCCAAAAGGCTGTGGTGTACACAGAACTTACCTTTTAACAGTTGGTCCATGTAGCTGTGGTGATGCATCCATGACGGCTCTGGCTTTCCTGAAGCTGGACACTGGGCAAGCAGATACGTGTCAGTACATTCAAATTGTTCAGATCTCTGGACCAGTCTTTTTGGAAAGAAACTGCCAGCAGGAGTTCTTGTGATACTGGTCATCTGCAACCACAAATGGTATGAAAGCAAAGCTGACAAAGTGAGAGAGAATGCAGAAGAGAGCAGTGAAAATAATAAAAGCCTTCATAATTAAAACCAGTAGATTTGAGGTAGAGAGCTGGGAGTTTTCCCCTGTTTATAGGAAGCCAGAAGCAAGACATACCTAGCTGTAAAGATATATATATATACACACATATATATAAAAAGAAAATTATATTAAAAAGGTAGGATTTTTCAATAGAATGCTAATTTTACAACCCTTCCATGGAGTGTGTATCTTAGGGTTGTTAGGAGGAAAATGCACATGGCCTGTCCTTAAGCATGAAGGGAGCAAGCTAATTCCCCTGGGCTCTTCACATGTTAGGGGCAAAGGGGTCCCTAGAGAGGGAGAGCTGGAGCTCCTGAACGATTCTTGTGCTGCATCAATCTCATGGAGCAATTTGAGCAACTGGTTACCATCTGCCCTTGACTGAAGGGGCAGATGGTAACCAGTTTGCTAAGCATGGAGCTGAACGTCAAATTAGGGTGATGCCCACTGAAAGTCAGGTGATGCACACACTGCCCTCCTCTCTTTTTCAGGTAGCTTGGTATGCAGTCAGCTCCTACATGTTCTACTGCATGAGCTCAGAGCTTCACAAGGGTGGGGAGCAATAGAGATGAAGCAGCTTGTCCAGCCAGTGTTCAAGGCTGCTCTCCATGGGAGCTTTGAAGCCTTTTAAAGCATTCTGTTTCAGAAAGGGTAGGCTAGATTCGCTTTTGGAATCATACATGCCCTAAAAAGTGTGGCTTAACTGCTACTGATGCCTCTACTCACCCGCCTTCCTTCTATTTTTCCTGCTGTAGGCACTGTGAGTTTAGCTGTGCTTCTAAAGTGGTGTTTTCTTATTCCATTGGATTCATCTTCTAGAACTGAGCAACTCCAAAGTAAGTTGGACCTGTCTGAAATTCCCACTGCCCTGTCAAAGGCATCATGAACAGAGGAAGTGTTTGTTATGAATATGTTTTTAATATACATCTCCAGCATTAAAAATAAAGCTAACTAGCTTACAGATTTTTGACAATGCTGTCCTGCAGGAGATTGAACTTATGAATTGCCTGCACTTATTTTTACATTTCAGTAGGATGTGGTTAAAGCAGTGCCCAACTGGAGCAGGATAAAGGTGGCTTGTACACATGTCTTTGTGCATGCAGGTTTCTGTGATTGCATAACTTAAAAACCCCTCAGACCCAACACTGGACATGGGGACAGTCTGCTGAGTAAGATGGTGATGTCACTGTCAGCAGAGATACTCTTCTGTAAGGTTTGTTCTGGGTTGAATATGGATATACAGAGAGGTTTCCTTCGAGCTCTCACACTTCTGTGAAGGCTTTCTGGAAAGTAGATTAAATGGCAAACAACCCCACGTGCTTACAGATTTGCTGACAATCACAGTGGACAGTATTTGGTTTCGCTGAGAAGCTACGTGGAAAGCTGCGTACGCTGGAATTGCAGGATTGCGCATGACAGCAATCGCTCATCCCAATGGTCTTAAAACAGCTCTATGTTGGAAAAAAAGTTCCTTACACACATAGTCTATGTGACATCTACTGGCTAGCTGTCCTTCTCATTGGAAGGCAGAACTGTCTGTCCACAAATGGTTTTTGCAACAAAGGAAGGGAAAAATCTAGGCTGCCTGACTCACATCAGTCTCCTCAGATGACAAATAAAGCACAGAGCAAATCCTGTGGCACTGGTGAAACTTAGACTCATGTGGCGTGCATTAAAATTGTGTCCTAGCATATGAATCTGAATTGATGCAAGGCAACAGAGACAAATTTAGGTAAGCCTTGCAGAGGCTTCAATTACTAGTGTCTTTTTTTTTTTTCTTCTGGGTAAGGCATCCACATCTTGAAGTGTATCAAATATGCAAAACATTGCAAAATATGTAGCCAAATACCATGTATTTGCAGCTTCCCTGCTGAAACTGCAGCTCCTTCTTATGCACAAAAGCGAAACAAACTGTAAAGCCATGCTAAATCTGATGTAACATGGGGAAATTCTCCTCAGACTGCCAGCAGCATGTAAATAGCTTGGTCTAAGGAACGGAAGAAAATACAGCAAAAAGCCAGGAATACCTCTTCTGAGAGCCAAAAAAACATTCTCCAAAACATCCCTCCCCTTTGTGTGTGTCTTCTCCTTTCATCATGGGTATGATTAAAAGCTGCACTTAAACAGATGGAACGCTTGTTACTGATGTCGGTGGGTCTTGCTCTGTATCCATATGATCTGTACAAGCTGCTTCCCAGCTAATGTCTCTGGGATTGCCTGAAAAGCATAGTTTTATGAGACTATAACATCCTCTTTCTCATGGAATCTGGGGCTTCACTTGATTCCTCCTCTTAACTTCCATGCTGGTGCATCAACCTTTTCAGTTTCTTTGCCCCTGCTATGTCATTAGGCTCCTGAGATACAGACAAAAAGTGTTTATTAGGGTAGAAAGATCTTGATCCTATGGACAGAAATACTCTTGAGATAGATCCCTCAAGCCTATTTTAGATCTGTAGGCACATCAACAGTTTAGAACACGGAGGTCGTGGGTGTGTTCATCAGCTGTTGGCACTAAAACTTCTACGTTTTAGTGGTGTTGGCTGTGACACTTGAATGGCAGTCAAGAATACAGGAACCTGGCAATGTGGTTTTTAAAAGGCACTGGGGAATATCAACAACTGGATCATTGCGAATTGCTTTTGGAAGCTCTTTGAAACCTATAAAAAGATGGAATTTTGGCTTTGATCTCAAAGAATTAAATGTGTTTAGAAAAGTTGCTTTTGTGCGAGACTGAAATCCTATAAAGTAAAATAAATGCCTGGTTAATTGGTGAAATCATAGTGGTGCCAACTTGGAGGATTAATGAAATACTCTCCTGTTTTGGTAGATTGAAGTGGACAGCGAGATATTGGTTCTTCTTTTAGCCCGGGGACAGAGGTTTGAATTGCTTTGTCTTGTTGGAATGTGCTGTCCATCCTTAGGGATAAAGTAGAAGGGAATAGAGAAAAGGGAACTACACTGAATAAATAATGTAGTGCGGCATGTTGTATGGGGTACATAATCTAAGGTTTATGCGTCATGTACGGACTCAGGCTATTAAAAAGCGATGTTGTGGTGGTATGCTCGCTCAGCTCACATTGATGGTATGTTTATCTTCAATGTGTTTCAATGATTCTGTAATTTTAATTCTCATAGACCATTCCTGTGGTTTGCTTTATTATATGGAACCTGAACAGTGTTTTCTAAGTCACTTTGGCACTATTCCACTTGGATGAGAGAAGCTATTCTAGTTGGATGAGAAAATTGATGGAGGGCTGAAAACCAAAACATATCAGAGAAAATGCCAGCCAGAGAACACAATGGGGATAATGTTAAAGCCAATATACTACAGCTACAGGGTTAATACTATTTCTAGACGTAATGAATCCTCAATGCTGTCCATTTTGAATGCCTGTCTTCTCTGTGCAACAAAGTGCTTGGATCCAAGTCATAAAGTGTAGGCATAAAATACAAGAAGTTTGAAACAGAATATCCTGAACTGACCCATTCATGTCTATGTAGAAGAATGAGATAATGTATATAACTGGTGGAACGGTTTGCATACTTGTATGAAGGGCTTTATTTAGCATTTCTAGGAGAGAGCTTGTTTGATGCTAACCTTCAGAGCTGGCAAGAGAAGGAGCACTTTGGCTCTGGTTCAGGAAATCATAACATTCAACATTCAAGAGGATTTACTTGTATCCTTAAAGTCCAGCACGTATTTAAGTGTCCTGTTGGCCTGCGGCCTGCTTGTGTAGCACCTCGCAGAACCAACTTTAAAATGGTGGAGAGGGCAGAGAAGTTTTAGCTAATGTTATTGCAACCAGTGCCTGGAAAGAAATGTGGTGCATTAGCCTTAAGCCCCCTCCCCTTCTTCTGTTTCAAGGACTAATCTGGAAAGTTTCCAAACTGATTTGAGAAGGGACTTTGTAGGACAGAACCCTGTATCTTGTAGGCTTATGATAAAGCTCTTGACTTCATTGGGGTGGGGTTTGGTGGTTGGTCTTTAGAGTCTGTCCAGAAATAAATATCTATCCTGTGAAAAGGGAAATGCTTTGGTGACTGTAACTCCCAGCTGGCAGCTCAGCAAACAGATCTTCGTTCCAGTGGTAGATCATCAACTGCTTTGTGGGTTCTGGGATGGTGCAGTCTTCCACATCTGGCTCTTGCAGACTGTGGTGAGCAGCTGGTCATAGGGCACTCCCCAAGTGTCTGCAACCAGGCACTGCAGTGAGGCACAGCCATGGGCCATCTTCCTCATCTGTCCCTGACTTCCCTATGCAGTACCATGCTGCTCACCCACAGGCAGATGTGACAGGGCTTGGACTTGGGTTTACTGTGGCAGATCTTTTACTAGCAAACTAAAAAACATTAAAAACTTTCCCAGTGACAGGTAGTTATGTGCTGAATCCTGTGATCTTGTGGATGTGAAGCCAAAAATTAGTGAGTCCTCTTATGGCTAAACAAGCATGAACTGCATTGGGATTTTTGTTCTTGTTCTTTTAGTCTAGCAAGAATTTAATTTCTTTAGTATAACACAACTGCTGTCTTCTCTGTGGTATGTTATGCCTGGCAAGAATGCAAATGATGGAACTGAGGCTTGGAGCACCTTCTATCTTCACAGTGGGGAGGCTGAATTACTGCTAAAAGGAAAGTCTTTATTCACTTATTAACATATTTTTGTCAGCTATAGTCAGCCACAACTTGTTTTCTTAGAGACATCCATGTGGAAATACTCTGTGTTCTGCATATGCTTTCACATAACTTGTATGTAACCCTGCACAAGTGCTAATAACCCAACTAGGAACTAGCTCCTACTTGCAGAAGGTCTCTTTAAAAGGCCATTTGCTGCTGTATATCCTAATGTAATTTTCCCATTTGCCATGGGTACTAAATAGAAAATGAATGTGTTCTAGCACTGAAAATCCCGAGCTTTGATTTTTGGGGTCCATTGGGCAGATAATGGCTTTGAGAGAGGAACTTGGTTTCAGACAATTTCTCCTTTGACATCAGAAAGTTCCCTTGCTTCTCAGTCTCTGTGGCTTTGAAGTGCAGGTAACTACTTGGTGAAGTTTTTGATACCATAGAATTTAGGGTCATGGTCAGGTTGAACATCAGGGAATGAAACATCAAATATCAGAGTTTGGGTCAAAGGACAGGAGTAAGTCTCAAAGGTCATGGATCAAAGTCAAAGGTTGTGGTCAAAAGCAAGGTCAAAATTCACAGGTCGGGGGCAAAGGTTGCTGCTGGTGTCAGAGGTTATGGATGGGGAAAAAGGGCATGGGTCAGGATCAAAGGTCAAACATTGTGTTGGGGTCAAAGGTCACCAATTAGGATAAAAAGTCACAGATCAAGGTCAAAGGACATGAATAGCATCAAAGGTTCATAGTCACAAGCTGTTAGTCATGAGTTATGGCCAGGTGTCAAAGGTCACAGACTGGGGTCACAGATCAGAGAGTCAGCAGTCAAAGATCATAGTTTTGGGTCAAAAGACAAAAGGTTGTTTATCAGGGTTGAAGGTCATAGGTCACAGTCAAAGGTCATGTATCGGTCAAAAGTTGTGGGTTGGAGATAAATGGTCAAATGTCACGAATGGGCCAAAGGTCATTCATTGAGGTCAAAGATTCTGGATTTAAGTCAAAGATCAAATGTCATAGTCTAGAGCCAAAGGTCAGGGATTTGGGTACAAGGTCAGATGAAAGGTCATGGGTTGGGTCAGGAGGTCAAAAGGTCAAGGGTTAGGAAAAAGGTCAAGGGTTGGATGGGTAAGGGTTACAGGTCACAGGTGGAGGTAAATGGCTATGAGTTGGTCAAATATCAGAGGTCAGGGTCAATAGACAAAAGTCACAGGCTGGGGACAGGTACCAGGGGTCAAATTGGCATTAATGGGTCAGGACTCAGGGTCAGGGCCAGGGGGAGGACTCTAGAGTAGAGTTCAGGAGTCAAAGATTGGGATAAAAGTTTGAGATTTGGGGGTCAGGAGCTGGGTTGAGGTGTCACGGATCAGGGTCAGGGGTCACAGATCAGTATCAGAGGTCAGGAGTTGCGTGTTGGGAGCAGGGGTAATGGATCAGGGTCAAAGATCAGGAGCTGGGTCAAGGGTCTGGGGTCAGTGGTCAGCAGTCAGGGTCACTGACTGGGGAGGGGTCTGTGCCTTTGGGCAAGAGTTGAAACACAAACTCTGATGGGTGTTTCGCTTGCCAAAGCGGTGATCGTTTTGTACAAAACATAGGCAATCCTCGCCAGACATGTTCTGCTTTGACCCAAACTGTTGTGTTGTTAGAAGATTAGATTCTCAAGTGTTGTAAGCCAGCAAAGCTTTGCTGATATCACCAAGATTTGTTTTACTCCAGAGGAGAATTTGGAGTAACTGTTGGGAGGTAGAACACTGAGGGGTTTTGAGGCTGAGCTGGAAGAGTCTATTTGATGATCAGACCTCCATTTGATTAGATATCAGCTGGATAAAACAATCCAAACAGAGCCTGTCAGCCAGCAGTCTTGACAGGAGGAGATGGGTGAAAGAAAAATCAACCCGAGATGGAGAGTGAGAAGGATTTTGTTCATTGGGATTCCCAAAGAAAGATTTAAAATAGAAAACTGAGAAATTGCTTAGTAGAAAGCTAAACACCAAGTGAACTACACCTGAGAGACATCTGTCACAGAGCTCTAAAAGGCTGTAAGCAAAAAGGGAGAGACAGAGAGGAGGCTTAGAGATTCATCCCAACTTCCATTTAAGTCAATGCACAGACTCATGTTGGCTTCACTGAGAGGTGGCAAGAGCCCAAAGTACTTAAACATGGCCAAGGGCTCTCAGCGGACAACCTTGGCTTTGGGACTGACATGTCTGGCACATCACTAACATCTCTGCTTTGGTATAGCCATACCACAGTGCAGAGATTTCTCCTGTCACACCCACAGTGCAGGAAATGTGCTTGCTTCTCTCTCCCTCCGGGCACACGGCCTTGTACTTGGCCAGCACGTGAGTGTTAGGGACTGTGTCGTCACTTTGCTGAATATTTGTGCCTTGACTGCTCCTTTCTTACCCTCTTGACCTTCTACAGCTGGGGTTCCAGCTCTCTCCTGCCCCATCACAGTGAGACTCTACAGCATCAGAGGTTGATGGTGGGAACACTTTGGTGGTCACTGGCTTAGGAGGCCAAATTCACAGCCTGTTTGTAAAACGCTGCTGTAGCCAGTTTTAGAAACACAGATTTTTTTTTTTTTTTTATCATCCTTATTCACTCCATTGCCCAGCAATTAATCAAGAGAGATTCAGTCTTTCTCTTTGCCTGTGCCATAGCTCCAGACAAATGGCTTGGAAATTTCCACCCGTCTGCGCTTGGAAATAGTGGAAATTGCCATTTTTGAGCAGGGTTATTAAAATCTGGAACAGAGGGTCCAGCAGAACTTTGGAAACGTTTGCCAAGTCCTTGCAGGACGGCTGAAACACTAGCTGTCCCAAGGAAGCATTTTTACTGAATCTCTTCACGTCAGATAAACACACCTCTGGGTCAGCTTGTGTTTCAGCATTTTTAATAAGAGAAGATATTATACCCCTGCTGAGGAAATAAGGATTTAGCATTTCAGAACAGACCTGCCAAAAAAAGGAGGGGAGGTATTAATAGACTCGTCTTCAGGAGGAAAATGGGGAAAACTTCATCAGAGTGAGAATTTTGGCAAATCTGGAAAAAGAAACATCAGTCAGTAGCTTGGGTGGTAGGAGTAGCAACCTTAGCCTAGCAAATTCCCAGGAGGTTTGATTGGAATGAAAAATTAGACAAACATTTAACTCGGCCTGAGAGACGACTTATTGTTTTTCCTGACTTGCTCATCTGGTTCCTCGAAGGATTCTTAACCAAAATCAGAGGAGAAGGGAGCACCAGGAAAGCAGGGGCTGTGCCTTGGGATCTTTAGATACAGAAAACCCTGAAATCCATACATCAGTCATCTTTTATTTGGCCTCCTGAGATCTTTTGGGGACTTTGAGTAGACTAATTGAAATGGCCTTATTCCTGAACCAAAAACTGGAGTCCCTGGAAAGATCTTGGATGAATTTGGGTGCATTAATTTTCCTGTTTCTCTTCCAGTCATGTCTCCTTTACCTCAGTAGAGTCCTGAACTGATCTTAAAGATAGACCTCCATTTTTCAATTGTTTTCTCAGTTCCCCGAGTTGTGAGATTTGAAAATAGCAATTGTCTGGTTTCAGCAGAACAAAGGAGACTAAAGAGCTACTGATCCAGAAATGCTTCAGGTGGTGTCTGGGTGGGATGGATGGAAAGAAGGCGATTGTCCACGGGAAGATGTGGAAGAGCTGATGATGTGAGTCTGCATTCCCAAATCAGGGTGCTAGGTGCCATTCTGAGCAAACGGATAGACTGGAAAAGGGAAAGCCATCATAGTCTAGGATGCAAGTATACTGTTTGGGGAGCTGCTGGATTATGCTTGGAGGTTAGATTGAAGCAATGAATTGGGATGAAATGCTGCAGTTCATTTTTCATCCTAAAAGGTCCACTTGAAGACCTCCTGGTAGTCACTAGTTTTGCGTCCTCCTCAAGCTATGGATCCATTGGATTCCAGACACAAATAAGCACCAACTCCTCAAGCTAAATGCTGTCGTATGGGGTGTGCAAACACATTGTGCAAAGAGATTATTTGCCCAACTGCTTCTGAAAATCTGCTCTATGAAGGCTAGGCCTCGGGGTCTGAATAAGCAGCACTTGACCTTTCAGGGCAAAATGATGGTTCCTCCAAGCAAAAAGTACCATGGGATAGCAAGACTCTCGGAGCATTTAAGAAAAGTCTTAGGGATTCTTGAGATTGTGCCTAAAAGCTTGTGGTTTTGCAAAGCCATTGTAGGAGCCAGATGCCACCAGAACATGGAAGTGCACTGGCTGCGGCCCCTGAGGCTCCAGGAATTCCTCCTGGCCCAACGCCAGTGGGTCCTTGGGAAGTCAAACCAGCTTTGCCATGCAGAGAGCCTGTAAAAGAAGGTGAAAGCATTCCCAGACATCTCAATTCCTTAGCAACAGATTTCAGGTATTTTCCAGTTCTTTCTACAGATTTTTTTCATGAAATTGGAAACATTACAAATGTCCCTTTCAAATGCATTTTTCATGGCTGTGTGAAAAATAAAATATCTAGTTAATGTGGTTTACATTTTTTTACAGTAATGCACATACTATTAAAGTATGCATGTCTCAAAAGAGCATAGTGATGATCAAGCTCATTATTCAGAGACAGACAATAGCAATATTAATGAGGCTCAGACATCTGTCAAATTAATCTGCAGTTTAAAGTTCAGGAAACAAAGGCAGTATTTAGTTTTTCTAACTGTGATTTCCCATTTCTGTCACAATCAGAGTGGCTGTGAATTGCTGAAAAGAGATTAATTTATATTTTTCTAGAATTTATATAACCATAATGAGGAGAAACTTTAAAAAGTTGATGTAGTGGGTCTTTAAAGAAGACTCTCCCTGGTCTTGCCACTTTGGCATGTGAAATCCAGAGCAGTTCAAACAGCATAAGTGCACAGTAGAAGTGGGGGAAGTTATTTCCATGGGCATCCACTAGCCTGTAGAAAAACCTCACATACATTCAAATTCAAGAGATATCCCCTAATCCTTTATCAGAAACAGGGATTCACTCTTGTCATCAGGACTGTCACTGTCCTCTTGCCAGAGCTCAGATGGTTGTGAGGGGAGAAGAACAGGCTGGGACTCATTGCATCGTGTAGAGTTTGAGGCAAAATCTGACTGTTGAGTATGAAGCAGGGTATTAGCATAGTGATGTATTTTCTTTTCTGCCTCATTCATTCTCCAAGGTTTTCTTCTCTTCACAAACTTTATGTGACTCTACATCTTGCATGAGAAATGATAAAATCAGTATGGCTGCAAAGCTTAGGATGAGCATCTTCAGGGCCAGGAGAGGCTGCTGCAATGCACATTAGCACTGCTCAGAGCAATCTGGGGCTGCTGGAGCTGATGGGGGGGATGCTCCTCTATTCCCTCAGCAGTCTTCTTAGAGCCTTCTGGTGAACAGGCTGCCTCTGCAGTAAATGTATGCATGAGTCTCATCCCACTTAAGAATTTAGAAACAATGGGTTGGAAATACATTGTGCTCATAGAGTAGGTCCCATGCTTTTCATGGAAGATTTGTTTGCACTTTCCTTGGCAGGATCTGCCAGGTGTAGAGAGAAGCATAGCTCAAGCCTCCCTTCTGAGAGGCAAAAGTTAATGATGGGTGGGTTATAGGCAGTGTGACTGGTGTAAATGGTGTCCTGCTTTACCCAGTAAACACTAAGCTAAAGCTGCTTGATATAATCCCTGTGGGGTTTGGAAATCTGTCTTTTGTCTGGGTGAAAATAACTGGTTTATCTTCAACTCCAGATGCTTAGAAGAGATGATGCCATGAACAAGTTAATAGGATCATGAAAGATGAGAAACCAACGGAGAGCCTTTCTTTGTACAAACGGTGCCTTCCTCTGCAACTCTTCTCTCATCCATGCTGTGTATCTGAAACAGCAGCATGCAATAAATTAATGAGCCTTTGAAAACTCTCCCATTGCTGAGAGAAAAGTTTCCATCAGAGTACTTAGCTCCATTACCACCAGTGAAATGCTGTCAGTCTGAACTTTGCTTGTGGTCATGAGAACAAAGAGGTTCCTCCAGCACTACATGCAGTGCTCTACCTCCAAAATAGCCAGTGGGCTGAGAACACAGTGAGGCTTGTTGGAAAAAGGCAATAACATTGGATAGGTGGGTTCTACACACATCTTGTAGATTTTTCCTTTGGCATAATGCAGGAAAATGGCTCCTCATCTCCAGGATAGAGTTGCTTGTACAGCCCTGGTTTTGCAATTTGACAGGGAGTCACGCACTGCTTGTACACGTGTGTGGCTTTGGCTTCTGAATTCAATGTAGAATGTTTTTTGTAACTCTTCTGTTGTTTACATTTGGAGTAGCTTTGAATTTGAAGCAAGATTCATTCAATCTACTTACAGAGGTGGTTTCTTCTGTGAAGATCTGTGAAAACAAGTTTGAAGTACTGCTCCTAGTTCTCAAGTTCAGACTTCTGGAAGTAAAGACAGTCCTACTACTCATGCCATGGGAGGGCTGCTGTGATAGACAAGTTTGGATAGAAATATTCTGAGAAGTTCAGGTCCCATGTCAAGTGAATGTGTGGGTTTATTTCATAGTCCTGGTAATGAGCACATTACTCTGGCATTGTTTTAGTGATGTGAGCTCAAAGTACTCTGAGATCTCCTACTGAGCTTTGTGTTGAGCAGCAGTAAGGCAGCTGTCAGAAAGGGATGCCTGCTAGCTGCCATCATCAGCTCAACACTAGCCACCTAGAAGTGGAGATATCTGAGCTCCACTACTCATCAGCTCATTTTATTGGCCTTTTGTGGGTTTTTCAATTTTGTTGTGCAAGTGAATGAATAATGAAAATTTTTGCCTAGCAGTCTCAACACAGAAGCTGGCAGCCAAGACCTCTTGGGCTCTAGTCCCTCATCTGACACTAAGTTCATTTCTGTTTGAGAAAGCTACTCAGTTTTTGTGTTATGATTTCCCCTTCTCTACAGCTCTGCACACACTGACTGGTTTATTAGTCATCTCATGTGGATGTTGGGAGGATTAGACTCATTTAGAGAAGAAATAGCTGAGAGGGAAAAATGCCTTCCTACTGCTGAGCTTGATTAAAACTTTATTATTCTATACGTATTGTACAATTAGGAATATAGTATTCAGAAATAGACACATTCTTCTTCTATCTTTCTAAATGCTACAGGGAACAGTCCAATAGTAGTAGCCACTTTTCTTGCTAAGCTGAACAAGTAAGTCTGATTTTGAACATTTCTAAGCATTTTTAAAATACACTCTGTTATGGTTACATTTGCCTATCATGGGAACGTAATGAAAAAGAGCTATGTTCATTGCTTAGAACAACTAGCATCAAAAGTGTTAATTGTAGATTCCAAATATTTCTCCAGTTAGGAAAACAAATAACTATAAAGATGTGGTTATGTGTGAAGGAAATGATGAGACACAAGAGATGACTTTGAATTAAATAGTGTCTTAACACAAGGAGTTATAGGAGTGGGAAATGGGTTGGGAGTAGATTAATGTGTAACGCTTAACACTTGGGAGAACAGAATTTGGAGCCATTTAAAGAGCCTGTTGGGGTTAGTAACTTGCAGAACACAGTTAACTTTTTCTGTTGTTTTCCAAAGAGTCTGCAATTTGCATGGACAACATAGTGATTAAATGGTTTTAACTATAAACTCAGTTTCTTGCACAATTATGGCTATTCTCTTCATTAGAAAGTATATCACCCTGTAAGAAGCCATAAATCATCAATACGGACACTGTTGGAAGTGTTCATAAGCACACAGAGTACTGATGATGGTGGGTCAGATTCTAGAAGGAATTAGAGTGCCTAAGATGCTGATGAGCACTTAATGCAGGACAAATAGCGCCACTGACCAGACCCCTAACTCACCTCAGAAGTAGATAGGTAGGCATCAGTCAAAAACTGGAGAAAACTGTGCTCGTTTTGGTATCTCATGGTGAGATTGTCCACATGGTACCTTCTGTTCCTGCACTCCGTGTTCAACACTGGAGAAGTCCACTTTGTGCACACTCATTCCTTCCGCTTGTGCCAAGAACTTCCTCAGCAATGTTTAAAGAACAATGTAACCTAAGGCCAGCTGTGATGACTGTCAGTGCAACAGCTGCCTCTTTTTCAGCCCTGCTCCTGCTTTGGCTCATCTGGTAAAGTCTATGGAGTACAGTAAACAACTCCCAGCCACTAAAGCATTTTGTATATATTAGGAATCCTGCAAAAAAATTGTGAAGCTGGTTCCAAACTAATTCAAAACAACATAAAAACAACCTAGTATTTATAGGAGCTGGAGGACTGCAATATTTGCAATCAGATACAGTGTCACCAATTAAAAATAAATTCATTCCCTTTCTTAGGTTCTAGGTGCTCTGCTACTCTGAGATCATCTGCCCTACTTCAAGATTTACAGAAGAGAGAGACACCTCCTTTACACCTTTCCCAGCTCTAGAAACAGTTAAAACATAATCCTCGTGACAAGCCAAAAGAGATAAAGATAACTCCTAGCTTGCTTAGCTGTTGCTAGCAATTGGTAGCTCATCTCAACTTGACAGTCAATGCAATTGTTACCTTAACCTCCTTTTTAGCACATCCCAGCTCCAGCTTTACCCTGCTAATGACATTAAAAACTTGCATGTTTACTGTGTTTTTCTTACATTTATTTATTACAGAAATTATTTTTCAAAACACAGTTTTAAGGAAGTTTCACAGTCAGGACTGATGGATCCATCCCCTCTGTTGATCCTGTGGTTCAATTACAAAACCAGTTAAAGATCTAGTAAGAAGAGTGATGCCTTGGATGCAAAACTTCAGAAAGCAGGATCTGGGGTTCATATAACTTTCCCCAATTGCTTTAGTGTCTCTTAAAAATGAACTAGATAAGCCTACTTGTAAGTAGAGGTATTTGCTGGAAAACTCAGAACAGGACAGCAGTGTTTCTGCTCGGGTCAATCTTTTCTGGCTGGAATGTTGCATGATGTCTCTGAAATAATGTGGGGTTTTTTTTTCCCCCAGAATAGCCTCTGCACGCCTTAAGGTTATTGTGGTTGGCATTTACAAAGTCTTTATTTTTAAAATGGTGCCACAAGTTATTATACGCTCTCCTAGGGCTGTGGGCTGGACTGTGCTAAAAAAAGGACCTATGCTAGTGATAAAGCAGTGACTGCATGGGCCAGTGGCTTAACCTTGTCATTGCAAATGACATGGTCTTTTGTAAACCTTTTAAAAGCAGCTGTGGGTTGGATGCTTCTCTCAAGCACACTGCAGCACTAGTCTGAAACTCAAAAAAAGAAGGACTAACCTCTCTCTCCCTGATGTGTGAGATTCAAACTGCAGTCAAACAGATTTACTAGGTGCCTTTGGAGATCACTGATGCAAGTCAAAATAAGAAAAAAATCCTCTTTTTCTTCTTTAAGCTTCATCAGAAACTCTGTTTTGTCACAGTACTGTCCAGGGGCATTGCTATAAATTATGTGTAAACAGGCAGCTATGCTAAAGCCCCTGGGCTGGGGTGAGGTTGGTGGCCACCTGCATATGGTATCCAGGCCAGGCTCGCTCTCCTGCGTGTAACAGACTTTTCAACACAAGCTCCTTATTCATTTGCTAGATGCTTTCATTTTTCTCCTATGTCAAATGTGATCTTGAAGTAGAGTAGAAAAAGGAGAGTTTCAAGACAGATCAGCTCCTCCTGTTGAGGAGGTTGTAGACATCAAGCATGTTCCTGTGAAGAGGCAACTGGCCACAGCCTCATTTGGTTTCCTTGTCATGTAGAAGAAAGTACTAGTTTTAGTTCCCAGCATGGCTAGCCATAAAAAAGTTAGCAGAAGACAGTGGCCCTATGGCACCATAAATCCAAAGTGAAAGGAAAAGCTGCACCAGAGTGAATATCACTACAAGCTGGGCTGTGTCACCAAGTCCATTCTCACTATGCCAGTTAAAATCAGGCGAACAGTAAGGAATAGGAAACTGCCAGCAAGTATCTACAATATCTGTTTTCAAAGTACCAGCTCTAAATCAAGGACTAGCAGTGGCCATTTCAAAGAGGTATTTCCCTATCCAACATGGAAATTTCATGCCCGCTGGAGAACTTCCTGTCTATAGGTGCTTATGAAAATGCCCACAATAAGTCAAGAAATATTTTTATGCTTGTTTCAGATAAAGAAGGTTTATTGAATTTAAAACCCATTCCTTCTGTCAAATTACCTGACATCCTCAGTGCACCCTCAGCAACTATGCTGATGACACCAAGCTGGTTGACACACTGGAGGGACGGGATGCCATCCAGAGGGACCTTGACAGGCTTGAGAGGTGGGCCTGTGCTAACCTCATGAAGTTCAACAAGGCCAAATGCAGGGTCCTGCACCTGGGTTGGGACAATCCCAAACATAAATACAGGCTGGGCAATGAGTGGCTTGAGACCAGGTCCAAAGAGAAGGACTTGGGAGTGGTGGTGGACAAGAAGCTCAACATGAACCGGCAATGTGCACCTGCAGCCCAGAAGGCCAATAACCATATCCTGGGCTGCATCAAGAGAAGCGTGGTCAGCAGGTCGAGGGAGGTGATTCTGCTCTTCTACTCTGCTCTCATAAGGCCTCTCCTGGAGTCCTGTGTCCAGTTCTGGAGCCCCCAACACAAGAGAGACATGGACCTGTTAGAACGAGTCCAGAGGAGGCCACGGGGATGATTAAAAGGGCTGGAGCACCTCTCCTGTGAGGACAGGCTGAGAGAGTTGGGGCTGTTCAGCCTGGAAAAGAGAAGGCTCCGGGGAGACCTTATAGCAGTCTTCCAGTACCTGAAGGGGCCTACAAGTAACCTGAGGAGGGACATTTTACAAGGGCAGGTAGTGATAGAACAAGGGGAAATGGCTCTAAACTGAAAGAGAGCAGGTTTACATTAGATATGAGGAAGAAATTTTTCACTGTGAGGGTGGTCAGACACTGGAACAGGTTGCCCAGAGAAGCTGTGGATGCCCCCTCCCTGGAAGTGTTCAAGGCCAGGTTGGATGAGGCTTTGAGCAACCTGGTCTAGTGGAAGGTGTCCCTGCTGATGGCAGGGGGGTTGGAACTGGATGATCTTTAAGGTCCCTTCTAACCCAAACCATTCTATAATTCTATCCATGTGGGAATCTTGCCTCTGATGCAGAAGATGTGTTAATTTGGGATACTATTTTGCCAGTGTGTTGCTTTACTTAAAATACAGAGATGGTTCCTATGTTTTGAAATATTTAACTATTTTGATATTTTAGTAACTATGTTGGAGCCAAGATGATCCAGGGATATAAATAAGGAAAAGTCTGTAGGAAGGACCATTATTAATTGGTATAAGAAAAGCTACCACCTTTCCCTATAAGCTTTGCTCTGTTGAAAGGCTTTCACTTTTGAGTTGTTCCTATACACACATCTGTATCAAAAGGTTAAGAAAGTTGCATTAAAGTGCCTAGAGCCCTAAGAAAGACTCCCAATAAAAGCAGCTCTGCAGATATTTGAAGCGTTAGGCACACAGATGTGAATTAATTTCAAGTAAAACATGCTTTGTTTTCTCCATCCATGTTACTACATTTTAGTGGGAATCAGTCTGTTTCTTTCCCCCTCCCATGACATTCAAGTTATTGCCAATTGGCATCTTCATGCTATGTACCCGTGTGATACAATGCAAGAGCTTTATTTAACAGACCAAAATCATAATTTAGCTCAGGGAGTTACCTGAACACAGGGAATCATCAGCCAAACACTCTGGGGGAATTGGACACACACAGCTATGCTGTAGCGGGAATTTCTTGTTACATGCATCACTAAGGCAGATTCAAGAGAATCATTTGGTCACTTGAGAATCAGAGAATCAAAGAGGAAGACAGTTTTCCAATTACATCTTTTTGTCCTCCTTTGTCTGTAACCTGAAAAATAGCCAGGGATCACGCTTCTCATGGAGTTGCAATGAGGTTTGTGCCCTCGTGCCGCTAAGGAGCAGATCCACCCAGAACATGCTCTAGTGAATCTTGCTCCCAGTGGGTTTTAATACATCACCCTCTGTGTCCTTCAGGAGTCCTTTGACACTTGAAAACTCAACTGGATCATGGTATCTATCTTGCTAATTACTGTGATGACGTGTCCTCGGCCTCATGGCCTGCTGTGACTCCACAGTTGCTTATTTTCTATCTGACCTTCTTAGATGTGTCCCACAATCCTCCAGGTTGATTCCCACGGTGCTTCAAAGTAAACATGCAGGAATGGGTACAGTGATTTATAGAGTGCTGCTGCAATTGGAGGAGGACTACTGGTAGGTGACTAAGCAAGTCTGTTTCAGTGGCAGAGCAGAGACAGTGAAAGGGAAAAGGTTTATGACCCTTAGGTTATGTGTCATGACCTGTACTTTAATGCCTTCTGGCTTAAAATATTGCTGGAATGTACAAGGTCTTGGTAGGTATGTCAAGAGACAGAAGATAGTAATATGTTCACAACAAGAAAAACAGATGTTATCCCACTCTGGAAAACACACTGAAAAGAGGTAATACAACACCTACATGCACTGTAACTGTTTTTGCTTCTTGAACCTTTCTTCAGGGCTTCTGTTGCCCTTCACTGATCTGTGGATCAGCTTCTTAGATAAGGAGGCAAATCTCCAGAGCTCAAGGAGAAAGAAAAGGGAACATCAGGACTCATGGCACTCTTAGAAGTTCAAATACTGGGGGAAAATATATTAAAATTCTGTTGTTAGTGATTGTACTGATAGCAACCTAGCGGTGAGTCTTTTCTAGAGTGGCAACCACAATTCCTCATTTGTATGTGCCTTTCTGAACTTAGGTATTGTCCATGTCTACCTTCTGCATTCCTGTGTATTTAAAATGTGGAATTCAAGGAGGAAAAGATCAAGGACCTACAGATGATCATGATTTCTCTGTGCGGACTACAGGAAACTTTGGTTTTGCAACCAGACATAGTTGCCTCAAGCTTATTTGATGTTGTGTCATGGAGTCAAACCAACCTCTGGCAAGACCATCAGTAGAACAAACACAATGAAGATATAATCATAGAAACATAGAATGGTATAGTTTGCAAGGGACCTTAAAGATCACCTAGTTCTAATCCCCCTGACATTTCAGGGACACCTTCCACTAGACCAGGTGGACATATACAGCAGAGATCCATCATGCAGAAGCCTATCTGATCCCTACCATGACACTGGGCTGTAAACGCTGAAATATTCAGTGAAAACATGCTGCAAAACCCAGCAATGAAGAATGGGAGATCTTTGCACCATCCAACTTCTGCTCAGATCCACTTACTTGCATGCAGTTAGGGGGTCTAATTTATATATGATTTGTTGACAAGCCTGGGCTTCACTGAGGAGAAAGGGGAAGGGTAATAAATGAGTGCCCTTTTAACCTTGATACCTAGGTCATATTTAAAGCCTTTCCATGTTGAAGAGAAGTCCAGAATACCTCAGCCAGAGGGAAAGTATTGTTTTTCATGGCAACATCTGTTTTGAAAAGTATTTTCTTTCCTCTTGAAGTGAAAACAACTCTAGAGTATTTTTGCAAAACAAAAAAATTGTATCTTCTGTCAGTGTTTTATAGCTGCTGGGGCTAGCATAGAATGTAGGATGTGCAACCTCCCAACACCATGAGGTCTAATGCAGATCAGAACTCAACAGCACGTGGGACAGGGACTGGCACCACTTCCCAGGCAAGTGCCAGAGCCTGGTACCCATCAGCAAGGTGTGTTTTGTTTCCTTTACCTGGGCGAAATAATCTTCCTAGCAAAACATAATAGCATTTTAATGGAAAATAAAGTTTGGTGAAAATATTTTGACAGTTCTGTAAAAGTTCCTTTGAACTTCCAGAGACAGTATTATAGTGACATTGACACCAATTTGTCTTTTTGGTGCTATATTTTCATATTAGCATCATAGTAATTAGCTAGAAATGGGACAAAAGTTCCTTGGACTGTGAAAGACTGAATTAATCTTCCCCCTGTTTACCTCTTGACAGACTGTAACATCCACATTCAGTTGTGAAGTGTTAGAACGCTTTTGTAATTTGTTTGTAATTTAATTTTGGTTTTGTAACTCCTTTGTTTTAAATTATCTTCTGGCTCACAGAATTTGCTTGTCTGCCATAGTTTTTCAGGCATGGCTAATAAACAACCTCCAAAGAGTTATGAGAAATTCTGTGGACATAAACAGAAGAAATCTACTGTGAATAACCAATTAAATTAACATTAATTAGACAGATTATAAGAATTTTTTTTAATAATGGGTCTTCTTTGCATAGCTTAGTGAGAACGTCTCTAGCAGGTTTTAGTGGGTTTTGTATTTTCCATGGCATGTAATTTTTCAGCCTCTTGCAAACTTGGAAATGGAAACCTTATTTTTATATGTATGAGTATATGGAAATGGAACTGGAATAAGAATATATAAATTAATATTTATTAAGGTTTCCACAGCCATGAAGTAAAGCTCTGGTTACAATCTGTTCATGGAGGCGTATTTAGAGTCACTCTTTCTTGAAACAGAGCATCTGCATTGGAGGTACGACCTAATTTGGAACCCACAGAGACTGAGGAAGGATTCCATTCACAACATGGCGTTTGATCCAGGAGCTTCCACACTCTCTACTTTCCTGTTCATTATTACTCTTATGCTGGATTTTCACTTTGTGAAATCTCTGTCCTTGGTGTCTCCAAAACAGTGTTGATTGCCTTTCTGCTGGATCTGTTACAGTCTAGCATCAGTTACTATGCTTAGCAGAGAAGGAATGTTGCAGTCTGTGCTAAACAGGAGCTCAGACAACAGAATCGGTATAGTTTCTTTGAATTTTGCACTTACATGTATTTACTTTACACCATTCATCAGAAAATTCACAGATACTATTTTTTTAATAAAATCACATCTCTTAGTAATTATTCCTAATGAGATAGACTTCTGATTATTTATTTTAGATTTCTGGACCTAGCAACACTTAAGCTGTATTTTATTAGAAATGTCATTACTCAGAGCATTGGAAAACACATTTTCATGGTCTATTTGATACCCATGTTGAGCAAGAGAAACTTATCTCATTCCTTACACATTTTTAGAAGACAGCAGTTTTGGATCATGATGTGCAGTGGGGCAAACTGGTTATATTAAACATGTAGGAAAATAACATTGAGTTGTATTTTTCAGTAACATGACAGCAAGAAATACCTTCAAAGAACCCTTCCTGGAGTTTCTGGTTTTATCAGGGTATTTGGTCTCTCTGGTTCAGTGCCTAGTAAAAATAGTCCAGCTTTAATAAAGCACAGATGTTGACATATTCACTCACCTTCATCATTGCATGGATGCATTTCATACTGAATTTCACCTAAGGAATTTTAGACTTTACAGATTATAATCAAAAACACTTCTGGCTTCCCATTGGGATCTTTGCTGTTTTTTCAGATCAAAGATGCCCCATCAACATAATGACTTGAGATGGGAGGTTGTGATTTTTTTTTTTATGTACTAATGAAAAGATTAATGTGGCTTAAGTATGGTAAGTTTAGCACCTCTGTTCCTTAACCTTGTTTAGCACTTACACCATAAGACCATATTTTTGCAATTCTTTTCTAAAATCCTTCTTTGTCCTTTGCTATCAGCAAGCGTAGTCATCTATAATAAAGTTAGGATTCTGTTTCAATATAATTAAATATATTTCCTTGCTGAATACATTCCAAGCATTCCTTGTAAATACTTCCTTTTTCATGTATAGAAAGCCCGGTATGTTTAAATTTCAAACAGTACCATTAGTGCACAATCCAGTACTTTATTTCTAATGATACATCAGATCTGGAAATTCCTCAGTCAGTTCAAGACAGGCAAAGGGGCAAGTTTTCAAAGTAGCAAGCTGGAGGTACACCCACAAAATCCGTATAATGGTTAGCAGATTTTTATACTTCACTTTGAAGATTTATCCCTTTCATCCTGCGCATGCTCTGTAAGCCGTAATAGATTGTTAGTGCCGATTAAAAACAAATCCCTTTCTGAAAGCATAGCACCTTTAGAAGGAAGAATGGTTTAGTGTGGCTGCTTTAATGGACAGCTCAGTGAGGGACAGCTGAAAAGATAAACAGAAATTATCCACTTCTGGAATCATGAGAGATTTTGATATTTTACTCTCTTTCCTGTTAATCCCTTGCAATCCTCACACACTGAATTAGAGGGAAACCCCATGAGAAAATGAAACAAAGATATTAGTGACTTAAGTGTATGGACATGGAGTTAGACCAAAAGAATAAAGCAGATACTGGGACAACATTTTTAACAAAAGTGGAAAATAAAAGTGTGTATGAAAGAAGGAATACTGGTGGAAAGAGTGTCAGCTCTGGCTTACCTGAGGAGGGAGTGGTGTTGAAGGAGGCTACAGCTGCAGAACCGATGCTATCACTGCCATTTATCACTGTAGCATATGAGGACTTTGATTATTTTCATTTTTCATTGCTGTTTTTGCAAAAATTAGCAGGCTCTACTGATTATTTCTCGGCTCTTTACAAAATATGTCATGTTATGTGCAACATTAGGTTTGTTGCCTAGAGACTACAGAGCCACCGATGTGCAGGAAACTTTATTTTAATAGCATGGAATATTTCTTTCTCTTATGTTCATTTATCAGGGAGACTGGGAAGGACCCAGGGAGTCCGTGGCAGATGCCTGAGCTTCCTTTAAAAAAAGTGGTTCTCTTTTTCCTTCACAATTTTGCTGCTCAGGAGTAAATATCAGCAGTTCCACAGCTAGCTGAGAGTGTACTTCACTAAAATACCATTGAAAATGTATAATTAAGCAGAAGCACATAGAGCACAATGTCATATGAGCTTCCTTATATATAACAAAGCAGGTAGACCTTGGTGCTAAATGCAGGACTTGGCTGTACCTCGACTATACTAACGTGCTTGACCAATGCAATACCCTCAAAATAAGGAGAGAGATACTGTCATTCTCATGTGTTGTTTTCTGTCTTGTGATTCCTTTAATATTTCTTTTATGGGCTGAATATAAAGTAACACAAAATAAAGGACTTAGCCTTCAAACCATTGACATACACGGGCCTGGCATAACTGGCATGACTGGAGTCCTTTGAGATCAGTCTCTAAGTAAGTGTGGTATTTTGTTTGTTTTGCTTATGGTTAAACTTTTTTTTCTGCATGCCAGTGAAGTCCTACCACTGCCATTGCTTCAGCAGAACCAAGAAAGCATTTAGTATATTTTAAATAGCATACAGTATTACACTGTTTATTGACTCTAAATATGTTAAAGTAGTAATAGTAATGACAAATAGTAAAGGCTATTATCCAGTGTATTAGGTTCAAATAAACTAGAAGAGTATTAGGAAACCCTACAGATCACAGGATCTTAGAAGATAGAGTTGAGAGCACCCTTGCGAGCTCATCTTACTCATCTCTCCACCCTGTGATACGATAAAACTCTCCTCAAAAACCTGCGGGGACAGAAAATCCCCATTTTTTTCTGTTCCATTGCTTCACTACCCTTCCATGAGAGAGATTTTCACAAGACTTTGATCTGATTTTTCTTGCTGCAGTTTAAGCCTGCTGCATCTTGGTTTAATATCCTTGGAAATGGAGAATTGGCTTATCCTTCCTGTCATACCATAGCCTTTCACATAGTTGAAGACTGTTAAGACGTAATATTCCATTCTGCCTTCACCTTCCCACAGTTCTCATTTCTTTATACGACTTATATTTAGACTGATTACTTTCGTTGCTTTCCTGTGGACTCTGAAATTTGTCTGCATCTTCCTTTAAGTGTAGTGCCTAAAGCTGGACAGAGGACCCCATGTGGAGCTTCCCAATGCTGAGCAGAGTAGAAGGATTTCTTCCTTCACCTTGAATCAGAATCTTGTGTTCAGGTTTTTTGCAGTTCCTTGTAAATTATTTCCATCATTATTTTGACAACTGAACGAAACAAAATAAGCATCCATTTGTTTTCTCCCGAAGGAACAGGAAATTTCAAATGAACTGTTAAAAGTACACATGCAAGTAAGTTTAATAAGCATACTCTGGTCCCAGAAAAGTCTTTGGAAAACTATTGTCTATAATGTGATCAGAATTTGGGCCTGAGTAGACATTAGCGCTTGATATAATAAATGAGTTCTGAAGTCTGCAATTAATTGAGGTACACAGCAGTTTGCAGGTTCATGGCTAACCTTTGGTCTTATTGTCCAAAAAGAAATTGAAGTGGGATACAATTATGTAGCTCACAATAGTGTGCAAGTCTTGGAAGAAATGCTTTCCTTCTAGGAAAATTAGAATAAGTCTGTTTGAGAGTCAGTCTTTTCTGCTATGCAAGGAAAATCCTAGCCTTGGATCTATAGGCTGTCCCTTGCAAAGAAGCTTAAATTTCCCTAACTGTGTAGTCCTTTACTTTGATCATGTTCCATGTGTACAAGACAATCCAACCAATCTGTCATTTGTGACTTAAACCTTGAGTGTTATAAATAAATGCTGTGCAACTGCTGGCTAAAAGACAAATCAGAACATTAAGACAATTAAGAGAAAGCAGAGCATCAGTCCAACTACAATAAAGCTAATATCATTCAGTCCACTGTAATTTAAAACAGCTGTCAGCTAGTCCTGGCTTGTGATATAACAGGCCAAATTCTTGGACACTGAGTTATTCTTAGAAATATGCATACAGGCATTGGCAAGTCACGCTGCAAATTGCCTGTTGCCAGTACCCTGTCATTGTACGTGCCAACAGATATAAAAGCTATTGTTCTAGCTCATGAAAAATAACTTAAAGTTTTTAATTTCAAATTACTCAAAGACTGTGGGGATTTGGGAGCCAATGCATTTTAAACTAAACCTCATACAAATGAGAAATAATGTGGTAAATGTTGTTCAATTTACACCAAAGTTAAAGGAGGTTCTGCTCACTCATTTTTATGGGCAGTGTGTGACCCAGCCTGGGGACCTCAAGTAAGAGACAGGAAAAATGGAGAAAAGGACAAAGCTGCATGCCCCTAGAATGAAAAAATATCGGTGCAAAGTAAGTAGGTATCATACTTTCCATAAATGCTATAATGCATATTATTTTAAGTCTTGTCTGTTGAAAAGTACACCCTCACCTATTTCATCTACCCTCTCTTTCAAAGATCCATGCAGCTACCGGCATTTCCTGTGTAATATCACTTAGCAAAGTGAAAACATAAGTGGAATTTTCAATAAAAATGTTGTTTGATATGAAGCTGAGTTATTTCCACATAGACCATGCTTTCAGCTTCAAAAGCAGAACCATTGCCCTATTGAAAATTTGTATCAGAGGTTGGAATTTATTGAATATACTTTTCCTTTCTTTTGTTCATGGAAATGCATGCAGCTTTATCCTTTCTCCTTACTCTTGTCCTTCTCTCCTGTTCCTTAACTGGTTGCCCATACTTTTACAGTTTGGTGAATACTAAAGGTAATTTGGGAAAGAAGGATGGCAGGAACATATATCATCACACAGGACATTCTGATGAAGTAATGCTGTATTCAGGAATATTACAGCTTTTATTGAATTTTACATGTAAGGTGGAATGGAAAACTGTGATGGTTGTTAAAAAAATAATTTGTTATTGCATTTTATGAGGAGTTCAGACTTCTTGCTTACGTTATGTGTGTTCCACAACTGCTCAGCCTTACCCATTCAATAGATGGAAGAACATAACTGGATTTTTCCATGTTCAGTAGAGGGAGTCAAGCTCAGTCCTGTCAATGATGTGACACCCAAGTGGACTGTTGGGAAAATCTGAGGTCAGAAACTGTGGGGCTGTTGAAGCTTAGGCACCTCCCTGGTAGACAGTGACTGATCTGTGGTTTTATGGAGGCAGTTCACATGCCTAAGTCTTCCTTCATTGCTAGATCTAAATCCCAGTTGAGTTGTAATAGAATTGTGATGCCAAAGTAAATAAGTTCTTAAAAATTGTCCTCAGTGTTTGTAATTATGCGTTTGTAATTATTTTATGCTCTGATGGCTTTGGTGCTTTCTTTTCTCAGGGTTGATGAAAACCTTATCTTTTGTTTTAATCTGTTTCGATCTAGGTTTCAGTTTGAGCACTGGGCTTGAACATAACAAAACTCACTTGTTTAATTTCATCTAGTCTTGTCTTCTGATGCAAGTATTTTGAACAGTAGTGGTTCTGCAAAAGTCATAAGTGAGTTTGTAAGTTGTAGTACTGTCAGGCTTAGAAACAGAAACATCTCTTGGATAACTCAGAAGTCGGGTGCAAATCAATCAGTTGCTCCTGTTGTGTTCATTTATGGGGTTCCATCAAAGGTCTTTGGATCCTTACAAATTGCAGTACAACATACCAATGGTCAAAAAGGAGCTTATTTTTCAAATGGCAAGAATTATTCTGGACATATACCCCATGATGAGTGAGATCTCTTTGGAGTTGGAACAAATGTAAGCAATAATTGAATTATTTCTATTTTATAATAGGACTGATAATTAGTAAATTTCCATTTGCACTGTGGCACTGAGGAGTCTTGCTGCTTCAAAAGTGTCTGAAGTAAGTCTTGCAGCATGAGGTATTGCCCCTGTTTTGCAGATGGAAGAAGCTGGGGGTAGAGAAGTGAAGTGCTCCCACAGGAAGCCTTTGGCAGAGCCAAATAACAAGAGTCCTGATTCATGGTCTGTGCTATGGTTGCTTGATTACATTTTCCTTTTCTTCTTTCTTTTGCTGGTGAATCATGATAGTGAGTGACCCCAATTTATACGGCAGATGGTAACATTTAAATCTCATGAAAGTCTTCATCTAGTTAATCTTTTTTTCAACCTTATAATATCTGTTTCCAGAGATTTAGCTGAAAAATAAGGAACCTGTATAGAGTATCAGGAATCTGATCTACTGGTTTCTGAGCTTGGCTAAAAGAATAAGCTGTTTTTAGAGGGTTTTTAACTTTTTTTTTTTTTTTGGCCATGATTCTTCTTCCTGCCTTTGCTTTCTTTCTTCATCTTTCATAAGAAAACCAGAATTATGGTTACGTTGTGCTCTGTCCACGTAACGTTTTAACTGCGAATTGCTCAATTCCTCTCAAAATTGTTATTATTCACTTAATGATTGCCTCTAAGGATTTATCTTTTTTTTTTTCTCAGTTATTATTGTAATAACAGTGAGCTGAACTCTATTTTAACTTCCAGTGTTGTAGGTTCAGCACTATGGTACTGATGACAATTACTCTGATTTATAATTACTAGGTGAGAAAATAATTTTCCTCTATAGGTTTCTTATAACCTGTGAATACCATGATAGTATCAGAGTTGATTCAGGTGGATCTAAAATATGAAGCAACGCTCACTGCCAAGTTAGAAGTGCATGCACACAAACTCACACTGTGAGTGCTTTCCATATACTGTGAACACTGCAGGCTACTTCATCTTCCCACTATCAAAATCCTGTTGTTTTCTTTGACAGAAAAGGGAGCTGTCTGTATACTTCATAAAACCTGTGAACTTGTTGCAAAGAGAAAACAAATGGACAGTGTAGAACATTTCTCAATAACTTAGCTGAAGAGAGTTTTCCCTCCAGTAAACGTTTTTCTCATGGAAATCTGTAAGCCTGATTGCGACATAACCACAGCACGGAGTGAGTCTATGGGAATGATAATTACCAGCACCATTCAAATAAGGTGCTATTTTGTCCTTACAGGTCTTTTTGGAAATTGAAAAGGATAAATTCTCATTTGCTGGGTGTCTGAAATGCAAAATGAGCAGATTGACTGGCTGAACCAGAGCTGTGGGACAAAGGAGGGTAAAAACAGAGAGGGACCACTCTGAAACTACAGTTAAGCAGGGAATGCCCTGAAAAAAGTGACCATCCATTTATTTTCTCATTTTCATTGTTTAATTCATAACCTTATGAAGAGAACAGGACATTTACCCATACTGTGCCAAAACTCTGCTTCTGAGTGCAGATGGGAATATCTCTGGGCAAAGAGATTTTGGTTTAGAGGGGAAGCCATATGAGGAGAGGCTGAAATCGCTTCATTTATTCAGCCTGGAGAAAAGGAGAACGAGAGGAGATCTCATCACAGTCTATAACTTCCTCACAAGGAGAAGAAGAGGGGCCTGATCTCTTCTCTCAGGTAACTACTGATAGGATGAGGGGAAATGGCAGGAAGATGTGCCAGGGCAAGTTTAGGTTGGACATTAGGAAAAGGTTCTTCACCCAGAGGGTGTTGGAGCACTGGAAGGCTCCCCAGGGAGGTGGTCATGGCACCAAGCCTGACAATATTCAAGAAGCATTTGGACAATGCCCTCAGACACATGGTCTGAATCTTGGGAGTGTCCTATGCCAGGGCATGAGTTGACTCCTTTCCAACTCACAACATTCTATGATTCTATGAGACCTGTGGGCTTGAGGCACAGTTTGTGTGGAGGAGCACTTCTGTGCATGTGTCTGACGGGCAATAGAAAGAGAGAGGGAATTATCTCTCCTCTGCACCCTTGCAGCCAAGGGTTTTAATTGTGACAGGCATGACTCAGATTAGACACCAGACAAAACTCTCCAAAGGCCAGGAGACCTCAACAGGGGAATAGGTCGCCTGGGGATGTTGTGGAATCATGTCTGGAGGATGTTTGATCTGTCAGACAAGCGCCTGTCAGGAGTGACAGTAAGCTTAGCTGATTCTGCCCTGGGGTGGAGGGACAGACTAGCTGACCTCTCAAGGTCCTTTCCAGCCCACGTGGCTATGATTGAGGGAAAGGCCCAATTACTTATGATGGGAGCAACGGAGTGAGTTGACAGCAGAGGAAATGCATGATGAATGGCACCTTATCTAGTTCCCCTACTATTTTCTCTGCTTGCAAGCCTTTCAGTATAGTGTGATGATACACTTGATTGTAGTACTTTATTCAACCACTCTGTTTCTCTTTGGTTTACATAATTAAAGAGAAAAAGTTGCTTTTTGTTTGTTTGTTTGTTTTTGTAATTTTTTTGGTAATGTTTCACTTTCTAAGCTAAACATCTTCCACTGTAGCTGAGGTATCATTAATTTTGACACTTTATTCCTTAAGTCTGTTAGTTGGGGGCCTACACAGATGCATGAATTTGTAGCAGCTGATCAGCAACTCCGAAAACTTTAATAGCTTTCCAAATCCAAATAATAACCAGTAAAATTAATTTTAAAACATTCAGTTTATTTCTCTGATGTTGCTAGTAAATGAGAAAAAGGCATATGAAAAACACGCTTTGCTCTACAACTGTCCTTAAAACATCTCTGAAATGTAGTGTGCTTGAGAAAGAGAAATTTTTCTTAAAAGAAATATTTTTCCAGCATTTGCAAGCTGTCATAAACTGTTTTATGTGGAGAGAAAAATGGAACATCTGTGCCATTCATATTTATTTTCCCTACATAACTTACCAGAAAATAAAAGAGAAGGGGGAGGGTTTATTTTGCAATTTCTCTGCAGCTGTTTGTGTGGCTGTTCAGGGCTGCCAAAAAAGAAACTAAAAGAAACAATCAAATAACTTCTGAGATTTAAACAAAATGGAGAAAAATAATTTAGAAAGGAGAAACCAGCGTTTGTTTTCTAATTTCTTGTGCAATTTATCAGAGCAACTGCATGTGCCAGCTTAACTGTCTGTAGTGCTTTCTGATGCAGTGTGGAGAGCAACTCTGAGGAAGGTCTCCAAAGAGCAGACTAGGTGACCTTGGACCTGCAGGTTCATTTCTAATGTTCTCACATAAAAGGTTATTGTCAGCTTAGTCCTCCACAAGCCCCTAGCCCTCACACCTGTGATAACTCTATTATAAGGCTGTGGCAAGGCAGTGCCCCCTTGAAGATTGCTCACTCCTTTTGATGTTAACTGAAAGGAATCACTGAATTATTCAGCAATGAGATCATCAAGGCAGATCTTGTGTTGTGCTTGGCAATTATATATGCTGTCCCTGGGAAAGTCCTACTTGCACAATGGCCTAATTCCAACCTGATGGCTCTTACATCCACTTTCAGACTGTCTTCCTGAGGCCTCAGAGGAGTAAAGCTCTTAGTATTAGCTGTATAGCAAAGTGTGGCCTCCAGTCTGGAGCTGGACTGGGGACCTTTTTATGGAGGAAGAGGCTCTGACTTCTGCTCACTGATCATGGGCAGATGAGAAGTTGTCTGTTGTGAATCCCACCCCTAAGCCCTCACTAGCTAGAAAGTGGCCTACAGTGCCAGCACTTTGTCTGGTGGCTAGGTGGTGCTCACACATACAGTGGGACCATGAATACTCTGAATGGCTTTAGCTGACATAGAACAGGTTGGGACTATATGACAGACTTGACCTGAGTGGGCATGCCTCTAACACTTCTGTAGCTTTCCACCTATTTTCTTTCAAGGTAAGGGCAATAGCAGCATTTGCATGGAGTAGAGAGTGGTTATTAGATCTGATTCTAAATCTTACTTAATTAACCTTGCTAAAATTTTGGGAGCTGATTTTGCATCCAATAGCATGATGATGTTCTCGAAGCTGTTGCAGAATGAATCGTAATTTACTCTTGTATAAAAAAACCCCAAATAATAAATTAACATGCTTTGAGAAAGAAAAGAGCACCTCCTCAGAGGCACACCAAGAAGGACTAGGAGAGGTGGACAGTGTAAAGAGTCCTTTTTAAAAAACTGAAGGTGGTAAGAAGTGGCAGCAAAAAGAAAAAACTTGCTTAGCCCAAGTTAGTGCAAGTTTTCAGGAACAGCGAAAGAATGAGGTGACAAGACTGGAAACTGAGAAGCCAAAGTGGGAGTGAGAAACTGGTTCTGCTGTGACTGAAGAAAAGAGCTGAGGTGACATCAGTGATTAAAAAAATGTAATGGGCAGGAGAGGAGAAAGTGAGGTAACAGGAGTTATTTTAAATTACTCAGAAATGGCAGGAATTAGTGGAAATGTGGAGACCAGATGCAGCTGTACAGAAAAGTAACACTCGTAAAAATGACTTCTTGTTGCCTTAAGGCACCATAGTAGTCTAGCTGGCAAGGACATCATGGATTCAGGCCTCTCCCCCAGGTAGGTCTCTGCCTAAACTGGCCTGGTTAGCAGTATTTTATTAGAAAATACTGTTTCTGAGGCTGACATCCTGCGGGTGAGACTTTATGTACTGAGCTTCATACAGCCTTTCTCCAGGGGCATAAGGGAGGCTTAAACTGGAAAGTAAAATTAAGACTTTGGATTCTGTTTTGCTTATTCCAGTGAAGAATTTCTGTTAAAATAGGGTTTCTGAGAAATTTCTAGGGCCTTGTTTGTATAGGTATAATGGTAGCTCAGGGACAGGTGGTGGGATACAAAAGCCAGTAGGCAGGAAGCATGTGTATGAAGTATCACTGCTGCCTGCATCAGCTGCTCCTGATGCAGGTATGTCCAGAAAGGAGGCAGCAGCATCCATGGGGTGGTTGTTTCCTATATCTGAAGGCAGAAGAGGGCTGGGGAGGAAAGGAGAAGTACCCATGTCACACTGACCATTGTAAGAGGGTTGGAGCACACCATGAGAGGTGGCATTTGCCCTGTCAGGCATAGGTCTAGTACTGTGATTCTTCCTCTCTGAGCAAAGATCGAAAGCAGGCAGCAGGTTGCTGTAGCTCCAGGCCACTGCTTGCCACTTGGTCTCTCTCATTGGACACTGCAGTGCTGAGGGCTTCAGGCAAAGCCATGCCATAAGCCCCAGCTGTGCTGGCTTGTTTGCTCTTTGTTCTCATGAGATCTTCAAATGGGTTAAGAATCACACCAGATGATGTCCTTTACAGGGCTGTTGGTGCTTTGCCTTTTTGTATGGTAACCTCCGTGTTTGAACAAAATGCTTTAAAGAAAATAGGCAGTTTTCTTTTACAAAAGATCAAATAATAGGCCCCAGACATTTGTGAGTGATTGGGAGATTTCATGCTGTACTGTAAGGACGGGAATAGCATGCAGTATTTTACAGTACAAGGCAAAACCAAGGTCCCAGCCTTGTAGTTGGTGTTCCAACACACATGTAGCCTTGTGGGCTCATGAAGAAGCCCACTGGCTCCAGCCTGAACTTTGGATGAGCAGTGGATACCTGCCCCTAGGGCACTCCATAGCCAGAACCCAAATATACCTAGTCCTATGTATGTCCTCCGCCTGGTTGCCAGTCCGTCCGTGCCACAGGACGTGGGGGACAAAGATTCAAAGAAGACAGGCTGACAGGGCAGGCAGCGTCCTGCGTTAGGAGCCTGCTGCTCTGGTGGTGAGGAAGGGTTTAGGGTAAAAGGGGGTACACATAGTGAAGTGCACCCTTTCCATGCCAGTTGCAATTTGCCTGAGCTGCCACGAAGATTGGGATCGGCCCTGAGCCTACAGATCCAAGTTGAGACCTGTGTCATCTGGCTGCAGCAAAACTGCAGGCACAGCAGCTGCATTTCTCATACCAGAGCAAAATTTGGCTTCATTTCCCTGCCCTAAGAAGAAGACTGAAAGGAATGTCAAGCGGAAGCTTGTAAATGATGTAAATGAAGATGAACCCACAAGCTATGTTGACTGAAGCCCTGGGACTGATAGCATAGGAACCATCTGATGGGAGTGGGAAGACCAGCAATGGGAAGAATAAATAGTCCTAATCACACAAAGGTTGGGGTCTGCAAACCACACACATCTGCCAATGCAGTATTAGCAGTTTATTCAATCTTTTCCAGAAAAGTGTAATTTGGATCTGTGTTTTCTGAACCCAAATCCCACTGAGGCTGGTCAGCAGCAGAGTCGTGAGGGGACACATGTTCTGCGGGCCAAGGAGCTGGAGGGGCTCGGTGTCTGCCCAAGGCCAGCAGCACCAAGTGGGGTTGGTCCTGTTTCTCAGCCTTTTATGTTTTAAAATTCCACTTAATTTCTCTGAGGGTATCTTGAAAATAAACCCAGCAAGAGGTTTTAATGCTGTTGTCATCCAGCCTGTGAGCTGAGTAGTTTTCAGAAATGATTGCCATGAGGAAGGGAGAGATTAGATCCTGGCGGTCAGCCCTCCCATCACTCTGACACAAAAATGTTGTTATCAGTGCTTTTAAGCAGGCTAATTGATCACTTGTTAACAGTGGCCCTGACCATCAAGGTCTGGGAGGGGCAAACTTGTTAAAATGATGGCTGCTGTTTGATTTTTTAAATTTTGGGTAGATAAAGCCAATTTGCCTGTGACATGGGGCTTAACATTGCATTGTTTTGAGAAGCGCTGCAGGATTATCCGTGACCTCCAGGGGTCGGACCGTAGTGGTTTTTCCATGTCATCTGACAGGGACAGACCTCATTAACACACAGTCCAGGCAGCTTCTACCAGGATGTTAAATTAATGATGATACGGAGGCAAGAGTACTATCTGAAATACGCATGCTGTCATTTCCTCTCGCTTGTAGAGTTTCCTTTGCCATCTCCTTCACGATTGTGTTTGGCTTGCAGTAGTAGAAGTAGTGTAGCATGGAGTGTGTCCTGCACGCATGCAAAAAAATTTTGTTAAAGTTGGGTTTGTACCCTTGTGCTGTCTCTTCATGAAATTTAAGGAAGATTGACAGTTAAGGGATTGCAGTAAGCTGTGGTGTTTTCTTTTGCTCCTCTCCCCTTGCCACTTCTAATTATCTGAATTGTCAAGTCTGGGATCCCTCAGTCTGACAGAAGTGATGCTTGGAGGGTAGAGGCTTAGCAACTTGCTTACATTCAGCTCTCCAGGCATAATCAAAGGTTGGGTTTGCTATATCTTTTACGTGTGATTGTTTGACCCAAAACAGTGGTCATTTAAGTTGACAGCAGTGGCTTGAAAACAAATAGAAAATAAAAGCTGTAAACTGACCTAAATTCCTCCTCTTGACTCCTGGGTCGTCCTACCAGCCTCCAGGTGCCATGGTTTGTTTACATTAGACTTAAAAAAATAAAGGCGAGTGCTTGCAGGTCCCTATCTTTTCATCTCCACCAGTGTTCGACTCAGTCTGTAACCTCTGTTCTCCAGGACAAAGAGAGTGCTTAACAACACTAGCAGCCAGCTTACACCACTGTGCCTGTGTGAAGAAGTGTCTGAAAAATACTAAAAGTTTGACAGTGTTATACTTAGATGAATCTTCTGATAGAAGAGGCCAAGCAGCCCTTCCCCTGCGGTAGCTGCTGTCAGCTGTATAGAGAGTTTGATTTTTGTGCTTGAAGAGGGAAGGTGAGAGGCATGGGACAGGATGAATATGTGAAGGTCTGTCCTGTGGTTTTAGGAACTGGTGAGAAGTGCACCATTTGGGGTCAGTGGCCCTCCTTCTCAGCTGCTGCTGGTTACACAGGTGCGATGCAATAGAAATAGCTCCCCCTCTCAAAGACCCAGAGTCTAAATCGAGTTGGAAAATAATACACACAGTTAGAGAAAGGACAAAGGACTCACCTGTGGAGCAGGAAGGGATGGTAAAGGCAAATCAGTTGCCATGCAATGAGGGGAGAGATTGGAGGGTGTGATTGGTGTTGGGGACTGGGAAATGGAGAGGAAAAAGGTGGAGACAGGAGGTGAGGTGGAAAAGGAGCAGAGTAAAGAAGAAACGAGGCTTAGGTGAAATAGAAAAGTCAGCATCTGTGGGCCTTGTTCTCTACTGCAATCTTGTCCACCAGAAGAGAAAAGCCTTTGCAGCTCTCTGCTACTTGGTGGCAAAGGACAGTGTAATGAATCTGACTACTCCCCTGTTGATGGCTCACTTAAAGGTCAGTGTGATTCCACCTCAAAATGTAATAGGGCTGAGGGGTTATCTGGACCATACCCCTCTTGCTGTGGCTGGAATTCATTGGTATGCCTGCTTTTTCAGATAGTGCTTTTAAAAGCTCAGTTAAATGCGTGCCAAAAATGCATTAGAAGAATGCTGTGTTTGCCAAGCTGTGCTCTTGCAAATTAGGAAATACCAATATTACCAATCTGCAGCATTAGTGCAAATCTCGGGGAGGCGTTCTGATGCCAGTCTGCACCTACAAGGTCATAGGGGTGTTGAGGGTTTTTTTTTCTGCATTGTTAAAAAAATCTTGATTGCAAATCCAAGGCCATGGCCAGAAACACAAGCCATCTCCCAAAATACAAATGCTTTAAAGCTAGTTCCATTTCCATGGTGCATAAGGGCACACAAACAATATTCATCAACAGAATAAATAAATGCGCCTCTATCTGCCAGGCTGATCATGTGTGTCGTGTCTTTCACATTGGTGCAGAAACAGTCCTGCATGGAAACATGGGCTCCTTTTTCAATAGGGGATTTCCCACCGGAGCTCTGCAAGAATGTGTCCTCATAACGCTCTTTCTGGACAAGGACTGGCAAGAACAGTTGTTAGCAAGCTTGGACAGTTTTGTTAAGGGTAGATATTTATGCCTCTCCCCTTAAAAAGAAAAATGTTAGAGCAATATATGGGGAAAAGTTGCAATTATCTGTCAAACTTTCGCATGCACTATAGTCTATAGCAATGAACTAAGAACTGGACTATATTCCCACATCATGTCCTAGTTTGATCTGTTCTATGTGCCTGGTCCCAAGAAAAAGTGTGCCTCTGTCAGAGATAACAACCTCTGCCTTCCAGGCTTGCTGGGTAATCATTATTGCAGCAGCGAAACTGAACCTCTTGCAAACCTTTGCAGTATCCCCTTTTTCCTGTCTTCTGAAAGGTTAACTTCAGATTGCCAAACTGTGCAGAGAGTAGAAGGAGAAGTGCTGTCACCCTTCTGAGATCTTGAAATAGCCTGACATGGGCAAAAGTGCAATTTTAGGACACATCACCCCAGGAGAGGTGAGCTTTAGACAGTGATAACCCACTCAAAAGTAAAGGCTGACTTAGGGGCAAATCTGTCCTTAAGTGTCAAATGTCTGGAACATGTGAAATGTCAGACCTTCAAAAAACCAACCAAATCAGGATTTTTTAATAAGATAAGCATGCTGGTACAGATAAATACATGATGAAACTTTTCACTGAAACTGCACAGCATTTCAATATGTAATAACCATTTGTCTCCTTGCTGCTTGAAGACTGGTTGCAAATTATCTTTTTAGTTCATCATCTTAAACATGGATATTAGATGGACCAAAGATAGAGAGAGAGGCAGCCAGCTCTAGTGACCAGGAGGCATCCCATTCATTAGCGTTCATTAAGAAACACAGATAGTAACTACAGTACTTGCTTTGGTAAATATAGGTTTATTATTAAGTCATTTCTGTGTCTGACTGGGCTTCATGACAAGTGTTGGATATTTGAACTCCTTTGAGAAGCTTGTAAATCAGTGAATGCCGTATTGTACTTGCCCTGATTCAGTTCTTACCATGCTCTCCACAGGCCCATCGCTATGTTTTTGGAAAGACAGGTTCTTCCTTCCAAGGTGATGTACTTTCTCTTTAGCATGTCCAAACACTTCAGCGTCATGAACCTTTTACAAGGCAAACCTTTCTCTGTCTGAAGGCTAATATTTGTATTTATTTATTTTATATAAGGAAACATGCTCACAATCAGCTGAATGATGGATGAACAGTAAAGTATCTTTTCTATATGTCCCCAAAAGCTAAGCTCAGATCTCCTAGTGCAGCTTCTTTGCTCCAGACATCAGAGTAAGTAGCAGTAGATGGAAAATTAAAAGACCTGTATGTGCTAAAGGTGAGGGTTGGGGTTCAAGTGAGGAGAACCTGTTCTGCATCCTGGCGCAAACTTCTTATGGAACAATAAGCATGTCACTTCATCTCAGCACAACCCTTCTCCATTCACCTCCCTCTTGCTCGAGCTTTCCTGAGCTCTGTCTCTTGTTTAGCACAAGACACTTGTGCTAAACTGTAACTCTTGAGCAAATAGAGCTGATGCCCTTCATCTGTCTGATAACAGCTGATGAGTTTGTAGATAAAGAGGAGGATGTGGCTGGAGGCAGAGGAAGATGCTGATGCTGCAACCTCCTTCTAGCTCCCTGTTTGACTACTGGAGCCACTCAAGGAGTTGTCTCAGTGTGGCAAAGGAAGGAACACGTTTTGTTCTCCTTTGTATGTCCTTCATTTTATGGAGATGAAATTATGCTTCCTACCCTACTTGAGGGTATTACAAGGGGGATATTTGCAGGTAACTTCACAATCTTCTGTTGCACTGGGGGCAATTATGCAGCCAGTAGGGCTACTTGGAGGGGAGGGTGGAAAGCTTTGCTGTCCTTGCTACTGTCTGCTATTCAGGGATAGCCTAGATATGGATGTTACAGTGATTAAAACATGAACAGACGGTTATAACTGAGACAGCAATAATATAAACAGACAACATTTCTGAAGGGAGGACAGAGAGACAAAAGGTTAGTCAATGGAGCAGAGGTTTAGGAGAATTCACATTAGGATTAGGAAGATGTTAAAATTAAAAATGAGGAATAGTGTAGTGATGCAGCTGGCAGGTGAAACTAGCCCTAGTACAGTGGTGGGGACAGCTCTATCAGAAGATCAGTCATGGTTCAGAGTAAGGAACTCTGCTGTAAGAGTGAGGATGCAATATGATGTCTTGAGCAATAATGGAGATGATAGAAGAAATCATCTTTGTGAAGAGATCTTATCCAAAAAGTCACTTCTGAGTCCAAGAGACTTTACTGATCGAAGTCATTGGCTCACTAGTAAAAACTTGGTGAAAAGGCTGAAAAATGTTAATGGATCAAGAGAGAATTAGATTGGATCAAGAACAGTGTCCACAAAGAAGAATGGAGGCAGGAAATATTTTAAAACTAACCCCAGCAGAACATCTCAGAGGAACCTAGAAGTTAACTGTATGCTTCATCTTTATGGCAGATTCAGCTGGATCTGTCATGACTGAAGAGTCCAATTTTGATCCACTTTCTGATGTTTCTTAAGACATCTTTAAACTCTGAATTCATGCAATTCATGGCAATGGAAATGAGCCTTACAGTTGGTGTGTTGAACGTTTCTAACACCCTTTCTGAGAGGGCCTCATCCTCAGCTGCTGCAGCTCTGCTGGCCGAGGAATTCCTCTAGAGGTGGGCTAGCTGGAGAAGTGGCCCATGGAGGTCAGATGGCAGGTTTTCAGTACATTGTTTGTACCCTCTCTTTAACTGAAATGTCTTTGTTGTCAGAATAGCTAAATGGAGAATATGGGAGTGAGAACAATAGCTTTTAGTTGCCTCTGGTGAAGTGACATGTGAAGAACATTAATGAGGGCTTTCAAAGAGACAGCCCTCCCTCCCCTTTGTTTCAGCTTCAGATGAGGTTATGACTGCAATTGCTCAGATGAAAAACAATTGGGCAGCAGAGCGAATTTTTCCCCGACTTACTTATAAGACCTCAGTAATGATAATTCTGTCTTCTGAACTTCTGATGCCTTAGGCAGACTTGCACTACTCTCATCCATCTGGCCACGGCTGTATGTCTTCTCCAGCAGAACAGCTTACACACAGCAGCCTGGCCTTTAACCCTGGAAGGTTCTCAGAGGCCTGCTAAGGGGGAAGACTTGTGACTACTTGTGTTCACACCTACCAGTGCACAGTTGGTCTTACAAAGCTGCAAAAACCAGTGGCCTCCCGCTCCAGGGACAGTGCCTGTACTCAGTGACATTTATGGAGGACGAATAATTCAACAGAGCCCAGCTGAGTTACTGCAGACTTCTCGTGACTGTCCCAGAGATCAGCATCTCCCTCTCATCTGATAATCTGTTGCACTTTGCCATACTTGTCAACTTAAGTTATCTGTGTGCACAACTGATGAGAGCACTCAAAGAGCCTGTTTTACAGACTGGCAGTCTATCTCAGAGGAACCATTTGCAAAATGTTGGCATCCCAGAAGAGATCTTGGGATAAACAGTTCCAGTAAAACTAATACATCCCCCCTTTTGCCCATTAGTTTCCTTAAGTGCCATGCAAGATTTCAGGTTGAATTCTAGATTTTGTTCTTGTGGTGCTTCAGCCAGTAAATTGTAATCTGAGAGTCTTGCAGAGATGAAAAGGAAAAGTCTGCCACTAACACAGAGCAGACAGACAGTGGCCCTGTGCATTTCTGAGGCAAGACTGAAAGGGCCAGTCTATGGCTCTTTGAAAGCTGGCAGAGCTAACACAACTTACAGGGAAGAAACAGTCCTAAATCGAGTATCTTTATGTAAAAAACCAACCCCACATCATTTAGCTGTCAAAAGCTTTTAAAGTCATCCTTGAGTGTGAACCGCAAGAGCCGGTTTGTGTCTATCAGTTGGTTAGTCAAAGGAAACGGGTGCATTTTAGAGATTCCACTGTCCCTTCATTCCCCTGCTTATTTGTCTTAGAGCCCTGAAAGTGATGGATAGTTTGTTGACTTCTCAACCTGAAGATAACTTTTTGAGTTGTGTCTCATACGGAAGAAAAGCATGTAAAGGGGAGCAGAAAAGATTTCAAAGATTTTGTGCAGCAGAGGATGGCAACAAGCTATTGATTATGTGCAAAAGAACAATAACAGACAGATAGGCTTTTTATTTTATTTTTTTGCAAGTTGAGCTATTGATGTGAAATGAATAGCTGCTGCAGAACAATTGCAACCCACGTAACCAACTAGGACTTTACAGTCTTTGTAAAAAGATATTTTAAGGTATTAACACAGCTTTAGTAGAATATATTAGTATGCTGGGATAACAAGGCTCTTTGGAAAGCTTTGGAAACTTCTTCCCAACCCCCCATCAAATTACCTCCAAATTCTTATTTATTATTACTTAGAGAGCACATTAAGTGCACACTGTGCATTGTAACAAAGCCATGGCCCCTGCCCTGAAGATTTTACAAGTCTGAGGTCTTGATCTAATACCTATTTAAATCTGTGGGAGTCTTGCTTTGACTTCAGTGTGGGTTGGATCAGGTCCTCATACAGCATTTCATGAGATTTAGCAACAGTTCTTGTTACACTCCAGTACACCCAGCTAGCTCACAGCAAATTAATGGCTGAGCAGTTCCTTGGAAAAGTCTTGCTAAGTGCAATGGGGACATTCACTCCTTGAGTGAGCGACCATTTTCTAACTTGGGAGAATGCAGCCCTGGTGGGTGGGAGAAGACAGAATGGAAGGATGGACGTAACTGTGCTGGTTTGCTATTGGATTTTAGCAACAAAAGCAGCACACGTGTATGACACACTAGGCTGAAATTCCTTACCTGTGCTCTCTGCCTGAGCATGAGCCATGCAACCAGCTCCTCCATGGAAATCTCTGAGGATTCGATCCCCTCTACATTCTTCCCCAGCCACCTTCAAGTGAAAGCTGTGCCCACACAGACTTCACCCCAACTTAACTGCTTTGACTCACTCCAGCTTATCAGGGTAGGGGGGAATTTGCAACCTCTTTTCTGCTACCACAGCACCAGCTCTGCAAGTATTCAACCTGTCACTGATGCTTGTGTGCGCTTGTTTAGAAAGGCTGCTTGTGTATAGTTTTGCTTCAATGCAAATGCTTTAGGCCTCACTGCAGTGAAGTAATTAAGTATATGCTTGACTTTAAGTCCATGAATAATCTCTGAATCTGTCTCTTTGTACTCAGAACAAAACCCCTTAAATAAAGGAATAGCTCAAATGCCAGAAGTCCAGCTGTTTTTGAACAACCCTCCAATAACAAACCCAAGAGCATTTGCATTGGTAGAAACAAAAGTTGGATAAGGAGGCTGATTCATTGTCTGGCTTCTGGAGACATTTTATAAATAGCTGCGAGAAAAACACAGGAGGTTTTTATTATTATTATTATTAGTTGATAAAACATGTTGACAGAGTCCTTTTCAGGATTGTAACTTGGGGGCAGCATGTCTTTTTGGACAGCAGACACATGGCAAACAGTTTATTTGCTGAAGAAAGCCAGATGCTCTATGTCCTTGGCAGGCGATTTGTAAGATTAAGGAAAATCAAGCTAGTGACTAGAGTGTGGTAAATAAGTGAAATAAATAAATAAAACAGTCCCACTGCCCACAAGAAACTCTGTCCTTTTTGGCAGGACAGCTGGTTTTCAGCTACTTTTCTCGGCAGTGTGCAACTGACAAGGAGGAGCAGGCCACCTGAGGGGAGAAGTGTTTCTTGTTTGTCAGCCACTGCCTTCCCAGCATGGTGCTGCTGCATGAAAGAGCTCAGATGCCCCTGTGGACTGTCACAGTGTGTCCTGGGGAAGATTTATGGGCATGGTGCTGATTGACTGAGAGTGTGAATGATGCACGTGAGAGAAAAGTCAAGGACCAGGAATATATGTGTGAAGAATCCTCCACCAAGCAGTTGTCCAGTCTAACTTTGAAGCTGTTATATGGCAAGAAGACCACTTCTGGCAAACCTCCAATGGATAATAACCTGAAGATCAAGGGCCAGAAAACAGGAAATACAGTATGTCTCCTACATGTAGGGCTTGATCCATATCTGGCACAGATCAGCTTCATGCCATTGGAAGAAGAGGCTTTGTATAGACTGAAACCAGCTGAACACCAGAATTGCCAATAAAATAAAGTAGTTCTGTGAATAAACAGAATATTACTGGAGGAAAAAACAGATATGTTAAAATTTGTGTTGTTTATCCTTTACACAGCTGGTCTTTTCTCAATTTTTTCTTCAGCAGATGTTTGGACCGGCACAGCTTAGAGATCAAGATCTTGTATTACTTTCAAGCTGCATCAGGGAAGGGGCAGGAGTGCTGAAAAATATTCCCTGGGCCATTAGAGTCTATGAACCAATGAGCCAGAGAGACCACGCAGTAGATTTTTGAATGCCTGTCTGAAGCCTCTGAATTGCATATGCTCTTATCCCTACCGTGCCTCTAGGTATAACTTTACCTTTTCTTTGATGAGGCTTCCTCCTCAAGTGAAATACTGATACTATTTCAAATACCATTAGGATAATTCCTCTGTCACCCATCCCTATGGAAAGAGGAATGCAGGGAGAGCATTCCCCCACTTGCTGTTCTCTCCTATACAGGCTCTATAAGTGAGACTATCTCAACATCTTCTGGTAAAGCACTGCAATGGCAATATGGGTTCCTTAGTGTCATTCCCCATCTTTCAGTTCCATAAGAGCCTTGTGGGAAAATGAAGGTGTCATGGGAAGTGAGAGGACTCAAGGTAAAAGGCAAACTGTCCCTTATCATGGGGGCTTCTTTCCTACTTGTGCTAGTGCAAGGGAGCAGCAAAAAGTGAATTACCTTAGTGTCATCACACAATGGTAAACCAGAAATGGACTTTTAAATTGTTTTTGTTATTTGGATAACATTAAGGGGACCCTAAAGATTGTAAAAGTTTTTTCTTTAAACAAAGAATTCCCCTCCCTGCCAGCTGGGACAAAAGACAGAGAGCGACATGTGGACAATGTGTTACGTGGTGAGTGTCAGAGTTACTCAGTGCTGACTAAACCTGCCTACAAGATAGGAATTTAGGAAAAAAAATGTAAAGGGCAATGCCAATGTGATTTCTGCCTTTTCCTCAGGAAGCTCAGACTCCTTTTCCTCCCCAAATAAGAGATGTTATCTGACATCTCTCCTGTGTGTGAGTGGAGACCTCCCTGTACCTCTTCTAGTCTGGGAGGGTCAGTGTGTGACCTCTTCTGACCGAGGATGACAGCAGATGAGTAAAGGCAATGAACACTATGAATGTGTGGGAGAGAGATGCTGGTGGCTGAAGACTTTGGAAAGGCCTTGATTTTTTTGAAAGGTCTATTTTTACTGTCTGTAATATTCTATTAATATTCAGGGGGGGATATAATTAGGACATTGATTCTATTTTGAGATTGTTTTTGTCTGAGTATTGGGTTGGACTGTAAACCAGCACTTTGGCAAACTTGTGCTTTTGTGCATTACGGGAGAGCAGTCCTTGGCTGGACCTAGTGGGGTTAGAGTTAGCGGTGACTGGACATGCTCACCCGGTCAGCTCCGACTGGGCACTTGGTGGGATTTTGGTGAGGCTGACACCGTTTTGTCTGAGGCTCAAGTACTTTCAGTTGCTGGAAGCTAAGGCTAGGGATTATGTAGCATCAGATAAAAGAATACAAATAGTCAGATGTTGGGATTTTGAAGTGTGTTTAACGCAACACTTTAAAAAATGCGCATGCTATTTCAGTTTTCTCTGAATTGCCAAATTCTAATCTGGTGTGGCCAGTGTTTTCTTTAAACTGTCTCCCTATAAAACCATCCTGCACAATCATGTACCAGACTATTTATTCCTGGCGATGGCTTGCATCACACATGAAAGAATTTAATAATGACACATGGATGGAGTACTGTTATTTAGGGAGGAAAAGGTCCTGTTCTGTGCCTGCATCAGCAGTGGGTGGCTGCAGCCTTGGGTAGCTCAGCTTTGCATCGCTGTGCTGCCAGTAGATAGGGGAGTGTGCCTGACAGCCAGCCGTGCTGCTTTTGGCATTACTGCAGAGCTGGGGCATTGTGCTCCTGGTTTCAAGCTTTGTTATTTATATCACTCCTTAAATAAAATCCCTGCCTTTTCCTTCTGATAAACAGTGAAGAAACCAGTGCAAGCTAACGTGAATGGGGGACTGAGTGGGAGTATTGTACTGTTGATATATACTGGTATCCTCATGTCTTCTGTTATGCAAGGGAGAAACTGGTGACTGGATTTTGTTTTTATTTCTGGAAAGTGACCATTTTTGATCCCCAGTCTTTCTCCCTTTCCATCCAGCTCCCATATTGCTTGCCAAGTTTTGCTTTCAGACGTTCTGGGAACACCCCCACGGCAGCAGGGTAACTGCAGGGCTGCCAGCAGTGCCACGCCTGTGCCCCACTGGCAGCTCTTCTCCCCCCCACTCCCGCTCAGCTGGGTGCTCCCTGGCTCTGCAGAGCAAAACAACGTCTTTAGTCTCTCTGCAATTCTTTGTACCTAATATTTTCTCATTTTAGGAAAGCTAACTAACACTGTGATTTCATTTCCTTGTGGCATGGGCCCTTAAACTGAACTTTAGCATTTTTATTTGACTATTCTGTTCATGTAAATTTACAGCATAGTGTATCTTGCACAAATAACCTTGTAAAAGCACACCATCTCTTTCCTCCAGCTCATTTATTTTATGGGTTTTTTTTTAAAGGAAATGAGCAAACAAATCAAAGAAGATAATATGCAGGTTCATCTTTAGGAAAAGTTCATGTAGGAAGAAGAAGAGAGAGCTTAGTCTTAAAAAAGGAAAAGAGAAAATGTACACCCTTCTAGAAGTGCTATATATATCTGTTGAGTTGTGCTGTGGATAGAACAGCAGGTCTTTTGGAAAGGAAATAGCAATGTGGAGTTCTGTGTTGACTGGGCATTGCCAAGCCTGGATTAAATGTGGTAAATGGAGAAGGCTAGAGGATTTCTGTTTCGTTCCCTATACTTAGTGCTGGCACTGCCAGTCGTGCTGGTGGAGCATTGCCACTGGCAGTAAGGAATCTGCTGGCCACAGTACGTTCTTGGTTGCAATTCCTTTTTCTTTGCATTTTGGCGTTGACTGTCACGACTCCATTGTCCCTTCAGTGCTAACAGCAGCAAAAGTTAGCGCGCATATTGTTGGTGGAGTAAGTGCGGTAGGTACTGAATAGTCACAGGAAGCAGATTTTTTACAAAGTCACTCTTCTAAGTCAAAAAGAACTGCTAGGGGTAGAATTGATCCTCTCAGTTATCATTTGCGGGGATGAAAAAACCTATACTTGGTCTTCAGCCCTGAACTGGTTTATGGATTTTTGTGTGTGTGTGGTCTAGACTCCCATGCAAGTTAGTCATAGCCTAGCCCTGATTTTCCCATTGTTTTACATTTAAGTCATGCTTAGAGCTTTCCAGTCTTCTTGCCTTTACTCAGCAATGTTTATAACTTACCACCTAAAAATGATAAAGGTTTTAGAGTCAGTTTTCATCTCTCCTTCACTGCTAGGTGACCTGATGGAGTACAGCCTTGCCATCACCTTATAAATCCGCTGTTTCAGAGGGGAAAAGGAACTATACAGATAATTACTTTGAGAAACTTGAAATTATCTGTGCCTGAAACAGCTGGGAAGACTGCTAATGTGTAGTAAAAAGTTTTACATAACAGAAGCAGTGAAAGGTTAAATATATCCTCTCCCCTCTTCTCAAATGCTCACAGATGCTTGTCAATACAAAAATGACATCTTGGAGTTGTCATGCATCTGCCTGAGGCCACTGACAAGCCCTGTGGAGTGTGACAGCCCTTCACAAACCCTAGGCAGAGGAGGGGTTCCCCTTTGGTTCCTGCTGTTACAGCTTTTTAAGGTAACCCACCCCGATCTGGCCCAAGCCCTGAGTGAGAGTGGTGGGGCAGGGGTCTGTGTCTGCCTGGCACACCATCTCTGTGCCCAGCACCGTGTGCTGCCCCACCGCTTTGCTTTGAACTTCGATCCTACTTTCTCTTTGTTTTCTGTGATTGAGTTAAGGGCAAGGATTTAAGCTAGTTGGTTTAAATTCAAGCCATATGAGACAGAAGTGATTTTCTTGGACAGGAAAAATAATCTTGAGGAGTTTATAGGACTTACAATTGTTCTGTATTTTCATGGAGTATGAACACAATTTGTCTCTCTACTTCTCAATCTCAATGTTTTATTGGATCTTATTGGATTAACTTGTTGTTCTTGGAATTTCCATGTACTGGCAGAGGCTCAGTGAGCCATTTTTCACAACTGGTTAGCTTGGAGATTGCAGCCTTTCTTCTATAATATGAAATTGCTTGCACAGATGATCCCTGCTCATCATTTTCTCCTCATTGTACCAATCCATTTCTCTCCATCTGTATTTCAGTCCTCCTTGGACCCAGACTGACCTAAGCAGAAACCCTGGACAAATGAAGCACAGCCAGACCGAGGAAGATGCTATTAATGCTCCTGTTTGCTTACAAGCAGCAGATGCATAAAGAACTGGACATTTTGGCAAGTAAGGAACTTGCCAAAATCAAGAATGATGTGGTAGTGCATGGATTTGTTTTTTTTTATGAAGAATTAAGTACCCAGGAGAAGCCTCTGAAAAACCTTTCTGCTTTCCAAGTAGTATGGGGGAGATGTACCTGACTATCTTCCTAGAAAATGCCGTAACCTTGTACTGCCATACCTTGAGTGAAACACTAGCCCAGTGCAGAGCGTCTGCAGTGCAGTCCTTCCCCCGTGCCTACACAACAGAATTCAGATCCTTCTAAGACATGGACATTCATATTCCCTTCAAAATCTGAACAGTGGTTTTTTTCCATCAACAGTTTCAGGCTATAAGTCTCAGCTGTGAATGAAAAATTTGTCAGGCGAAGGCTAAAGAAGTCACACCTGTCAGCTTGACACTGTTTATCTCAAAGATTTTACTTTAGAAAGTATAAACAGTAGAATATTTATTTTCCTTCCTGCCATCTATGAGGCCATTCAGCAATTTGAGTATGCTCACGCACAGCTTTTATGAGCCAACCTTAATTGCACAGCAATGTGCCATAAAAACAAAGATTACACATTATTATCTAGGAACCAATTTTACATTTTTCTCCTCTGACTTGAACTGTTTAAAATATAGGGCACTATCTCATTTTGGCTGTACATAAATATCTCAGTTGTCAAACTGCCCTTACTCAACCAGCCAACGTTTCTTGGTGGTTGAAAATCATAGTGTTTAATTGTGTCAACTGAGGTGAAAAATGTTATTGGTTCACCACCTGGCTGCACCATATAGTTAAAAAAAAGTTAAGAAACACAGAATGTGGAATTTAAGGGACTGCAAAAATATTTTACCTATTAACAAATGAATATGATGCAAGGACAAAAGGAAGAAAACAAACAGATTGTGTGTTTCTTTACCCAGGTGCATTCTTGCTTTCTCTTTACTAGCTGGCTTTGGATCTTCCAAACTGTGTAATTAAATTGGGTGTGACAGGGGCCCAAGGCATCATCAAGAAGCTTCTGACAGATTTCTATAAGTTTTCGATTAGTCTGAGTCACTGTCACTTACTTGAGCAGAATTAACAAGTAAAAAGCATAGTGGACCAACAGGAAATGCAGTTTTTCTGGGCTCAGTATTTACTGTAATTCTGGTGACCTCATCTGTCTCAAAACACAGAGAGAGGCTGTTCACTGTAGAACTTCATAGCAGACTGCTTGGGTGCAGGGAAAAAAAAACCCCACCTATTAAGTTTTAGCACCCACTGCATGCTCTCTGTGATGGACAAAAGTTTTGGCAAGCAGTGTAAGCTGTCTGCTCCTAGGAATAGGTTCCAAGGAGGTGGTTTATGGTTCACGGTGTTTGAAATCCCTTTTGTGTAATTCTTCACCAGTGAAGAGTGCAACTATGGCATTAGCTCTCAGGAATGTCCCAGAGAGAAATCTTGGGGGACCAGACAAAAGCGGGACACATTGTCCACAGCACCGTCATTTACAGAAAGTACATTACCTTCTGTGACATGCACATATAATGCTATGGTGTTTTTATCAGAAGAAATGTTAATGAGAATGTTTTCAGTAGCTGAGCTACCTTAAATCTCACTCCTTTGTCCCGTACAGATCTAACCAGAGGTGTGGGATTTAACAAATTTAAGGTGAAAAAGGACAATTAGATCCATTAGCCTCATCTCCTGCACAGTGTAGGCTGTGATGTTTCACTCGGTGACCCACAGTCTGAACCAAAAATCTGCCTTGAACAAAAGCATTTTCCTGTATAGGCAAAAGCCTCTTTTATGTGGGAGGCATGTGGTAAAATAGACTGAAATAAGTACAACTTACATTACCATGGATATGGCTGGATGAAGTGCACACTCATCTTCTTCACAGTCTCTTCTGGTAAGGTGGGAACACTGTAGCATCCTTGAGAACTCATTTTCAAATATGGATCAAGAAGGCAGTTATCTGGGGGCAAGGTAAGGAAGGAGAAATGTGAGATGCAGTTCTTTGGCCAAGGAAGGTGATTTAAAGAGCAAGCATTTACTCCTGACCTCCATAAAAAATTTTCAGTGAGGCTCTGCTGTGGAGCTGGGAAAAGGGTGAGACACCAGGCACAAGAGAAATGCTTATGGAAAGGCTGCTTGGATGCACAGAGCTCACTGTTCCAAGCTAAGTAGCTTCTGGTTGGCTCACAGAAACTCTTGTACTTGGGGCCAATGGAGAAACAAGATGTGGAGAGTATGAATTATGAGGGTGGCAGTCTCTTTCTCCTGACTTTTATTTTTCCTTAGGATCCACTCAGACCCTCTCTATTTTGACCAAGAGCTGTAGGCACTGCTATAACAGCATTCTGAGAGTGCTGACCATACTTTGTGCATCCAGGGTCCCAATGGGCCATGTTCTCATGCTCACAACTGCCCTCTCCTACGTGCCCAAGGAGCTTGTCTGTGGGAGGGGGCTGCTACGGTGGTCCAGCATCTAGAAGGACTGGCCCTGGCTTGACTGTGGTAGCAAGCAGCCTAGTGATGTACAGGGGCAGAGTTATTATCCCAACTCTCTTCTTTTGTAAAAGAAAGATGCTTTACTTTGTATTCCCCTGACATCTCATTGGTAATTTCTTCTTCATTTCCTGACTTAAGTTGTCTAATGTTGTTGTGTCAGCCCAGTGGAACAGAAATTTCATTTTCCAGTCCTAAGGCTAGGTTTGCTGTGAAATGAAAAGACATGGCCCGGTTTTAGTTTTAGCATATTGTGCTAGTAACAATTCACTGAGCTCTGGCATTCTGCTTGGTCAAAGGGCATTTCCTCCCCTCCCTCCTTCCCTCCCTCCCTACTAGCCTCTTATGAAATTAATAAAAATAGAGTGTTTGTTGACTGGGTGGATAAATTGCATTCAGATCACATAATGTCTGAGGCCTGGCAAGTCTTAGTGAATCTGTTCTGGTCTTTGCTAAATGGAGCAGGGTGCCCTCCAGTCTAGTAGCAAATATCTTGGAGGGCGGGGGGGTAGGCAAAAAAGGGCTTGTATTGCTATTAATTAAAGGAACAGGTCAGTATGATTTGTAGCCCCTTGATCCTTCTCATTTACTTATTTATTTATTTTGGATAAGAGAGATTGTGGTCCTCATTATGATGGAAAAATAAAGCCTGTGTTTGGAACCATATCACATAGTAGTCACCAAAGCTGGCACTTCTACAGGACTTTTATAACATGATAAATATGTCTGGGCCAGGAACTTTGTAGGGTCTTGTGAGTATGCACACATCACCCAGTTCCCTTCCCAAAGAGAGATTAATGTACCTGAACACAGATGGGCTCCCAGGCCAAAAGATAGGAGCGATAATGGCTCCAAATATGCATCTCTCTCAGCCACTATGACAACTTGCAACCTTCTAGATTCTGCCTAAGAGATCTTGAACTGTTTGACGTGTCTGGGGTCTCTTTCAGGGACTTATCCCCTACGTTTGTTTCAGAGGCAGTTCTGTGCTGCTGTGCCAAATCCGGTTTCTCTAAGACTTGTCTGTCAAAGCACCATCCTTCTTAGGCCTGACAGGTTATGTCTAAGTGGGTGCCTTGTTTGCTTCTTCTACCAAATTGCACCGTTTCCCTTGGGCTGTTATCAAAGACTACAGCAGCGCAGGCCTTCCTGTTTTTTATTTGTATGTGTCCGTGTGTGGCTCTTCTAAACACGGACAGGAATTTCCTTTTCTGAGTCTAGACATCAGCCGCTCACTATTTCTGTAGCTTGCTAACAGACTGTCTGCTGCTCTGGGTCCTTTGATTTTTCCCATGAGAACAGCAAATTCACACTGGGCTGATAGAGAAGGCCTTGTATGAGCCTCTGGGCGTGCAGTCTGGTTTGTGCTCCTGGTGTTTTTAACTGCACTAACCATCCCTATGAAGCAAACCTGCCACCTAATGGGGGTTGTTGCCCTGACCCCCGCTGCAGGGTTCGTCCTTGCTACCCTGGTGTTGCCAGAGCACCTCTGCCTTGGGGAGAAAGACAGATGGCATGATCCCAGCCCAAACTGGTGTGCTCATGAGATGCTTAGCCAGATCCACACACTGGAAAGCCACCATCAGCCAGGCAGCCATCTGAGGGCAGGAAAACCAAGGTGAAGCTCTGCCCAAGCTGACATAGTTGTCCCCTTCCCACTGAAGAGGGTCTCCTCAGTGACACCCCGTGACTCTGGGGCTGTGCTTAGTGCACAGTCCTGAATAAAGCTCTTGGGGTGCTTCCCAGGTTTGCAGATTCGTAGAGTGTGGGCTGCTTGAGATGAATCTCACAGATTTCAGTGGTCTTTCAGAGCAAATTGAGCCTGTCAGTACTTTCCTGGGACTTGCTGAGAGCAACAGATGGAGCCTGGGTACACTCCGTAGTCTCTTTTCACAGCTCTTCTCAGTGACTACTGCAATACAAATCTACCAGGAAGAGGGGAAGGAGATAAATCTTCCTAGGCAAATGACTAACAGAAGTCTAAAAAAGCTGGTAAGATTTGTCTCAGTGTGCATCAAGGGTGAGCAGCCAGTGACTACACAGCAGAGATTGTGAAGTGGAGGAGAAAAAGATCAGTAAGGTGGCTGAGAGCAAACTCACACAACACAATGATTTATCTCCGCACATTTTTACCCTGTGTCTGTCCATCTGCATAAGTGTCTGTCTGCCTGCATGTCATTCCTTCTCCCCTCAGAATCTTTTGAAGTGGTTGGCTAATTTCAGCCAAATTAGCTGAGGGATAAAGACCTCAGCATTGCTAAGATCCTGAGAGTTTCTGGAAAGTAGGCATCTAGCTCGGAGCAAGGGACTCGGCGAGGGCCTTGGCTGGAGGAGAGGCTGCAGGATGAGCTGAATCGCTGCGACGTTTTGTGGGATGACTCTGGGTCCGCAGGCAGGCAGGACAGCAGAAGTCCAGACGTTAGTGCTCCTACTTTTCACAGATGTGATTAATTGCGCATTCACAGTAGCCTGCTACAAATTCAGCTTATGCTACACTGCAGGACGAAAGAAAAGTAAACGTCTAGACATGAATACACTCACTGCTGAAGTCTTTAAGTGATATGGTTTTGGCACAGCTGTCCCTGTGTCTCCCCTGTAATAGTCGCATCCCAATGGCTGCAGCAGCCTGTAGAGCCAGTTGATATGGGCTTTTTGAGAGGTCTGACTTTGGACTCCATTTTGCAGCTGGGGTGTCTCAAGGACGTAAGGAAGTTAACAGAAGTAAGGAATTTGTTACCATAAGCTTTATTTTGTAAGAGGGAAAATGTGAACTTTCCAGGTGATGTGGCATTTCCTGAGGAAATAAATAGCTGAAAGCATACACAGAGTGACATAACCAGTGTTGTTCAGGAAGCCCAGCGGTGCAAAATACGTGATTTTAAGAGAAGGAATAAGAGATTAGCCAGACAAGGAATAAATACTGCACACTGCGCCAGTAAGTAGTGTGTCCTTGTCCTGGGACATTGTGACAAGATACCATCAGGTGGATGAGCAAGCAGCAATGGCATGAGGTGGCAGCAGGGTTAGGGCAGGGAGCCAAGGCTGGGCTGTGTCCAGGAAGAAGTGCTGCTCAGGAACACACCTGTCCCACCCTGCCCACTTCTGCTGCCTCCCATGACGGTCTCTGCCCTCACACCAAATGCTGACAACCTGCAGAGACATCAGAGATTAATTACCAGAGCAAGGTTGGTGTTAAATCTGCTCCTGACAGCTGGAGACATGAGAAGATCCAGGTGATGGGTTTATCTGAGTAGGAGAGGGAGAGGCTCCTTGGGCCTCAGGGTCTCAGCCTGAATTATTTGCATGGGGTGAAGGACAAAATAACAAAGAGCACTTGTTGTGTCTTGAACACAGCAGGACATGATGCTTGGAAGGTGAAAAATCAGAAAAATTCAAATTGGAAATGAAACTCAAATGTCTTAACCACGAAGGAAACATATGTCTGGAATGGATAACCAAGGATGTGGTAAATTCTCCAGCACTTGAAGACAAAATCAAGATACCCTGGATCTCCCACAAGGTACAAGGCTTGATTCAGAGATCAGAGGGTGAAATGCTGTGGTGCATGTTAAGCAAGAGGCCAGACCAGATGATCAGTCTGGTCTGCTCTGGCCTTCAGAAATATGAATCAGTGTTGTAGCAAGGATCTAAGAGAATTACCATGAGACAAGAAACAGAATAATTAAATAACCACAGTATTTCCAAGGGCTTACATCAAAGAGTGGACTATTTTTTCTTAAGCAGCAGCAGAGACTGAGGGGAAGGTCTTGGGGAGGAAGGAGTTTGCTTTGTTTTCCTATTTGGAAACTTGCCTACTGGATGACTTCGACCCCAGTGATAAAGTTGGTCTTTATACTGGACGTTCATGAGCTCATTCATGGACAACATTTATTGGAAAATTACTGGAGTTCCAAGGTGGGCTTATCTTAAAGCATTACTGGCTTCCAAAATGCATTCGTCAGTCTTCAGGGGTGCAATAAGGCATGGTCTTGCATAGAACAGATTTACACAAATGGCTTATTAACAAAACCAGGATTAGGGCCAAACAGATGTCAGTACGACTGATTAGCTCAAAATAAACACAGTTGTGAGATAAGAAATAGCTGTATTTTTGCTTCATCTTCTTGTGGTTGTGTACTCAATAGATGATGGGAAATGACATGTTAGGTATGAGGTAAAATGACTCATCTACTGCTGCAACTCGTAGAAGGCAAAGCAGAAGAATTCAGGAATTTTCAGTCCTCAGGTATAATATAAGCAATGGCCCTGATCCAGGAAACTCTGCCATGGAGATGGATCCCCCAAGGTGTGCAGCTTTTCTGTTTTAGGATTGTGCAGGTGTAGGGTTTTATTTTGGCAGCTGAAACTCCCTAAGCACTGACAGTACTATCATTTTCATTATGCCACATGCATATAAGTTCTGATAGCCAAAATTATTAGAAAAGAAATAACAGTTGTTCTCTCATGAGGCCTGAAATATTAATTGGTCTGGCCAAATGGGGATTACAAATCCTTTTAATGTTTTCTCAGTGAGAGGAGAGCTCTGTGTTATCTTGTTTGGTCCATGTCACCAGCATGCAAAATATGGAGATGTACAGTGCTAGGAGTCACAGAATTGCATTAAACATGAGCCAGCCACATATATCAGTGTATGCTGAAAACTGTTGATCAAGTTCATTTGCTACACTGCTTTAGAGAGAACACGCAAGTCAGACTAAAGGCATGGAAGTGAAATGGCAGCAAGAGTTATTTTTTAACACTCCCTTTTGTACAAAACTTAATTGCTTGCTCAAACATGATAGAAATTCCCCATTTCTAATGCTCTCAGTGAAAAACTGGGTTTTACATTACAAGGTACTCTGTTTTAGTAAGTGTATAGCTCCATTAAGCCAATTTCTAGTCATTCAAACAGTTGCATTCATGTTATCATTCTCTACGTGAAATGTTTGGATTTTTCAATTTCATTTTCAGTGCTACTTTTTAACTTCAATAACTTAAGAAATTAGCTATCCAAACTGTTGCTGAACAAAGCATTGTAGTCAACCTAATCAACTAATTCTTCTCTTTAACCATTTCATTGTGAAAATGAAGCAGCTAGGAAGAAGGAAGACCTGTTTCAAATCAATTGGAAGTGAAATTATTCTTGATGAATACCTCTTACAATTATTTTTTTTATTTCCAGTAGGCAAACCAACACAGCAAAATCTCTACACACAGGCTTCCTTGAAAACCTGATGCTGTTTGGTGCGGATCGCAGTCTAATTTATTTAATTAGACTTTCAAAACCCTGCCTGGATCTTATTTTTTTCATTTCCAGACTGGAGATTACTCTATTCATTTGCACTATAGGAACATTATGAGAATAACATTCTCAAAACGGGAAAGGTTGCCCACTTTGCAGCCCTGATCTAGCTCTTGTGTCTAGTGACACCATTCCTCATGTTGTCTAAGACGTGTAGTCATAAATCCTCCTCCTCTCCTGCCTTGGTCACTTCCCACTTCCCTTGCCCCTCTCTGTGCTCTGGCTCAGCTACCGGCTGATCTCCAAAATCAAGGGGAAGGTTTTGTATATTTTTTGCCTCTCTCTGTCCTGTTCTCTGCCCTTTTACCGTCATCCGGCTCTGCTTTCCCTCTCTGCTTTTAGTCAATAGCAAGTGTTAAGATAAAAGTTCATTAATTAGCATACTTCTTGTTCTCCCTGAGTCCTCTAAACATTTTCATATCATAAGGATTTTACCAAGAAGCAGTTAAATCTAATCTAGGTTCCCAGAAATGCATGGAGTTATTTTTACATGTTTCCACTTTTTTTTTTTTTTTTTTAAATAGTCTTCCCCGGGTCTGATATTTGAGTCTGAGAAGATCTGCTTTCTTAGCAAGAATGTAAGCTGTCTTGAGGGGATGGGAAGAGAGGATTTAGTATGATTAGTTGGAAATTCATCTCATCTCCTCTTTAGATACCAAACTGAAGTGTTTAATTTAAGAGATTTGTTACTCTAAAGTCCTATCTAATCAAGTGAGATGAACACAGCACATTCAACAGATAGTTCAGTTCTTAGCTAGACCCAATACTATCATTTTAAAAGGGAGAAGTGGCTTATAATACACATTCTCAGCCAAGTCTCCAGCTGATGCTAATGGGTAATAACTCTCTCAAGGTCAGTGGAACTGTATCAGCTTATTTCGACTCAGGTGCTCTCCTTCCAAACTTTCCTGTGCATAAGATTGATACTCCTCATATTTACCCTTCTCAGTGAGAACATTTTTGCGCCATCAATGAAACTTTCCCTATAATGTATGGTATTCCACAGTAGTCAAAATTCTGCAGTATCCCAGAACCTGACAAAAGTCTACAGTGACTGCCCTCCCTCCTGTGCCACGACCAGATTTTGTGCACCTGCTGGAAAGGGCTGAGGTGAACAGCAGCTTGTGGGCAGCACAGTCTTGTTTTGCCCATGAAGGTGGAGGGTGCTTTGAGTGCAGTCAGGGCTGGCTGTGACTCAGCCTTGAGGTTCTCCTTCACAGGGTGGTGTTGGAGAGGAGATAAAAGTCCCTATGTGCAGGGCAGAAAAAAATAAAATGAAATGCCTCTGAAAATAATTTGTCACAACTTTGCAACCTGGAGCGGTGTTGGTTTTTGGTCAGAGATTGTCTTGATAGTTCTGTGAGTGAAGACCCATTTTCCTTTCAGGGCACTGTATATTTAATTATTTAATCAAGTTAAATTATTCCTTCTCTCCTCACTCACAGTTAGATCATGGCACAAAATTAAGCACAGCCTTTCATTCTATTTCCTCTTGCCTCTCTGTTTGACCTAGACTTTGGGGAGCCATTAAGTTGTCTGAGATATTGATTTAATAAGGGTAAGAGAATTAAAAAGGACAAAGAGACACCTGACTAATTGGCATTTCCAAGAGATCTTTGTAATCAGCCAGTGGGGATTTTATAAGGTATGAAGTATTTGCTTTCACATAAATTTCTTCCACATTCTTTCTCTCATGTTTGCTCGGTAAACCTTCTGGAATAAAGATCACATCTGCCTCTCTGTAAGCTTTATACTTGGGAGGTAATTGAGTTGGCTCTTTGTTATGAGAGCATGTACTTGTTTAATTGCACATATGTGTCTGTGAACACACTATGCCTGCTTCTTTCCGAAATTTGATTTGGAATGAATCCCATGAAAGGCTGTTTTCCAGCGTTAATGGATAAAAGGTCTTTACCAAGGGGAAAAGTATTCAAACACTAAATTTAATAAAGTTTAGTTTGAAAGTTATTTCTTTGCAGGAACTCTCTTTGAAAATACACAGTTCTGAGACTGTGTTTCTTTCTTTCTCCCCACAGCGATTTAATAGCAAGTATCTTCTGTAGGTTTTGTGATTTGTAACTAATCAATTTTTATTTTGGAAATATGGCATAATAACATGATGATTTAATGGCATGACAGTAACACATTCACACTGTTGTAAGAGTTACTTGTTACACCCTGCCCTGCCATGCTGAGCAGTGATGCAAAACTTTAGGAAGATAAGATCCTTACAGTGACATGAAAATAAACACTGTGGTAATCTTTATTCCATTTCTGGGCTTAAGGTGCTGACCTTAAGGTAGTGATGCAAGCAAGTATTCATCTTCAACGTGTTGCTCTCAGGAATAACAGAGCAAAGTGCTAGGAGGGAGGTGATACGAGGGCCTGGAGATCTGTTCCTTAGGCTGAGAAGCCATATTACTCAAGCTACCTTAGGCAGTATATATTATATAAACTATACTTTGTAATGCTGTGTGTCAGTTTGATAGATGACTGTCCTGTGGGCTTTTTATAATTTTCCACTAATTTGAATTTTATTGTATGCCAAGGCTCAACAACTTATTGTTATGAGCTGACAACCTGATATTTTTATTCCATTTCTACTTAGCATTTGTTTAACACTAACTCAGATAAAACTGTCAAGAACTGAGTTCTGCATGAAAGAGGACATCAAGATTAGGGTCAGCTGAATGATGCATATTTGTGCCAAAGGATGTCACTTAAGTTATGGTTCTCTCTGAGCTTAGAAGAGAGAGGGCAGAAGTGGAAGAGACTATCTCTTAGTGAGGCTGGTGGGTCTGCCCCACGATGTGCTTTCATACACCACCAACTAAATCATGTTGCTTTGTGCAAAGTGATGCTTCTGTAGGGCACAGAGGGAAAAATTCCACTTTCATGCACTGATTCCTTGATCATCTTCTGGCTATTAAAAAGTGCCTTGTTCCCTTTTCTGTCTCTTCTGGAGAATTTGGAGATGTTTAGGTCTTGGCTTTTTGGTCTGTCCCTGTAGGAGGGCTATAAAAGTGACATATGTTTTTGAATATCAGTATTTTCCAATCAAACTGCTTACCCTGGATTCATAGGGTGTTTGTAACAGAATACTTGATGCTCAGCTGGGTGGTAAGGAAAAAGTAGGAGATATGAAAACAGGGGTCTCAGCTGAATGCTGTAACTATGGTTTCATAGGGTATAAGGAGAAACCAGAATCTGGTTCCACGAAGCAGAGAGACATTTATAAAATACTCTCAGCAAAATTATGGTTCTGCTTTCAAAATTTTTTCAAGCTGTAGTTGCCTGAATTTCCAGATTTTACTTGGCATCAGTTTATTCTTTATACTGGTGCAAATAATCAGATACTGGTAGACAGTGTTGTACAACCATTTGTGGTGTCATTAAATCAAAGATCAGTTTCTTCAATAGCAGGAGATTTCCATGTGTTCTGTATCTCAGATCATCAATAAACTGGCTCCTTATTAGAATTAATTGATTAAAGAATTGGAAACTGATATTTTCTGAAGAGGATGAGGAACATCTTTTCTTGTAGTCTCCTTCAAGCAAAGTTAGAGGTTATACCTAGAGGTTAGGCCAGAAGGAGAAAACTGTTTTTTTCAAAATTTGGTAGACATTCATCTCTTTCAAGGTGTTGGGATTTATGGCAAAATTCAGAGCTAGACTAGATTCATGCCTTCCTTAAATCCTGGCTTACATCTAAGTTCTACAGTCATGCTCATAAAATGGCTACTGCTTAGGTATGTGTAAGAAAGCAGTGGCACAGAAAGTATATTTTTCAAGGTTTATCCAGGTGGAGCCTATCAACTTCTTGCTCCATATCTTTCAACTGTGACAAAGAATTGGACTTACTGCAATATTTCAATATCTCTGTCTACTATATATTAAAGACACTAATAGTGTCTACTATATATTAAAATGTTTTGGGGTTTTTTTTCTCAAAATAAGCTGAAAACTGTCATTTTTAGGCAAAGAAAATAACCTGAATTCTTCAGGGGCTCTGAGTTGTATCACAAAACAAGATTTTTTTTGCTGAAAAATTTCCTATGAGCATGTTTCTTCTTCATTTGCTGATAAAAATTTTATATGCATTAAAAAAGCAGAATACTGGCCAGCTGACCTATACATGGGCCTGGCACAATGCTGGCCCTGTATTAGAAGGGAAATAAATTTGTGAACCAGTGCCTTGCCCAGACAGAGAAGAAAATGGGACTGTGATTTTTGACTGTCTCGGCAGACCTGGAACAACATAGCTTCAGGAGAATTGCAGGTGCAATAGAGCCCTCCACAACTCCTCTAAAGGCTACAGGGACTCATTTTTATAAGCTCGATAAAGCTTTTAATACTTATCTTGTGTCAAGTGGCCGTGATTGTGCTTTGTCAAAGGAGACATCTAAAGAACAAGGTTTATTCTTCCCATCTACAGAGATTGCAGAAGCATAGCAACAGCTAAGACAAACCCAACTAATACTGGCAGCTTAATTACAGAGAATATAAGGCCTGTGGGTTCCTGACACCCAACAATTTTCATCCAGAGAGTTTTGAAACTGGGACAGATGCTTAGCGAGTGCAAATCCATATTGCATCACTGACTTTGACAGGGTGATGCTAATTTACACTGCTGAAGAGTCTCAGTCTTGTTCAGTGCTCAACATATTTTCCAACATGGAAATACAGTGAGGGATGACAATTCAGAAGAGCAAGGTGAAATGGAGGGTCTGCTTATCTGCTGGTTGGTGCACACCTTGTAATTTACACAGTGCAAAGCCCCGTAATAGTGCTGGGGAGCTGAGTACCTCCTGATAACCGCACCTCCTGTAATTGTGCAGTCCTGCAGCTAATAAATCTTAGCCATGGCACATAGCTAAGCTGGGAAAAAATTAAATCAGCCACTCAGGCAGCTGAACAGCCGTCTCAGCTGTGCTGATTCACCCTGAATGATGCACTCCAAGGGGTTTTCACCACCTAAACAGATGTTCCCTTAGCACAGGATGCTTTCCATTTTTATATTGTTCATGTTGGATTTGTGTGTTGCAGATCAGATCTTCAGCTGCTGTAACCAGACCTGTCTAGTCAAAGGCTGTCAGGGCAAGACTGATGCTCTCAGACCCCATCTCCCACTTCCATCTGCAGTGCAGGCACCCCTCTGCTGCAGGCTGCGTCATCTGCGCGGCAGCCCCGAGCTGGAGGGGATCCACGAGGATGTGCTGCATCTCCAGACAGGCTTCTCCCAGGCGGCAGGAACGTTTCCCCAGCTGCTGGTCCCCATCACTGGGGAGGGTGGGATGGCACAGTCGTGTCCAGGAGGCCTGGGTACTCTGCAAGTCAGAGTAACACTGAGGGGCAGGACAGAGAGGAATCCCACCTTTGCATTACATCTGTACAGATATTGCTGTCTGAGCATATGGTAGTTTATTATTTTGGCTCCGCAACATCCAAGTTGATCATGCCCAGACAACCCTTCATCCTGCTCAGCTCTGCAAACAAGATATAAATATTTTCCTTTTTTTTTTTTTTTTTTTTTTTTTTGAGGAATAGGGAGAGCATGACTTGGTGGCATGCTGAAGCAGAAAATAATTATAAGGGAGAACAATTAAAATACAGGCCAGGTAGCATTGCTAATATATGTTGAATTTTTCATAATCTTCAGTTTTCACATTATCACATGTAATGAGAATTATTTTATGTTTTAAAAGTTCACAAAACAGTCTGAAATTTGCCCTTCACAGGTACTATGTTGGGTCAGTACTGAGAGGTGGAGGAAGCAGGGGAGGATCACATAGTTTAATTATTAAGGCAAGTATGTGACTGTACAGTGCCAAGTGTGCTGAAGTGCTGCTCCCTGTGTGAGACTATGGCCATGCAATACAATAAATAGCAATAGAAAAGACACAGTAGCAGTTCCAGATTTCTGTCACTTTAGGAGCAATGCCTTATAAGTCAATGGTATAGCAATCTCTTCTTGCCTTGGACTGTGCTGCTTCTTGGATGTTGTGCAGCTCTAGTCCATTAGACTAAGGGTCTGCTTTGCAGCCTGGGGCCCACCTCACTTCTGTGCACAGCTTGCTGACAAATACAACCTTGGATTAGTAGAAACACCCAAGGCAATAAGTCTGAATAAAATGTGGAAGTGCTGTTCTTAAACTGATCAAAATGTACTGGTAGGTGTTTCTATGTGTGAAACCAAATGGAACTCTGTATGCTTAAACTTCGAAGTGAGCCGAAAGGCAAGCTGAAGACCTTCCTCTATGTTTCAGTGTCGTGTGAAGAAGGATATGCTATCTGTAACACATACAAGAAAGGCAGAAGTCGACATAGAAGTGAAGCTATTAATAGTCAGTATTTAGTAGTGGCTATCATACAGTGAGATTCTGTATGATACTGTGATTTTCCCTAATCTAGATATGGGGGCTAGGAGGACTTAAGAAAGGACTAAGTAGTACTCTTGGCTACTAGAGCACAGTGAGTGCTGGCAGATGCTGACCCAGCTGGTTGCCACTGTAGCTCTAAATACAAGCTGTAAGAGTGTCCTGTCCAACTGCCAGTCCAGACTTAAGGACTGATATACAGGCATGGCATTTGTTGTGGGGTGAGGGCTTTGACTAATGAGATCAAAGGGTTATGTTACTATAAGACGTGGATTAGAATACTGACACTTATGCTTCGGCTTTGACTGTTAGCCCATAGGGAGGGAAAACATGAGGGAAACATCTTGGACACAATATCAGTAGATCGTCTCTTCCCCGGCCACTTCATTAGATACCTTTCAAGTGTTTTGGTTGCAATGAATCTCAAAACTCAAAGGAAGACTTGACCACAACTGCAAGATTTTCATCTGCTTTATATTGGAAGCCAAGAAAAGCCATTAATCATTCAATATTTACTGAAGTGTTTGTGAACTGAGCACTACTAAACCAGAACAGAATTCCTAGGGAAACCTGCATCCAGGTAAGTTCTCTCTCGTTGCTTGCTTTACAGAGTTATTTTGTACCAACATCCATTGTAAGTAAGTTCTCGCTGCTCAACCTTTAAGTAAATAGCTATCTCCTGCAGAAAATGGGACCTCCTCCTACTGTGCAGTGATAGTCACAGAAGGGTAACACTTGATGGTACCTGCATGACTTATGAAATGAACAGTGAATAACAGTATCTTTGAGTTCCCTGGAATCTCATCTGATTTACTGATGTGACTGTTGGCCTTATAAAATGTTCAGGGGGAATATTCATCTTTATAAAATACAGCTTTTTCCTGTGCTAGTTCTTTTAGCCTCCTTTTGGTTTAAAGAAAAACATAAAAATTCTTATTAGTTGGAGAAGAAAGTCAGAATCAGTATAGTTCACTCAAGTGAATATTCTGGAGCCCCAAAGTCTCCATGTTATTACAAGAAGATAAGTGATGTCTTTCTGCAGTGTGCAGCAGGAACTCTTAATTTAGGTTATAATAATGGAACTAAAGCTCCTAAAAAGCTATGGATATTTTAGCCATGGATATTTAACAAGGCTCTCCTTACATAATTATATACCCAAATTGTCCAACATTTACAGATGCTGACACTTAGGAAATTATGTAGTAAAGCCAGTGACCGTTTTGCATTAGAAACAGAAAAAATGAGACAATTATAGCCACATATTCAGAAATTTTTAAACTCAGGATAGGCTATGGTCATCCTCTAGTCTGACCTCCTGTATGACACATCTACAAACTTCACTGCAGCACCTCATGAATTTTGCTATCTGGGTATCTGCAAGCTGTGATCATATTACCTCTTAAACTTCTCTGGGATAAATCAGATTAAACTTTGTTAGTCTCAGTCTGATTTCCAGACCACAGGTCATTTTTGTAGCTCTTTTCTGAACCCTTTCCAAATTTTGAATGCACTTTGTAAAGTTTGGATGCCAGAACTGCATGTGGTATTTCAGCAATATTCTCACAAGAGCTATACACTGACTTTTTAAAACTCCCCTGCTTATTTATCTAAGGATCAAAATTGCTCTGGTCATGTTCAACTGGTTATCTAATGTGACCCTGAAGTTTTTTCAAAGTTAATTATATCTGAAATGCTGGTTCATAGCTTAAAGGGTGACGTAAAGCCTTTGTTGCAAGATGTATAACTCGCTTTTGATTCTGAAAATGCAAGTAATACAATGACAAGGAACTAATTATTACAAGAAAGTTGTTCCCTGTATTACTTTTATCATCCTAAATCCCTTTTGTTTTGTCTCAAACTTCTGCCACAGTGGTTTTGTTTTTCTCTACACTGATGGTATAGATGTCATTGACAGGAGTAGCTGGCACCAAGAACAGAGCCCCTCTAAACTCCAGATGGAGCGCCTCCCTGAATGACAGTGATTCTGCTAAAATTACTTTTAGAAATACATTCATTAGCCATCTTTTAAGCCATTTAACACTAACGGATTGTTATGTGGGAGAGAATTAAATACCTTAAAAGATCTAAATATTTTTCCTTTTTGCAGCTGCTTCTGTCAGCCAAGCTGGCAATCCTCACCAGGACTGTAATCAAGTCCTGCAGGTTTACAAATGTTGTTATTAATAACTGCTGTTTAACATCATCTCTAATTGCCAGTGGAATAGTAAGTATCAAGTTAGGCTCTGAATATATCATTCTGCTTCCTTCTGAATCTGAAACAGAAACATTTGTCAAGTACTTCTCCATTTCCTACATTATAATTGATATTTTTGCTATTCTTTACTAGTATTGGATCCATCCAATTCAATCCAAGACCAATTTTTCCACCTAGAAATTATGCTCTTCTGGAACTTGTTGAGACAATGTATCTGTTTCAACTGTAATATCAGAAGAAAACCTTCCTAGGTTAGTAGGGGAATTGCAGGAAAGGAGGAAATAAGACCTACTCTGTAGATGCCTGATGGCAACTTCTCAGTTTCCTCAAGTCCTGGTGAGAGACAGTCTGTGTGGGGGTCTGCACGATGGGGCGGGGGGAACGGGCATGGTCGTATGTCAGTTCACATGATGACTCTAGCACACCGGCTGGAAGTGTGCCCTCCAATGAGTTTCCTTTTGGAGCGAAGCCCCCAGAAGAGGCAGCTCCTCCAGAACTGGCTGAGTGCTTCAGCCTTCCTCCCACTTCTGCTTCAGGTGTGAGACCTGATCGATGTGTCAGTGGTTAACAGGCATCCCTGGGAAGCACATCCCCGGGTTTGAGTCCTTGCTCTGATTTGGAGTGGTTCCCTGACCACCAAGCTATACTGGCCATTTCCACCTTCTTCCAATGAATACTTAATTGAAATCAGCTTCAAATCAGACAGAGCAAAACTTGAATCTGCAACTCTCTTTTACCTCCAGGGAACTTCCTAACCGCTGGACTGCATACTCTCATGCTCTCTAGCTTGGTTCATATGTAATTATTTACATGGAGTGGAGAGGCTCCAAGGAGACAGGGGCAGAGGGTGACAGAGTTAACCAAAGGAGTATGTGGGGGGAGAAAACCTGGATGTCTCTGGCCTTCTGGTGGGGGAGTCCAAGGTGCTGTCCCTCTCCTGTCTGACAGCGCTTGGGAGCTGGAAGCCAGGCTTTCCCCTCTGGAGGGGAATCACCAAGGCACTGGCCTATTTGCTGCTTGGCTTCCCCTCCTCTTTCCTTTCTGGGCCTTACATGTGAAGGTTTTGGAAACACAGTGGTTTTGTTCTTGTTTTTGTAATTAAAAGAGACTTGAAAAGCTTCAAAAAACTTTTTTTTTTCTTCTGAATTGTGAAACAAAATTCTTGTTTCATGGCCAGCCCTGCATATCACATCTGAGAGGCAGAACCTGCAGCAGAAAGATTGATGAACTCAAACCTGACAAACCCTGATTGTGCATTCCTTTCTCATTCATCAGCAGGCTCCTCTCGTTAAGAGATAAAGACTTTTTGGACTAGGTGTTTGTTCTTAGGTTGAGGTATAGTCTTTAATTTGTTCCCTTCAGGCATGCTGTGGAAGCACAGCTCCTCTTAGCTCAGCCCAGTCTACTTGCCCCACCTCCATCTTCCCTGCCTTGTGCCAGTTCACCTGATGAAGGAGAAATCACAATATGCCACAGAAGGTTGTTTCATGCAACACAAAGCGAGTCTGCTCCTTCTGTATCTCCATGTGTGCACCACCTATCTGGTTCAGACATGGGGAAACCTGCGCTTTCTATTTCAAGGTAGTAGTTTCAGGAATCTCTCTGTAGATGCATAGCGGGGGACAACACTGCAGGAGGAGACATCAAATGTAGAAGAGAAACGGCTTGAGGGTACCACAGCCTTTCCACTGATGGTTGGGTGTTCATGTGTGCCAGGCCAGACCTGTGGTGCATGTTCACAGCTTTGATCCACTGATTTACACCAGGTCAGCCCAAAGCGAAGGCACCAGCTTCACTCACAGCACTTTGCTGGTGAGTGAGCACCAACATTAGAGCATTTTTTACATCAGGGTTGAAGCTCTCAATGCAGTAAAGATGGATTAGTACAGTGGCGAAAGAGAGGCTATTGCAAGAAACTTGAAACAGCACCTTTTCTCTCAAAGCATCTCAAGCCATCCCATGCAGTGGTTTCACTGACTTTTGGGACTTATCACCATAGGTCACACTTTCAGGTTTCACACTGCTACCATTAAGGCTACAAGCCTCTTCCTTTCACTCTGTATTTTGAACAGCCAAGGGTGTTCAGTGGTATTCAAAGTGCTGAGAGCACTGCTCTACCTTGCCTATAGCAAGGAAAGAAAGTGCTGTGCTGGAAAATTTATCACAGAATGGTAGGGTTTGGAAGGAACCTCAGGAGATCTCTAGTCCACCCCCCTGCTAAAGCAGGTTCCCTACAACAGGTTGCACAGGAAAGCGTCCAGGTGGGTTTTGAACATCTCCAGAGATGGAGACTCCATAGCCTCTCTGAGCGGCCTGTCCCAGTGCTCCATCACCCTCAAAGAAAATAAGTTTTTCCTTAGGTTTGTATGGAAATTTCAGTGTTCCAGTTTTTGCCCATTGCCCCTTGTCCTGTCACTGGGCACCACCGAAAAGAGCCCAATGCCATCCATTTGCGCCCCCTCCCCCCCCCCCGCGCCCTTTTAGGTATTTGTAGACATTGATAAGATCCCCTCTCAGTCTTTTCTTCTCCAGGCTGAAGAGTCCCAGCTCTCTCAGCCTCTCCTCATACGGGAGATGCTCCAGGCCCCTCATCATCTTTGTGGCCTCCACTGGACTCTCTCTAGAAGATCTCTGTCTTTCTTGAACTGAGGAGCCCAGAACTGGACACAATATTCCAGATGTGGCCTCACCAGGGCAGAGTAGAGGGCAGAGCAGAACCTCCCTTGACCTGCTGGCCACGCTCTTTTTAATGCACCCCAGGATACTGTTGGCCTTCCTGGTCCCAAGGGCACACTTCTGGCTCATGGCCAGCCTGCTGTCCACCAGCACACCCAGGTCCTTTTCCACAGAGCTCCTCTCCAGCAGGTCAGCCCCTAATCTGTACTGGTGCATGCGGTTATTCCTACACATCATCTTACATCATAGAGACTTGCTCACCAGCAAATATTGGCAATAGAGGATGCATCAGTTATTTCATTTTTATTTTGTCTTCCCCCCACCCCACTTTATTTCTTCCCCAGGGTCTCTGTACTATTCCCAAATGCATATGCTTGCTTATTCCTGTTCTACTAAATTAACTTGCACCAGGTTATTTATACTGAGTAGTTAGCATCGTGCTTATCTTTGGAACACTTCTTTTTAAATCTGTGTCAAGATATTTTTCCCACAGAAACATTTTTCTCTTTTGGCTGATAAGGGAGATAGTAATAAAATTGCTGAGTCAAAGTTGGCAAGCTGAATTAAATGGACCTTTTTGAGTCTTCAGTGAAGAAGTTGCATTCATAAAGAAAAGCTGTAATATCAGATTTCTTAACCACAGGGCCATTTTCACTCACTGGTAGAACTAGGTGGAGTTTTCAGTTTGCACTAGATAAAGATTTCCAGCCACCAAAGTGAGCTCGCTGTAACAAAGCGACATGGAGTAGGGAGGTCACCACAGACAATCTAGACACTTAGTCTTAAGGGAGTTTTCCCTTTGCAGTTATTGCAGGGGAAAGGGCAAATATGGCACTGCTTTTGAGCAAATGCTGGTTTATTGCTCTGGGCACAGTAGATGGTGTGCATGATCCTTTATGATAGAGGTGATGTTACTATGAAATCTGTCTTGTCTGGTTCTGTCTTGTATTCCAAAACTGGTAGCAGGCATTGCTTGGGGACATAGCTGTGTTAGCAGCGACCTGGAAAAGTTGCTTTGTGAAAGCTGCCCTTATTCTAAATGTCTTCATGCACCCTCAGTATAGTGAGTGAGTTATGCTACATCCATTGCAGGATGGCTAGAAATCAGCCCAAACCGAACAACTCAAACCTGGAGCTTGAAGGGTTGGTTCCAGGGATTTAATTTGTTCTATTACAGAGGAAGAAGTAAATGAGAAATACAGTTTTGTCCTGAAGGCATCCCGTAGCCTGTTTAGTGGAAACCTTCAGTGCATAAATCAAGGCTTAGCTCAAACCTCAGGTTAGATTTGCTATTGAGTTTCAACGCTTTCAAATGACTTTTGCAGTTTAAATTATGTCAGCCTTGATGTTTATGAAACTGTGGAAGTGCTGAGTCAAAAACATTCACATTAATAAGGAAGCACTGGGAACCACTGGGATGGTGCCAGTGTCAACCAGTGTTATTAAGCTAAGAAGTTCTTTAGCACAACTGAGCAAGGGAAGATCATACCCAATTTATCTCTTGTGGTTAGTCATTTGATTCATGGCTTCTGATTGATGGCTTTGTCTTGGACTAAAAATACGAACTTTCTTATCAACCAGCCAAGAAAAATTGATTTTTTTTAGAAAGGTTTGACCATATTTTCATGCTAAATCAGAGAAGGGCCACTCATTTATCAGGAACATATCTTAGTAGCAGCCAGTGCCTTACTGATACATTACTGTACTGCATCTCCCTGGACACAGGACCTCTTACTCTGGTCTGAGTTTAAATATTGAGAATTATTTCTCTGAGTTCCTGCACAGATTAGTGCAGCATTACAGCTGCTTTCTTCTACCAATGGGTACTTGGTTGAGATCAAGTCCTCACAACTCTGCCTTTTTCCATATGGTGCTTGCTGGGAGGATTTGGGATGCTGGAAAAATGCAAGGGTTCCTTTGCTTTGATGTTGTCCTCTGGTGATGCATTATGGGTGAGATGTGTCCCATGTGTCTTTGGAGTTTCCTTATCAGAAAAAAATGAGAATATGATAAAAAGAAGTGGTTTCATCAGTGTAGCTTTGTGTAAAACATAAACATTAAACAAATTAAATCAGTGTTGTTCATCTCATTGTTGTAGATTATTAATACGATTTTTCCCTTGGAATGGGAGAAGTCTATTTAATAGGGGTGCTAAAAAGCAGCTGCAGTTTCTGCATAATAAGCAGGTCACTACCCTTTGTCTCTGCTCCCTTTTGGATTCACCTTCCACATGTGTTTTTCAGCAGTCACAAAGCTTTGTGATAAGATACAGTAGGAAGATATTATTATTGCTGTCTCATACTGCAGCTATGGTCACATATGGCTTTGGGGCAGATGGAAGCTCTCTGAGGCTTTTCTGTTCTGTGTTTTGAAGGTGGTGTACTCTGTCACAAAATATACCCTACATGTCTCAGCCAGAAACATCCAGATGAGAAATGAGGAATATAAGTTTTATCTACCAAAGTTGACTGAACAACCATATAAAGCAAGTCTCTTGGACATAGGTCTAGAAAGCCACTTTCACAAAAATCCCACAAAGGCTCACTAAAACCTCAGGGTTTTGTGGTTTTATTCCCCCAGTGGTACATACCATTTGGCTGAAGAAGCTTGAAAACATTGTGGTTTTGGGGCCATCTTAATGGTTAATCAATCCTCAGGTCCCTCCACCCTGCCTTCAAGAAAGATCAAGGTTAAAGAGCCTGATTCACAATTGTACTATTCCAGTTTTACGCTAAGGCAATTCCTCTGAAAGTAATAGCAGGATAAAATCAGGGAAAGCCATCACAGTACCAGAACATATATTGCCTTCAGCAAGATGCAAATATAAATAGGAGACTCCTCAGTATAGCTGGAGTTTGCATCTTTGCTGATCTTTTCCTTCTAGGAAGTCCCTAGGCAAAAAAACAGTGTGGCAGATTGAGAGAGGAAAGGGTATAAACTGTAATTGTTCTAACTTTTAAGCACAGATTAGTTTGGAAAGCCAGGGAGTCCAGTATTCTGGAGAGAACAAAAGAGAGGTTTTGGTGAAGTGGTATTTGACACAATTACAGGGGGAGAATTCTGGGGCTGGATTCAGCTGTTGTGTACATGGGTGCAAGTAGAGGCTAACTCAGCTAATTACAGTGGAGTCATGACAGATGTGCATCAGCCTACGTGAGCGTGCAATTTCGTGTACAGCCTTTTTATTCCTCTTCATGGCAAGTTGCTTTTTCTTGTCTTTCAGATTTCTCTCTCTAACATTTATGATGATCAATTGTCTGCTCCTTGTAATTGGAAGGGTGTTACGAGCCATGAATGCCTTTATTGCGGCAAACCACTTCCTCTTCATGTCTCTTATGTCCTTGCTTTGTAAGAACAAACTAAACTCTGTTTGGCATCTGAAAACAGGATAACATCAAGTTTCTGCATCTGTCCAACGGAGCATCTGCAGGGCCTATTGTGCCAGATGCATTTAACCTGGCCTGGCACCAGAAACATTATCTCTGTTCCTAGAATGCCCTGGGATGTAGTTGGATGTCAAATCTCCATCCATTACCCAGACTCAGGCAGACTACTGCAGTGACACAAGCTTGCATTGTTCACTCACTTTAAAAATAAAAGCTAATATTTTGCTTTATGAAACTTATGACATCACTTATAATACAAATGTACCTTTGTCCTAGAACTTTTTAATACCTCAATTTACACTGCCTTTTTCTTTAAGCAATTGCAAATTGCCTTATATGTGATTTAGCTATGCAAATCTCACTGAAATAGTGCCTGTTTCTGCAACAAACCCACACAAATGTCCTTCTGCTTCTAGAGGGAGTAACATTGCACAGCCACTTAAAAAGTCAGTCAGGCATAGTACTTGGATACAGGCATTGATCTCTGTGGTGAATTGGTGGTTAGAGGCCGCTCAGTGTCTTGTGGGAGAGGAAGTTTCAGGCTGTATGTTGGCTACTCAGACTGCGTGGAGCAAACCCCCTGTTCTTTTGAGTTGTGAATACCTGTACATCCCTGCCAGTGAAATTGCTGGCTCCACATCAAAAATGTGAGCTTTGCTTTCCTTATCTATCTTCTAAAGACTCTTTAGAAACAGTTATGGGCTGATCGTGTGGTCCATGGATCACAGCACAAAAGCTGTGGTGCTAAGCTAATATTTCATCTCCCAGAAAACCAAGTGCCAAGGATTCATCATCCTGCTGAAGGCTGGTCAAGACTTGCAGAACATTCAAGTGAGATAAAATGACACTAAGGCTTTATTTTGGTTCTTGACAGGACTTATGCCATTTCCCTGATTCATAGAAGGTTTGTATGAATGACAAAATAAGGCTGACATAAGTGGAAGTTGTCCCTGGGTCCCTGTTAACTGCATTGCCCACACTTGAGTTTCTCCCTTTCGGCTCATTCATCTTGAATGCCACCTTAGGCCAGGCATTGAGGTGTCTCCCGTCATTCCTTACATGGCCCCTGACACCTCTGGGACTCACCTTCTCTGTCTAAATCCTGGAACAGCTGAATCATGCTATTGATTCTTGCCTGGTAGAGCATGGGAGAATGTACCTATTAGTGCTGGGCACACAGGGAGAGCTGTGGGAAGACATGAAAGGACTGCTAGCACTGTGATGGCACTTGCTCACATGCACCCTCTAACAAGAACATATTGTAAGCTGATGAGTGGTCTTTAAACGAGTGGGACCCTGGACCAATCAGCCACAGAAAAAAACACAACTGATTATAACTTACAGCATTTTAAACAGAGGTAGCACTTAATTTAATGGCACGTGTTAATTGTTAGTCATGTTGATCTTGCAATGAAGGAAAGATTTCAGTGATGCTCTAAAAAAGAAGAGTAAATAAAAGCCAAACATAAAGCCCAATGAAGTAAGATTAATTCTGCAGAATGGATGCTTGCTTTTTTGTTGCACCAGTTGAAGTCTCTAAAATAAACAGAACAACCGATTTAAAGCAGATGCGTGGAACAACAATCAGGTCTCATCTCTGGTTTTAATCTTCTTAAACCACAGCATTTGGTACTCAGAGCTCAAAGGAACTGCAGACTGAATCAGGAGTTTGCTGTAACTTAGCAGCTTGGAGGAAGCAGATTTGTAGCTGTGTAACAGGGAGAGATTAAATAGCCCTGTTCAGATAACCAAATTATAATAAACTATGCAAGTGTTGGAGTCTGGAGACAAGTTGACATTCAGATCTCTTGCCTGTGAACTGTTATCAGCTAAAACTTGGGAACAATAGACTTAAGTAGCAAACAGCCAGCTCAAGCACTGCTCCTTAAATGATGAAAGAATAAACTCATGAGTTTTATTGGTAGTTGCTATTCTGTGTGGCACAAAAAAATAGAATGTGGAGTGAACCAATGCTATGTGAAAACAAGGCTTATGAATGAGGAGTACTATGATCCTATTTTTACTTCCTTTGGTGACTTTTGGGATGGACTTCTTAACACGGCAGTAAATACAAAGGAAGCCCTCAGGAAAGCCACATGGCTCTGATTTCCCATTTCCCTGCTCGCTGTGTCATTGTTTATCTCAGGGGCTTTGCTTCACTGTATGTGACTACCCACAGCTTCTGATCTCATGAGGCTGAAGTCATTCTTCAAACAGCAGTTGGCTTTTAAGGACTTGGTGGAGGGGGAGATGATGCTGGGCAGGACAGCTAAGCTAAGGCAAAGAAATATCTTTCAGAGGAGCTAATGCTGGTAATTCCCTGGGGACCAGTCTTGAGACATGGTTATATCATTGCAGACAGGTTTTTAAAGCAATGGGTATGGTGAGTGCCTCTTGCCAACCTGGCTCAGACAAGCTGTGCAAAGCCAGGGGGCTTACCTGTGTGTGTTTGCATGGGGTTACCAGGACACTTGCTGAGAGCAGAGATGCCCCAAAATCGTGCTGGAGTAAAGTTTCACAACCCTATTGGAACCTCAACGGGGTTATCATTTTCTTTTTCATACATGTAGTTTAAAGGGGTAATTTAGACATTTTAACACCAGGGCCTGTAAGCCTAAAAATCTTTAAGACCAAATCACCCTTGGTGCCAGGGTACATCGCAGACAGGCCGTGGCATCCCACTGCTCGGTGTGCACATCTGTGCCAGCAAGAGGAGACTGGAGATCAGGCTGTGCCTGTAGCTGCTGCCCCCAGCTGCAGTGACTGTATGGATTTGGACAGGCAGGTTATTTTACCTCTCTCTCCCTTGCTTTGAGTCCCTGGTGCAAAGCCTCTGGAAGACCAGGCAGTGCTGTGGCTGCAGCAGCCGGGGCAGGATGCAGCTCAGGGGAACATGCCAAGTGCAGTGGTAAGGAGTGGCGTGGTGTGCATTAGGGTAGAGTCTAATCCACTACTTAGCAAACACGTATTCTCCCATTTTGCTGTCTTCCTTATGTTTCTGCTTCTTTCTTTGCTTTTTTTTTTTCCTTTGTGAGTGATTTATCTTTAAGCAATTTATCTTTAACTGCTACTGTAAGTAGACATTAAATAGCAGTAAAAATCTGAAGGCATCTATGACGTGGTGCCTGATGAACCACCACCAGCCCGTAGTAAAGACATCTACCTTGTCATGTTCATTGAAGGCTCATATCCTGATCCAAACTGTGGTCTGCTGATCTTTTTTTCTTGCTGGATTTACAGCCCCGGACGGTGAGATCACAGGACAGCCTGATATTTCTTATCATTTCCAAATGCAGAGAGTCACTTCCTCCTCCTTTTGCAACTCACATGCGTGTAATTCATTTGTATTCACAGCTCCCATTCTGATCTTCAGCCCTTTTTAAAACTGTCCTCCCCCCCCTTCTTGACTGCTTGTGCATAGTTTCAGCCTGCTTTAGTCTATTTCTGTATAAAACTATTCACAAAATAGCACCAGAAATTATGAAACCACTTAAGCCTTCAGACAAAAATATCTGAAACTGTTTATATTCACAAATGGTACCTATTTAAACAGTTTTTGCAACTATTGCTTCCTCTGGTAGCAAGTTTAATAAAAAAATTGAATTTCATCCCAGAAGGATAAATATGACAGTAGATATTTACAGAAGAATTGGATTGGTTTTATGAAGAGAGCATTTTCTCCACAGCCTTCCAAATGGGATCTGAACAAGTAGATTTACAAAAGATTAAAAGACAATCTATCAGTCCAGCACAGAAAAATATAACCCCAAGCACTCTTTGTAATAACAAAACATTACTGACAAACAGAGCAGAGACTGCAGTGCCATTTTTCTGCTCTGTATTTCTGCTCTATGTCATTAAACTCTCTGCAGCATGAAGAGCTTCAGTATTATATGAAATAAGTGAATAAATTCTGCATAATATTTTTTTTAAATGTATGAATTAAGAAAATGCATGCAATTTGCTTGTACAGAAGGAACTTAGCCCCTAAGAAGCATCAAAGAAAGTTGCAAGTGTGGGATGATGGGCAAGTTTTCCAACCCAGAGATTGCATGCTGCAACCTTGTCCCTCTACTCTCCCTTTGAAACAGGAGAAAATACTCTGGGGCACAGCAGGAGACAAACAGCCATGTGGATGTTTGCATATTTTGATGGACGTGATGACAGCCTTGGCAAGTGATAGATTTACTCTGAGTCCTGCTGAGAAATACCAGTAATGCAGGACTGCAGTATTCGGATGCTACATGAGCTCATTTATCCTCTTCTTTAGAAACAATTAATGCAGCTTAGGACAAGTCTATCTCGGTGGTTAGGTAAGGTAGGAAAAGAAAAAAGTCACCACAACTTCCAAACTAATGGGCCACTAAAGCAGTTTGCACATTTCCATAGCTGCAGCAGGCTGCTGGGTTTCTCCCAGCTTCCTAAGAGAGATCTGGCCAGCGTGGTGGGGGCCTCCCTACACCCCCAGCAAGCGCAGACCACAGGCTAAAGGAAATGATCCTGAGCGGGGAAGAGCAAAGCTTTGGTCCTTGCCTGGTGAAGAAAAGTGAGGCAGTTGGCACCAGTTGTGCTGATTGTGTAGCTCAGGCTTGTGAGTTTGAAGAGAGTTATGGTACCTCTCCTCAGTGAGTCCGAGTCCTCAACCTGGGTGTTTAGGGACCTGGGACTTTCGGCAGTGTAGTGCCTGTTGGCCACCTGCTCGAGTGCTCCCTGAGAGGGACAATTTTGCTGCAGTCTCCTTTGCAGTTGATGCTTTCCAATATACCTAGCCTAAGTTTATGACGTAGGGAAAGACTTATTAAAGGAATGATATACAAATAAAGGAGAGCTGAATCCAGCTGCAATTTTTTTTTTCCTAAAGTGATAATTTATCAGCATTTAACATAGTAATACATTTTTATTTACCCCCCTTAGGTATGTATTTCTATGCTCTTTGAACACATTTGGACTCATTCTGAACATCCTCTAATCTACACTACAACTTCTACAGAGACTAGCAACTGGCATAAACAATCTTTAAAAAGATAAACCTCACTTTCCTAGCCTTTCAGTAAGTCAATTAATTTTGTTTCTAATTGAATTCTCTTCCAATCCTTAGTTTTCAAAACTAGTCTAACTAAAATTTATGGATGGATAAATCTATAACCCACCCCCCACTCCCACTATTTCAGTGTTAAACTCAGTCTGCTGCTGGTTTTCCTTCTCTAGTAACTGAACTATCAGACTGGTAAGAATAATTAAAAAATACAGAAGAGGTGCTTTATGTATGCAGCTTTTCTATCAGGAGGGAAATAAATGGGCAGAAAAACAGTAAAAAAATTACAATTTATCATCATGCAACTGTGAGCATGATGATAAATCAAAGTTTTTCAGCAGAAATTGAAATACCCTTTTATCCCTTGTGATTTTGACCTCTTGCAAAGTCTTTAGGCACCCATAAAATGTTGTCTTGTCATTAACTTGATATGCCTTTGACAGAGAGAGAGGTGTCTTCATTGTAAAGGCATTTGACCATGTTCTAATTGAGGCTGATCCTTGTTGTACCACATGACATCATTCCAAATGTTTTAGTGGTTACCAACTGTTTTGCCGGACAGTAAAAAGAAGCTGATCAAAGCTCAGCTCAAGAGATACGTTGATGATATATTTTTTTAAGTGCTTGCCCCTAACCAAGCCCTGCATTCTCCTCCAGAATCAACACAGGCGTATGCTCCACAGGTCTGCAAAGGAAACGGCTTCAGGTTTTTTTCATCTCCCCCAGGAAACCAGCTTGCTCTGAATATATCTTTGTTCTAAGTACCAGAAGAACAAAGTTCTAAATATTGCATCATGATGCAGTTTCTGCTGGAGGAGGCTGCATAGAGAGAATGGAGGGCCTTGGCATTCTGCACATTCCTTGTTTGCAGTCAGGTCAGCTTAAAAAGATAAAGTGCAATCTGCTGCTTGCTATCTGTTGTGAGAAATGAAGCCTGATAATTTTGGAGTAATGTTTAGCTTGTCATTCTTGGGCCATTACACTGAGTTAGTAGTGCTAGGAGAAGGGATTATTTCCTTTTCTCTCTCTTACAGTAATAAGTCTCATATTAATAATGCTGCAGGCTTCAAAGTCTGTTTTGTTCATAGCTGCTGGCTGGGGAACAGGCAAAAACAAAGATCAGATTTGCAATGAACTGGGCATTAAATCCCTTCAAAAAGTGTCTTTTGGCACCACAGTGAAGAGCTATTAACAACATTCCTGGATGTCTGTAGGAAAATAACAAGTCTTTATAAATGGCTATAACATGTTGGATTAGCTACCTGACAAATAGGTGTTTTCAGCTTATTCAGGGCCCAGTTCTTCTTTCTCCTTAGGCTTTTTCCTGTTGCTTCTTTATAGGAGCATAGAAGGAAATCGTACCTCAGTTTAAATGGGAATAAGGCCTTTGGGATGCAACTAGCAGGGAGATCTTGGCACACAGGGCAGTGTGGATGAACCATGAACCAGAAATGAACAGGAACCAGCAGCTGCAATGTTTGATTGCATCTGCAACTACGGTGCATTAAAAGACTCTAAAGAAAAAAACAATAAGTAATGTTGGGGACTCCAGCAAGAAGCCTGACTTGGCTCAGAGTAACAAATATCTCCTAGGTGTGAATATCCAAAGTGTATAAGCTGACTACTGTGTTAAGCTCACCACTTGCTTACAGATGATCTTCTTGGAAGAGGACTGCTGGCTGCTTTTCCCAGATAAGTCAGGCAGAATTTTAAAAATCGTCCCAGAAGTTTCATTTTCAAACTTGCATGAGTTCTTTCAACTTTCGAGGCATCATTCCTTGTGTTTAAATATAGGGAAATATGTTGCAATGTCAAAAATCTTCTGCTGAAAATTTTTTATATGACTCACACAGGGTGCTGTTCAGGTTACTACATTCATTGCAAGTGCCTGCTATATAAAGAAATGGGAACGAGAATTGCTTAAACCAGTTCAAAGTTTTAAACTTTGCAGAACATCAGCTAGCACTCTGCTGGCGTGTTAGGCATCAACTGTGGGAGGTATCACTCCCTACTAATAGGGCAGCGAACGCTTGTGATAGGTATGCTGGTAGTAGTTTTCTGACTAGACAGATATTGAGAGAGCAAGCTAGAGAAATGTGGAGTAAATGGGGTGTCTCAGAAATTAGAGCTTTACTTTTATATTTTGAAGCACCTAGAGAGTTCAAAGCCATCAGGAAGAAGCAAGGAAGAGGGAGCAATATCATGCCCCTTTAAAAAAAAAAACAAACCTCCTTGAAGGGTGCTCTCCAGGCAGAGTCACCACCAGCAACCTTTTTGTCAGAGAAAAAAATGAATTTTTGCACACAGTCACTTGCTTGCAGGGAAACAATTTGTTTCAAAGAGCAGGCTCACATACATGTGGTCCAAGGAGCTGAATTTTTTTAGAAGCAGACACATAGCAGATCAGGGTAGTCACGGGAATTCGGACACAGTTCAGAGGGGAAGTTCTGGCATTGCCCATAGCTGAGTGACAACACAGCAAGTGGGAAGAACACAGGAAGGTCACGGAATGGTCAGTTTCCTAAAGAGGGACATACCAGAAGCACAGACCCAGGCTGGACATACTGACTACACCCTTAAAAGGTCTCTGCTGCAAGAATTCTTAGTGGGGGTTAAGAAATTTCTTGCCTTGTCTTACTGGAAGAGGTGGGAAGAAAGGACGTTTGTGGGAGTAAAATTCACGGCCTTGATCTGACCATTCCCTAACATCACTCGTGGGTCCTGCCTAATCCTTCTCCTTGGCAACGTTGTCGTCCATCTGTGTTTATCTCTACTCTGAGTGTCCCATCGGCTTTTAAATTTATGGATGTGCTCCAGATGCAGTGGTGAATTTGTACTTTATGATATTTATATCTCCACCCTTCCCTGATTGTTGCATAAGATTTCATGCTGGAATTTCTAATTCCAGGTTTTTAAAAAGGTCTCATTAATTTAGACGGGAAAAAGGGTATTTCCTTCCTAAAAAAATGTAGAGAAGAATAAAGCTAAGGAGGAGGCAGTTAACTTTTAACTATGGCCTAGACAGGTTGAACCTCAGAAGATTGTGAGATCTGTGAAGTATGGTAGGATTGAAAAATACCCCCTAGAAAATTCCAAAAGAAGTGGGGAACAAAACCCAAAGGATCATGATCCTGAATGGAGGAAAGCAAAGCTTTGGTCCATGCCTTGCAAACAAAAATGCTACAGTTGGTCTGCTGATTGTATAGTAGGTAGCAGAAGAGAAGAAGAGAAGAGAAGAGAAGAGAAGAGAAGAGAAGAGAAGAGAAGAGAAGAGAAGAGAAGAGAAGAGAAGAGAAGAGAAGAGAAGAGAAGAGAAGAGAAGAGAAGAGAAGAGAAGAGAAGAGAAGAGAAGAGAAGAGAAGAGAAGACCAACAGAGACTGTGTTTTCCAGGTGAGGTACGTCACATGTACAAGGACAGTCTCTCCTCTGACCCCAGCTGCCCTGGCAGGGGCCTGGTAGTCCCAAGTAATCTGTGATACTGCCAGCTGCAACTGCCTCGTGACCCTTGGCACCTTCCCCAGAGATACAGGTTTAGTGAGGCTGCCCAAAAGGACTTATCTCCCTTCTCTCTGCAGCTCCCACTGTATCCTCTGTGCTCCCGGTCATTTGGCAGTGTCCCATACCCCTGTGGTAGCAGCTGCACATCCTTCCCCCCTATCATCCACCCTGGAGCTGCCCTTCCATGCTCTTCTCCCTGGGCCATCAGTGGAATGAGCTTCCCTCCCACAGGACCAGAAGGATTGTGATGGGATATTGAACAGAAGACTTTGCCTCAGCATTCTTACTGAGCGCACAATCAATAGGGGCTTGTTAAACACTGTACCAAGCAGTCCAAATATACTGGGGACAGGATGAGGAAAGGTTGACTATATCTGTATTAGGAGGTAGTGTGGCTCAGGAGCAGCAGAGCTGCAGGGAGAGACCCTGGGTGCCAAGGACGTGATGGGTCTCAACTGCAGATGAGCTAGTTTGGTCTTATGATGGCTGACGGCTGAAGTGCAGTAATTCAGCCCTCTAGAAGAGCATGTGTAGTTCAAAAGTAGATTAAATATAATAAATCATGATCTCTACATGCCTGCAAAAATGTAATTACTGTTAGGTATTTAGTATAATGATTTTACTAGATCAGAAATAGACATCTACTGAAGCTATCTGTAACATATCCTCACAGCTCCCCAAAACTTTGGGTTTGGCTTTGCTTTTCAATTAATCATTTCTTGCACTGAGGATAAATTTAAGAGATCCAACTTTGAACAGTTACAAACTTCTGACTGAATATTTTTATTCTTTGCCTGGCACAGACCTCTATTTTTAGTCAGCTGGAACAGTGGCAGGGTTATTAGCAGCAGCAATTTCTGGTGTTTGTGATGCATTTTCAGAATCTTATCCAAGAGGAAGTATTCCCAAATATTTTACTTAATCTATTCAAAACATTTAGTGAGGTTGAACTTTTATTTTTAACTTTTACTACACGTTAGATTATCAAGGCTAAGAAGGCCACCAGCAACTTTGATTATTTTGTGATAGTAGAATATTAGAGAAATCAGACTGATAAACAGAAATAGTTAGTTTGTTTAGTTGGTTAGGTGTCTTTTTTAAACAGCATTGAGCAAGCCACCCAGTGGTTGGCATCCCTAAAAGGACTGAGCACACTCATTTATTAATGAAATTAATAAAGATCACAGTTAGCTATCAGTACTTTTGAGGATCAGACCGAGTATCTCTCTGCTTTAATTTCCTTGAAGTTTGTTGCATTAAACCTCAAAGTTTAATGCACTTGACCACATCCTAAGAGCATTATAGGAATTAATCTGGGACTCAAAACACCTGAATGCTTTTTTGGGAACAGTGGGTGAACAGGAGCAAAACAAGCAGCTGCACATGGCCTCAGCTTTCCTACACAAGAGTGCTCAGCGATTACTCACCTTTGTGCAATATATGGTGCTTCACAGATGGCAAGCACTCTGCAAGAAATAATTTTTTGTTGTCCTTACAGAAGCAGAAAGACAAAAATGTCTACATAAAGGAGAATTAAAGAAATTTAATCAGTACATCCAGAATTACAGAGAATTTAGGTCTCCATCTTTAAATACATTATTTAGTTGGATCTAATTCTTCGATCCAGCTGGATCAGAATATCTTTCCTCTGTAAAGGTCCACATGAATTTAAACTTAGTATAATTATACCATTTTTTGAACATTTGAGGGTCTGACCAGTGAATAAAGAAGTCAGCTGAAAGTGCCCATTGAATCCTAAGAAATCTTGAACAGATGGTAAAATTTGCAGTGGGAAAAGGATGACTAATTGACAAACATGTCAGGTAATCTCCTGCTTACTAGAAAAATAATATAATTAAAGGAGGAAAGAGCGTGGGAGAGCGCAAGTGTGAACAAGTGGAAATGAGTCTGTACTTGATATTGGAGTGTTTGCAGCTTGCCTGGCATTTTTCATACGATTTCTTAAGCAGAATAATTACACCTAGTGAACTAGATGCAAAGAAAACATGATGCAAAACACAACAAGCAAATATTTTAGCTTAAGTTAAAAACTGCTTTTGCTTGATCTCGTGTTTTGCTCTTAGTATGGCAAGGTGTTAGAGGAGGCAGCTGTCAGTAGCAAAATCTTTTCTGATAAAATGGACTGTTTTTCCTCTGACTGTTGTGTATTCCAGTGCTACTAAAATTTCTTTTCACCCACTTTTGGCTCTAAGAATGTAATAACTATTTAATTTTTTTCCTTGTAGATATTTTATAGTGCTGGAACCTCTGCAGTTCACTTATTTCAGATGCAAAGACACAATGTGATTGTCCTGTACACTTTTCTGTGGCCTGCTGCAGGTGCACAGCATTTCTTCAGTAACAAGTGAGGTCATATTTATTACAAAGAAAGGTTAAGTTATTCAGGGAACTCCAGTAATATTGTTAGTGTCTAGGTCAAATCCACTTGAAAAGATGATACATGAATATGAGTAGGTGCCTTTTCTGCAACTGCAACTTCAAGAAAAATTTTAACATAACTGGTGCTGTGTGGCAACATTTACTACAAGTAGAAGGTACTAGAGGCATCCTACTATTTCAAGGAACAGCATACTTGAAGTTAAACCCAGAATTCCTTTCTGAAGAGTCCCCTTCCCACCACACTGAATTGGTGGGGTAGTTTTGGTCTAGTGCCTTGCACTGGCTTGCCACACTGTTGCTTTGGTTTAAATGTGCAGCCAGGTCTTTGCATGAACTGTATTTCTGCAAAGTGCTATGCTGGGAATGGCAGAAGTAAAAAACCTAGCAAAACTTGAGAAGAAGCCAGGCTGTTGAAGAGTGGGGGTTAATGCTAAAATATTTTTCTATGCCTGACCTTCCTTTATGCTTTAAAGGACATATGAAGTACTAGCAGTAAAATGGGAAGAATTGGCAACAACACATAGGTGCATGCCAGCAACATGGGTAATTGTCATCTGTACATCAGACGCTTAAAATACCACATGAGACAACGCACACAACAATGCAGAGGGCTCACTGCTAATCTGGACTGTGGCTTCTTCACAGTTCACTGGCACTGAAAGAAGCAGTAGAAATGCTGAGGAAAACTTTGTTCACTAGAATCACAGCTTCTGTTTTACACCCCAGGGTTTCTGGATTGCAAAACAGGCACAAAAATCCTACCAGAAATCCAAATTATTTAGAGGTGATTAAGACATCCATATCAAAAATAATATGGGCTGGTCTGCTTGGAATGTCATTAAGTGAAATAGAGTTTTAATTTCAAAAGCACAGATTTTTAACAATTGTTTCACAACTCTTCCATCGGGCAGGTCCACCCCACAAAGCAGGGCACAGAGCCCTGGGCAACCTCTGAACAGGCTGTTGTATCTCCATGGCACAACGTGGGGACACATGAAGGTACTGGCTCATATCCTAGCTGAAATATAGATGGCTTATGTGGGGCTACACCCTGTTTTTGAAGCAAGGCCAATCAGTAATTACATAGCATTCAGCTCAGAATATAGGTAGCTCAGGGCTCTTTGCTTCAATACTCCCTTGCTGGGTGTAGACATGCCTTAAATCACAGCACAGTGCTGAAGAGATGCTGACTCCTGTTTTGTTTTTTAAAGTTAACATTGAAATCATGATTGGAGTGTGTGTGTGGATCCTTCAGTTTATTTAGTTTTCCATTGAAATGTATTGCTTGAGGTCACTCAGCTCATCACATGTCATCCTTGTCCAACACACGAGTTATCAAGGCTTCCTGTCTAGGAAGCAGATGGAGCTCTTCTGATATAAAGGTGTTCTGATGTGGCAGGTGGGCACCTGGGTAGGTTAGCTATAGCAATAGCAACTCCAAGAAGGAGCAAGGTCATCCAGGCAGGAGAGGAGGAACAAGACATTTTGCTTCCAGTTCCCTCTTTTCAAGGTTAAAGGCAGAACCAGCTCATTTCGTTACAAACCACCCTCATATAAAACATGACCCAGTTTCAACTTTTGCTCTGGGCCTCCGCACTCTTTCCTTCCCTGTATTTGTTTCCCTATTTTCATTTATTCCAATTTTCCCTTGCCAGCTGCACACCCAACCCAAGAAGGAGGTCTGGCAGCTGGCTGAGAGCAGCAGAGCTCATCCCCAGGGTGGGGACAGTCCTCTCTCAGCCCCCGAAGGCTGGGATGCTGGCTCAGTTGTTGACATCTATTCTTTTTCCAAAGTAATGTCTGTGGAAGTGGACTTTGGTTGTCAAGTCCCCTGTTACCGCTTGCAATTTTGCACAGTATTCCCACACATATAAGCTGAGGTATCTGATTATTTTAAGTATGCTCACATGTGTGGTTCCTACATTGTCTTTTCCACTATGAACTTTTGGTCCAAGAGAATAATCTGTGTAAAATTGCACTCAGCTTTTTACCAGTGGCACTGAAATAAATGCTCATTGTATAATTCACTTAAAGACATTATATTTTCTGCCATTGTATTTCTATTTCATCCACAAAATGGTAAAATGATCTTGATTCCAATGTCTCAGTTACTGCTGACACAACACTGGCTTTGCTCCCCTGATTTTAATGATTTACTCCCATGCCAATTGCTTTGGGATTCTCTTCAGTCAACAGATTTTTGACACTGAATTTCTGGTTGGTTCTGGATAGTTTACTACCAAGGATTCTTTGCTAGCTGCTTTTGAAATTACCGTTTCTATTGTTGAAACTATTTGGATGGGAGTTTTCTCTTTCCCAGCCAGGCTTCTCCCTTAGCTCAGTGATGCCAAGAACTCCTAATCCCGTGTCTCTGACATCATGTTTCATTGCCATGGCAACATCTGAGAGCCGTGCAGTCAATGGCCTGTTTTTTCTGCAGAAACTGCACAGGAGAAAGGATGAAATCAGAGTGAGCACTAACGTTCATATGATGTGCACACATGCAAATATATGCAAAAAAAGGACTGAGGAAGAATGCAAAAACTGGAAACCCAGAAATTATTTGGTTTTTGTGTGGGCTTGAAGCAGAGGGAAAATCTTCTTGTGTATTTCCTAAATTCGTAGTTTTTGGTCTTGTGCTGGGCCCGGGTAGCATGAGCCAGCATACTGCCAGTGTCTCCTTTAATGGATACTAAGTTGGTGGTTGGTTTGTTTTGAGTTTGTTTTTTGTTACATTTCTATGCTTTTCCCAAATTTGGATTGTTGAAAGAGGCAACAAAACAGGGCCCAGATTTATCCATTCCTTTTCTTGCCCCCCTAGATGTTGTGTGGCTTTAATTTTCTAGCAAATGGAAGAAACCCCTAGCCCCTGGAATGACCTGTTCAAGTTATACTGCACTTTACCTTTCTTTCAGCAATACTTAGATTCCCACTGAATTAAAAAAAATCCAATAATGTGCACTGATTTCTTAGATAATTTATTTCTTCCTGTGCTTAGTTGTCCACCTCTGAAGATCTCTGACTGTCATCTAAGTAAAAATGCTTGTGCTGAAACCTGTGCTGTTAGAGTGGAATTTTCTTTGTTAAACTGCACCGACTTAATTAACTGTGCATAAGTTAAGCCTATTGCAATTTAGTCACATCTCATCCACAGTTAATTCATAGAAAGAAAGAAACATCTTTAGTCATTTGGGCACCCGTTATGAAGGTGAGTTGATTATGTATTACAATTTCCTGGTTCACAACGCAAGCAAATGTGCAATCTTTGAAGAAATTTTACATTATTGTCACACTTGTGAGGAAGACTTTACCTGTGGGAAACTATGGAAAAGGGCAAGAATACACACTCTGTACTTTTAACTCTCTTATCATGACCAATAGGTTCTTATTTGGCACTGGAGTTTGGGCTGAAACCCCTGAAAATGAGGGGTTGGAGTACATGGCCAGATGTAAGCCAGTCACATAAAATATGCCTGGACCTGGAAAAACTCATTTCTCCTTTAATGAGAAGCTAACTTGCAAAATCCGCTTTCATTTGGTAGGGCAGCTTACTCTGCTGTATGGATTAAATGCATAACTTCCTTGATGACAACATTTTGTTTAAGCTGGTGAATTACTTTCTGCCTTGCCAATTTATGACACTATTTCCCTCTGGGTATCACTCTTGGCTTATCTGTTACCGCCAAGATATGTGAATTGAATCATCTGGTAGTACTTGAGCTGCACATCTCACCCCAATAAATGGCTGATGGTCAAGCTGACTCAGCTGCTGTTGTATGATATACCCCTAAGCTTGTTACATTTACTTCATTAATTCATTCCTGCTTTCAGACATTGGAAGCTGATGAGGGAAGGTTGACCTTAGCTCAGTTCCTATTTCTTAACTTAAACATTTGATTAAATGTAATAATAAAATTACATTAGCCCTTTGAACTCATATCTACCAATGATTCAAAGGATTAGAAGAAGTTAATCCAATCTTTTAAGGATGTTTTTGAAGTTTTGAGGGTATCTTTCTTCTCAGGGGCACACTTTGTTGTGTTAGCCCCCTTTTATCATTTCCTGAAAGTCACTTATAGCTTTGCAAGGCTTGAGGGAACCATTGCAGCCACCTCATCAGCCTGCTGTCTACCTCAGGCCCTCAAGCTGAGCTTGCCCATGGGTTCCCACACTGGAGGGGCTCGTTCTGCCTTTCTTCTTAATAACCCCTTCCAACAAAGCTCCTCCAAAATAGATGTGCTGTGGAAGACAAATACAATGTATGCTTCTTCCTCATGTCATCTTTCACTTCAGCAGACTGACAACCATCAATAAGCCCTGTATCTCCATCCAGTTCACGGATGCCAGGGAGGTTATATTTTGTTGGCTAAGCACAAAAGGTTGAATATCCCTAAATTCCTCAGATGCCTGATGAATTACCAAAGAAAATTAACAAAAGAGAGACCTTTCCCTCCTCCCACTAAAAGTCACTTCAAAACCTGCACCTGGTCGTAATCTTTTCTACTTGAACTAATTGCTATTTGCAGTGGCATATGGAACAAGGCTCCTTTGCCTAACAGTGGTATTTCAAACTACAAAGACATTTCATAATATTGCTCATTCATTTTGAAACTGCCTATACTTTACAATGATTTTCCTTTGCAGGAACTGTTTCTCAAAAATCTCAAAAAAAAAAGAGGACAAAAAGCAAGTAACACTGAGAAAGCAAGGGAGTTTTGATATTTAAAGCTTCCTGAGAGAACGACCAGAGAACATGAGCTTTTGCTCATCTTCTTGAATAATTCATCTATACTTACACAAGAATTTGAAGGAGTTTCTAGTCTATGTGGGCGCTGTGTAAAAGTGGAAGCTTTATTTATTTTTAAGTAGACCTGTCAAATTGAATTTCCTTTTGATACACAAGGTACATGATGTGGTTACTATTTTACCAATAAGCTTTTAGAAGATAGTTAATAGATGTTAAGGCCAGAAGGCATTAATGTAATCAGCTGCTCAGAAGCCTGGTGTAGGATAAGCTGTGAGTCCAGAAAACTCAACAAAAGAGGAAATTATTCTTTGTTAGTACAGTGGCTTCTGGGGTTTATCTCTTAGGAAAGCATTCAATCTTAACATGAAGAGACTGGGTAAAAATGAATTAATTAGTACAATACCCTACAAAGTGCAATTTGTGGCTGTTATAGAATAGAGTCTGTCATGCTTTCCTTACCCTAAGATCCACTTACTTTTTAGAGGAGCAGATGTCTCTCCTTTTTCATCAACAACCTTGTGACACTGGGGCTTAGCCAGGCAGATCCAAGTTCCTCAAGAGGGTGTTTGGCACTACACCTCTCATCTTCTGGATAGAGTCTCTAATATGCCTTTGAGCTGGAGCCCTCACAAACGTATTTTGTGGATACATGCCAGTGTGGAACATAAAAGTTCCACTTTGTGTAGAGTAATTACGGTTTTAATGGAGTAGGGGCAATCTTTCCTCCTCTCATGTGGTTTTGATGTTTTTTCAGGGATTGGCTTGGATGTGGGAGTGGAAACCCCACCTCTCCCCATCCATTTGAGCTATAAAACCATGGGGATATAGACCCATTCTCTCCTTCTGTGCCCAGACAGTGTTGAAGTAGTTAATTAAAACACGACAGGTCCAAGAGGAGGGGTTGGCAGACCCTCACATAAAATGATTGCATGATAGGAGTGTTCACCCAAGGGAGGTGGGTAACATGCACACAAATGTCCCCAGGCAGATGCTGGAACTGTACCCATTTCCTAGATGAACAGAGATTAATTATCTGCTGGGCTCATGGCTAAAAATCAAGCAGGCCTTTCAGCTATCTTTTGGAAGATATAAAACCAGATTTGGTTTGTGAAATCAAAGAATCTGGACCTTGGTTCCAGTGGAAGAGTCAAGGTTATGAATTGCTACCAAAGATGGGCACTTTCTTGCAATTCAGTTAGGAGGTGGGCAAACACAAGCAGTGGGGTTTGCTTGTCAGGTCTGCATTCCTCACAGGCAAGCGAAGCTAGCACCATATTACTGCAGTTTCTATAAATCCCACTATAGGAGTATAACCATCGGGGCATCTGTTGGGGTCAGTGATTATGGTTTCCTCAGTGCAAAGCTGTTTACTTTTTCTGTGTATGTGTGTCTATCTACCCCAGTGAGAAAATGTCAGTTTGTAAGAAGCAACCACACTTAACATTGATCTAACGAATTGTCAGTGACCAAAAGCTGAGAGTGTGCCTTGTTTCAGCCACAATGCTGAGCCATCAGGGATTACAGTGACAGCAGGTACACACGCACACCCCTGTGAATCCTTCTCACACAGGTGCCAGTGGCAACGTCAGCAGGGCAGTACAGATGTTGATATGTCCAAGGGTGTCCCAGGGGTTCCCAGAAGGTTTGCACAGCTTAGGGTAAAGCTCATGCTGAGGTATCTTAGGTGCAGTTGACTGAGAGAGGTAGGTTTAAGTGAGCATGAGCATGCACCCTGGTTGCAGGAGGGACGTGCTTTTGGTCCCTGACTCTTCTTTATGCCCTGGATAAAGAACCCACGTACTCCCCTGACTGCACACTGTTAGTTTTGTGCTAGTGGCACCGTACCCTGCTGAGTAACACTCTGCCACTGGCTCACCCAAAACTAGCAGCAGGATGAAGGAACACGACAAACCCTGCCATAACCCTTTTTTCTGGGTTATGTAATCTAAAAAACCTCTTTCATCTCCAGTTTCTCTGTACAAACGTGCACACAACTCAGTCTTGCTCTTCAGCCTGAGTGCATGCCTCTCCTGTATGAAGCACTGGATGCCCATCTTATGGCACTGCACCAGATTGTCTTCTGTTTACTGAGTTCTATATCTGTTATCTAGCTTGAGTAATTTTAGACTGGCCAACTCTCTAAGGCCCTTTTATACTGAGATAAGAAGGGAGAAAAGGGCAGAAAGTTTATCCCTCCAGCTTTGCCCTGGATTCCCTCACAGGCAGGACGTCAATCCCATCTCCACATTGGAACAATCAAGTATCCCTTGCTGAGCAGCTAGTGTCAAAGCTGACATTACATACAGTACAGAGATTATCTTGATGCTTCCTATCGACAAATATGCCTTTTTGATGTAAAACAGATTAGTCTGGTTTCATTTCCCACCTTCATTACAAAGGCTGTCCAACTAGGACAACAGTACTCCTGCATGGCATTTAAAATCCTTGCTGTAGTAATTACATGCAGCAGTGACTGGATTGAATTTGCTATTCCTATGATTCACCTGTAACAATGATCTTTGCCAGCATTTTCTTTTTTAGCAGATAGATCATTTGAAGCATTACCTAGTACATTTGATCTACAGAAAAAGAATACTTGTCATCCTTAAGTTACTATCAAAAGGAGAGGGCTGTTTGTATAAAGATTATAGATACATCTCCGTGGATTAGGGCTTAATATAAAAAAGCTCACAGAATTCCTCAGTTCTTCCATTCTCAGTCATGCAAAAGCACTAAGCAAAACCGTATCTTGCGGAAATTATTCTGCACATGCAAAGGGGAAAGACCATTTAAAATGCCTTGGCACACAGCTCAGTTCAGTGTCACTGACTGAAAGGGAATGGAATAGATTTAGTGGGGCTAAAGAAGAAGCAGCAGAAGAGCTCTGGCAAGCTCACAGTCCACGAAGAGATGCGGAATTAACATGTTTTAGGGGTGGAGTTTTTTTAATAGACTTTAAAAATCCCATTTGAGTATTCTTCCTTGGGTGCTGTTTTTGTTCAATGCCCAATGGATCAAAAGAAAAGGTTATTACTGACTTCACCGGGCCTTTAATGAGGCGTATAACCATTGGATATCTTTGATGGCTTCCTTCCCTGCCTACAAACTGTAGTTATTAATGGCAGCTTCTTTTGCTTTCCTAGGGGTCCATGGTTCATAAATATAAATATGGTGATTGAAATAGGTTTGTATATAGCGGTGTGCCCAGAGGCCCAAGAGCTGACAAATAAAGGGGAGTTACTGTGAATCTTGCTACAAACCTGTTTTCTCTGTAATTTATGAATGCATCATGTGGCAGCTGTGGAAAGCTAAGACCATGTTGGAAACTCTGGTTTGGTGAAGTGTTTGTATGAAGAAGAGTTCTTACAGTGTTTGTAGAAGATTGTCATGGCTTAAAAATGCTGTGGCAGCCCAAGAAGTGGCTTCGTGTGCAAACATAAGAATCCCCCTGGTTATGACATCAATGGTTGTTCATGGGTAACAAGGCCAAAATAGCATTCAAAATAGCCACGTGAATAGCAGCAGGTTAGAAATAAGATCAGATTAGAGATAAGGAGGAAATAAACATAGGACAAAGACAGAAAGCAGGGGAATTTAGAGGGGGCATCCAGAAAAGGAAACTTTATTTTAGCAAAAAGTCACTTTTTGGTTTGAGGGTTATCTGATGTGACTACAGCTGTTATGCACTGTGGTTGCAAGCACTTTCTGCAAACAATGAAAATAATTGTTTTCATATTTCTTCCTAACCTTTTTCACAGAAAAAGTATTGGTTTCTGTTTTTAAAAAATATGTGAGTGAGGACAACAGTTTTATGTTGGAAGTTCAGTCTTGTGTCACTCAGTAGCTACACGCATCCTGTCCATGGATCTCGGCCATGTCGGTCTGAAATAAGTAACAAAACAAAACTACACAGTAGATACTGTGCGGGCAGATACCCAAGCTCCTTGGTCTCAATAGCATCCACAGATGTGCTGCTCTTGTCTTTCCTTTCAGCTTAGCAGCATTTCAAAATCACATGTTTCTGTCTGGTCAGATCCCTTCAAGATACCAGTTTGGAATTCCCTTCAAATATCTCATTTAACATTAAGTTCCATAAAAAGACAAAAGATGTTGCTTCTTGAAGGAAACAGGTTTCCCCCAGGGGATTATATGACTGCTATTATTACCTTTCCTCCTACACCTCTTTCCCAACATCCTATTTCTTGTAATATTTTAAGGGGCCTGAAATGCTAGTTTCCACTTTGACATATTTGGAAAAAAAAATGAAGCTATAAATCTTTGTTCATGAGTAATGAGATCATAAGACCTAGAGGGGCATTCATATGAAAATGTCAGATAAGATCAAGGAGGTTCTGAGGGAGCTGATTTTGACACATTTTTCTTTCTCTTCTTTTTTGCGAGGCTAAAAACGAAGTTAAAATTTGACACAAACTCTAAGTACTTAGTGTAAGGCATCAATTGGTAGCAAGAAAGCTCCCTTAATCTCACTGGCAAAGACCTGATATATATAAATCGGGTGAAATCAACAGACAATTGAAACCAAACATATGTTGCACATAGTTTCCACTGGGTTTTTATGACTAAACTAGCATAATAGCTGAGTTCAGAAGTGAAAAAGCTTGGAAAACTGTTAATATCTGCCCTCATTGGTCCTTTTTAAAAGATGTCATGTCAGCCTCACAGTCTCCTATAGCATCTTTGTGAAAGAATTGTTGATGGGGTTTGGAAAGAATTACCTGGCAAAATATTACTGCAAAATGATACCATTACACTCTCTAAGAAAAAAAGAACTGAATGTTCCACTAGAAAGTTCGTGGTCTCTACTGCACATGCTTTTTATTTTCACTGTCCTCATGGACCCTACGAAACACCAGACCTTACCTCAGATGTACTCAAAGACCTCCTGCAGACAGTTTCAGTGTTACCTGAACACAAGAATTCGTATTTCAACATGTTTTTCAGTATGATGCTTTGCTTATGCCAGGTAAGCATTGCAAAGTTGCTGGTGTATGGCTGGTGAGAGATGGGATTGTTTTGGGGGTCAGAACAGGGCTGTGATCTCAAAAGGAAATGTTGTTCTATTAGGTGGTTGACTTTTCAGTGTCACTTTAAAGGATTTAATTTGAATTGAACATTGCACCCTTTTGATAGAAATATAAATGTGACAACAGCTCTTGGCTACTGTCATAGCTACAGATCATGTGGGAATGAGTGTACATGTGTGAGGAAAACAGCCAATAACATTTGCAAAAGTTTTTACATGGGAAATATTTTTTTCTCCTTGGTCCTAGACTGGTCTATGTTGCTTCCTTCCTCTCCTACTTCCTCGCAACAAGGAGTTTTATGGTACTGCAAACACAAATACATGTGTCCGTTCATTTTCAGCAGTCACATATTATTATATGTAAATTAGCAATGTTTTGAGTCAGGTTGCATAATTACAGAGTTGGGGGGTTTTTTTTGCTCCAAAACAGTTATTCCTGAAAAAGTTGTTGCTGCCAAACAATTGCGCATATCTCTTTTTCAAATGATGGTAGCTGAGAAATGCCATAAATCAAATGCACCAGCTTCTATCTGAAAATGCCTCTGCTCTGAAAAGCCTTGATACTTTATTACAAGTGCAGCCTTGTCACCATAGAAATAAGATTAATTCAAGGATTTAAGACTTGCTAGAAAATACTTTGTACCATATTTAAGACAAAGCTTTTCTTGCTTGGAACAGCAGTGAAAGCTGAGACTGTAAATCAGCACCTAACAAGGAAAGACCGGTGAAAGCAAAGAAAGGATTCACATTCTTGAAATAAAAGTGAGCTGTTTATAACTAAGAAGAGTGTAAGTACTGAAGCTATCTATGTTTGTTCTCAGACCTCTTTAACAGCTACAGTTACTGTGCATTTTAGTGACTGGGTGACTTCAGTGACTTAGGGACTGACACGTAAGTATTCTATTTTCTGGGCATTTCATTCTCCCTATCTTTCTCCACTTTCAAAAATAAATTAAATTTATCCCTTAATATCTGCCATGTATTTGAAGAAGCTCTTTCTGTTGTCCTTGACCCCCTGGCAAGTCCTCAGTCGGCGAGGAGCTAAGCGACGGCAACGGCCGGTTCCGCGGCTGAGCACGAGTTGCCAGGAGGAAGCGGCGGCCCCGGCGCCAGAGGAGGCTGCGGACGGACGCCGAGTCCCGCCAGGAGCAGCCAATGGCGGGAGGGGGCTGACGCGGCAGGGGCGGTGCCGGGGCCACCCGCGGGAGATTTAAACGCGGTAAAAGCGGTAACTGCTCTCAGTCAGCGAGGAGCACGGCCGCGGAAATGGTCAGTTCCGCGACTGAGCACGTGTTGAGAGGAGGAGGTGGGTTACCAGTTCTTAAAAGAACATTATCGGTTCGTTTTGGTGATATATAAGGCGTTTCCTTGCTATGCTTTTTGGAGTGTAACAGTGCCTCTGTTCCTAGAAATTATTTGACTGCACCCCAAGCACAGATACACTGCCCACCCTCAAAATAGGCATTTGAACAATTTGTTCTCTCCTATGACCTGTGACAGAGCAGCTACAGTTTTCAATGTACCTTGGGAAGGGAGATGCTGCTGTAGTTGTGACTCAGGTTATTGAAGCCTATTCCTGGCTAAGACATTTCAGAAAGAGTTTTCTTTTGAAAATGATATTTCCGAGGTATTTCAGTGCTCTGGGAAATGTTATGCCATGCTGTCACTGGGCACACTGCCCCTCAAAGTTGAGAAGCTTTAATGTAAATTTGTCAAGGAGGATCTGGGAGTGATGGAGACTCTCAAGGAGGATCTGGGAGAGATGGAGACAGCAGCATCTGTCCACTACAAAGAGCATGGGGTAACCAAAAAAAGCTGTTGTGCTCAGTGACTCTACATTCTCCTCATGGCTGTGGGGATTGCTGCAGGGTGGGGCCATGAGACCTGGTAAGTTGCCCTTGCAGGCACCAGCAGTTGCTGCTGAGGGATGCGGTCATCTTGGAGTTTGCCTACACACAGGAGAATGTCAGAGCATCCTGGAGACAATCTCTGCTATACCAGGCTCTGACACAGTATTTGGTCAGATAGGTGGTGATTACCATCACCCCCAGCACCAACTACTTGTCCAGGGGTATGGAAAAGGACCACAGAGTAGGCACATGAAGGGGCAAGTGCACTGAGAGCTTTGGGGATTTTGAGCTCATAGAGCTTGCTTGTTTGGTGTTACTCTTACAAGTTAATAGTATTAAAATTATTATCAACAATAACAACAGAATTAAAATTTTATTTTTAGTAGTTATCCATGCAGTGCCACAGATACGATAACACATGACAGAAAATAAGATGAAGTCCCCACATCAAAAGTAGGGGCTGCCTTTTAATCACAGTAAAGCAATTTTAACAATCTTTGGCAAGTTCAGCAGCAATGCAAATATTCCAAGTGGTGCAATATGTGTTTAGGAGAGGGGAGAAAGGGCTTAAAATTCATTTAAATTGAAAAACAGCAGTCATGCATTTCTCTAAATGATTGTTTTCAGTACCATAAGCCACATCCTTTCAAATTTCCTCTGCTTGGCCACATCATTGGAATGAAGTGTCATAGCTGGTTAAGTCACTTTGACATCATCCTGATGATGTGTCAAGCACCGGAAATTTGAAAGGACAGGGCTCAGTAAGGTTTTACCCTAACTTGCCTTCTTTTGACAATTCCTCCCTCCTGCCCCACACTCTCTCTGCTCCTTTTTCAAATTCGGTGTCTCTGAGCTTGGTTAACTCTTAAAATCCTTACAACAAGGCTAATCTTGCCAAAAGTGTGGACATAGCACTCTGCAGGTCTCACGCCTTTCTTTCAAAGCCAGTATTTTCAAAGTATCCAAATATTCATGATGATAGGTCCTAAGTGGAATCAGTTATAGAATCATAGAATGGTTTGGGTTGGAAGGGACCTTAAAGATCATCCAGTTCCAACCCCCCTGCCATCAGAAGGGACACCTTCTACTAGACCAGGTTGCTCAAAGCCTCATCCAGCCTGGCCTGAAACACTTCCAGGGAGGAGGCACCCACAGCTTCCTTGGGCAACCTGGGCCAGTGTCTAACCAACCTCAATGTAAAGAATTTCTTCCCAATATCTAATCTGAACCTACTCTCTTCCAGTTTAAAGCTATTACTCCTTGTTCTATCACTACCTACCCTTGTAAAAAGTCCCTCCCCAGCTTCCTTGTAGGCCCCTTCAGGTACTGGAAGGCTGCTATAAGATCTCCCTGGAGCCTTCTCTTTTCCAGGCTGAACAGCCCCAACTCTCTCAGCCTGTCCTCGTAGGAGAGGTGCTCCAGCCCTCGGATCATCCTCGTGGCCTCCTCTGGACTCGTTCTAACAGGTCCATGTCTTTCTTGTGTTGGGGGCTCCAGAACTGGGCACAGCACTCCAGGTGGGGCCTTGCAAGAGCGGAGTAGAGGGGGAGAATCACTTCCCTCGACCTGCTGGCCACGCTTCTCTTGATGTAGCCCAGGATATGGTTATTGGCCTTCTGGGCTGCAAGCGCACATTGCTGGCTCATGTTGATCTTGTCCACCACCACTCCCAAGCCCTTCTCTTTGGAGCTGGTCTCAAGCCACTCATTGCCCAGCCTGTATTTGTTCTTGGGGTTCAGAGAAAAACTGCAAGTGAACTTCAGCTGGCAAGATGCACGTGGCTGCAGCTTCAGAGCATGGAACTGGAAGAGATCCTGCAAGCTGTGAGCCTTCTTCCTGGCTGCGTCAAGCAGCTGGTGGATGTAGAGTCCGTTGCATACACTGATTAATAATGAGCTAGTGAGGTTTTTTCCTTCAAATACTGCTACTGGGAAACTGTTCCAAAAACTTACATCTGTGAGTAGGAAGCAGTGTACACAGCTCTTGTGCCAGAGCTGTCCTTTAGCTTAAATAGGTCTTTTTCTCTGACCTCCTTTCTCCACCCCAGTTTACTTAAACAATCCTACCTCTTCTCAAGCTTCACCTTGTTGACCTAAGCAAGCCCTGTCATATTTTCTCAGGAAGTAGTCTCTCCACCTTTTCAAGAAGTTCTTGACTGCATTGTTTTCAGTTTCAGTGCTTCTTTCTTTGTAACAGATGAGCAGGAAAGAAAACTGTATTCCCTTTGTGGACTTCCCACAGCACCTATATAGCACTACTATTTTCTTTTTTGCTGTTGGAAGTACCTCCCCTATATAGTCACCACAGTTGCCCTGGGTTAGTCTGTGGATGCATCCTGTTGATGGCCCAGACTGTCAACAGCAAACAATTCCTGACGATTTCTGTAGTCTATTCATATGCAGATATTATTTCCTGTAGAAATTCCTGGTTCAGAGACAGAGGGCCTACATTCACTTGTATCCATGTGCTTAATACTAGTTAGCTATCTGAAGGTTCAAACTAGCCACTAGCAGACAGATGGAGGCAGACCTGTGTCTTTGCTCCCTCTGTGCAAGGGCATTGCTGTTGGCTGTGTTATACAGGATCTCACTTGTAGTGCACCAGCTCCCAAGGTTATCTATTTCTTTCTTTCCAATTCTTTTCATACTTTCCAGTTTTATGTCATCAGTAAATATCTCTCATTTGCTACTATTTTCTGTGCCAAGGTCACTAATGAAACTATTAAGTAAATAGGTACTAAGGTCAATCCGTCAAACAATAGATTTCCTCCCACCTGATAATTTTTCTTTCAACAGAACCTGTTGTGAGCTGCCCTTTAGGCAGTTCCCTGTTGACCTTATAGTTATTATACTAGTTCTTGGCTTCTGCACATAATGTAACCTTTTTCCCTATAGATTCATATCAAATGTTTACCTGAAATCCAGATAAAATGCTGCATTTCCTTTATCGCTGAAAGCACTTTTATCACCAAAGAAATATAACTGCTTATTCTTGAATGATTCAGTTTTGTTAAAGCCATACTACATTTTACATTCTTTTTTCTTTCTCTCTACATATACTTTCTTTCAAAATTCATTCTTATATTTTGTATACTATTAAAGTTGAGGTAGTCCCTAGTTGTCAGTGGGGTATTTCTGTCTTTTCACAAGCAGCAGCTTTACATTAGCTATGTTCAACTGTAATGCACCATGCCAATTTAACATAATAAGTACAAAAATTATTGCCCAATCCTCAGTTTCTCGTGCCAGCTCATTTACAATTATAGGAGGGAGATTGTCTGGTCCAACTTCAGCTGTGTGTATTTTCAATTTGAGGGTCTTGCTTTCATTACCCACTCTACTTTTTTGTTGTTTTTATTAAAAACAAGGCAGAGTTTTGAAACTGTACCTGCATAACCATTGATTTCTACACTATCTTCACTCCCACTAGGACTTTATTTTTTTCTTTGATCTTATACATAAGTTTAAACAGGTTTTTTATTATTGTCTCAATTTTTTCTCAAGGTGCAATTCAGCACTAAATTGATTCTCACTTTACCTGTATGTTTCTTGACATCTAATGTAGTTCATTTTGCTGATCATTAATTTTTCCCTCCTGAGAAGGCTTTTTCTAAAATCTTAATATATTCTTTAAGGTGATTATTTACCTCCTTCTGTCCAGAGTGTCCACAAGTTTACAAAGATTTTTCCTTTGCTTATGATACAGATTCCAGATAGGCTTCTTCCCTTTGACTTTGAGTAATTTTATGTTTCCTCTGCACTCAGGTCCTTGATTTCTTTTGGATAGCTCACTGATTAGATACCTTCATTTTTCAGTCTTTATCCATTTGAAAACTAAAACCTTAATTACAAAACTGCCTTTGTTTATACTTAAATTGTATTTAAAATGAATCAACACATCATCCACTTGAGATAAATTTTTATTTCTTATCGCGTATGAAAACAAAGTCTAATTAAGGGTGCCCTCTTATTCAATGAACTTTATCTTAGTTGATAAAGAAAATTGTCCACTATCATACTCAGGAAAATGTGAACTTTATTCTTAATATTAATATTTATTTTTCATCTATATTTTTGCATAGCATAATATATTCTGCTTATGTACTCCGAATGGTTCTATCCATGCTACGTGACTGCTTACTCCTTTATAGTCTCGTACAGCACAGCATATAATGTTATTCCACCTAATTTTTCTCTAAAAATACTTCTTTTCAACACAAGCCCTTCAATGTCCCTCTTCTCTCATCCTTGACAAAGCATCTTCTATTTTTGGTGAAACATGATTTAAGATCCTCAGGTACACATTCTAATTTTTGTGGTTTTTAGGGACATCCTGGACATTTCAGTTGTTTCTTAATGATCACTGGTTTAGTAACCAGACTAGACACTGTCCTTTCTCTAATGGTGCCACCACTTGAGTAATTACTTTCAGTATTAACCTTCTGTTTTTCCTCCTTTCAATTGTTTCTTTTGGAGGCTAGGGAAAGTTGATGAGTATATTAGTATTTTATAACTGTGGTCTTTTAGATCTAAGGTCTTTCAAGCTCAGAAACAAAGGGCCTGTACTTCATGCAGTGTTTTGTCCCTCTCCTCAGCACTCCTCAGCTCAACTTGACAGCCAGCTCAGGGTTTCAAGCCAAGTGACTCTCTCTGGGTTTGCCTTTTCTCTTGCACCAATACACTGCTTCTGTGTTTTGCTCCAGTGGCAGCCACTGAGCCTGTATAATCCCATCCTCAATGGGATTTTCCTCAATGGTTGGCTGTCTCTATCATCAGCTCAGCAGATTACGCAAAAAAGCCCTGGATTGAGGAGCTTTCCAGAGAGGACCAAGTGGAAGATACCATCTACATTTTCTTTGATGCAAGAGGTGGACAATCAGCCAAAAGATCCCTTTATTTTGATAACACCACTAGTTATTTGTGATTTCCACCACTGTGAGAATTAAGTCAGGGCCAGTATTTTCAGGCCTGAATAGTGATATTATTTTTTCCTAAAACATAATAGATTTAGCTGCAGATTCTGGTTATACATTAGAGATACCGTTGGTGTAGCTTCCCTCTCTTTCTCTTACTATTACTAATTAATCATTTTGATAAGCAGGCTGCATGCAGCCCCTATATTCAAAGTGCCCTCTGCCTGAACTCTTCAAACCTGGCACAGAAATTTCTGGTAAAGTTTACAATACAAATGGTTTATGGAAATAAAGTGGCACTAGGAATGTTTTGACTAAATGTGCCAGTTCAAACCCACATAAGTCACGCACTGAATTGTTATGGCTTGAAAAAAGCTGTTTGCATTTTATTTTTTAAAGCATTAATTAAATGACATATAAAGCTACTAACATCTTAGGTCAGGGAGAGTGCCAAATGGACATTATAAAAATGTTCACTTTGGTATTAATTCTGTGTTTACGGGGCGTCTCATGTCTCTAAAACCTCCCTAGACCACTATTAATCATAACCTATCAAGTACATTCATTACATATTTTTCCTGTCGTATGCCAAAGAATGTCTTATTAATTAAAGGGATGAAAAATTGGAAAGGTTCCTTTTCTCTCCCATTGTTTTATAGAAGAGGAAATTATAAAGTTCAAACAATAAATCTGCTCTTTTCCAGAAAATATTCTTATTGGGGAAGTGGATTTCAGTCACATTAAAATCAAAACTGTTTTGTAAAATTTGGCCCAAATCTAGCTTGGGCTGCTTGCTCATCTAGTTCTTCTGAACTCAATTCACTGCAAAAGAAGGATTTAGCCTTTTAGCACTTGTGCTGTAAAATCCATGACTGTTATTAAAGGCATTTTAATTAAACCCAGCATTAAAACTACATTTTTCTTTCAAACCATCTATAACCAATAATTAGCAGCAAGGGGTTTTTCAAACCTCAAAAGAAATGGTTTGGGTGATACGCTATATGTGGTTTATAGATTTAAAATCCCTGGGGTTTTCTTTTCTGGGAAAGAGAAGACATCTTAAAGTTAAATGGGTTGAGTTTTCTGTTCATTCCCTACTGGACAGTCGTCCACATCTCAAAACCTAAATGTAGCCTTAATTCATGACAGCTGTTTTCTTTACAATAGAATTGAATTTTATATAGTTCTATTCATATTTGAGGTGTCCCAAAGTATTTAACAATAAGGAGTTGGTGCCAGCGTTCGTGGACCACTGCAGCACGTCAGAGTTCTGCTTGATGAAGGCCCCCAGGATACGGCTCTTTGGCTGGTGGCGATGCTCTGGGCATGGAGACCACCAGAGTAGATGTTCTGCATGCAGCAGTCCCTCTCCCAGCCACGAGAGGCAATACTGACAGGGCCCTGGGGTAAAGTTCATGCCAATTCAGAAAGCACAGCAAAATGCCCTTTCCTCTTATCTTTCTGAGCAGCAGTATCCTCAGCTAGTTCTACAAGCATCGCTCTGCTAATTTTCTGTATTTTCTATGCTTTCTATCAAAAATGTGAGCCACTGATGTTCTGCTACTGATCTGCTGCAAAGGCTGACTTGCATTAGCCTGATCACATTAGCTTTTTACCGTGTAGCAGGCTGAGCAGAGCAGGACAGGTAGGATCCTTCCACCCTCCACAACGATGATGCTGCCGTATCACAGAGAAATAATGGGTTAGTCACTGCCTGCTTATCAGAGTCAGCCCATGCATATCTGCTAAGCACATCAGGCTCTCTAAGATTAAACATCCATCTTAATACTTGTCAATAGATAACAACTTAAAAGTTGCTGTTCTACATCTCACATACTTTATTTTAACCACCGCCTTAAAATGGCAACAGCAAAAATACGTATCTAAATCTTAAGGTTTGAAGGCATAATATCTCAGACCAACAGGTATGAGAAAGAAATGTCTTTTAGGTGCATATTTACTTCTAATTGAGAGTTCGGTGTAAGGCAGCAGTTCTGTGGTCACACGAAGGAGTATTGCACAACAGAAATACCTGAGAACAGAGGTAATAAGCTACTTCTGAGCTCATCATCAAGCGCTTGCTATTGCAAGCAGCCAGTTGGTAAATCATCTGTACAAGTAAGGGAGGGGAATTGACAGTGACTACCTTTAGAAAGAATAGATCAACCTTTCTATCACCTACATCCTTGCAAACTACTAACACAGAGGATTGTTCAGAAACAAATTTGGTTACCTTCAACTGGATAACTTATTCAGATCAGAATTATAAAATTGAATTACTCTAGAAAGAGTTTTTTGCATGAAAATGGCACTAAAGGTACGTTTGCCTTTGAAACAGAAGAGCTTTTCTAGACAGTCAGTGTGGGGTAGGGCAAAGTCTTTCAGGATAAATACACAAAGCACAGGTTCACAAATTACATCCAAGGATTGAAAACAACAAATGAGTTACACCAAGCTGTGCTCTGGAGTAGCCTAAACCCAATGGATCTGAATTCCTCCGTGCTGTGATTCTGTGAAATCAGTGAAGTTACACTAGGTCTTTGCAATACCAGACTTATTGAGTAAGAGTAGGCTCATCTTCAGAGGCCACAGATGGATTCCAGCTATCATGAAACAAATAGTTTTCAAGAATGGATATCCAAAGGGAATTTTCTACAAAAGAGCTGAAGAGAAGCTTGCATCACCATTATGTGTTTAAAATAAATCAACATGATAAGGAGTGAGGTTATGGATAGGTGGGGATCTCATGATGCCAAACAAGCTTTAGAGACTAAAGCACGTGTAAGCACGAAATCATGCAAAGGAGGGAAGAAGAAAAGGAAGGTACAATAAACAGACATCAAGCAGTTTCATGGTTGGAAGAATCACGGTCTTCTCACCTGACCTCCAACATAACATACTGCAAAAATGCAGCAGGGAAAAGCAGAAGTGAGAATGAACTGGGATAAAAAGAAGAATAAAGTATCAAGCTGCTCTGAGTAAACAGGATAAGAAGAAAGCAAGGTCTCGTCAAAGGCACATATATTACAAAGCCTTCCAAATACATGCATTGACCAAGGCTGATGTTGTTTTCCAAAAACCTTTTCCCATTTCTTGTGTTAAGCTGAAGGGTGCAGAATGCACCATTAATCTTAAAATAAGCCACTTTTACTTCCAGGAACAGAATTGTCCAAGCTTGGCTCAAAGACTGCAAATTCTTTTTAGTCATCCTGTTGTAGGTAGGCTTTAGTGGGTGATGACATTCATCTGTTGTAGTAAAGGATAAGTAAGATTGTTCATTCCTATTTTTCTCAAAGGAAGAAATCCAGATGTGCATTTTAAGTATTATCTCTATCCTTATTCCAAAAAATTCCAATTCACCTCAAAAGCTTGCTTAGCCAACACAGAGTAAGCATCCAGGTTGTGTCTTAGTACACAGCAGCTAAATGCTGCAAATAAATGGGAAGATAAAACTAATCAAGCTGTAACTCTTTGAGCAGAGCTTTGTTCTCCTCTCAGTTTCTGACTCATTTTAGTCACTGATGGGTTCTTTAGGAAATATCCTCACGTTTTTTACCTCTTTGGATGGAGTTTGTCCCACTAACTAAAATCTGGTTATCCCAGTCTAAGCTCATCCTTTAAAATCTCTCTATAAAAAGAAATAGCCATCCCTGGAGGGCGGGTCACCCCCCTGAGTACAGTCACCAAAGATAGCTGGGATATATTGCCCTCTGGGGGTGCTCATTATTCTCTACTGCCTATAAGGGAAATGCAGACAATTCTTAGATGTATGAAGCTGGACAAGATGAATCCCAAAATTTGTAACCAGATCTATTAATACAATAAAGTGAAAAATAAAATTTTTTTGCAGATGTGCTACACATATGTTTCTGTCCTTTCCTGCCTTTTTCTTGGCTTCTTTTCTCTTCAGTGCTTAAGCTGTAGATCTCAACAACTTTTGTGGCAGAAATGAAAAAATGCTGATTGTCTTTTAAAAAATAACCAAGTGCAGCTACACAACAATCTTTATCATTCATGGCCAAGGACCTAGCTTGTTAAGCATTCATTAAAAAATGACAGTTCACTACAACTTCTGTGTTGTATGTGTAAATAGATGACCATCTTTTCATGTTGTTTGGGGTCCATAAAGTTTTCTAGTCTGAGTTGCTCACAGGTTCTAAAGTGTTCAAGGACTTTGTGGTAATGACCTCCATGGGCCACTGAATGTGGAAATATCCAGTGCTGCAGCTTCATAGCCTTCTAAGCTAAGATCATAACCTTATTAATTAAGATTAATCTTAATTCCCTGGAGGAAATGGCAAAAGGCAAAGCAGCGGAAGTCTCACTGTTTGCACTTGACTCTGCTCATGCAACTTGGCCTTTCAATTGCTTAGAATACAGGTCCCTACATAAATAACCCTGTCCTTAATTTTAATTGTGTGGTTTAAGACCCACTGAAACCAGCTGGTAGGGGTGTCCCTGAGCGTCTGCTGCCGAGCACTCTCAGAGGCAGCACAGAGGACGAGGTGGGCTTCTGGTCTGACCCGGCACAGATGCTCTTACTCTCTGCTGCGTATGAATTTTGTTGATTCAGGGCTTAAGGGTGCCTATAATGATTTACACCTACAGCCAGTGAGAGACAAGTTCTCCTTTTGCAGTGTATAATTAAAGTAATTCTTCTAGCATAAGGCTATGGTTCTGGATTAGGCTGAAGCAGGAGCATCATGTGATATAACTTAATTATCTTACTGTTAATTGTGCTTTGCTGAGCATCTGGCCTTCAGTCTTTCAGGTTGAAGCTCCAAGTTAATTACAAATACCATCCAGATTGTGATGTAGCCTAATTGCATTTACCTCCTAAGCATTGTTTAATCGATTTTGAAATCCTAATCTACACATCATAGTGTATTGGTCATGGTAATTGGCTAAACCTGTTATTGGAAAGGTGGAGGTAATTGTCTAATTTAACTAGACAACAGCATTTAAAAATCCAGTGTCCAGATAATCCTGTTGTTCCTGTCACAAACTTTTACTCTATCTTCTTTTCTTTTAAAAATATTTTTACAATTAAGATTGATTATATCAGGCTGCTTATTCTAAGGCTGATTACTTTCAGTGCTACAGAGAGCTTTTCCTCTCTCTCTCTATTCTTCCACTGAAGTGTGTCAGAGACAGCATTAAATGCAATTGTGGATTCAGAAATGTTTATGGTAGGCAGAACCTTCAGATTAGTATGACACATGGAATTTGTGAGCTGTTAGATTCAATTTCAAAGCATTAGGCTAGGATTTCACATTTTGTTTTTATAAAATGCAAATACACTTCAGTCACTTTGTTATTAAGATGGATTTGAAATGCTTGTCAGGGAGCAGATATGGAATCCATACTTCTTACACAAGTCTTGCTTCCTGGAATGGATTTTTGTTCTTTTTCCTTTAGGATTTCTCCCAGATGCTAGGTAAACTGCTACTGTGAGACAAGCCAACCAAAAAGCCATTTCCCTCACTAATAAGGGAAAAAGAGGAATGAATGCACTTAGCTCAGAACAAGGGCACACAAAGTCTTTTTGGAAAACACACACTGAAGGAAGAAAAATCCAGTACACACTGGCCACAGAACAATCACTGGCATATGCAGAGCTCCTCTGCATTAGAGCTTAAGGTAAACTGTCTGCCTTGCCTGGCAGCAGACATCTTTATCTCTACTGGTGATCACACCACGGCTTCTAGAGCATCGTTCAGGAGTCACTGCTGGTGTAAGTAAAGACGCAGGATCCCACTGCCTGTGGTGCATGTGAGCCATGCAGCTCCAGAGCACAGTGCCAACATCACTGACTATCCTGGACACCACGGGATACCTTTGACTGTGAGGAGAGGACCTGCTGGTAAGTGTACATGACACCTGAAGGTCTTCTCAAGGCCACTTTTGCTCTGTGTCCCAACAGCTGGCCTCCCCATGGGGCCTGTGCACTCCAGGAAGGCATTCTCCTGAGGAGTTTCAGTCACAGGAGTGAGCAAACCCAGCAGCTCCCCATCCTGTCACATGCATCCAGATTGCCAGAAGTCTGTCTGCAAGCAGCTGACACACTGTCCAGTAGCTACAAGGATAAGGGGTGGGGAGCTCTCAGGTACTCCTAGATTGTGCCAGAAGAGGGTGGAGTGGCCTTTGTAGTTCTTTTGGGCTATAATCAGGTTTCCAGCCATTAAACTGCAAGCAAGACCTCAAATGTCATTTAAGATTTCAAGTTAGCTTTTAACTGGAGACTCTGGGGCAAAACCTCAATCTGTGGAATATTATGGGAATGCATGCAAAAGTCTATGGATTTCTAGGAATTTGCAGACAGCTCTCAGGATTCCAGGTTTCCCATTGATAAACAGGAAAGGTAGAATGATTAATTTGTTGTTAATTGTAAATAAGAGTGAAAACACTTTCCCCCTCCTGCTCTCTGTATACTTCAGACAAACATTGTGCTGTCTAAAAAGGCTTGAACCAACCAGTAAGACTTGCTGGTCCATGTTGACATGCTTGCAGTGCATGGGTTAGGAAGGAAGCATGACTGAGTGTTCCTATGGAGATTAGAAAGAACAGGTCTTGATTCCTAGGCACAGCCTTAATTAGCAAATATTTAAAGTTAGGAAGATCTGTTCTTTTCACAGGGACATTATGTTCCAGCAATCATGTTTTCCTCCCCCTGCTCAAGCAGAGAGAGGCTAGGAGGCCAAAGGAGTCCAGGGTAAACAAGAGCTTTCTGTCTCTCATCCCCACACCACCTGCCTGAGAGGTACCATGCTGCAAAGAGACCTGAACCTGAGACTGCTGCTTTGTCACAGCACATTAGGGACAATCAGAGAGATTTCCACAGAACAAAATACATCCTTTTTAACTCAAAAAGGTGATTTGTCAGAATAGAAATTAAGCTTTCAGGATATATTGCTTTGGCCCTCTTCAGAGATTACCAAAAAGAGAAGAGTGGGCTAAATTAAATGAAGTGGGATGCATCTATATATTTATAGATACCTTTGGAAAGATGCATAGATCTCTATGCAGATATATCCTGTAAAGGTAGGAATTGAGCCCTGTAATTTATTTCATGTGCAACATCAACCAACATTTTGTTACCTGCTCACAACTGTTGGTCTCATCAGCATGAGTTGTGCGGGGCTGGAACAAGCAACCCAAGGGAAGGGGTTTCCCTTAAAACCCTGACAAGAACTCCCTGTGTCTCACAGAGTGGAGACAGCATGTCCTTAAACCTGGATAGTTCTGCTTCCCACTTCAGCTGTGGTTCATTAAACCACTTTCTGTTGCTGGGTCAGGATGGAAATGGTTACATTGGAATGAGACCCGTTGTCAGGCAAAACTTTTATTTTCTCCATTTTCCCTTTCACTGCAGATTTACATCCCCAGTCTTTAGCTTGATAAAATCACTTCTGCCCCTTTGCTTATGCTTATAAGGAGGCACTTTCTCAAAACTTGAGTCCTAACTACTTTTTATAGCTCCAAAATGCAATACTACTCCTGATCACTGAAGTAATATTTTAGCAGAGTGGGGCTGAACTCCAGTACTCAAGTGAATTAGAGATGTATGTGTAGATCCAAGCTGGTTTTATGCTTTCTTTGAAGTGTGCTGAGACCAAGCCAGTCTCTTCTAGCTGTCCTGTCATTTCTCTTACACTTTATACCCAAGCTGAGGTATTATAAATATTGATATTTAAAGTCTATAATGGCTCTCATTGTTGCTTCAAAAGTCCTACCTCTCCAAAGTCTTCATGTTCAGCCAAGCTTGACAGATATAGACGTCTTAAAGAAAAAATGATCCTCATCCTTTTCCTTCTGCTTCTTGGCTGCATTTTCAAACTTCTTTTCAGAGAAGTATAGTATTTCAAATATCTCACAGAAAAAATATTACTCCTCCCAAACTCCTGAGGCTGCTCTCACAGGTTGTTTGTGGATGCTGCTGCTGTTTCTTGAAAGGACCTATGCAGTAGGACCACACTGGCTGACACAGCTTGAAGTGTTTTGTACCTGAATGCCACAGATCCATGCATCTATAGCGGGTGGGCTTGGGCTTCATGGCAGACCACCCAAAAAATTAAGCAAGTAAGCTTGTCAGGCCCATGTCCTTTGGCACTGACACTGATCAAATGACAAGAGTATTTTTTGTTTCAGTCATTCAGCCTGGATTGTACCCCTATATTGCTTTTGCTGTCTTCTAATGATTAAATGACTCCATCTGTAAAGATCTGTACAGGCAGGATACGGATCTCTGCTAAAGGCTCATTTCTGGTATCCTTTAGCCAGGGCATCAGTGCTCTGTTATACTTTTAACAGTTGCTGGCCCTGGAATGTAAATAACTTCCTGGCCTCTTTTATGGGGCTCTGAGGAGAAATCCTGCTGCAGGATGATAACATTTTGCAGGATTCCCCAGGGTATTGCACTTAAAGGCACCAAGTACATGACCCGCCACACTCCTACTTGTATGATAAGGAATTTGCCCTTTGTGTTGGGTTGGGGGAGGAGGGTGACATTTTTTTGGTAGTGGGGAAAGGGCCATCTTGTGAGAGCAAAAAGCTCCCCTGGCTCCAAGACAGAGACCCCCATCTCAGGCTGGGCCAATGAGCACTAAAGAAATGCCTCTGTGAATCCATATTTGTGAGGGGAAGGACTGTCCTGAAAAGAAGCAGATGTGGTACCTGGAGGAGAGGCCATTGACCTAAACAAAAGGTGACCATTGGCCTAAACAAAGGATAGACAGACAGAGAGAGAGCTTCATTGCCAGAGGAAGAGACAGAGACCCACACCCAGTTCAACCGCATGGAGTAGGAGAAGACAAAGCCCCCTGCAGCCCATGGAGGTTCAACGGTAGAGCAGAGACCCATGTGTAGACCATGGAGGACTCCATGCTGGAGCAGAGAAGCTGAGCCTGAGTGACTGGCAAGTGTGACTGGAATTGGGACCCTAAGAGTTGCTCGCTGCCAGAGTGGGAGTGGACCCCCAGAGTGGGGGGTAAGCCAGCAGCCCATGGATATCCTCATGCTGTAGCCAGGAGCTGAGCCCAAAGAGGTCTGTGACTCCATGGGAAGCTCACTTTGGAACATCTTGTTCCTGGACTTTCATGCTGGGAAGAGCAACAGAGGTGAATTGACTGAACCCTCATTCCCTGCCCCCTGTGCCACTGGGTGGGAAGAGACATCAGGAGTAAAGTGATTTGAGCCCGGCAAGGTGTTGTAAGATGTGGGGTTTATGTCTAGTTAGATGAATGGCAACGAATTAAATTGATTTTTCTTCCCCAAGTTTGAGTCTGTTTTGCCTGTGACCATAACTGGTGAGTGAGCCATCCCTGTCCTTCATCCTAATCCCGTGCCCCCTTTGTTGTGTCTCCCATCCTATCTCACCAAGTGGGGGGAGTGAATGCAGGACCACATGGTCCCAAACCACCACACCCTTGCACTTTGCAGCCTTTAATACTACCTCTTTCATCTCCTCTTGCTTTCTTTAAAGCTACGTGGCTTGCCTTCACAGGATGACCTGTACAGATGTGGTGGATTGACCCTGGCTGGACACCAGGTGCCCACCAAAGCCACTCTATCACTCCCCTCCTCAGCTGGACAGTGGGGAGAAAATATAACAAAAGGCTCATGAGTTGAGATAAGGACAGGGAGAGAACACTCACCAGTTACTGTCATGGGCAAAACACTTGACTTGGGGAAATTAGTTGATATTACCAGTCAAATTAGAGTAGGGTAATGAGAAATGAAACTAAATCTTAAATACACCTTCTCCCCACCTCTTCCTTCTTCTCAGGTTCAACTGAGCTCCTGAGTTTCTCTACCTTGTCCCCCCAGGCAGCTCAGGGGAACTGTGTGATGCAGTCAGTTCATCACACATTGTCTCTGCTGCTCCTTACTCCCGAGAGGGAGGCCTCCTCACACTCTCCTCTGCTCCAGTGTGGGGTCCCTTCCATGGGAGACAGTCTTCCAGGAACTTCTCCAACGTGAGTCCTTCCCACAGGCTGTAGTTCTTCATGAACTGCTCCAGCGTGGGTCCTTTCCATGGGGCACAGGCCTGCTGCAACTTCATGTGATTCACACTTCTCTTTCAGAGGTGCACAGGACCACTGCCTCACAGTCTTGTGCCCGGTAGACATAAAACCCTACAAAAGAAGGGAGTGGAGTTTTATACTATTTTCTGCATTGAGTTGCAGAGGATTTTGCCCTGGCTCTATCCTGGGCCATTTTGTCAGCTGGGAGGAGAGGTGAAGAGGGTCATTTGCTGTGTGGCAGAATACGTGTGCAGCACCAATTCACAGACATCTTACACTTTCTCATGCAGTGCTTCTGCTTTTTTCTCTATTCATCACAGGTGCAGGACACTAACAGCATTTCTGCAAATACAACTGTTGTCTGTGTTGGGTGTCTAATTCAAAGAAACAAGACAGCAGAATTTGGTAGACTTCATTGGTATTAATACTGCAATAAGAACACTTAGCTCTAGAACTACATAAACATATGATAGCTGATTTTTAATAAGAGAGTTGAGGGCAAAGCAAAGGCCTGAATGTAGCATCTCAGCACACTGGTGTACTGCAAGCTGGATTATGTCTTGGAGAAAACTGTCCTTTTAAGATACTGCAATAGACTGCTAAGCACATGTTTCCACCCAAAAAAAAGGCAGCTCAGGAATTTGAATTTTGTGGGAAGCTGGGCTTTGTCTGGGTATTGTTTTGGGAAAAGAATATGTGTGGGTGGATGAGAGACAGTTCAGGTGGGGAAGGAGGGAGACAGCACATGGGAAACAGGCAGTGAAGGGGAGCTGCAGCACAGCCAGAACCGCACGGATGCCTGTCCTAGGAGAAGCCTGAGAGGCCAGAGAGCTGGCTGGGAAAGATCTGCTGCTGCAAGAAGTTGCCCCCGGTTGTTTGTATCCTACTGTGCTTATGAGAGCAGACTGTCTATATTGTTCTACATAAAAAGAATTGCATCAAAGATACTAGTCTCTGCTATTAATATCTTTACTCGGAAAAAAACTTAAGCGCCCGAATTTTGTGCAGCTGGAATGGTGTGGGATTGCCTTTATTTTAATGTGCCATATTTTCTAATAGAGTTTTTTTTTCTCCTTTTCCCTCTCAATTCTTGCTTGTTGCCCCCATTGTCTGTACTCCTTGGGAGAGACAATGGGTCTCAGAGCAGATATCCCATCACCTAGGGAAAGCCTCTTCCCTGTAGCACAAAAAGTGAGGTCCTGACTGAGGGCAGGACTTGGTCCCACCGTGGGGCTCAGCTCTTTCGTGTTAAGAGCTCATGTTGACATCTATGGGAGAGGCTCAGTTTCAGGTACTTAACACTCATCCATCCAAATAAGTGAAAGAAGTCTGCCTGTCCAGCTGGCCATTCGTGTGCTTATGATGGATTCCTTTGTCCAGAAGAGAAATACTGAAGCAAAAATTATTCACAGGGCTTATGAGAGAATGGCTATGCTTCCTAGTTGGAAAAATCCTCAGAGTCCTGATGGTTTGATCAAACTGAGCTGAAAGTGCTAAAAGCAAACAGGAATGTGAGGCACTATTTGTGTGTTGCTGCCTGGTATGGATCTGGACAAAGTCTTTCTAGTCAATGAGTGCATTTGTTGAACTCCTCTTACTTTTCCTCACACCTGAGTAGTCTTCTGTGGTTGTTGATAGCATCATAAAGTGTCTGGGAAACTTTTCTGTACAGAATTTACTGTCCTGAACCCCAGAAGGAGAATGTTTGTCAACAGGTAACCAGGGGTTCAGAGGCATCTCCTAGTGCAACAATGACACAGGCCAGCAAAGGAGAGATCTACATTTGTTACTGTAAAATGAGCAAACATTTCACCAGTGAAATGACACCTGTTCAAGAAAATAGCAGTAATTTTGAAATTCAGCCAAAATAAACCTGCCAAAAGTTGCCCAGAAGTCTCTTGCAGTGATTCTGGAGTAGCCTACAGTAGGTCAGGCAAAGGAGTAATATGGCAAATTCTGGGAGCAAGGATCACACTGCAGCCCGTAACCACAACCCCGTCAATGAAGCATGCTTAGTCTTGAAAAGTAATTTATACTGAAAAATCACTCTGGACTCCTCCCTCTCACCTCTCTGAGTCCTGATAATGTTCTGGGAGGTGTCACACTCTCTGCTGAGGTGTTTAAAGCAAACCTCGTACGTAGAAAGGTCACCTAATGGAGATGCCATCTTACTGGGCTTCTGTAATTGCAACCACCAGTCAATTCACTGCCATCTTTCTGAGTCTCTGGAAGCAACCGGCAGAGAAAATAAAACAGCAGCCACTGAGATTCAAAATGCTGTGTGCAATCTGGATTGTGCATTTATACAGTGTTTATTTTAAAAAGCTATTATCTACCAGCTGCTCATAAACTCTGTTATGCCCTGCAAGAATCCTCATACTATGTAATTGTCTTGCCTCTCCCTAAATGCATATTCCACTGGTTTGAATTAGCTGCTAGCTTGTAGTGATTATGGTCATCATTCATCTAGAACAATCCAAATCAGATATGGAAGTGGTGACATCACCTATAAACAAGTAGTGTCTGTGCACTAGAGGCATGCTGTCCTCAGCATAGGCCAAATCTGTCTTCTGTTTTCCTCTGGTGTCTCATGAAGCACAGAGTTTCTGCAGGAAAACCTTTCCCTCTTTCATTGCAAGTAACGTGTATTGTGGTTAGTGTTATTTGGGACCTTAATTACCATTCTAAAAACTGTGCCCCTGTGCAACCACACTGAAATAGGTTTTCTGTTCAACCCAGTGCATTTACAGAGAGCATTCTTCATACCTGTTATGTCTGTGGACATCTTCTTCTAACATCTGTGACACATTAGGTAATGTTTCTTCTGGCTTTCCAGTAAACAGAAACCATATGAAGGTTCAGCGTTGGTGCTCTCTCGGACCTACCTAATGCTGGCCCTGAGGATAAGGTTGGAGAACTACTGTTGAACAATGGAATGAAATAAATTATTGATGTAACTTGTGTATAGAAGATTTCTAAGTTCATTTAAACAGTGACAGGCATAGCTGATTTTTTTTTGAAAGATGCTGTGTATTGGTAGGACAATAGAAATCTGCAAGAAATGTTGGCAAACCTTCACAGGAGTTTGACTTAACTTTTTTATTACATAGGTGGGAAAGTTTTCTTATTGTTATTCCATTTCTTAATTTTTTGGTTTTGTTCTGACAAACTGGATGCCAAATAACTTAGCAAGATTAGGAAAAGATTTTTCGAACATATGTATTCTCTCATTATGCAGCAAAGCAAGTCAATGTTGTCAACTTGATGGTACCTGTGTCCAGTACAGCAAAAGGATCTATTTATAGAATATCTCACACTTTTCAGAAATACTTTCCATATCAAAAAGCTATTTTCTGGCAGACATGCATAGTAAGGAAAACTTCCAGATTGCATTTTCATTTGTACCAATCTCAGTATCAATAGCATTTGCCATTAGGGATGTGTTCAAACTTTTGTAGTGAGTTAACATGAACCACAATTACCACTTAAATCTTTATATGTGAAGTAGGCAAGGAAGTCCTATCACCAGAGTGTGCTCAGCAAGTGAGTTCATGACTTCTCAAATAATTAAGGCTCTACCTGTATACGTCTTAAACCCTCCTTCTGTTGCAGTGCTCCTTGTAACAGCTGGAGGAATAATGTTAACCATTTGCAGAGCCAACATTATAAAATAGGCTAATCATGCTAAAAAGATTATTTTGACAGTCAGTGTATGGTAATGGGTGAGAAGCTCAGGGTCATAAGCAGTGTAGGCAGGAAGAAAACAGGGAAAGAGTGGATACTAATACAACAGTGAGGTTGATAGATTTGGAGGGATAAAAATTATCTTTAAAGGATTTAGAAGTATGTTTTTTAACACTCACCAGCACTCAGAGCCACTTGAATCTCTTTTCTAAAAGCCTGCTTATTTTAAAAGTGCATCTGAAAGACTTTTAAACACCTTTCCAGGAGTGAACTGACAATAGGGTATCTTTCTCTAAGTTTCCAAAGAATAGAGCCTTTCCACATGTGTGTAATAGTAACGTTGAAGGTCCAGTTGAGCAAACCATGTTAGCCAGTGTCTGCAAAGTAAAACTCAAAGTGAGGACCAACTTTCTCTTTTAATTAATATGACTGAGTCAAGTTTAGCTTGAGTATTTCTGGAGAAAACTTTTCCAATATCAAAGAAATGAAAAGCTGAATGCCCAGTTTCCCTCCTGTTTGTCTTGCTGCAATCTCCTCCTGTAATTAAAGAGGCTGATTTCTCATTTGTGCAATGAATTTGTACAGGGAAAAGTGACAACAGTGGAGGTTTCAAGTTCCAACTGTGAATTTCCTCTTTTCTGTTGGCTTATATCAGAGCCAAGAATATATATTCGGCAACTTTTTGTGATTTACAAGAGAGATATTCACCTTCTGCAGAAGGCCTCACATAAGTCTGTTTACAAGGCTGAGTTTATTCAGGTAATTCAAACAAAGCAAGTCTGGTTTTCCATCCAAACACATTCTCCAGGAAGCAGAAGCAGACCTGCCCGACTGAGCTAAGTCAGCACTCACAAGTGCTCTTATCAGCAAAATGTTGTCATACAGCATCAATCAGAGAACAGGCAGCCATACAGCACTGTAATAAAAAATGTATTTTGCACTTACTGGACTATTTACTGTTTTATTGAATACCACACTCTGCTGAATGATGACTACAAATTCCAGGGGACAATCCAGCCCACTCTGCCTTCAAGACTGGAATTTTAATGGCTCTGATAAGAAATGACCATCTTTCATCAGATATTGTGGTGTTTGTTTTATCTTTTTGCCTCTTTTGTGGCAACTGTGTCTGCACACAAGCCTGGGCTATCAACTGATGACAGTCAGTCCTTTCAGAAGCCTCACCAAAGCACTTGAACCATCCATTACACAGGGTAGCATGAGATAAATTTATGAGAAACATTTGCATGGACGTTCAGCAAAGGAAGTGGTGCATTCTGTATTTTCTGCAGGCTTGCTTGGGAGTACGAACAGGACCAAATGATGGAAAGATTCAGTTTGCAAGAAGAGATCATTCCCTCATTCAGGTTTGCTTCAGGTTTCATCAATGCCAAGTGAGTCCACTGTGAACCTGTTGCCTCTGTGTGGACATAGTTGTGTGGATATAATGTGTGAAAGAAAGACTCAGTTATGTTTCACTTTGTTTTACTTTTCCATTTCTTGTCTTTTGAATTCCTGGAGTTCAAACCCAAAAAAGTTAATGAGGTCGTCTAAACTGACACTCCACTTGTGGCCCAGTTCAGGACATTGAAACAGAAAGAACAATATGTACAGATTCTTATTTTTACAAGCAATGACCATTTGATCAGAAGTCATACTATTGTATGTAACTTTTAACATTTCCAGCCCAAGATTTGAACTGTCACATATCAGTCTCTGTTTTCTTCTTTCATAAACAGATGCCTGCTACAGTCCACTTTGCAAATCAGTTTTCCCTTACTCTTTAAAAAAGACAGAGAAATACTGTGATGGGTAAATCCAGGGTGTGCTGATGGATTTGTCATTAATTTCCTTCAACACACCTAACAGTGCTTCCCAAGGCTGTTGGCTACAGCTTCAACAGTGAGACCTCATTCTCAGTTAGACACCCAATGCTTTGAAGCAAGCACTTGCTTTTGAGCAAAAATAGGTATATACACATGATTTTTGTGGTACAATTTGTGTGTCTAAATCTAGAAGAAAGGTAGAGCAAGTGCCCATGGCAGGTAAATTGTTGGGAAATTCTTTCTCCCAAGCTTCTGGTGGGAACTGAACTTGTGTTGCTTGCCAGATGGTATCTTACTGCACTGGAGTTGTTCTTTCTCTGCAGATAAATACAAACGTGCCCAGAACAGTAAATTGACCCCTTTTTAAAATGTCACTGTGCTGAAACAAATGCAAAGCTTCCCACAGCCCCAGTGGGATTTTCTTGAAGTCTACAAACAGGCTCATGGCCAAGATGTACGATGCAAAGATGGGGCTCAGATGCAGTCTGGCCAGATATTCTCAGAGATTGAGTACTTTGCCTCAGGGAGCCTTCACATGGCCTGTCTTGAGACTTTTTAAAGGTTATGATAGTATTTCCCTCTGAAACACTCCTACAGAGTTGCATGGTGATAGCTCTGGCAGGGTCAAAATGCCTGGGTAGGCTGAAAGTGGCCTCCCCCCAGCACTGCTGAGAGCCCCCCAAGGCCACCGTTGGTTGGAACAGCCCTCCATTGACCCTGACCTTGGCAGATGAATCCTGAGGAGAGTACACTCAGGACCCTAACAGCCAGAGATTTGGGTCTCTTCAAAATGAATAGCAATGGTGTTGCTAAGTCCTCAGGAAAATTCTTGAAAGCAGAACTGGAAGTTTGACACCTCGTTTCCACTGCCTTTCAATTGTAATTAATGTCCTAGCTGCTCCTTAAGCCTTTGGAAAATTCAGCCCATAAAGGCTAGAATTTCCCAATGACCCTAAGCAAACACAGACCTTGTGCGAACACCTACGTTTCTGTGGTCCTCTGGAAATCCTCTCTTTGTTTTGCTAACAATTTTTGTAATAATTTATGTTTTCTGAACACTGGCATAGAATTCTTAAGAAAAACACAATCTGGTTGATTTTCCAGGTGGATTTAAGCATTCAGTCTGTGAGCCATGAACTCTGGAGAACACTCCTCTAAGGTCAGCAGGCTCTGCAGAGCACACTGTGGGATGTGGGATGCACCCCAGGTTAATGATTTGCAATTGCGAGCAGCCTTTCCTAAAGCTGTGCATGCAGTTAACGCATATCAGAACTCGGTGAGACTATTCAAACCACCTCAATTTCCCAGTGATTTATGATGTATGTTTCTGACATGGTTGGCTATTTATCTGTCTTCCTAGTGTTGCCAGCCAAAGCAAAGAGGGAAGAAACAGATGCAATAATATTAGGTTTGAGCAAAGGGTTAGATGTTTTCAGAGCCAATACATGTTTGATAGAAGGGTAGTAAAGGACTTGAAAGTCAGAAAACTATCCGGGACATCAGTCCAGTCCAGAGTCAAAGCAACCAAAAGAGCCTTTCCCCATTCTCTGTCTATGGTGAATCATTTCCTGACTCTGGAAAATGGATTTTATTCCTGTAAGTAGTTTTCCAGGGTGCATTTTATATTGTGCACTGGAAGTTTTTACGACATGCCACTTATGACTTTTCATAACTCTAAAAAGTTAGGTTTCTTTAGTAGGAGAAAACCCACTTCAGACACAGCACTTAGAATAAATGGGCCAAATTCTGTTCTCAGTTACAGCTATGCAGCCCTCATCCTTAATGCATGTAATAACTGAGCTTAGTAGAGGTAGTGGATTAAAGACCTGGGGTTCCAAAATCCACCCTCAGATGTATGTGTGTGGCTAGGACTGAAATCAATGGGAGTCCCATGTGTACATCCAGGGTAGACTTTGGTTTTTGATTTTTATTGTTTGTGCTATTGGATAGAATTGATTCCAGTGTTACGTTTCTCAGTCAGAATTATTTCTACATCATGCATCAAAATGTTGGCTTCAGTCTCTTCTTGTTGATGGTAGCTTTGAGGAGTATTTGTTTTCTGGTTAGCTTGGGTCCAGCATTAATCATTCTCAGGCTTCCTCTAACCTTTTTTTTTATTATTTTACTGGTGGTAGATCTAACTGTTGGCTCACCTTTATTTCTAAAACAGATGAATTTTATTAGTCTCTAACATTAACCAGATCCAACTAGTTGATAGAGTTAAACCAGTGTGGGCTAGACACTCAGCTGGTGAACTGCAGCTCTGTTGATTTGGGTACCCTGTCTGGGGAAGTCTGATAAGGTGCCCAGGAAGGTGGTAAGCCTCAGCTCACATGTACAACCAAGCAGAGCTGAGAGTCAGCATCCTGGGCTCCTTCAGGTGCTCTGACTTAAAACAGGGTTCTATTAAATGGACTGTTGATATTTGGACTGTTTGGTGGATGAGGAATTGTTTGGATGGTCACATCCTTTCAGGTGGTATGTTTTTTCTTTTAAAAAACAGAGCTCAGGGCTTTGAGAGAAATGAATTTATTTATGTTGGTGGTAGAAATGAGTCTGGATGAGACAATAAAAGCTCTGGTAAGGAGCTGGGGCCATTCTTGAATCAGTATCTTACATCTCATGATGTTTTCTAGCTTTGAAATTTGGGTAGGTCTCTAATTTAAAATCTAGGCATCAGATTCAGAAATACAGGCAATCTCATAAAGATGGGGTAGGTCTTTTTTTTCTTGTTTTGGTTTGTTTTTTCCTCTTCTGTTTTTCTTTCTCTTGGGGGGGAAGAATTGCAGCTTGCACATGGTTCTAGGTCTGCAGAAAGCTGTCTCACACTGTACAGGCAGTGCAATTGTCAAAGCTTACATAAAGGCTTAGGAATGAAAGGAGAAAGTGGTGAGGAATGGGACTTTGTATTGCCACCGGGAGGCATGCAGAACTTCTATAGGAGGGGCTGAAAGATCTGAGTGTTTAGGGTCTTCTCTAGGAGTTTCAAAAGCAGCAAAAGAAACAGTGCTACCTTTTTCACTGCCTCTTTATTTCACAGTAGCTGTTATTGCTGCAACATACTTCTGAGCATTCAGTTGTGGAATTTGGAGCAGGACAGACAGACCTGTGGGCACTTTTAAAGTAGACATAATGCTTGCTCAAACTCATTAAGCTGTATTTAAGAACTTCTTTCAATTCTCAACTGGTTATGAATTATACAATCACAGGAGAGTTCAAGCTGGTAGGGACTTCAGGAGGACTCTCAGCAGGAACCTCCTGCTCAAAGCAGGGTCAACTATTATCTGGATATTTAGCAAAAAATAAGCAAAGATGATAACTGGAAATATTACCTATTAAATTTTAGTTTTAAACATAAGCATTACTTTTCTTAGAGCTCATATAATCTTAAAAATAAAGCCTAGTACTCAATCTCATGACTGTATTTGTATTTCCATCTCTAATAGTTGATTTTAGAACAATTTGCAGTAGAAGCATACCTCCTTTACCAGGTGTGAATCAGTGCAGTTCACCAGCATTTCATGACTGAGAGCTGTTCTGCAGACAGGACAGACAACAGACTCCAAACCAAAGAGCAAACTGGCATTGGTTCTCAGACCTTTGCTGTGCTTGTTACCTGCACTCAGGCAGCCTGAAGAAATGCAGAAGGACTGATGTGTCCTGGAGTGTGGGGTCTGCAAGTTGCTGAGGCAATGACAGGCTCTGCAGCCATGCACAGTGGTTATTTTGCTGCCTGTAACTGGTTTTCCATTTTCCTTAGTGTTTACTAGTACCAAAAATATTTGTAATGGGGAGCTTAATTCCTGCAGAATAAATCACAAGCACATCTGTGAAGAATGGTTTCTCTCAGAGTGGCCTTGGCTGTAGTGCACATGGCAATTGCCATATTTCTTGAGAAAGACAATACGCTCCTTTCATTTTCCCAGTTTATTATGGGTTCTTTGCTCTGTGCCTTGGTCTGTTTGTGTAAATTCTTATGGACCTTTGTCCACAGCTTGTGAACTGAGCTATGAGGTCACATCATGGACTTCTGGAGAGAACAAAAGGCGCTTTACATGGAAGAGCAGTACTTTGGGTTGTTACTGCCTTGTGAACCTGATAAGGATGTGCTTCACAACAAAGCTTGGTACCTGCATACCATAATGCTGTCAGCCACGGAGAGAGCTATCATAATGTGAAGAAAAGACCTAGAGAAAAAAGATCAAATTTTTGGAAAGATTTGGGCTGGCTGGGTCTGTTTACTCAGGTATACAAACTTGGCCACAAAATTACTGAGTAGTTTTAGCTCAAAACTTTATCCTCTCAACATGTTTTATTAAGTTCTGTTTCAGATGGTCCTGCTTGCCTGCCACATCACTTGCTGTTAGTGAAGGATCGTGGCAGGAATGGGAACCAGTTTGTGAGACACATCAGGTGCAGCCGCTGTCTGCATATCTACGCTGTGCTGGCCAAAAGCTCAGGGTAGCACCACATCCCCTTCAGAGTGCAAACCAGGCCTGACCTTGCACTAGCCTACCTGTTATGCCTAATCATTTATTTAAGATATCTGCTCACTGCATACAGAATGCTTACAATGCTTCTAAGGGTTTTATCTACAAATGCAAAGCCCAGAGTGTTGCTTTTTTCAAATTTATCATGGAAATGCTATGAGACTGAGCTGTTTCTAACCTCAGGTATTTTCTTGAGCCCAGTATTCCAAGCATTGTAGCTGTCACTGTACTTGAATGGTCATTTTAAGGTATCCTTCTGCACATCTTTGTTCAGAGCAGATCAATAGAGAACAGTTTTACACATCCTTATATCTTGATTTATCTCAAAAGGTTTCATCTTAAAACATTTACAACTGAGCAATATGTAAATGTTAATTTGCTAAACATCTACCTAAAAGTCGAAAAAAAAAAAAAGGAAAAAAGGCAAGCAGTAAACATGCAAGAACCATGCACAAAGTTCTCCTCAAAAAATATGCATTAGTTGAGCAAAGGTGGTGTTGCCATTCAGCTAAAGCTTAGCTTGATGCCAGCATTACTCAAGGCAAAGAGAGATCATATGGACCTTGATTGTATCTTAGAGAATTAGGTTGCCCAAAGCTTTCTCCTTATCCTCCATCAGTAGGGAATGAGAGCTCAGGGCTGTATAAATAATGCCAAAGGAAGTGCTGCACTGGACAGCGTAACTACATTTTTGTTTACCCTTGGAAATATGTTGCGCATACATGGGTAATCGCGTCTCTCTGAAATCCCGTGGGTAAGCATTGCTGTTCTCTCACCACATACACTAGACCATCACTGGTAGGAATGTAGAGAGAGGAATGAGTAACCAGTAGCTCATACTATGAGTATGAGCAGATTTCCCTGCTGCAGTGTAATTCTGTCACTGTCGGGCTCCTTTCATTTCTCTTCAGAAAAATTCCAGGAAATCAGATGTATTTTAAGCCAGTAGACTGATTACACAGTCGCCAAGTCATAAGGGTAACGCGCTCCATAACTATCCTCAAGAATCCATTAAAGCCCTGCTGAAACATGATCTACCACTGATTAAAGGGGATTAAAAGGGCAGGGGGTGGGGGGCGGGGGAAGAGCTTTTGGAGTTGTAATGCGCTGAATGAAAGAGATCAATAAATGAAGCAGGGAGTTCTGAGAATCAGCTTGTCCTTGCAAATGTTTTATTTCAGCTTCACTGGGAGAAACTGCACCTGGACCCTTCACATCAGCTCCATGGGAATCAGATCAATTTTATGGGTTCGCAGGGAGGATGGGGAGGTTAGCACTGTTAATGGAAAAATACTGACAAGAGTATCAAATGCTGCTGTTAATTCAAAACACTAGCAACGTCTTTCGAAGTAATGTTTCACCTTAATTGCCTTAGGGAATAATTTAGCTGTAATTGAAGAGTAGCTTAAAGTTATGTGCATTTTTGAAACTCAGGAAGGAAAAGGAATGTGGAAAGGAAGAAATGCCCATCTATTGAGTTTGTAGGGAAACCATTAACTTGGCAAAAACGTAGGGGAAAGTTCAGTGATTGAGCAAGCTGGCAGCGCAGAGTTGGGGAGTAGGAGAATGAAGAAGGGCAGTGAACCAGCCTGATCTTCAGAGACAGGATTTCCACTGGAATCAATGTTGTACACAAAGGAGGCTGGTGTAGTATAGCAGAAGCATCTGTCAGAGAAGACAAAAAAGGGAGGTGAATGGGAGTAACAAAGAGGCCCCTAGGAAAGTTCAGTGAATTGTGGGAGTTCACAAAAGACACACAGGGTTGAATGAGGATACTGAAGGAAAGTAATCCTAAGTCATGTGTGCTGTTCTTGCAAGGTACAATCAGCCCACCAGGATGTCAGCTTTTCCTGCCCAGGAGCTAGTTCCCTTGCTGCAGTTTCCAATTTGTTTTGTGCCCAGGCTGGGAATCCTGCAGGGAGCCTATTTCCCAGGGAGCTTGATGCTTCCTGACAGTGGACAATATCTGTGAGGTTTCTGACTTGAAGTACCCAAAGACATTACACCCTTCTTAAAAATGGTTAAATCATGCTAAATCATGACAACTGCTTAAAATCATCAGTTGGGTTTGACGTGGTTGACAGTAGTGGTGGTACCACATTCAAGGAGGATTTACTAGTGCAAGGACATACTTGTTTCTATAGAAAAAGTGAAGAGAGGTGAGAATGACAGAATTTAAGTTATGATGGTGCATCCAGCTATCTGAGCGCTTCTTCTACTATTTGGTTTTTTTTCTTAAGTACTGGTCACCCTTAATGAGCAAGACATTAATAAACTTACAACAGCACTGAAAAAAAGCACCAGGCTTTGCAACCTAAAAATGATAGTGTTAAAAGAATAAAACACTACCTTGAAATGTTAGATGTATTTTATTATTTACACAAAATCTTTTAAAAGCAGTGTTTTCCACAAGCTCAGAGAGAGAATCAACAGCAATTTTACATGGAATAGCTGCAGTAATAATTACTTAGAAGCGATTATAGAGATTATTCCAGATGAGAAAGTGGTGAGATGGCATAGATTTCTTAGTCTCCTGGCAAGAGAGAATATTAGTCTACAGCAGTGTCCTGCTGGGATTATTCTTCATTCAGCGTTCTACAAGAAATAAAGATTACTTGTGGGAACTTCTCATTGAAGAAGTGCTTACATAAAATCCTTGCCATGTCATTTCTATTCTTTTGAGTTTTTCCAGTGATAAGTGCAAGTGCTGTGTTAACATCTACTCTTAAATGAACAAACTTTACATGATTATTATTTTTTTTAATCTAAAATGAGAGAAAAAACTGCAGAAGGACTCCTCATTTTTTCAGACTCTTTAGGTCTAAAAGCCATTTCCACAGAGGAGATTGTGTTGTGCTTCATTGGTTACAACATCGAGCAGGGACCAGCCTTGTACTGGGGGTACAAACCCAATTTCACAAGCAGAAATCTGTTCAAGCACTTCTCTCAGAGCTGTAAAAGATTCTTTGAAATGCTGAAATGGAAAAGTCAGCACATCTTTCTAATTCTAAGGTCAAATTGAGTGAATTAACCAGCAGTTAACTAGGATGTTCTTTCTTCTCCATTATCAAACGGCACTAGAAGATTAGAATGAACTTGTACTGAAAGTACTTAAATTCATGCACACACAAAAAAGGATGAAATGACAGGTAGGATCCCAGTTCTCTGTTATGCCAGCTTCCATAAACCATCTTTTCCAGTCCAAATCCCACAATAAGTGAAATAATCCTGAATTAAACAAACTTGTTTCGAAGAATCAGCACAAGCTGGGAAAGTGTGCAGTAAAACAGGCTTAATTTCAGGTTTAGCTTTAAATTTCTAAATCTCCTGACAACATTGCACAATCTGAAGTAATTTCCCAGCTGGAAAAAGATGTCCTTATTCAGATCCAAGTCAGGAACCCTGCAGATTTGGCAGCTGCATAGGCACCAGCAGAGGCCATGTCATAAAGTAGTCTAAGGTACTGAAATTGTTAAATTCTTCCAGCAGTCTCATAGACTGGTTTGACTTAAGGTAAGTGCCAACTTGTTTCACATATACTGGTTGTCAAGGAGGTGAGAATTTGGCAGTTTTGTCCCATCATGTGCTATTTTTTTGCCTCCTTTGGCAGTCTAGAAAAACCCCAAAGCAATGAGAGATTAAGATGGCATCTTAAGACTAATTGGCTTGGAAACTCTTATTAACAAGGCCAACACAGGCACCGCTCACCAGTTTGATTGCAAAAATGAAGCACAGAGCATTTATTAGTTTCTCAGCCTTTTCAATATATCTCTAATTTATTAAAATATGGTAAAACTTCTGTGACTTTGGACTACTACTTAATATGAACCATTCTTGAGCCACCTAGGAATGGGAAGTGATTTATGATTACCATGCCAGTATTCCTTGCATCATATGCTCTTCCAGTGGCACAGGCTTCATGTAACGTGAAATTCTTCCAAGGAGTATGAATGGGTGAATTTATCACCCAGAGCCATGTACTGTAATTAGTTTTCTGTATTTTCTTCAAGGTTTTTTTTTTTTGTTTTTTTTTTTTTTACAAAAGAAATTCCTGACCTCAGACATCGCTGTGGTAATTTTACACTTTCAATGCATGGACCGACATGCTCCTTGACAGCACATTTGTTAATCTAAAATACTGGTAGATGACACAAACCCAAATCACAACAGGATGCATTTTCTGTTGGTTATCAGCACAAGAAAAAACTCAGGCAGGGTACAAGCCATTATATCACAGCCAGTAAATAAATGCCTGAAAATGTAAACAAGCCATAGACAGAAGCGTACCATAGTAAGAAATGTTAAAAGTGGAGCAACTGAGAGTCCATGTGGCTCCAGGGTACTTTACAGAGCAAGCACTGTTCCATGGTGTGGCATCCTCCATTGCATGGTGTGGTTCAACCCCATTTTCTGTGAAGGAGTTATGCTGCCTTGCAGTAGCTGAGGACTGGGCAATTCAGACTGCTCAACAGCTGCTAGAAGCTAATAGAGAATTGTCCATATTTCTAGAAACTGACATGAAAAATCGCTTGTTGAAAACATAGAGACCCATATAACCTAATTCAGGCAAAAAACATTTCATTCTCTGAGAGAATTGCTAATAATGATGATTTCTGAGTAGGAGGAATTGCCTAGGAGAGAGCTTCCCAAACCCTCACTGGCTTGGAAACCAGCAGTAGCAATGGCAGCAACAGCAAGAGTTTCAGGGCTTTGGTTCTTGCTCTTTGCAAGCACTGAAGGACACATCCTTCCTTTTTCTGACCATTTACATCCCACTTAGAGGTAACTTGTGTCGGTCAGGTTGTAAATTTTTAGGTACAGTGCTAGCTGTATTATTTACCAGAGATCACTGCAAGATTACCTATTCAAATACAGATCCCAAGGGGAAAAAATTGTATCTGCACAGAGGAGACCATATTTCGGATTTATTTAGTGACTTTTAGTTGCAGACAGGTAGTTGTGGTTTTCTTCTTTTCACTGCCAGTCAGTTTGATACCAAAATGGACCGTTTTTTTTTTAGTAAGCCTCTAGATCTCTTCCACAGTGCAGAGAAACAGACTGATGAACCACTTGAGAGAGATGTATTGATGTAGGACCTCCAACTGGGTAACTGCTGTCCTCCCTGTATAGTTTTGAAGCTGTAATGAATAATTACAATGAGGGAAATGTTTGCCAAATAATGTTGTGAGACAGCATCTGTGGGATTCTCAGGACAGTTTGCCATTGCCTAGACATTGTTTCAATGAACCAAGAAGCAGATGAACAAGTGTCGGAGGGCTCTGTATATATGGGACGTGTAAATTCTGCATGTTGAAAGAGGTAAGCATGACTGAGAAATAGCAGCCTGCAGTCAACATAGATCAGAAAGGAAATCATGACTGCTTGGTATTCCAGCCACTTAAATAAATGAAAATAACATTTCTAAGCAATAGCGAGATAAAAGAATGAAAAGCATGAGGAAATGGCATACTGTGATTTAAAAATAGCCTAGCACAAGCCAAGGCAGCCATGCTGAGCGTGGAGGGAGCTGTGCAGCTGTACGATCACTGCTGCCTTACATGACCTGGAGCATGCACCGAAGCCCTTGATTTCTTCCTCTGACCCAAATCTGTGCCTGGCTAAGGATTCCTGGGAACCTTAATGTAGCACTGCAGATGAGAATTGAGGGCCAAGCTATGTAGCTGCAGAACAGTCAAGACACATGTAACTTTAGGCTCTCTGGGCTGGAAGGGAAAGAGGGTGCAGTTTCAAAGGAATCACTAGTGTGGAAAGAATATGTGGAAATTCCTAGTTCACAACTGGAGCTATGTAAAACTTGGCCCTTTTTGTTTTTCAAAGATTTGCTGTTTTCTCTTTTATGTCTGCTCATGCAGGCTTGCACCCTCTGGCTTTTCTTTTGTGTTCTGGGAATTGAATAAACCCTAAAAGTAGTGAGAATCATCTGGTCTCACAACCTAACCATGCGAAATCCCATGGCTGGCGTGGTTTTGATGTGAAATCATAAATCAGTCCAGGTTCACATAAAGCATTTCTGAGCTGCAGCAAACTTTAGACAAATGAGAACTTAGGTTTTGATTATTTTTATTTAAGTTTTCCTCTTAATTTCATCCCTTCTATGTTTTTTTCATTAACAACATCTGGAAATTGCATAAGCCATATTAATATGGATGATTATCTTCTCTCTCTCTGTGTCTGTCTCTCTCTCCCTCTCTCTTGGTGTATCATTAACTTTTCTTTTTGCTCCCTCCTTTCCTGTCCCAGAAACAAATGAGCTTGAATAAAGCCTCAACAAAAAGTGTGTTAGAAGGACTACAGTAGCTTTAGGACTCAGAAAATAATGTATTCATGGGTCACACCAAGTAAGGAGCTTGACTACCCCTCTCTGTGAGGTCTAATAATTTTGGTATGTTTTAACTATCAACTGATCTTATCATGAAAAAATAAATGCTTATATTACCGTTTAGCAAGAAGGTCGTAAGGAATAAATATATTCCTTTAGGTAGACCATTGTCCAATCATTAATTTTACTTGTGTTTTTCTTAATGCCATAATTCTATCTAACTCAAAGCTCAGATGCTTATATTGCAGACAGAAAGCCAACAGGAATAAAGTGGTAGATCTAATCTAGCCATACTTTTAAAAAGCTTTTAACACAGACCTTCACAGAACACTAGAGATGCTTAGAGAGTTTGAGGTCTGTGAGCAAACACAGCATCAGCAATCCTGTTCCAATGGATTTAGAAGTGACGTGGTAATGAAGTGTGCAGGGAGATAGTGCAGGGGGGTGAAAATGGGTGGGAAAAAGGCAGACACTGAGTTGCCAGTGGCTTAGTGCTCGGCTCAGTTTTTCTGTTGACTTTCCAAATGCTGAGTCATATAAGCAAAGTGGTTTTGTTGATTGTGTATTTTTAAGCACTTGTTATATGTATTTTATAAAAATAAGTAATGTACAAAAAATTTACAGCTGTATAAACATGGTTTTTAATGAAAAAATTTGGTAAACCAAGGTCTTCAGTAAACCCACTATGTTTTATAGCCTTTAAGAATATGCAGGTTCTATTAGTCCGATATATAATGCTGGTGCTAAGGTCTAAAGAGGAAGAAGAGTAGATTCCCCTAAAGAGCAATCCAGAGCCAGACACCAAAAGGGTAGTGAGGAGACATGGACAGAGCCAGCATGAACATCTACAAATATTTTGTTTTAATCACACCTTGTACAATACACGGAACGTTTACATTTCAGAGAGAAGCCCCCACAAATAGACTCATTGAAGTTGAAGGAACTGGAAAAGATATAGTAGGAATGCGAAAAGTCTTAGTCAACCCAAAGGCATCCAACAAACCTGAGTCCCCTTAACCCAGCAATACAGCTCGCAGTCTTGAGGCCCTGAAGGTCTGGTCATTGGAAGAAGGAGAGGAGGCTATCTGGGAAATGTCTTTATGTGGGAAGGAGTCTTCCTGAGGCTCCCATGCAGCTGTCATCTACGGAGCAGCTTAAACCCAGTGAAGAAGAGAAGTTGAGCAGGGTAGCGAGCAGAGAGAGCTGCTAGCAGGAGCAATGGTTGAAAGGGCAGCTCAACTCTTTCAAGCCAGCCAGCAGCTCCAGCTTCTGACTGGCTGCTTTTGTGTGGATGAGTGAAATGGTCTCTTGTCCCTTCCATGGCCCAGAAGCAAGGGAGCTGAGGGGCTTGAGGGAATGGAGGTGGGGAGATGCCTTTCCCAGGAAAGAGAGGCTCTCACTCTCATCCCTGTGTTTGCAGTTGAGGGACTGTTGGTAGTGCTGGCCTCCAGACTATGTGTTTTGTTCTTTCCTGTCTTCACTCAATGAAACAATGTTTAATTAGCCTTTTTAAAAAACAAACAAATAATCAAACAACAAAACTTGTTGCTTAAAAGCAGAATGAGGGTTCCCAGATAGGACATTTAAAGTAGGGCTTATGTGGGTAGGGCTTACATGGGTAGGGCTTATGTGGGTAGGGCTTACGTGGGCACTCAGCTGTTGAACCCAACCCTTTGGCTGAGAGTCAAGACCTGGCAGAAGGGTATTTACACCTGATATCCATCAGGAAGACAAGCTGTTACAGGAAAGAAAGACAAGTGAACAGTTTTTTCAGAAGCAGCAAGGATTGGCCAATGATACTTCTGTGACCATCTAAGGGATGGTCAAAGCAGCTTCAAAGCAGCTCAGTGCACAATCATCATGCCTCAGTCCTTGTGAGTTCCAGCTAACTTCTCTGTTGATCTTCACTGAGATTACTCACCTTGTCATCACTGACTGGCAGTTCAGCTCTGTTGTGACATGGTATAAGAATGAAGTTCTGACCACAGCCCCTACACTGGTTTGTACTGTGTACAAGATTTATAAGGATTTGGTGTTATATATAAATCCCCATGGTATTTCTGGCCTACCCCTGCAAGGCACAGGAGTCCAATTAAGCATCTAAATTTAGTGGCATGGTGGCATAACTGAGCCAGCTCATACCTCCAGATCACTCAAGATTTGATCCATCCATCATCAGAATAGATTTAAGGTTCCAGGAAGCCAACTGCAAAGGTTGAAACCCTTTCTGTGAAACCTTGCATTCCTGTGTATTGTAAGTAGCAAGCCGGTGGACTCTCATCTCTCAAATCAAGGAGCAGTGGCAAATCGCCCTCTTCCCTCCACCAGGGCCCAGCTGAAGAACCTCAGTCCCTTGCTCACTTATATCCACATATTTTTCTCTTTTTAATTTATGGTATGAAATAATTCCACCTTGTGTGCTTGAAAATTACATCTTTCACACTGACAGGTGTGAGTCGCTTGGAAGAAGCACTACAAACTTCTCCTCTAAGAATCCCTTTCCACACCTTTATCTGTAATTGCTATAGATTCTGTAATTTTTGTTATGAGTTTATTTCATCATATTTCAGCAGTTTTCTCCCCCTCTTTTTCTATTTGGAAGGCCAGTTGCAGGAATGTGTTTGGCAGAGAAGGATGATACTTTAACAGAAGAACCAGATGATACTTTGAAGCTTTGTGGCTTAGCACAGATTTCTCTTTTTGTAAGAAAATGTTATTTTTGTATTACTGGTCAGGCTTATATTCCTGGTTGTTGGGCAAGGCAGTTCAAATTCTCTTTGATTCTGTATTTCTTGACCTTTAACTACCAGTTTTGAAAGATTATTGGGTCCTATCATTTTTTCTCTCTTTTTTTGCATTCACTGTTATTTCTTAGCCATCTTACATTAAACTATGAGGCACAATTTTCCTCCATGTGTCCCTCCCCATACTTCAACAATGCAAGGATAATATACTGACAATATCTTTCTTCTTGCAGTAGACTATGTTGAAGCCCAGGTGTTTCTCTAACCTTTTCAAGTCTGGCTTGGTGAACAGGCAAAGAAGGGAGCTGTTTGGGATCAGAAAAACCATACAACAAACTTAATGGGACCAAATCAGGAAGAAAAGGCTTGGAAATGCTAGTACAGAGAAACCCTTCCTTGTTTAATTCATCATGCTTTCCCAGTAGCTTTCAGCTTACGTGTGTTATGGTTTGTCCTAACTCCTCTGTGCTTTCTTCTTGCTTGTTTAAAAAAGTAAGCCACTGCCAGACAGAGCTTTGCTACACTGAGAAGTGCAACTATAACAAAAGTGTTTAGGAGACTGTTGCCTACTGTTATTTTGGGTTTTCTTTGAGGGTGGAAGGAAAGATTGCTCAAGGTTTGGAAATTAAACTGGGCTCTTTGTGTTGCTAAAGCATCTTGAACCCTTTGGTTTTCTAATTCGATGAGGAAAGACCCAAGAATACAGCCTACAACAAAGGAATTTATAACACATCAGGCTGCCCGGGGAGACTCCTTCATTTTCCTCTTTGTAATTCTAAACAGCATTTGCATCATTGCTGGAGTGGAGCCCTCCTTAACTTTCCTTCACTTGAGGGAAAGGAGGTGCTGAAGGATGGAGCAGTAAAGCATACATGAACCCAAGCATCTCCTGTGTGTGGGAATTTCACAGGAGAAAGGCAACTGTTGTGCTGAAATAGCTGCCCTCCAGAGCTGATGTTTAAACTGCAGGCTGTCACCTGTGTGCAGCTGAGATTTTGTTTTAGCTCCAAAGGAGCTAACACCATTCTATAATCCAAATAGGAAAGATCTGTGTGGGGTTTACCATATATTAAGTGCTACACAAAGCTGTTTGTAAAATTCTTCAAGTACACATTAATTCTATGGCATGAACAAAATCCTTTTACAGCAGATCAGATTTGTTCCAGTTGTTTGCTTGTGTGTTGGTCCTACCTAATGCCTTAATACATGAGGGAAAAGACAAATTTTTGTTTATTTTTAATTATCTTGGACTTAGACCTGGATGAAGCCTCAAGTGTCAATAGTAATATTGCCCAAACATACCCAGGTTAGAGGCATGTGATATCAAAGGTAAACATTTCCTGCAATTTGTTGTGAAAATGAGGAGCTCTCTGGTCATGTTCTACCTGTACTTATATGTTGAAAGTCCAGTCCACCACCAACAGCGCATTGGTCAAGCATTTCCCACTGACCAGGGCAACATGAAGTGGTGACTCTACTTAAGGGCCATCAAATCACCCACATTTCTACTAAGACTTTTGATGAAATTTAGGATAAGTTTACTGCAGCTCATCATGGAAAATATATTTCCCCTGCCCAATCAAGCTGACAGAGAGAGTATGAAGGGTTGTCCCACCTTACCAGTACTGAGAGTTATCAACTTATATCCTCCTATATCCTTCATAATTAAATTTGCCTGGCTCTAGTTATCATCACAGCAGCAAAAATTATTATAGGGGAGTCTTTCCAGTCTTAGGGGAGAAAGTCATGTAAAGGAATTAATGCTTCTCATTTTCAACCTTCTACAGTTTTGAATGTGCCAGTCAACTTTCCTTTTTCTTTCTGGAGCAATTTTATCTGCACTTTTATTTTGCATCCTACTATGATGGCTTGAACCTTGCACTTACTTTTGTAAGAGATTTTCATTGCCATTTCATAGTCATATCTAGCCTCTTTTATGTTTTTTTTAATATACATAACCAAGATCCAATTCACATATCTTTTAAAAATGAAGGTTACCCAAACAAAAGGTAATATTGTCAGTGAAGAGAATAAGGCAGTTGGATGAGAGTCAAGATATCTAGGATTGGTTTATCATCTTCTATTGACTGGCCAGATAGCTTTGAGCAAGCCACCATATCTCTTTGTACTTGTTTCTTGTTCCACTATGAAGAGAAACTGAGGCAGTTGTGATTTCTTTCATTTTCTCTACACTGCTATCAGGTAACCCAAATCTTAGTTGTGGCTTTGTAATGCAAGTGAGCAAGATGTGAGAGTTTAGTGTCAAAACAGTCACTTTATTGAGAAAAACACCAGAGAACCTGTTAAGTTGTACATACCAGTGTAAGTATGTAATTAACATGACCGGTGAAAGAATTCTTGGAAAGATATTTTCCACATCAGTAATTCAGAAGCCTCTCAAATTTTAAATGAGCAATGAGACAGAGAAACAGCCAGAAGGTGCAGGCGATCCTTGAGGAGCTTGGACCCTGGGAATGCAGGTCCAGCAGCTTCCAGAATAAGGATACTCTCACCACCAGCACCACACCTAGGGACAGCAATACCAGCTGTTGATAAATGTGGGGTTTTGGGTTAGCTCCTGATCCTTCTTTCCCAGAGCCGAGCACTGGCTTTCTGCTTTGGCTCAGTTCTTTGCACTGAACTGAAGCAAACTTCTTTACCATAGAATAACCACCTAATGGCAGCCACAAAAAGTCCTTGGAAACCATCATTTGCCACCTGTCATGGCAGGACCTTCTCAGGGGGACATGTGGGTTGGGAGACATGTCCCCATGTCTCCCAACATGAGAGACTGCAGCTTTCCCTCAAAATGCGATGCTCTGCCAAAATCAGGGAGAGGCTGAGGGCTTCCCACCCCCACATCCACTTCTGTGCCCACAGGTGAGAGGCTGACCTGTAGGTCGGTGCTCTTTCATGTTTTGGGAGGCCCCACTATGCTGAACAATCCCTCTTGCGCAAATCCCAGCTGGTGACCTTCAAGTGAGAGGTGCCGCAGCGGGGAGGTGGGGAGTCATTGGCTGTCAGTGTGGAAATGGGATCTCCTCTGACCAGAATAATCTCTGCAATCTGGGAAAACATGGTTTCAGTTTTCTCTTTTGTAACAGCAATCCGTGTTGTCAACTTAGATTATAGAGCCGAACAGCCAGATTATGCTGTCAAATGCTTGCTTCTGCGAGACTGTGCTGAATGGGTCAGGTGTCACACCTCCTCTTGTTCTTTCCAAAGCTCTTCTGGGTGATTTTTCACATCTTGCTAAGAGTGAAGATGCCTTGAAGCAGACTGAGCAGAACAGAGGGGGACTAGCATGCCTCCTAGAGTGAAGGATTGCCACTGAGTAGATCTGAGGTTTTCACAGCAAAAGCAAAGTTACACAGATAAGTCTCTGAAACAGATGATGGGCTCCGGACCAAGTAACAGATATAGCACCACTGAGGTTTTTCTCCATTTGGCCACTGAATTTAGATGCCTTGAACTTCAGGAAAATTTTAGTTTGGATTTTAAGCACATCAGGATCTGAATCACCCCGGACTACTGGGAGGCATTGTGGTGAACCCAGGAGCAGTCGCAACAGGATGTAGACCTGGACCTGTGATTTCCAATGGGCCCACCTCCAATGTTTTATACTAAAGTCTAATGAATTCAGGTGCAGACAATACCTGCTCTGTCCTGAGTAATTTCATAGAGCATTGCACTGCTCCAAGGCTCATTTGAGCCCACAGTAAATGAATATTTTACCTGTTGGAATGTTTTTTTGCTCCAGCTAGTTTAAAGGCAAGTTGTGGCAATGAGTGGGTGGGGTGTATTTTATTTAGCTGTGGTAAAAATATTACCATTCTTGATCTGAGCAGCTGAAGCAATAGAAACCATAGAGAGGGAAAACCACTAGATGGGTGGGGGGTGAGGCAATGAGGTGGAAGATAAAGTGCTTTCTTGATGGAAGTGTAAGGAATTTACAATTCTGAGAATGAAGCACTTGTGAAAAGACAATACACAGATGAAAGGGCACGGACTCCTAAGCAGGATGACCCTATACAGCTGCCACATGGCTTGGTAAGTAGTTGTGCCAGATTGCTAGTTACCAGCAAGATTATGTAGAGGACTGGGCAATGGCTGTTGCCCAGCGCTTCCTTTACTGTGTGCCAGGGCTGCATATAACTGGGCTTGATGAGTCAAAAAGTTCTGGGACTTTCTGGTCAAATGTGGACTTTACCCACTGCCAGGGGACATAGCCAGAAGATTTCAGATTCCTCAGGCAGCCTATTTTTACATTTTCCAAAAAAAAAGTTGCCAGGTTGCTATGCTTAGAAGTTTTCTTACAGCCTGTGGTATTTAGCAGGGACTATGTCAGATTCACTGTGAATAAACTGTTTCAGAGGTCTACTGTCCACTATATAATTTAAAACCTCTTACCTTTCATCTCACAGCTGGAAAATGTTTCCAGTGAACGCCAAGAGCCAAGGGCTTAGTGAAAGGAGGGCACAGCTGGTTCCTCTGCAAAGCACATGAAGCAGAGTGATGCACTGAAAAAGGAAAAAGCAAAACCAGGAGGTTAAACATTAACCAGTTCCTGCTTATATGGGATGCTCCAATGCTTTGGTGATGAATATCAGTATCAAATGCCTCAATTGAAAGAGACAGGCAGGAGACACATTGGCATGTGAGACAACTCTCTTGTCAAATGCTAATCATGACAAGTCCCACTTCCAGTTTACAGTGTGTAATCAACCACTCACCAAGTGCTGTGGCTCTGTGCAACAGAGGGTGGGGCATGCAGGCAAGACACACAGTTGTGCTCTGCTGTGCAAGGAGGTCTGTGTGCCTCAGACTTGGGAAGCTTGACACTGCTGCATCTCCTGTGTAACAGATGCTCCACCGAGCAAGCAGCGAGTGCTCCCGCTCCCTGATATGTTCAGTTGCTAATTCCGAACATGAATTCCAAACATGACAGACATTTTGATGCCTGCTCTTTCAACTTCCTCAAGTTCCTACTTTCAAGCAGTTTGTTTCCAAGCTGAACTGGAAGGGTTCCAAGCTGAAAAGAAGGATTGCCTTCTTTTCATGGGTATTTTGGTGCGAGTACTTTAGACTATCCCACTAACAGCTTTGCTACTTGTAGATGCTATGGACATCCATGGCGTGCTTCTTTGCCTTTTTATTATAGTAATTAGTGTCCTTGCTCATTTTGGAGTGAGAAAGATGCCAGTAACCTACAGTGTGTTAGACACTTGGCTGTCTTTGCCTGAGAGCCTGTTATTAGACCTCATCTACTGAGGGCTAAGAGCATCCATATTTACAGTAGATGAATTAAAGCACTATAAAGTCACAGAGCAGCTTTTTCTCCAGGTAACTGGTTTATGTGCCATGCCTTACTCATCTAGCGTTGTCACTCAGCCCAAGGAGTACATTAGTTCTGTTTGCTGAGTTCTGTATGAGACTGGATTCTTTAGCTTTAAAAGGATGCAATTGCTTGTCCACCTCTCTTCCCTCCCCATATTACCAAAAAGCACAGAGTGAGACCGCTATGGCAAAACATTGCCTCTGCAGCCCACAGCCTAGCAGGAAAAATGTGTTTCTTTTTGTGTTGACTAGGGGAGAGAGCCCCCGACACGAAGTTCTTGTTCCTGATTCTTCCAACTCTCCTTCTTTTCTAAAGCTAGGTGACATCTAATCTCTGACTTGTTTCTCACTCCCTCCACCCCAACAAGCTGTTGTGAACATCTTCTGTCCTAGTCATTTTGGGTTCTCTAATTAGTGACATAATAATTAGGCAATTAATGAACCAAACCAGCATTATAATGAAGGATAAACATTGTTAGTGAGTCACTCTGAAGCAGCGATCCAGAGCTGCTGGAGTGTTTTATTCCCCAGCAAGCTGCAGCTGGTTGTAACAGGGGTGTATCTTTTATATATTCTGCCACAGGGCAAATTACTTCAAATGAGACCTTGCTGTGTGGCTGGAGAAAACAACCATTTGTTTGCAGTTTACCTTTCAGAGGGATGATTCTAAATCATGCTTGCTTGCTTGAAGCTAAGTAATACTTTCAAGGTCAATCCCTTTCTAGTAGTGGCTATTTTCAAAGGATTTGAAAAATAAGGGGGTTGTGATGGATTTGTCCATGCAGGGCACTTATTGAAGGGACTGTGTCTATACCCCTGCCTGCAGACCACGATGTCCCCATAGAGAGAGTGGGGAGTAACAGGAGCTCCCATGTCACCCACCACAGCCCATTTTTGCATTGCTAGTGGAAGGGACAGTGTGCATTAACACCTCTCCAGTTGCTGGATGAAGCTTTTCCAGAGTGAGGCTCAAACCAGTAACACTGTACCAAATCAACTTGGGTTAGTGGTTTACCTCAAAAAATGGAGGAAATTAGCTAGCTCTTTAAGCAGAAGACTGCCACAGCCATAGTGGTTTTGCAGCAGCATGGGTTGGTGTATATTACTTAGAGGTGGAGAAAAGGGAAAGTGCTGTGGCAGAGCTCAGGGATTTTCCAGCATGGCTTTGAGTGGGCAGTGACAGTTGCTCGGTTGTGGGGATCCAAACATCCACATCTGGGGTGTCCCAGCAGCAACTGCAGGATAGGCCAGCATCTTACCCACCTAGAGGCTTTTTCAACAGATGTACTTATAGCCAGAAGCAATCTTGACATCCAGACTGGAAACCATCTCCTTCTTACCATCCAAGATGCACTTTGAATGAGATCAGTCAGATTTCATGCTCTTGGGATTGCACTAGAAACCCCAACAAAGGGTGGAGGGGCTGCATCTCATCGAAACCCAGCAGGTAGGATGTGAAACACTGCACTGCTTCCCACTGAGGGAGCATTACTTGAGCAATAAGCAGATGTCTACCGCTCCTAGCAGAGAGGCATCAGACTGCAGATTTTGAGGGTGTGAGAGGCTGCAGGTCAGGGAGAAATGGGATTCACAACAGATATCTTCATCTCAGTGAGTCTAATTGTCCTGGCCTTCTCTAGTCAGCAGAGAGCCAGCTTTCTCTATGAAGAGATGCAAAGCAGCTCAGTTAGGTGCTCACTCTGAACCATTCTGTAAAAGATGACTTATTTCTTCATTGAGCTTGAGGAAATGAATCTCACAGGGTTTTCCAGCTTCCATTTACATCCCCAGTATCACCTTTCTCTTGCCTGTGTAAGGACTATTGTAATAGTTTGCTTCCTGCTTACAGGTTTGCTCTTGCAGGTCTCTAGGGTTGATTCAGCTGTTTCCTAGCAGTATGTAACCGGGCTTAAATGTATGGCTTGAAGACAGAGAGGCACCGAAGGGATCCTCAGTGACTCAGGCAGGAGGAAACTGTAAGCCCACCTAGTATGACCTTCTGTAATCACTCTCTGCAGATTCCCAGGTTTCTCTGCAATAAGCTACCAAACTGGTGTCTGAAACTGTTCAATAATAGTTCCTGTTTGGCTTTAAAGAGTGGAAGAGATGGAACATCTTCCTGTATAGGCCACATCCACGGGTTTCTGCAAAGCCCATGCTCTGCTTGACAGCATGGTGACTGGTTACACAGCGCTGAAGCCACGGCAGCTCTTGCAGTGAGTGCCAGAGAAGTGGAACCTCTTGCCCCATGACTTTTGCCACAGCTCCCGTCTGCAGATCTCTGCTGCAGCATGCTCACCCTCTGGTGCGAAATGTTTACAGTCCAGTCCAGCTGAGATGCAGAAAGCAGATCCCATGCCTGTACATGGCTTAAACATTGATGAGATTTTTCCTCTAGCTGTCACTGAAAATCTCCACAGAAGGAAGAACTGAGACATTTAGTCAAAGAAAATTAGGGAGCTTTTCCAGCTGTCTGAAAGGTAGCCAGGATGCATAAGGTGCATTCCCCACAGTCCCAGCTCCTGTCACAGTCTGGTTTTCATCCAAACTAAAGGTGCTCTAGGATTTTACTGGAAGAGAAAAAGGAATTTCCAGGGAAGTGAGACTATTCTTTAAGAGTCCCTCTGGAAGAAGCATTAGCTGGCTCAGCCACATACAGTGAAAAAGATCGCACCTTGTCCACCTCTACTGTATCATCTACCCCACTCTAAAAATAGACTTCCATCACTGAAGGCACTCCATGTCTGTTCTTGATCCATGTGTTTTTCCTATATTGACTTTGTGCAGTGTTGTCACCTGTTTTAGATGTGCAGGTGGAGTGAAACAGCCATCCATACTGACTGGCAGAGGGAATAAACAAAAAATGATGCTTTGCAGTAAGCAGGACATCTTGCTCCTCTCAGATTTCCATTTTAGTCTTCAGTTAAGCTGGGTAACTTTTCTGCTTACCCAACTTAATTGGACCTTGGCAGGTACAAAAATATTTGCTCTGTCAGGGCAGAGAGCAGTCATTGTTTGCCACGGCCCAAATTCCTTGCAATTGTTTTCTTGTATCTTCTTATTCCCATCTCCTTTGGCTAAACCACAGCACAATAACCCTTTGTAACACAAACACCTTGGTATGACATGTTAGGATCTGCTCTACCGAGCCAGTTTAGAAGGAAAGCATGCTTGTAACTGTGTAATTGAACTGCACTGATATGCATGTGCCAGGGAACATTAACTTCTCCTAAACTCTCAATAATTTCACATTCAAGGTATTTTTCCAGATGGATTGTAGCTGAAACTCTATCTTTCATGTCCTTAAGATACAGTACAGCAACCCATAAACTTCTTGAGCTCCACAGAGCATTGGGTGGAAAAGCATTTGCTGTGCCAGATTTCTCCACTAAGTATTTCTCCTGACAGTGGCATGTTGAAAAACCATGTAACTGTGAGACCTGATGGTTTCAGTGCTTTCGGAAAGGAAAAATAGTGTTGCGAGCAAAGGTTAATCTACAGTGATTGATTTACTTAAGCTTTAAGCAGTCATGATGAACCTTTGGATAAATGTTTATTTAACATTGAAAATGTGTTGTTCATTTTCATGACACAACAAACAGTGTCTGTCTGTACTTGCCAGGACATGGCAAGATTAGCTAAGTTTTATACCTTCAAAAAAAAAAGCTCTAATATTAGGGGAAAATATTTTAAAAAATACTTTGCCAATGAATGGGAAAACATTTCAGGTTAGTCTCCCATTTATGGCTTTGTTTGAGAGGCTGAGAAAGGGATTGTCCCAAACACGATGAGAGATATGACAAAGCATTCATCAGCAAAGCCCAGTACCCTCTATAGGCCTGGCCTAGTATGCATTAATCCACATCTTAGTTGAATTTCAATGTGATTAATCAAAGCCTTAATTCTGGAAGGGGGAGGATTGAGCCTTATCCATCTCCCTCCTGCCTGTGTCTGACCAAGCTCCAGGCTGAGCAACTGAGGTGTCCCTCTTCATGCCACCAGCAGAGGAGGGTGCGTAGCACCTTCACATAGCAAGGCAGCAGCAGTACCAGCTGGCCAGCAGCATCAGTTGGTGTTCTGCTCTTTGAAGGCACCAGGGAGCATTCATCAGCACCTCGACATTGACTTGCTGTGTAATGGGAAGGTCTGCAGCACTGGAGAGCTGGGGCAGTGAATTTAATAGTGTTTGAAAAAAATGCAGTTGCCATATACCAAAGCTTCTGGAACATCAAAAGCTTTTTGGTGTTTTCCATAAGATTAAAAAAAAAAAGTCATGTCAAGGTAGAATGACCTACTGCTTTCAGGGGACAGGCAGGGGTCGGTGGTGTTGGTACCTGTAGGGATGAACACTAAAGTATCTACCAGCCTGGAGGGATGTTAGAAAGCTGAACTAGGGACTATTTTCTAGGATCAGCAGTGCCAGAGTCCCCCATGAAGTGAAGCCTTCTAGACATGATCTAGAGTGGGTACATGCCATAGTCCAGAGTAAAAAGCACTCTTTTGACTTTACACTTTTACCACCTCCTTCAGGATGGCTGGAAACTGTCTCTGAAAAAAAAAGCCATCGTGCCATGGGGAATTAGAAATCTTACCTTCCTCTGGCTGCTAGCAAATTGCAAGATTATTTGTAGTGCTGAGGGGGAAAGCAGGACAGATCCATTGCCCAGCAGCATGGGGATCTCCTCCTGTTGTCCATGTTGTTCAGTTTAGAGAGCAACTGGGCAGGAAGGACACGGTGACAGGGCCAGATCCTGATTCTTATCCAGCAGGACAATTCCTACATCATTTTGGGGCAAGAAGGTTGCACAGCAGGTGCCAAAGGCCCCAGGGTTGGCCAGTGACTGCACTGGATTCAAATGTTCCCCGCTCCGATGTCTATTTCTTTGCTACTACCCCAAGTAGCAGCAGTTGTTGCCTCTTTGGGAAAAGCTAACCTCTTACAGCACTGATTTTAAATCAAGGGTCGATGGGTGGGCTACTTTCAAAAAGTACATGAAATACAATGAAGAAAAATCTTTCGACTGGCAGACTGCCTAAATTCCTTAGAAGGATATCTGCACTTCCCTTGGAAGTTTTCTAGGGATCTCCACGTCAAAAAAGGTTGAAAACCACAGTCCTTGGGAGATTGTCTGTCATATTGGTTATTCACATCCACATTACAGATATTCTTGTTCCTGTTCTTCTATGGAGCACACTTTTCTGAAGGAAAAAAATAATCTAAAAAGTAGCCTAAATTAAGGTGTCTGCAATAAATCCAGTAAATCCCTTTTCACTTTATGTAAGACCCATCTTCCCATTTACGCCATTTTACATTCATTAGAAGCTGCATGGGATTTACTTAATAAGTAAGTAGAGAAGAGCACAGCTAATCCCTCGGGGCCTTATTCTGAAGTTCTTATTCAGGCAAAACTCCAGTGATGCCAGTGAGTCATTTCACCATGTAAGGATTTCAGTAGAGGACTCTATAGGATTAAATACAACTTTGCCTAAGATTCTACTCTACAAAATTACAGTAATGTCAGACTCTGGATCTTTTGATTACAACTAGGGTGCAGAACACTGCCAGTTTAATAGCACAAGCATACCAAGTATCATCAAACCTGCAAGCTATATCCTTGTCTTATTGTGGCACCAAACTGCCTGCCAAAATATTCATGCTTTTGACCACATGTCATATTTAGTAAGAATATGGCAATTATGGTAAGATTTGGCCTAGTTCTCCATTAATCATGGATAATTCATACTCCACTTATGTAACAACTGCTATGGGTCTTCTATTTATCTAATTTAGTCATTTCCCAACTCTGGAGAGTTCTGGACTAATTTTTTTCTTCCTAAAAGTGCAACCTATGGGCTTGGATTTTCAAGAGGAAATGAAGAAGATAAATTACCCTAATGTGATTTCTTTGATATCAGAGAACTGCATTCTCCAAACTGCAATATGACTTTGCAGAAAGCCTCTCCAAACTAGGACAGGGACACTGAATCCTGGGAGGAGGGAGAGGGATTGGGTAGAGATGAGCCTGCCTTTTATAAGTGTGCAATCTGCTTAGTGAAGGGAACATCGTCAGCAATTCATAAGCTATTCATCAGGTCAAAAGCAATAAGGAAGAAGAACGATATGGTTCAGTGGTCAGTCAGGCAGATCATCAGTCTTTCCATAATCCAAGCTGTACAGAGGAATCTGGCAGAAAGGCAAGATCTAGAGAGTCTCTATTTTTGTCTCCATTCTGGTTTTTAATAGGTACTCATTTACACACACTTATTTAATATTGCTACCACATCCCCACCCTTGTTCCAGAGTTCCACAGGAATAAAAACGACATTTTTTTCAATGTGCAAAAATTCAGATTAAGATGGAAGAGAAAAACAAACTGCCAAGCCCAGAAGCCCTAAAAGTTAATATTTAAAGCAAGGTCTATGGGGCGCAATCCTCAGTGATTGGGCAGATGCTGCAGAAACTATATTTTTCAGCAGTCTGGTCTCACTGGTATACAGCTCCAAAATTGTGTCATATGAGATATTTTCTGGATGAAATATTAAATGTGTTTGATTTTTTTCTAGGCAGTTTAAACTATTAAAATGAAACCCTATCACCCCAAATTTTGGACATTTGTAGTGAGGCAGGGAAACACAAACCTTGCAAATCAAATAGGAAAAGTCATTTCTCTTAAATCCCAGCTAAGCTCCAGTGTTTACTGAGCTAAAATCTTGGAAACATTCCTTTAGAGAAGATAAATCTCAGAGGTTTGGGGCTTGTCCTGATCTATGTTGTAGCATAATGAGAGCATCATGAGGTAATAAGAACAAGTATGCTAATACAGTAGTTAAGTAATGCTTAAAATTCCCAAGGACACTTGTGCAGGAGTCTTTCTTCTATTGAAAGTACAGGTTGGGCTGATGGACAAATGAGTTGCTGTGTGTCCTGCAGCCCTGTTCATTACCAAGTCACAGAGGAACAGAGAATATTTCATGTGTGAGCAGGCTTCTGAGGGTCACCTGATCTGTCTCCCCCCAGCCCTCAAAGTAGAGCTAGTCTTGAGATAAGATGGCAATGAGGTCAGCACCATCAGGGATGCGAGTTTCAATCAAAGTAGGTAACAGAGGCCTTGGTCTGAAACCCAATCCATCTGCCAAGGGGGTCTACTGAAAAGCATTTTAATCAGTGCAAAGGCTCACATTGACTTCCACAGGAGCTGGATCAGACATCAGTTCAGTGAAACTGGCTGCCAGAGTCAAACCATGGGATAATACAAGCAGGCTTTTGTTGGCAGCATTTGAGGCGCCAGATTGTGTTCTCTCCTGTATTGGTGTCATTCCAAAATAACTCCATTCACGTCACTACAGCAATTCCCTACTTGTTCCTGTGTAATTAAGAGAAGAATCTTTCCCACTGGGTTGGTGAAATCACTCAGCATTCGGGCTATGGATAATCTGTACATATTCATCACTGTCAGTTTGAGAAGATTTAGGATCCACTGCAGGACTGAGCATCTTTCTGTGGGCTTCCAGGTTGCAGTAATAAAATCATAAAAGTTACTAATAAGGATTTTTCAAAAATGAACCTCACATGAGTTGCCAGAGTCACAGGTAGCTCTGCATTTCTACCCAGTTTGGGGATACCGAAGTTTTCACAGCCCATATACAAAATTATGAGACATATTGATTATGTGGGTCCTGCCACTATCCCAGAAGCTGTACTGCAGAAAAAATACAAGGCTGTGTCTATCTCTGACTGGTGCAGTAACTACTGGAGATGGAGGAGAGGAGGTCTGTGCTTCCCATGTCTCCCATTAAGGGTTTTATTCCTGTGATATCATGTAGTGGATGTTGTGAGCCACAAGGAAAATTTTAAAAACCTTTACATTCCGAAACTTCTGAGCAAATACAGAATCACAAACAGAGCTAATAGCATCCAAGCTAATTAAATCATTCAGAGACGCTGTCCCCTAAGGAAAAAATCTCAGAGGACAGGGAAGAGAAGAGTTGTAAATGTCAGAGGAAGATTTGGAAAAGGAACAAAAAGGCAAAAATCCTTTAGAACTTGATAGCAGGTTTCTCAAATACTACTACATATGTTATGAGCACAGTGTAACATCAGTGCTGCTATGAATGACAAAAGTACTGAGCATGTTTGGCAGCACAGAATTTGAAAGTAATGCTTCTTAAAAGAGAGATCTCTCATCCAAGAGAAATTACATGGACATAAGTCTTCATCTGCAATACCCTGAAGAACACAAAAGAATCTTCTGCTATAAACTACAGACTAGATATTTTTGCCAGCTAATTTGTGTCAGAAGGGAAAAGGCAGAATAAGCAACAGTGGACAGTCTGATCCAAAAGGGAAGCACAACTGTGGCTGCAGCAGTGGGGGAGATGCTCAAGAGCAGGGCAACTACGTGACAACTCACTGACAGTGACCCACCTTGCTCAGGGTCTCATCTGAGCAGTCAGGGGTAAGCAAAATGGGAGTCCCTGGGATGTGAGATGAACAGTGTTAACCTATGAGAGTAAATGCCTTGAAACAGGAAGCAAAGGCCCATTCCAATGATAAATTCTTTGGGTAGCTCCCAGAAGCACCCACCTTATGTCCTGAAAGAGGTACCCATGGCTGTTATCAAAGAGATGTGCTGCATCTTTTAGCTGCAATGGAAAACTTAAACAGTGCAGATTTTGACTGCAAAGTGTTGCACAGCAGCATGGAGTTTAGTCCTGCACTACCCGGATACGGTATGCAGTGCTTGCTCCTGGTCATCTTTATCAGGTACTTGCAGAGACCACACGTTTATATACAGACTTTCTTCCAGGAGACTAGCCTGCCCTCTGTGTGCATGCCATTGGGAAATACTTCTGTACTTAAGAGGACAACTGGCTATATCCACTGTGACACACTCATGTTTCTCCATCTGGTGTAATAGGGCCTAACAAGATTGCTCCTCTACCTGATGTTTAACTTTGTGAATAATTAATTTGAACTTCCTAATTAATATGAACATCCTGGTATAGAGAGGCTCCTAAACATCAACTTGTGGGGGATCCTGCGAACAAGCTGCACAGGAAAGTCGTGTTCCTTAATACTTCATGAGCAGCAGGTGAGAATCAGCTAGAAACCAATGCTAGAAGCAGACTCTTTGTAAAACTCTTCTTTTTAGAACATACACACCAGGTGATTACATTTCACCTGAAGCACAAGACAGTAAATACCCTAAGTTAACAAAAGTCACAGTCAGTGTCTCGAGTTTTGAGATGATGTTTTATCTTGGTATTTGTTTTTTATCAGAGCCAAGTTCTGTTTCAAATCTCATTGCACTTCTTAAAATGTTCCTAGGACATCATGTGTTGGTATAATCCTATAATTGTTTGGACTACTCCTTAAAACATCAAAATGGCTAATACTCCAAAATTTAAAATAAAATTCTTTATGTATAAGAAAAAAGAATGGGCACCAGCAGAAGAACAAACCTACTATTCATTGTGTCAATTATTTTCCATCCCGAGGTTTAAAGCATATAATTGGTTAAACCTTGCAGTGGGTCTGTGATGTGCTTAATAGTTTTTTAAAGTGTTTAATAAGCACCTTCTAATTTTACAGGATCGAGCTACTTTGGTCCTCATTTTTTAAAGTTCTGCCCAGCTGAAAAATTCTTCATTTTCAGGGGCTTGCAAAAAGTCAGGCTTAGGTTTTTCACAGTCAGATGCAAAATAATGATCACTTATTTGAACCCTGGTATACTTGATTGACTTGAGATAACACGAGAGGTCAGTGGCAGAACTTGGAGCTGAACCCAGGTGAGCAGATTTTAAGTCCCTCTACCACCTCATGAAGCAATACCTCTCTGACCTCTCATAGTACATCTTCTTTCTTATTGAGGTTTTAGGGTTGTATTGTAGCCTTGCTGACCAACTGGTCAGCACCACTTTTATTTAAAAGCACATGCTGTCGTTGTCCACTCTTTAATCAGTGAATCAGACTGATGAAACTTCATCTTCCCTCTTCCAACTTGTATAATCAAATAAAGAATCAGCACACAATTTCCACTTCTCCTTGACTTCTTCCATGTACTGTGCCTTGAACATAGAGCTCTTCTGGAAGCTTACCAGGTTTCAGGCACATGTCTGAGGTTGTCCTCACTTTCTTGGGTTTGGTGTTATAATGACACTTTAACCCGGAATCTATTTCCCATTTCAGCAGTAGAAGGATGCTTAAAAAAAACTATGGAGGAGAGGTACTCTTTATTTAACTCTCTACAGATGTCATATTAATCATAATAGGTAAAGAATGTATCTCCTGGCTTTACTCTGAGCTGTAGCAAATGGCTTTGACCCACATCCTCATAAATTAGGATATAAGCAGATACTTACTCAAATATGCCTTACAAATGTAATCAAAATCAGACCCCTGTCATGTAACAACTGTATTTATCCTATGTGATATCCTTTTGTGCCTTTCAGTTATATGGGTATAATGATCAAATTACACAGAAATTTTCAGCAAGGGTTGGGTTTATCCAGTTATTCATAAATAAGAGGATTTTCTTTTCACACTTTTTGGTACAATTTTATTCATGTCTGAATTGTATATTCTGCTAACACAGCAGAAGCAGCCAAAAGAATTCCCTTAGAAGCACTATGCTGCCACATGACTGTTTTATCCCATCATTGAGGGCTTGACCCCACATCTTCTTAAACCTGAAGTTAAAAGCCATGTTAGTACCATAGTACCATCTCAGAAAACGTTCACAGCTCCTATCTTGGAGGCTTCTTGCTTTCCTACATCAAAGCACATATATAAAGGGCATGATTCTCTAGCAGTAGGTCTTTCTATTTTCTGAGTTTCCTCTAAGTGGCTGGTGCATCCTTAGGTACCTCAGTCATGAAATCTGGTGATGAAAGCTGGTCTGCCTGTAGAAAGTGAACAAGTTACTAAGCATAGGAGACTGCCTACCTGGTTAAAGCAGGGAAGAAGATCTAGCTCAAGTGCCAAAGAAGCATGAGTAGCATGGATTTTGGGACTAGGCCATTTAAATTTTGCCTCCCTGACAAGACCCATTAATGCATATGCATGAGGTCATTTGTCTAATAAATGTACCGTGCAGTGGTGCTGCACTCATGGAGATTTTCCTAACATTGGGCAAATATTCAGTAACTCCTACTGACCCTAGTTTCACACCTTGGAGAAGTGAGCAGAAAGCTGTGGGAGCTCCTCAGGCCTGCAAGGTACTGTCTCCCACTGGGTGTGTGACCTCATGCCCAGCAGCCATGTTACACTGCTTGCTCTGCAGCATGGCATCTACCTTAGAGCTCTGCCAAATTTAGTAATGATACACAAAACCTGTCTGGCTTTAACTCAGGTTCTAAGCAAAAGACATAGCTAAGGCTCTTAAAAAACAAAGTTTGAACAACTCAACCAGATTTTAAGTCAACGGGAGAATTCTTTGAGTCTGAGGAGGAACCCACTTACCACTTTTACTTGACAGCAAGATGGGTTTTATGGTAGTTTTAATTTTAATTAAAATGTTCAGTTTGCCACCAACCCAAATGCAAAGGGCCTTATGGTATAAAGGCCACACAGGAGCTAGTTTGTGTGACTACAGAGCACAAGGTGGCATTCCCTCATTCTTGAAGGAATTTTACATGGTGGCACTTTCTAATCTCCAACTCACATCAGG